>OU862887.1:2502500-5002500 GCA_917880725.1 Selenia dentaria
TCATCACGCTACAGCAAGTTATACAAAAGACTGAAGAGTATAACTTGCGTCTTTGTTTAGCGTTTGTGGACTACGAGTAAGCCTTTGATTCGATCGAGACGTGGGCAGTGCTTGAGTCTCTCCAGCGGTACCGTATTGACTATCGGTATATTGAAGTGCTGAAGTGTTTGTACAAAAACGCCTACATGACAGTCCGAGTACAGGAGCTGAGTTCGAAGGCAATTCCATTGCAAAAAGGCGTGAGACAGGGAGACGTTATATCTCCGAAACTGTTCACCGCTTTATTGGAAGATGCCTTCGAGCTTCTGGAATGGCAAGGACTTGGCATCAATATTAACGGCGAATAAATCACTCACCTTCGATTTGCCGACGATATTGTAGTCATGGCAGATTCCATGGAAGACCTCAGTACAATGCTCGAAGGCCTCCATCGAGTTTCCCAACGGGTAGGTCTTAAGATGAACACGGACAAGACGAAAATTATGTCTAATGCCCATGTTGTACCTACCCCAATATCAGTTGGGAACTCAGTTCTCGAAGTTGTTGACGAGTACATCTACCTGGGACAGACAGTCAAACTAGGCAGGTCCAACTTCGAGAAAGAGGTCAATCGTCGAATCCAACTCGGCTGGGCAGCGTTCCGAAAACTTCGCGAAGTCTTCTCGTAAAAAATACCTCAGTGCCTCAAGACAAGAGTCTTCGACCAATGTGTGTTACCAGTGATGACTTATGGCACTAAAACGTCTCTTACTATGGGCCTCATAGATAAGCTTAAAGTCGCACAACAAGCTATGGAGAGCGCTATGCTCGGGGTTTCTCTACGTGATCGAATCAGAAATGAGGAGATCTGTTGAAGAACCAAAGTCACCGACATAGCCCAGAAGATTGGCCAGTGTAAGTGGCAGTGGACAGGGCATATAGCACGCAGAACTGATGGCCGATGGGGCCGAAAGGTTCTGGAACGGAGACCACGGACCGGCAAGCGCAGCGTAGGTCGTCCACCGACACGGTGGACAGACGACCTGATGAAGGTCGCAGGACGACGTTGGATGCAGGCCGCTTCCAACCGGTCCTTTTGGAAAATCATGGGGGAGGCATATGTTCAGTAGTGGACTTCCTACGGCTGAGATGATGATTATAAAGAGAAAAGAATTGTTTGTTTGTTTGTATGTAGTTAAGTAGGGTGCGAGCGGGAGGAGCTTTTCAAAATACAATTTATTTTATTTAAGACATCTAATGTCTTTAAAAGCTTTAATAATACTAACTTTATTGTAAATAAAATCTAGAGTCTGGACATCAGACAACCGTTGGAGCGGATGGGCTTATCAGCCAAGTCTATTGAGTCAGCGTATCAGTTTCTAGAATATAGAACGCTGACACGTGAGATTCGTAGAGTCGACAGACTTAACTCATTCCTCCTTAAGTTCGAAGTTCTCTTCTTTTTGGGAACTTCGATAAATGAAAATAATTTTGAGTGATATTTATACAATAAAAAACACAGAGTTACAAAAGTAAGGATGCAGACTCCAAGAGTTCAAACGCTTATGCTACGCACTTCAATAATTGCCCTTTCACTTTCACTATTTTCACTATCACTATAACTTTTCTTTAGCGCCAATGCCAGGAGTTTCAAATCGGTCAGATTGACGCTTTTTAGGTTGACAGGTGTGGAAGATGTGGTTTTCTCAGGTGAGAACAGCAAAGGTAAGTTTACGACTGGTAAGTTTAGGTATGTAACATTTTAAATATACGTTTGGTGCCTTTTCAGGGTTTCGAATTTTCACTACGCGGAGGTCGTCCAGAGTAAGTATGTAGGTGCCTTGTACATTATGACGAAACATTTCGTTATTGCAGGTACTTGTGAGTAGCTTTTCATCTCTACTATAGAGTATCCATCTATTTGTTTTCAGGAACTGAACTCGAACCTTTTCAATAGTTATAGGGATTTGAGTGCATGATGTCACGTTCTTAGCATCACGTCATCAAGTCGGTTACGCAGGGGTCGTTAATGAACTGGGACATTTCATCATCAGTGCAGAGGAAGCTGGCCTCGTCGATTTCCTGACATGGGTGACTGAGCAATCTGATCTTCAACCCTTTCGCTAATAGGTAAGGATACTTGGGCAATATGACAACAGTTAATTAAACAGTCAAAACCAATTTATTCTACACGCTCTGTTGAGGTGCGCACATTCTGGTCGACCGGCTAGCCTATTGATGAGCAGAGTATCTAGCATTGGGGTGTAGTGCTTTCTACAAGGGTGCCACCAGCACTATGCGCTGGAAAGTTGATGTGGTCAAAC
The DNA here is from genome assembly GCA_917880725.1 of Selenia dentaria. NCBI lineage: Eukaryota > Metazoa > Arthropoda > Insecta > Lepidoptera > Geometridae > Selenia > Selenia dentaria. The sequence continues at coordinate 2,504,804 of OU862887.1, forward strand.
TAAATTGGTATACATGAAATAAAAAGATGATTCTCCTTAACATAATTATAATGTCATGGTATATGGACAAAATCATTTCTTAACAATTTCTATTTCTATAAAAACAAGTTATACAAAGCTTAGTTTAAATCTAAATATTGTATTTAGTTCTATTACATTATTTCTACAGGTTATAATAAAATTGCAAACATTTTGTTATTGTAATAGGTTCTAGCAAATGGTAATAGAATAGTTAAAACAAAATTCTTGGAATTAATCTAGGTACATTATCTAGGTCAGTTATCATTACATGTAGAAACTTTCACATGTAATATCCTAGGCCTTATTACTAGGGATATCAAGTTTTAAGTTGGAGACATAAAGAGACACCGTGGGGGTACATTCGTGAACTTCTACACGTCGTTCGACAGCGCAGCAACATGTGACGGTGGTCGCTTACCCATGGTGGGTCATACCTCCATAAATGTCAAAGTGAAAAAAAAGAAAAAAGACTTATAGATGAAGATGGATATTACCAGGCCATCCTATAGGTTTGGCGTGGTTCAAGCTTCAAATCGGAATTTGGAACGGCAATCTGCGAACGAAAATCACTCTGTTACGATTACCACGAATACCACGAAACAGTTTTAAAAGGGTTCCTAGCAACGAAGAACTGCCCTGCCGTTCCATACATCCGTCCTTTAGCGATGTTGATGACGCGTCGCCATCATACGGCGTGGCGTGCCTGCGGTACTGCTTTTCCCGGCGTCAAATCTATGGAAACACGTCAAATTAGTTCAAATCGAAACGATACAAAGCAAGAGGGATTTATCCCTGAAGAATATAACTACTTACAAGCCTCGTTTCTAGAATATTTCCTGACTTATAACAAGAGAATTGGGAGACACCCTTCGTCCCTTCACATCGCATTAAAACGAAAAAAGTCATAGACCAGAGATACCTTATTATCTACCTCGTTCCATGCCTTCCACACAATTCGCATTTGCCAAAGTTATCTTAAGAGAGTGCCAATCAAATATCAGTATAGGAAAACAAGACACAACGAAGGCTTACTATATTAACCCGGCGAGGATGTGGTAGGGTCAATTTGACCCCACTCCTCTCATTTTGTGTACAGTTGTTTAGGCCGCAGTCGTGCGCAGTCGAACGTCTCACTAGCTGGAGTTATTGAACTCCGCTCCCCGCTGCACGCCACTTGTCAGTCGTCCGTATATACGTATATACGTAATAAGTACATTTGCCAAGAACACATTGTTCCATTTTGTCAACTATGTGCTACGACTAGAGCGGATTAGTGCCTTACAAGATTGATTATTAATTATTTTATGATAGAAGATGATTGATCTCATTACTGATTACCAGAAAATAATAATTGATATAATGATTATAAGAAAAAAAAAATTTTGTTACATGTTAACGCAAGTTGCGCTTTAAGTTAATTATTTTTTAGACTTTTCAAATAGCTCTAATAATTAAACATTTATATGCCTACTGGTGTTTTTTTTTAATTTAAATTATTTAATTACTAACTATTACTTAGGTTTCTTGATAAATCTTTTTTTAATTACCTCTTAGTAGATATAAAAACTACAAATTAAATACAGGGTCATGAGGACCCTCCATATTCCCGACGTAACTTTTTGTACCACATTCTCACCGGGTTAAACGGTGAATCTTGAGTTTTCTGAAACAAATACGAGTAAGTGACAAAGCTTGTTTTGAGCGACCCATATTAAATTTGGGAAAGTCAGAATTCGTCAAAAGTTGAACTATTTCGGTGATCAATGTTAGTTTTTCATTATTGTAGTTTTCTTTGATTTTAATATTAGTAATTAGTCTGTCGTATCTAATGGCATCGTCATTATCAAGATTTCAGTTATAATTTTAATAAGTGACCCTAGTTTATAATAAGGCCTCTTTTAATTCGGACCGTTGTAATTATGTGTTTAAACTTATTTATAGTTATGTTTTTAAAGTACTCTAGTTGACTTCTTACATCTATCAAATTATCAGCAAATTTCTTTTAGTGCATTCGAAAAATTGTACAGATTCCTTTTTAAACAAGTGTATAATTATTTGAGCAAATTGTCGCCTATGTTCTTCTTTTTCAAAGTAAATGAAATATTATTCGTATTGTTTTTTATGTATTTTTTCAGGAATTGTTTCACGAGATCGGTTCTGTTCAAAGGTAAGTGTACTTCTAGGATTCTTTGTTTGGGTTGGGATAGATTTTTAACAGATAGTTTATCTATGGACCAGGAATAAACTAGTATTTGATTAGATTTGCTTTCAACGGCTTCCTGCAAAATTGCAATACCTTATGATTCAGGCTCCTGTCCAGAGTGAGCAGTTTTTGTGCTGGAAGAGTTTCTAGAAGCTGACAAAGTTGAACTACCAGATGAGCATGGTATTGAATAAGGAGATCGGCAATTTATTGTTTTTTCAGAATCTGGTATTGTTATTGTATTTTCGTAGTCTGAATCTAAGCATTTTATTTCATCCTATTAATCTAGAGTTTTATTTTGTTCTTTACCTAGTTCTTCTATTTCTTTCATTAATCGACTAATTTCTCTATTTCTTTCTCTAGATACTTATAAATAAAATACGGAATAGGATTGTACTACGACTGGAAATAGCGATTAAGGTCTACTCACAGAATGCCTATGTCCCTCGTTGTTTGAGCCTTATTTGTATTCCTCTGGATCGTCTTAGCACTCACTCACTCAATATAATAATGTTATAATGTTCTTGACTTATTTATTTGGTACGTGGATTTCCGTGAAACGCGTGAAAACGTAAGCCGCGGAGTACTAAAGTTGAGTAATCGCGACGCGGAAATATTACCGGCTGCGCCAGTCAAGTCAGGTGCGAGCGGGAGGAGCTTTTAAAAATACAATTTATTATATTTAAGATGTCTTATGTCTTTAAAAGCTTTAATAAGACTAACTTAATTTTAAATAAAATCTAGAGTCTGGACATCAGACAACCGTGGGAGCAGATGGGCTTATCAGCCAAGTCTGTTGAGTCAGCGTATCAGTGTCTAGAATAAAGAACGCTGACACGTGAGATTCGTAGAGTCGACATACTTAACTATATTTGTTTGTTTTTGGTTTGTTTGTAATAAATAGGCTTAAAAACTACTGAACCATTACAATCCTACATTTTTTTTGATGAATATAGGCTATACAATATTTTCAAAACAGTTAGGGGTTCGTATGAAAACATCAATATTGTAACCCAAGGTGTGGAAAATAATTGTTTTTTTTTGTTGCGTTACGATGCGGAACCTATTGACCATATTATAATATTTGTCTATGCAATTGCCATCAGAGGAAAGTGATGTACTATATACAGGAGGCCGATCTCTCTAACTAATTTGTCCCAACTGCAATCGAACCGTAGCTGATTTACACACATTCTTATTCTGCTATTGAAAAACAGTGCAGCTGCCGTTTCGTTTCTTTTGACGACAGCGATCGAATTACATTTTCTATTATGGTAACTCGATAAATCATGAACAGGACGCAAACTCATATTTGTGTTTAATATTTAAATATGACATGGTAGCGTTTACTATACGTTTACATGACGTTACGTTTCAATTTGTCTACAGAAATAGTAGAATGGCTTCTTGGGTAATTATCCAACGGCAACCGGAGTCAAACTGCAGTTGAAACGGGGTGGATTGTTGAAAAATGTAAAACAGTACCAAATAGTTTTATAAAAGATGTCAATATCTGCAAAGAAGTCCTCTAGAAGTACCTCAAGGTATGTCACAAAATGTGTTGACCAGCATTGTAACTGGAAGGTTCACATAGAGCACATTTGTGCTAAGCTCAATCGATGTGTACTTGCGTTAAAAAGATTAAGACGCACCGTAAATGAAAAGTCTGCTCTCACCGCTTATCATGGTTATGTAGCATCAGTTCTAAGGTATGACCTTTTACTTTGGGGAAACTCTACGGACATTACCAAAGCGTTTTTGGTGCAAACAAGTGCATAAAATCAATATGTGGTGTGGGCCCACTAGACTCATTTAGACCACTTTTTAAAAAACTAACTTTTTGTTCAACATCGCCTTCATCATCCTCTTCTTCGTTCTCCTGTACTTTTTCCCCTAAGTCATCCTGTTTTGCTTCCTCTTCTTCTTCATCATCTTTTTTGTCATCGTTCTCTTTTTCATGCTCCTGGTTTGTTTCCTCTAAGCCTTCGTCATTATCTTTTTCGTTGTCGTGAACTTTGGACACACTGTCTGCCTCCGCGTCCTGAAATATAGACTTTAGCTAAGATCCGTATCCTAGAAATATATTTTGCACTTGAGTAAAGATTTCTCATAAGATACTAAATATCACCCCCAATGGGAGGGCCTAGAATCACACTAATATTATAAAAGGCGAGAGTTTTTGATAAATTATGTTTGCATATTAAAATGTGTTATTTCTTTACGCTCAAACGGTTAGACCAATTTGATGAAATTTGGTATGGAGGTAGATGAGGCGCTGGATTATAACATTATATACTTTTCTTTGTCATCATACATCAACACGCGGGTGTAACTGCGGGGCACAGCTAGTTAAGTATAATATGCCTAACAGATCACAGATTAGTATGTAACTTGCGATACACTAGTATTCCCGGTTTCTCTACATGTTAGCACGAGTTAGCGTCCGTAATGACATGCGATTGTAGGAGTTTAAGTTAGCACGGACCTTGACAAGGATACCGCAGCTAAGGATTTCTAGTATGTGGCGACCACGGAAATACTGATTCCGTACTCAGTATTTCCGTGGTGGCCACATACGAGAACTTTACCTTCTGAATACAGAATCAAACGGAGGACAGCCTCCGTTTGACTCTGTATTCAGTGGTGGCGACTTGCCGACCATCGGTTCATTCGCTAGCTCATGCAAACATGTCTACACCAGTATTCCCGGTTTCTCTACATGTTAGCACAAGTGAGCATCCGTAATGACATGCGATTGTAGGAGTTTACGTTAGCGCCGCCCTTGACGAGGATACCGCAGGCTAAAGTAGATTTGGGGTGCTTGATCAGGCTACCTCCTCGTGTGCTCGAAGGCTGCTGGTCCCTTATGGATATGGTCTATCCGGGGGGAAGAGCAGCATTTCGAGACGGTGCACCCTGGGCAACGGTCATCAACTTCTTTTCATGGGATCTGGTTGACCGTTGGCGAAAAGCCTGGCGAGTGGGCGTCCCTCCGCGTCCCTCCCTATGAAGTTAGCATAGGGCACAGTGGATAATAACATTAACCGATATATCAATATCGTCAACTCATTGATCAAATCCTTGAATCACAGAAGAACATAGCACATTTTGACTTACTGAAGTCGACACACGTCGCTCGAGCTTCACTTTTTTGCATGTTATTCCATCCGTTTCACTGCTACACTGGTCGGAGTTAGGAGATGTAGAGGCACGTCTCCTTTTCTGTGCTTGATTTACGCTTTCCGGCATGTCACGTCTTTCTTTCTCACTTCTGGTATAATTGACCTTGTAAATAAAAGCAAACATAACGTTAATATATATATTATATTACAACGCGTCATAGGTACAGTTTTAACCAACTGTACATATTTATCCGTAAATTACACCACAGAGGAAAACCTCTTTTCTTGTTGAACGCAAAACGAAGAGTAACCCCCACTGTTAGCGTCAGTGACGTATTTTTGCAAAAATATTTTACACAAGCCAACATAGCAGTCTCAATTCCCGCTTAAGGTTTAAGCCGGTGACGCTAGAGTGGTGGTTTCCGTACAAATTTATCCTTTTAATGTAAGTTTCATATAGTAACCGAGATGGCGGTAGCTCTGCCTGTTGTCGAACATAGATGGCGTACGACCGCGACAAAACAATGTTGCGATTTTAGGGTGCCTTAAGCTGTGGAACCGGATTTCATCTAATATGTTCAGATGCATATTTTCTGTTAAGTATATTCCGTCTCAAAGGGGGGAAATCTTACAACCTGTTGTTATTATCTGTTGATCTTGCAATCGACCATACTTGCATTCTAGTGAATCAATGCATTTCAGCAAGCCAGCGATATTAGTTTGTATATAAACTCATATTTTTTTTGATAATAATGTCATTCAATTTTAAAAGATTACTTTGCCTCTCATCAGTAAAAAATTAAATGCGTGATTTTAAAAAGAGTTACCTAACCTGACAGTATGTCTCGGTGTCGGTTCTCGCCCTTAGGGTTCCATACGAAATGTGTCCCACCGTTTGTCTGCCTGTCCTATACAGATTTTTTCATCTTTTTACTTTTCGTTACACTGGGTACGCAGACCTTACATATAGTTATATTCCATTTAACTTAAATTAACTAAGAATAAATAATGGTATTGACTTATAAAAAATGCATAAATTAAAGATTTAAATCAACATTATTTTTTCAATGTCATTAACCTGCCTTACACATAAACGAGGATTCTAAAAGAATCATAATCTTCATAAATAAGATTTATATTTAATGCTATGGCGGATTATGTAAACATTCATAAACGTTTATATAAAAACAGTTTTTTTAAATCGTGGTGACTTATCCCAATTATCTGCTACTTTAACTGGGCCCATAAACTATTCTCTACTTAGTGTGGGCCACACTCTGAAGTTAAATAACAAAAAAATAAAAAATAGTCAATGACGGCCAAGTGCAAGTGGGACTTACGTAAAAAATATGATCATCATTTCTGTTGTCAGAAATTCCACTGCTGAACATTGCCTCCCTGATTTGTTAAAAGAACCGGTTTTATTATGAGAGTGGATAAGGATTAACACCAATAATGTGGCCTAGTTTGTACTGCCTTTACAATTACATATTTTAACATGAAAAAGTAGTTATCGTGACATACCTGTAATAGTTAAACATTTAGTATTCTAGACTTTTTTGTAGATATCGATGTTTCTGTAAACCTGTAGCAGTACCTACATCATTTTGTTTCATGATTAATAGTTTCCACAGTGTACGCGTTGTATGGATTTTTCGGCGTTATATTTGTATATTTTAACATGAAAAGTAGTTATTGTGACATAACTGTAATAGTTACAAATACAAATCATTTATTTACAAGAATGTGACATTGTACAAGACAACATTGACAAGTGTACATAGTGATGTCCAACAAATAAAAGTCCTGTCACATTCTACCATTACAATGGTGCGTAAATATAAAATTACAATTAGTGCATATTAAATATAAAATTGTTGTAGATGAAACGTATGAAATTAAAATTAGTTTATCATTTAATGAATGTCTTAAAATATTAAATTGTTTATAAACTATAAATGTCAAAATAAACCTGAATAAAAATTAAAATATGTCAGTAAAATGTTTAAACATTAATCAAATATATGATGTATTTTCTATATTAAGTCACAAACTCCTTAAAACTGTAAAAACATTTTTCGGAAAGCCACAATGTCAATTTTCTTTTAAACATAGTTAACGGCAATTCCTTAAATTGATTAGGTATTTTATTATAAGCTTAGATAGCTCTAATATAAGCATTATTTTTTAATATGTCTAATACACACCTTGGACGATGTAATTTAAATTTATATCTCTCATTTCTACCAAGCGTTTCAGAATACATTTTGAAATATTGAGGATACATTTTTACAAAAACACAGAGTTCTTTTATATACGGGTACATACAGGCCAGCGGAAAGATATGGAACTTTGTAAAAGGTGGTTTGCAACTGTCCATAAACCAGGCGCCACATATAGCTCTCACGCATTTCTTTTGCACACGAAATGCTTTTTCAACCTCAACCGAGCCTCCCCACAATAAAATGCAATATAAAAGCACTGTCGACACGTATCCGTGGTATGCACGTAGAGCCGCTTCTGTGGATACGGTTTGACGCAACCTTTAAATAGCAAACACAAATCGGTCTAGTTTATTACAGACATATGCGACATGCTCCTTCCATTTACATTGCTTATCAAGCTTTAGTCCTAGAAACTTCCTCTATTTTAATGTTTTTGTAGTTTACGTTCAGATTGATAAGTTGTCTCCTATGAGTTTGAAATTGTATCATCTGAGTTTTATTCACATTATTTTTAAATTATTATTACCTAACCAATTAATTATCTTATCAAGTGTTATATTTATATCATGCTCATATGTCTCTTTATTTTCACATTTGACAATAAAAGTGGTATCATCCGCAAATAAAATAGGTTTATGGTAAGTGATATTTGGGAGATCATTAATGAACATTAAAAACAAAAATAGTCCAAACACACTTCCTTGCGGAACACCAAATCCATTATTTTTAAAACTTGATCTACACGAAACTTTAATGCCATTATTAATTTTAGCTATCTCAACGCACTGACAACGATCCACCAAATAACTTTTTATCCAATCATTAGCGACTCCTCTGATTCCATATTTTTCTAACTTAAAAAGAACCAATTTGTGATTAATGTGATCAAACGCCTTACTCATATCAAGGAAGACTGCCGTTATAGGGGTTGTGTCATTGATAGCCTCGGTGATCATTTTTATTAAATTGAACACGCTAGTGTAGTGGAGTTATTTTTACTAAATCCAAATTGTTCTTCTTTGCGTATGTTTTGACTCGAAGCGAAAGCATGAAGCCTTTTCAACATCACCTTTTCAAATATTTTAGATATTACTGGTATCAAAGTGACTGGCCTATAATTATTCACATCAGTCACGTCACGTTTTTTAAATAATGGCTTGACAATTAAAATTTTGAGACGCTCAGGAAATATTCCACTATGTAGCGACATTTTTATAATAAAACTTGAGGGTTCACAGATGAATCTTGCGCAAAGTTTAATTATTCTTGTGTTAAGATCATCTATTCCAACAGAGTTATTATTATGAAGACAATTTATGAGGTCATCAATTTCTTTTGGGTCAGTCGGGCTTAGAAATATTGTACTAGGATTATTTATGTTCATGGTTACATTTATATCGTCAATGATAAACTTAAAATCATTCTCATTAGTCATATTATTATATAAAAAAAATATTTTTTACTGATGTCAATCGGGGATGTATAATATTGGTTATTATGTAAAATTTTGTTTATTTCTTTGTTATTATTTATGTCACCAACATTCTGATTTATTAGCTCCCATACTGCCTTACATTTATTTTTCCTTATTTTAATGTAATTTTTATTTGTCTTGATTAATTTATGCATTGCTTAAGTATCTTAGAGTATGTTTTTGTACGTTTTAGTATTTATTCTTTTACCTGAACCGATTTGCTTATTTTTTAAATATAACTTTTTTTTTTCACGCAAAACTTTTGTTAAGCCTTTTGTCAACCATGCAGCTTTATCACTTTTAGTGTTTTTCTTTACAGTAAATACGGAAACACATAAATTTAAAAAGCAAACATAATAAAGAATGGAATTCATGGAATGCTTCGTTTAAATTTAATTTTTCATATACTTCTGAGAAAGTTAGTGAAGAAATATAGTTGCAAAAATTAACAACATTTTGTTTACTATAATCACGGACATTCTCATACCAACTGCACGATTTTTGACGTCTTTTGTTGATTTTGAGCGTCAAAGTTTAACCTGATTCATGGTCGGAGAGCCCTAAATACTGAACTTTAGTTTGAGTATGTTTTACATTACTAGCAAACTGGTCGAGACAAGCTTGTTGTCGAGTCGGTAACTTGATTTGAATTTCCATGTTAATTTTTTTTAGAATATTAAATAATTCTAAACAGTACTTATTATTAGGTTTCAACGAATCAAAATTCCAATCACCGCATACAATTATTTTCCTTGACATGTTTGATAGTTTTAGCAAAAGGCATTCCAATTTTTCAAGAAAAACATTAGGATTACTAGTGGGCGTTCTATAAATACATATAACTATACTTTTTGCGAAATTATCTCTACGCCACAACATAGGTTGAGACAAAACTGGTGTCTATATAGCCTAACTCGAGTATAGTTCATATTTACAAACAAGGCATTATGATATTGCTGACATATGATATGCCGTGGGGTACCGGCTTAGAATAGTACCCCCCCAACTCTACCCGTGGGTGCGTAAAAATCTGCTAAGGGATAACAATCGGAAGGTGGGCAGCAGCACCTTCCCAGTATTAAAACCCCAAAATTGCGCTCACCAACCCGCCTGCCAAGCGTGGCGAGTTCTTTTGATCTAATCCCCCCTATGGATTCGATAAAAAGAACCAGGCCCCCAGTACCCGGCAGCCCCGCTATTCCTGGCTACGGTAGCGGCCACGGTAACGTTGGGGCAGGGGGTGCTAAGAATCCTCGTCAGACGCCCGGCTACCACCCTCAACGACGACGACTGGCCCTGGTTACACACAACATACGCACGATGAGGACAGACGAGAAGATTTATGAGCTGGAAGAAGAAATGAGTAAGTTACACTGGGACATTGTGCGGTTATCTGAAGTCCGTAGAGCGGGTGAGGACACGATAACCCTAAAATCAGGTAACCTACTCTACCACCGGGAGGGCGACCAACAGTCCCAAGGTGGTGTCGGGTTTCTCGTCCACAAGTCCCTAACTAACAACATAGTTAAGATCGATAGCGTTTCCAATAGGGTCGTATACCTAATACTCAGAGTATCCAAACTATATTCGCTGAAGGTCATTCAGGTATACGCACCGACGAAGTCGCACCCGGATGATGAGGTGGAAGATATGTATGAGGACATTAGTCGGGCCATACATACCTCTGAAACGCACTTTCTAGTTGTTATGGGGGACTTCAACGCGAAGTTGGGTAAGAGAAGCGAGGAAGAGTCGAAAGTGGGGCAATTTGGCTATGGACAACGGAACCGTAGGGGACAGAGGTTGGCCGACTTCCTGGAAAAAGAGAGACTCTTCATGATGAACTTTTTCTTTCAGAAGCCACCTCACCGGAAATGGACCTGGCTGAGTCCCGATGGTTCCAAGATAAATGAGATTGACTTCATTATGACCACCAAAAGGCAAATATTCACTGATGTCTCCGTGATCAACAGGGTTAAAACCGGTAGTGATCACCGACTGGTAAGAGGCACGGTGAATATGAATGTCAAACTGGAGAGGTCTCGTCTGATGAAGTCTACGCTCCGACCCACTCGTGCCCATATACAAGACCCCGAGAGCTTTCAACTTGAGCTATCCAATCGCTTCGATTGCCTTGAGAACATCGCTTCAGTGGACGAGATCAATAACAGGTTAGTAGAAACTGTCCATACAGTGGGTTCTAAATACTTTAAACCCCACCGTACAGATATGCCACAGAAACTCTCCAACGATACCCTCAACCTCATGGCTGAACGACGCTCACTGAAAATGCAGTCTTCGCATGATGCTGAAGCATATAGGCTGCTCAATAGACGAATATGGAAGTCCTTGCGACACGACATCCGGATCTTTAATACAAACCGTATTAAAGAGACGATAGAGCGTAAAAAAGGCTCCAAAGTGTTTGCAAGAGACATGTCTATTGGGCAAAGCCAGTTGAAGAGGCTGAAGAGAGGAAACGGCAGTGTAGCGTCGACCAAAGCGGAAGTGTTAGGAGAGGTTGAGAGTTTCTACGGACAGTTATACACCTTGGTCGCTAAACCTGTTAGCAGCTCGGTCAAAGGCCCAAGAGCCAAGCTGACCCGACATTATACCGAAGATATCCCGGACATCAGCCTGTACGAGATTAGAATGGCCTTGAAACAGCTTAAGAACAACAAGGCGCCTGGTAACGACGGTATCACATCTGAGCTTCTGAAAGCGGGTGGAACACCGGTACTTAAAGTCCTTCAGAAGCTCTTTAATACCGTCTTACTCGAAGGTTCAACGCCAGAAGCATGGAACAAAAGCGTGGTGTTGCTGTTCTTTAAGAAAGGTGACAACACTTTACTTAAAAATTACAGACCCATCTCGCTTTAGAGCCATGTTTATAAGCTGTTTTCGAAGGTCATAACGAACCGTCTCAGTCGCAGGTTTGATGAATTCCAGCCTCCGGAACAAGCCGGTTTCCGAAAAGGCTATAGTACCATAGACCACATCCACACGCTACGGCAAGTTATACAGAAGACCGAAGAGTATAACTTGCCTCTTTGTTTAGCGTTTGTGGACTATGAGAAAGCCTTTGATTCGATCGAGACGTGGGCAGTGCTTGAGTCTCTCCAGCGGTGCCGTATTGACTATCGGTATATTGAAGTGCTGAAGTGTTTGTACAAAAACGCCTACATGTGTACAGGTGTACACTGAGATATATAACAAGCCCGAATATAAACGTAGTCTTGTAATCATGTTCATTATCCAATTTCACTGCACCAGCACACTTTGTTTTTTTTTACTGCAGGTCCAAACACTTGTATTTTTTTTAATGTAAAACATATGCATGCCCGGCATGCAGTAGCCACTTTACTCTTAATCTGTTTTTTGTAAATTTGTAGTGGCGCACACACGGGGAAGGTCCTTCTCCCGACATCTTCAAATGACTTTTCTTAGAGAGCTTTTTTATCACTTGCGAATTGCATTGTTTTGTATACGGAAAAGAGATAACATCGCAAGTATCGCAAGAGGAAGAGAGACATATATATTGGCCTATTAGCTAAGCGCTCTGTCTATATTGTATTATTTTACGTAACTAGTTTGTGCCTAGGTAGAGTAATAAAGCTGCACTTGCTCTATTTTTTCACTATAGGTAACTACACAGTTTGTGCCCACTGCCCAGGTAGTTGTTTTGCAACCCTTTCCCGGCTATGCTTTAGTCTATAATTTGAAATCATTAATGTTATTGAAATCGCCAAAGTTAAAAATTACTATAATTATTGTTATCTTAAATTATTATTTCAAACCTGTATAACGTTTTGTAATACTAATTTGTTTTATTGTTTTTTACTGTTTTATACGTAATTTTGTAATATACATACATTTGATTATATACTTTAATACATAATCATACCTTGATGCACTTTTTATGTCAATGGTACAAGTTGAAAACAATAGCAAACATAATTACAGAACATGTTATCAAATTTATCGAAATCGGGGCTCTCCGGGACGGGTCCCTCCGGGAATGGGGCCCAAAGGGAGTAACCCATACGTTCATCATTTGGGGGTTGTTCATCTTTTGGTGCACTACCTTATTCCTCATAGTGGCTATGCTACTTTCATCGCTCTAAAGCACTAAAATTTGCCTAGCCTGCGGTAACGTACACCAAGCGGCCTTCTCACCGAACAGTGAAAGTAACGTTTCATGCTACAGTATTATATATACTAGCTGATTCGCCAGTGACTTCGCTCGCTTGGTCTTGGTGTAGTAGTAGTGGTGGAAGCGCCGTTTTTAATTCTCGAGGTCCTGGGTTCAATACCCGGGATGGACAGTTATTGGAGTTTTCTCGTATGAAATCTTCGATAATGTAACCCAAGGTGTGAAAAAATACGAAAAAACATCATTATATCGAGAAACTACTCTGCGGAAACTATTTACAATAGAGCAAAGCGATGTACTAAAATTTTATTAAACAAAGTCAAAGTCAAAATCATTTATTCAATTTAGGCATCAAAGACGCACTAATGAACGTCAATTTTTCATTATAATGTACTTTAAAGACTACCGCCGCGTTCCAAAATATATAGAGCCTACCGAGAAGAAGCAGCAAGAAACTCGGGGCCATTCTTTTTATATAGATGTTTATACAATGTTTTTACTTAGGTACTACAAATATTAGCTCCAATGTGTTGCCTTACAAAAGAGAACATAATAATGGTATCAGTAGGGCACGACAAGCTACACTTTGACATCTTAATACACGAGTAGATAGATCCTTTTTTTTTTTTTTTTTTTTTTTTTTGTCCCGGGGAAATCCTTTATGGATACCACCCACCACGGGGAGGGAGGTGGTTATGTGGGAGTCCGTATACCCACCAAAACCCCGGGGTGTTCCGTCACTGCCGTCCTCGGCGGGAACGCGGGACAGATTTTTCACACGACCGTGAACCCGCCGTGGCTGTCCGTTGCCGGACCCTTCTCTTCGCGGCACGCCAGAACACATGGCGCGCCGCAACTGCCTCGGAGACCAAACTCGCCAACAATGGGCGCCAGACTTCCCCGTGTCTGGTCGCCCGTGGTCTCCTTGCGGTGAGTCGGATACGTAGCCCCACCGCCTGCTACGTCAGCCACAAGGGATAGCCCCCCGCGACCCCACCTCCTCGAGTCTGCGCCGAGCGCCCGGACCCCACCTCCTCGAGCCTGCACCAAAGTGCCCGGGCCCCCCTCCTCGAGCCTGCGCCAAAGCGCCCGGGCCCCACCTCCTCGAGCCTGCGCCAAAGCGCCCGGGCCCCACCTCCTCGAGCCTGCGCCAAAGCGCCCGGGCCCCACCTCCTCGAGTCTGCGCCAAAGTGCCCGGACCCCGCCACTCCTATGTGGACTTGGCGGCCAAAGCCCATAGGAGCGGCCCGCCTGAGCCGGCCAGCGCACCCCAACGCCGGCGCGGCCCCTGGGTTCCTCTTGGCTTCACCGTGGTGTACCTAGCCACGGTTACTGAGCCCCCCCGCCACGTCAATGCGAGAACCCTTCGGGGGGGGAGTAGATAGATCCTGGAGTGATCAGTCCCAAGCTGTTTTATCCTCCAAGTAATCCGAAATTTTGTAATAATCTTTTTGACAGAGTTTAGTTTTAATAGTAATTTTAAACTTATTAATAGGCAAATCTCGGATAATATTGGGAACTTTATTATAGAATCGTATAGGTACATTGTTCCATAAAAGAATGACTTATTCTGTGGAGACGCGTTACATGTACGGATAGCTTGTGCTTATTTCGCGTGTTGATGGAATGAGCATCACTCCTTTTATCAAAACTGCTAATGTATTTTTTTATTTTTTGTTTTTTTCACATCAATATCTGCAAAAAATACCGTAATAACATATGTCTAAATATTACAATTATGCCACAATAACTAAGTACATTTTCATGTTAAAATATGCAATAGTAACGCTGGTACAAACTAAGCCACATTATTCATCCTTATCTACTTTAATAATAAAGAAGGAAGGTTTGATTATTTGTTTGTCTGTAATGATAAACGGAAAAACTACTGTAACGATTCAAGAAAATGTTAACAGTAGAAAGCTCATGATGCCTGAGTAACATACGATATACTTAATTCATCATTATCATCCATCACCACGCGGGTGAAACCGCGGAGTGCAGCTTGTCCACTCTAATGATATAGAGAAAAGATTTGATAGTTTGTTTGTAACGGACAAACGCAAAAACTACTTAATTTTATTGTTTGAACCGGTCAAACAATAAAATTATTTCACCATTAGAAAGCTATACTACGCCTGAGTAACATATCGCTGCAAAAAAACGTATTTGCTGTAAGTAGCCAAAACCAAACTTTTCACCGGAGCCAAAAAACTTGTAAAAATTTAGAAAATATCATATTATTTATCTTTGACAGAGAGATGATTTTATGATCACAGTTTTGTTAAAATTATAGATACTCATGAACAGTAATGAAAATATTTTTGTCAAATTTATTACCAGTAGGCTTATCACTAGGTACTTACAGCAATTGAGTTGACTTTTCATTTTACATACCTGAAGAACGTCGTGAGTAGTTTAGCGTCTTCTATGGAGAATATAGCTAAGTTCCGTATATTTCCAGACATTTAAAATGCTGATATTTGAAATCAATACGAGTACACCTACACAAATAATAAAAAGAGGAAAAATTTGTTTGTTTGAATTGAATGCGTTCCAAAACTACTGGACCTATTTAAAAAAAATCTTAGACCATTAGAATCCTACATTATCCTTGATATACATAGGCTAAAGGATATTATCAAAAATTAAGGGATCCGTATGAAAACTTCGAGTATGTAGCCGAAGGAGTAAAAAAATTAAAAAAAATTCTTAAATCGCGAACGCTGCGGAAACTATTTACAATAGAGCAAAATAGTGTATTACAGTTTTATAGAGAACATTAATATCTACAAAAACGTCTGCAGTGCCTGGTGGAAATTATAAGTTATTTAACGAAAATTATACATTTTCACCATGCGGTTGCTGGGTCTATGATTGTATTCTAATATTTTTGGGTTGAAAATGACGAGGGAAGCTGTGTGTCGGAAGGCCAAAGGTTTAGGTCTAAATACTGAAATACAGGTGATTGTACATACCAATGTATCACCTTCAGCAGGTATCCATCGCGAGTCCTTGAGGACCCAGTGATCCTGGCGGTCGGCGTGTTCCTTCCTTTAAGTATCACCTCACAAGTTCTTATATAATTTGCACAGCTTCGCGAAGAGTTTATGAAGTTATTGGGGTTAATGTTTATAACTAATTAGATGCGCACGCGCGGCGGTTTTATAAGCGCTTAAAACTGTCTGGTCAGCTCGAGTGACAGCTGAGTACTGATTGTTACGGATTAATGTATTGCCAGTGTTGTGCATATTTTTTAGTTCCGATCGAAGTGGCATTGCGGGTACCACTTGTTTTGTGTTGCATTCAATTATTGTTTATATACGTCAACACGACGGTAGGCTAGTTAGTTGCAATAAACCGGCATAGAGTAAACACGTACATAGCTGTTTTCTTTATCTACAAACCAAACAGAAACTTATCCCCAGTCAATACATGGTCCTTCGAGCCGGATTGTTATTGAGCTATCGGAGTGATTGCTGCGAGTCAGCCGGCCGGCGAGAATATTAGAAGCCCGCATTCCTGAGCGATAAGGATCTATTTTTAGCGCGATGTCTACAGTTACGGAATTACTTAACTTACTGGAAAACACAGCGTGTTTAATACAAAAAACGCAAGCTAATGTGAAGAAATGTTCGAAGGCAAGATTGACACAAAGTTATGTGCAAATTTGTATAAAAACGGTCGAAGAATATTGGGAAACTTTCAAAAATGCGCATCAAAATCTAGTTAAAATAACACCTCAAGAAAAACGAACTTTGATGTCGTATTTTAATAATGATGAATATGATAGCTATGAAGAAGCATATATATGTGTACTTGCTGACCTCAGGGACTTATTAGCAAGTCTGACGCCCTCATCATTATCATCATCGGGACCCACCGCCGAGTCAACAAATTAACTCGCGCGCCTTCCGAGAATTAAGTTAACAAAATTTAGCGGGAATTATGAAGATTGGCCTACATTTCAAGATCTGTTTATTTCGCTAGTGCACGAAAACAAAACAATTAGTGATGTGCAAAAGTTACATTATTTAAAGACTAGTGTGACATGTGAAGCTCAGACGTTATTGAAGCACGTTCAAGTAACTCATCAAAATTACGAAATAGCGTGGGATATTCTAAAAACAAGGTATGGTAATAAAAGACTAATTTTGAATACATATATGAAAAAATTATTTAATCAAAAAAAGATGTCAAGCCAATCTGCTACACAAATCAAGCGTTTGCTCGACGTGACGTCAGACTGCCTACATAATTTACACAATCTTAATATATCAACTGAGACATGGGATCCTATCATAATTTTTCTTGTCGTACAAAAGTTAGACCCTGAGACACATCAAGATTGGGAAGAATATTCATACAAAAAGATACAGATTCGTTACCTACCTGGGATGAGTTAAAGAATTATTTGCAATCAAAATATAGAACACTGGAACTTGTCACATCATCGGGCCCCCGTGATAAACCTATGAAGGAACGTTCTTTCCACGTCGCCACTACTACTTCACCTACTTCATCCACAGCAACTTCGCCGTCACTCTCTGCAAAGAAGACATGTGTATTATGCAAAGATAACCACACTTTATGCCATTGTAAGGAATTCACTACGCTGCAACCTATGGAACGAACAGAATATGTTAAAAAAAATAACCTATGCTTTAACTGTTTAGCACCAGGGCATTCTGCTCACCAATGTAGACTGCAAATGTCCTGTCGTTTATGCAAACGGCGCCATCATACTCTCCTACACCAAAACAAGAATTCAGATACTTTGGAAACTGTAAGCACCACTCAACCGAAGGCATCACACCACAGTGCAGAAGAGTTAGTAGAACAAGTTAACACAATGATTGCGTCACACAACAATGTTAAACAAGGCGCATCCACGGCGCTACTAGCGACGGCAATGGTGACTGTTACAAACGAACATAACCACACCATTGTTCTCCGTGCGCTCGTCGATCAAGGGTTACAAGCAGCGTTTTTGAGCGAAAAGGCAGCTCAAATGCTCAATCATACCAAACTGTCAGCTAGAGGAAGCATAATTGGAGTAGGATCTTCAAGTATGAACGTTGATCACGTGGTAAGACTTCAAGTTGGTTCCCGATGGGATGCAAACTTTAAGATAGATCTAACTGCTTATGTGATGAGCAAACAACTTACCACGAACCTGCCCTCTAAAGCTGTAATTGTCGACAGAAATCTATGGACACACCTAGAAGGTCTCAATCTGGCAGATCCAAACTATCATACACCAGGGCCAATCGATTTGCTTCTAGGCGTCAGAGAATACGCACAAATAGTGCAACAATCACTTATTAACTCGTCCGCATCAGGACAAAAAATAACAATAGATTTATGAATGATACTTGCCTGGAATGAGAGTTGCTGATTCGGACGGGTTAAAGGTCCTCCGGGTTCCCCATGCGGACAAAAAACACACCTTGGATGGATTTTGTTCGGAGAAATCAATTCGCCGAGTTTGAAAGAGAAATCATTTCTGGTCCTCCATCATCAAGTAGACATGGATGATATGCTGAAATCACTGTGGGAAATAGACACAGATTATAATAGAAAGCTAACTAAAAATGAAAAATTATGCGAAAAAATCTACGAAGAAACACATATGAGAACTGGAGAAGGAAGATACGTGGTAAAATTACCTTTTAAAATAGAAACCCTAAAATCACCGGAAGGAAATACCAAGGATATAGCACGAAAAAGACTACTGCAGCTAGAAAGAAGATTTAAAAGAACACCTAAATTAAAAGAAGATTACACAAGGGTTATGCAGGAATATATAACGCTGGGACATATGGAAAAAATACCCGAAAGTGAAGCAAATGAGGAAAAGGCAGTATACTTACCTCACCACGCTATCATTCGTGAGGATAAGGTAACGTCCAAGACGCGTGTCGTATTTGATGCTTCTGCAAAGGGCTCGAATCAAATATCACTTAATGACGAATTGCTGGTTGGTCCTCAGCTTCAAGACGACCTAAGAAACTTGATTATGAGATGGCGGTTAAAGCGCATCTGCTATGCCAGTGACATTAAGATGATGTACAGACAGATTCTGGTTCACAAAGAAGATGCTGATACTTACCAACGTATTTTATGGCGTGAGAACGATTCTGAAAGTATAAAAGAATACCGTATGCTACGGGTCCCCTTTGGCACGGCACCAGCACCATATATTGCAGTAAAACACCAAGTTGCCGAAGACAAAGGTCAAAATCACACAACTGCTGCGAAGATAATAAAAGAAGATTTTTATATTGATGATATGATGTTAGGTCATGACACTACCAAAGAAGCCATAGATACAGCACAGGCAGTTTCAAGCATATTGAAAAAGGGTGGCTTCACGCTGTCGTATTGGTCATCCAACTGCCTTGAGTTTATGAGATCTATTGAAACCAGCGAAAGAAGTACTAATGCACAGTTAGATCTCAAGTTGGATGGAACTGTAAAAGCATTGGAATTGATTTGGAATTTGGAAACCGATCAATTTCAATACAAATTGAATCTACCCACAGTCTCAACTAAAGTATCAAAAAGAACAATCTTGTCAGATGTTCAGAAACTTTTTGATCCTCTTGGAAGGATTTCACCAAGTCTGACAATGGCAAAGATCTTACTGCAAAAAATTTGGTTAGCTAAGATCGGCTGGGATGACCCAATAAGTCAAGAGCTAGAAGACGAATGGCAGATTATTCGGTCAGATTTCAAGAACGTAGCTGATATTCGCATCGATCGTTGGCTTGGGACCATAAGCACAGCTATGGAAAGGGTGCAAGTCCATGGATTCAGTGACGCATCGATGCTGCCTTTCTCTGCCGTAGCCTATTTAAGGGTGGAGAACCAAGATGGTACAGTCATCACCAGAATCATAGCTTCAAGAACTAGGGTGGCACCTCTTCGCACCATCTCCTTGCCACGCTTAGAATTGTCAGGGGCACTATTGCTCTCGAGGCTACTAAAACAAATAGAACAAGCTATAAAAATACCTGCAACGCAAATGTATGCTTGGAGTGATTCCACTATTGTGATAGCATGGTTGTCCAGCGAACCTCACAGATGGAAACCTTTCGTAGCAAACCGGGTTGTAGAAGTTAATGAAAATATACCCTACAGTCGATGGTTTCACGTTAAATCTTCAGAAAACCCAGCAGACATTCCAACAAAGAGCATGTTACTAGAAAATCTGAAGAATTCGAAGCTGTGGTGGACAGGCCCGGCGTGGCTATTTGAAAGGGAGATCAAATTTACACATACAGAAGTTGAAAGTACAGATTTAGAAAGGAAGAAAGAGAAAATACACGTTAAATTTACATTACAAGGGGAAACCAGTCATCAAAGTTTAACGTCACAATTTGACCAATTCGAAAATTTAAGAGAATTGATAAAAGTCATAGCCTACAGCAAGAGATTTTTAAATTTTAAAAAGATCTTAAATATAGAAGGTAACTTTACAACAGAAGAATTAGAAAACTCGCTCATAGCATGCATTAAGTTAGTACAAGAAGAAGAATATATTGAAGAAATAGACAGAATCAAAAGGAACAAACCTATGAAAGGAGATAGCAAGTTAAAATCATTAAATCCTTACCTTAACGAAGCTGGTGTCCTCAAGGTGGGCGGTCGCTTACGGCATGCAAATCTCGACGAGAATACCAAACATCCTGTAATTCTGGGAAACAAAAACAATTTAGTACCTCTGATTGTCGCTGATGCTCACGTTCAAACACTGCATGGTGGAGTTCAGTTGATGTTGTGTTATTTACGTACTAAATATTGGATCATAATTGCAAAGGGAATGGTAAAAGCTTGCATTCACAAATGCCTCATATGTGCAAAACATAGAGCTACAGCTAGAACACAGATCATGGGAGACCTGCCTAAACAGAGAGTAACTCCAACACGAGCCTTCTTACATAGTGGAGTGGACTTCGCAGGGCCTTTCCAGATAAGCATAGCAAGAGGCCGAGGTATAATAACTCAGAAGGCATATGTTTCGTTATTTGTCTGTATGGCAACCAAGGCCATCCATTTGGAACTAGTTGGCAATTTAACATCGGAAGCTTTCATTGGAGCGTTTAAACGATTTGTTTCTCGAAGAGGAAGATGTAGCGATTTATGGAGTGATCAAGGGAGAAATTTTGTTGGTGCTGACAAACAGTTGAGAGATGCATGGGAAGAGGCCAAATTGGAGTTTGATGGACGAATATCCAATACTTTGGCATTAGACGGTACCCAATGTCATTTCATCCCGGCATATTCACCAAATTTCGGAACTCTATGGGAAATAGGAGTAAAATCCCTGAAACACCAATTGAGGCGCATTCTGACCACAAATCTTAATTTTGAAGAGATGACAACAGTGTTGTGTCAGATCGAAGCTTGTCTAAATTCCAGGCCTTTATGTCCCATTGATGACACTGATCCAGACTCAATGGAACCCCTAACACCAGGACACTTCTTGATAGGAGAAACCCCGATAGTGGTCCCATCGCTAAATTTTCAAGAAATGAACATAAGCAGACTATCCCGTTGGCAATACACACAAAAACTTGTTGGCGACGTCTGGCGTCGTCGGCAACAAGAATATCTGACAAGGCTACAACAACGTCCAATCTGGTTAAAAAAGAAAGAAGAATTCAAAATTGGTGATATCGTGTTAATAAAAACCGATGGCTTGCCTCCTGGAAAGTGGTCTTTGGGCCGAATCGTGGATAAACATCCTGGAGATGATTCTTATACAAGAGTTTATAGTGTAAAAAGTGGTAACAGTGTAGTGAAAAGGTCAATTTCCAAACTATGTCCCCTCCCTATTGACACTAATTAAAACATATACTTAAGTACTGTTATTAGTTGTAGTTTTAGCATTATGTGTTTATTAATTACTTGGCCTCTTTGTGTAATCAATATTTCGATTCTGCCAGTACTTGTAAATTGAGTTCAATTTTGTTATTTATAGAATGATTTTAAAAGGACCTTATAGTCCTTTTGGTGGGCGGCATGTTGTGCATTTTTTTTTTTTTTTACGTCAACACGACGGTAGGCTAGTTAGTTGCAATAAACCGGCATAGAGTAAACACGTACACAGCTGTTTTCTTTATCTACAAACCAAACAGAAACTTATCCACAGTCAATACAGCCAGTTACGGGCTTAAAGATGCCGCTGGATAATCCAACCCGCTACTAAGATCTAGCGATCTATTAGCATGTTTATAAACTCCACCAAATATAACAATAAAAAGATCCAAACCCCCGGCCTTCAGGAGTTATGATGACTCCTGAACCAAAATCAGGTTGAGCTACAGCTGTAAAGCTGAGCCTAATAAGAGTGGATCGCAATTGAATCCAGTAATCGTATGCGGATAAGTATTTATGAAAGCGGGAAAACAAACAAACCTAATGTATAAATAGAGAGTTATACAAGTGGGATAAAGAATTAACTATATAAATAAAGTAAACTTATTATTAAAAGGGCAGCCCGGATGGACTACACAAACTTATTGCTGAGTTTATTGGGAGGGTAAAACGCAGAGTTCCATCACAGGTCTGAGATATGTACCATTTTGTGTGCGAACAGTAACGACCCGTACTACTTTATCTGACGAAGATATTATATCCTCAATCTGAAATCCTGAATCTGACGAAGATATTTGTCCATGAGAAAGCAAGTGACACAAATTACAAAAATAAACGTTCAAACAAAATATGAAGAGTCTTTCACTTCTATGGAGCGCTATGTGGCCTACGGGGTACCACAGGGAAGTGTCCTAGGACCTCTCCTATTTATTATATACATAAACGATTTACCAAGGGCAACTACTCAACCGATGACACTGTTCGCGGATGATAGCACTGTAACTATAGCTTGTAAGAATATTGACTTCTATAAAACTGACATAAACAATTCCGTGACATCTATCATTTCATGGCTTGACAATAATAATTTAAAGATAAATCTTAATAAAACGAATATAATGCACTTTAGTCAAAGATCAAATAACCCATCTGACATTAACTTAATTTATGCAAATAATACAATTAATCAAGTCGACATTGCAAAATTTCTAGGTGTAATAATTGACAAAAAATTGAATTGGAAACATCACATCGAAGAACTTTGTAAAAAAGTCAGTAGTTTATCCTACGTTCTATATAAACTTGCTGCTACTTTAAATATAGATGCTCTGCTGTCCGCTTACTATGGTTTAATTGATTCTGCTCTCAGATACGGAATTATCTTCTGGGGTAACTCTACCGAAAGAGAAACTATCTTTAAAATGCAAAAACGCTGTATTAGGGCCATGTTTGGACTTCAGACGTCTGATAGCTGTAATATCTATTTTAAGAAACATAACATTCTTACACTTCCGTCACTATACCTACTGGAAATAGCTTTATTTGTTAAGAACAACTCTGAACTATTTCCTAAATTGTCAGATAAAGCTATAAGAAATCGGCGTGACAGTAACAGACTAGCCTCACAATCAGCAAAAACAGCGCTTATGCGCAAAAGTGTAGTCTGCATGGCACCCACTATTTTTAATAAAATACCTAAGTGCTACAAAGAATTAGAGACTAATCTATTTAAGAAAAGATTTAAAAAGTTTCTAATAGAAAAATGTTACTATAGTATTAATGACTTCCTTAATGACAAATTCTAATCACCTTGACATATGTTATCATTATTATAATTGAGTTTTATTAGGGATGAATTCACTTTGACACACTTAATTATCTTATTTGTTTGGAATATTTGTTTGACATATTATTAATTTAGTTAAGTACCTACTATATTGCTATGATAATTATTTAATTTAATATAATATTGACAATGGCAGCTCCATCTCTCAACTTTGTACGCCTACATAGGCAAAACATAATGGAATTTTGACTTTATTACCAACAATGTGCATGCTTATGTATAATACTTATGTTTTGTGCAATAAATGAATCTGAATCTGAATCTGAATCTCAACTATACCCAACGGCCAGTGCAAGGGTGGTAATTTTTGCGTTTTAATGAGAACTACGGTGCCTTTAGTCACTGGGTTAGATTTGGTATTCCACTCACAGCGGGTCTGTAGAGTGTTGAGATACTCCTGCCTCCAACGATTCCAATATCTCTGAACTATGTCATCGATAAGGCGTTTATTACGTATTAGATCTACTGGACCTGGGCGTGGATCGACGTGAAACGAGTCCAGGGGACCAAACGTCAAAAAGTGCGCGGGGGTTAAAGCTTCGGGTTCCGTGGGGTCTGAACTTAACGCGGTTAGTGGTCTAGAATTTATCATTGCTTTGACTTAAGTTAGGACGGTAAGCAATTCTTCGTATGTCAGAAGATCTTCTCCTATTGAGCGACGAAGGTGCCTTTTGATAACGCGAATTTGACTTTCCCAGCTGCCCCGAAAGTGGCAAGCTGTTGGCGAGTAGAAATTAAAGTTGATGCCCTAATACGTAGTTTCCTGTTCAAAGGAATCGCGAAAGGCCTTAGATTTCAAAAATTTGCCAACCTCATCTATATGGGCTTTTGCGCCTACAAAATTCGTCCCATTATCCGAAAATAACGAGTGAATCTTTCTTTGACGGGATATAAACCGTTGAAATGCACGAATATGAGACATAGTGTCTAGCCCGACCGAAAGTTCTATATGACAGGCGCGTGTGACAAGACAGTTAAACAGAGCTATGTATGCCTTCTCTTTACGGGCTTTATTACTTTACGGGCCCCACGGTAGCGGCTGATCAAGATATTTATTGGCCCCGCATAGTCCATCCCACTGTAAAAAAAGGGATGAGGGAATCATTGACACGGGGAGCAGGGAGAGCTGCCATAAAAGGCTGTTCGATACGGGAATTGGCTTTAAAGCAATTGTTGCAAAGGCGGAAGCGCTTTTTCGTAATTTATGCCGTAACAGCGACAGTAATAATTGCGGACCGGCGTGTAGATACTTCCGGTGGTAGTAATTTATGATAAAGTTCACAATGTGATCCTTTTTGGGAAGCAAAATCGGGTGCTTGCTGTCATACTCCAGCGATGAATTATTTAGTCGGCCACCAAGGCGTAGAATTCCCTTTTCTACGAAGGGAGAAAGGGGGAGGAGCGACTTAGAAACCTTGCGGTTCTTGGCGAGCGCGTTGATGTCGTTCGAGAAGTATTGACGCTGTAGTGATTTTATGACAGCGGTCTCAGCAAATTCCAAATGTAAAAGTAGCAGTCTGTTCGAGCGCGTGAGTTTTCCCAAAAAGCAGTAAATTTAGACGATAATACGTAGCAGTTTAGACCATAAAGATATACGACGGCCATCGCACAGAGAAACGGCTCGGGCTCTTCAGTAGTGACGAAAACGTTCGATTGTTTTTTGAGCTCCAAAAGCTTCTCCTTCTGCGCGGAGTCAAAGGTAAAGCGGTCTATTGGCCACGTGTGGACTGCGTCACGTGCTCACGTAGGTCTATGGAGCCACAACGGTTGATCTAACAATTGAGCGGGAGTGAGCCCACGCCTAAGGCAGTCACTCGGGTTCTGGGCACTTTCACAGTGATAAAAGTGTTTAGTGTTAAGGTTATCTTGTATTTGAGCGATGCGATTCGCAACGAAAGTGTCGAAACGGTGCGGAGACGAGTGAACCCAGTGTAGGGCCACCGTTGAATCGGTAAAAGCAAAAATTTCGTCGATGTGACAGCGAGAAAAAACGGTATCGATAACAAATCGAAGAAAGTTCGATAAGAGTAAAAGAGCGGCAAGCTCCAGGCGAGCTAAAGTGATGTTGCGAAGGGGCGCGACCTTACTTTTAGCGGCTATTAAATTGACCTTATTTGGTCCCGAAGAGCGTTGTACGCAAAGATAAACTGATGCGGCCGTAGGCTTTTGAGATGCGTCCGCAAAGCCCAGTACAATGACGCGAGACTCAGGAACTATACCTAAAAAGCGCGGTACCTTAAAGTTTTGTAAAGCAGGCAGCTCAACGAGGAAACGATTCCACGCCACGCAAATGTCACGTGGTGGTGTGTCGTCCCAATCAATTTGTCGGGTTGCGGCCCAAAGCGCTTTTATTAAAAATTTTGCGTGTAAAATTACGGGGGTGCAATAGCCGTCCATGTCCCATAATCGAGCTATCGTAGAAAGCATAAGTCGCTTAGTACATTAAGTCTGTGGTTTGAATTTAATAGAGATTGAAAATTCATCTTCAGTTGGCGACCAAACCAAGTCTAATAACTTGAGGTTGTCTTCCTTGTCGAATTCTATTTTTGTTGACAAGCGATTATCTGCCGGAATCGATTTTAAAACTTTTGAAGAGTTACTCACAAATTTTACTAAGTCAAAACCTCCACGTTTGAACCATTTAATTAAATCTAGGGCCAGCTGGGACCTTTTTCAACTGTGGTCACGGAAACTCCTAAATCATCCATATATAAGTTACTAGCGACCTCTGAAGCGAGCGATAAGTCAGTTTCGTCTTACGCAAGTTGCTTGACAGTTCGCATGGCTAAAAATGGCGAGCAACGCAGTCCAAAACAAACGCGTGTAAAGTGGTATAGTTTCGCTTGTTCGACTCCGTAAAGTTTGTACAGCACGTTCAAAAAACGGCGTTCTTTCTCGCGAATCCCAATAGCTCAAAACATTTGCTTGATATCTGCGGTCAAAGCCACAGGAAACAACCGAAACTTTAAAATAATCGTGGTAAGATCGGCTTGTAAATTCGATCCAGAATGTAAACAATCGTTCAGCGAAACGTCAGTATCTATGCACGTCTGACTGGCGTTCAAAACAATGCAGACCGGTTTGTCCGGCCGTGAAATCGGGTGATGCGGTATTCCAAAATGATCGTCGTCGATAGTTGAAGCGGGAGCGGGCGAAAAGATTTGACGTTCAAGATAGTCTCTCATCACGTTATCACATTCGGTTTTTAAAGCGGGGTTCGTCTGAAACCGGCGTTCGTCAGGCACCGAGGCAGTCGTCATAGAATCTCCTAACAAACAGGTTGGTTGCGAGAAAGGCACAGCGCTAACGTATCGTCCTGACTCATTATCGCGGTGTGTATTGGACACGTAAAATCTTCGCATGCTCGATCAGCCTTAGACATATGTGTCACCGAGGGCACGGACTCGATTTGCAATAAATTTGATACTAACGACTCAATCGACTCATCACTCGATGTGAAAAAGGTCTGACTGCAGTGATTACGCGGCGAGTTGTCATTGTGCAAGGTAGTGCGGCTATAGATCCGATAACTAAGTGACCGAAAGCGGATTCCAAAATGTCAGGTTTACCCGGCGGTCCTAGTATTCTCCCAGGTCTAAACTCGTGAAACATAAAATTTTACTAATACATTTGACATGAATGTTTATGTATTCTCCCAGGTCTAAACTCGTGTAACATAAAATTTTACTAATACATTTGACATGAATGTTTATGTATCAGATTCCTTGGTTATTCAACTATCTCTGACAAAAATTTCGTCTCTTAACTCGCTATAGGTATGGCACAAGAGCCATTTATTCCCAACTCGGCGCAAACTTTTGACGCGGGCGCAGGTGGTAACACTCGGGAGCAATCACGAGGGCACCACAGGGCTCCTTAGGCAAGTTAATATCTCCATAAAAACTTCAGCGCCTAAGAGAATATCAATATCCGCGGGAACGTGAAACTGCGGGTCAGCGAGTTCAATGCGGTCTAGGCAGTTCAATGACGAAATATTAAACTCGTAGGTAGGCAAATTACCTGAGATCGTTTTAATTACTAGCGGTTGAATCTGCAAGCTAAAGTTTTTATCGTAATAAGAATGCAATGTTATGTTTGTGATGCCGGAAATAGTCTGAGAACTGTTGCCTATTCCATTTACTGATCGATCCGTACAATCATTAAAGATGCGAATGCCTAATCGTTTACAAACATGGCGAGTTACGAAATGGTTCTGTGATCCTGGGGTCAATTAAATCCTAACACGAGCGATCGATCCATCCCTGCACTTCACATTGGCTAGGGCAGTACCTAATAGAACACAGTGAGGTTTATGCGGATTTTTCTTACAAGCACTCATGCTGCAAAAGGGAGCTGCATGGTCTGCTGGTCTATCAGAAACCAAGTTTGAAGACGCGAACATTTTCTGTCCAGTAGCTTCTAGACTATTTAATAAGGTATCGCGTGAGTACGTTGACGTCGACGGATCAACATGAGACGTGTTTGGTACCTGAAAATGCAGAAGGCTGTGGTGAAATTTACGCACGCGCGAAGTTTTTTAATGTAATTATAACGTTCGCGTGGAGTGAGCGATTTAAATTTCGCACAGGAATACAGGCGATCATGATCCGATTTGTCAGATAGTGAACAGCTGGCTTTGTTATTGTTTACAACAAAGGACCGTGCTACTACTTCTTAGAGCTACTACTATTCGATATATATTTTTTTATTGCGTTTTGCGGACGAGGTCACGGCATTAGTGTTATCACCGGTGCGAGATAATACTTTGATGCGATCGCGAACAAAACAAGTTAGACTGTCGAGAGTAGGTATATCTTTGGTGCAAAGAGGGTCCTCAAGTCGGCGATAGGCGCTGCCGAGGACGCAGCGAGAGACGAGATGCTTGAGGGAGTACGGGAGACCATACAAGGCGGCGCAGAATAAACTGCGCCCCTTTGAACCCCCGCTGACGAAGACCCTTTGGTCTCTGTTTCCGTTCAGGACCAACTTCGCCCACCAGTGATGGACCCCCGCGAGCGGTGGCTCCGCCGGAAGATGGGGAGGAGGAGGCACCTCCAGTCACGGCGACCGAATTCGTAGGGGAGGCTCTCCACCTCCGCGCCAAGAAGACGGCCCCTGGGCCGGATGGCGTCCCTGGACGGGTGGTGGCCATCGCCGACTCCCAGATAGAGGAGAGGTTTCGGGACTATTCAGCGCATGTTTCGCGTCTGGGAGGTTCCCGAATCCTTGGAAGGAGGGGCAGTTGTGCCTTCTCCGGAAGGAAGGACGCCAGGCGGACTCCCCATCTGCGTACTGGCCCATCGTTCTGCTCAATGAAGTTGGCAA
The DNA here is from genome assembly GCA_917880725.1 of Selenia dentaria. NCBI lineage: Eukaryota > Metazoa > Arthropoda > Insecta > Lepidoptera > Geometridae > Selenia > Selenia dentaria. Next base: position 2,534,056 of record OU862887.1, read on the forward strand.
AATGTTCGAGGGGATCGTCGCCAAGCTGCTGTACGGCCACCTGCGGAAGGTCGGACCGGACTTGTCGGACGCCCAATTCGGTTTTCAAAGTAGGCGTTAGACTGTAGACGCGTTGGCCTTACTCAAGGGCCAAGTGCTGGAGGCTGTGGAGGCAAGGGACGGAGTTTTGGCTGTGTCATTTGACATAGCCAACGCCTTCAACTCCGTCCCTCACTCGACAATATTGGAGGCACTCCGCTACCACGGTGTGCCTCAGTACCTGCGGAGGCTTCTGGCCGATTATCTGGAGGACAGAGCCGTTCTCCTCGTAGACCGCACGGGCCAAATTCGCCGGTACGGTGCGGGGTCCGGTATTCCAAAGGGGTCTGTTCTGGGACCTCTCATGTGGAACATCGGATTCGATTGGCTCCAGCGGGGAACTCTCCTCCGTGGCACGAGTGTCATCTGCTATGTGGATGACACTCTACTCACTGCCCGGGGGAGGGACTTCAGGGAGGCGGCAAGTCTGGCCTCGGCCGACGGATCTCTCATCGCGGGAAGGATCCGCCGTCTTGGCTTGAAGGTGGCACTGCATAAGACCGAGGCCGTATTTTTCCACAAGCCTCGGCAGCGCATTCCCCCTGACGCCCACTTTATCGTGGAGGGGGGTCAGGATTGAGGTAAAGGCCCAGATGAAATATCTGGGCCTAGTGCTTGACAGCAGGTGGCGCTTCGGCCCGTACTTCAGCGGGCTGTCGACGCGCCTGCTAAAGGTTGCAGGCGCTCTCTCGTGGCTCCTTCCGAATTTGGGGCGGCCCAAAGCGCGGTGCCGGCTCTTATACGCCGGCATCTTGAGGAGTATGGCCCTCTACGGGGCCCCATATCTTAGCTGACCCCAAAGGGCTATTGCACTGCGGGTGGCGAGGGCTTACTGGTCGGTGGGGTTGGCGGCGGCGTGCGCTTTGGCTGGCACCCCTCCTTGGGAGCTCCAGGAAGAGGTTCTTGCCAAAGTGTACGAGTGTACGGCGAGGCGTAAGGCAATCGGAGAGTGCCCCACCTTGGAAGAGCGGATGGCCGTCCGGCGTGAGGCGAGGGATGCAGTCGTCCATCATTGTCCACGGTTTCCTATCATTCCGTCTGGTGCAGATGTTATCCGGGCATGGATGCTTTGGATCATACCTGCACCGAATCGGAAGGGAGGAATCACCGGCATGCCATGATTGTGGCGCAGCGAAAGACACGGCGCAGCACACCCTCGAGGTGTGTCCGTCGTGGTCCGAGCTGCGCTACAATTTGGTTGTCGTAGTCGGGCCGGACCTCTCGCTCCCCAGCGTTGTTACTGCCATGCTGGAGGGCGGGGGGAACTAGGCAGCGGTCGCCTCCTTTTGTGAAGACGTGATTTCCCAAAAAGAGGCAGCAGAGTGCGCAAGGGAGGAAGACCTCCTTGCGGCGCCACTGCGTAGACGAAGAAGGGGTGGAGAAGGCGATTGAATGATAGTCGCCTTCTCCCTCTTCTCTTCTCTTTAAATTTAACCTATAAGAACCACACACAGGCGTGAACATGCTGCACTTTTGCCGTACTTACCAAGTGACATTAGCAGAACTTAGATGCATAAACATTTTAGTGAGACCTTTTGACATAACCCGATACATATATTTTGTACATCTTATACAGATCACATGTTAAAAAATTAACATATCTTTCACTACTCTTGATAATGTATGGTATGGATGATATGGTATGAAATATGCCAAGCTATTAGGTATTTTCTATGCTAAGTTATTTTCACAGAATAGACACATCATATTGGCTGTGCAGTTTCAAAACCTAGCAAAGGACATCTTTTGTAAAAACGTGTTTTTATTAATTGCATCTTGTTAGATAGTATAATGATACTGTCCAAACGCCAATAAAACACCCCAAAACGATTTTTATTCATAACTCTAGTAAGATGGGATAAATTCTTAAAAAGTTAAGTAAACCATTTTTAAACATAATACTTATAGCACAACAGTTTTAAAAGGCATGCCCCATGCTCGTTTTCGAATTTCATTGTCAATGCGACTTACTAGGGCTTGAAATGGTAACATCAAAGTTGAATTGCGCGCGTATACACGTACAGCTCAGATTATTTATACATATTATACTTCCTAACCGTTTTTACAAATAGTTTGAGCTTCTTATAGTATAACTTTTTAAAGCACGCCTGCTTAGCGATACCAAACATTGCAATTTTTAGAGAGAAAAATTCACATCTTCGGACGCAATAATTGCAAAGTTTTAGCTTAATTTACCAACAAGCTATATAATTCTCAAGATTTAGTAACGAGTGGTCAAATTTCTTCTGAAACTTAATTCATTACTGGTTTTCGCAATATTTCACTAATTGATGAATACATATTCTTATATTTATGTTTCTAAGGGTTTGCTTGTAATTGATTACAAGCGAACCCTTAGTTTTATTCAACAATTATGTTTAGGTTAGCAGCTAGGTTTACAACATTGCTACTGTAGAGATATTCAATATCGAAACCAGACTCCAATATAATGACCACATATTGTACTATGTGTTAATAACAGATATTGCCCAATTTTAGTACCAGCACCTCCAGCACCTCCAGCTCGAGCTCTCAAGGCAGTCGCCTTGAGAGCTCAAGCTCTCTGTCACCTTTGTCACACATTAAATAGTGAATTAAAAGAACAGCCTCCACACGAGGTGGACGCAACAAAACACGGATGGACCTTTTGTTAAACCAATATCTGTGACAAGTACCGCAAGGTACAGCGAGGGAGAAGAGTCGAACTGTTCAATAATGTCATACTCCTCTCAGGCATCGGCAGTATCAGAAGGCACTAGAGCCAAAAAAAGGGGACGGAAAGCTTTAGAAAGCAATTCACCAACTGCTTTAACACGCTCTATATTTATGAAAAAGAAGAAGACGAACATGATGAGCAGGGTGAGTCTGAATTCTTTGACTCTTCCCACTCAGACTCGGGCCAAGAATAAACTGCCCACAGTACTGAGTCTTGGTACAGAGATGCAGGAAAGACCAACTGATGAGCTGGTGCATATATCAGGGAACAACTTCAAACGGTTGAGAAAATTGTGGACAAATCATGTTACTTAAAAGGTAACTTCGTTCATAGCTTACGTGTAGCTTTTAGAACTATTGAGGCTGCTACAGCAGAGATGACACAACGGACATCAGTAAATGTCAACATTGAGCGGTTGGAGCGGGAAAACTCTAAATTTCGTTTAAAGATGGTTGTTCTTGAATCGAAAGTAGAAAAACTGACCAAGGTATCGAACGATACCCTACCACTGAGCATTTTAAAGGTCAACACTACTAGATCAGCTAGACTAGCTGCTCCAGATTCTCGACCTACCGTTAGTGAGACAGACTGGGAAAATCAGTTCATGGAACGCATTGGTTCTCTTATGTATAAAAAGCTGAAATCTTTTAAAGCTCAGCTACATTTTCCCCAGGGAAGTACAACCATTCTAGAGACTCCAGAAACAGGACCGAATGAATCTCCACAAAAGATCTCAAATAAGAAGAAGGTACAGAAGCTACCCGTTTCTGCGCCTGCCCCTCAAGCTACACCAATACAGCCGGCTGCAATACCGGTACCGCCAAGATCAACTGGCAATTGGTCTACGGTAAAGGGCCGGAAGAAGAAAAGAAAAAACGGAAAGAAAAAGCCATCTGCGGATCATACAAGGACAGCTTTGCCGCATAAAAAAACTGTTACCAACAACAGAAAGGCTAAACCGGTAAAATTACCAAACACTGCGGCTATTGCGGTAACGATTCTGAAGGGATCAGAAGCCACCTACGCATCAGTCATGACAGCTGCCAAACAGCGCATCAAGTTGAGTGAGTGTGGGGTAAATGCTATTCGTCCTAGAAGAGCAATTACTGGTGGACTCATACTAGGGATAGCTGGCATAGACTGTGCTTCTAAGACAAATGTGCTTGCGGCGAAGATGCGGGACACCCTTAAAGGCATGGGCGTGCACATCATGCGCCCTACAAAAATGGGAGAGGTAAGAGTGATAGACCTACATGAGGCAGTCACTCCTGAAGAGATCGCCTACGCAGGTGCTGAAATTGGAGGTTGCTCAACAGAGGAGGTCAAAGTTGGAACGATACGTCGCTCACTGAACTTTTTAGGGACTGCGTGGATTCGGTGTCCGCTAGCTACTAATAAAGAAACTAGCGGCGGCCAAGCGCATTACTATTGGTTGGATATCGGCAAGAGTGGAAATACTTGTGGCCCGTCCGTTACAGTGCTATCGGTGCCTTGAACTAGGACATGTGAGACGCATGTGCCCGAACACAGTGGATCGGAGCTCGCGGTGCTACGCGTGTGGCGAATCTAACCACCGTGCAAGTGAATGTACACGGCCTCTTAAATGCCCACTGTGCTCAGATTTAGGTCGCCCTGCTGATCACTGGGTGGGTAGTAAGAAGTGTACTCCACCAAGAAGTAAGAAAAGAGAAGAGTCGGGACTACGGCCTGTACAAACTGAAAAAGTGCAGAAGCAGATGCCTCCGGAGGCAACTGTTCAACCAGACAAAGTCTTGGTCGAGGAAGTTATGGACGCTTCGTAATAGACAACAACTTAAGCGTTCTCCAAGGCAATTTGAATCACTGCAAAGCAGCCCAAGACTTGCTGTTGCAAACTTTAGCAGAGAAATCGATAGCAATTGCTGTCATGGCGGCACCTTGTCAGGTTCCTAACCATCCACATTGGTTCGCCGATGACGTGGTCAGCGTTGCAGTTTACTGGGGAGTTGGAAGTAATTACCCTTCCTGTTCATTGCTAAGCAAAGGTCAGGTAATTGTTGCTGTGGAGTGGTGTCGCTTAGCTGTGATTGGATGCTACGTTACTCCAAATTGTTCTCTTGCCACCTGACGTAGACGTATCTGGATAACGTGAGTAGTTGCATCCGCGCATGTGCCCTCCGTCCTACTCTTGTCATCATGTCTCCAGAGACGATATAAAGGGTCAGACAGTATCTGAGTGGGCAGCAACAATGGACCTAAGACTGCTAAATTGAGGCTCTGTCAGTACATGCGTCCGGTGGTAAGGGGAGTCAATTGTTGATTTATCATGGTCAACACCCTTTGCCCTGCCCTTGCTATCAGGATGGAGAATAGCGAAGGAAATCGTCACACTTAAGGATCATCGCCATATTGTTTTTAATGTGACCCTTCACTCGGGCGATAGCAGACGTCTTCATACTAATGTAACACCATGACGATGGTCACTCAAGCGACTTGCTAGAGACTTACTCGAAGCGGCTGCCATTGTGGCAGCTTGGGTGGGAAATGACCTTACTGACCCGAGACAGAAGCAGCTTGGTTTCGAGACATGATGACGTCGATTTGTGACACATCAATGCCTCAGGCTCAGCCAGTAGAGCATAAGGCAGTATATTGGTGGTCGGAGCAAATTGCGCACTTGCGCAAAGATTGTCTGCGCTCCCGACGTCAATTCACCAGATCCCGTAGAAGACAAGGGAGTTCTGCTGCGAAAACTCAGATCTTATACGTGGCATATCGTACCGCCACGAAAACACTTCAGATCACAATAAGTGATGCTAGGTCACGGTCATGGAATGAACTTCTTGAAGGCCTAGATAGAGAACCATGGGCACGACCGTACAAAACAGTACTTGGCAAACTGCGTCCATGGGTTCCGCCACTAACAGAAACCCTGGACCCTGATTTAGTAGAAGGAATGGTCAATAGGCTCTTTCCTAGACTGCATCGTAATCATGCTCTGTCTAACCCAATGCCTGAACTAATTGATTGGACCGATGAACTAGAGGTATCTGAACAGGAGCTGACCCGAGCTATTCAACGCCTGAAAGCTCGTAGCACCGCATCTGGCCCTGTGCGGCATCCCGGGCCGCGCATGGGTTCTAGCACTCAACGTTGCCTTGGGGGAAAAGTTGAGGCTATAATTTAATAATTGTCTCCGCAACGGCGTGTTCCCTACATACTGCAAGGAAGCGAAACTGGTTCTTTTAAAGAAGGAAGGTAGGCCACTAGATTCACCTTCCGCGTATGGTCCCATTTATCTTCTAGACGAAGCTGGCAAATTATTTGAGAGAGTAAGTGCCGACCGCTTAGGTAGACACCTGAGATGCGTGGGGCCAGATCTTTCAGACAACCAATTTGGATCCAGACATGCCCGATCAACAGTAGACGCAATCATTCGGGTTCGTACGTTATCGGACCAGGCCGTATCTAATGGTAGAAAGGTATTAGCTGCAAGTCTCGACATAGTTTAGAAAAAGTCGCGCGCGCTCACTCTCAGCGAGCGGACGTGTTAAGAATAATATTTATACGTGTTGTGACAGCTAAATAAGTTACTAAAATGGTGCAGTGCAAAAAATGTAAACTATTTCTATCTAAAAATAAAAGCGAAGTGATTCAGTGCAAAGGACGATGCCAGTGTTACTATCACCGATCATGTGCGCAAGATATGAAGGAATTCTTGGAAACTGAGATTTGTGAAAAGTGTGCAGCTGGTTCGAAGGATGCCACTCGACATAAAATCACTATACCATGTGATGGAAGTACAAATATGGAAATCATATTATTGCAAATTAATGAAAAATTAGATATTGTTTATTCCATGAAAGAAAAGATGGACGAGTTGACCGAAGCAGTCGACTTCTTCTCAGAGAAGTACAAAGAACTCGAGCAATTTAAAATAGAATACACAGATAAATCTAAGCAGCAAGATAATAAAATATTAGACCTGAAAAACAGGAACATATATCTTGAAAAATGTACTAAGGCATTGGAGGAGCGTATCTGTGTTCTAGAACAAAAAGAACTTGATAATAATATCGAACTTGTCAACGTACAGGACGATGACGACGAAAAAATCATGGATGTCGTCACCAACATTTCAAAACAGCTCGGTTTAAATCCAAGAGATATTGAAAAAGCATGGAGGGTGGGCGCGAAAACAATCGAATCAAAGAAACGCCCGATCATTGTTGTTATGCGCAGCCGGGAAGCGAGAAAGGCCTGGATAAAATGCCGTAAACAACGCCTTACTAACCAAAAAATATTTAATAACGAAAATAACACACCGATTTATATAAATGAGAGTATAACTAAACATATGCGACAACTATTTTGGGAAACTAAAACTAAATTGAGAGATTCATTTAAATATATATGGATTCAAAATGCTAAGATATTAATTAAAAAAAACGACGAAAGTAAGAAGACGTATCAAATTCGCACACTGAGTGATATTGAGATTTATATTGATATCGACAGGGAGTAGTCCTATTTGTAGTACCTACCATCCACATACTCACACATCATCAATAAACAATGGACTTTGGTGCGGATATTACAGACGAAATTCCTTTTAAAACTTACACTGACTTAACTGAATGGAGTGACACTATTACCCAACAGAGCAGCGCATTACAAATAATACACGTAAATATTCGTTCGCTTCGGAAGTACTTTAGTCAATTACTGGTTTTACTGCACAAATGTATTGATGCACTCGACGTAGTGGTACTCCCGGAGACGAATATTAGTGAGGATTTCTTATCACTATATACCATACCGAACTATACAATACACGCAAATACTAGAATGGAGGAGGTGGTTTCGGGGTGCCTGGTTGCATCCTGCATCGACCATATATTCGTACGAACTGATACGGCAGTCGAGATCGAGACGTATAAGCTTATCTTTTGAAGCGGCCACGCTTAGAGCCAGATTTCCTCCACCGAACATACTGGCGGATATGGATGCACAGGTGTATATCCGTCTTCACAGGACTGACGAACACCTTAGCGGATCTGAGGTGAGATAGCAAGAACAACGGTATGCACTTGAGAGATGACGTGAGCGACTCAGAGTGCCGCGAAACATGCGGCAACGTGCTGTCAGTGCAATCTTGCTTAACTTCGTGTATTGGTTGAAGAGAAAGGAGCCCGTCACTTATAGACTCACGCAGGTGCTGACAGGCCATGGGTGTTTTGGCGAATTCCTGAACAGAATAGACCGAGAGCAGACACCACAATGTCATCACTGTGGGATTGGACCAGATTCCGCACAGCACACGCTCGAGCAGTGCACAGCGTGGAGCTCAGAGCGGCGGACTTTGGTCTCTAAAATAGGTCAAGATCTTACTTTGCCCAGTGTGGTCACAGCCATGCTAGCAGAAAACTCGACATGGAAAGCTGATGTCAAATTTTGTGAGACCGTCATGGTCCAAAAGGAAACAGCAGAGTTAGATCGAGAACGAGCTGATCCCGCAAAAAGATTCGGCTTAAATCCAAGAGATATTGAAAAAGCATGGAGGGTGGGCGCGAAAACAATCGAATCAAAGAAACGCCCGATCATTGTTGTTATGCGCAGCCGGGAAGCGAGAAAGGCCTGGATAAAATGCCGTAAACAACGCCTTACTAACCAAAAAATATTTAATAACGAAAATAACACACCGATTTATATAAATGAGAATATAACTAAACATATGCGACAACTATTTTGGGAAACTAAAACTAAATTGAGAGATTCATTTAAATATATATGGATTCAAAATGCTAAGATATTAATTAAAAAAAACGACGAAAGTAAGAAGACGTATCAAATTCGCACTCTGAGTGATATTGAGATTTATATTGATATCGACAGGGAGTAGTCCTATTTGTAGTACCTACCATCCACATACTCACACATCATCAATAAACAATGGACTTTGGTGCGGATATTACAGACGAAATTCCTTGTAAAACTTACACTGACTTAACTGAATGCAGTGACACTATTACCCAACAGAGCAGCGCATTACAAATAATACACGTAAATATTCGTTCGCTTCGGAAGTACTTTAGTCAATTACTGGTTTTACTGCACAAATGTATTGATGCACTCGACGTAGTGGTACTCCCGGAGACGAATATTAGTGAGGATTTCTTATCACTATATACCATACCGAACTATACAATACACGCAAATACTAGAATGGAGGAGGTGGTTTCGGGGTGCCTGGTTGCATCCTGCATCGACCATATATTCGTACGAACTGATACGGCAGTCGAGATCGAGACGTATAAGCTTAATACTAAGCTCGCAGATCACTACTTAACCGGTTTAACGACAGGGTTCCATATACAGGATGAGTTGGAAAGCGGTAACAAAATTATACTTTGTCAGAATATGATACAAAAAAAGTTAGATAGTACGGACTGGAACGAGTTATTAAATATAGAATGTCCTATACAATTGTATAAAGAAATTTATTGTGTATTTAAGGAAATTTACGAATCATCAAAAATCGAAATTAATAACAAATCCACAAGAAATACGCAGCCGTGGGTAGACCGTACCTTACTTAATAATATAGAATACAAGGATTTATTATTTCAACAATGGAAATCACAACCGAATAATAATAATTTACGACTACGATATACAAAAACAAGAAATAAGACTAATAAACTAATTAACAATGCAAAAAATAGGTTTAAGCGAGAGGAAATAGCACAATGTAAAGGGGATACAAGAAAAATTTGGCAAAACATAAATAAGTGGTTAGGACGTAAAAAGCCTAAAGTAGATGAAGTAATCACAAAGCATATGTGTAAGACTCAAAATTAATATAGGTATAGTTTGTAACAAATTCTGTCAAACTTTCACAAATGAAATTGATACCATTAAACATCACTGTAACCGATTGTTCCTACAAAGGTCAACTTATGCGAGCGACAGTAATGTTACATTTTTATTTAAAAAAGTAAATGAAATGGATATTGCAAAAGTGATAGCCAGGCTAAACAGCAACAATTCGCCAGGTTCCGATGGTATTCGAATAAAAGATGTTAAATATGTAAAGGAAAAAATTAGTCCAATTTTAGCGAAATTCATTAACTTAAGTGTGCTTAATGGTAAATATCCCGATGAATTAAAATTATCAATAATAAGACCTATATTTAAACAAGGCAGACATAGTGATTTTACAAATTATAGACCTATAGCAATATTAAATAGTATTAATAAGATAACGGAGAAAATTTTAGTTGGACAAATAACAACATTTCTGGAGGATAATGACATATTATGTAACAAGCAGTACGGATTTAGGAAAAATAAAAGCACAACAACGGCACTTGCACACTTTACTGAAGACGTTAATAATTATTTGAATCGTAGAAAGCAGGCTGTTGCTGTGTTTATTGATTTTAAAAAAGCATTCGATACTTTGGATCATGGGGGCTTGTTGCAGGCTATGGATGAATGTGGTATTAGAGGATATGTCAAAACATGGTTCAAAGAATACTTAAATGAAAGACACATGAAGGTGGTAATAGATATGATAAGCAGCGATGTTGGCAATATCAAGTACGGAGTTCCAACCGGGTCAGTGTACGGGCCGGTCGGGTACATGATGCATGTGAATAGTATAACTAACGTGGTCAAACATTGTACCAGCTATATGTACGCAGATGACATGTGTATATTGTACGGTGATTATGACATTAACACGATACAAAGGAAAGTACAGGAAGACTTCGATAGTATAGTAAAATGGGCTCACGATAATGGAATTATTTTAAATATAAATAAAACTAAAATCATTCGTTTAGACTCTTCGTACAATAAAAACATAAAAAGTAATATACATATAACGGGTCACTCATATACCTGCCTGCATATGAATAAGAATAACTGTAAATGTAAAAGCCTGGAAGAAGTACCTACAATTAAATATCTAGGATTGTCGATAGATAATAATTTTTCGTGGAAAGAACACATAAACAACGTTAACAATAAACTTAGAATAATATTATGTAAATTTTATCAGCTGTGTAATATACTAAGCCGAGGCACTCTGTATAGTGTGTACCACGCGCTAGTTGAGTCTGTTATCAGTTACGGTCTATGTAGTTACGGACTCACCTTTCCGACGTATTTGCAACGAGTTAAAAATATTCAGTTGAGAATTCTTAAAAGATTAGTTAGTAAAAAAACAAAAGATGATTTAAATAAGGCATATTCTAAATTATTTAATATATGTCAGGTATTACCGGTGGATATTAAGGTTAACTACCTTATTTTGTTACAACAGTTTAAAAATAATAAATTTAAAGAAAAAAAAAACATTCGGCTATGCTACCCGCAAAGCGGACAAGCCACAATTAGTACAAAATTATAAAGCATATAACGTTTACGGAACACGCACCAGGGAATATCTTGTGCCTCGATTAGTAAACAATTTGCCAGAAGATTTTGAAATTAAACATAGAACTAAGTACATGTATAAGAAGGCTATAAAGAAATTGTATCTACAACAAATAAATAGTACAGTGGAAAATAGAAATGTAATTTAAATTTAAGTCTACAACTAATGTAAATGGAATTGTCTTTGCCTAGTAAATGTACTTATAGATACATTGTTTTTAAAATAGTCGTTTAGAAATTGATTTATAGCACTAGTTTAGTATCAACAAAATATTTAAGTTGGTATCTGTATAACTATGTATAAGGTTTACGTAAGTAGAAGAAAATGAGAGTAACATCTGCCGAAAAACTGCCCAGCAGTTTGGCAGACAGTAGCTTGTGAAATTTGTAATGTAATGCTGTGTATAAATAACTAAATAAAAAAAAAAAAGTTAATGCCTTTAACTCTCTCTCTTGACGAACAATTAAAGAGGCTTTGGTGTACCACAATATACCAACTTACATGCAACGAATAATCAATTTGTATTTTCAAGACAGATGCGTGCAGAACATGGATAAGAACGGTACACTTCAAAGAAGGGAATTGGTCTGCGGTGTACCTCAGGGGTCTGTACTGGGTCCACTTCACTGGAACCTGGCATACGATGCTGTTCTAATAGTTGATCTACCTAATGGAGTAAATGTTGTCTGCTATGCAGATGATACTTTAGTTCTGGCTGATGGTGAAAGTTTTGAGGAAACTAGGCAGCTTGCACAAAGCGGAGTAGCATGCGTAGTAAATAAGATACGTCAGTTGGGTCTGAATGTAGCTCCGCAAAAAGCTGAAGCTATTTGGTTCCACAAGGTCCCACAGGGCCGAGAGCCAGCCAGCTTTACAATCCAGGTTATCTCGTGGAAGTAGAAGTAGGGCGTTACCTTAAATATCTAGGGCTCATCTTGGATAGTAGATGGTGGTTTGACAAACATTTCAGCCGTTTAGTCCCACGGGTCAAGAAAGTAGCGGGTACTCTGCACAGACTCTTACCCAACCTCGGAGGGCCGAAAGAAGGGGTTCGCCGTCTCTATGCGGGGGTTGTAAGATCGATGACTCTATACGGAGCTCCAGTGTGGTCAGAAAGGCTCTCAGAGATTAGGCGATGTAGATCTATGTTCAACAGTTTACAGCGTATAATAGCCATAAGAATTGCGCGAGGTTACAGAACAATATCTTTTGAAGCGGCCACGCTTAGAGCCAGATTTCCTCCACCGGACATACTGGCGGATATGGATGCACAGGTGTATATCCGTCTTCACAGGACTGACGAACACCTTAGCGGATCTGAGGTGAGATAGCAAGAACAACGGTATGCACTTGACAGATGACGTGAGCGACTCAGAGTGCCGCGAAACATGCGGCAACGTGCTGTCAGTGCAATCTTGCTTAACTTCGTGTATTGGTTGAAGAGAAAGGAGCCCGTCACTTATAGACTCACGCAGGTGCTGACAGGCCATGGGTGTTTTGGCGAATTCCTGAACAGAATAGACCGAGAGCAGACACCACAATGTCATCACTGTGGGATTGGACCAGATTCCGCACAGCACACGCTCGAGCAGTGCACAGCGTGGAGCTCAGAGCGGCGGACTTTGGTCTCTAAAATAGGTCAAGATCTTACTTTGCCCAGTGTGGTCACAGCCATGCTAGCAGAAAACTCGACATGGAAAGCTGATGTCAAATTTTGTGAGACCGTCATGGTCCAAAAGGAAACAGCAGAGTTAGATCGAGAACGAGCTGATCCCGCTAAAAGACGGCGACGCTGGGGCGGTGGTGCGTAACGCTCTAGCATGTCAACCCTGTAAGCCTGGGTTTTTGAAGAATAGGGCATACGGTTACCTCTGCCTGTCGTAAGAGCCGACTAAAAGGGGACCCTAAGAGCTCGGGTATAGGCGTCATGATGTGGCAATTTACACCGTGCCATCCTTAGAAGAAGGAGATGCGAAATGCTCTCAGAGTTAAGCCAAAGGGCAATATGTATTGATGGTCCCAGTGCGTTCCTATGGAGATCCTGGGGTCATCAATAAGACATCGAAGAAGGCCACCGAGAGGGTTTTAGTGGAAAGTCCCACATAACCCGGACGCTCCTCATAGTGTCCGGGTATCTAATAAGATTTCCCCCTCGTAATAAAAGTATCATGGTTTAGTTGGGGCATGCTTTCAAAGTGGCAAACTCGGGTTATCGCCCCCCCTGTAAAATTTAATTCGTGTCTGTTTTGATATTGCATTGCCCACATAATGCCACTAGCAAACTAATAGAAGAGTATACAGTTTGTGTGAATTGGGTTCATCAAGGTACGAGAGCTTAACACAGCACACGAAGTGAAACCTCAAAATAATTTGTAGGTATTCTATAGTGCTGACCTGGAAAAAGTGATCATGTTGCCCAGATTGGAAATATTTAAAGCAGAAATTTTCTGTCAGCGCCTTATAGCATAGATAGATAGATAAACTCTTTCATGCAACACCATGTGGTGTTATTACACTTAATTTTAAAGTGTTCATTTGTTTGTTGTACTTTATAACGTTATAAGGTACAACAATAAAGTGAAAACTTAAAATTAAGTGTCACAGTGGAGCGATCTCTTCCACACAACCAAACCCTCGCACCACTTGGCAAAATTACCACAGAATGTAAACTCCTTACTGTTATCTGTAATGATAATATTGCAAGCAGCAAACGAGAAGTCGTCTGCGTTTTATAAATTTTTTTTGCGTACTAGAGACTTTTAGCACGTACATGTCAGGCTAGATAATTTTAGCGCACAAAACAAAAATTGGCTCTTATGTTCAATGGTTGTTAATATGATTAACAGTGATGAAGCCATTGCTATAAAAGCAAATATTCTCCATTACTTTGAACCCGGCCACGCATTTATGAGCAGTGACTAAGTGACCCACCAGGTAGAGCTGGCCATGAAAAAAAGGTTAACTGTAGAATTTCCTTCGTTTTAAAGAGTGTGTATGTTGAATTAATAAATCAAGAATAATTGTACACAAAATAAAAATCTAAATATCCAACTGAACAAGGGCTTATTTAAAAAAATATGATAGAGGCATATTTTTCCCCGGTAGGTATAATCTCATGTAGAACAATTTCGAAGATACTATGTATATTTCTATTCGTTTCACGAATGATAAATATTTAAAAACCCACGTTCACAAATCTAGTGAAATTCTTTTAAAGCAAATAAAATGCTCAAGTAAAAATAAAAGTTTTAATAAATATTGTTATAATTTGCAAAACATTGGCTTTTAATTATTAAAATTTTGTTTGTCCTTATTTAGTGCTTTAACTTCCGTTGGTTGAATATTAAATTCCAATATTTTTTGTTATTGTTTCACTATAATGCCGTTATCGCAAAATGTTCTTAGTTTAACTGCGTTTTAGCGTAATTTATCAAGTTTTTCCTTGAAATTGATAAACATTTGTAGTTTACCAGACTAAAATGCGGTAAAATGCAATAACGACACCAAAGTCTAACATAATATGAGTCCTATTTTCATAACCTAATGATAAGCTAAACAAGATTTTTGTGTCCTATTTTCATAACCTAATGATAAGCTAAACAAGATTTTTGTACTATAACGACTTTTAAGCTTAACATTTATAAGACTTTTTTTAGTGTTTTAAAAGACAATATTTTTATTTTAAGTAGAAACACTAAAATGCCGTTAAGGTATACTTAACGGCATTTAAGTCCATTATTCAATAAAAATTAGAAACATCGATGATAAACTAAAACGAAAAATGCGTTTTTTAATATAATTAAATAATATTTACAATATGGCAGATGAATAATTAAAAAGTATTTTACTTGATGTAATGTTTTGGTGCTTTTGGGTTACATAATGGTGTTATCATCGAGAAGTTACATAGGTTTAAATTTTCCCCGCGTTTTTTGCTCATAACCTAAAATTGGGTTTAGGTAGATAACGGCATTATAGATATACCACGGCAGTATAGTACTCATGTAAAATTAATAAATATGTCGCTGTAGACGATTAAAACTTATAAAAACAAATATAAATTTGGGGCGTTTATTTTGTTTAAAGGATATCTTAAAAAATATTATGACTCCTCTTTTGCAGATGTACCTAAAAATACTAGTATCTACGTTTTTCAGTTATTCAACGATGTATAAAAATCTAGGGTTTAATAAAAAATTTAAAAAAAATCTTAGTTGCGTGCCCCCAGGGAGCACACACATTTTTTTCAATTCGGTCCAGTAGTTATTGAGTTACAATCATATAAAAGCACAAATCTTTCTTCTGTATAATACCTATAGTACGAGTATATATCCCACTAATATGTTGGATATATACGTTTGGATATGGATGTTTGTTAATCTTTCACGCTCTAACGGGTGAACCAAATTTGATGAAATTAGGTCTAGCCTCTTCGCCTACGTCAAGATCGTATTTAGGTATGACTTATCTTCTATCAATAGATTTCTGTTATAGGTGTGGCAGTTTCTGATAGCTTATTCAAAAACACGCTATGATTTTAACAGCTCGATACACTAGACGTGCTCGGCGATAGAGTCGGCATGTCATCCATCTTTGTTATTCAGCCGACTGTAGTCGAGCGGTTCCGATCCCACCGACAGACAAAGGCCTACTCCGAAATATGAAGTTTGGTTTGACGAATTTCGGGTTTTCAACGAAAGTGAAACAGCACAAATACAATTAAGGGTGATGAAATGTAATGACGTTGTTTTCCCCTGGTGATTAATTTTATCACTTCACAGGTCGGAATCGGTCGCATCCGCAGAAACGTGATGGGATTGGTATGTACTACGTACGGTATAGTATTATTATTATTTACTGATCGATTTACTGGTTTACTACTATAATTTACAAAGTATTTAAATTTACTGATAAACTATAAACAATTATAGTTCAACATGGGTTTACATAATCAAACTTGTGTTTGATTATGTTTTTTGTTGTTGTATATAAATATTTTACGACAGAACATAACATGTTATTTATCTATATATATATATATATATATATATAAAAGAAAGTCGTGTAAGTTACACGATTTATAATATAACTCAAGAACCGCTGTACCGATCAGTTTAGCGGTCTTGAGTGAATCACCTGCGATACATACATGTTGTTTTTAAACACAACAAAACAAACAGTTTCGCCTATATATCCTCGAATGGCAAAGCAGCGGTATTATAATACGATATTTTTCATCATCATCATCATCCTTCACCAAGGAGGTGAAACCTAGGGGCGGTAACATCAGTCTACCGGTATTGATTAAATCGATATTTTCGCCTATATCGAATGGCGGCAGTGGTGTTTTAAACGCCTACGTTTCACCAGATATGTTTTTGGTCTCATATTATGGGGGGTGAGCCTGTTGCCATCTACGGGTAACTGTTCCAGACTTTGGGCTGTTTTTGAGAATATTTTTCTTTCTCAGAAAAAAACTGTCCACCCCCGGGATCGAAACCCAAGACCTCGAGGTTCCGAAACGGCACTTCCATTACTTTACGAAGACCGAACGAGCGAAGCTGCTGGCGGGTCAGTTAGTACATTATATCCCGGGGAAGCACATATGATACTTTTTATCATTATCATCATCCATCACCACGCGGGTGAAACTGCGGGGTGCAGTTTGTAAGTTTATATAGGTACCTAACGTAGTAAATAGTATAGCGTCTCTATACATAATATTTGTACAGGGGCATACCTATAGTACCTATACACTTGTATATAACTATATCATATACTTGTACTTTCAAATAAATATATATATACAGTAATGAATTGATTATCCGGCAGGTACTCGAAGAGGGCGCCAGGGCGGGGCCTAAAAAATAAAAAGAAAAATTTCAGGCTCGCCAAAAATTACATTAAAAAAAATGCTACCTAAACTATCATATCATTATTGGCCATTGCAACGTCAAATTAAGGAATTACCATTTTTTGCCAAAATATGTTAAATGCCTTGCCGAACTGCATAAAGTAGGCATGTTTAAAAAAAAAAAATAGCCACCCACCAACCACCAAGGCCGCCATACGTATTTTTTTTCACAAGAGGTACTCAAACTTGGGCATTAAAAACAGAAATCTGCTGTTGTGGTTCTTCAAACCTTTTATTATAAATGCATTAGCTAACTATCACTTAGGTAGCACGTCAGCAAGGTGCAACATTTACATTTAAGAACATTTGGCAAAATAAGGTGATTGCTTAATTTGACGTTGTAATGTCCAATAATGTTATCATAGGCAGCAATTTTTTTTCCAAATGTCGTATTTTTCAGTCCAGCCTGAAATGTTTTTCTTTTATATACGTTTCTAAATATGACATTACGGGCATGGTTTTTATTATGACTTATTAAGACCACATCCAAGACTTGTTTGTCCCGTTGAAATATCCATATGCTAACCATACCATCAAACTCACAACCATGTACCCTAAAATATAAAATTAATTACAAATAGTTAGAAAAACTTACTAAAGCTTCCAGTACTTCATCTATAGACGTAGAACGTTGCAAATAAGTTTTGTAAGTAAGACCTTTGTATATATTTTATGCACTTAATGAATGTTTGAGCAAACGAAATCACCGCGCAACACTAACCGACCGAATAAGGATAACAGACGATGCACGTCCTGTTTAAATACTACCATGACTAATATTTTTATCACAAAATAATAATTTGCACTTTGCTGTACAAATATATGTTTTATTATAATGAAACGATTGATAAGTACATATTATTTATTTAAGTGATAAAAATATCTGCGTAAACTACTATGTTTCAACATAATTTTATATCGAAATTTCCTTATCTTTACATTGTAACTGTAACCTTCATAAGAAGTACAAATAGTCTGCTAGGTTTGAACCTGTAGGTACTACTACCGTCGTACCGTAACTACTTATTATACCTAGGTTCGTCGTATGTCTAGATGTACCGAGAAGACCTAAAACCCACCCCCTATTAGACCACCGTGGGCGTGTAGGGCACTACGGCTATTAAAATAGAAACGCTGAGTCTGTCCCAGGGTTGGCATAAACAAATGTTCAATAAAACAGTAAATAGGCAACAGCTTTAATTATGCCAAATGATGTCTAATGAGTAAATATTTTAGGCTTATACTATATATATTATAGAATAGTAGCTTAAAGTTTGTATAACTTATATAATGCTCAAAGTCGCACAACGAGCTATGGAGAGGGCTATGTTCGGCGTTTCTCTACGTAATCGAATCAGAAATGAGGAGATCCGTAGAAGAACGAAAGTCACCGACATAGTCCAGAAGATTAGCCAGTTGAAGTGGCAGTGGGCAAAGCACATAGCACGCAGAACAGATGGCCGATGGGGCTGGAAGGTTCTGGAGTGGAGACCACGGACCGGCAAGCGCAGCGTAGGTCATCCACCGACACGGTGGACAGATGACCTGATAAAGGTCGCAGGACGACGTTGGATGCAGGCCGCTTCCAACCGGTACTTTTGGAAAATCATGGGGGACGAAAATATGTTCAGCTGTGGATGTCCTACGGCTGAGATGATCATGGTGATGGACCTATATAAATATTGTTTTTTTACCTAAAACTGGAACCGATTTCAACACCAAAAAGTGTAAAATAACTTGTTGAAGTTGGTACCATGATAGTTCAAAAGTACTATTATCACAATATTGTGTGCATGGTATTGAGTTCTTCAACAAGTTATTTCACTCTGTTTAGTGTTGAAGACGGTTCTGGTATTTGGTAAACTAAAATTTCACTCACAAAGGTCACTAAAATAGTAACCTTTGCGGGATCGGTAGTAATTCGCTTGTTCCGAACACCGACTAAACTAGCGAACTAAAATCTACTTTTAGTTAATACGTATTACGTACGTTCTTATTGTGTTCATGCTTAAGTCCGAATTCGTATAATGCTTGCAAGTGACTAGATTTTGTACTTTAACTGCTAATACACTGTTTTAAACTATCACGGTTGTTCTCTAAAATTATATGATTATTAACGGGATATTTACCGTGGTAAGGTTGTGGAATGAGCTCCCGATATTTCGGCGCAGTTACATGCACCATGTTCACGGGAAGACTGAAGAATGCGGGTGGTTGGTCAAAAAGTTTAAAAGTTAGGTGCAGACATAACGATCTACCCTCTTTCTTAGTCTTTTGCTACGGTTATCACTGGTCAAAATGTGTTCAAAATACTATACGCAGTGATACAGTGAGTGTGTTTTGTCGGGACTTAGGATCGAGTTCGAGTTCCAGTGATAACCGTAGCAAAAGACTAAGAAAGAGGGTAGATCGTTATGTCTGCACCTAACTTTTAAACTTTTTGACCAACCACCCGCATTCTTCAGTCTTCCCGTGAACATGGTGCATGTAACTGCGCCGAAATATCGGGAGCTCATTCCACAACCTTACCACGGTAAATATCCCGTTAATAATCATATAATTTAACTGCTAATAGTGACTGAATTCTTAAATTCGCCGTTTCTGTTTAATTGTGGGTATGTTTAGTGCAAATTTAATCGTCATGTAAGTTCGTGCTCCCTAGACTAGTCTAAACTGATGTAAAACTACCCACATTTCGATAGAATATTCATATGTTTAGAATTATCATTCTAAGTGGTGCTCGAATGTAGATTTTAGTATTAACATAATAAGAACTACTATTGTTTAGAGAATTTTAGTTTAGTGTACGTACAAGCGAATCAGTACCGTCGATTGTCATTTACCGTTAATGATGATAACATTAAATCAGAAAAATAGGCGAACCACTTTTTAGTTATTGGAGTGGAACTCAAAAACTGCTGGGCCGAATTTGATGAAACTTAAATGGGACACCTCGAAGTACACTCTACCAAACCAAAAATCATCATTATTAAAATCGGTTCATATATATATATATATACATATTTCTAGCTGCGCTCCGTGGTTGCACCCGCACGGTGATGGATGATGATGATGATGATGGAAAAACATATAACCTATGTGACTCCGCGATAATGAAGCTTTCTACTGTTGAAAAAAATTTTTAGATCGGCAATTTAGTTTTTGCCGTTATCCGTTACAAACAAACTATCAAATCTGTTCTCTTTATTATTAGAGTAGCTAAGGATTAACACCAAGGTACGAATAATCTGGTCTAGTTTGTACCGGCGTAAATACTGCATATTAATACGGGAAAGTACTAATTGTGACATAATTATAATAGTTCAACAAACGGTTTGCAAGATTTTAGTACATATTGATGTCCTTTAAGAAAACTATCACATAATAACATCACTTTGCTCTATTTTCGATAGTTTCCGCAGCAACGCGATTTGTTTGTTTCGCGAAACAGGATGTTTTTGGTAATTATTTCACACCATGATTACATTATCGAAGTTTTTATACGGATCCCTAACTTTATTGAAAACATTATATAGCCTATGTTACTCAGTTATAATGTAGCTTTCTAACGGCAAAAGCACATTTGAAATCGGTTTAGTAGTTTTTAAGTTTTTTCGTTACATACAAAAATACAAATCTTTCCTGTTTATAAAATTAGTAGAGATAACATATTTAAAAGTAATATCAGAGGCGACGTAAGTAAAACTCTATTAAAAAAACTAGAAATAAATTATAATATAACTTTGTAACCAAATTCACTTTCTTATCGGTTTAGTAGTTTTTAAGTTTTTTCGTTACATACAAAAATACAAATCTTTCCTCTTTATAAAATTAGTAGAGATAACATATTTAAAAGTAATATCAGAGGCGACGTAAGTAAAACTCTATTATAAAAACTATAAATAAATTGTAATATAACTTTGTAACCAAATTCACTTTCTAGCATAATTTATTGTTTATTGTAATAAATAAAGCATTTGTAATGATTAAACATAGTGCAAAAACTTAAAAGTACTTTACATCCTCTCCAAGATAATGGAAATCATTAGCAACAAAGGAGCACCAAGTGATAAGCGATCAGTATGGTTTCCGTCGCGGTTGCTCAGCTGGTGATCTTCTAGTATACTCACGCATCGATGGGCGGAGGTGGTAGAGTCAAAGGGGTGAGGCGTTGGCGGTTAGTTTAGTTAATAAATAACACTATTTTTGATGTATTTAAAGACCAGGTGAAAGTTTGGCCAGAGAAGAAAAAATATTGTTCCATAATGTTTGATGAGGTTGCACTGGAACCACACGTCAATTATTGTAGTGCCAAAGATTATTTCACAGGATTTACACAGCTGGAGTCTGATTCATCACCAAAATTAGCGGACCATGCTTTGCTTTTTATGCTTCGAGGTGCTTGTGATAAATGGCGACATCCTGTGGCTTTTTACTTTTGTGAGGGTACAACATCAGCTATGTAGGGACTGTGGCGAAGCTTAAATGGCTATGTAAGCAAATTATACGAATGCCCCTGCGCCCGGCACTAGCCTCGCCAGTCGTCTCCACACCTACGTAAATTGTACTCGCGTATAGCACTAAATGGTTTTCTGTGACGTAATACCTATGTAACATATACGTGTATGTAACCATTGTAACTGAAGTACGAATAGACTTGTATAGTGAACCGGTGTTTTATTATTTACGTCCAAACCAAGAATATAGACACTTCGATAGTATATCTACAGACCTTCATCTACGATCTTACACGCAACAAATGAACTCAACAATGGTGACCCCGACGATTTTATGAAGTGCTTACAACGACGTGAATATGAAGTGCTTACAAACTGACGTGATTTTATCTTTGAATTATAAGAAGAGTTAAGTGATATCACTCGTATAAAGGCTTGCAAACGGACTGGTGGCGACTCCTCACCGACTATTGGGCACGTACTCGGTGAGAAAATAATAAATATAAGTGAAGAAAATAATAGCATCCCAGCATGGCTACTTCGAATCATGGCGTACCACATATACCACCGGCACCTGCAAAAACGGAATTATGCAATACAAGCCCAGTTAGCGATTTAGCAGCAATCAGCGTTTCTTCGAGAGTTCCTGAATTTTGGGTGGACATGCCTCGATTATGGTTCGCTCAATTCGACTCAATATTGGATCCACAAAAACAAGGAGATACGGCAAAATACAACTTGGTCGTAGCGAAGCTTACCCGTGATGCACTTCACCAGGTTGGTGATATAATTTTGGCACCTCCAAAAGAAAATAAATACGAAGCCATCAGAAATCGATTATTAACGGTTTACGAAGAAACTGCTGAAAAACAATTTCATAAATTGGTCAGTGAAATGGACCTTGGTTCACAGCGTCCGTCACACCTTTTAAGGCAGATGTCTGAACTTGCCGCAAACACCCAAGTATCAAGCGACGCACTTAAGCGGTTATGGAAAGCGCGATTGCCGAACGCAGTGAAGGCAGTTTTATCAATTGCACCGGACATGGACCTGACAAATTTGGCAAATATGGCTGATAAAATTATGGAAAATCTGCACACAAATGATGTAGCCACAGTGTCAACCTCTACGTCTACAAATTCTGCATATACGGCGAATAAAATGATGGAACAAATGATGCAAATGACACTGGAACTACGAGGACTACGTAACGAAGTAAACGAAATACGAGGAAGAAGCATGAACCGAGGAAATGCATGGAACCGACGCAGGTCACAATCAAGAGGGCAACGAAGAACACCAGATAGCCCAAACTGGCTTTGCCGTTTTCACCATCGCTACAGGAATCGAGCAAGGTCATGTGAGCAGCCGTGCAATTGGAAGCAGCCGCGAGCACCTGGGAACTCGGAAAACTGAATGCTGTGCAGTCAAATTCGGTGGAGGACTGCATATCAACAGCTGGCAACCACCGACTATGTATTTTCGAGCGGAAGTCTAGGATCCCATTTTTGATATACTCTGGCGCAAACGTAAGTGTTTTACCGGTAAGCAAATTTAGAGGTGAAAATTTAGAGAGTAGTTATAAGTTATATGCCGCGAACAATTCCGAGATAAAAACTTACGGTGTTAAAATTTTAGAGCTGGATTTCGGGTTACGTAGATCATATAAATGGACTTTCATAATTTGTGATGTAAAGCAAGCTATCTTGGGAGCTGATTTTATTAAACATTATAAGTTACTTATAGATTTATATAATAAAAAATTTGTAGATAGTGAAACTAACTTATATGTGATAGGGTCCATCGTAAGTTGTAGCGAATCTTCTATTAAGAGTATACAGGGTGATATCCCTTACGGTAAAATGTTAGAGGAATTTTTGGAAATTACAAAACCGATTATTTTTAAGGAAACTTGTGCTCATTCCGTTCGTCATCACATTGTTACTACTGGTCCGCCGGTAAGTGCGCGACCAAGGCCACTACCTCCGGATCGCTATTTAAAAGTAAAAAAGGAATTTAAAATAATGCAAGAGTTAGGTATATGCAGACCAGGGAAAGGTGAATAGTCTTCAGCGCTTCATGTCGTTCCAAAAAAGGATGGACAGTTACGTCCTTGCGGTGACTATAGAGCCTTAAACGCTATTACGAAACCAGACCGTTGCCCTATTCCGAGACTACAAGATTTCACTTACGTGCTACCCAATAAGAAGGTATACTCACGGTTAGACCTAAATAGGGCCTACCATAATATTCCAGTAGCAGAAGAAGACATCGAGAAGACGGGAATCGCAACAGTTTTTGGTCTTTGGGAGTTTCCCCGTATGTCTTTTGGATTAAAAGGAGCCGCACAGACCTTCCAGAGGTTCATGGATCATCACGTTTTGAAGGGTATTGAAATTCTTAAATCTGCGGAAAACTCAGATAATGCTGAGTCAGCAGTTTCGTGTTACATAGATGATATCCTGGTTGCATCAGAAAATAGGGAAATCCACGAAAAACACCTTAGGTTAATTTTTGAAAGATTTAGTGACCTTGGCATAACTATAAATTTAAACAAATGTATTTTTGGGAAGACTGAAATTGAATTCTTAGGCTATACAGTATCAGAAAACGGAATCAGCCCGTTGTTGGAAAAAGTAAAGGCAATTGAAGAATATCCAAGACCAGAAACGGTAGAACAGCTAAGACGTTTCTTGGGTATGGTAAACTTTTATAGATCTCATCTTCCAAACGCAGCGAGGTACCAGGCGGAACTCAACAAGTTCTTGCATAACTCAAAAAAGAAAAACAAGACTAAAATCGACTGGGACGAGAGTAGCATTGGAGCATTCGAGCAGTGTAAGGTAAGCCTTAAAAGCGCCGCTACATTGTCTCATCCTAGCGTAGACGCTCCACTATCTCTCATGACAGACGCATCGGACACCTGCGTAGGTGACGTACTGCAACAGAAGTTAAAAGGTAAATGGAAAATAAATAAACCCGTTAGGTTATTTTTCCAAAAAACTATCCGAATCTCAGCGCAAATATTGTACTTATGATAAAGAGTTAACCGCTATTTATATGTCTATATTACATTTTCGGAACATGATTGAAGGACGACAGCTTATCATTTTTACAGACCATAAGCCATTGATATATGCTTTTACAAAGGTAATAGGTAAAGACAAAGAAATTCCTAGGAGAGCACGACAGCTAATGTTTATAAGCGAATTCACGAGCGAAATAAAACATATAGATGGTTCTCAGAATACTGTAGCTGACGCCTTATCACGTGTTGAAACTATCACTTGCCCAACAGCCATAGATTTCAACGAATTAGCGCAGGCACAGGAAAGCGAAGATCAAATTACGCCTGAGTCAAACAGTAAGTTGTTATTCAAGCACGTTGTGATACCTAACACGAATGAACGGATATACTGTGAGGTTTCATCTGACAATGCAAGACCATACCTACCGATAAAGTTTAGAAGGATAGGATTTGACAGTGTTCATAATATTAGCCACCCCGGTATTCGCGTTACTAAAAAACTCATTTCGCAAAAGTTTTTTTGGCCGAACATGAATAAAGACATAAACGCATGGGCAAAAGCTTTTATAGCGTGTCAGAAATCTAAAGTTAACCGACACACAGTTTCAGGCCTATCCGCTTTTCCACCAAGTACGAGATTCAGTCATGTGCATTCTGACATAATTGGTCCTTTGCCTACGTCACGACAAGGATATCGTTATTGCGTTACGATTATCAACCGTTTCACGCGTTGGCCGGAAGCTATACCTGTTTCAGACATATCAGCTGATACGGTTGCTAGAGCAATATACGATCATTGGATTACCACTTGGAGTACCACTTAGAATATCGACTGACCAAGGAAGACAGTATGAGAGCGATCTTTTTGCTTCCTTATTGAAATTATTAGGTGTACAACGAATACGTACTACCCCGTATCACCCCCAAAGCAATGGGATAATAGAACGATTTCATCGCTCCATGAAAAGCGCTATCACAGCACGATTATCGGCTTCGGAAGACGTAGATTGGGCCGAACAGCTACCAACAGTTATGTTAGGTTTGAGAGCCGTAAGTAGAACAGATACAGGATATAGTTCAGCAGAGATGGTCTATGGCGATACTATTTGACTACCAGGTGAATTTTTTTGCGAAAATAATCGACGGATAAGTGATCAGCATGCTTTTATAAGAGACTTACGTCAGACGATCAGCAGGTTGAGAGCACAATCACGGGCAGTAAGTGAATCGCGTAAAATTTTTGTTAGTAAAGATTTGAAATCCTGTTTCCACGTATTCATTAGAAACGATGTAGTAAAAAAATCATTAAGTCCTACATACGATGGCCCTTACCGCGTCATAAGTAGGGATAATAAAGTATTTAGAATTAGTTTACCTAACAGAGACATAAATGTATCGATTGACAGGTTAAAACCAGCATATATTTTAAACGAGAACATTAATTTAAGAGATTTAGCTTGCGAAAGTACAGAAATGCTACGCGATAATATTAATGTAGAATATAATGAAAGCGATTCGATGAAATTGCTACCGCTTGTAACACGGACCACACGCAGTGGCAGGCAGGTCAAGCCGACAGTGCGATTTTTACTGTAGGTGTTGTACATTGTAATTGTATGCTTAGGTAGGTGATAAGTAGAATAAATCTAGGGCATAGATTATTGTGAAACGTATTTTAATAAGTTGTTTTTATTGGCACTCAAGCGAATTTTTCATGCGGACTTCAACAGTCAAATTAGCATAACATAGTGTTTACTTAATATTCAATTTTTTTTGTTATAATTTTATGCCGATAATTGGCAAATATTATTCAAAAAACGAAAAGATCGTTATCGCCCAACAAGGAGCAAACGACGCTAAGCAAGTTGGAGATATAGAAAGAAAGTTAGAACATTTCGGGATCGTCGTCATCGTACTAGCCTTTATCATCATAACTTTGTGTATATGCATTTGTGGAAGACGATGCCTCAGTAGTACTAAAACGTGGCTGAGAAATGAGCTAGCATCGTTGTGGCCAGGAGGAGCATCAACCCAAGCTGCCTCACAGCATACGACGACGGGTCAGACGCAAGCATGTTGCCAAAACCCATGTTAATAAAATCAACACGAAACAGTGAGTCTAGAATTAATTGTGTAAGCGTTGAGACATAATTATATGTAAGCATGTACTTAGATAAGAAATACATTGGAAGCATCGAGTGACCACACTGTTAATAGATCTATGTGAAACTTCTAAAGTAGTATAGTAGTGCCTACCCTTAGTATGTATTATGTAGTAGAAATAAGTAAATTACTATCCAGTCTATACGAGCATAGAGTAGGTACCTGAATTTTATTTTATCTCTGTATTTAGATATAATGTTTTACAAAATCCTAGTAACCTGTTGTATTTCGAAAGTATTTACCAATATCCTATTGATCATAATAATTTGTGTATACTTACCTTAACATACTCAAATACTTATCAGTTTAAAAAGTTTTCGATATGTTATGTTTTCATCTCATGTTTGTAAAATTTAGAGGAAATGTTTTTAAAAGAATAAATAAATTTGCTAGTTTAAATGTATAAATAAACTATGTATACTTCGTTATTTTAACGCTCATAAATTTCAATTGTACATTACCTTTTAATATGTATAAACTGTTTCAAAGTAAATAATGTTTTCTGTGTAGCAACAATGTCGTAATATAAACCGATGTCACATGTACTTTGGCCCGGGCGATCATGCGCCGGTCGTTTTTGCAACCAAGCACATTCCTGTGTGCCTCGATGTAATGTTCGACTTGTATGTTTTAATTTTTATAACTTACTCGACTTTAAAAAAGGAGATTGATTTTTTTGTTTCACGTGTACTTACTTATTTTTTTAGAAGGGGATGATTGTAGGGACTGTGGCGAAGCTTAAATGGCTATGTAAGCAAATTATACGAATGCCCCTGCGCCCGGCACTAGCCTCGCCAGTCGTCTCCACACCTCCGTAAATTGTACTCGCGTATAGCACTAAATGGTTTTCTGTGACGTAATACCTATGTAACATATACGTGTATGTAACCATTGTAACTGAAGTACGAATAGACTTGTATAGTGAACCGGTGTTTTATTATTTACGTCCAAACCAAGAATATAGACACTTCGATAGTATATCTACAGACCTTCATCTACGATCTTACACGCAACAAATGAACTCAACAAGCTACATCATTAAAAGCGATTATAAGATAAATTGTTGGAGCTGTTGAGAGGACTGGCCTAATCCCAATCCCAATATCCCTTATTTGTGACCAGGGAGCTACAAATAGAGCAGCAGTAAAAGGATTACAGGAAGCTACAAGACGATCACAATTACTAAACAACGTCGAATGCGGTAAGTAAGTATACAAGTATGTATGAGAAAACTATTTTTAAATATTGGGTACTTTTAAATTTTGTTTTGTTTCAGATGATTCCGTTGAAATCGGTAACTCAAGATTGCATGTTATTTTTGACCCACCGAATCTGATAAAATGCATCTGAAATATTTTTTTAATAAAGATTTGTTATTCAATGGCAACGTGGCAAAATGGGATGACATTGTAGAAGTGTATACAATGGCCTGTGAGCTTGGAGAAATTCGCCTTCTTCCACAACTAACGGACGAACATATACTACCAGATAAAATAAAAAAAAATTAAGTCAGTAATTGTACAAAAGTTAAGAGCCAGAGAATAGCTGCAATGCTTAAATACACTGCGCGATTTTGTAAGTATCTACATACCTTTTCGTTTATATTTTTTTTTTAAATGATTGACAAGTTATGATTTCATATAAAATTCTTATTTTTTTGTAGCCCAACGTTTCATCCAAACCCATAAGCAATACAATGGCTACAACTGCAGTTGTAAGTCAAGAGTTTAAAGAAGATATGGATTTTTTTTGAAAAGTAAAGGGATTGATCGATTTTATGCTCGGAATTTTAACCAAGATCCAATCGAAAAATTTTTTGGTAGGATCAGAGCACACAACTATAGAAACTTAAATCCAAGCTGTAGTGCTTTCAAAAATTAATTTAAGGCTTTGTTTTTATCGGACGTCATCGGTGATCATTTACAAAATTTTAATTGCGAAGATAATGGTACAACACCCTTAAACTTGAGTTGTTTTTTTAAACACTGCACTAAAGATAGTGATGCCATAACTGAAGATTCCAAACTTGACATAAATGCCACTGGAAGTAGAGACTTACTTGCAGTGGAAAGACAATCTAATGTTTCCTTATTGACAAATGTCATTAAAGAAAATGTAAGAACTAATGCTAAGTCATTCACCGCAGGATTTGTAACGCGAAAAATACTAAAGACTCATAAATGCAAAATATACACTGATGATTTAATTACAAAAGATATAACAAGTGTACATAATTGGATCTTGCATAGAGAGCGGTTTCAATCTAGACGCTTAACTTACCCTACTCCAATGATTGTTAGACATTTTGGATACATCATAGAAATTTGCAATGAATTTCTTAATAAACACGATTACGAAAAACAACTTAAAAAAAAAAAATATGGCAATATATCTCTCAAAACAAAACATCGACTGGTTTCGCTGTGAAATGCATAAGGAAAAGATTGTTCACGATTTTATAACCTTAACAACAAAAATATAAATTCACACTTGGACTAGATAGATAGATATCACTTTATTGAGACACCACATTTATGACTTAATATTAGACAATAAAATAAAAAAACAATGCCTAAAAACTAGGTGCAACAATGGGTGGTCTTATCGCTCAGAGCGATCTCTTCCAGACAACCCACTCGCAGAGGAATAGGTATACAATAAAAGATGGACTGTAACAATACAAAAAAAAACAGTAAACACACTATAAATACATAAATGCTATATTAAATAAACTAATAAAAATACATAAACAGCATACTTTTATAATATATACTTAATTATACTAATAAAAATTATATTATATATATATGTATATATAAATATATATGTAAACACTAAAGCATCTTGACAGTATTTTAATAGTCTAGGAAGTGTTTATTACATGTAAACACAAATAAAATATTAAAAGAAATATAAAAAAATAACAAATAAATAAACGATTAGAAACACAAAATCATGAAAGTTAGATAACAATTAGTGAGTAAGAGTTAGAGTGAAAGATATAATTTTTTAACCTGATCTTTGAAAGTTTGAAGTGACGTAGCACGCTGTATTTCCAGTGGAAGAGAATTCCACAAACGGACGGCTTTAACAGCAAATGAGGAGTAATAAAAACTGGTCCTGTGTTCAGGACTACTGATATCAATAGAATACTCAAAGGTATCGATATTCATCGGCTACCAAATTCACTGCCATCTATGCAAAAAAATGCTTTGAATAAATTTAAAAAAAAGGTTCAAAGATAGGGTGCTAAGTAAAAAAAAAAAAAAATTGTTAAAGGGAACTATGTAATACAATTCATGAAAAAAGCGCTCATATAAATCTCTAGTTAATAAACTCCTGTAAATATTATAATAACAAATTAAGAATAAAAATAAAGTTTATTAACTTCATAAGTAGGTACAGAAGTAGGTAGTAGATAGGTATCCAAATTGAAATAACTATATATCAATACCACCGTACATTGAGTTTTCACAGTTTGCAGGCTAAATTTACATATGTATTTTATTTAGGTACATAAATGAACTAAGGTGGTTCAGAATTTTCAGTCAATTTATTTTATTTTTACTAAGAGGTATTGTAGTGTATTGTATTGTATAGTGCAATGATTTTGCAAGAGTAATTTGTGAGACCTCCACATTTTATCCACAATGCCACCACGACGTCATCTATTTACCCACCTAATTGATAGAAGATTTAGTAGGGATATTGATATGGCACTTTGAGAAAATAACATCTATATATTAGATATTTGTTATAAGAAAGATAAAGTTTTAATATACATGTTGCCTGAATTAGCTTTAAGGGGTAGCCAAATTGTTTAGATTAAACTTGAGCTATAGTTAGGACTGTCAGACTAAAAGCTAGTTCATTGTTCCCTGCCAAAGCTTACGAGTTAAGGTAGGTATTTACTCGTTCATCCAAAACAATACTTACTTTTTACAAATAAAATGTAGAAATCTTGTCCTTTGTGCTATTCATGGTAATTTTGCGTCACTGATTGATTGTAAAAGTGATTACTTATGTTAATTTTGAAATTTTTATTTTATGTAATTATAGAATTATTTATAATAAAAAACAGTAAAACCTTCATCGTAGTTTTTATTATCGATATATTTCATATTCGGTTGTCCTGTCACAACAATAAATATCCAAAGGGCGAGGGAAAAAAAAGGAAAATGGTGACTTCTGGTGTATCGGTTCCCCCTCCCGTACCCCTGTCGTAACGTTATACCCCTCGCCTGTTGAGTTTCCAGTCTGTACGTAGTACATATACTTGTCTGTGGACTAATGTTATGAGGTCAATAGTTTTCGCAGCGTACGCGATATAAGGACTTTTTTGGGTATTTTTCCACACAATATCATCTGCGTGTAACCCAAACACGCAGATGATATTGGATTCTGGTTGACGCTACTTTTCTCACCACGCCTTGAGCTAGATTTTCTTTTTCTCACCAACTGACCGCGTCGGCACGATCCCAGAGAAAAAGGTCAATGGCCGATCGCGTCCGCCCGTCATCCACGAAGTCGTTTGGATCTGACAGAACGTCAGCTGTCATAACGATTACTTTGCACGCACCACAAAAGTGCAAGGATTTTTGAGGTCCAAATTGACGGCGCAACAATTGTTGCGAGTAAGTTTCACGCGCGTTTTTCTTTTGTTTATTTTTTAAAGTCATCCCAATGTTTAACCATAGAGTTTAATTCTTTAGCGTAATATATTTTCTTTCTATGGAAACACTACACACGGTTATGTTCTATCTGTAAACTTTAAAAAAATATATAATCAATGTATATTTTTTTTCATTATTGCTTTTGTTCACAGACTCAATGTGTCCGTGGCATTGCTTACATTTATATTTTAAACTTATATATTATATTTTTTATAACTACCAACGGAATACATATAATCAATGTTTATATTTTCATCTGTGTTTGGCGGTAAAGTTATGTTTTGTGCTATAGTTTTTAGTGAGTTAATATGGTTAAACTCATGATTTTGATACAAATTATACATGAATATGATGGTGAATGTGTAAGAAATACTGTAAATATGTGATTTAAGTTCTGACATCAAAATTTACACAATAAAAACATTGTCACGAATCGACGACTTCCCGTTAGCTAATTTTCATTGTTATAATTGGTTATATTTTGCTTTATTTTGAATAGATTATACTTTCACATTGTAAAATATCACAGAAATAATGTGTCGTCAAGTAATTACACCCACTCAGAATATGATAAATACGCCATATCATGTCAGCATCGATAAAAAATCAAAGTCACGTGACAGTCGCTAGTACTCAAAATTCCAAATTTGTAATATGTTTTTAAATATTTCTGATTTATAATTATTATTTGAAACCTAGTTTGGTTTGTAGAATTTCTAATAAGAATTGCAATAAAAAAACCAACAAGAAAATTTATATTTTATTTAAAAAAAAAATCGAAATTACCATGTCTAAGTCTAGAAAATGGGCCCAAGTTGAAAAAAAAATCATTATTGGCCGAAATATCAAAGTCGCTCTTATTTTTTAATAAAATTATTAATAGCCTAAGCATATGTTACTAGGTAAAAATAATACTTCTGTTCTAGATATTCAAAATTTTTATAAATATCAATTCAAAATCCTGTTTTGGTAAGCATTATTTATTGATAAAACTTAATTTTTGTGGTCAGATTGCAAGTTTTTTTTATGATAATATTTCTTCTACGAATTTAAATATTTGAATGTAATTAGGTAGGTATGTGTTTTTAGTATTTAATTACCATAAAAACCTATAGATTTTAATGTAAAATGTTTAAATTACAATTTTTTTCCACATCAACTCAGATTTTTTCGGCTACGCTAAGTTTGTCCTCGTATAACATAACATTTTACTTATACATTTGACATGAATGTTTATGTATCAGATTCCTTGAAATTGCGTCTCATAACTCGCTGTAGGTATGGCACAAGAGCCATTTATTCCTAACTCGGCGGAAACTTTTGACGCGGGCGCAGGTCGTAACACTCGGGAGCAATCACGAGGGCGCCACAGGGCTCCTTAGGCAAGTTAGTCGATAAACAGATGCCACTGACGTATGGATGCGGACGTTTTGTGTCGCGGATTTAGACAAAAGTTGGAAAGGCACGGATGGAAAATGAGACGTTACAAGGTAGGTATGATAAAATATATACGGAAAGTGCAAAAGTCAATCATCTCGACTACTGCAGAAGAGACTCGAAGAGGCTGAAGCAGCCATATACAACAACGACACATCCTCAATCATTATGGGGGCAATGTCTGGTCAGTATATGGCTGCCTACAACGCGAGTAGTGGTTTTGTGTTTCTGGATGAGGAAAATACCGAACGGACTGGTAGGCCAAAATACGCAACACCACCACACGACCCTATTGTTGTCACCGCCCGGTGCACCAAGATAATGTTGGATGACAGACTCTTGCAAATGGCGGAAGTTATTTCGGGAGACTCTGAGATCGAGACATTCTGGAAACACTGGGAGGTACCCAAAATACAGTGGGTCAATGTAGTTCCCGGATGCGGAAAAACAACTTGGGTAGTAAGACACTTCGATGTGGACAAGGACGTTATCGCAACAACAACTACAGAGGCAGCAAAAGACCTGAGAGAGAAGTTAGCGCACCGAATCGGAGACCTGGTGAAAACCAAGGTGCGCACTATGGCCTCGGTTTTAGTAAATGGTTTTAAGAAGAATGAGAGCTACGTCCGCCTGATGGTGGACGAGGCTCTCATAAACCATTTTGGGGCCATAGTAATGGCTTCTAGGCTGTCTGGAGCTAGCGAACTTGTCCTCATCGGAGACGTCAACCAATTACCTTACATAGACAGGAAAAACCTGTTTGATCTAAGGTATAACCGCCCTAGCCTGGTTACGAACATCAGCCAGGAGTTGTTGTGCACGCACCAGAACCCAATGGATGTTGCGTATGCGCTGAGGGAAATATACTCCGGTATATATTCCTCGGCTCCCAGTATAAGGTCCCTGCGCCTCGAGAGCTACACGGGAGCTAAAATCCCCAAATGCCTTCCAAACACCTTCTTCCTGGTCCACACTGAGGAAGAAAAGGAGACCCTGACCAGCCAGGGCTATGGAAAGAGTGAAGGATCCCGCACCCTTACCATTCACGAGGCGCAGGGACTGACGTACGAGTCAGTCGCGGTGATTAAAACTAAAGGTAAAATGAAGCTGCACGAGAGCGTCCCGCACGCAGTCTGTCACTGCAGTTTCCCGGCACACGAGGACCTTTGTCTACTACGCCAACGACGAGGATGATGCCATCGGACGGTTTGTGAGGCAAGCGACGGTTGCGAGCGAGCAAACCATCTACGGCTATAACCTGAAGATGGAAATCAGGGATCGAATCAGCGTGGTGATGGAGGCCCTACTTCAGCGTAAAGTGGGCAACGTGGGCTCACAATAAATGTTAAGTTAAGTTAAGTTTTTCCCCTCTTTTCCCCTTTTGTTCCCCTATTTCTGGTTAACTAATCCATTTGTTGTAATATAAGTAGTTTTTCGAATTGTATGTAAGCTAGCGTTAAGAAATTATAACTGACAAAGAGATGGTATTCAGAGCAGACATGCTCACGGAAATGTGTTGACAAGCGGTGGCGTGTGTGGCGGGTCACCATCTTCTCTCAGAAATGGTTGAGGAAGGCGATGGCTGGCACATGCGTCAACTCATGAACGGGTGCTGTTTGCGGGCACTGGTCTGCTATGAATGCTTGCACCAACTCAGAATAAAATGTATCAATAACTTTAAGTTTATTATGTTATTTGTATGAGTTAATTTATAAAAAAAAAATTGATATGTTCCACATGTATGTATTTTGTTGTATGTTATAAATGTATCGTAAGTTGTCAAAAATCTAAGAGTTAAAAAAAGGCACTGACCCTGGAGTCTGTAGAGTGTAGTTTTTATTTATAAAAAAAAATGGCCCTTAGCTAACCATACCATCACACGCACATCCATGTAGCCTATAAATGTAAATTTAATTACTAATAGAAAAACTTACTGGAGCTTCTAGTACTTTATCTATAGACATAGAACGTTACAAATTGAGTCTGTAAGTAAGACCTTTGTATATTTTTTATGCACTTATTGAATGTTTGAGTAAACGAAATCACCGCGCAACACCGACCGCATAAGGATAACAGACGAAGCACGTCCTGTTTAAATAATGCTATGACTAATATTTTTATCACAAAATACGTCCTTCACTGTACAATTAAATGTTTGATAATATTAAATAATTGTTATGGATATATTATTTAGTTTTAGAGGCTTACGTACTCTAAGTGTTTAAAAATAGCTGCGTAACATGTACTATGTTTCAACATATTTTAAATCGAAATTTCCATATCTTTACATTGTAACTGTAACCTTCAAAAGGGGAAAAAAATTCGAGGGTTTAGACCTATAGGTACTACTACCGTTCGTACTGTAACTACTTATTGTTGCTAGGTTTGGAGTAAGCCTAGGAAACGAGTTGACCTACAGCCCACCCCTCATTAGACCTCCGTGGGCGTGGAGGGCGGCGTCCCCGATTCGCACTACGGTTATAACAACAGAAAAGCTGAGTCTGTCCATGGGTTGGCTTAAACAAATGTTCAATAAAACAGTAAATCAAAGACCTTACACTTACTAACTAGACTGTGTACCAATAATTTTTGTTTAGCTAAATTGAGATCTATCTACTTCTGTTAGCGCATCTTTTTCATTAAAGGCGGTAGCTAGCTAAAAGCGGTCCTGGCGAAAGGGCTCCCGTTGGTAGTGTGTCCTTGTCTGACGTCTTGCCAGCTTAACTAACCATCGAGTTAGGTAGAAATGGTTGAAAATTTTATATTTTGCTTTTTTTTATTTACGTAAACGAATGATTTATAAACTTTGAAATATATTGAAATATTCTACAGTTTTATAATTCATTCGTTAATTCGTTGTACTTTAAAAAGTAATTAGTTAATTAGAGATATTTCAGGATTCTATGATGTTTTCATGTTAAAATAAGGGGTATAGACATAACGGAGCGTGTTCATCTGATTTTGGAATAATAAGAAGATATCTTGGTGACCTTTCTTCGTCGCGTCGTCGACATATCGATCCGCCGGGAAACGTCCCCTTGCGCCCGCGTCGATATACGTGTTCGCGAATGCCCATTATCCCAGTGCTTATGGGACAAATCTTACCGAAGTGAATCACCAGCCCGCATTCCTCAGACGGACACCTACCCATAGGAAGTCTCACACGGACCAGCCCGCATTCCTGTTAGTACCCAACTTCCATCTACCTTTTACTACTCCACGAGCGTATGGTGGCAGATTGCCCCACCACTGGCAAATAATATGATAAAGGGCCAGACAAGTATTGGCGTAGCGTTGATTTAGGCGGAATATTGACATGTGCTTCTGAAACATTCACGCAGTAAGCTAAATAAATATAAACTTTCTTTTGAGACACCTTGTACTTCAGAAGTTCAGATTCTTAACTCACGTGTAGGGTAAGTGATGTAGATTCCAAAAAAATATACATAGCATGTTTGTTTTATTTTTTTTACTTACTTAAAATTAAACTCAATATACTACAATCGTTTTTACAAGCAATTTGTCTTGTATTCTGTTTGGTCATGGTCACCACATTAGAAAGAGACACACTACCAACGGGAGCCCTCTCACGCGGACCAGTATTTTCGCCATAGTGCACAGTCTAGTTAGTAAGTGTAAGGTCTTTGCAATAAATAGGTAACAACTTTAATTATGCCAAATGATGTCTGATGAGTAAATATTTTGGGCTTATTATTAAAGAATAGTGGCTTCAAGTTCATGTAACATACATAAATATTTTTTTCTTACCTAAAACTGGAACCGATTTCAACATCTTCAACACCAAAAAGTGTTAAATATCTCGGTACCAAGATAGTTCAAAAATACCAATATCACAATTATGTGTGCATGGTAGATACTGACTTCGACAAGTTAATTCCCTCCTTTAAGCGTTGAAGACGGTTCTGGTATTTGGTTTAAAAAAATAGCCCTTTTTAGTGACCTTTGCGGGTCATTTCGTTATTTCGTCGATTGTCATTCACCGTTTATGATGATAACATTGAATCATAAAATGAGGCAAACTATTTTTCAGTTCTTGGAGTATAACTCGAAAACTGCTGGACCGAATATTATCAAACTTAAATGGGACCACCTCGGAAGTATACTCTACCAAACTGTTAGGTACTACTGCGTAGGTAATTCAGGTCGCAGTGGGTTCAAATGAAAGCGCTTCATGTTTCCAGGACAGTAGTGTTCAAATTCAAATTCAAAACATTTATTCTGTAAAGGCCTAGGGGGGCACTTACAAAATGTCATTTTACATTTATTTTTTCTTCTTAAATCTACAACCGGATCGAAACGCGACCACGATTGAGAAGATCCGGCAAGAAACTCAGCGGGCTTGTCTTTAAACATTTTTTGTATCGCCAATTTCTTAAATGACGTAACAAATGGTCGCTTATTTTTAGCTCCAGTGTGTTGCCTTACAAAAGAGAACATAATAATGGTATCAGTAAGGCTAATTTTAAACTTATTAATAGTCAAATCTCGGATAACATTGGGAACTTTATTATAGAATCGTATACATTGTCCCATAAAAAAATGACTGATTCTGTGGAGATGCGTTACATGTACGGATAGCTTGTGCTTATTTCGCGTGTTGATGGAATGAGCATCACTCCTTTTATCGAAACTGTTAATTTTGTTTTAAAAACTAACGTAGTTTTCACTCATTTTAATTAAAAGTACGGGATTACTCACGTAATATTAATCGGATAGGTCCGACTATCCGACCACATTCGGTGGTCTTTTTCAAGGAGTGTTCCCGACGCTCGCGTCCATGACGTCTCGTTTAGCACTGCGGGCGGCAGCTCGTAGCGCTCGTGATGTTAACGGTTGGTGCGGGGGGCGGGGTTCATTATGTTGCGTTGGCGCGTCTCAAACTGACCCCTCTAGACCTTTGTCGCTGGTGAAGCGCCTGCTGGTATGTGAGGGGTAGATTCCACCAAAAAGAGCTCACTACATCCGCAACAGATACATCATTTGCATCAAAATGAGCTCCATGAAGGCAAGACTTCCAAGTATGTGGTAAGAACCATCCTCCGTCTCGATTAAAGTTTGACCGGTTACTAATCTCAATCTACTCTCGGATCTTGCGCGGCACGTAGAACTTTTCTCTTGCTAAGACCCGAGCTCTGTCGAAGCGGACGTAGTGGTACGTGTTGGAGAGCAGAGAATGTTCTATTAAGGCGGAACTGTTACTATCTATATTTTTCAAGGACCGTATATGTATAGTCGAGTGGAGATGTTTCTTCGCGTTTCCCCGACGTAACATTTCCTACAGTCGCAGAGAATCATGTAAATACCGGAGACTCTCAATTTGTTTTTATCTTTGGGAGAGCGAAGCAAATGTATTACTTGTCTCAGGGGCTGGAATATCGTTTTGATGCTTTACCTTCGGCGTAACAAGTTTCCAATCCTGTCTGTAAGACAGGATTGGGAACTTGAACGTATGCAGCTCCCCTTTCCACCGATGCTGGGCGTGTCTTAGGCGACGCGCTTGCCATGCGCCAGCTCTGTCTCCATTTGTACACATTGCTTTCCAGCACACCCCTGATGTGGTCAAGCTCAATGTACAAGTATTCAGGATCGCATAACTTTAATGCTCTGTTTAAGAGTGCCAGTGGTACTGAAGCTAGATGCGTTGGGTGATGATGTGAATCTGCTCGGACGTACCTATAAGTGTGTGTTGGCTTGCGATATAGAGAGTATGACAGTTGGCCGACAGGATCACTTCTCACCAACACATCAAGAAAAGGTACAGCTCCTTCTCTTTCCTGATCCACAGTAAAAGCAATTTTTGAATGGACATTGTTAAGGTGCTTCAGTAAAGGGTCCACGTCATCTTTGAGTATAATGGAAAACACGTCATCAACATAGCACCACCAGTGTTAAGGTTTTATGGAGTGTTCATACTTGCCATCACCTCAAACCACTCCATAAAAATATTCGCGACTATAGGAGCCAGAAGAGACGCCATCGCTATGCCGTCAATTTGCAGGTAAAATTCCCTTTTCCACATGACACTCGACAGCGTAAATTGTATCAATTTCACGTACTCGATAGGTATATTTATGCATTCTATTAGATCTGATATAATATTTATAGTGTCATCTATCGGTATGTTTGTGAACAATGTTACGACGTCAAAACTCACCATCTCTTCGTTTTCACCTTTTTTTTTTGCAGAGAAAGATTTTAGACCCTGATCACCAGCTCTAGGCAGAGCATGCGCGCGTGTGGGAGTCTACGCCAGAAGGGCGGCATACCCACCAAAACTCTGCGGTGTTCCATCCTCATCGACTATTGGCGGGGGGCGTAGGACCACTTGCGTTATTCAGCTACAGCCCCCACCAACGTCGCTGCCCACCTAGGCAGGCCCAGCCTCTGGGGAGGGTTACCACCTCGTGGGATGCCCTGGAACACGCGGGCCATCCACAACTAGTAAGGACCTAGCTCTAATTGGCGCACCGGCCGTCCCCACAGCCAACGCCTCAGGTCCAGCTCTGAGCGGAGACGGAGTGTGAGCCCGATCCGCTCGCCTCCGTGTCCGCGCTCTCCGGAGCGGGAGAGAGAGGGGATCTATCTCTCTTTCTCACTCCTCGGCCTCTACTGCAACATCACGACCTCGAAGAAAGAGATTATCGCCTCCCACGACCTCTCATCGTCGACCATCTTGGTTAAGATGGTAGACAAAGAGAGGTCCGCCCCCACTACTGCAACTAGGGATTGCCGTGCCTCGGCAGCCCCTTGGCAATCTTCCAACACGTGCTGCGCGGTTTCTTCCGCGCAGCCATACTGGTGGCACACTGGAGTCGCTTAACTCCAGGCAACGTTGCACAGGTACCTCCCGAAGCATCCGTGCCCCGTGAGGACCTGTGTCATCCTGAAGGTAAGCGATCCATGCCCTCGATGGACCCACTCTTTAAGTATTGGCCGTACTGCTTCGAGGAACCGGGTTGCTACAGCTCCCCTCCGTGGACTGACGCCCAAGTGCCTGCTCCAGGACGACAAGGCGGCCTCCTTGGCGTCCGTTCGCCACTGCCCACATTCTCGAGGGGCAGGGTAGAGACTCTCCTGTCGCACCCACGTTCTGTGCCAAAAGACCGAGGACAGGACCTCGGCCTCCAGATCCCATGGAAGGGACCCGGCGAGAACGCAAGCCACCTCTTGCGAGAGTGTGCGATAGCCCCTGCACACTCTCACTGCCATGGCCCTTTGGGCCTTATAGAGTAGGGCGGTCTCCTGCGAGTTTTAAGACCCTGCCCATATGGGGGTGCCATAGAGGGCCATAGATCGCACTACCGCCATGTAAAGGTGGCGGCAGCTACCTCCTCCTCCGAGATTGGGAAGCAAGCGGCCCAGTGCAGCAGCCGTATCCACGAGTCTGGGGGTCAGCTGCTGAAGATGGGCCCTGAATCTCCATCTGCTGTCAAGTACAACGCCAAGATATCTCGACCGTCGTCGTCGTCGACCGCGTCGACCCGACAACGATAGAGACCCCCTCCCTACTATGATATTGCTGCCTGCGGGTGGCGCCTTCCAACGACCAGGAAAACAAATGGCCTCAGATTTGTGGAGCGCTACCTCCAGGCCCAAACGCCGGATCCGCGCCACTACCGCCGCTGCTGCGACAGTAACCAGGATACACGCTTCCTAGATATTTCTCCCCCGGGCGGTAACTAAGATGTCGTCAGCGTAACAGACGACGTCGACGCCACCCAGGTTA
Source organism: Selenia dentaria (assembly GCA_917880725.1). Taxonomy (NCBI): domain Eukaryota; kingdom Metazoa; phylum Arthropoda; class Insecta; order Lepidoptera; family Geometridae; genus Selenia; species Selenia dentaria. Next base: position 2,574,691 of record OU862887.1, read on the forward strand.
ACGCCCCGCAGCACATAATCATAACCAACGTTCCACAGGAGTGGTCCAAGGACAGACCCCTGTGGAACTCCGCGAGTGACTGTGCTTCGGCCTCCACCTTCTCGCGTCGGGTAGACAACCTCTCTTTCTGAGATATAGTCCCCGACGATACGTTGGAGGTACTGGGGCACCTCATGATGCCCCAGAGCACCAAAATTGTACTTCACGGCAGACTATTGAAGGCGTTGGCGATGTCAAGTGACACCGCCAACATGACCTCGCCGTTGGAGCACGCCACCTCGGAGAGATCGTGGACGCGGGATATTGTGTCCAGCGTCGAACGACCTCTCCGGAACCCAAACTGATTGTCGGCCAGATCTAGGCCAACGCTCGTAAGGTGCTTGACGAAGCGGGCAGCGACAACACGGTCCAGGAGCTTGCCAGCCTCGTTAAGCAATACAATTGGGCGGTATCTGGCAGGTTCACCAGCAGGGCGCCCCTCTCTACGCAGGAGTACGAGGCGACCTCCCTTCCACCGTCTGGGGAACTTACCCTCCCGCATGGAGCGGTCGAAGATGGCTCGTATGCGGGGCGCCAGAGCGTCCTGGGCGAAGGCCCACACACGACCAGGAATACCATCTGGTTCCGGCGCCGTGTTTTTAGCCCTCATCCTAAGGATGGCCGCACCCAGCTCCCCTTCTCGGAGGTGTTAGGTACGTCCTCCTCCTCTGCTTCTACTTTTAGAGCCACCGACGCCGTGAGAGGGGAAAACTCTGAACCACTGGGGAACAGTCCCTCGACCACACGCTGAAGCAACAGAGGCTCTACCGTACTGGTGACGGGGGGAGCCCAGGGGCGGAGCTTTTGCCTCGCCAACCTGTACAGCCGCCCCCAAGGGTCTCGTTCCAGTGACTACAGGAGTTCACGCCTGGCTTCTTCGTTTTCACCTAAACGTACGCCCTCCAGCAGTTGTATAAAAAGGGCGAAATCCTTCACATAGCTGGTAGTTTTGCCCGTGAGATGAAACAACATATTTGCGAGAAACCGCAAAGTATTGTACGTAGGCGAGTCTATTTGGCTATTAATAGGACGGAGAGGCCAATCTGGTTTGTGGATTTTCGATAATCCGTAGATTTTCGGTGGAGTCGGATTTGACGGTCGCAAACTATTATGTAAGTCGTCCAGTAAGGCCATCAAAAGCTTATTCAGCCTAGTGGTAATTCTGTTGGTCGGGTTGTAATCAACGTTTTTGTAAATGTTACTGTCATTGAGTAAGTTGTTTAGTTTTCGTTCATACTCGTGTGTATCGACAATAACAGTGGCGTTGCCTTTGTCTGCTGGCAGAATTAGTAAGCCAGGGTTACATTAGATTTTCATAGATAAACTAAGAGACAACAGTTAAAATGGTCTTTAAACTTCTGTCTAAGGGAAACTCTGGAAGCTAAACTGTAGGTAGCTCGTATAGCCCTTTTTTGACTGCAAAAAAGGGTTATACGAGCTTTCTACAATTCTATTTTCATACTGATAAATATAGAATTAAGATCTTCAGAACATCCCCAGAGCAGTATGCCATAAGTCATAACGCTATGGAAATAACTAAAATAAACTATTCTAGCTGTGTCTACATCAGTTAATAGTCAAAGTTTTTTAACAGCATAAGCTGAACTAGCTACTAGATATTTTTTTTATGTGGCGCCCATTGCAATTTAGCGTCTATAGTAATTTCTAAAAATACCGTTGACTCCACAGAGTACAATCCAGTTCCATTCAATTGTATATTGGTTTCTACTTGTCTCACATTTGGTGTCGAGAACTTTAAACAATTAGTTTTCTTCTCATTGAGGAGAAGATTATTTGTATTGGTGGGGCAATGTGCCACCATACGGTAGTGGAGTAGTAGAAGGAATTAGGGAGATGGGTACTCACAGTAATGCGGGCTGGTCAGTGTGAGACTTCCTCTGGATGCTGGTGATCCACTTCGGTAGGCGTGGTAAGCACTAGAATGCTAGGCGTTCGCGAATGTGCGTGTTCGACGCGGGCGCAACGATACAGAAAAAAGGTGGGCCGACCGAGCGTGCGCACGTCACGGGGGTGGTTCTGTGACTAATTCGTGCCGCTTGGCCGAGCAGTGTCACGAGGCGGCGCATTCCTTCCTATTCTTTCGTCGCGACGGTTCTCGCGCGATCATCTTTCCGGCGCGGCAAAGGTGGTGGTGTGGTGCTCAATCGATGGGCAGGCGGGCGATCTTGAGGACAGGTCGCTTCAAGATGCCCAAGGTTATCTTGACTTCCACCACTCGGGTGACGCCATCCCTTCCTGGGCGCGTCTTGGTGATGCGGCCCATGCACCAGTGTAGAGGCGGCACCTGGTCGGTCACTATCATGACCAGTTCCCCGACTTGAGGTGGGCAGGATCGGGAAGTCCATTTGGAGCGGGTTTGGAGGGTGTGCAGGTAGGATTTGGACCAGGATCGCCAAAAGTGTTGGGATAAGGATTGGACGAGCTTGAACCTTTTTAATGCAGAAATGGCTTGGCCTTCTACCGAATACTCAGGTTAGGCGGTGAGCGGACGGCCTATAAGGAAATGACCCGCGGTGAGTACTTCAAGATCCGCAGGGTCAGAAGAGAGGGGGTTGAGAGGGCGTGAATTGAGCACGGCTTCAATGCGCGCTAAAAGAGTTGAAAATTCCTCAAATGTCAGACGTTGTTCAGCGACCACACGGTACAGTAATTGCTTAGCTGATTTTACTGCTTTTTCATGAAGTGCACCAAACCAGGGTGCTTTTGGTGGATTTAGCCACCACCACGTGCTGTTTAGAAAGTGTATGTGCGATATTGTCATTATTGGCTGCGAGAAAGTCTTGTATTTCCCTAAGTTCATTCCTAGCGCCTACATAATTTGTACCGCAATCAGATCTAATTAATATTGATATAAATATAATGGTCGATAATGAGATCAACTAGTGGACTTGAGCTGGGTAATATGAATGAGTGCTGAGCGTCGTAACGCAGTGCAGACTGGGTGAGTCGGCCACTCACTTTCAGTAAGTTGTTCTCCAAGAATGGTGACAGGCGTTGTACGCGTATCGTGCACTCTTTGTTGTGTCGTAAGCGGTGTACGTCTTTAGCAAAGCTATTGTGTTGTACTGAGCGCACCCAATGTAAAAGGGATTCCTTTCGTTCGCTGACCGTAATGGGCCCAGCGACATAAGCAGAGCGGCTCTGTCTGCAATTGTGTATGAATCGCTTTATACACGCCGTTACGCCGATAAGTTTATCCAGTGAGCTGAATCGTGTGAGCAGAGTCTCGTCGAGTTTAGGTACCGCTAGAGGCCTGATAAGGCGTGATGACCCAATGCGGGTGGAAGGGCTGGCCATGTTTGTGGTGAGTCCTTGAGCCAGGACGGTGACTACCACAGGAAATGCTTCAAGAGATCTTGAGCTGACATTCCCCTGCTGGCGCAGTCTGCAGAATTAAGAGGTGAAGGTACATGTCTCCACCTGAGATTGCATGTATTTGCCTTGATTGAGGAGACTCTGTTGTTTTCAAATGTCTGAAGCGTGTGTACAGGCATGTTCAGCCAGGCCAGTACTATGGTACTGTCTGACCAACAGATGTGCTGATGAATGGTGATGTGAGCTAATAATTGGGCCGAGACATGGGCCATGAGCTTAGCCAACAAGTGAGCAGCTGATAGCTCCAGTTAAGGAATGGTTTGGCGGTTTTTAATAGGAGCTACCTTTGACTTGGACATGAGCAGGTGCACATACCTCCACGAATATATAACCACGGCGTAGGCGAGTTCTGAAGCATCCGCATATCCCTGAAGGGTGTGTGTGGATGCCTTGTGGCAGGGCGAAGCCGCCATACATTGAATATTAAAAGGTAGGGTTTGGTAATTGGTAGGTACTCACAGGAATGCGGGCTGGTCTGTGAGACTTCCTCTGGATAGGCGTCCGGCTTAGGAATGCGGGCTGAATGGTTCTGGATGCCTGTGTCACTTTGGATAAAGTTTGTGCACTAGGTTGACGCCCACTCGCGTACACGTGTATTTGCGCGGGCAAAATGGCGGGCGGATCCGGGCGTGTCGTGACGCAGAAGCGCGGAGCTATGGATATGTGATCACGATTACATATATTTGCGCCGGTGGCAAAGGTGGCGGTTCCCATGCGATATCGGTAACGTGAGCTGATAACGGATGCTGATTGGGCTGTGCGCGCGCGCCGGCACAGTAAGTGTGACTGGCGGGTGATTTGCCTCGAGGTGTGACGATGTGTCACGGAAAGGCGGGGGTCGCATTTCAATCTGTTGACTCGTCGCGCGGTCTCGCGCGAACATCTTCCCAGCGCGGCAAAGGTGTGGTGTGGTGCTCAATCGATGGGCAGGCGGGCGATCTTGAGGACAGGTCGCGTCAAGATGCCCAAGGTCGTCTTGAGTTCCACCACTCGGGTGACGCCATCCCTTCCTGGGAGCGTCTTGGTGATGCGGCCCATGCGCCAGTGTAGAGGCGGCACCTGGTCGTCCACTATCAGGATAAGTTCCCCGACTTGAGGTGGGCTGGATCGGGAAGTCCATTACGAATGGGTTTGGAAGGTGTGCAGGTAGGATTTGGACCAGGATCGCCAAAAGTGTTGGGATAAGGATAGGACGAGCTTGAACCTTTTTTGTGCAGAAATGGCTCGGCCTTCTACCGAATACTCAGGTAGGGCGTTGAGCGGACGTCCTATAAGGAAGTGACCCGCGGTGAGTACTTCAAGGTTCGCGGGGTCAAAAGAGAGTGGGCTGAGATGGTGTGAATTGAACACGTCTTCAATGCGCGCTAAGAGAGCTGAAAGTGTAGGTGCGATATTATCATTATTGGCTGCAAGAAAGTCTTGTATTTCCCTAAGTTCATTTCTAGCGCCTACATAATTTGTACCGCTATCATATCTAATTAACGTTGTGACTTTGTTGAATACGGGCTGAACAATCACGCGGTCGGCGGGTAAGTCGGCCATGTACGGGGCCTTGGGTTTAGCGCGGAAACGAAAACAATGCAAACATTTGTATACTCGATTTACGCGACGAGCTGATAACATCCAGAATCACTGGCGTAAGAGTGAGTGCAGAATGTCAGCGCCTGGCTGACTTAAGGTGTTTGCGAAGACATTTTGTCGTCATGTTGTGTGTGTGCTGAATAGTTTTGGGCTGATAATATGTGTGCTGATTAGTTGTGGGCTGAGCGGATATGTGCTGAATAGTTGTAGTCTGAGAGGATATGTGCTGAATGTTTGTGGGCTGAGAAGGTATGTGCTGAATATTTGTGGGCTGAGAAGGTATGTCCTGAATATTTGTGGGCTGAGAAGGTATGTGCTAAATATTTGTGGGCTGAGAGGATATGTGCTGAATATGCCGTCCTAGTCATTGCCTTGGCGGCGGTGGCGAACGCGAAGAAGTGCCCGGTGGAGTACGACGGGAGGACACCATCTGGCCCGTATCAGGTGAGGGACGGCGGCGTGGTACCTCGCGCTGTTGTACTGGTAGTTAATTGTATTGGGTACATACCCGAAGCTTGTGACCTGTGGCAAACTGTTTTGCAACCGCCTTTTTATGTTTTTATACCAGTGTTTTAATTATTTTGTTTGTGGAGTCTTTTTGAAGTTTTGTATTTATGTCAATATATATTTTAGCATGACAATGAAAGGCTGATTTAATTTTAGCTCCTAGTGTCCTAAATCTAGAAAATAGCCAGGGTAGGCCTCCAGTCGGTAAAATAGTGGTCTTCTCGCAACGTATAAGTGACCAGTGATCCAGTAAGTATGGTTGTAACTAGATCGCAAATAAAACTTGTGCCTGATAAAACACAAGAAAAAGCACCTTCTAATCCTGACAATATGCCAAGTAGCAGTTTTCAACTCCTACCACTATTCGCCCACTACTCAAGCTAGACGTACTCATTCTGTGTCCACGCATACTAGCCACTCATCGGCGACGGCCCTCGCAAAAAAGCTCGCAATGGAGGCCAAGCATGCTAGCCACCTCGCTGAGTTGGAAATTGAAGAGATGCGAGCACAACGCAGAGCTGAGGAATCACAGGTTGAACGTAAAACTGCTATACTAGACTTGCGTGCAGAGCTTGCCGCAATTGACGCAGAAAGAAGTGTGCGCTCCTATTAGCAGGAGCGATAGGAGCGTAAAGCAGTGGTTAGATCATAATGAATGCACTGAAGGTAATAAAGATCAATATGTTGTTAACGACAATACCACTGTCTTATCTCTATACAATAATCCTATACAGTCCACAGCTCAAATTCAGGTAGAGCCTAACATTAATACATTCTTATCTCCACAGGACTATCACGGTGACCATGTCCCTCTCAGAGCGGCTAATCCACACCCTATAACGTCCCCGCCCAATATTTGCGGTGAAAGGGTGCCCGCTACTGACCAATATAGAGGAAATGACTGTACTTCTCGCTTAGTTGATGCACTGGAGATTATAGCACAAAAGAATGTGCCATGTCCTGATAGAGTCAAGCGATTCCAAATTTCGCTTCCCACTTTCGACGGGAAATCGCCATTAGATTGGTTAATGTTTAAACGCGCTTTCTTAGACACTGCAGGTCCATACTCAACGGTAGAAAACTTAGCTCGTCTTAATCAAGCGTTAAAAAGTGCAGCGCGTGAGGCAGTAGGCACGTTGCTGGTGATGGCGCGGCAAACATCCGACGTCATCGAAGCACTGGACCGACGTTTTGGTCGTCCAGAGGAAATTGTTGCTCAGGAGGTAAACTCTATCCGAGCCTTGTCTAAACTTGGTAACGAGGTAAGAGATTTAAACGTTTTTTCCACCCGTGTGCGTAATTGTGTGGAGATTGCGAAGTTGTTGGAGCACCACCATTACTTACGATCACCAGAGCTGTTTGGAGCGTTATTGAGCAAGCTTCCACAACTTCTACGCACACGTTGGCGACTACGCAAAAAACAATTGGTCAGGCCAGTCCAAAGTAGAGCTACTATCCAACTTTCTATCGAACGAAGTTGACCTCACGATGCAGTTTGGTTTTGTCGATGATGCTACCACCTCAAACCGAGAGCGAGCACACACCGTGTCAGAGTCTGGATCGGGCTCTGGTGCTAAATTAGTAAATAAAAATAGTGGTGAAACGCATTGTTTGTGTTGTTCTCAAAATCATCCGTTGTCCAAATGTGACAAATTTAAGGCGATGTCAATTGATGACAAATGGCAATTTGTCAATTATTAGTTTGCTACCGGTGTCTAAAAGAAGGTTCGCATAATTTTAGGTTCTGCAATAAAAATAAAAAAAACTGTGAAATTAAAGATTGTAAAAGAAAACATCACACATTATTACACAATTCTAATTTTTACAGTCGTGCTACATCTGCACACATCACCGAGAATGTAGAGAGCAAACCGTCTACGTCTTCTTAAAATTAAAAATTAATATATCCGAACACACTGAACAAGCGATTATTAACACAGCTGCTACACCGTGCGACACCACGCTTCAACCTCTATTAAAAATAGTTGCAGTAACAGTATCTGGACCTGCTGGGAGCGTTGATACATTTGCATTATTAGATGACGGGTCAACAGCAACGTTTATCGACACGGAGGTTGCCAATGAGATAGGCGCAAAGGGTCCCAAAGCACAAATTCACATTGATTGTGTAGGTGGTCTATCACGGAATAGCACTGTACAATATGTAGATGTTCAAATAAAGGGAAAGTTTGCAGCTGAAACCTTTTTGATTCGTAGGGTGCGTTCTATAAATAACTTAGGTTTGTTACGACAGTCAGCCACGCACGATAGCCTTTGCTCATACTCTCATTTGCGTGATCTAGCAGACGAGTTGTGCTACGTAGATGCTAAGCCCACATTAGTAATAGGAGTAGATAACTGGCATTTGAGTATTGCATCTGAAAGTAGACAAGGTACTAAATCACAACCCGTTGCTATAAAAACCGTATTAGGTTGGGTGGTTTTTGGATTTTCGAAGAGTAAAACTAAACCTTTAGAATATGCCTATCATATGAATCTCAGCGAAGACACTGAGCGACGCTTAGAGTTAGAGACGATCATCAAAGAGCAATACAAACTAGATGCCATAGGAATCACTAAGAATGAACCTCGCAGCGCAGATGACCAGCGTGCGCTTCAAATACTAAACAAAACGGCCGGTTACCTAGCGGTCGTTAAGAGGTTGGATTGTTGTGGAAAGCTGATAACTTTGTTGTGCCAAATAGCTATTCATTAGCTTTAGCTAGGTTCAAAAGCCTCGAAAAGCATATGCTAAGAGATCCACAATATGCGATGCGTTACCGTGATAATATCAATGAGACCTTGAATAATGGATACGCGGAGCAATGTGCAGCTACAAAATCTGACTCTGTTTGTTGGTATTTACACCATTTCGCGGTTGTAAATCCCAATAAGCCTTTAAAAATTCGCATTGTTCATGACGCTGCCGCAAAAACGCAAGGAGTGTCCCTAAAACTCATTGCTATTACCGGGACCCGATTTTTTGCAAGGTTTGCTTGGAGTTTTGATGCGTTTAAGAGAAGGCAAGGTAGCATTAACGGCAGATGTCAAGGAGATGTTTTCGCAAATAAAAAATAGAGAGGAAGATAGGGACGCGCAGCGGTTTCTATGGCGCGACAACCCCTCGTCACCCATTAAAATTTATCGAGTGTCTTCAATGATTTTCGGTTCCTGCTCTAGCCCCTCGACTGCCATATTTATAATGAACCTGAACGCTTCAAAATTTCAAGAAAAATTCCCAGAAGCCGTTGGTGCAATTGTCAAAGATACTTATATGGATGACTATAAAGGTAGCTTTGATACAGTGGAAAACGCAGCTCGCTTAGCTGCTGAAATAGTTAAGATCTACGAACATGGTGGTTTCATCATGCGCGGGTGGATCTCCAATGAACCTAGTGCGCTAATCTTTTGCCAAGCGAGTTGCTCGGCGCCAGTGCTGATAGTAGACCACATGAAGCAGGTGTAGAGCTAGTAACATCCACATTCACTCGCACGTTGGGGTTGATATGGCAGCCCGACTCTGATATAGTCAGTTTTAATATGGGATTTAAAGACCCGCTGCCAAATCAATTGACCAAACGAGTAGTCTTAGCACAAGTCATGCGCATATATGACCCATTAGGTATCTTAGCTCCATTGGTAGTTAGAGGCCGTATTTTGTTTCAAAATTTGTGGCGTAAAGGTCTTGATTGGGACGAGTGTCTATCAGGAAATGATAAAAGTGTTTGGTTGGATTGGTTCGACAGTATCAACTCTTTAGTCAGCTTGCAAATCCCTAGATGTTATAACCTGTCGGTCGTTCAAGATTTTGAGCTTGAGTTGCATGTCCTTTGCGACGCAAGTGAGCTAGCATACGTTGCTGTCGCATACTGGCGACTCATTCTCAACAATGGCAATATTAAACTCGCAGTTATTGCAAGCAAAGCACGTGTTTCACCTCTAAAACCTACGTCAATCCCACGTCTGGAGTTGCAAGGCGCTCTGATAGCTGCTCGTCTCGCTAATTTTATTTGTAAAGCTCATCGCTTCAAGCCGAAACGGCGTTATTTCTGGTACGATTCAATGACAGTGCTAGGATGGTTGCGTAACGACGCCAGAAAATTTAAGCCTTTTGTGTCACATCGCGTGTGTGAAATCTTGGAAGGTAGTGAAGTCGGTGAGTGGCACTGGGTTCCTACGGTTCTCAATGTCGCTGACGATGCGACAAGAGGAACTCAAAAATCACTGAACATTAAGTCACGCTGGATAGCAGGTCCAAATTTTTTATTAGCTCCTTCCTCTGAGTGGCCTTGTGAACCGCAGATCACCATAAGCCCTTTAGGAGAGGAAGAGTTAAAACCATGCTTTCAATCTCGTACAGTAAATATAACCCCATCTTCTACTTCATCATCTACACTTCCTATATCAAATGCTATTCATTTTAACCACGCGCGTGAATTGCCTTTACCAGTAGTGGTAGATATCATACATTTTAGCTCGTGGATTAGAATGGTAAGGGCAACTGCACGGATCCATCAATTCATTGCGACCATTTTTCTAAAACGGGAACATTGTTTTTTTAACTTCATGGTTGAGGATATAGTTGAAAATTTATTTACAGCACATGACAATCGAGCAGCGACAACTGCTCCTGGCTCATTAAGGTCATTGGATGTGGAGGCAATCTACCGAGCGGAATATCACGCGCTAATAAAGAACCAAATCAATTCTTTTGAAAAAAAAATGTTTTGTTTAGTCCGAGGAGAAAACGTGCCAAAGAAGAGTCGCCTCTCCACTCTATCACCTGGTTTAAACGAAAGAGGTTTGATTTTCTTATCTGGATGCATTTCGCCGCAACTAATGTTAATCCTGAAGTGAAACGGCCTATTATACTAGATGGCAAAGAACCAATTGTTCGTCTTATCATCAGACATTTTCACGTGAAGTTTGCTCACGCCAATACTGAGACGGTAATCAACGAACTGCGCCAACAGTACTGGATTTTGGGATTAAAGATCGCTGTAAGATCAATTACACGAAGCTGCCAAATGTGTAAGCTGTTACGCGCGCCTACTATGCAACCTCCTATGGGGGATCTTCCAGAAGCGAGGCTGACACATCACAGAAAGCCATTCACTGCCGACGGCCTTGATTATTTTGGTCCCTTGCAGGTTGTGGTTGGTCGCAGACGAGAAAAAAGATGGGGGCGCTATTTACCTGCATGGTTACGCAAGCGGTGCATTTGGAAGTAGTGCATAGCTTATCTTCACATTCGGCCATTATGTGCTTGCGTCGATTCATCGCTCGTCGTGGCACCCCAGACACCATATATTCCGATAACGGGACTGCGTTTGTTGGAGCTAATAGACAATTTTGCGAACTTTGCAACAGTGATGTCTCCGGTTTTGCAGTTAACAATAAAATTAAGTGGCGTTTCATAGCACCTTCAGCACCTTTCATGGGCGGGGCTTGGGAGAGACTGGTGAAGAGCGTATAAAACAGCCCTGCATGTGACTCTAAGAGAAAGAGCCCCCAAAGATGAGACTTTGGTCACGCTGTTAGCGGAAACAGAAGCCATAGTCAACTCAAGGCCCCTCACACACATTTCACCGGATGCGAACTTCCGCGTAGGCACTTACGCGTAATCATTTCCTGCTCGGCGAATCTTCAAGAAAATCAGCCATGGACACTGTGGAAGTCAGCGATTCGGACTTATGTGGCAGGAGCAGTTGGCAAAAAGCGCTTCGACTTGCCGACCATTTTTGGCGCCGCTGGGTCCGTGAATATCTGCCAACCCTAGCACCTCATCGCGTTTTGGGTACACCTGTCTCTATTAAGGTTGGGAACCCAGTACTCATAGGCGACGGAGAGCTGCCAACGGGTACTTGGCCTCGGGGTGTTATTGAGGCACTATATCCAGGACGCGACGGCATAGTGCGGGTGGCAGATGTGCGTACCCAAGGCGGGCTATTGCGTCGTCCCATGAAAAAGCTTGTGCCTCTTTAAAAAAGGGAAGCATGTGGCAAACTGTTTTGCAACCGCCTTTTTATGTTATTATACCAATGTTTTCAGTTTTTAGTTATTTTGTTTGTGGAGTCTTTTTGAAGTTTTGTATTTATGTCAATAATTATTTTTGCACGACAATGAAAGGCTGATTTAATTTTAGCTCCTAGTGTCCTAAATCTAGAGAATTGCTAGGGTAAGCCTCCAGTCGGTAAAATGACCCTTGACATTACACCATGGGCAGTAATGGTTGTCACTATAGAAAGGTTGCGCGTTCGATCCCTGTTTGGGTCTAGGCGCGGAGCTGAAAGGTCGCAGGTTCGACGGGTTCGAAACCTGCTGAAGTGGGGGCGAGAAGCGCGCGGGTCTAGGCGCGGAGCTAGGCGAGGAGAAAGAGATGATTGAGACGATTTAGTAGGAGATTGAACCGATTTATTATTAGATAGAGCCCATTTAGTATAGAGCCGATTTAGAATAAGATAGAGTCGATTTAGTATTTGATAGAGCCAATTTAGTATTAGATTTATTAGAGTTATACGATAGAGGTAAGTTATGTTCATTAGAATTAGCATACATAGAAGACATAGAAACAAAGCGAAGTGAGTCGTCATATATCACGTTGGTTTGAGTAGCTGATTCCGTACGACGCGTAACCGGAATCCCCTCTAGTTTAAATTATTATCACTAGTATTTGACACTACGTCATAAAAATGAACCTTATTTGTATGGTTGTAAGAGTTCGGCTTTTGACTTTGGCGCGCATTATTATTATATTGGCGCTTACGACATTGTAATATGTCGTGGCCAATACGTTTGCTGTATCTGCAGGATATAGTACTTGTTTGAGGCGAACTTGAATAAGATGGCTTTGGATGCGGCGGTTCAGGTATATAAAGAATAGGACGCCCTTTTTTCGTGTATAAAGAAATCAATATCTTGCACCAAAATATAAATGGGATTATAATGAAATCTGAACTATTGACTATAAATTTAGAATGGCTTATAGACAATGGTTCCCCTGCTGATATAATATGCTTGACAGAAACCAATATGATAAAAGATGATACTGCATTACTGAATATAACAAATTACTTTCTTGCCACTTTTTTAGCCGTAATAACCGCCGAGGTGGTTCTTGTATTTTGGTTCACAACAAACATGAGTTTAAAATGATTCCCAAGGTGGAAAAATATAGCGTGTCTGGTATTATTGAATGCTGTGCTGTAGAGCTTATAAAACATACATTAGTTATTGTGTGCGTTTACAGGCCACCACGAAATAAGTCTTCAAATTTCGAATGCTTTTTCAATAATTTGGATTTTATTCTTCATGAAGTTTGCTTCAGTAAAAAGAAAGTAGTTGTTTGTGGTTTAAACATAAATACCCTTCAAAAAAGTAAAGAAACTGCCAATTTATTGCAAATTATTAAAAGTTGTAACCTTAAGTTGGCCAGTAATGAACCAACCCGACTTATAAGTGGAACATGTAATGACATTTTTTTCACAATGTAAGAGGATGCAAGCACAATATTCAAAAACTTGCTCTATCAGATCACACGGCTCAAATTTTAACCTGCCCAGTAAAAGAAAGTTGCTCACTTAATCACTGGTACATAGAGAAAAGAGCCTATAGTAATGAAAATGCAAAAAAAATAAGGAATGTCTAGAAGCTCTAAGTTTTGACGATGTCTATGGTACAGATGATCTTAACACAGCATTTGATTATTTTCATGATATGTTTACCTTATTATATTATTTATGTTTTCCATTAAAAAGAATACGAAAATCTGAACATATAATTATTCAATTTAAATTTAAATTAAAACAGTTTTTGTTACACAAGGCGTATTATAATGTAAATGAATAACTTAATGATAACTTTTATCAACATTTATTATTCAATTTTTAATTGCTTAATTTGCAGTGACTTTCATAATGTATATAAATATATTTTATTACTTTGACATTGTATATTTAATTCATAATTGACAAAGGGATCAAATTATAATTTATTTAAGTAGTTTTCGTATGCTAAAACACGACATAGTTCAGTTTAACGTTGTGTGGTGTTATTATTGTGTAACTTTATTTTGACAGTCTCAAGCATGTATACCTTCACCAACTGTTATAATTGTTGCATGCCGAAAGGCTGAATATAGCTGAGCATTTAAACTTGTAACAACTTATTAGGTTACCTATATTCGCAATAAACGATTTGAATTTGAATTTGAATTTGAAAATTTGAAAAAAAATTGAATCTAAAAATTTTGATTTCCCCTTTTAAGGTAACAGCTCCTCTCGGAGTGTCTTTTTTTTTATTTTCTTTTTTGGGGGGGAAATGCTGTGCACTTGTGGCCCTCTACGGTGCTCCCATATGGGCAGGGTCCCTCAACTCCCAGGAGACCGCCCTGCTACATAAAGCCCAGAGGGCCATGGCCGTGAGAGTGTGCAGGGGCTTTCGCACACTCTCACACGAGGTGGCCTGCGTTCTAGCCGGATCCCTTCCATGGGATCTAGAGGTCGAGGTTCTGTCCTCGGTCTTTTGGCGCAAAACGTGGGCGCGACAGGAGGGTCTCCGCCCTGCCCCTCAGGAGTATGGCCAGTGGCGAACGGATGCCAACGAGGCCGCTTTGGCATCTTGGAACAGACGCTTAGGCGTAGGTCCACGGAGGGGAGCCGGAGCAACTCGGTTCCTGGAAGCGGTCCGGCCCATCCTCAAGGAATGGGTCCATAGAGGGCATAGGTCTCTTACCTTCCGGATGACTCAGGTCCTCTCGGGGCACGGGTGCTTCGGGAGGTACTTGTGCAACGTTGTCCGGAGGGAGGCGACCCCTGTGTGCCACCAGTGCGGCTGCGCGGAAGAAACCGCGCAGCACGTGCTGGAAGTTTGCCCAGGGGCTGTCGAGGCGCGGCAGTCCCTGGTTGCAGTCGTGGGGGCGGACCTCTCCTTGTCAACCATCTTAACAAAGATGGTCGACGACGAGAGGTCATGGGAGGCGATGGTCTCTTTCTGCGAGGTCGTGATGTTGCAGAGAGAGGCCGAGGAGCGAGAGAGGGAGATAGATCCCGTCTCTCTCCCGCTCCGGAGAGCGCGGACACGGAGGCGAGCCGATCGGGCTTGCACTCCGTCTCCGCTCAGAGAACCTGTGGTATCGGCTGTGGGGACAGCCGGTGCCCCCAATTAGGGTTAGGTCCTCACATGGTGTGGATGGCCCACGTGTTCCGGGGCATCCCACGAGGTGGTAATGGGGAGAACTTTTTACACCCTCCCCAGAGGCTGGGCCTGCGTAGGCGGGCAGCGACGTCGGTGGGGGCTGTGGTGAATACGAATGGTCCCACGGTTCCCGCCAACAGTCGATGACGATGGAACACCGCAGAGGTTTGGTGGGTATTCTGCCCTTCTGGCGGAGACTCCCACACGCGCACCAGCTCTACCCCTTGGGCTGGTGATCAGGATATAAAATCTTCCTCTGCGTAAAAAAAAAAAAAAAACCTTTACTGAGCTCAAATGCTACCCTTTTGCTCAAGATCCCTTCCAGTTTTCTAGCGCTGGCGCACACTATACGAATTCAATGCTGAGATTCAATAGAGTTTTAATGCTTCCTAATATAGTTAGGTATATATTTTACAATCGACTCACAGTATTACATAAAAAATGTATTTAATATCCTGATTCATGATATTTCATACAGACTTTATGGTGATAAATAATTTATTTTCTACTACTGACAATTGCATGTTAGTAATTCATTTTATGAAATAGTTTCTTTGTCTATTCTTGTTTTAGATAATATTTATTTTAACCTTATTGTGTAATTATAAAAATCAGACAGATTTTGTCCTTAAGATATACAAAATTGAAGATACCTAGCATCTTTAACTAGTATTGATAGAATCTACCAAGGACAAATGGAAAAATCTTTGGGCACTTTTAGCTTCGAGAAAATCCACGGAACGTATTTTATTCCAGCCGTTGGCAAACGTTATCAACAATTAGCCTCAATATTTTTAGAAGCGTAATGTACTTTTTGTTCAATAACAATATATCTTTCAGACAATTGATTCTGAGCTGATCATTTTGGTTGAATATTTATATTATTTACTTATGATTGTCTGTTTCATTTCATATTATTTAAACTTTTATTCCAAAGTCTAAAGTAATGTAATGAATAAAGTTAGACTTTTAGATAATTTATATATTATTAATTTATGTCATATATTTAAATAGTAAATTTAAATTTATACTTTTCAAGTCTACATTTACTTTATAAGGTCGTAGGAATTATAATAGATATCCTAAGAATATTAAATAATCCCTAACATTCCTATCCTATAATGCCTGCAACCTTCTATAAATATAACTTAAGTGTCATTTAAAACTAGGGACCCGTGTCCCACATTTACATTTAATCGTGTAAGTGTTAACTTTCTCCTTAGCAAAGAGTCCAGTCCCCAACGAAGAGAAAATGATCCCGCTAGCTGGTTTCCTTAACAGAACGAAATCGGTCCGATCTCCCCCGTTTAGACTTAAATCCTAGGATTGGGTGTGTAATGAACCATCATCGATTTACGACTTTGGGATTAAACCCGGTCCAGGAATTATACCTACTAAGTGCGAATAAATAAATATAATAAAGATAGACCGCCTGTTAAAGTCGACTAAAACCACCGATAGTCACCTCCTTAATTTAGTTTCCTTCCTTCACAATGTCCCATCCCTAGCTCAGCTGACAGGCGATCAAATCGATCATTCACTTTTTTACTACCACGAAAAACAAAACCCAACGGTTTTTTATCAATCACCAAAAATCAAAAGGCTCAAGATTTCCCTGTTTTATATGAAGCATGAGGAAGCCTCTATAACGAAAAAAGGAATACATGACATATTTACTTGGCTGGTCGGCCGGCCAGCTCCGCAACTGCCTGCACTCAGAAGCACTTGTAATATCCCAAACCCATCGGTTAGTTTTTGCATTAATCATCCCAATACCTAACACCGCCCATAACAGTTTCTTCGTATCATTAACCCGGTGTATAAGACATGACACAATTGACGAGCCCCGAGCACCGATACCAGAAAAACCTATAAGAGGAGACTGCTAGTCGCTTGCTGAGCAAGAATACGACTCCTAGTTTGCCTCAATTCCCAGGCTCGAAGATAAGTATAGACCTTCATATGGCACCGTTAGTCTACAGAATATACTATGAAAAACACTCGTTTTTTCGATTTACCGATCAATACAGTCGATCGATCAGTACAATAACTTTACAAATTAAATTTACTTTAACGCAACCCTATGACGACATAGTAATCACACCAACCCGAACGCGATAATTTTACGGTATCCGAGCACTATGGAGACTACTAAGTCGATATAGTCAATAGACTAATAATTACGTGTCACTCTACTGAGCGTAGATTCCTTGCCGATTACTTGATGTATAATGAATTTCCCTCTAGTACTAATTTCCTTTATGTATCATCAACTAAAGCTCGATTGACGCTGGTTGAGGTCGCTTCATCTAATAATAGCGTGTGTCTCTTGAAGCTGCGACTTCCTTAGCCAATAAATAGAACTCTGACTATTGTTTATTATATACTTCCATAGTCATCAAATTTATTTCAAGGGATTTGGTACCTTGTCACCATTACGATAACATTCAATTTGGTAATTTTGGCTTGTTTTTATCCAGGTTGTTTTGTTATTAATTCTTGGAACGATTCGTTCTCGAAACAAAGCTTGATTGAGGTACCTTTATAGTAGTTTTGTTTTGGACAGTTACAATAATATCGCTTTACTTGTTCGTGTTTTGTAAATTATGCTTCTCTATATCTGTGGACTGAGCGGAACGCAAAGTGTTTCGTTACAAGATCCAACTTCGAGAAAGAGGTCAATCGTCGAATCCAACTCAGTTGGGCATCGTTCCGGAAATTTCGTCTACCTAAAATACCTCAGTGCCTCAAGACAAGAGTCTTCGACCAATGTGTCTTACCAGTGATGACTTATGGCACTGAAACGTGGTCTCTTACTATGGGCCTCATAAGTAAGCTCAAAGCCGCACAACGAGCTACGGACAGGGTACAGGGGACAGTACTATGCTCGAGGTTTCTCTACGTGATTATATCAGAAATGAAGAGATCCGTAGAAGAACGAAAGTCACCGACATAGCCCAGAAAATTATCCAGCTAAAGTGGCAGTGGGTAGGGCACATAGCACGCAGAACAGACAGCCGATGGGGCTGGAAGGTTCTGAATTGGAGACCACGGAATGGCAAGCGCAGCGCAGGTCATCCTGATAAAGCAGATGACCTGATAAAGGTCGCAGGACGACGTTGGATGCAGGCCGCTCCCAACCGGTCCTTTTGGAAAATTATGGGGAGGCCTATGATCAGCAGTGGACGTCCTACGGCTGAGATGATGATAATGTTGATACAGTTCGAGGCACAAATCTACGTTATTGCGGACTGCAGTGTTGCTGATTTTTAACTCGTCGTGCCTTACCGCTAAATGACGTCCTTCAAGACGCCATTGCCGTCACGTTAGTTAAGGTTTAGGTCAGACGTCAGTTTTGGGTTCGTACAAAATTCGTCCAATGTGTACGTCTTGGTGACATCGTCCTATGGTCTGAAAAAAAGCTTTATTTATCACGTCATATTTGACGCAAAAAGTTGACCCCATCTTCCCCGTCAAACACCAAATTACCTCTCCGATAGAACACGATGTTGATCTAAAAAAGATACCAGCCGATTGTACATAACTTTTTCAAGAATGAACACTAAGCGGAGCTATCGGCCTTTAATTTTGCCCACACTTGTAAATTGATGCAATGGCGGCAACTTTTAGACAGTCTGAGAACACACCTACACCATATTATGTTAGTGGAGCGAATACAGAGGGAATGGTTTTTTTAGTAGTTTAACATTAAATCCGTCAGGACCTGGGGCGCTGTCTATCTTAAATTCGTAAATTATATTAATAATTACTAATCAGTCTGTCGGATTAAAAAATAACAAGGAAGTTAATAGCTGATTGCGCCTGTATGAGAAGATAAGCGTTTCCTGTGTGACACGGAGCTTGTTTAATATGTTATTTGCCAGTTGCTGTGCAACTGAAACGAAATATTGGTTACATTTATTAAGCGACGTCTCAACGTCGGAACAGGATATTAAAAGGTTTAATGATTCACTGCTCTTTACAGATTTCTGGCAAATATTTTTCATAATAATAATAAGTAATATAATGCAGAAAGATTTGTTTGTTTTGTTTGAACTGAATAGACTCCAAAACTACTAGACCCATTAGATTATTTCACCATTAGTACTCATTAGTAATCTCACGCTAATTAACGTAGGTTATATAATATTTTCAAAAAAGTTAGGGATCCGTATGAAAACTTCAATAATGTAACCCAAAGAGTGGAAAACATACTAAAAACAGTCTTGAAAAATGTTGCGTTACGCTGCGGAAGCTATTGATCATATAATATTTGTCTATGCTATCGACATTAGAGGAAAGTGATGTACTACAGGGGGCAGATTTCATGAACTTAATTTGTTCCAACTGCAATCGAACCTTAGCTGATTTACACACATTCTTATTCTGCTAATGAAAGACAGGGCAGCTGCAGTTACGTATCTATTGACGCCAGCGATCGAACGAACATTTTATATTATGGTATTTCGATAGGTTATGAACACGACGCTAACTCAGTGTTTAATATTTTACTATTATATAGTAGCGTTTACGATACGTTTACGTGACGTTACGTAAATGTATCGTAAAAGTTTACGTTACGTTTCAATTTGTTTACAGAAAAGCAGATAGGCTTTTTGGGTAATTATCGAACGGCAACAGAGTCAAACTGCAATTGCCGCTGCAACTGCAGTTTGTTGTTTGTTGGTTGGATTGTTAAGAGTTGTGAAATAGTAGAATTGAACCTCAATTTATTAGAAGATGACAATGTCTGCAAAGAAGTCCACATTACCATAATTATGTCTAACTATTACGGTTATGACACAAGCAATACCTTCAATAATTCATACCTTGGTATTAATCCTTATGCAACTAAATTTTAAAAGAGGAATTTTGCGCGTACGGGCATGCGACACTAGTATTTACAAAAAAAATTTAATATTTATAGGCTCTAGTAATATTTAGACTAAGTTTTAGTTCTGCACCCGATTTTGTTTAAATGGTCACTGAAACTATAAACTAGAATGGATTTCTAAATGTTTTGACTTATTTTGTAAACATAAAATTTCACATAAAAGATAGGTTTACAATCGTTTTTAATATGCCGCTCGGTTTTGAAATGCGATTCCGGCTCGACGTATTTGTTAGTAAAAACACACATTGCCAAAACTTAACACCGTCGCCGCTTAGCAAAATTGAGAAATGCGCCCCGCCCGCACCCTGCACACCCTTTGAAGGACTGACGTCCCTCGCCCCTTCAGTAGGTCACGTCAATCGGCGAGAAGAGTGCCGTTGCCGGTCGATTTGTAAAACTTCGGTAAGTGATTTAAAGTGACAATCGTAAGTTTTTAGATAATTTGTTTTATTTTAATGTGGAACAATGACATATTAGCTTAATTTTATGGTTTTTTAGGTAAATAATTAAAATATTTTAGAGATCCGTTTTAAGGTAAAAACTCCTCGATCATCAGTATTTCTTGTCAGTATTCCATTATTCTGGCTGGCGGAATACTGACGGCTTATATATAGACGGCAAAATACTGATGACGGCTGGTGGAATAATGAATTGATCACTTCATGTAGTATCTAAGATTTTCATATAATTAATGATCAAACGAACTTACCTGTATGTGAAGTTCGATCATAATTATATGATCAGCTTGATTCGACGCAATTTTGTTTACATATTGCAGTCTAGTCTCCACGTCACTGCCTTGCACGGTTTGCTTTAAGAGTATTTTTCTTTATATGGCAGCTCCATTCCAATGACAGGTCATTATATCACCGCCATCTTACATTCATTTTGTTTAAAGAAATAAAAAAAATACTTCACAGTTTGGAGTCAGGGCATTCCTAATTTAGGGACGGTTATCATAAATCGCGTCGGATCAAGCTGATCATAATATAATTATGATCGAAGTTCACCTACAGGTAAGTTCGTTTGGTCATTAACTATATAATATCTCAGTTTGATTCGAGCCGATTTTGCTTACATATTGCAGGATGTTCAGAGAAATAATTAAAATGTGAAGTTACATATATAAATCTCTACGATTAATCTGTTTTCTTAATCATATTACACATATTTATATATATAAATAGATTATAGTGCTTATATATTCGCAGAAAGTAAATTTCTTGCAAATTGTGATAAATCATGTATTACTTCTTTATTATAATATTGAGTAAATCTTAAAAAACCAAGTACCTACTGTGTAAACTAAATATGGATAATTTCATGGCATCAATACCGCTCTTGGCAAGAATGATTTGATCCAGTGGTTTAAAGTTCGCGAAGAAACCTTCAACCTTTATAACTTATTAATAAATAATCATGATCATGTGAACGCAATTAACTTGTATTTTGTATGTAAGTCACGAGACATCTTGCAGGACATATCTCAGGTCTATCATTGAAAAAGGGTAACATCAAAACTGGTTGTAACGCATTTAATAATAAATAATAATAATAAATATTCCACAACTATCACACAACGCCATCTAGTCCCAAGCTAAGCAGAGCTTGTGTTATGGGTACTAGACAACTGATAAACATACTTATATATTTCTAAATACATACATATTATAGATAAATTACACCCAGACACAGAACAAATGATCGTGCTCATTACACAAACATTTGTCATGGGTGGGAATCGAACCCACGACCTCCGGCATAGCAGTCACTAACCACTAGACCAACAGGCCTGTCAATAATATATATATATATATATATATATAATACATATTGGTAAGTGTTTCTAGTGTTAAATTTGCACTAGACCATTGCTGATAAATATTTTAAAACATTGTTCGGATCCCAAGTTAAATCATATTTGGGGGTCATAGGTCTGAGCCTAAATAACCCCTTCATTAAACGTTTTCATTATTAATTTAGGGGTCACAAAAAAAGAGAGTGCTTATTTATGTAAATTTAGTGTACCATATCTAGCACCATTTTCAAAAACAGTTGTCAAAAAAATTATAATCACTGGAACATGAGGTTCTAAATGGTCTATAATGTTCCAGTGGCTTAACCAAGCTTTGTAGCATCCGTCGTATTGCTTATATTCACAAACACGAACAAACCGGTTTTCTGGCACACCTATTTCACTGATTCGTGAAGGGATATGTGCCAATGGAGAGCAATCCAAGCATAATGTCGACTGATTCTGATGTCAGACTTTTATTTAATAAAGCTTGCCTGATAACTTCACGGCAACCAATATAAGAGTTCTGTGTAAGTTGTGGGATAATCAGAATAAGAGATTTAAGTAATTTAATATCTGGACCAAAATGCAACGTATCAGATAATTGATTTTTTTCAGTATTTGAACCAAGCTTGCGTGGGCCAGTACGGTACCACAACAATACCTTCCGCGATGTCATGAATGATTTAAAAGGGAGAAACTCATTAAATAGATTTGTCCAAGAAATTTTAAATGCGTCTATAACCCAAGCATCCGGAACTTTTCTAAAGGCTGAATCACATATTTCCCACACTGTGTCATAGAACATTCGATGATCTCTTTTTGTATTAGTGAGCGCATCTTTTACCTCGGCATTGTTTGCCGATATAGAATAGAATAGAATAGAATTTAGTAATTTCAGACTAATATCTGTCCATATTATTAATAAAGGTAGTAATGTAGTTAATCCATATTATTAGCATACGAGTACACATAGTCTTACATCTAAGTTAGTAAAAATAATCAGTATTTTTAATTTAGTTCAGATAGACATAATTAAATTATTCACATAAATACCATTACAAACAAATATTATAAATTCAATTAATAAAAGATTAAGTAATATCAATAACATATAAATGTAAAAGTTTGGGTGGGTGTTTGTTATTTTTAATCAGCATAATCAGATTTAAATGAAATTTGGTAGATAGATAAATAAAAGGATTAACACTTAATATAATACTTTTAATGATCATTCATCACCACGAGGGTAAAAACCGCGTGCCGCAGCTAGTTAGAATAACTACGAGTACCCTGTGACAAGCAAACTTCTAAATCTGCCCAGCACTGCAGACTCTGGTCGCTCGGTAATCATCTCTAGGATTCTGTTGGTGCTGCCTCGAATTCGGCGTACTAATGAGCCTGACTTTTTGCGCATAAAAGTCATCTATCCTCGCATCGGCAAACATGCCCGAGGCGCTGCAAAATCGAGGCAGCCTCACCAGAATCCTAAAGGCATTAATATACTGTACGCGGAGTGCATTATAGGTTTTTTGTGTGTAGTTAGTCCATAGTGCGCTGGTATAAAAACTCTGACAGTAGGCTTTAAACAGTATAACTTTAACATCTACTGAACACCGCGCAAACCTATGTACCAACAGGTTTGCACGCACTGACAATGCTCTCCGTTCCCTCTCGATATCTGCATCGTCACTCAAAGTCTCTGTCACTATGTGCCCTAGGTACCTAAATTGCGTGACACGAGCCAAAGATACACCGCTCAGATAAACAGGTGGTATATGCTCAGGCTCTTTATTTTTATCTCTGATGACCATATACTCACTTTTTTTCGCGTTGTACCTTAAGCCATGAGCTACAGCGTAGGACTCGCAGATTCCGAGAAGTTTCCTTAAACCGCCAACCGACGGGCTCAGCAACACCATATCGTCCGTGTAGCTGATGTTATTAACGCAGATATCATCAATATGACACCCGATATGGCAGTTGCTGAGCTCATCGATCAGCTGGTTGACATACATGTTAAACAATCTCGGAGAGGATATCGCCCCCTGTCTTACTCCACACTCTAATACATATTCTTGTGAGTATGCATTTCCCCACTTTACATAATTTTTCTGGTTTGTATACCAAAATGAAAAAAAAAATATGAGTTCCAGAGGAACGCCAGCCTCTCCAAGCTTGGCCCAGAGCTTATTGTAATTTGCTAAGTCGAAAGCTTTCAAAAGGTCTCAAAAGCAAGCGTATATAGGTGTTTTTCTATTTACATAATATGACACACGTGAACCTGCACGTGATAGCATAGGCGGACGGGTTAAGCTGGAAGCCTTCGAGGGTTCAACATTATCTGGTTTTGGAACTTATTACATTATTTAATAGATTATCACGTAATTGCTAGGAGTACTACTAGTGCTTCAGAAAAAATATATGCATTGTGACAGTATCAACCCTTCATAATAGTACGCATCACATTGTTCAAAATGTATACTATGTTTTGTGTATGTTGGTAACGAAATAAAAAATCATGACACAGATTTTGTGGGAGAAATATACCGTGACAGTATCAACGCTTCATGGTAGTACGCATCACATTTCTTCAAAGAATAGCACTGTGTTTGTGTAGGTAGGTAACTTAGTAAAAATCGTAACACAGATTTTGTGGAAGTAATATACCGTGACCGTATCAACCCTTCATGGTAGTACGCATCACATTTCTTCAAAGTATACCACTATGTTTTGTGTAGGTAGGTAACTTAGTAAATAATCATGACACAGATTTTGTGGAAGAAATATACGGTGTTAGTATCAACGCTTCATGGTAGTACGCATCACATTTCTTCAAAGTATACCACTATGTTTTGTGTAGGTAGGTAACTTAGTAAATAATCATGACACAGATTTTGTGGAAGAAATATACGGTGTTAGTATCAACGCTTCATGGTAGTACGCATCACATTTCTTCAAAGTATACCACTATGTTTTGTGTAGGTAGGTAACTTAGTAAATAATCATGACACAGATTTTGTGGAAGAAATATACGGTGTTAGTATCAACGCTTCATGGTAGTACGCATCACATTTCTTCAAAGTATAGCACTGTGTTTGTGTAGGTAGGTAACTTAGTAAATAATCATGACACAGATTTTGTGGAAGAAATATACGGTGTTAGTATCAACGCTTCATGGTAGTACGCATCACATTTCTTCAAAGTATAGCACTGTGTTTGTGTAGGTAGGTAACTTAGTAAATAATCATGACACAGATTTTGTGGAAGAAATATACAGTGTTAGTATCAACGCTTCATGGTAGTACGCATCACATTTCTTCATACGTTCAGTGTACCTAGACTTTACCTAATACTAATAGAGTACGTAGTGACTGACCTGAATCGCTTCCAGATGATGTAGAAATGAGACGCCGACGCTGTTGCCAACTTTGCTTGCTGTCCATTTAGTTATTATGTAATTGTATAATGAATTTCTTCATCACCTTTATCAGATTTTCACTAAATTTTGTAAAAAGCCCGCTCCATTTCGCCTCGTGAGATGCCCCGGAACACAGGGTACATCCACACCTCGTGAGGACTTAACCCTGATGGGGGGCACCGGCCGTCCCCGCAGCTAATGCCCCAGGTCTTCGGAGCGGAGACGGAGTGTGAGCTTGATTGTCTCGCCTCCGTGTCCGCGCCCTCCGGAGCGGATGAGATAGAGGGTTTCTCTCCCTCTCCCGCTCCTCCGCCTCCCTCTGCGAAACAATAATTTCGGAGAATGAGTATATCTTCCAAAACAACCATGTCCTGAGAGAACCTGAGTCAGCCGAAAAGAGAGGCCACCATGCCTTCTTCGCACCCACTCTTCAAGTACAGGCCGGATCGCTTCAAGGAGTCGTTGAGCACCGGCCCCCCTCTGTGTGGGCCCTGCAAGGAGCCTATCCCTCCATGTGGCAAGAGCTGACGCCCTGGCCCAATCACGCCAATGCGCCACCTCCCGCGGTGCCGGTCGCTCGTTCCGCTCCCACGCTTGCGCTCTGCGCTGATAGACCGAGGCCAGGACTTCCGCCTCAAGGTCCCATGGGAGCAGTCCGGCGAGGACACATGCCACCTCATGTGAAAGTGTTCTGTATCCCCGACATACCCTCACCAACATAACTCTCTGGGCCGCCAGCAGGACGGCTATCCCATTGCGCCGCAGGGATCCCGCCCATATGGGGGCACCATAGAGAGCCATGGAGTTAACCACTGCTGTATAGAGGTGGCGGCAGCTACTTCCTCCTCTTCTGGTGTTTGGGAGAAGGCGACTCAAAGCGCCAGCTGTCCCCAAAAGTTTGGGGGACAGCTGCCGCATATGCGCCTTGAACCTCCACTTGCTGTCAAGGACGACGCCGAGATATTTCAGCGTCGTCCTGACTAGGATGGAGGTTCCGCCCACCACTATGACAGAGTTTGCCAGTGGCGCCCGTTGGGGGCCGTAAAAATATATGGCCTCAGAATTATGGAGTGCCACCACCAAACCTAGCATCCGGAATCTGGCCACGACTGTCACGACAGCAGCAGTGGCCAGAATCAACGCCTCCGTATACGTCTTTCCCCGGGCAGTAACCAATGTGTAGTCGGCATAACAAACGATGCCGACGCCACGGAGGTTAGCGCCACGAAGGACCTGCTAAGTCTACGTCCACTGGGACCTGCCAGGAGGAGATTAACTCCACGCAAAGACGAGGGCTGCTTCCTGCAGCACTTCGGCGTCGAGGCGCTTTAGGGCCCATCACGGGCCGATCTCACGCAATCCTTCTCTCACTGTGTCCGTCAGGGACGAGGAGACGCTGAACCGAATATACCGGTGATCGCAAAACGTTTCCTCGTCCTCCAGCACCTGCCAGTCGCGTATATAGCAGGCGAGGTCTGGGGTGGTAAACGTCAAGTCGATGATTGAGCCACCCCGTTGACGGACGCAAGTGTTCTCCGTCCCGCGGTTTAAAATGCATAGACCAACCTCAGTCAGCCACTCTAGTACCGTGCGGCCCCGCGGATCCGTCGTCGGGGAGCCCCACGCCGTGGATTTGGCGTTGAAGTCCCCAAGGATGATCACGGGACAGGGGCGGGCCTGAGCAATGATGGCCCCTACCTCGCCGAGGAGAGTCTCGAACTCGTGCAGGGGTCTGTTACGGGAGTGATAGACCCCCCACGACCAAAGCGTGTCCTACTCTAGCTGCGACAAATTCCTTGCCCCTCGTCACTCCTTCGAGTGAGGGGGAGTGGGCCGGTGATTGGGTGGTGATTGCCACTAAGCCATCAAGGTCCCCTATCCAGTCAGATCTGGGTGGGACCGAGTATAACTCGGAAATCTTCGCCACCTTAATCAATCGCTGCGCCAAAGTCTGCAGCAGCAGAGCCTGAGCATTGGCGCAGTGACTGACGTTACCCTGAAGAAAAGTCAGGGCCACAACTAACTTTCCTCCATGCGCACCACCTGCCCGTATTAGGGCCAGGCGGCTGCGTCTTGGCCTAAGCCTTAGACGCAGCAGCCTTGCGCTTTCTCCTTATTTTAACTGGGGGCTTAGCGCAAGCCTTGCCCTCGGAAAGGTGGTCCGCCGCCTTACCCGCTGCAGCACAGAGGGTGCAGCGGGGAGCGGCAGAGCACTCATTGGCCTTATGGCCTTTTTAACCGCAGTGATAACACCCATCACTCCGGTCAACCTCGGACTTGAACGGTCGGAACGGACGGAACGGAAATAGGTCGAATACACTTCCTTGCACTTGGCCACGTTGTGGCCCAGTGCCGAAGTGTATTTGACCTATTTCCCGAGGAAATTTTGGACTCTAGTGAAAACTTGTACCTAAGATCTATCGCTTCTTCAAAACCAATGCCAGAACCATCTTCTTCACAATCATCTGAAATTCAACGCAGCATACCATCGAGAGTACAATGTTGCTCTGAGCAGTGTAGGTCTAGAAAGAAACGGTCTCTGGAGGCATATGAATTATGTAAAGTACAATACCTCTCAGCAGAGAATTCACCACCTGCATGTCACTTCCACACCAATGAAAGTCGAACTAGCTAAACCTCAACAATCAAAACACCGTCCTAACCTCCAATAAAATCCTGGATCTTTGAAAATAAAAGTCTCGGGGTGACGAGTGCAGTATAGTGCTGCACAGAACTAGGAAAAAGAACTGGAGTGCATGTAAATTTGCTGGTCGAATGAAACGGAAGGGTGACGAGCGCAGTGCATTGCTGGCCACGCGATATAAGGACTTTTTTGATATTTTTCTACACCTTGGGTTGTATTATCGAATTTTTCATACGGAACGCTAACATTTTGAAAAATGTTTAAAGCTAATGTTCATTAGAGCAAATGTAGGATTCTAATATTATAGTGAAATCATTTTTCTAATCGGTCCAGTAGTTTTGGAGCCTATTCAGATCAAACGAATAAACAAACAAAACAATCTTTCCTCTACATGATATTAGTGTAGCTATCGCAACTTCTGTAATAAACTTAAAAAGCTTAAAAATGTCTATAATAGGAGACACCAAGAAGAAAATCAACATGACACTAAGAAACTATGGAAAAGTATAAAAAACTTGCTGCGCTCCGCGGTTTCAACCCCGTGGTAAAGGATGATGATGAGAATAAATCAAATATAGCGTATGTTACTCAGGCATAATGTAGCTTTATACTCGTGAAAGAATTGTTTTAATTTTTGCATGTATCCGTTATAAAGAAACAAAAAATCATATATCTTTCCTGTGTTCCTTTAGAGTACATTATGGACTGAATTTCAAGAGTGGAATTTTATGATGTGGTTTCGGCCACACTTCTGGATATTTTTTTTGTTAAATCCTAACTTAGGGAACTCTTTTGGCTTGCCTTAGTAGGATTTAAAGCCGACGAAGCCACCAGATTTGATAAAAAATAACAAAAAATATAGGCATTTGAAAAAATAAGAGAACACTGACTTTCGAAATACTGACATCCGGAATACTGGCAAAATACAGTCGTATCTTTTATATTATTTCACTTAAGCAGCGCAAGTACACCACCACCCGCGATCGAGAGAACGTGGAGGAGGTCACCGCAGCCGTTCGTCATCTCGCCGCTCGCAGTCAAAAAGCAAAAGTAGAAAATATTGCAAGAATACGTAAAAATCTTAAAGGCACAGCTTATGAAGCTGTTAGTTGCCTATTTATAGGTCAACTTGAACCCAGGCTGGTACTAAGAGCCCTGGAACGGAGATTTGGACGACCGGAGGCATTAGTAACGTCTGAAATGGAAAAACTGCAACTATTACCAAAAGTGAGTGACAATCCCAGAGATATTTGCATCTTTGCGGGCAAGGTGGCGAATGTCGTAGCTACCGTTGAAGCCCTAAACCGAGAGGCCTACCTGCACTGTCTGGAGATGGTGAAGAGCATCATAGATAAGATGACACCTATCCTGAGCAGTAAATGGTATGATTATGCAGATTTAAAACAAAGTTAATTTAATACTCGTAATCCAGAAATAAAAAAAATATCAGAATTTTTAAACACAGAGGCAGACAAGAGCGGAGCGTACGCCTTACCTGAAGTTATGAATGAGGATGGTTCCATGGCTATTAGAGCAAAAAAGAAAAATCCCGAGAGAGCCTTTGCAGCGGTAACGTCACGGTCAAGCGAAGGGTGTCTATTCTGCAAACATAAGTCTCATAAGATTATAAAATGTAAAGAATTTACAATATACAATGTGGCCGACCGTTGGGAAATAGCCAAGAAAAACCATTTATGTTTCTTGTGTTTAAAAGATACACACCATAGCTCTAAATGCAAAACTAAGACCTGCTCATCATGTGGTAAGAGTCACCATCATTTACTGTGCGATAACATCAAAACACACTCTGAAACTACCCTACAACAGATTGAAACGATAGCCTGTGCAACTGAAACAAAGGAGAAAGGCAACGAACTGCGACACACATACCTAAAAATTGTCCCAATAGACATAATAGGACCAAAAGCCACAATAAGCACCTTTGCACTCCTCGATGAAGGAAGTACATGTACACTTATAGAGGAATCGATCACAGAGTTACTCGGAGTAAATGGCCCAATCAACCCACTGAGAGTAAGAGATGCAAATGGAGGTGAATTGACACACGAACAAAGCAAGGTAGTAAATCTGTGTATAAAAGGCAGAAATGAGACCAACAAATACACACTACGCGGAGCACAGTGTGTAAAAAAAATCAATTTTACCACACAGTCCGTCTCGAGGAAAGAAATCGAAGATTGCTAACATCTCAAGGAAATAGCAGACAAATTATTGTATCGAAGCGCCTGTCCGAAAGTTATCATAGGACAAGATAACTGGAGCCTGATAATATCTAGAAAGACTCTAGAAGGCAACAGAGATCAACCTGTAGCATCTTATAGACATCTTGGTTGGGTATTACATGGATGTAGGTATCAAACCGGTGGACCAGATGAAGCATTCTGTGGATATATAGTAAGTGAACAAAACCGTGATGAGAAGGAGAAGGAAGTGATGATGAGAGATTTCTTTAAACTAGAAGCGTTGGGTATTGAACCCAAAAAGTCCGTGATCGACCCGGAGCAAAGGGCTATCAGCATGCTTGAAGAATGCACTAAGCGAATACCGAAAGGCAGGTTTGAGACAGGGCTCCTCTGGCGAGATGTTAAGGTAAAATTACACAATAATTATAATAATGCACTGAAACGCCTGACAAATTTAGAGAGCAAACTAGACCGGGATGTAAAACTTAAACATATATACAAGGAACGAGTTGACAATCTAAACTCATCTGGATATGCTGTCCAATCTCCCATAGAAGGAAAGTCTTGGTATCTACCACACTTTGCGGTAGTAACTCAGCAAAGAAGAAAATAAGGTTAGTTCATGACGCTGCAACAAAGTCAGCTGGTATGAGTTTAAATGATACACTGCTTGCTGGCCCAGGATCTGTTGCAATCGTTTCCGGGAGTAGTAATGAGATTCCGTCAATACCCATACGCAGTCTCTGCTGACATCAAAGAGATGTTCATTCAGATAAAGATACGAGCTGAGGACCGTGATGCGCTCAGATTTTTATGGCTTGGCGAGCGACGCGATGCGGCACCAGAAGAATATCGAATGACTTCTGTAACCTTTGGGACTAAATCTTCACCATGCACTGCGCTCTTCGTAATGAATTGTAATGCCCGTGACTTTTCTACACAGTATCCAAAAGCGGTAAGAGCTAAAAAATATAACCACTTTATGGATGATTACTTGTGCAGTTTCCCTACTATCGAGGAAGCAGAATGCACTAACAGAGAAGTCGACTTCATACACAAGCAGGCGTGCTTCGAGCTCCGGGGATGGGCATCCAATCACAGAGTGACAATCAGCTCGCTCACAGAGACAACAGAGGGCGCCACAGTTGCCATCGGTGGGAGCGAGACCGAGAAAGCGCTGGGCCTGCTGTGGAATATGACTGAGGACTACATTAGTTTCAAACTCAACCCGGCAAGAGTTCCAGATGAAATTATTAAAGGAGGTAAGAAGCCTACTAAACGTGAGGCTTTAAGCATTATTATGTCAATATTCAACCTCCTGGGTCTTATTTGCCCAGTAACTACGCCAGCAAAGAGGTTGATGCAAGATGCCTGGTGCTGTGGGACCAGCTGGGATGAACCAATACCTGAGGAACTAACCAGTAGATGGCGCCACTGGATCGAGAGCTTAAAAGGGCTAGCAGGTATAATAATACCACGATGTTACGATTACGAATCGGTCACGATACGCCAACTACACACGTTTGTGGATGCGAGCGCCGATAA
Source organism: Selenia dentaria (assembly GCA_917880725.1). Lineage (NCBI taxonomy): Eukaryota > Metazoa > Arthropoda > Insecta > Lepidoptera > Geometridae > Selenia > Selenia dentaria. The sequence goes on from OU862887.1 coordinate 2,605,912, forward strand.
TTACACAGCAGTAGTCTACTGGAGAAGCACACGAGCCGACGGCAGCGTACATGTGGCTCTAGCTGCAGCAAAAAGTAGAGTATCTCCACTTAAACCAATATCGATACCTAGACTTGAGTTACAGGCGGCGCTACTGGGAACACGAAATTCACACACAGTAGCGAGAGAGCACGACTTCGAGATTGAAAAAAAAATCTACTGGAGCGACTCACGCACGCCGTTGGCTTGGATCCGGCAGAGCCGCGCACCTTCAAGACCTTTGTTGCACACCGTCTGGCAGGAATGGAAGAAACAACGAAGAAATATGAATGGAGGTGGGTTCAATCTATTTCTAATGTCGCGGATGACGCCACACGCTCTACGCCCGAGGGAATCAACTCAAACCATCGATGGTTTCATGGGCCAGAGTTCTTAAAATACGGAGAAGACAAGTGGCCAACTGAGACACCAGTGCCAGCTGCAGTCACAGGAGAGGAACGAGCCAAAAGCTTTGCTGTCGTTTGGGTCGGTACATCAGAGCATTTGCCACAAATAGAAAGATTCTCTAAGTGGTTGCGCCTCTTAAGAGCAACAGCGCGAGTAATACAATTTATTGCAATCTGTCGCCAGGCTAGAACAGAGAAAGTAGCGGCCCTACGTACGAAGCGAACGCAAAAAAATGAAGATCGAGACCCAGACTGGAAGACGACGCGCCGACGACCCGCTACCCGTAAATTAACCCAGGTGGCACTTACGACGACCGACATCATCCCACTCGAAGCTCACTTCATGATACGGGCAGAGCAGCTGTGGGTGCTAACATCCCAGAAGGAGAGCTTCGGAGAAGATATTCGACGTGTGCAACAACAAGAAGCGACTGTTGTTGGGGGTCGCCTTGCCGCCCTGAACGTCGCGCTCGGATCAGATGGCGTACTCCGCCTCCGCGGGCGCATCGACCGAACGCCAGAGCTCGCACACGAGTCTGCGTGCCATGTCATTTTGGACGGGGATCACCCGTACTCACGACTATACATACAACATGTACATGAAAAGCGCCATCATGGGGGCGTCGAGATCGTCGTGAACGAGCTACGTCAAAGAGCGTGGATCGTGCGCATCTGGCCGTCTGTAAAGAGAGTGCCCAAATGTTGTCGAGCCTGCCGACTGCAAAAAGCGAAGCCGACGCGTCCTGCAACTGGGGACCTGCCTGTAGCCCGTTTGTCACATCACACCCGCGCCTTTTTCTACTTTGGTCTGGACTATTTAGGACCTATACAAGTGACTGTTGGACGTCACCACGAAAAAAGGTGGGTAGATTTATTTAATTGTCTGACCTCCAGAGCCATCCACCTCGAAGTCATCGTGTCCCTGAGCACCGACTCTGCCATCTCCGCACTACGCCGCTTTATAGCGTGGCGCGGGTGCCCCACACAGATCCTAAGTGACAACGCCACATGTTTCTTGTCCGCCGATCGCGAACTGCGGGCGGCCATCATGGGCGCCGTCAGCGAGGAGGCCACCAACCGTCAGATCGAATGGCGGACGATCCCGGTGGCAGCACCTTTCATGGGCGGTGTATACGAGCGCATGGTGCGCTCAGTCAAGGAAGCGCTCCGCATCACCCTCAACGAGAAATTCCCATCCGACGAGGCCTCCGCTTCAGCTAGGAGAGTGGCAAAGGTGCCACTCTCCTAGCTGAAGCGGAGGCCACAGTGAACTCACGCCCGCTCACCCACGTGCTGGTGACGCCAGAAGCGCCAGAAGCTCTCACTCCTAATCATCTACTCCTGGGGGCGGCATGTCACATTCCCGCCCCAGGGGTATTCACCGAGAACGACGAGTATGCGCGTCAACAATGGAGGCGTGCCCAACAGCTAGCTAATGTCTTTTGGAAGAGATGGCTCCGGGAGTACCTTCCTTTACTCCAACATCGGCGGGTGCTTAAAACCGCCTGTGAACCACCGAAAGTCGGCGACATCGCCCTCATCTGCGATGAGAACTTACCCCGTAACACCTGGCCCCGAGGTAGGGTCACTGCCCTGTATCCTGGGCGAGACGGCGAGGTTCGTGTCGTGGACCTGTTGACGAGTGCTAGCCGCACCTTGCGAAGAGCAACAAAGAAGACCGTCGTGCTCACAGTGGATCGCGAAATTGTGACGGCGGTAGAATGTACACGATGAGACTGACAGACCGACCGACTTATAGGCAAATGTATAATATAGTAAGAGGCTGTTGTGAAATGTAATAAATAAAAAACACAGATTAGTGATATTGGCAAACGAAAAAAGTAAAGGACTCTTCCCTCTAATCAGACATAATTGTTTTATTTTCTCCACTTACAATCCACGATTGAAGATCTGAACAGTAGTCGTCAGCCAACAAAAACTTGTAGATAGCCTAACCAATGTGGGCACAGCCTGTATAGGTTTAAGCGATTGCTTTGTATCCAGTGTAAAGGTAGCAACTGGTGGTGACAGAAGATATCATACAATTTTGAAGAAGCGATAGATCTTAGGTACCAAATTTTCACTAGAGTCCAATATTTCCTCGGGAAACAGGTCGGATACACTTATGTTCTCAACGCCTGTAATACTGACAAGACTTCTGGATTTTCTTAGTTCACCGTTAAATGTCTTGATGTATCATAATTGACTTTCTTCATCCGTTAGTCGCCGAACAAGTGGTGATGCTTGGCATGGAACAGTCGAACTAGCCATGTCTAGATGAATCTGTGATTGGACCTGAATTGCAGGTTTTTCCTTGTTCAAAGTATAAACAATGACTTTTAGAAATCAAAAATCAAAATCAATTTATTTGCATAAATATGGGTAACAAAGTTAGTATCATATTTTATCGGCTCGCCATATTTCACCATTATTGGTATGCAAAATTTTAATAGATAATATTGTTATAATTATTAATTTATACAATACAATTTTAGTCATTTAAATTATTGATCAAATACTTACTGTACTTTGTTACCACAACAAACTTGACAGTCACTAGCTCTAAGCCATAGATGAATATAATACCTAGCGAACACTAAGCCACCCAAAGTACAATAGTCATTTTACATCAAGATATACAAGTAAGATACATCAAACTTACATATTTTATGACCTTATATCATCATTTTAAATAGATGAAAATCTTACATACATGAAGCGATCAATTCAGTATTCCACCAGCCGTCATCAGTATTCCGTAAGCTGTCAGTATTCCGCCAGCCAGAGTAATGGAATACTGACATGAAATACTGATGATCGAGGAGTTTATAGCTTAAATCATCATTGTTGTCAGAAACCCTGTCTGTAAATAGAGGTGTGCCTCAGGGTTCTATTTTGGGACCTATTCTTTTCATGTTGTACTCTGCTGACATTGTAACGCAAATTCAGAACTGCAAGTTTCATATATATGCAGATGACATTCAGGTGTACATATCCTGCAAACCACGCGACGTTGATAGCGCTATTGCAAAACTCAATGAAGACCTTGTAAGAATATGTTCATGGTCTTCCAACAACTGTCTGGTACTTAATCCAGATAAAACAAAATATCTCATATTCGGCAGTAAACACCAGATTACCAGTATACAATCATCAGCGAGTATCATGCTTATGGGTAAACCTATTGAGCGAGTATATGAAGCTCGAAACTTAGGTTTACTAATGGACAGTGAGCTTCGATTCAAAAACCATGTTAATAACTGTGTGAAAAATAGCTTTTATCGACTGAAAGTCTTGTACCAAATGAGACCCTATCTAAAAGAAGAGCTACGTATCCAATTAGCTGAATCATTAGTATTGTCAAAATTAAATTATATGGACACTGTTGTTGGTCCTAGGTTGTTGGTCAAAACACAAAAGTTAATACAAAGAGTCCAGAATGCTTGCGCTCGTTTTTGTTTTAACATTCCGTTAAGGACTCATGTGACCCCATACTTGAACAAACACTTACTTTTGAAAATAAAACATCGCCGCAAACTTCACTTGGCATGTCTTCTGTTTGGCGTTTTAAAATACAAAGAGCCATCGTATCTATACGACAAGTTGTCATGGAAAGCTAGTCGCAGGTCCCTTGAGCCACGTCAATGCTCGTCGCAACTCGTTACAGAACAACACGGAACAGCCGCCTTCAGAAGAAGTTTTCGCTATGCCGCGACCAAGTGCTGGAATAATATTCCGCCGCCTTTAAGGAACCTGCAATGTATACACGGATTTAGACTTAAGTTGAAAAGATTTATTTTCGCACATCAAAAAAGCGAAGAACTTCTAAAGAACGATACTAGTGCTATTTAATATAATAAAAATTACTTACTTATATATCCTGGTAAAACATTAACGTATGATTTTTTGTAATTAGTAATTGTAAATTTTATCCTATATTATATTTTGTCCTGTATCACATTGTATATATCTCAATGTTATTATGATAGTAATTTATTGGTTTAACGACACGAAGTGATTATCACAGACTATGTCACAGACCATTATAATGGTGATAGTATGTCTTTAACAGTTACATTGAACCAGTTTAAACACAGATAATGGGTATTTAGCGTTTGTCTCCACAGACTATGTCAAAATTTTTTCATTACTTATTTTAATAATGTGTATGTTATATGATATATTTTATAAATGGATTTAGAGTGTATGGTATTGTTGTTGTTGAATCACGCACAGTGTATTATGTCCGTGCGTGACGTCACCTGCCGTTCCCAACGGAAGACCAGCGTTGGTTGTTTACAACCGGCACTATGCTGAGTTGGGACCGGCTTGTGTCAACGAAAACCTGTTCATTTTCTTAATTATGTTTTATTTCCTATTTCTGTAACCTGTTTTTTTGGCACAATAAAATTTATGTCTATGTCTATGTCTAAAAACGGATCACTCAAATATATTATTATAATATTTACCTAAAAAACCAAATAAATTAAGCTAATATGTGTTCCACAATAAAATAAAACAAATTATCTAAAAACCTACGATCGAAATCACTTACATACCGATGTTTTTACAAATCAGCCGGCAACGGCACTCTTCTCGTCGATTGATATGACCTTACTGAAGGGCCGAGGGACGTCAGTCCTTCAAAGGGTGTGCAAAGTGCGGGGCGGGGCTCTTAGAAGAAAACAAAATTCCTTAACAACTATTTCGTAATAATAATACATTTAGTTGTACAGCGAAATACGAATTATTTCGTGATAAAAATATTATTCATGGTATTATTTAAACAGGACGTGCATCGCCTGTTATCCTTATGCGGTCGGTGTCAGTGTTGCGCGGTAATTTCGTGTGCTCAAACGTTCAATAAGTGGATGATAAATATAGTAATAAATACTTACAAAATTGATTTGCAACGTTCTCCGTCTATAGATATGAAGTACTAGTAAGTTTTTAACTATTGGTAATTATTTTTATAATTTAGGCTATATGGTTGTGCGTTTGATGGTATGGTAAGCTTATGGAAATTTCAACGTTATAAACCAGTCTTGGGTGTGGTCTTAATAAGTCATAATAAAAACAACGCCCGTAATGTCATATTTAGAAACGTATTTAAAAAAAAACCACATATCAGGCTGGTCCGAATAACACGACATTTTGCTCGTTCGGTCTTCGTAAAGTGGTGGAAGTGCCGTTTTAGAACCTCAAGGTCTTGGGTTCGATCCCCGGGATGGACAGTTTTTTTTTCTGAGAAAGAAAGATATTCTCAATTACAGCCCGGAGTCTGGAACAGTGTCCCGTAGATGTTAATAGGCTCACCCCCCATAATAATTATGAGACCAAATACATATCTGGTGAAACGTAGGCGTTTAAAACACATTTGCCGCCCTTCGATATCGATCGGAAAGTATCGATTTAATCAATACCGCTAGACTGATGTTACCGCTCTTCGATTTCACCTCCGTGGTGATGGATGATGATGGATGATGATGATGATGATGAAAAATATCCTATTGAAATACCGCTGCTTTGCCATTCGATGATATATAAGCGAAACTGTTTGTTATGTTATGTTTAAAAACAACATGTATGTATCGCAGGTGATTCACTCAAGACCGCTAAACTGATCGGTACAGCCGTTCTTGAGTTATACTCGTAAATGGTGTAACTAACATGACCTTCTTTTATATATATAGATAAATAACATGTTATGTTCTGTCGTAAAATATTAACATGCTCAAACACAATTGTAGTATATGAGTAAATTTAAATACCTTTTAAATTATAATAGTCAACCAGGAAATCGATCAGTAAATCGATCAGTAAATCAATCAGTAAATAATAATATACCGTACGTAGGTACATACCAATGCCATCACGTTTCTGCGGATGCTACCGATTTCGAACTGTAAAGTAATAAAGTTAATCACCAGGGGAAAAAACTGTCATTACATTTCATCACCCTTGATTGATTTGTTAGATGTGTGCCCCGAACGCATTTTTCAGCGGCAGGTTTTTTCCCTAATCGCATTTTACCACGATCATGTTATGTCACGTGTGCTTTATGTATGACCGTATGTTATCCCACAGGCGATTTGCCTTGTAGCATAATGATTTAGTGGTTTTTTGGTCTAAATACATTTTGTCCAAGAGCATATTATTTTCTTTTATGCTTTATGTCTTACATTAAATATACACATTTCAATATTTTCCTGTCTTCATTATTAGTAAACAATAAGTAAAGAGCCCGAGTAAAGTTACTCTGTTGCCATAAACGAGGGTTATTATAATGAATATTGTATATTGTCTCATTCATTTTGATCTCGTCAGCAACAGATATCTGCAATTCTACATGAACGAAGAGCTCAAAAACACACTTTCTGGAATACCGGCTTTCTCTTCATAAAAAGCAAACTACTTCTTTGAACTTTTCCGCCTGTGTAAATAAAATGTTGCTACTTCCGGTACAGTCCCTGAAATAATAAAACAACTGTTTTTATTATTATTTATCATTTATTATACAATAAATGTTCATTTTAATGCTTTACTACTCACCTACTTAAACTAACGACGATAAAAGAAATAATTTATAAAACCAATAGCTAAAAATCTTATAACTTATGGGAGACATAACATAATATATATATCCATATTCCGCTGCTTGGATCCACTGGTGCCGGAAGATAAAATGTATCACCTACATGTTTATAAACCACAGTTTTCTTGTACCCTGTCTCAGACTAAAAGTTTTCTATGCTAAAGGAGACTACCAGTCCATTCGTAAGGACATCAGTGATCAAGACTGGGCTTCACTTCTCTGTTGTGATAGTTTAAATGAAGCTGTTCATATGTTTACTAAAATATTATTAGAACTTAGAGATAAATATATTCCATTTAAGTACATACGGCCTAGCCAGTACCCGTTATGGTACTCGCCTGCTTTAGTAAAAATTCTAAATGAAAAAAAGAAGTTTCATAGTAAATTTAAAATATATCATAATATAGCTGACAAAAATTATTTCAAAATTCTACGGGACCGAGCGAAGAAGGAGGAACATTAATGTTATCTAAACTATATTTCTAGAATTGAAATGTCTATCCGCGATAACCCTAATGCGTTCTGGTCCTACATAAAATCCAACAAAAAACACAACTCATATCCGTCTACAATGACGTATATGGATTCTAATATCACTACTGGTCTTAACATTTGTAGTGCTTTCGCAGACTTTTTTAACTCTAACTATTTGCAAAATATACCTTCACAGTCTCCATCTTCTTCTTCTTCAATTAACAATAAATCAATCTCTCCTGCAGCAGATATACACACCATCGAAATTAGGAACGATCGTATACTTCAACTACTCAAACCTCTATATTGTAAAAAGTCTGCTGAGCCTGATGGTCTTCACCCATGTCTACTAAAAAATTGTGCTGAAGAACTAGTTTATCCCGTTGCTCTCCTATTCCAAAGGTCTATTGACGTAGATGTGGTGCCTAAAATCTGAAAAACGGCCATCGTAACGCCCATACACAAAAAAGGATCCAAGCGTGATATCCGTAATTACAGACTAATCTCCAAGTTATGTGTGCTGGTCAACATTTTCGAAAAAATTGTACATGATCAATTATACGATGCTCTAAGCCACACGCTTATACCACAGCATCATGGATTTCTTCGGGGTAGGTCTAATTCAACAAATCTCATAGTCCTTATCGACTCGGTCACTACTGGCATGGACTCGGGTGGTCAAGTTGATGCTGTGTATACGGACTACAGCAAGGCATTCGATCGTATTGATCATATTATTCTTCTTGCCAAACTTCAAGATGCGGGCATACGTGGCGATCTTCTACGATGGTTTACTTCGTATGTTAACGATCGATGCCAAACTGTAGTTGTTCGCGCGAGACCGCGCGACGAGTCAACAGATTTGAATGCGTTCCCCGCCTTTCTGTGACACATCGTCACACCTCGAGTCTACTCGGGCTAGCGCCTCGAGTCAGTCACACTTACTGTGCCGGCGCGTGCGCACGGCTCAATCAGCATCCTGGGAACCGCTCCCTTCTTACCGTTGTCGAAATAAGTGTTCGCGTGTGTACGTCACCCTTGTGCCCACGGGGCCAATAAACCCGAATTCCTACAAGATACCTTAACCGCCACCGCGAACGAACGATAGCCAACTCTAGCCGCTTATTATATATTTTTTTTATTATTGCTTTTGTTCACAGACTCAATGGGTCCGTGGCATTGTTTACATTTATATTTTAAACTTATATATTATTATTTTTTTATCATTAGTAACGGAATACAGGAGGACATTTTTTTTTCTTAACTAAACTTACATAATAATTTTTTTTTTTGGACACAAACAGACTTTTAACTTATTTCTAAATATCGTACATACCGAGAGCATTCCGGCTCCCGCAAGCAGCGCCCGTTCACGAGCTTGACACGTGTGCCAGCCATCGCCCTCCTCAACCATATTTGAGGGAAGAGGACGACCCGCCACACGACGCCGCCGCGAGAAGAAGCCTTTTAGTGAGCGTGAATGCTCAAGGTATACATACTATATAGGTATATATACATAATACAAAAGCCTAATCTTGTCTAATTTTTTTTTTATAACTAATTTTAATATAAGTCGGCTTTCTCCACCTGGCCCAGGGCCTCCGTCACATCCACATTCCGATCTTTTATGGCCATCTGCAAGTTGTAGTCGCGGATAGCATTTGGTGACGCAGACACCGCACGTCGCACGAAACGGCTGATGGCGTCTTATTCGTCATCGGTGTAGTAGGTGAAGGTCCTGGTGTGCCGCGAGACTGCAACCACTGCGTGCGGGACGCTCTCGTGCAGACTCATGTTGCCCTTGGTTTTAATGGCGATGACCGACTCGTATGTCAGTCCCTGTGCTTCATGGATGGTAAGGATGCGTGACCCCGTGCCTTCACCATAACCCTGGTTGGTCAGGGTCTCCTTTTCTTCCTGATTGTGTACTAGGAAGAGGGTGTTGGGAAGGGTGCTGGGTATATGCGCATCTCTGTACCTTCTCTACTCCAGGGACCTAATACGTGGGGCTGAGGAATATATACCTGAATATATTTCCCTCAACGCGTACGTGACATCCATGGGATTCCGGTGTGTGCACAACAACTCCTGATTGATAGTAGCTATCAGGTTCGGGCGACAGTACCTTAGTTCGAAAAGGTTCTCTCTATCGATATAAGGCAGTTGGTTGACGTCTCCGATGAGGACAATTTCGCGAGCACCTGCCAGCCGCGCTGCCATGACAATGGCTCCGAAGTGGTTCATGAGAGCTTCGTCTACCATAAGGCGAACGACGCTCCTACCACTTCGGATGCCATTCACGAGTACAGAAGCCAAGGTGCGCACTTTGGTTTTCACCAAGTCGCCTATGCGGTGCGCTAGCTTCTCCCCACATTGAAGCTTCTAACCACCCATGTTGTTTTACCACACCCCGGAACCCCGTTGACCCATCGGATCTCCGGTACCTCCCAGCTTTCCCAGGACTTTACCTCAACTCCAGGGCTCCCTTCCATGGTTTTAGCCATTTTTAGGATCCTATCGTCTAGCATTATCCTGGTACAGCGGGCGATAACCACGATGGGGTCGTTCGGTGGTGTTTCGTACTTAGGCTTTCCGAGCCGCTATTTGTCTAGGGCCACGAAACCACGCTCAGAACTGTATGCTGCCATATACCGACCTTTCATCGTTCCCTTGATGACCGGAGAGGTGTCGTTATTGTATATGGCTGCATCAGCCTCCTCGAGCCTCACCTTTAAGGGGCCTTCGTTTCCTAACCTGAAGGACTGCAGGATATTTTCGCAGTTCCTGAGATTGACTACTTTAGTCCCTCTCGTGAAAGCAAAAAATTCGAGAAGTGCGTTTCTGGCGTGGTCTTTTCCTGAGCGACTTTTGTGGGGAGAGCTTCTTTCGAGGCAGGATCCGTAACACGCTTCGCGCCATGGTGTTAAACGCCGTCATAAAGGTGGAGATAGAGCCTTGGCCTTTCTCACGACCTCTTTTCTGACGTGCCGTGGCTTTTTCGGCAGCTGCTTTACGCTGGACTCTCTCCGAGCCGCTGATGGTGGTCGAACTAGGGACGGGATTCCCCCAGCTGTCGGTTGCATTTGTTCGGTCGTGTGTGGGAGTCCTAAGATAACTTAGATTTTCTCCTCTGTTTTCGTACACGACCACCTCATGATGTTCAGAGGCATTTATGCATCCGAGCCGGTCTACGGTCAGCACATACCTTCTCAGCCCACAAACAATCAGAACATATCCGCTCAGCCCACAACTATTCAGCACATATCTTCTCAGCCCACAACTAATCAGCACACATCTTATCAGCCCAAAACTATTCAGCACACACACAACGTGACGACAAAATGTCTTCGCAAACACCTTAAGTCACCAGGCGCTGACATTCTGCACTCACTCTTACGCCAGCAATTCTGGATATTATCAGCTCGTCGCGTAATTCGACGTCGAGTATACAAATGTATGCATTGTTTTTGTTTCTGCGCTCAACCCAAGGCCCCGCACATGGCCGACTTACCCGCCGACCGCGTGATTGTTCAGCCCGTATTCAGCAAAGTCACAACGTTAATTAGATATGATTGCGGTACAAATTATGTAGGCGCTAGAAATGAACTTAGGGAAATACAAGACTTTCTCGCAGCCAATAATGACAATATCGCACCTACACTTTCAGCTCTCTTAGCGCACATTGAAGCCTTGCTCAATGCACGCCCTCTCAGCCAACTCTCTTTTGGCCCCGCGGACCTTGAAGTACTCACCGCGGATCATTTCCTTATAGGACGTCCGCTCAACGCCTTACCTGAGTATTCGGTAGAAGGCCGAGCCATTTCTGCACAAAAAAAGGTTCAAGCTCGTCCTATCCTTATCCTAACACTTTTGCCGATCCTGGTCGAAATCCTACCTGCACACCCTCCAAACCCGCTTCCAATGGACTTAGCGATCCAGCCCACCTCAAGTCGGGGAACTGGTCCTGATAGTGGACGGCCAGGTGCCACCTCTACACTGGCGCATGGGCCGCATCACCAAGGCGCTCCCAGGAAGGGATGGCGTCACCCGAGTGGTGGAACTCAAGCGTATTCTTCTTGCATGAACAAGGCCATTTCACTGTTATAAAGTAAAGGCATTGGGCTAAAGTCCACCTGGACCTTTTTCTTTACTTCGACCAATTTCTTTTCTATTTCCTTACTTCGGAAATCTGGAACACACATATCATGTGCTACCTCTCGGATAACGCGTGATTTGTTTGAATTTATTTTAATAGAGCCACTACAAGACCTTAATTATGTGACATCGCCATACCAACGATTTATCATTATTCAAATGGTATCTTTGTCCATGTCGTACCAGAATTTGTCCTCCATGAGTGCTGTTCAAAAAACTGAAAGGTTCACTGCTTTGCTCACTCTTTTTATCTGTTACAAGCGACCTAATGTATCTATACCTACTTATAATAAAGAAATATTTTGTAAAAATTAAGACATTCTTTATTTTCCAATTTTAGCACCTTAAAAAAAATGTCGTGTGCATACCAACAGTCAATGAGAGTGTCAATCAAAGACTACAATGAATACTACTCGTAGGTTGTGTCAATTAGAACATTTTAATTATTATTTTTTTTACCCTAGGTTACATCCATATATTATGCACCCTATTGATATTACAATCTAGCCTAAAAAGGCTAATAAGTAATTGTATTATATCCTAAACTGCTATATTCACTATACGTAAGAATGTGTCCAGTAACACTTTTCTTATTGTCTCTATTTAAGGTGAAGTCACTATGTTCATGTGTTCTTTGGAGTAGTACTTACATTAACTACATTACACTTATACACTAGCACTTATCACCACACTAACTCGAACGGTTTTGTTCTCTTTAGTCTTCTTACTATATCCGTGTGTTCAAGCAGTATAACTGCATCAACATTCACATGATGATGAAGCCGATGTTAATGAGCTTTTGCATACTTTTGTATCACTTTGTCGACAAACTCTACTTTAGGGTCCCGATGGAGATCGTCGTTCCTAATGTACCAAGGTGCATTCACTATTCCCTTTAGTACCTTATTCTGAAAGCGTCGTATTATTAAGATGTTCCTTGGTTTGGTGCAGCCCCAAAGCTGAATACCATACGTCCATACAAGCATTAAGACTTGTTTATACAGTAACAGTATGTTGTATATAGACGACGCAGAATATCTTCCAAGCAGCCAATACATTTTTTGATAACATAAATTTAGTTCCTCTTTTTTCTTTTTGACGTGCACTTTTCAGCGCAGCTTTGTATCAGGCTTCATACCGATTCGTTGAGTTTGATTCTCCACTTTTTGGTCTATTCGAAAATATCATTGACAGCCGTTAGTATTTTTGCTGCTGCTTCTTTGTGGGTATTTCCTACCGCTATTATAGCAGTGTCGTCAGCAAAGGTAGCGATAGTGTTAGTTTGTAGATGTGGAATGTCACAGGTGTACAATAGGTACAGAACCGGACCTAAGACGATTCCTTGTAGAACTCCAGCTTTTATTTCCTTTATTTCTGAGTTGGCATCTTCTTGTTTTATTCGAAATACTCTATTTGTGATGTAAGATTCCAGAATATCTGAAAACTGCGGCGGTATTTTTTTTCTTAGTATATAAGTATATAAGTCTTTCATGCCACACCTTGTCAAAAGCTTGCGATACATCGAGAAAGACTATTGTACAAACTTTTTTTATCTTCAAGAGTTTTTTCGATGATATTTGTGTGCACTTGGTCTATGGTTGAGTGCTTTTCTCTAAAACCGAACTGGTGCTCTGGGACCAGGTTTTCGTTGTTCATATAGGTTGTGTTTATATAGGTGTAATAGGTTTAAGTCTTTTCAGTTAAAGCTTATCAAAAAGTTTTGACATTACGGGGAGTAAGGATATTGGTCTGTATGAAGTTGTTTCATGAAGTGGTTTTCCAGGTTTTGCTATCATTATAACTTCTGCAACTTTCCATAAGTCTGTACATATTTTAGTCTAAGTGATGCGTTTATAAGTATTGTTAGCTTAACAACGCCTTTTCGTGGAAGATTATGAAGAATTTCGCCTGATATTAGATCGTACCCTGGGGCTTGTTGTGAGCTTATGCTGTGCTTAATTTCTCGTACAACTTCTTTCGGAGTCACAAGTTTTATTCTATCTTCTTGCTTACAATAAGGATGAACGATATTAAAGATGACATTATCATTTGTTTCACATTTGTAAGGATAAAAGATAGCTTCTAAGTGTTCTGCAAACTTTTCAGCTTTTTGTTCGTTAGTTATAGTCCATTTTTCATTTTCACATTTTTGTGATGGGATGTGAGTTATAGGCCGTTGAAGGTGTTAAGTTGCTTTCCACAGAGACTAGTCAGTACTGCAGATACTTGATAGATTGTACAGATAGTCGGCAGTCTAGTTGTCAGTGAATTATTGAATTTGTGTCAATTATAATGAATTATGAAAGTTATTATGAAGATATTACTTTGCAACTCTTTAGATATGCAATTAGGAGTCGTTCTTGAGCAGTTAGATTAATAGTATCCTCTTGAAAAGTATACGGCATCTTCTTCTTTTATTTACTAAACCGCGCCCCACGGTTTCACTCGCGTTAGTCTTGAGCCTTGATCCAGTCGAAAAATTAGAAGTTTCCACGGGTTGCCACCTGGCTGGCTCAGTCTGTCTTTCTGTTTCTCTGTTACTTTTGCATTCAAACTACTAAGCCCGCTGAAATTTGGTTTCTACTATTGAATAGCTTTGTTTTAAAGAAAGGTCGTGGTATACTTTGTATTGAAATCCAACAAGTAGAACCCGAGAAATTAACGAAAGACTGAGTGACTGAGTTTTTCGCTGGATCTTAATACTCGTACATACATACATCGAGGCTTACAAAGATTCTTAAAGGTTGAACGCGATTAGAACTAAAAAAAGAGGATAAAAAAAACGCGTTTATGTCGAAATACTGCGGAAAAAACTGAGAGTATGAAATGTGAGACTAAGATAAAAACCGACTATACATAGAGCACACGTGACAAACCGCGATCATGGCAAAATGCGAATAGAGAGAAAAAACCTGCCGATGAAAAATGCGTTCGGGGCACACAACTAACAAATCCATTATGTCGTATATCACAAAGTGCGTCACTAAAGAAAATCAAACCGAGTGCATCCCATGATTAACAATATGTACATAGTTTAATTCATTCATGTTTTGCTGACACGCGATTAATATACTTAATTTTGTACTTTTTTATTTCTTTTTGTGTTATTATTTTTTTAAAAACTAGTAAACTTAATATTTTTTATATTCATTGTATTATTTTTATGCAATCATAGATTAAGTTCACTAATATTATAATGAGGAAAAGTATGTTTGTTTGTTTGAATTGAATATACTCCGAAACTAATGGACGGATTTTTAAAAATCTTTTGCCAGTAGAAACCTACATTATCCTTGATGAACACATGCTATAAAACAATTAAAAAAGTTAGGGGTCCGTATGAAAACTTCGATAATGTAACCCAAAGTGTGAAAAATATACCAAAAAAATCCTTATATTGCGTACGCTGTGGAAACTATTGACATAGAGCAAAATAATGTACTACAGTTTTAATGAAGACAGTAATATCTACAAAAAAAATGTGATACTATAAGTCTAACTTATTACATTTATGTCACATAACTACTTTTTCATGTTAAAATATACAATTATAACGCCGAAAGATCCATACATCGCGTACACTGTGCAAACTATTGGAACAAAAAGATTTAATACTACAGTTTTATTGAAACAGTGATATCTACAAGATAGTCTAGGATACTATATGCCTATTTATTACAGGTATGACACGATAACTACTTTTTCATGTAAAAAAATGTAATTGTAACGCCAGTACAAACTAGGCCACATTATTAGTCTTAATCCTTATTTACTCGAATAATAAAACCAGTCCCTTTGAAAATTCAGGCAGGCATATGTCCATCAGTGGATGTTCTGACGACTGAGATGATGATCATATTTTTTTATGTGAGTCCCACTTGCTTTTGGCCGTCATTGACTATTTCTTATATTTTTGTTTTTTTACTTCAGCGTGTGACCCACACTAAGTAGAGAATAGTTTATGGGCCATAAGTCACCACTATTAAAATAACTGGTTTCATATAAACGTTTATGAATTTTTACATAATCCGCCATAACGATAATTATGAATATTTTGAGAATTCTCATTTATGTGTACGGCAGCTTAATGACATAGTAAAAATACTGTTGATTTAATTGTTTATTTTTGTGTTTTTTATAAGTCAATACCATTATTTATTCTAAGTTAATTTAAAATAAATTGAATATAACTATATGTTAGGTTTGCGTACCCAGTGTAACAAAATGTTATAAGATGAACAAGTCTTTATAATGCACGCAGAAAAACGGGCGGACACATCTCGTATGGAACCCTAAGGGCGAGAACCGACACCGAGACGTACTGTAAGGTTAGGTTACGGATTAAAAAAAACATTTTTAAAATAACGCATTAGATTTTTTACTGATGAGAGGCAAAGTAATCTTTTAAAATTGAATGGAAATATTATCAACAAAATATGAGTTTATATAAAAAACAATATTGAATATGAAAATGATTTGGCTTGCTGAAATACATTGGTGTCAATCACTAGAATGCGAGTATGGTCGATTGGAAAATCAACATAACAGGTTGTAACATTTCCCCCCCTTTGAGACGGAACATATTTAACAGAAAGTATGTGAGTAAGGATTGATCCAATAGAGATATACAAGAGTGAGATAACTTAATCATAGGACTAAATTTAAGAAAATAACGAAATATTATTCAATTATAATAACAATGAAGTACTTAGTGCCTAAACGATTAGAAAGTAGCAATGAAATTGTAAAATGAAATGAACACTATTAACATAACGATTTAGTATTAGGTAATTATATACGTTGAAAGATGTAAATTAAATTAAAGTTCAAGGTTTCTTCTTGGAGATGAGATAGAAACATTAGACATAGAGTTAGAATCAGAACTAGAAATTTTGGAGTCGTGTCCATTAGTGGTTTTATCAATATTCGTCCTTGAATGGATATGAGGCTGAGGCTTTATATAACATCTACTCGTATTTGTTTGGTTGAGGCGACAGGTGACCGAAATGCTGGCGCCTACCTTAAGCGAAAACTTAGCATTGCCATCCAGCGTGGCAATGCCGCCAGCGTTTTGGCCACTTTTCCCCTCACCATGGGGCTTGTAAATTAGTTTTTATTTTAGTTTTCATCATCATCATCATCAGCCTGTAGCAGTCCACTGCTGGACATAGGCCTCTCCAATTGCACGCCACTTAGGTCTATCTTGGGCTTCTCGCATCCAGTTTTTGCCAGCCGTCTTGCGCAGATCGTCACTCCACCGTGCCTCAGGACGTCCTACACTACGTTTGCCGAGACGCGGTCTCCACTCTAGAACTCGTTTACCCCAACGGTTGTCGGTTCGACGGCTAATATGGCCAGCCCACTGCCACTTCAGCTTGCTGATCCGGTGGGCTATGTCGATTACCTTGGTTCTCTGACGGATCACTTCATTTCTGATGCGATCCCTCAGAGAAACACCGAGCATAGCCCTTTCCATAGCCCGCTGAGCGACCTTGAGCTTGTGGACCATTCGAGCCGTCAGTGTCCACGTTTCGGCTCCGTATGTCATGACGGGTAGGACGCACTGATTGAAGACTTTCGTCTTCAGGCACTGTGGAATCGGCGAAGTAAGGACTCGACGTAGCTTCCCAAACGCTGCCCAGCCCAGCCGAATTCTTCTATTCACCTCGTTCTCAAAGTTGTTTTTTCCCAACTGCAATGTCTGCCCGAGGTACACATATTTTTGAACAACTTCGAGAACGGCGCCGTGTATCGCAATCGGTTCCGGTAGAACATGTTCGTTGAACATGACCTTGGTTTTGTCCAAGTTCATCCGTAGGCCGATGCGTATAGAAGAGTCAGCCAGGTCATTCAGCATCTGTTGCAGGTCCTGCAGCGTCTCTGCCACGATGACGATATCGTCAGCAAATCGCAAGTGAGAGATGTATTCGCCGTTGATATTAATGCCACGTCCTTTCCAGTTCAGCGTCTTGAACATATCCTCCATTGCATTTGAAAACAATTTCGGGGAAATAACGTCCCCTTGTCTCACTCCTCGATGCAACGGTATGGACTTGTTTGCTGATTCTGTACTTGGACGGACATGGTGGCGGTTTCGTAAGGACATCTCATCACTTGGATGTATCGCCAATCTATCTGGCAACGCTGCAGGGACTCCAGAACAGACCAGATTTCAACCGAGTCAAAGGCCTTCTCATAGTCCACGAATGCTAGACACAGGGGCTGATTATACTCTTCGGTCTTCTGTATAATCTGCCGCACTGTGTGAATGTGGTCTATGGTGCCGTATCCGCTCCGAAACCCAGCCTGTTCCGGCGGTTGGAATTCGTCGAGTCTACGCGCAAGACGGTTCGTGATCACTCTTGAAAACAGCTTATAGACGTGGCTTAGAAGGGATATGGGTCGATAGTTCTTCAGCAGGGTCTTATCTCCCTTTTTGAAGAACAGGACGACCACACTCCTACTCCACGCCTCTGGAGTTCTCCCTTCTAACAGGACAGCGTTAAAAAGCTTCTGGAGCTCCCTCAGTACGGGTTTACCTCCTGCTTTTAGTAGCTCTGTTGTAACGCCATCCTCTCCAGGGGCTTTTCCATTTTTAAGCTGTCCAAGAGCGATCTCGATTTCGCCAATACTGACTTCTGGCAAGTCTTCGGTGAAATGGCGTGTTAACGTGGCTCTAGGATCATTTTCGGTATCAGGTCGAGATGCATGCGATGCGTATAATCGGCCATAAAAGTCCTCCACTTCTGAAAGGACTGCCGGCTTCGAAGCAACGACTTCTCCACTAGCTGTGGTCAACTTCGTCAGGTGGCTTCTTCCAAGAGATTGTACGAACACCTTTGACCCCCGATTCTGCTCGATCGCTCTTTCGATCGAAAGAGTATTGAAGCACCGGAGGTCGTGTCGTACGTTCTTGTTGATCTCTCGGTTTAGAGTTCGCTTTTCTGACGAAGTGATGGGTGGGTTTTCACGTCGTTCCTTCATTAGCCCCAAAGTCTTTTCTGAAAGCTTGGACTTCTTGCCCTTACGCTGCATGTAACAAAATCTCGTACATTCTTCCCTGAGGACCCGAGTCACATTTTCGAGGTTCTGGTTTACGTCTGTGGTGGTTTCCACGGCAGCGAATTGGTTCTCCAGGTTTAACTGGAATGTTTCAGATCCTGCAATGGTTTGGAGCAGTGTTGGTCGGAGCCTGGACTTCATCAGACGGACACGTTGCGCCTTGAAGTTGATATTTAGAGAGCCTCGGACAAGTCGGTGATCGCTACCGGTATTGAACCTGTTGATCACGGAGACATCTCTAAATATGTGCCTTTTATTCGTCATGATGAAGTCAATCTCATTTTTAGTCCTAGTGTCGGGGCTTAGCCACGTCCACTTCCTTTGGGGCTGTTTCTTAAAGAAGGAGTTCATCAAGAAGAGCCCCTTCCGTTCGAGGAAGTTGACGAGCATTTGCCCCCTATGATATCTGCGTCCAAAGCCATGGCATCCTACTACCGATTCGCTGAAATTCTGTACTCCCACTTTTGCGTTAAAGTCCCCCATAACAACGGTGTACTGGGTCTTTGTAGTGAAGTGGAGGGCCCTCGATATGTCATCGAACATATCCTCCACTTCATCGTCCGAGTGTGTCGAGGTCGGTGCGTACACTTGCACCACCTTGAGGCTATACCTCTCGGTGAGCTTTACAATAAGGTACGCTACCCTGTTCGACACACTGGACACTTCCAAAACGTTGTCAGAAAGGGACTTGTTTACCAGAAACCCAACGCCACCTTGGGATTGTTGGTCTCCCTCTCGGAAGTACATAAGGTGGCCCGATTCTAGGGTTAAGGTGTCCTCCCCCTCTCTTCGGACTTCACTCAACCCCAGTATGTGCCACCTAATTTTTCCAAGTTCCACCTCGAGTTGCGCCAGATGCGAGTCAAGCCTTAGCGTGAGTCCGTTATACGTCGCCAGGGTCAGTTGTTTGTGGTGGCCTCCCGTAGCCCGGAGATTCTTAGCACCCCTCGCCCCGCCGTTACCATGGTCGCCACCATGACCAGGAATAGCAGGGCTGCCGATAACTAGGGGCCATGGCTTTTTGTTGTCCTTCATTGGAGGAGTTTGCCCGTAATCGCCACGCTGGGCAGGCGGGTTGGCGATCGCAGGGCGTAGCTTCTCGCACCGGTGACGCTGCTGCCCGTCACCGGCCTGTTGCATTTAGCGACGCCTGTTGGGATGGGTATACCGCCATCGGTCGGTTGTCAGAGCCTCGTTCGTCGATCAGCAGGATGCACCGCGTGCAGGTGAGGTTGACTTGGGTCAAAAGATGTTGGCTCGCCCCTTACATCCCCAAGTTCCATTTTAGTTTTAATACTTTGTAAATAATATTAAATAAACAATTAAACCTTACACCTAGTCAAATACTAACGGCCCCAGGACGCTTCTTTTTTAAAAAGAAAGACAAAATACTTTTTATACGTCTAATCCCTTCAAGAGGCAACTTAATTCTAAATTACAAAATTATATTCGTCAGTCACCGGACACAGAAGACCACTCGCTTTATCTTGTATTCGAGTTAACACAACGCAACGGTGCACTATCGTGTAATGCTTAATCAGCACGGATAGTGATTGTGTTGGGTTCTGGTCGCATGACTTCTCCCCCCTGAGATTCGAAATTATCCGAAGGATTCGGAGAATTTCGGAATTTACATTTAAAACCCATTTTCTTAAGTCTAATATATAATATACCCACTAAAATAATGACTTATGCTTATAAATGACCGCGAGCTAATCTCGGGCAAATAGATATATGGTAATTTTGCAAAGTTGTCACAATTAAGGTTTATTATTTTGGAGTGTCCTTGTCGGAGGCTAGTTTGTAAAAATTTTCGTCATTGTGTGTGTCCTCATAATTTTCAGGCATATCGACTGTGTAGTCGCCTTGTTCGTAATAATTGTCATAATCCCAGTAGTCATTTTCACAATATACATCTATCTCATTATGATATAGAGCATTAGAACGAGCAGCGGGCAATGTTGTACGCATCGTAACGTCTGTATTGTCGTATCTCGGTTGGGGTGGTATTCCAAACTCAAATTAGTTTTTTTGTGGTTGGAACGCCTGCCTAGGTGGACCTTGACCAAAATAAGGTCTATAACCTTGAGGTCCGGTAATCGCGGGTCTGTAACCTTGTGTCGCACCGAATCTAAGACCTTGATTGGGAATACCAAACTTGAAATTTTGTTGTGGCTGTTGAAACTGTTGTGGGTGTTGAGGTCTAAAGCCGGATGTGTGAGGTACCCCGAACTTAAATTGCAGTGCCTGCTGTGCTCCGTAATTTAAATTATGTGGGGGATTTGGTCTGACCTGACTGGGCATACCGAATCTAAAACCTCCTTGGTTTTGTGGAGTGACGTTAGCCGAGAAATATGGTTTTAAACCGAATTTGTCTACGTAAGGATTATGAGAGGATGATGGCTGCGGTTTGCTCGTCCCCATACGTAACATTGTGTTGCGAGCATTGTACTAAAATTGGAACTTGACCACTTCCAGTACCATGCTTAACGCTTCTTCTAGTGTTCTGCTACCTTTGAGCCTAACTATCCTAATCAAATCTTCTGGCAGGTTATAAAGGAACACATTCATAACCATAATATCGTTAACCGGACGAATGTGTATATTTTCTTTATGAGTATATTTCTATATGTAGAGTATTACTCATAAAGAAAATATACCCATTAGTTCATCTGGTCCATTCAATCCATTTCTGGATTTGACCGTAACTAGAACCGAAAACAAACTGGATTTCCAAATTTTTCAAAAACCGACTCACACAGACGTAGTTATACCTTTTTCTTCTTGTCATTCCATACAACACAAATTAGCAGCCTTTCGCTGCTATGTTCATAGATTATCTACAGTTCCTCTGTCAACAGATAACTATAAAAAAGAGCTAAATATAATTTACCAAATGGCAACATCTAACGGTTACAATAAGCAAATAGTCGATCGCCTAATTCAAAATAAGCAGCGAGATAGGGTTCGTTCATTGCTTTGTGCATGCCCTCCGGAAAAAATAAACAAATATGTGGGTAGTTTGACCTACATGGGCCCCGTCTCACAAAAAATTGCCTACATACTCAGGAAAAATAACATCCACGTGGCCTTCCGAACAGACCAGAACTTACAACATTTTTGTAATGGAAAAGATCGTCTTGAGGATGGAAAAAAGTCGGGTGTTTATAAACTGGTCTGTGACGATTGTAACGGTGTTTATGTGGGTCAGACAGGCCGTAATTTTGATATTAGATTTAAAGAACATGTTCCAGCTTACAGGAATGACCACCCTGACCAGTCTCACTTCGCTAAACATTTACTCGATACCGGTCATTCGTTGCGCAACAACAACACTTTTAAGATTTTACATGTTTGTGAAAAAAGCTTTCGGTTGAGTGTGTTGGAACAATTAGAGATTATAAAACATAATAATAATAATCTTACACTATTGAATGACCAAACCAACATGGTTTCATCTCCATTATTGCGTATATTTTCCCAAAATACGTCACCAACAACAATATAGCAGCGGCCGGCGCGCGTGCAGTGAGTCACAAGGTGGCGGAGTCTGCATGCTATATAAGCGGGCGATTTTGCGTTGTTCTCTCACTGTCGGTCTAGCGCTCGACGAGTCAACATCTCCTGAGGATGCCTCGTGTAGAGGCGAAACACGTGTTTGGGGTTTCTTGTGTTTTTTATTTTGTATTCTTCCTATTAGCATTTTATGCGAGAGGGAGGGTGGTGCACGCCCCCAAATAGGCCAAAATCATTGTTTTCTTTTCAGCGGAAGTGTCACTAAATATTTTTTAATATCGTTTTTTGATAATGGATTTCCGCAAAGTAACGCCTGAATCAATAACTTATCTATAATCATGCTATATTTGGTCTAATGCTCGGTTTCGCGTTCGAGTAAGGAGCGGCCAAAAGTGGCCAAAGTGCCAAAATAACGTTTTTGATTTTTACGAACGCTTTAACAAAAAAGCCAACAATAGCAACGCCACAATGCCCTTATGGCTACACGAACGCACCTAGCACGCGATTTGACATCTCGATACACTAGACATGCTCGGCGATAGAGTCGGCATGTCATCCGTCTTTGTTGTTCACGAATGTAGTGAAGCTAATCCGCCATCATCACGGAGGTGAAACATCAATCTAGCGTCTTGAGTGAATCGCCCGCAATACTTACATGTTATTTTTAAACACAACATAACAAATATTTTCGCCTATATATCCTTGAAGAATAGAAGATAATTTTATAAACGATAAAATATAAATACATAGAATATATGTACTGATACTTTTCCTCATAATAATCACCACCTATCACCACGAAGGTGAAACCGCGGGGCGGTAACATCAGTCTAGCGGTTTCGAGTGAATCGATACTTTTGCCAATTTATCCTCGAAAGGGTAAACAGCGGTGTTTTCAACGCCTACGAATCGCCATATATGTTTCTGGTCATGTGATCATGTAGTAGGGGGCGACCCTATAGCCATTTACGGGGCACTGTTCCAGTCGCCGGACTGTTATTAAGAATATCTTTCTTGCTCAGAAAAGCCCGATTACTGTCCAACCCCAGGATCGAACCCATGACCTCGAGGTTCCAAAACGGCACTTCCACCACTACACCAAGACTAAGCGAGCGAAGCCACTGGCGGGTCAGCTTGTCTAGATATCTATCATGGTTTTGTTTTTGCGACATGTGTAAGTAAACAAGGCTGAGTTCGAGGGTATCTAATGAACCAGTAACACAAATTCGGTCAAAATAATATAGTACTTAATTGAGTAGTCAGGTGAAATCAATGCTTTATCATTGTTAGATCCATGTAACACTACGTTATAGTTAATGTCAGCCAAAGTTTTACTCTGCCCGTACTACCCATCTGAACATTTTAGATATCAAAACGCAACATTTGGTTGTCACCGTCGTACGCCATCTATGATCGACCTTTGAAAACAACAGGCAGAGCCATCTCGGTTATTGTATGGCACTTATATTAATAGGATAGATTTGTAGGGAAAGCACCACTTCAGCGTTTCCGACTTAAACCTTAAGCGGGATTTGAGACTGTTATGTTGACACAATGTAAATTACTTCTGGTAATAAAACGTTGCTGACACTGGAGCTTAATTTTCGTTTGGCGTTCAACGAGAACAGAGGTTTTCCTGTGTGGTTTAGTTTACGGATAAGTATGTACAGTTAGTTAATAAAACTGTATTATAAGTTTTGATATATATTAACGTTATGTTTGTTTTTATTTACAAGGTCAAAAACACCAGAAGTGAGTAGAAACACATGACTCAAATCAAGCACAGAAAAGGAGTAGTGACTCTAGGTCTTCTAGCTGCGACCAGTGTAGAATTGAAATGGATGGAAGAAAACACAAACAACGAAAGTCACCTTCAGTAAGTCAAAATGGTGTTATTATATTCTGTAACTCAGGAATTCGATCCAATTAAATCTAAATCCAATTAAACTCTGGAATTCGATACTATTTCTATTTCTTTATTTTGCTCAATGACAGCTCCTGTGAAAACTGGAAAGAGCGTCTTTTTTACAATATGTATGCATTATTTTATAAAAATATGACGTTAAGATAATTGCATACCAATCACTGTTTTCGCGTTGTAGGTATTCAGCAAATGTATTGCTATCTCAACATTGCAAGCACTCCCTGCAACGGCGCGCGAGCGCGAGCATCTGTGTGTGTGTGCGCACACATCTAAACTCGTTAACCTTCGTGGTGATAGGTGGTGATGGAAGTGTGAGGAAAAGTATCCTATTAAAATACCGTTCGAGTATATATATTCTATGTATTTATATTCTATCGTTTATATAATTATCTTCTATTCTTCAAGGATATATAGGCGAAACTATTTGTTATGTTGTGTTTAAAAATAACATGTAAGTATTGCGGGCGTGAGGGCATTGGTGGCGTTGCTATTGTTGGCTCTTTTGTTAAAGCGTTCGTAAAAATCAAAAACGTTATTTTGGCACTTTGGCCACTTTTGGCCACACCTTACTCGAACGCGAAACCGAGCATAAGACCAAAAATAGCATGATTGTGCTGTTAAATAGATAGCTGTCAAAAAACGATCACATACAACCATGCTCCGGACATGGGTCGAAAATTGCACTTTTCGGTTGCATAAATAATAACCTTTTTTTTAGCTTTGCGAACGGTGAACAAAGAGAGCCCTAAAGTACATTTTCATCCACAGATTCCCAATTCGAACGCCCTTGTGAGCGTTTTTAGCGTCATTTTCGCCAACTTGGGGCTTTTTTTTTTTTGATGGGGGAAATGCTGTGCACTTCCCTTCAGCTACGGGGGCGACGGAAGGGGGCGTGTGGGGCTCAGACCCACTAAAACCCCCCCGTGAGCAGTCCTCCGCCAAGGTGGGGCGAGACAGGGTCGCGCTGGCAGTCACCATCTCGCCCCAGCGGTAGGCCCGGATTGATCTTAACCGGGCCTCAGCGCCTGTGAAGGGATGGCCTTGCTCACCAAGGCCACCCCTAGACGTGTAGGGCCGTGCAAACCGGCGAAGAGTCCCCCGACTATTCGCCAGTAACCCCACTACAGAGGAGGGAGGAGACGTGCAAACCGTCTCCTCCGTTCCCCCGGTCGTCTGCGCCGGAGCTGGTCAGCTCGGACATCGTTCTCCCTGATCCACTCCGCGGAGTCCTTCTGCGTCATCACCGCTTCGCAGAAGGTGGCCATCGCCTGCCACGATCTCTCGCTGCTGAGCATGGAGAACACCACGCTCAGCAGGGAGAGATCTCCGCCTATTTTCGCTGAAAGCGTGTGCCGCTGCGGGCCACATGCAGCACACACTTCCAGTGTGTGGTGCGCCGTATCCTCCGGCGCACCGCACGCGTGGCAGGCTGGAGTCGCCTCCCATCTTGCGATTTGGTGCACGTACTTTCCGAAGCATCCATGTCCGAAGAGCACCTGCACCAATCGGAAGGTTAGCGACCCGAAAGGTCGTTTCACTCACCTCTGAAGGACCGGACGGATGGCCTCCACCGTCCACTGCCCAGGAACCGGCGGAGCCAGGTCCTCCTCCCACCGCCGCAATAGAGTGGCTCGCGCCTGCCGTCGCATGCGTGTGACCTCCTCCCAGTTTGGGGCTGCTCCTTGGAATCTCCTCGCCGCCACGAAGTGGTAGACTTCGGCAAGGATTTCCGCCTGCAGCTCGCAGGGGGGATCACTGGCCAGCACGCATGCCGCCGTCTATGACACCGTCCGGTATCCGCGAATTGCCCTAGTCGCAATGACTCGCTGCGGACGTCGCAGCAAGCTCCGATTATTGCGACCGAGGGTGTCTACCCAGACTGGTGCCCCGTAAAGGGCCATACTCCGGATCACTCTGGAGTACAGTCAGCTATTCTTAACTTGGGGCTATTCGAACGCACTATAAGCTATCAGAAACTGACACATCTTTGACAGAACTCACAAAAAATAATTTTGAGAATCGGTTAACCTTATCGAAAGTTATGAGGTGACAAACATAAAAAAAATACAGTACAACAATAGAAGCAGTGCTGTACTGTTAGAATGTAGTGGTTTAGATGGTAGGTGGCATACAACTTCGACTATCTTTTCTACCGACTTCCAAAAAGGAGGAGGTACTGTTTTTTTTATGTTTGTCACCTCATAACTTTCGATAAGGTTAACCGATTCTCAAAATTATTTTTTGTATGAAAGCTGCTTCCCATGTGGTCCCATTTAAATTTCATCAAATTCGGTCGAGTAGTTTTTGATTTACACTCCCATAACTGAATAGAATGGAAGTTGGTATTAAATTTTTCAAATTGTACTTGTAACTTAACAATGAATATGTAATAAATACATTACATATTGAATAGTTTCTAGTAGATAATAATTTCGATTGAGGGTTCTTTTTTTATTCATAAATTATAGAGCCTGATCTTTCCGTAGTGGAGTTTTAGTTTTAGAACTCAATTTTTATTACCTTATTTAACTATCACGGGTTTTAACTATCACACTGTTTTAAACTGTCACGGGTGTACAAGTAAGTTATATGATTATTAACGGGATATTTACCGTGGTAAGTTTGTGGAACATGGTGCATGTAACTACGCCGAAATATCGGGAGCTCATTCCACAACCTTACCACGGTAAATATCCCGTTAATAATCATATAACTTTAGTGAACAACCGTGACAGTTTAAAACAGTGTTTTGCAAGTAAATCCTCAAAATAAGATTTTATAAATTAATAAAAGAAGTACTTTTAATTGTTATTGTTTTTATTCCCTAATTTTGATTTAAAAAATTCCGATTAAAGAATTTTATATAAGTACTGTAATATAATTTCATGATCATATTTCATTGCATTAAATCCTTATTGTGTGTATTGTAATTATAAAAAAATCGATTGTAAGTACATGTGAATGTATCATTGTAAAATATGGATGTGAGCGCTCCTATAAAGTGATATTCTCACCAAAATCTCTAGTAAATTATAAAAAAAAATAAAGTTCGGGCGCCTGGAGCGACCTCACACAAAGATTATATATTTATTTAACTCACCTGGAATAACTTTTGATAGAGCCTTGGTTCTTTTGATCTTTAAGCGGGGGCAGATAAATAACTAAAAAAATCATTCAGTTTCGTTTATCTTTATTGCCGGGAAGCACAAGCGTTACAACAGTTTACAGATTTATTTTAGGAAAAGTTTATTTGCGATAGCACAGAGTCTGAAGGACCCTGGCAGATACCGGTTTATTAAAACTAGCCTGCACACTACTAATTTTGGTATTTTCGTCGCTGAAGGCGTACACCATTATTAGCTGTCGTTATTGTTGAACTATAATAATATAATTACATGGATTGGAAATATCATTACATGGTGTAACTATACCACCTCTCTTAAAAGAATAAACTACTCTCGTCATGTTTTGGCCAAATGATCGTCAACCCATACGTTATGTAAATATAAGTAACCTTGGTTCTTTTAGAGTTGTAGAGACTTTCAAGGTAATTAATGTGTGCGTATATAAGTAATAAAAATTTTGTTTGTTATATAAGATTGAGGGCCCCATCCATCGCCCACAACTATGAGTGCCATCCAATGTCTGCACCCCCTTGGAGGGGAAGGATAGATATAGGAATGGTTAACTTAGTGTATAACAATAACCATTCAACTCTGCTTGATGGAACTTCAATTCTGTTGCACTAGCCTTGACTAGTATTGTAGTAAAAGGACTAATTGTCCTAAGTTTGTAAATTGGCACACAACAGTGGCCTAGCAATCAATACGATTATAAATCGGTGTTCTTTTGCACTAGCCTTGACTAGTAATGTAGTAATAGGACTAATTGTCCTAGGTTTGTAAATTGGCACACAACAGTGGCCTAGTAATCAATACTCAATACGACTATAAATCGGTTATAGTTTTATACCTGTATTATAAATACAGTCAGATATATCTCCTTGCCTCACAAGATGAGATAAAAGATTATTATTTTGGGATTCAACCCAATCTGGTTATTCATGATAGTAATCAAGAACCATATCATACTGAGGTTTATTACAACCAAACTGTTTAACAGTTAAAGAAAGTTAATTTCATCTTGAAATAATAATTAGTTCTATATGTTTCATATAAATTATTTTCTCACATAAAACTTAGTATGTGTATAGTTTAAGAATAATTCATTCTATATTCACAAGTAACATCATGCTAGGGCTGAATAGTTTTATTCAGTTACTTGTAATAATATCAGTTCTCCTTTCTAATATATAGGAACAGAAGGGTAGGAAGTGATTAAATGGATTAGGGTAGGAATTCAACCTCCCGCGATCAATTAATATTAACCCAACCATAACTCGATGATGTCGTGTATAATGTTTGTAAATGGTTCAATAAATAAATAACTCTTTGGCCGAAGAGCATCCTTTATCGAGCCTATGTTCAGTGTGCGTAAATTTCTCAGCGGCGTGTATTGTACATACTTGCAGTCGAAGCTTTCCAAATTAAGCAATCATGCGAGGGATTTTATTAATCCCGGGGGTTGTGAGGCCCCAAAATCGCAACTAGCTCAACATTTATTACATAATTATAAAAGCACTCCAGTCTGATGAATTTATCAAACTATTGTCAGGTTAAATATATCACAATTTAAATACTTGAACGAATTAACGAAGGAAGGACTTAGGGTTTCATAGTTAAGTTCAATTAACAAGAATCTAATTTAATCAAGTCAAAGGCAACCAGTATTATCACAACCGAATTGATTATGAAATATGATTTCCGAGTCTTGGCACTCAATAAATGATAATTGAACAGATACGCCTTAACTGCATTAACTTAATTACCCATCTTAAGAGACAGAATGATAACAAAGCTGGGCTGCAACACGTTACTTTAAAAGCAGGTTACATCCGGTTCCTGTTCATTTCTAACTCGTAAGTGAATCTATTTACGCTTAATTGCTTATCGATTAAAGATCAATATATTAAGTCAAGGCTATTCCATATATTCCCCATACATTCCTGTAAGAGTAATAAATTCCAAGCCAAGAACACACTGACCCCTAAGAGTCGCCTTATTTGCTGTAACTTTAAAAAATATCTTGTGATACCACCCACTGTTAAACTTAGGTAAGGTAGGATAATATTAACTATTCCGTAAAATGATTAAGTCTCCTTCGAAAAATCTATAACAAATGGTGAATACGTCAAACATACACATATTTATAATATTCCGCTAGATTAGGTAGTTTTAATTAATCGATGTGACAATCTCTGAAAATTAGTTAAATAAAGTTCAATATAATGTTCCATTGACATACCTATATAAAGTTGTGTAACCATAAAACATAATATAAAATAATATCAAATAACAATGACCATCTCTGAAAGAAATTGGTTAAACAAAAGCACATAAATTCCCTTGATATACAATAGTATTCCGCCTGATATACCTAGAAAGTAGTGATCACGTCAACATACACACAACTATAATATACAGCAAGATAATATAAAACGTATGTAAGCATCTCTGAAAAAAATGGATAGGCAAGTTCATCGTATTTCCTTGTTATACAATAAGTGACTTTGTAATTATTTACTGTTAATAAATTAAATGTAGGCAAAGAAATCAGTCACCCATTGTATTAATTAGGATTTCCCATATTGGTTAAGCATACACAACGTTTCATCTTGAGAAATGAGAGTTATATTAGAAATAATATAATTCAAAATATATTCTTAGAAACTGGATCAGAAATGGTTTTTTTTTTTAAAAAGAAATACTTGTGTATTTCTTTTTACTGCTACAATTTAATCAATTTACACAAAAACAAATATTCCCAAAAACATTTATTACTTTAAAATTAATTATTTTAAACAATTCAAATAGCTAAGACAAGACCGACAAAAACACTATAGCAGTACGATACCTATACGATTTAACAACGATGTTACCGAACCGACGGACGGAGCAACAAGAGACGCTCCGACATCTGACACCGGCTTATATAGGTTTCCCCCTCCACTGACAGTGTTGCCTCTAACAATATATATATTTTTTTTTTGTAAGACATTTATTTTAATTCAAATATATTTTTAATTTTATAGTACAACAGTTGGTTGTAAACAAAACCGATATGGTGAGTTTAAAATAACATGCCACAAACCTTCAAAGACTTCTTTTAGACTGTGAGTCGTCATGTAATTTTGGAAATTTACCTAATAGTACCAATCTATTATTTAATTCTCACTACGCTTGAATTTACGTTGAATATTATTTCGTCGACTTCAGAAGAATGATTTGTATTTTGGAATAAAATAATTCAAGTTAAACATCCAGTAAATAGTTACTTGCTTTAAAGATTCAATTACGTCGATACGTCCTAGTAAGTCTCGATTTTAATCAAATGAATAAAATTTACACATATGTACCTACTCTAGTACACTATTAGTTTAATACGTATTTTCAGTATTGACGATATTAAAATAATTCAATTCTTTACGATAAATCTACATGACAACCCACAGTTCGGCAAACAGCTCTCGAACTTCCTGTGTTCTGGAAGAAACAGAATTATCACCCCCCCAAATCGAAGAAATAAAGTTTCTGGTAAACAAGTCCCTTTCTGACAACGTTGTGGAAGTGTCCAGTGTGTCGAACAGGGTAGCGTACCTTATTGTAAAGCTCACCGAGAGGTATAGCCTCAAGGTAGTGCAAGTGTACGCACCGACCTCGACACACTCGGACGATGAAGTGGAGGATATGTTCGATGACATATCGAGTGCCCTCCACTTCACTTCAAAGACCCAGTACACCGTTGTCATGGGGGACTTTAACGCTAAAGTGGGAGTACAGAATTTCAGCGAATCGGTAGTAGGATGCCATGGCTTTGGACGCAGAAATCATAGGGGGCAAATGCTCGTCAACTTCCTCGAACGGGAGGGGGGGCTCTTCTTGATGAACTCCTTCTTTAAGAAACAGCCCCAAAGGAAGTGGACGTGGCTAAGCCCCGACACTAGGACTAAAAATGAGATTGACTTCATCATGACGAATAAAAGGCACATATTTAGAGATGTCTCCGTGATCAACAGGTTCAATACCGGTAGCGATCACCGACTTGTCTAAGGCTCTCTGAATATCAACTTCAAGGCGCAACGTGTCCATCTGATGAAGTCCAGGCTCCGACCAACACTGCTCCAAACCATTGCAGGATCTGAAACATTCCAGTTAAACCTGGAGAACCAATTCGCTGCCGTGGAAACCACCACAGACGTAAACCAGAACCTTGAAAATGTGACTCGGGTCCTCAGGGAAGAAGGTACGAGATTTTGTTACATGCAGCGTAAGGGCAAGAAGTCCAAGCTTTCAGAAGAGACTTTGGGGCTAATGAAGGAACGACGTGAAAACCCACCGATCACTTCGTCAGAAAAGCGAACTCTAAACCGAGAGATCAACAAGAACGTACGACACGACCTCCGGTGCTTCAATACTCTTTCGATCGAAAGAGCGATCGAGCAGAATCGGGGGTCAAAGGTGTTCGTACAATCTCTTGGAAGAAGCCACCTGACGAAGTTGACCACAGCTAGTGGAGAAGTCGTTGCTTCGAAGCCGGCAGTCCTTTCGGAAGTGGAGGAATATTATGGCCTATTATACGCATCGCATGCATCTTGACCTGATCCCGAAAATGATCCTAGAGCCACGTTAACACGCCATTTCACCGAAGACTTGCCAGAAATCAGTATTGGCGAAATCGAGATCGCTCTTGGACAGCTTAAAAATGGAAAAGCCCCCGGAGATGATGGCGTTACAACAGAGCTACTAAAAGCAGGAGGTAAACCCGTACTGAGGGAGCTCCAGAAGCTTTTTAACGCTGTCCTGTTCGAAGGGAGAACTATCGACCCATATCCCTTCTAAGCCACGTCTATAAGCTGTTTTCAAGAGTGATCACGAACCGTCTTGCGCGTAGACTCGACGAATTCCAACCACCGGAACAGGCTGGGTTTCGGAGCGGATACGGCACCATAGACCACATTCACACAGTGCGGCAGATTATACAGAAGACCGAAGAGTATAATCAGCCCCTGTGTCTAGCATTCGTGGACTATGAGAAGGCCTTTGACTCGGTTGAAATCTGGTCTGTTCTGGAGTCCCTGCAGAGTTGCCAGATAGATTGGCGATACATCCAAGTGATGAGATGTCTTTACGAAACCGCCACCATGTCCGTCCAAGTACAGAATCAGCAAACAAGTCCCATACCGTTGCATCGAGGAGTGAGACAAGTGGACGTTATTTCTCCGACATTGTTTTCAAATGCAATGGAGGATATGTTCAAGACGCTGAACTGGAAAGGACGTAGCATTAATATCAACGGCGAATACATCTCTCACTTGCGATTTGCTGACGATATCGTCATCGTGGCAGAGACGCTGCAGGACCTGCAACAGATGCTGAATGACCTGGCTGACTCTTCTATACGCATCGGCCTACGGATGAACTTGGACAAAACCAAGGTCATGTTCAACAAACATGTTCTACCGGAACCGATTGCGATACACGGCGCCGTTCTCGAAGAAGTCTCGGGCATACATTGCAGTTGGGAAAAAACAACTTTGAGAACGAGGTGAATAGAAGAATTCGGCTGGGCTGGGCAACGTTTGGGAAGCTACGCCGAGTCCTTACTTCGCGGTTTCCATAGTGCCTGAAGACGAAAGTCTTCAATCAGTGCGTCCTACCCGTCATGACATACGGAGCCGAAACGTGGACACTGACGGCTCGAATGGTCCACAAGCTCAAGGTCGCTCAGCGGGCTATGGAAAGGGCTATGCTCGGTGTTTCTCTGAGGGATCGCATCAGAAATGAAGTGATCCGTCAGAGAACCAAGGTCATCGACATAGCCCACCGGATCAGCAAGCTGAAGTGGCAGTGGGCTGGCCATATTAGCCGTAGAACCGACAACCGTTGGGGTAAACGAGTTCTATATCCTGATACAGCGACTAATTCCCGAGAGACGTGATAACCTTATTCCACCCGAACAACATAGCTAGCGGGCAGTAGCAAGTTTCTTTACAACATTAAAGTCGAGATAGTTGACCTCAGGAAAGTGTAAATTCACTATTATTTTATTCATGAAATACCTATCGCTTCTAGTAGTTTATAAGTTGTATTATTTTTAAAAGGTACTGAAACTCAGTCCGTACAAATGTCAGACATAAACTATACAAAGTATCATCTCACCTGCACATAATAAACTGTCGTCTTAACATAATATATTATAGACCTCTCCTTCCGCACTGAGATGTAGAGCGCGTACAACTGCGTCCCGCTGCAACTCTACCGCCCGCCTCACGTACGGCCGCGGTGTCGCAAGAAATGGCCCCTGAGAACTACTCGTACTATCTCTTTGAAATGTAAAAATGTTAATCAATGATCAAATCAATCTAAACTCTCCGTCTCAAGCGACAAAGTTTAGTTTCTAATGAAAGCGGATCCGGCTTTGAAGCAGAGAAACATTTTCACGAGATCCTTGCATTATTGATAGCGGAGGTGGTCAGTTTGTATTTGGCGGAGTGAGTACAGCAGCGGCAGAGATTCGGCGCGGATAAGGAGGATCCCTCAGAGACGCTGCGGAACATTAATAATGCCCAAAGTTCGACTCCGCTGGGCCCGAATAAGTGGTAGCCGACGTCAAAGCTAAATATATTTACTTACACTGGTTTGTTTTTATTGATTTAGATATTAGTATAACACATAAAATGATATCTGGTTGGAAATGTGCTATTATTGTCCGCTGCAGTTGCATGGTTCAGTTATAAGACTACACTTTGAAACTACTTATGTTTGACAATACTGAGACGGTAACTAAACGCAGCCTTCTTTGAATCACACAAGTGACTTCTATTACGATTTAGCAGAAGTAACTTAGCGTGAGTAATAGTTTAAATACACGTTTACATTTTGTTTAACGTCTACATGTTTTTGTTTTTGCCAATACGCATCTGCAAAGTTTACATGTAGAAACATGTAATATTTTTATTTTTTTTATTTTCATTCATTATGTGGCTCTTTTTTCTTACATAAAGCTTATCTATCTGACATAAGCTATGCGGCCGATAATTTTCCTAAACGAATTAAATAAAACATAAGAACCTACAATATTCGAGTAGCGTAATAACCAATGCCAACTCAAAATGCAATTTTATTATTGCATAGCACAGACATATGTCAACAAGGTGCTTGGTGCGGCACAGTCCCGGCACAGGAGTTGTGCCGGAAACGGAAACTAGAGTATGTGATATAAGTATTACGTGATAGCGATTGTACGGCTGAGTTTTTTGTATTGTGTAAAAGTACCTCTTCAAATTTATTAGTCAGAGCATTATTAATATTTATTGATAATGTCTGACTAATCTATTTAAATACTTTTACACAATTCGTACCTAACAAAACCTTTAGCTCTTTCTTGATGATAGTTTCAGCTGAAGTATTCTCGTTTTTCCTCTAAAGCGGTAATGTTAGAATTAATTCCGAAGAAGGTACATATATATAATATTTCGTCTGAAAACCTAATTTAAAATGCTTATTTACTAAAAAACAAGTGCATTGCGCGGAATTAGGTACCACGCAGATATATCGGAGACCGCAGCGCGCCGCCACGTTTTGCTACAGTCCGCCACGTTCCGCTACAGTCCGCCACGTACCGCTACAGTCCGCCACGTACCGCTACAGTCCGCCACGTTTCGCTACAGTCCGCCACGTTCCGCTACAGTCCGCCACGTTCCGCTACAGTCTGCAACACAAAAAGAGAAACTTAAACACATTAAGAAAACTTCAATTTATCTACTGTACACATTATCGATTAGAAGAACAACGGCCGGCAGACAATAGCGCAAGAACGCCCAAAAACTGCAACCGTTCTTTTTGTTACTGTTGAATAAATGAAAATGGAAAATTAGGCACATAAAGGCAATTTCCTACGTTTGTGTAAATAATTTAGGGTTCATGTGTTTTACATGCAGATGTCAAATGGTAATTAAAACTTTATGGGAACTAGCTCTATGAGAGCACTAGAAGATAAACGAATCGCGGTAAATTTAAAAACTCCAGAAAATTTTTCTCCATACAGTTTTCCGTCCCACATTCTTATAGATTAACTCTAGAAAAGTTATTCTTCAGAAAAGTTATTGATCCAAATATATCTACAGGCGTTTCAAGAATTGTATTACAGACTCAATCTCGAGCGGCCCGCCTCTAACTTTGCATATTTTACATCGTAATGGTTCCTTTCTCAGCAAACGGACTTGTGTAACTAGTTTTTTGTTTTGAAACAAGAGATTTTGTTTTGAATTGAAGAAATAATAATAATAAAACCGCAGGGGCGGCTTTGTGGCGAGCCGTCGGTGAGTGGCGACACCGTGGACTCTGATTCTCCCTGGGGCTAAACGAGACCCCTGACCCCCGGCTTGCCTTAATTGGCCGTCTGGGGGTGGAGACGATAGAGCAAGTAGCAAAAAGCTCCAAGGGTGGAAGTGTTAAAGGGCATAACGCCGGTAGTAGCGCTTCAGTGAAACCGCAGCACACCTCTCGACACCCTTTAGCCACCCACACCAACGTTGCCCCTTCTGTCACCATTCATGGTGGCCGTTATGGGGGGCCCGTTTAGTGGGTGGCAAGTCACCACCTGCCCAAAAATTTTATAATCAGACTGAATTTGGCAGGTGCCGTAGTCTCTTCCATAGCCCACTATCTTTTATCACTAATAAAATCATTTCAATAGCCTTGTCATTTTACCCATTTTTATAATAGATATACCATGTCACCACCCATCCAAAAGTTTCTGTGTTTTTTTTATACTACTTTGTATTTTTTATACCAAACAGGCCTCTAAGTATTGGCTACAGCCCCACTTATGCCTTTGTAAAGCACCGGATGAAATCCGTGATTCATTTTGAATAAAAGGAATAATAATAATACCGCAGGGGCGGCTTTGTGTCGAGCCGTCGGTGAGTGGCGACACCGCGGACCCTGATTCTTGTAATATAATTTCATGATCATACTTCATTACATTAAATACTTATTTTGTATATTTAAAAACTATTTCTTGATTAACATAAAATGTGACAAACTTTAAAAAAAAGGAGAACCATGATAGAATGATAGAATAGAGACGTCAGGGATTTTTGATTAATTTTGATTTGGATTTTGGGAGAGATAGTATTGGATTACGTCCGATTAAAAGAAAGATTATAGGAAGATTTCAATTTGGTGTGTCGAGACACGAAATAATTATATTCCCTAGAAACCTTAATTGACAGTGAGGTGTTGAAGTTGGTGAAATAGTGATTTGCACCCGACGAGTCACTCTTGATATCGTCAATTACATTCCTGAAGTCAAGACTTGGAAAGATATTTTCATATATATTAATTAATAACAAATTGAGAGTGTTGATTTGATAAATACTCTCGCCTTGATTTATAAAACAAGCTATTTGGGGTATCCCGTGTTCTCTGAGCTCAGAACTGAAGCCTTGGATAAAGCAAGAAGCTAACTGGAATCTTTGATGGAACGTGTGTGTGTGGACTTGTGGTGAAGTGTTATCCGCCAGGTCACGTAATACTTATTATTATAACTTTATTTATATTTCTAATGTTCCTTTTTATTTTTTAGATAGCTAGCTAGGCCTTCAGCTAGGTATACTACCAATGTAAGTAACCATAACATTACATTTTGGCGCCTTCAACGAACCACGGATCACGACCCTGAAGATTTTTTTAATTCCCGTAAATTCTAAAATAAGACATACTCGTCTTCCTAATTTTGATTTTTAATTTGGCTAAGAGTCTCATATGTTCGTTTTTATTTCTAATATATATTAATTTGTTTAATGTTTTACAGAAACACACAAAAAATAACGTACCAGATACAAATATTACAAATATTTTATTATGGAAAACAAATAAATAACTGGCAAGTAATTAATAGGAAAAGGTTTGTTAGCAAAACATGTATGTGGTGAGTTTTTTAGAATTTGTATAACGCTTCATACACCATAGTTTTTTAGTTTCATTTAAATCCATTTTATTCAGACAAGTAAGCGTTGTTCTGGATTTCTGTAAAAGAAAGAACAAAATATATTACCTATCTTTTTGATAGTAGGTTAAACTATAACATACAACCTTTCTCTTTTAGTAGTCGGTCAAACTTAAAATATTCTTTGTACATTTTTTATTATTTTTATACTTTTATCAATTACAAAGTATAATACTTACGAAATTGTACGTTCGGGTAACTTGATGGTATTAACATTGAATGATAAAGCGGCATATCATAATTATTTCGTGAACACAGTTTGAGTTTATTGTATTGTGATATTTGTGATTCTCGTGTTGTGATAATATTTATATATTACTTTGGTCACAGTGAAGTGTTTGTTTACATAATAAATAGTGACAGTGTCTTAGCAACCGTAAATTAAGTCAAACTGCAAGAATGTCAAGCTTGTTGAAGGAAGTTGTCAAATAGTCAACGAGGAGTCTACGACATTAAAGTTTGGTGTCACTTCAAAGAAGTTTGATATATATACAATAGTTACCTATGTTTACTCATATAAATAAAGATATTTGAAAGGAAAGCGTTTCATTTAAATAAAGTACGTAAAATTAAAATATTGTTTTAATGTACGAGACGAGTTCTACGTGTTTGGTAAGTGTTCGTATATTTACTGATCATTTTATTCATGAGTATATAGTGCATTTAATTATTATTGGAATATTTTGTGGGTGAATTGTCTTATCAAAGATAATGAAATATTTTTCTATATAGGGTGTATCGTTGTATACATATGGTATACGCGTATTCATTATTGAATTCGTACTTCGACTAATATTTCAGGAGTGTACTCTGAAATATAAGTAATATTATATAAAATATTTTTTTTTATAGCCACATATGCGACGGCTATATTTAGTAGTATGAACTAAGCTACTTGGTATAATAGGAATACGAGTCTATTATATATCTATTCGTGTTATTGAGTTGCATTATTCTAGGCTTAGTCACATCGTCTGTACTGTGACGTTATATGCATTATATGGAATACGTTTTATATATGAATAAGTGCGTAGATCAGTTCTGTTAGACTGATTATCTATATCGCCTAATTATATTTCCTTGCTTTAATAATATGGATTATGGAACGAATTTGGTCGTTCTATATATTGATATTTTAATGGAATGTATATCGTATGACTGTACGATAGGCGTGTTGTGGTTGATTTTTTTGTCTTAGGATATACGACGTCATTTTGCCCACAAAGTAATCCGTCTGATAACTATAATATATATATTTTTTTTTACCTATTTACGTCAGCTCTCTTATCTAGGTAGCTAATTTCACGTGGAAGCGTTAATACAAATCATGATAATTGAAACCAAATCTTACTAAATTGCCACGTCATGAAACTTTTCTAAGAATATCATGTTTATTAACTAATATCTTAATTATAGCTTATTCGAAGTTTCAAAATATTATTATGGTAAATATATACTTGTCGCGTTTGCTTCAATGCTCAATGCTGGTACTTATTTTCTGTCGTGTTATGTTCACATTAATTATTGGAATTTTTTTTCGTTAAAATACATTAATGGTAATTAAACAATTCTCTCTTTGTCTTCTCATGGGTCTTGATATGAGGTCAAATACATTCTCTCTCCTTTTTCTAATTTTATTTTTTACACAATGTTGTTATTTGGCTTTAATTTATAATTGACTTATATTGTTTTGAATGCGCTAATTTTTTTAATTATTTTAAAAAAAAAGTATATCTTTTGTCGTATCGTTTTAACTTTTAAAGGCAATCTTATACATGTTTATTATGATTATTATCGATTAATATTCTTATCGTTGTGATTTGTATCCCAAATTATTATTGTATAATATTACCTCTTTTTAAATATTTTTTTTTATTATCTATGTTATTTGGTTTTCAATTCAAAATTTATAATGCTATTTAACAATTCTTTATGCTGCTAGTTAGGGTTTTAGACTATTTTAATACAGGATAATATTGTATATCATTCACGTCATTCGCCTCATTTATTTCAAACTTGGGTTCTTTAGGCATTTTTTAAAAAAACATATTAGCTTTTATTTTAATTTCATCTTGTTAATAGTCATTATTAGGTTAATTTCATTAGGATAGATTAGGTTTAGGTTTGACGAGAATGTCTGCCTAATATATGCCTATTGCCTATACTGTATAATTTGATTCATTTCTTGGGATGGTGTACCCTGAAATAATAATTTTATTATATGAACTCAATATGGTTCAATATGCCTGAATAGGACAAAGTTCTTAGAAAGAGAACAATTGAAATACTAATACTTATATTTCAAGGGATGGTGTACCCTGAAATAATAATTTTATTATATGAATTAATATGGTTCAGTATGCCTGAATAGGGCAAAGTTCTTTAAAATAGAACAATTAAATAAGGCCGACTCTTTCAATAAGGTTTAAGGTCATGTAAATTTGTAAATATATTTTTTTTTTGATTATGAAGATATGCCGACTCTTTGAAAAAGGTTTAAGGTTGTATACTTTTTAAATAGAAAAGTTACGCCGACTCTTTGAAAAGGTTTAAGGTTATATACTTTCAATTAGAGCAGTTGACCGACTCTTTAAATAAGCTCATAAGGTCGTATAAAATTGTACATAATATTTTTATGAGGTTTTAATTTGTGGTGCAGTTGACCGACACCCTATAAAAATAAGCTCACAAGGTCAAGCAAACAAATTTTTCTTTGGTTAGGGGGATAATGTAATATAATTTCATGATCATACTTCATTACATTAAATACTTATTTTGTATATTTAAAAACTATTTCTTGATTAACATAAAATGTGACAAACTTTAAAAAAAAGGAGAACCATGATAGAATGATAGAATAGAGACGTCAGGGATTTTTGATTAATTTTGATTTGGATTTTGGGAGAGATAGTATTGGATTACGTCCGATTAAAAGAAAGATTATAGGAAGATTTCAATTTGGTGTGTCGAGACACGAAATAATTATATTCCCTAGAAACCTTAATTGACAGTGAGGTGTTGAAGTTGGTGAAATAGTGATTTGCACCCGACGAGTCACTCTTAATATCGTCAATTACATTCCTGAAGTCAAGACTTGGAAAGATATTTTCATATATATTAATTAATAACAAATTGAGAGTGTTGATTTGATAAATACTCTCGCCTTGATTTATAAAACAAGCTATTTGGGGTATCCCGTGTTCTCTGAGCTCAGAACTGAAGCCTTGGATAAAGCAAGAAGCTAACTGGAATCTTTGATGGAACGTGTGTGTGTGTGTGGACTTGTGGTGAAGTGTTATCCGCCAGGTCACGTAATACTTATTATTATAACTTTATTTATATTTCTAATGTTCCTTTTTATTTTTTAGATAGCTAGCTAGGCCTTCAGCTAGGTATACTACCAATGTAAGTAACCATAACATTACATTCTCCCTGGGGCTAAATGAGACCCCTGACCCCCGGCTTGCCTTGATTGGTCGTCTGGGGGTGGAGACGCAAGAGCAAGAAACAAAAAGTTCTAAGGGTGGAAGTGTTAAAGGGCATAACGCCGGTAGTAGTGCTCCAGTGAAACCGCAGCACACCTTAACACCATTCAGATATCCACACCAACGTTGCCCTTTTTGTCACCATTGATGGTGGCTCTTATGGAGGGCCCGTTTAGTGGGTGGCAAGTCACCACCTGCCTAAATATTTTAAGATGAGACTGAAATTGACAGGTGCCGTAGTCTCGTCCATAGCCCACTATCTCCCGTACCACTAATAAGTACATATCAATAGCCATGCCCAATGTTGGGGCTGCTTCTTCGACTAGGTGGCGGTGATGATTGAAATGGTAAAACGTTATGGTTTGCTGAAGTGATTATAATTTAGAACAGTATTACATCGTAAAATATGAAGTTAAAAAATGGTAGTCTAGGCGCAAGTACGTAATGATGTAATAATTGGTTTTTTAAGCTCGCTCTGTAATGTCGCGTAGCGTCCTCTTGATGGGTGGGGGCCGCCTATGATTGGTCAGCAGCTCATCACGTCATAACCACCCAATAGGAAGCTAGCGCGATTACGCGGGAAGCTTCAACATGCCCCCGGCGTTGGAAGCACCGTCTTCCGAAGAAACTTCATCAAAGTCGAAAAGAGGACAGATTTTAGAAAATGCGCGTCGCACGACTCCTGATGCTGTCTGGATATCTGCCACTCTACTGACACCATCATTGCCAGGAATAGTTTTGATAATGCGACCCATATTCCATTTTAGAGGCATGGAGTTATCTTCCTTGATAACAACAAGCGTGTTTGGTTTTAAATCAGCTTTGTTCTCCTTCCACTGCTTTCTTGTCTGCAATTCCGAAACGTATTCTTTAGACCACCTTATCCAAAAGTGTTGACGAATTTGCTCTATCCTTTGGTACCGGTTGAGCCGCAGCGTAGGGACTTCAGTAAGGTCGGCGATGTTAGCGGACGGCCAATTAAAAAATGCGCAGGACTGAACGGCAGGTAATCTTGCGGGTCTGTGGACATAGGACTGAGAGGACGGGAGTTCAGGATTGCCTCAATTTGCGTCAGTACCGTACTCAACTCTTCAAAAGTCAAATGCGCGTTACCCAGTGACCTTAAGAGATGGTGCTTACACGACTTTACTCCCGCCTCCCATAGGCCTCCAAAATGGCTTGCATATGGCGGCAAAAAATGGAATTTTATAGTTTGACTTGTTGCGTATTCAATAATCTTGGCAGAACAATTAGCTAAGAACTTCGAAAAATCGTTCATGAGACCTACGAAGTTTCGACCATTGTCTGAAAATATTTCGGAAGGTTTGCCGCGACGCGAGATAAATCTTTTTAGAGCCAACAAATACGCGTCTGTCGAAAGATCACTGACAAGCTCCAGATGAACAGATTTTGTCACAAAACAAATAAACAAACATTTATAACTTTTATTTAGTTTCGAGCCTCTACCTTTGCGATTCAAGACCATAACGGGACCGGCATAATCTACGCCGCAAATTTCATACGGAAAAGATGGCGTAATCCTTTCTTTGGGTAGGTTACCCATGATAGGGGTTAAGGTATTACCTCGAAATCGCCTACAGATAACGCATTTGTAAACTACTTGCCTGGCGAGATTTCTACCGCCGACCGGCCAGTACGAATCACGCACGTGGTATAGCAGCGCTTGCGGCCCTGCGTGCTTCAACTGCTTGTGCTCGTGACGAAATAGTAGCACTGAAAACCAGTGTGTAGAAGAGATTAATATCGGATGTTTTTTATCGAAAGTAAATTCAGACGAATTATTTAAACGTCCACCTATGCGTAAAAGTTTGTCATTATCTATAAATAGATTTAAGTTGGATAAGTTGTGTTTACCTTTTAGTCCATTATTTTTTTTAATCATTTTGTATTCTTCTGTATATGACTCTATTTGCGAAAGTCGCACTAACGTAACTTCTGCACTCTTTAATTCATCTAAAGACAGGGCCCCATCTTTACGGTTACCCTTATTACGCACATTATGTATAAACCGCAGTACGTACGCAGCGGCGCGCCTCATGCGATTTAATTGTGAAAATCGACGAAACGGGAATAATGATTGCGAAGAGTCTATCTCGATTACTAAAGAATGTACCGCCTTCGGTCTTACTTCTGCAAAGGTCTCAGCTGGACTTTCAAAGCACTGGTTAGGACCTAGTGTAGTGCTGTCAAAACTGCATTGACGAAGGTACGTAGGCCCCTCCCACCAATGAGTAGATGAGGCAAGATCCTCGAGCCGTACTCCTCGCGAAACTAAGTCGGCGGGATTATCTTTACCACTCACATGACACCACGGAAGGCCCTTTGTTAGTTCATGAATTTCTGCTACCCTGTTCTGAACGAAGGTTTTTAATGTATTGGGAGCCATGCGCAACCACTCTAACACTATTGTCGAGTCACACCAAAAAACTACATTACGAAATGTGCAATGAAGTGACTTACGCACTTTTTTGTACAGCCGCGCACCTAACAAAGCTGCAGATATTTCAAGTTTTGGAACGCTGATAGGTTTCAACGGCGCTACTTTACTCTTGGAAGCTAATAGTTTACATGATACTGTCGAGTCGCAATTAACCGTACGCACATAGCAACACGTCCCGAAGGCCGTCTCGGAAGCGTCCGTGTAAAAATGTAATTCTAGGTACATAGGATCCGTACCTATAACATGCCGAGGTATGCGAACAGTATTGAGGATAGGTAGCGCATTGGCGAACTGATACCAAGCTATTTTGACATCACCAGGTACCTCGTCGTCCCAACCTTGTTTTAATAACCATAGCCTTTGAAGCATGACCTTTGCGATTATGATAACTGGACCCAATAATCCTAATGGGTCAAAGATTTGTGACATAATAGACAAAATGTAGCGCTTAGTAATTTTTTGCGATGTAAGCTTAAATTGTGTATTAAAATAAAACTCATCACTCAAATTATACCAACCT
The DNA here is from genome assembly GCA_917880725.1 of Selenia dentaria. Taxonomy (NCBI): domain Eukaryota; kingdom Metazoa; phylum Arthropoda; class Insecta; order Lepidoptera; family Geometridae; genus Selenia; species Selenia dentaria. The sequence goes on from OU862887.1 coordinate 2,649,660, forward strand.
AAGCCTAATGTTTTTGCATTTACATTTTTACCTAGTGTCAATGCCTTGGAAGACATAGATGTTTCTGAATCTGAAACGTCTGTGTTTTCGCAATCAAAGTTGTATAACCACTTACGTAAAGGGAAACAACCAGCTTGCAAAATCGCAGAGGTATTTTTGCAATTTATTAATAATACATTTTGATCATCATTTCCCGTAATCATGTCGTCGACATAGAAGTCCTCATTTATAATGCGTGCGACTTCAGTATCGGTACAATCAGATGCCAGCTGCTTGAGGCACCTACAACTAAGAAACGCAGCAGACGCGGTTCCGTAGGTAACAGTATTTAATTGGTAGATACCTATTGGCTTAGCGGGGTCGTCGCGCCATAAGATGAGCTGCAAATGGCGTTGATCATCGTGAATAAGGCACTGTCGATACATTTTCTCGACATCTGCGCAGGCCGTGTATCTATGCTGTCGAAATCGCAACAAAATGAAAACTAAATCGCCTTGAATAGGTGGACCAACCATTTGCAGGTCATTCAGTGAAATGTCAGTACTCGAGGGAGCACTGGCATCGAATACCACACGTAATTTGGTAGTATCACTGTGTTCTCGATATACGCCATGATGTGGCATAAAATAATGAGGATTGCTATAGGCGTGAATACGAGTCATATGACCTAACGCAATGTATTCATTCATGAAATCGCAATATAGTTTTTTATATGTAGGGTCACGTTCTAAACGTTTTTCAAGCGTTAAAAAGCGACGTTTAGCTCCAGAGTGAGTTTCACCTAACGTAGCAGGCGATGATTTAAAAGGAATACGCACAGAAAACCTACCATCACTGTTTCGCGCAGTGGTGTCGACGAAGTGATCTTCACATGCACGCTCTTCATCAGTACGCGTGTCGATTCCTGATTTAGGCAACTCCTCCAGTTCCCAAAACTGTCGTAGTCGAGTCTCGATTGACTCAGTGAAGTTACAATGTATGTAACTATTATTTCGCGTATTGACATTGATTGGACCCGAAATAATCCAACCTAGTGTCATGTAAATAAGGTCCGTTTTGCAACCTTACTTTACCGGTTTTTAGTAATTCCCAAAACTTATCCGCGCCGATTAAAATATCAACGCTATGAGCTTCATGAAACTGCGGATCGGCTAGCTGAACCTTATCAGGTATAATAACCCGTGCGCTTTGTTTAGGTACAGCTGGCAGCGTAGACGTTATGCTCGGCAAAACGAAACATTGTAAGCGGGTGGAATAATTGGTGTTGATGTGCGACTTAATTTCGACTTCGCAGACCTGCGTGGTCTGGGTAACCGAATTGCCAACACCACGTATTTCCTGAGTGGACTGTAATAGGGGTAAATTGAGTAAATCGCATAATGATTTGGTGATAAAACACCTCTGACTGCCACTGTCGAGTAGGGCTCGTGCAGAGTGATAATTATTACTTGAATCAGCTATTTGCACTAACGCTGTCGATAGCAGAACAGGTTGCATACAAGAATGCGCGAAATTATTATTTTCAATGTGTGCGTTGTTAACCTGAATTGAATGCGTAGGGTCACTGATAACGCAGGTGTCAGAGACGGGCGGGGCAGTCGCAGAGGGAGGCTGAGGCTTCCTTACCGCCGATGCCTGTGATGACTCATTAGCCCGCCGCGACTGAGCTGCATCGGAATGATAGGCGGGACCATCACTATGTATTAGCGAATTGTGTTTTTTATTGCAAAATCGGCACGGTCCGAATCTACAGTTATCTAACGAATGTCCTGGGCGCAAGCAGTTGACGCATAGTTTATTGTTTTTCACGAATGAACATTTAGTTTCTAAGTTAAAATCAAGAAACTTCTGACATGAATATAGCGGATGATTTTGTTTACATGCAAGGCAAGTATTTTTAACACGAGTGTCGCGGGATTGTGGTTTAGTGCTAGATACATTGCAGTGAACCTTTGTACTTATTTGCGTGTTGTTCTTTGCATTGTACTGTTTATTGTGGGACACTGACAGTGCCTCCAGCATATCAGCCCTGCCCCTAAGGAATTTAAGCAAGTCATCAATCTTTAGCGCTGGCTTGGAACCGCTATTTTCAGAAAAAAGTTTACTTTTATACTCTTCCCACTCACGTTCGGTGGTTTGGTCTAATTTAGATACAACTATGTATATTATCAAAGTATCCCAGTGCTCTGTCGGTTCGTCTAGGATTTTTAGCGCGCGAAAATTCTTTAATACCGTATCAATCAGATTTTTTATCAAACCGGGTGACTCTTTATTCAGCATTTGCATAGTAAACAAAGACTTGACATGGTTATGTATTAATAACCTGCTATTATTAAATCTTGTAAATAATAACTCCCACGCGATATTATAATTATCACTTGAAAATTCCACTGAGTCTATTACAAGTGCAGCACTTCCTTTAAGTGACGACTTTAGATAATGAAATTTTTGAATATTACTAATTTCGTTACAGTTGTGAACTAACGATAAGTACGAATCCCGGAATTGAATCCAATTTTCATGAGAACCTTCAAAACTTTGTAAAGAAATGGTTGGTAATTTCACTGATTTAAAACTACTGCACTTGTGAGAATCATCTGAAGCAGTGTCGTTTATTTTGTACATACATTCAGCTTTAGATAACACACTATAGTAGCTGTCTTCAAATAATTATCTTTGCGTGAGCTGTTCATCTAGATCTTTATCAAGAATAGATTCCTCTATATAAGTCTGAACTTTATTGAACTCACTAAATAGGTTTGTGGCTCCTTGAATACGCAACTTAAGATCTATACGCTGTTGTTGTTCATCTAAAGTGTCAAAATTTAACGAATTTATATAATTTGCAAACTTAGTTAGCCTGCCCTTGATGATGCCGCGTATTTTTACTAAGTCGCGAATTTTAGGGTCATCACTAGCTTTGCAAGGAGATCTATCCCGGGATGGCCCGGTCGGTTGTAAATTATCAGACAAGCCCATTTTGGTGGTCTATGAAAAGGTGGAAGTACTCACGTTTCCAGTGCTAACGCGTAGGTAGGCTGACAACTGTGCTAGCAACGGCACTCTGCTCAGCTGATCACAATGGGCAAATGGGTAACTCGCTCGTAAACAGATCACTGCAATTAATCGAAGCACAGTATCAACACAAACGAAGCGGAGTGGTCGAGGATTAGGATGGTTTGCTGGCCGTACTGATTTGCGCTTTATGTTAGTTGGTATGGCTCCGTCCCAAGTCCAAGTCCATGTGTAGGTACGTTTCTTCGTTCGGTGGATGAAGGCAATAACCTTTTATTGAGCTAATCCAGTAGAATTGCGTCTTCTTTCACTGCATCCAATAATTGAAATCCTTCAGGCTAATTTCACCACCGGTCAACAGCAACGAATACATTCCAAAGGTCGCAGTTTCTTTTATATTTAACGTAGAAGGTCCAATGTTGGAGCTGCTTCTTCGACTAGGTGGCGGTGATGATTGAAATGGTAAAACGTTATGGTTTGCTGAAGTGATTATAATTTAGAACAGTATTACATCGTAAAATATGAAGTTAAAAAATGGTAGTCTAGGCGCAAGTACGTAATGATGTAATAATTTGTTTTTTAAGCTCGCTCTGTAATGTCGCGTAGCGTCCTCTTGATGGGTGGGGGCCGCCTATGATTGGTCAGCAGCTCATCACGTCATAACCACCCAATAGGAAGCTAGCGCGATTACGCGGGAAGCTTCAACACCCATTTTACCCATTTTTGTAATAGATATACCATGTAACCATCCATCCAAAATGTTTCTGTTTTTATACTACATTGTATTTTTATACCAAACGGGCCTCCAAGTGTTGGCTACAGCCACACTTATGCCTTTGTAAAGGACCGGGTGAAACCCGTGAAATATGTTAAATAAAAGGAATAATAATAATAATCATATTTATTTTCGTGACCAAAATTCATTCTTATATCATCTTATACAAATATAATTTAACAACATACAATAAAAATAACGTAAGATATACATGCAGCCCTATCTCTCACAGTAGGATTCCCTGTGTTTGTGAGAGCTAGTCTACTCCCCTTAGGTTATCTTAATTAAGACATTTAATTCTTACATATAAAGAGCAAATGATGTTTTTATTTTAAAAGTTTATAGAAATAACCACGAAAAAATTATAATAATAATACAAATAAAATTAATTAACATATATTCCTTCTTCTCTTTTATGACTTTAGTGTGTCTATATATTGATTCTAAGTAAATCTTCAGTACACTTGAAGCCCAATGCTAGTAAGAGGTTTTGGATTTTGATTTTGCAAGTTTGTCTCGTGTCACCTACTATGTCGAGTATTTTGTTTAATTGCTTGTAGATATAAGGTCCCAAAAAGTTATAGAATTTTTGTCCTATTCTAGTTTTAGTACTTGGTCCCAACCATGATAGTTTGCGTCTGGATTTTATTTTTGTTTGATAACTCACTAGGATAGTTGGTAAAGACAAATTAAAGTTGTCTCGAGAGTATTTTACTCATTTATCTCGTCATATCCGTAGCTCCGGAGAGCAAGTGCAAGGCTGAGAGTGTTATGTAACTTCCACAAGTTCGAAGAACTCGCCACGTTTTCGTTCAAATGGATGGAAGTATAGGAAAGCTTTTCGTGTTTTATCTGGAACCTGTTTTGTCGTGTTATAGGCAAGTTTTATATGCAATCGTGTCCTTTGTTATTAATACGAGTATATATAGGCACAGAACACCGATCATTTCTGTAGTACATTGATGTGTTAGTACAAAATTTGCCTTTCGGAACGTCAAGCCAACCGATCAACAACTATATAAACTGTAGCTGCAGGTGTACAATGATCAGCAATGTGCAAGCACGATTGTATTATAAAGCACAGATTAGTTCATAGTTAGTGCAAATACGTTTAATCAAATAAGCATCTCAGTGAAGGTTGTTTTATATCGGGATCCTATACTATAAGCAAACTATAAGTTTCACGCTCTGGCCACCGTCTTGACTGTCCCCTCACTACAAGTACAACTAAATCGATCTAAAGAAAGACATTATGTACACATTGGTCGATTTGTTTTTTATCCGGTTATGACTAGTCCATTGTCTGTGCTCCCGACCCCGACCGAGCCGCTGATCAAACGGAACGTCGACTTTATGACAAACAGGAAACTCCGCCGCTTTCAGGAGACAAATAGAAGGACGACGTTCATTGTCCAGCTTCGATCCAATATACTGCAGAGGTGCGACCTCCACTTACCTCGCCGCCCGCCCCCTTCACCCTCAGACACAAAAGAACAAAAGATTTACCGAACCCACTGAAACGTAAGCTTAAAAGACAGCCAATATTCCAAGTATTCGTAGAAAAGCGATTTACGATAAAACTAATTAAAAAACAGATCATGAAATGTCAAACGGTCTAAGTTAAATACTTATGAAGTTCGCAATATATGGCGCTGAGAAACTTAATCTATTCCTAGATTACTGCCGAGTCGCTGTGTGAACTTTACTAAAATTAGTTTTCATTCGTGAGAAGACGGCGACATACTAATATTGTCACAAATTCATAACATCATGTACACGACCATTCCTGCGAGAACGCTAGTTAACGCTAGTAGTGAATAAACAACCACATTTCAACAGTCCTGACCTTGGTTTCATCACATAATATGACAAGTAATATGAACTGTATAGCATTAGGTATACACTGACTGTGTCCCTTATGATCCTGGTATTTTACGTAGATGAAGTTAATGTAATAACAGGCCGGTATCGCGGTGAAAGCGCCGGAAGCCCCTCGCCCCCGCTTCAGCCCACATCCGGCCACCTAGAACCCAGGCAATATACATGTCCATGCTCGCCGCTTACACGTTACTTGTGCGGGTCTGTTTGATACGGGTCTGCGATGTTCTGACCGATAGGAGACTAGTACCTCGTGAGCTGGATTACTGTCCGAGATACGGAGTCGCCTCTTACTGTTTCCATTCCAAAAGCGAAAGGGAATATTTATTAATTTATATATTTCTGGACCAAGACCGACGGCCTATTCACAGATACAATATAATAATATACTTAGTATATAAAAGATAAAATAGGAATAGCTTATGTACATTTATTATTGACAGGTGCGCACAACACTTAGTGCAAGTGCAACATGTTGTACGTAGTAGTACTATAAACAATATACTACACTAGCTGACCCGCCAGCGGCTTCACTTGCTTGGTCTTGGTGCAGAGGTAGAAGTGCCGTTTTGGAACCTTGAGGTCCTGGGTGGACCCCCGGGTTGGACAGCTATTGGCTTTATCTGACAAAGAAATTTTAAAAGAAAGCCCCGTAATTTGTAATAGACTCGCTTCTTATGAAATAAGACTAAAAATATGTCTAGCGAAACGTAGGCGCTTAAGACACCGCTGCTACCCCCTTCGAGGATATATAGGCGAAACTGTTTGTTATGTTGTGTTTAAAAATAAAATGTAAGTATTGCAGGCGATTCACTCAAGACCGCTAGACTGATGTTTCACCTCCGTGGTGATAGATGAAGGACGTGGAACTCGTGGCCTTTTAAATAAAGTAAGTCCAGCGTGTTGGTGAACGACCTCGGGATCTCTTACGTTCCACTTGGCCTTGCACTATTAATCTCTCCATCGAATTCTTGTTCCTGGAGATATACCAGAAGAACCTCATCATTCGCATCTTCACAATCGACGATATGCTAAATTGAATTTGAAGTTCTTTGAGGATAGAATTATTGGTGTGGAACGCTATCCATGGTATTTTCAGTAGTCGTCTCCAGCACGGGATACGTACATAGTTTCGTATCTCCAGCACCACATGTCTAGTGAATCGATTTTTTGGCAATCCTGTAGTTTTAGTGACCAAACTTTTCGCGCCATAAAGAAAAAATTGGAAACACCAGATATATAATAACTACATTACTTCGCTCTATCATCAATAATTTCCGCATCATAGGCAAGCGATTAAAGGATTTTTCGTCGATACATTTGCATATGTTAACATGCTAATGTGTTTATTTTGACATAACTTTAAAAGTCAGACATATGGTATTGTTGAAATTTTTGTAGACATTGACGTTTTTATAAAAAAGGTGTGTGATAGCACCTTTTTTAATAGTTTTCTTAGCGTAAGTATAAGGATTTATTTCACACCTTGTGTTACATTATCGAAGTTTTCATACGTTTCCCTGAATTTGTGCAAATCTCCTGTCCTATGACCATCAGGGATAATGTAGGATTCTAATAGTGAAAGAGTTTTTATAATTGGTCCAGTAGTTTTGGAGCCTATTCAAATCAAACAAACAAATTTTTCCTTTTTATAATATTATAAGTGTAGAAGTGTAGATGTTTTTATGTTGTGTATTTGTATTGTATTGTATTTTATTGACTCTATGATTTCAAATAATATACAACTATATATTGTAACTGCACTACTTATGTTCGCGCCCTACGAAGAAATAATACTATTATTTCTTCGTAGTTCACGCCGCTCCCGGACCCAAATATAATATGTTCGAGGTAGATAAGCTGATAATGGTAATGATTAATAACCAGCCGGAAGTTTCGCGTAACCTTTTCAACTAAGTATGTATTTATATATATAAATCTAAAGTGTTAGACAGGATACTCTTAACAAGAAGTTTGTCGAATGTCGAGGGAAATCACGAAGAACAGAAATCCCAAAAAGGCTCTGATCCGAAGCAGTTTGACATTTGACTTGTGCAGAAGTATTTATCCCGCGGTAGGTTCTGTACGAGCCACAGCTTAGCACTGCAGTTACCTGTCCGCTGATTTACAGTGACTTGATTGATTACAGTTATACTTGCAACATCCTGTCGAGTGTGTATCCCACTCGAGATATAAATTTATCAATAGTTCCAAACAAATAGTATGGTAATTCTGTCTCTCGTAGGATCAAATGTGGACAGGGTATAAAACCCGATCGTTAAGCACAATATCAAAGAGGCCTTTGAGTTCGTTACTCGACATGTAGTTGTATTGTCTTACAGGCAATCAGTAAGATGATTAAGTTCGTGGTACGGCTAGTTACAGTATTATCAAGTTATCGGGTGCTTTATAACTGCTAATTAGTGGATGCTCACTTACGGCGGGGCAGACATGCGGTCGTTTCCGTTACACTCAACTACACGTTGGTTTTCGTGGCTCTGTATAATAATATAATAAACAATATAATCTCACCTTGTTAAATGTAAATATAAATTCATAAAAGACTAATAATTTGGATTTAAAACTTGACATTAAAAACTAATTAATAAATATAACTGCGTAACCAAATATTTTTTGAAACAAACATTTCCTTACCACAAACCCTAACCTGGAGCCAAGATTTAAGAGGTGTACTTACATGAAAAGTAAGTAATTTAAAAATAATGTCTAATGTTAAGTATGAGCACAACTACATAATTATAAATGTACACGCGCCTAGTTAGTATAAAAGATGGAAATCGTCTACTTACTTTAGCATAAACGTAAAATAACTAAGTTCATTATTAAAGTTTATATGAACAAATATTTACGATATGAAGCGACGATAGCCCTTTTTTTTTTTTTTTTTTTATTATCGTGTGGGGAATGCACTTACACATCCCCGCCAAATCCGGGGAGATTCAACGGGGTATGTCGGACTCGTCTTGTATCGCCAACTGCACCCATAGCAGCAAGCAGACCATACCGACTAAACCACCACACGGTGTTTCTCCGGGCGCCTTAATGTCGGGACTACGGGCAAGCTTTTGCAATCGTCCGCAGTTCCGGCAACGTTGGTCCTCTCATGAGAACCCCATCCCGGTGGGATGGAGCAGGAGTCACTCCACCCCAGCATCAATGAGGGGCACGCGGAAACACCGCGCGCGCCACCTCGAGGTCTTTAAATGGCGATGGACACCCCCGTGTCCATCACCAAGACCTCTGTTATGGGGGATGGAGGAGGGCTTGATACGCCCTCCTCCTACGCCCGGGTCTCCGGGTGCGGATTGGAAGAGTAGAGGTGATCTCCCTCTCCCTTTCGGCAACCTCCTTCTGCGACACGACCCGTTCGCAGAATTCTAGCCCCGCGTCCCACGACTTTTCGCTCTCCACCATGGCCTTGACCAATGACGGAAGCGAGATGTCGTCCCCCACTACTGCGACGAGTTCACGGCGCTCGCTCTCCCAAGCTGGGCACTCCTCGAGCGTATGCTGCGCTGTATCTTCGTCACAGCTACAATGGTGACACTCTGTTGTCGGTTCTCTTCCGGCGATGCGACACAGGTACTTCCCAAAGCACCCGTGGCCCGTAAGGACTTGCACCAACCGGAAGGTAAGTGACCCGTGTTCCCTGTCCAACCAGTCCTGAAGGACGGGTCGGACAGCCTCAACAGTCCAGTGGCCAGCCCTAGGTTGGTCCAGCTGCTCCCTCCACCACCCAATAAGGGACTGTCGAGCGCGGTTTTGCCATGCTTGCACTTCTCTTGGCGGGAGAATCTCCCCTCGGATTCGGTGCTGCGAGCGCCACACGTACATATTTGCGTAGAACTCGGCCTCCAAATCCCAGGGGGGAGACCACGCCAATACGCACGCCGCCTCGTAGGAGGTGGTGCGGTACCCACGTACGACCCCGATGGCCATCACTCTCTGAGATCTCCTCAGCAGAGCGATGTTTGACTCTGTTAGGGCATCCACCCAGATGGGGGCTCCATACAGGGCCATGGATCGCACCACCTCCAAATACAGGCGGCGACTGCTTCCTCTCGGTCCCCCAATGTTGGGCATCAGTCGCTTTAAGGCAGCGGCCGCCCCAATCAACCGGAGTGACATGCGAGTGAAGTGCTCGCGGGAATTCCACCTGCTATCAAGGAAGAGCCCAAGATATTTTATCGACCTTGATCCGGGTCTCACCGATAGAGATGAAGGAACCCCTGGGTGGCACCCTGCGAGGGCCGTGAAAACACACAGCCTCCGAAATATCGAGCGCGACCCGGAGTCCCAATAACTCTATCCTACCGACAACCAGTGCCACCATTTCCGTGGCTAGACGGGCAGCCACCTCAAAAGTCTCGCCCCGGGCAGTCACCAACGTATCATCCGAGCCGAGGCCCGAGGACTGATCCCTGTGGGACACCACACGACATTACCCGCCGCTCTCTAGCTCCGCACCCAGTGTACGAGATGTATCTCTCGGAGAGGTAAGCTCTAACGATCTGACAGAGGTAAGGAGGCACTTTATGGTACTTCAGCGCCTCCCCGACACACAACCACGGCATGGAGTTAAATGCGTTAGCGATATCGAGTGACACCGCCAGCATCACCCCGCCTTGGGCTGTCGCCTCGTTCGAGAGGGTCCTGACACGTTCGACTGCGTCGATAGTCGAGCGACCCCCCCGGAAACCAAACTGTTGGTCGGACAAGTTGGGTCCAACCTCTCATAGGTGCTTCGTAAGCTGACGGGCGATGACCCGCTCAAAGAGCTTGCCAGCCTCATCGAGCATCACGATCGGGCGGTAAGCGGAGGCAGACTCCGTGGGGCGGCCGTCCTTCCTCAGGAGGACGAGCCTGCCCGTCTTCCACTGAGACGGAAATCGTCCCGTCTCCAAGCAGGCGTCGAGTAGGCGTCGAAACCGGTCCTCAAGGGTTCCGAGAGCGATGACCAAGGCGCGCCCAGGAATTCCATCTGGGCCAGGGGCTTTGTTGGCCCTCACCCTCAGCATGGCCGCGCCTAGCTCTCCCTGCGACACAGGGGGTATCTGGCCATCCTGTTCCCTCTGCTCACCACCTCCCTCCGGCAAAAGGGCCATCGCTGGGGGCTGGTACACCGCTCTGTACGGAAACAAGGCTGCTACCACTTCTTCCAGCAACGAGGGTTCGAGAGTCTCAGTAAGTGGGGGCGCCCAAGCACGCATCTTCCCCCTGACCGTCTTATACGGGCGCCCCCACGGGTCGTGACTGAGAGTCTCGAGGAGCTCAGCTCTCGCCTGTGACTTGGCATTGCTGATAGCCAGCTGCAGGGCAATTACCTTCCCACGGTAGGCCTCGTACAGCTGCTTCTCAATATCCTCGTCCCGGCGTCGCCGTCGACGATGCCTGGTATACTGGCGCCTAGCCTTAATACAGTCAGACCGGAGATCGGCAATCGCGTCAGACCACCAGTATACCTGTCGCTTTGGAGGTCGAGATTTCGCTCGGGACATGCCAGCGTCGCAAATTTGCGTGAAGGCGTCCCGGAATCGCTCCGCCTCAACCTCTACCTCTACCGGTTCATCCGGGAGGGACTGCCAGGCATGGACAATAGAAGCCTCCACCAGCGTCTCTTTGTCCAAGCTCCTAAGAATCCATCTTGGGGGATTCGGGGTGTTCCTTGTTGATCGACGACGAGTTTCAGGGCTGTGTGAAGACGCAGAAACGTCAAAACGAACATATAGATGATCGGACAACGTCTCCACGTCCTCCAGAACCCTCCAACCCTGAACACGGCATCCGACAGCGGGGGATGCAAACGTGACGTCTACGATAGAGCCCCCGCTATGTCGCACGCATGTGTTTGTGGACCCTTGGTTAAGTACTGAAAGGCCAGCCATCGTCACCCGCTCCTCAAGAGCCTCGCCTCGCGAATCCGTCGCAGGTGATCCCCAAGCCAAAGATTTGGCGTTGAGGTCCCCCGCAACAAGTACCGGACACGGTAGAGTCTGCCCCATAAGGGCCCCTACCGCGTCCAGGAACTGCTCAAACTCAGCGAGACTCCTGTTGGGTGAAAAGTACACCCCGATGAGGACCGTTCCCTTCCACTTGACCGCGGCGTACCCCTGACCCCGTGCTATCACTGGAAGGGGTCCAGCAGCCGGCGTGGTGATGATGGTCACCAAGCCATCAACGTCACCTACCCAGTTATTCTGGGGAGGGACGAAGTACGGCTCAGCGACCACTGCCATATCAATCAGCCACTGTGCCATGGTTTGCAAGAGAAGATCTTGCGCGCCAGCACAATGGTTGAGATTTGCCTGTAGAAAGCGATGAGCCATAATCAATCAATTAATAACCATCACCTCCTCACCTCCCTCAGTATCGAGGGGGTAGCTGGATGCTTCTGGGGCCTTGGCAGCTTGAGCCGCTGCTTTTGGCCCCCGTTTTGGTTTGGGTGGGTGGCAGGATTTGCTACCCAACTTGTGTTGCGCAGGTCTGCTCGCGGCTTTGCAGAGGGAACAATGAGCCGCAGACGCGCAACACTTGGCCGCTTTGGCGACGATAGCCCTGAATCAAGTCATCAAGTTTTGTCGCTCAGGACCTACCAGTGTGTTCCGGCAGCTATTTGCGGGAGCCAGTCGCTATTCTAGAACTGGTGTGATACCGCATTCGACCGCATCATCACTGACCATCACGTGAGGTAGCCATCCAACACGAGCCTACCAAGGGTAAAAAAAACAAAAGTAAACGGACCGACTAACAAATAAATTACAAATATCTTTATTGATAAATTAAATTAGTTACATATGGTGTTAGTACTCTGCCTTACTAAGTTAACATAACTGTGGTACAAAAGGGAATGTCTTCCCTGAAAAGCACGGTTTTACAATAATAAGTTATAGTTATTATTATTACATAGCTTTGTAAATTTAAATTGCAGACACATTATAACTTTTTACTGTAGTGTTTGTATGTAAGTGTGTGTGTGTGTGTGTAAGTAAAGGTATGTTAATGTACATTTTCTAATAATTTTCAATTCCATCATTATCGAGAGATTTAAGCAATTTCTTTAGTACTATCTTCAGTTTATGTAAGGTAAATGTTTTTATTTTAACCGATAAACTTAACTTATTATAAAGAACCATGGCTAAATATTATGAGTTAATTATTATACTTCGTCTGCTCCATTACATTGGCGTCGTGACCTTGGCTGGAAGGCTAAGTATTGCCTAGTCAAGTAAAAATTCAATTTTTCGCATCATTAGTCTCATAATGAACGTAATTTGCTAACATTCATAATAACTAAAAGTAACGAAACCTTCTGTTTCGAACGAACTTAAATTTTGTGTAAAAATGCTTTTGTTTTCTTTTGTAAATGTTCGTTCGTGTTTCTTGAGCCTCATGAATAATTTTTGTTGTGTAACTCTTTCTTGTTGGTCCCAATAACGAATTTTGGAGCCAACAATATTTAAAACTTCAAAAATGACAATGTGTAAAATTGTAATTGTACTAAGCGTGGATGTAATTGATTACATAGTCCCCAGACTTTGCACGCATATCGTAAATAATTGTATTTAAAAATGTTGAATAGAGGTTTGAGAGCAAACACCATACAATGTTATGATATGTTCTATATAATATATACCTAGTCTAGTATCACTACAGAGCATGCTTCTAGAATACGAGCCTTAGTCTTCACTGTATACACTTCACCCGTTCCCAACCAAAAGCTCACTTCACGAACGTCGACGCTTTGCTGAATATGAACATCGCATAATGTCAAAAACCCCCGCACACGCGCGTGAAGCCTAGAATTATAATGTGCCCCGTAAGACCCAAGTGGAGGGATTTGCGCTAAAGGAAAACAGTCAAAATCAAAACGTTTCATTGCGTAAGTCCCCTTGCCGTTATTTTGTAAATTTTATACAAAAATCTATGGTTACTATGAAGTTCCTGTCAGGAGTAGTCCCTTTTAAAGTTTTTATATTCATGAAATTATAATAAGAAAAAATCAAATATAAACTGGCTATTGACGTGTATGTACTCGTAACGATACGAAGAGAAATACATTGTATATAAAGACTTGAAGATATCGGGTACAACAATATTCTTCCATTTGTATGGCCTATTCCTTGGTAGGGTTTGGTCACATACACATGCTGCGTTGAGTGAGTGAACAAAGTGCCTGTAAGCATGAGTACCTATGAACTATGATAGCTTCAAAGAAAACACCTTGAAAGTACCACGTTGGCCTTTTTTAAGGTTTGGAATATAAATTGAAAAAAAATATAATTTTTACTATAATCTAGCAGGACAATAATTGAAACAACAACTTGAAGTAATATTCGAGTTGTGCAACGCTTGTAACCGACCAGCAGGCCTAGACAAAATTCAAACAGGCGAGTTTCCGCACATGCTACAGACAAAAATGTGTCTTCGAACTTAGCGCGACGCGTGACTTTTCCACAGGTAATGTCAACGCCATACATTTTGGAGTTGTCGTTTGGCGTTAACAATAACAGAAACTTTCTAGATCTTTGTCTAGACTAAAAATCTTCTGTTACAAAATCTCGATAACAAACTAGATTTTATTAAACAAAAACAATTTTTTTTTCTGTAAAATATTGTGAAAAATATTTTGCTGTTCTCGGGATTAAAGTAAGTATTTTTTTATATTACATTATCTTAAGTTAAGCCAGTGTCTCTTACTTGGGACAACATATTTAAGCTTTGTTTATAAACTCAGATGTCTTATTTTTTTGTGTACATACCACTTTTAGACACAAACTATAACTACTAAATAATAAAAAAAGATAATTTGATTGTTCATTAATGGTGAAATAAATAAAAAGAAAATAAGATGCCTGCTTAGTGCTAAATAAGACGTTTCGTTGCACGGCTATAGGGACGCGATAATCATGAAACGTTGCCACACTCACATCCCCACTCGAGACCCCCTACCCAGGGTTGCGAGACATGGTCACGCGCATTAACACATCACAAGCATCCGAAAACTAATATTTTATTCATTAAAATATATTTATCGCGGCCAGGATCGAACCCAAGAGCCTTTACTTCAAAAGCAAGGACACTACCAACTGACCTAACAAGGTCATCAGTCATAACGGTGCAGAAATGTGATGCGGTACGTAAAATAAGAGAACTAACAGATGTTTCTACGGCGCGGTTAATAAAGTTCGACATTATATAGAAGACAAAGATGCTTGGAATACTCCACTTTTGGCAAGCTGTCATTCTGCCACCCATAATATGTAATACTAGTAGTATCTAAGTAGAAACATTGTAAACATCTCACTGAGAAAAATCGAATTCTGAGCTAAGGTGAATTCGTTCGTACACGGCTGAATTGTAATTACGTGAGGTGAGTTTGTAAGGCTTACGTTTATTTTTGCTTTTTGAAGTGAAAACGTACAAACGGTTTATTAGATTTAACAGATACAAACTGTTGAATGTAACGCACCTTAAGGCACTTTTGGAATAGACCCTACTCCGGTTAAAAAAGCAGTCTATACTGTTAAAATCACCTTACGTTTACAAAGCTTAATATGCGGTGAAAATCATAGTGATAACGGCAATATTCGCCTTATGAAAAGGTGGATTATTTATTAAGTAAGATGAAATACGCTCGCAATAAAAACTAAACAAACGTAAACCTAAGTTCGGAAGCGACGTTCATATGCGGCATTTACTAACGACGGAAAATGATTTTCATGTTATGGCAAGGTATAAAATGCTACAAGTAAGATGCTACAATGATGACACATTCAATGTAAAACCATCGTGAAATCGCAAAAACTAATTTTGCTTCAAGCGTCTTTATTATTATCATACATGAGAGCAATGCACCACTCATTAATATTCGGTGATTACTTGCTTTTCACCGTTCGTATTTAAATTAAGTGTAAAACATTATATATTAACTCCATTCTCAGCGTGTTGTCTAGCCAATATGTCACTACTATAGACCACGCTAGATGGCGCTGTACGTCTCTAACACACGCAAGTGTTTGTATCCGAGAAAAAGTGGACTTAGCGTTAAATTCAAATTTTGAATAAGGTTCGGAAACAAGAAATACAAGACAGTATTTGTTTCGAATAAAAGAGTGCAGGCACAGGAAGTAGTTTCATTGAAATCCTGAAGGTGGTAGTCCCTGGCAGTCGACTGAACCGCTACATGCTGGTCAACAATACTGTTGAATAGGCCAATTTCAATAGGGTATAGGTATGGTACACAGGTACTAACGATAAATAGCGCCTCTATACTATAGAATAGCTTTAATATTAGTGTACGGCGTATTGCACAGTAAACAAGGGTTTAAAACGCCTGATGAAAGTCAAATATAACCTTATATGCAGTAAATATTGCTGTACGAAAGTTTCATGTTAACTTACGTACGGTTAAAATCGCCTTACAACTGTTTAAAATCATCGTCAGCTCTACTTTTTTAACCTGACTTACCATGTTTACTGATTTTTCATTACGGCTAATCAGTTCGATAGTACGTCGCAACAAATAGTATATCAAGTCATATCAATCGTATTCTACTTGTTGAAATCGCCGTAAAATAAGGCGTTTGTCGCTTTCTGCATAGAAGGCAATTTTGTTCGTATTACGTTTGGTCGGTGTTTAGCCGTCGTACCAACTAAATCGGCCGTTGTTACGACGCTTTCAGCTTTAAATTTTTCTCATATATAAAAAGAATGGCCCCGAGTTTCTTGCCGCAAATCCAGACACACGTGACCTCCATTTGTCTGACAGAAAGCAACGGTGAAGCCGAGAATAAATCATGTTGATGCTGAAGGATTCTAAAAGAGAAAGAGGAACAAAGGGTTAGGTGATATGGTACTTCGCGCACTCTTCTTTAATGGTAGACCAGCGCCATCGTAAATTAAGTATATATAGCAGCACTTCACTACATAGGTACTTAAACTAAATGTAAACAAATGACGCACGGAGCGTTCCACGCACTGTACACCGTGGGCGACGAATAAAATTAATTTCCGCAATTGTTGTCGCGCGGGGGCTTATTTTGGCTCGTTAACAAATTAAATTGTAACCATCGTGCTTATTCCATGCATAAATGGCGCTTTGTTCAGTTAACCGTGAAATGAGAATAAATGACGTCGTTGTGGACGTCTTCTGGCTGAGTTCCTGTTAACGGCCAATCCAACACAGTATAAGAGGTTATGCGAGATAGATAGGCGCAGATTTACAGCATTATTACTGCATTGTTAACTATTTCCTTTATTCCTTTTGATACATTTTTATATATGTTTGCCATTCTTATGGACTCTAATAAAAAGCAAACTTTAGAAGTTTGCCTGTTTGTTGAAGACAAACAATTATGAAACATAAAATGGAATGAAATAAATGTATTATGATAAGAACATGAACAAATACTTATCTATACATCAGTGACTAAGTAGTTATTGCCACAGAACGGCCTCTACTCAGCATAATGCCGGCTGAAGCAGCCAGCGCTGATCTTGTTATTATAATAATTACTGCTCTAATAATAATATAATTGGTATCGGGAGTGCCTGAAGTGTTCCGACCACTGTTGAAGATTATATATGGGTATTACAAAAGACTACATCGTTCAACATAAGTTACCCGTCCACTTATTAATTAAGTAATGGTTTATGAAGCCATTTACAGTTATTATAATTCGACGTATTATATTATTTCCTAGTTGTCAAAAAGAAGCGTTGCTTATCCAAATATAAACCAAAAATCCAACTGCGCGTTATTATACTGCCTTGTTAATCACTTGATTCGGGACATATACACCGCTGTACTAGAATGTTAGTTAGACAGTACAGTGACTGATGACAGACTTGTTTTTGTGACTGTGACCTGACTCTGACGACTTGAATAACAATTTCAAATTATCTTGTAAGTACGGACATTACCCTGGTTGTAGTTGTGTTATATTATGTATGGATAGGTGATACTCGGGTAAACATGAGGGGCGAAGGGGCGGTGGAGCCGAGAGTCGCGGAGTTAGACTGCGATCTCTTTGAAATGGAAATTCACCTAAAACCTGGCGAAGCTAACTCTGCGCCGTGACGTCACGGGATGTGGTAGTAAACTGTGTGTGGATGACGTGTCTCCGAGATATGGCACGAGTTATGGTACATATCTCGTTCTTACGGCGCTCGTACAGTTTACCTTACTTACATTTGATGAACAAAGGAGTATGTGAATATTTCACGTAGATAATTCGGCTCGTGTGGCCAAAGGTTTTAGTTGTAAGCTGCAGTATACAAGAGATGATGTGTTGAGATAATCTTCTGTTAATTACATCCGCACAGCCATGAACTTACATTACGTGATAGGGGAAGTATTACACTGTGCGGCAGGCGAGCATTTGGTAGAGATCCGGTTTGGACGATTTCGTGAGTTACGACCTCCCTTACGACGCTCAATCAACTTATACAGTTGCTTAACTCTAAAAATCATTATTAAAAATGCATGTTGCACAAAATTCTGCACGCGATGACGCGTAGATAACGCGGAGATAACTTCCGTTCTCGTTGATTAGTTTCGCGATATTATGTTTTTTTTTTCAAAGTTTTATGTAGAGTCCAAAACTTTTTGTAAGAGATAAAATCAGATAACTTGTATTAAATCAATCAATGAAATAGTTTATTTGCCAAAATATAAATTAACATAAAGTCTTAAACTGATATGTCTATTCTATTTCATCGGAATGACGTCATCTCGTGACTAACCATTAAATACGAAACGATAAGGAAGATCAGTGATATTATTATTTACCAATTCACGTAGAAATGTTTAACCCTTCTCTAACAACGGTACTGTCGTTATGTTCGTCACGTGGCTGAAACAAACATTTGTATCACGATAATAAACACCTGTTCTTAGTTGAAATGTGTGTTCAATGTCTCCAACAACGCAATATTCTGTCGCACGGACACGAGTGTGGTATGTCACAGTTTGACGTTGCAGAAATATTCAATAAACTCCAAATAATAACGAGTATCTCTCTTAATTAAATTAAAGCAAATAGTTTGATTTACAATAGGTTGACAAACAATAGGACTCCTATCGCAGGAACTGCTCGCAAATATTCGACCGGCCACGTTCGTAAACTGTGGCCGGAAACCATTAGACGAGAGCTGCGGCCATGAATACAAACGCACGTTTGTGTGCACGCAAGAACGTGTTCCAGTTACCTCGCAATAGTAACTATATTCACAAAGCGGAAACTAGTATTGGTTTAACTGTTTTGCCACTTTGCATACACTATGTAAAGTTATACCGCTTTGAATAGTGTGATATCGCATCTCATGTCTCAAACTGTGCTGACATACATACATAGCTGAACTATGTATGCAAATTAATCAGGTAAATTTAACTTAATTTAATTAATGTACAGAAGAGTGAAACCACAAACAAATAAAATATACTAACGTATATAATACGCGTTGTCCTATAATTAGCCCTGTGTTTCTTAAAATATTTATTTAAAATTGTTAAAATTGAGTTTTCAATAATAAACATGAATTCTGTAGAATACCACTTTAATTATGTAATATATATCTTTAAAAAGCACAGTAAGGTAGACGCCATTTATACAAGAAGAGCAAAACCTGTGTTGCCAGCCTTAGAACTATATTACTATAAAGGCAACGGGGTTTCCTTCATTCAGCCTGTGACACAAACATTTCTATCTCTAATAGTTAATAGGCTGTTGGATGACCAATTAAATAAATTACGTTCAGTCGAGACAGGTAGTTTTTCAATCGTTTATTTTGAGGTGGAGACATAAAGATGCTATTCTTAAGAAAATTTATTTTCAGGACGTAGGAATATGACTCTAGAGCAAGAGTCGGTTCTCATATCAGAAGTATGTTACCCATGAAGGGAGTGAAATCACTAAACATCGTGACCGTACACACGCACAATGCAACTGCAGTGCAAGGTCATATAGAGCATACAGCTTAGTTCTGTTGAGGAATCAAGGTAAATTGGGTAGTTGCCTGCTTCGTGAATAAATAAATACTAATAAAAAATATATTAATTTGTTGGTTGTTCTATCTTGCAATAGTTTATGTACGTAATTAAGTATGTACCTACTAACCACATAAAGATGACAGTTATATTCTGCACGTAGGTACTGTATGAGAGCTAAGTATCATCTGGTAAACAATTTCTCCAAGTTTTCAATGAACGAGAATATATAGGTAGAGTCAATCAGCACAAAGCAGCAGTACGCCTGCATCCTTCCTGACGAGTCCGATTGTTTCTTTTTATTAAAACTCTCCGGAGATACTGTCGCTTA
The DNA here is from genome assembly GCA_917880725.1 of Selenia dentaria. Lineage (NCBI taxonomy): Eukaryota > Metazoa > Arthropoda > Insecta > Lepidoptera > Geometridae > Selenia > Selenia dentaria. The sequence continues at coordinate 2,669,667 of OU862887.1, forward strand.
CTAATGAGCGATGATGATAACTTTCCTCCAGTAATTACAGGAAATCACTCGAAGGGGCATGTCTATGGTTCCATTGGTTGCAGAGGAAAATTAAAATATATATGTATATACAAATATGTTTGGGTAGATTGAAGAACTACACTACTGCACAATACTTTGAAGAATAAGTAATGAGTAAACCTGGACTACACTACACTATACGGCATGTAACGCAGCTCAGAGCAGACTATTGCAGACAGGAATGGGGCTTAACTAGTACAGAGTTGTGCTTTCAGGAATTAACTAGTAAGCTTGTTCCATTTTAACAAGAATAAAGCACTGCATGATAATACATAATTGGCCACATTGTTCATACACGGACAACAAGTGAGAACTTGTTCCAAGAGAATGACGCCGAGAATTCTCCTTACTCATGACTCTCACGTCGCGTCCCGTGTTAAATACGTTATACTCCGTCAGCACTTTGTATATTTTGTGCAGATAGCGTTTTTCGTCAGACAAAATAAATTACATGCGAGTTTACAAACGAGACGCTGTCGATACTCTCTGTGCTGGTTGTACGTAATCTATATATATAAAAATGATCCTTTTTTTCTGGTCACGCTGTAAGTTGAAAACAGCTTTACCGTTTTCTAATACTTTGTAGAAGGTTTGCATTAACAAAACTAATAAATGATGGGAGATTATAGCGAGGCCGAAAGCCGTTAAAAATAAAAACAAATTTATATATATTTCCGCGTACCCAAAAACATTTTTTAATGCATAAACATGCATTTTACTTTTTGCCTATAAAATATTCAAAAGTTTTAACTTTGTAACAATATTTGCGCTGTTATAAATGTGTCTGGATTTTAAACAATACACATAGATCAGGGTATTGAACAATATTATTTAATAAAAGCAAACAAAGTGGTTGCTGCAAAACAAGGAAAATGTATGTATGCAAAGTATGACGATTTCACTAAAGTATTTACATTTCCTCGCAACTAAAGCGAAGTATGGAGAGGACTATGCTCGGGGTTTCTCTACGTGATCGAATCAGAAATGAGGAGATCCGTAGACGAACTAAAGTCACCGACATAGCCCAGAAGATTAGCCAGTTAAAGTGGCAGTGGGCAGGCCACATAGCACGCAGAACAGATGGCCGATGGGGCCGGAAGGTTCTGGAGTGGAGACCACGGACAGGCAAGCGCAGCGTAGGTCGTCCACTGACAAGGTGGACTGACGACCTGACAAAGGTAGCAGGGAGCAGCAGGAAGCGAAGTATAAATCCTCGCCTTAAATATCAGCACTCGCATATCTTTCGGGCTGTTTATTATCTCGGATAAAATAGCTGTATTTATGTACTCCTATAATGTACAGTTAGCTCATCATCGCCCAATTCTAATATTTTAATGAACCTATTATTCGTTTCAAAAATCGGATTGACATCATAGACCAGAATTTTGGCGCTCGCCAGTGTATGTAACTGGGTTGTATAAAAATATCTACTCGTATTTGAGCAGATCGCAAAATTTACAAATTACGCTATAAGTGCATATAATGTGTAGAATTTTACCAATCAAGTAATACGAGTGTCTACAAAACATCTGTTAAGATATTGCCTTTAACTTGCACAATTATAAAATGAAGTATTTTTCATAAAAATATCGTCGACACTAAACCTTCTAGAGGAACCCGATGTTAGTTCTCAACAATACCCGAATAAATAATCAGGTCACCATTGTTTACCTATATAAAATAACACATAATCTGGCGGAAGTATTGCCAAAATGTATTACGGTCTAACCCTCCGCTAACCGAGTTTAGTAAAGCCGGCAATTGCCATTTCCCAAACAATACATACTAAATAACTGTTGGTTCTTTGTTACTTTTGATAGGTCACAACACGTTCGCGAAACGTAACTTGGTACTTTTAACAAATAGACGGAAATGTTGATTTTCTAAATTATTTTATAAGAGTGAATCAACAATGTGTTAAATGTTTCCCCCTTTTACAAGTCCTGATCCGGGAAGGCTCAGCGTCACTCAGAACCATAAGGTTACCACATCATTCAACTGAGAGCGTTACGCTGTGATTCTTTTATACAATTTGTACGTTACTTATCTTTGTATATTTATCTTTAAACCTAAACATAGCTATGCTGGATTCTAAGCAGAACACCTTACACCAGGAGGACTCTAGTTGAAAAGTTCCTCTATCTAAAACCAATCTTTTGGTCCTTATTGTAAAAACGATTTTCTAACTGCTCGCATTCCACAGCCTCAGAACATACGAGAACATATATATTATTTCGAAATAAAAAATACTCAATGTCACCGTCATATTCGGTGATATCACTATCTCAATGCTAATAATTACTTAATCAGTTGACGTGACGTTATGAGAAAGGCAGGCAGACAAATAAAATGACAGACACACTTAAATACTCGTAGTAATTTGTATGAAGATCATTAGGTCATATTGTTCCACTAGTGGTCAGAGGATCGGGTCGTGTTCTCCAAACTACTACGATTTGCGTGGGTCAATATTTATCATGTAGATCAGTTTGGCCCCTCCACTTTCAAAATTAGTATTCATGTCCATATGGGTATGAACTACCATCCTGTATAAACAGGTCACAATGAGAATATGTTATTTAAGAAATCACAAAACTACCACACATATATCCGCATCAGCACATACACTTTTGTTACGCGGCTCGGATATTGACGGCCGAGGTTTCCGGTGCACTAAAGTGAAGCCTCTTCCATTAAATCGATGGCTCATTACTTGAACTACATCAACGGACGGTAATGTTCGGATCCGACAGGCACAAGCCCGTCCGACCCGGCCCCGCCTCTGACCGGGAGCTCATAGATAATATGCAGACGATTGCTTAATATAAAGACTACGGATTACCGCCGGTCAGATTATTTTTACGAAGCTTATATCCATGTAATGAAGTTTATGTCACAATTATAGAAGCGGTGGGAGTGTTAGAGTTATTGAGAATCGGTATCAAATGGTCTCCATATGAACTGCTCTGTGAAATTAATATTGTTAAGAAATCGACAGCATAATGTAAAAGCACATTCAATATCTAGCAGTAGTATCTAATGTTGTGTTGTTATGGCTGCTATTTAGAGAGCTCGTTGCCAGAGCCAGGTAAATACTACTCACAAAATTATATCTCTCTAACAATTAGTTTATAATAGTATATTACGTTCTTATAAATCCAGTTCATTAAAAGGAGGGACAAAGATTAATAGACACAAAAAAATTTTAATAAACCATTTGTTGAAGGAATTGTGCCCAGAATGCTAAATAAGTAATAAGTTATATTTTTTATAAGTAAATATTTAGTTTATTATTTCTGTCTGCTAATATATATAAATTATTCCAGTAACATGTTTTCTTTATATAAACTTTACATACGTTTTATTCTGCCTCGGCAAAAGAACACTTTGCATATTAATTGAACATTGTAAACCGTAATGAATGTATAACAAACTTAACGAGCGGTATTCCGGCGCAGGCGTCAAGCTCCCAGCTCTCGGCCCGTGTGTTCACAACTCACTCGCTCTCAGTATACTGGAATGAAATTGCGGCAGATAGTCATTACTTCAGCCGTTACTGTCAACACAAACAACCTTAACCCTTTGCCTACCAGAGACGTAAATTTACGCGCGTATAAATCTTTTAATTTAATCATCACGGTATAGAATGGGTGAAGCGAGATCCTATAAGCTTAATTACTTCAAATTAGTAGCAAATAATTTTGGGTGTTTGTTAATCAATAATGCAATAGCCGCTGAACTGATCAGACAGGAAGTGGAGATGGTTTATACCCGGCACTAACACATTATGTGTCAAGGCTTAACTATAACACGAAGCGTTAACTATAACTTTCTGTTCTACAGCAAATACTCTATTATACAACAGTTTTAGTGCTTTTTATAGTTTGACTCGTTTTAGTCTACGAAGCATAGCGCTGCTACAGCGTAGCCACGGCGTAGCTGAGAAATTCAAACTTTTTTGTTTAATGATAAGACGGAAAACAAGTAGACTAAAGATGCCTTACTTTTTTTTGATAGATGCCTTGCCTTAGGCTTCAAAAGCAACTTTACCGCGCTCGTCATCTCGAGACATTAGATCTAATCTAATCCCCCCACCAGGTACATACAAAATCTTATAACCTTAACTCGTAGTAATAAAACGGTATTGCTTGCAAATTGCTACTTTGAGCCAGAATATACAACCCTGCAGATATGCTTAGATTTAAAGTCATATGTTCTGTTATAAAACTTGGTATCGTGTAATGCGTAAAATACATTTTTAATCAAATATATATTGAGCATTCTGAAACAGCATGTCTTAAAGTATATACAAAACAAGGATCATTTAATTGATTGCGTGAATCGTCCTTGTTTATGTAATATAATTATTAAGTAAAAATAACCCCGACCACAATTTACGATAATTTTCTAAATTTGAGTTTGAACTTCTCAATCAAATTTAATAACACAATACTGTAGAATACATCACAGTAGAGCGTGTCGAGATGCAACTGTACTTTACAACATTGTAATGTGACATGTTTAATCCCGCCTCACTTCCGCCAGACACACTGAGCTTCCTTTTCCACTAATCAATACTGAAGTGGTTTAGGACAGAAAACAAACATGCAGGAGATAATGACAGGCTTATCTATTAGTAACTACTTTTTAATAAGTTGCCAAAACAATTTAAAGATGTAGGACCCTCCCTCGACTGGGGAGAAATTAATAAAACATTATTAACCGCATCGATCCCTGATCATTTAGATAACTTCCCTGACTGGACGCGGGTCTCGAGGGGCGCGGAAATAAGAATGTGGTGGGCAGGGGTGATTATGAGTTACTGCAATTACACTTACATAAAGATACTGTCTCCTGCAAGCGATGGAGTGGGCGATAAGCACTCATACCTATGACATTTTATTTCTTCTTGCCTTTTTCGTCATCATCGTCATCTCAGCCGTAGGACGTCCACTTCTAAGCACATGTCTCCTCCAAAAATTTCCAAAAGGATTGGTTGGAAACTGCCTGCATCCAACGTCATCCCGCTACCTTTATCAGGTCGTCAGCCCACCGTGTTTGTGGACGATCCAAGCTGCGCTTGCCGGCCCGTGGTCTCCACTCCAGAACCTTCCGGCCCCATCGGCCATCTGACCTGCGTGCTATGTGCCCTGCCCACTGCCACATCAACCGGCTTATCCTTTTGGCTACGTCGGTGACATCAGTTCGTTTACGGATTTCGCCATTTCTGATTCGATTACGTAGATAAACTCATAGCATAGCCCTCTCCAAAGCTCGTTGTGCGACTTTGAGCTTGCTTATGAGGCCCATAGTAAAAGACCACGTTTCAGTGCCATATATCACCACTGGTACCACACATTGGTCAAAGACTCTTGTCTTGAGTTTTTATAGTCTTGCCTTTTTATCGTCTTAATATTAAATGGATCAAAGTGTAGTTGGTAGTGAACCTGCCTTCCAAACGCAGAGTCCCAGGTTCGATTGCTAGATGGGGAAAATATTTGGGTAATGAGCAGAAATGTTCTACGTTCGTTCTCGGGCCTTGAATGTTGTTATTGTGTTGTGTGTCCGTGCCTCCCGCGGCACAGGGAGCCCTAGTGCGGGAGTGCGAGTGTGGACACTTCATGAGTTTAGCTAAAATGATATCTATATTGCCCTTGTAACATAGAGGCATTCCTCTATGGTTTGAAATGACAATTACCACTGCCAAATCTACTCAGGAAGACAATCACTTAAACCGACGGCTTAAAATATCCCATACTGTTTGATAGTAAAACTGCTAAACCGAATAAAAAAATAAAAGCAACTTACGAGTATTTATAGCTGTAAACGAAGAAATTTTTTACAACAATTCAAAGGCTTTACATGAATAGTCCATAGTTGACCCACATCGGCGCGCTGCGATGCTGGAAAGAGCAATTTCCCGGAACCACTTGCGGGCGGCCATCATTAAATTTTACTCGGTTTTTCCTTCTTTTTAACAGCGTTTCTGTAAAACATGTTAATTTTATTTCCTTTTGTGCCTTGTGATGGTGGTTGTAACGTTTTTAACATTAAGTTGTTATAACGAGAGGAAGAATTAATTATAGAGTGAACACGGTGCAGTACATTCACGACTCGTTAATATAATTTTTTTATACTGACTTTTTTAATACTGAACAGTAATCTAAAAAGCAGAGCTAAGAAATAAATATTTTTAGAAAAGCGTTCACCTCATTAAAAAAGGAATAGGTTTCTCTTTATAATATAACAGCACACAACACATTATAGAAGTTTTCGTTGGTTTGTGCTGTAAGACCTTGCTCTTGTCTTGTCTTCTACTATATTAGCGAGTGACAAAACATGTGACATAAAAACCACATCTTTTGTTCGGTTGACGTAGAGAAGTGAATGTTTTCCAGCTCCAAGTTATATGAACCTATATGTGAATCGAAAAAGAACCCGGACAGACACGGACAGGTCCTACGACGGTTTCATAATTCCTATTGAGATAAAAACCTAGTAACGTTTATTTATATATTATATATATACCCACTTGCCAAAATAGAATCCATGGCAAAAATTTTAACCAGCTCAAAACATTTTTTTTAGTTATTTAACGTTAAGATTAGGTAGGAGAACTTTATTACATATTATTCTCACAACACTCACTTTCTATATATAAAAATAAAACTCGCCTAAATGGTACGAATGTTTGTGCCCTATTTGTTTTGAGGTTGCAAATCCAACAGAATGCTGCGTATAGTATTGTTTATTTGTAGGAGTTTAATACTTTTTAAGTTACAGTTGGGTGAATAAATACATATTCAAACAGGAGCTGCCAGGAAACGTAGTTTAATTATTTAGGGCTAATACATTGAGCGGCGGTGGTAGTGATCTGCGCATGTAAAAGGGCCAGGAATGGCATACTGAGCAATACTGAGGTACAAATAGCCAACGAGAAGATCTTTGAAATTATGTTACTCGTAACTAGCTGCAACATGATAATTGCTAGACATCTAATAGTTTTAATATATAGACGCGAAGACAATTTAATTCTTGTCCGTCTAATCTGTGAGTTTAAGAGGCTGTGTAAAATAAGTTAATGAAAATTTACTACATACTGTTTGGACGTCCACTTCACTTGAGTATACGATCTGCAAGTTGCACGTCTGATACACGTAAATATTTACTACAATAATGTATACTTGAGTACTAAGGCAATTCTAGCTTATCTGTTTAGACATTGATTCGTATTAATTCAAATTATAGGTTCAAACTATACAATTAAAGAACTAAAACTAGTTTCGTTAATAATAAGGCATTATGATGTACAATACAGCTTTTCACCCGACTGCAAGGTGAGGGCTATATTTACAGTTTAGATATGAATATCAATGTAGATTCTTAGGGGCGCCGTACAGCCCAATAGACTTGATGAATGTGGTTTTCGAAAGATGAGGCATCATTGAATTCATATTTACCACGCGAGTGACTTACGGCAGTCCAATGCAGGTCCTACCACACGCATTAGCTTTAGTAGGTAAGCGTGTGCGTGTGGTATTGGGCTTAATTCATTTATCAATCACTCTGGCAGCAGCTGTCGCGTGGCTTCTGACAGGCTAACCTCGGACGGTCGGATATATCAAACTTTACATACACTCCCCTCCTCTGCGGGGTTTATAAATGAATAATTATTCATTTAAAACTTACCTTGCTGCAATGCTATTTAAACCAATCTGTTATTAAAAAAAAACTAAATTAAAGTATTTTTGAGAAAATTTACTAAAGTTATGAATTATGTAAGGCGGAACCAGGAAGCCTTATTTCATAATTAAGTTATAAAACAACGGCACCAACACCTTGTGCACATAAAAAGCTTCACAATTTCGTGCACTTCTCATTACTGATACATAGATAATATATTAATTCTTCCATTAATTTATTTATGGTAATAAGGATGTAAGGACATATGCGCATTATTGGTAATCAAATGTCGAAACACTAAGAACGATATTATGGTCTACGACAATATGATAGTATTGTAGTTTTTATTGTTCTGGCAACACTGTCGCGTGCTTTACAATAAATTCCCAAGCGCGTGTCGCGCCCTCTTATGTATAGGGTTTCGTAATTACTGAGTCATAGTACTGTGAATGTGTTGTGTGTTTACGTAACTTAATAAATAAACTATAAATATTGTATATATGTTGTATGGCAATAAACGTTGCCACATCAGACGCTGTAATACGAACATTTTGCGACAAAGTATTTGTATCGTAAACCTCAACCATCCAAAAACGTGCCACGTTTCCTCGTACATACTATAGTTTACGGTACGGTACCGTAAACCAAATAACTAATATCTCGGAGTGAGAGGAGCAGTCATCGACAATCGTAGAACGATCATTCCCGTCTCAACGCTTAGACCTGTGTCACATTCTGTTATGACCGGGTCACACCGACGGTCAAAGTCAATGCCCACCATGTTTAAAACCATCAAATTACAGACTCCTTTTACAATAACATCTTACTGAGCAAACCTAGATAAATGCTGACTTAGGTATTTACATTTTGTAAACAGCTCTATTACAAAGATCAAGTTGAATATAAACAATTTTCTTCAAACTTGTAATGCGAAAGTTCAACAAAATTGCGATCCACCGGCTTTTTATTGAATTAAACATAGTTCTGTTTGCTACACTCGTTGTGTTACGACTAAGTTCAGAAACAGTTGCTAAAATAACTTCACATTATATAAAAAAACGATATAAAAAATATTTAGTGACACTTCCGCTGCGGTTTTGGTTTTGGTTTATTTGGGGTTTCTTGTGTTTTTTCTTTTGTATTCTTCCTATTAGCATTTTATGCGGGAGGGAGGGTGGTGCACGCCCCCAAATAAGCCAAAATCATTGTTTTCTTTTCAGCGGAAGTGTCACTAAATATTTTTTATATCGTTTTTTGAAAATGTATTTCCGCAAAGTAACGCCTTAATCAATAAATTCACATTATATGTTTACCCGACTGAACCGGAGCCTTAAATACTGAAAATGTAAATATGAAGTTCCTTTTGTATTTTGTTAAAAAAAGTAAAGTTTGCTACAAAGAAAATGTAATTCTCTGGAAGTGAATTTTGTAAATTCTTATGAGAAATAAATGATTAAAACTGTAAAGTGTTGCGTCGGTGATTTCCTAAGTTTTGAAATCGTTTGGAAAAGGTCAGAGTTATATACAATTTGTCCTCAGTAAGATATTATACGAGTATAAAATGTGATCTTGTAAGGAACAGGTTATCAAGTCTAATTTGCATTGTGTTTTGATAAATCTTATGAGCGGCAACAAGGGCATTGCCAGCATGTTGTTTATCGTGGAATCAGCGAAACCGGCGGGATGTCGTCATTGGTACTAAAGTCAGCACAGGGCTCGTTATATTGTGAACAGATAAGTGATAGATTCTACGACGAGCACGCTGTTCATTTTGCTTGCATCTTGAGTACAATTTACATTTTACCAAATTATTCGTTCGGCTCACTGTGTCCTGCGCTCCCCACCACTATACGAGTACACCGTTCGGGAGCCGACTGCGCCGCGGAAAGTACAAGTTAAGGTTTAGAGTTGGTATTAAACTGTTGGTGCGCCTATTGAGGTTTATTAGTGCAGTTACTAATCGTAAGTGAGTATAATCTGAATTATTTGATGTCGCGAATTCCTAAATCCATTGATAGGTACTACTGTATACAATTGCACACAATATTGTATAATATCTCTGGTGAGTTAAAATCTGTACAGCCGATTATCTCTGTATCTCATATTCCGTATGATGATGGTACCTCGCGCTGCACGTGTGTCCTTGTGGTAGATATATCAGATTAAATGTTGAAGTAATGACGCATAAAAAGTGATCGATTTTTTTTAAACAAGACACACTACTGTAACGGTTTATTTATTGAACCAATAATTTTATGGTTCTAATATATGCCTTTCTTAGATTTTTGTGACGTAGTCAATAAATATAGACGCACACATATAAATAAAATTGAGTATGAGCTATGTCTAAGCGAAGAAATAACAGACTCACACAAACTTCTCACTTGCTCGCTTACTTTTGCATTTGTTTAATTATTAGTGTGATATTTACATAATATAAGGCTTACATGTAACACCCATTACAATAAAACAATAAAACCAGATTATGCACATGTATTCCATAACTTGAAACTCAAATCTATACCAATTACATTCAACTGAATTTACAAGATGCTAACATTAGTTAAGTAACAATTACATTAAAGCCTACATAAACACCATATCAGTAACATTGGAAAGTTCTATTCGAACGTAGACAAATTTCACAAAAATTACGTTACAGTAAGCAGATTACACAGAAATATACTTAGCTTATAATTATCAGCCTTAATACACATTTCTAAATATTTTGCTCTGGCAAGACTCTATCAGCGACTGACTAGCGATGTCTTCAGATGGGATTTTCTCCGCCGCCATTTTCTTGGCGGGACAATGCCATGCTCTTCATTGGCTGTTGGAGGCTACATCAAACCACGTGATGCCCTCCATCTTGGACTCGCGGAAGTACTTCAGTTCACGTGGTTGCCGCCACGTTTGACTAGCGGAAATGATGGTGTATTCTTTTATTTGTTCTTGGACTCGCGGAAGTACTTCAGTTCACGTGGTTGCCGCCATGTTTGACTAGCGGAAATGGTGGTGTATTCTTTTATTTGTCACACTCGTCCATCCTGACACCTTTGCGTCCCTGCAAAGGGTAAAATAAATGTTTGTGTACATAAAAGGTAAACCACTTCTCTAACCTTAAAAACTTAATTTTGTACTATAATTTTTAGGTAGCAGTTGAATCCAATAGTAACCATTAAAAGAAACTCTGTAATATGACCCGGTGTTACATTAAGGATTTTACAGGGATAATTATTCATTAATTATTGACCATCAACATTAACATTTACCACCAACAACCAACATTTGGCAGTTACCAACTATCAGTGTACATCAGCCATCATTTGACAACCGTCATTAGAGAACCGTCATTAGACAACTGTCATTAGACAACCGTCATTAGGCAACCGTCATTAGACAACCGTCATTAGACAACCGTCATTAGACAACCGTCATTAGACAACCGTCATTAGACAACCGTCATTACACAATCATCATCAGACAACCATCATTAGACAACTATCATTAGACAACCATCATTAGACAACCATCATTAGACAACCATCATTAGACAACCATCATTTGATAACCGTCATTAGACAAGCATAATTTGAGAAGCATTATTTGCCAACCATCTTTTGCCAACCATCATTTGCCAACCATCATTTGCCAACCATTATTTGCCAACCATCCTTTGCCAACCATCATTTGCCAACTATCATTTGCCAACCATCATTTGCCAACCATCATTTGCCAACCATCATTTGCCAACCATCATTTGCCAACCAACAAGAGGAGGGTAGTCGCAGCTCGACGTAACCGGTCGTGTACTAAAACGCTCCGACAATATTAATTATGTTTTAGTGTAATAAGAGGTTAATTCGCATCATAACAAGTAAAATTGGTCACCAGTGACTTAGTTAGTTCTTTCAATCAGTATTTGTACGTTCGTATCGTTCTATTATACGATTAAACCATTAATAAAGTTATTGCCCTCGCGCCTACCCGTTTACGATATTTGTTGTTGTAGTTAGTCGCTCGCTCCGTGTCTCATTGTCAGCCGACGACGATCCACACGTAATTATAAACAACATGGTGAAGTGCGGTGCGTGCGGAAAATTCCTGGCTTATTCGGATGCCATAAAGTGTTACAAGTGTGCGGGCGTGTATCACCGCGCCTGTGTAGGTTTGTCGGAGTCTGGCGCTGCCAAACTAAACTGGGTATGCCCGGGATGTAAAATCAAGATACCACGGGAGGACAATACACACACGCCAGTGAGAGGTACCGGTGTTGCTAATGACGACATGGTCGCCGGCACCGAGATTCAGTTGACGTCTGACACGGCCGCCGTCAGCCCTGGCGCCGAGCGAGGTGATTCGTTTGGTCAAACAGCTGATCTGATCCAGGAAATTAGATCTTTGCGTGATGACTTTGGAGCGTTGAGACAGGAGGTACGGGACTACCGCATGGAGATCCATGAATACCGCGCTGAGCTGAAGGCCTACGCAAATAAATTTGAGTGTCTGGAGGTCAAGGTACTGGAGCTAGAGACGAAGCTGGAGAAATCGTCTCCTAGTATCAATGTTGAGCGGACCATCGAAGACTTAAAGATGCAAATTAACGAACGGGATCAAGAGCTCCTCCTCAGCGACCTAGAGATCGCGGGGATTCCGGAGACCAAGGAAGAGAGCACAATACATATAGTAAAAGTGATGGCAGTCAAATTGGGGGTTGATCTCGACGACCGTGACATTGTACACGCTGAGCGCACGAGCAGCGGCGGCCTCACGACCCCGCAACATAGCGGTGACACTATCCAGGCGTGCGCCCCGTGACCAGCTTCTGCGTGCCGCCCGTGTGCGCCGGGTTATCACCACTGCCGAGCTTGATCTGACCCCAGGCGCCCAGGGTGCTCTCGGAGGTCAAGGCACGCCGCAACGAGTCTATCTCAATGAGCGTCTTACCAGGACGAACAAGTTGCTGTTTTACATGGCGCGAGAGGCAGCCCGTCGCTGTCGCTGGAAATACGTTTGGACCCGTGATGGCAGAATCTTCGCTCGCAAGGAAGACGGTAAGACAGCGGAGCGTATACGCTCCGAAATAGACGTAGCTAAAATTTTTGGATGAAATTAGTTTGTGTGAAGGCTCGATTGTAGTGGTGATTATTTTTAGCTATTATTCAGGTACTCAAAAGATACTTTTCATATGTATAAGTGAAACGGCCATTTCTGTTAGGGATTTTTGTAATTTTTGTGCAGTAAGTATAATGCTGAGTATTTATTTTCAGTTATGTTTGTTTATCGCGTATAAATTGCAAAAAATATTGGAAGTGACTGAAATAAACTTAAATAACTATTGTCAAAAAACAATAAAATGCTGGCTCATAGGTTCTGAGGCTCATCTATTTGTTCTGTATGAAATTACTATGTTCAATCTACAACATATTAGCATATCTTTAAAACATAATTTCAATGTAAACATAAACAAAACGAGATCAACTTATACTCATACTGTACTATGGTCTATACATGCAACACTATTCACCAGTATACCATTGTTTCCATGTTATCGTGTAATTGCCTATGCTACGTTAATTTGTAACATGTGTCTGAATACTTCTAACCTTAATCCTACAGGTGTGTAGATTGTGCCAGTACTTAATATCCAACTGAGTTATAAATAGCTAATATTATGTATATATATATATATTGTTGGCAAATAATTTACTTTACTTTATATTACTATTATATGTGTATAACTCATTTTTTTACCGTTCGCCCTTATTTATACCTACACTTCATAATATACTGTTTTTTGATAGAATATTACATTTTATGCTTATACCTATAAACATTTTTACATAAAAGTCTTGAACTGATAAATTTATATTTATATAAAGCCGTTAACCTGTTTGTTTTCTCCGTGTTGAACCTATAGGGCCTAGATAGTGTCTAGATGATAGTCACTCTCTTTGATAAACATTTTAAAGTTGGCCTATATAACGTAGGTTCGCTCAATACGGGACATGACGATTTCATTGTGGCTATGGGTAGGTATGGTGTCGATGTGATGGCTGTAAACGAGACGTGGATCAAGGAAGGCGAAGCGGATCGTGCGCCGGTCGTGCCCGGCTACCAGCTTAGGTTTATACCGCGGCCAGTGGATGTGCGCGGCGGCCGCGGTGGAGGGGTCGGCTTTTATGTGCGGCGCGGAGTCAACGCACGCACATGGGCCCACCCGCGAGACACTCTCTATAAAACTGTTGAGCAATTGTGGATCACATTAAAAGTGAATGGGAAAAAGCTTGCGATTGGCACGGCATATCGGCCACCCAAAGGAGTTAAGCTTGATCTTTTTTTAGATGCCCTAACTGAGAGTGTAAACTCTTTATCTGGTTTTGACAATATTATTCTGTTGGGGGATTTCAATGTGGACTTATTGAATCAAATTATAAATTGTAAATATCATATATATGCAGATGACGTTCAGATTTACATTTCTTTTAAGCCACAAGACCTTAACAGCGCTATTACCGCTATAAATGATGATTTAACCAGGATCACGTCCTGGTCCAAACCAAACAGCCTAGTCCTCAATCCACTTAAGACTTAATATATGATTTTTGGTAGTAAACATCAAGTAGCCTCTTTAAACTTCGATACGAGTGTGTTAATTGAGGGCAAAGCAGTTGAGCGTGTTTTTGAAGCTCGAAACTTGGGCGTCATTATGGATTCGAATTTACGTTTTGAAAAACATGTCGCTGATTGTGTATGGAATTGCTTTTACAGGTTAAAAGTCTTATTAAGATAAGACCCTTTATCAGCGAGGAATTACGTATACATCTTGTTGAATCGTTAGTACTATCTAAACTAAACTACGCAGACACTGTATACGGTCCGCGGCTGCTTGTGCAAACCCAACATCTTATCCAGCGAGTTCAAAATGCCTGCGCGAGGTTTTGTTTCATTGTGCCCCCAAGATATTACGCCATTTCTTAATAAACATTACACTCTCAAAATGAAATCTCGCCGCAAACTACATTTAGCATGTCTCCTTTTTGGGGTAATTCGTTACGGTACTCCTAAGTACTTGTACGATAAACTTTGTTGGATGTCTAGCAATAGAGGCTGTGAAAGAAGGCAATGTTCCACTCAATTGTCCACACAACACCACAGATCTGAAAGTTTCAGAGGTAGTTTTAGGTATGCGGCTTCCAGGTGGTGAAATAATTTGCCACCGCCAATAAGAAATTCAAAAAGCGTCTACAGTTTTAGACAAAAACTAAAAAAGTTTCTTATTGACGGCCAAATACAGCATGGTATTATAAATGTGGACATTTCGCTTATTAGCCAATATATCTACACCTCACTATTTTTTGTTGTGGTATAAAATGTAGCTATAATTTAAATTTCTCCATCATATAATTTTATTTTATTTAAAAATTTAATTTAATTAAAATATAATTTAAATCTGTCTCAACCAACCATTGTTCATGTAAAGAATACGTATTATGACACCTCTCGCTCTTGCCGAGGTTGGACGTTGTTTGTTTTACTCCGCGTAATTACACTCATAAATATTTGAAATGTCAGTAGAATCTGATGATTGTGTGATCCGCGAACTTCTTAAAACTATGCAATCTATGGAAAACAGAATAATTTCACTTGAGAAGATTGTACTTGAACAAAATTCGCTGATAAAAATCCTCATTTGTGATCGTGAAGTTAGTAGTGATACAACAAAATTGTCCCGAAGCGATGCAGTTGACGTTAAATCTGATGATGTCAGTGCGCAAACAGGTAAACGACCAATACGGGAAGCTCGCGCTCGGGCCGTTTCGGCGCTGAGCGCCGATGCTCGGAAGACAAAAAGTGACGCAGTGTCCAGAGTGTCGCCTGCTCGCTCTGCCATACGAACGGATGCTCGCGCAGCGAAGCCTAACACGTCATCGAGTCATAGCGCCCCTCCCACCCCAACAGCCCTGACAGCCCCGGCCGCTAGTACGCTGCCACCGTTATCGCTGCAAGTCCCAGATGCAAATATTATTGCCGTACAACCTGCGCAACAAAATGTATCTAACAATGACTGGGTCGAAGTCACTAACCGTAGATCGCGTCGAGCACCGAGCAATGTAACTCGTGGAACGGCGGACCCTGGATCAGCTGTTTGTCCTTTATCTGCTGCCGAGCGAAAAGCTTACTTGCATTTGTATTTCGTCCAGATTGGTACAACAACAGAGCAAGTAGTTACTTATTTGGAATCTATCTGTCCCGGTGATAAATGTTCAGCCGAAGCATTAAAATCGCGCGGTGATTATGCGTCATTTAAGTTGACAGTCCCTAGTAGGAACCTCGATAAGTATATGAAACCCGAGTGCTGGGCTGAGGACGTCCACATCAAGCCGTGGCGTAGTGGGTTTCCAAGCTCACAACAACAAGCAAACAAATAGAACCAATCCATTCAAGACATATATGTTTTTTTATCAAAATGTTAGAGGTCTACGGACTAAACTTGACGAGTGTAAAACATCCGTATTAGCTAAATCGGCAGATGTGTTTGTGTTTACGGAGACGTTTCTGATTAGTAGTGTAAGTGACGCTGAGCTGTTTCCCCCGGGATACACAGTGCTCCGGCGGGATCGTGCCCGCGACGCCAGCTGGGGTGGCGTTTTGCTCGCGGTGCGCGATCACTATACTGTCAAACAAATAGTCGATATAGACGGGTATGATTCTGATGTCGAGGTACTAATAGGCATTATTTCGCTAAAATATAAAAATATTATTTGTTGTGCTGTTTATATTCCTCCTCGTTCCGGGGACGTGAAATACTGCAATACGTTTACTGTTCTCGAAAATCTTGTAGCTAAGTATTCGAAACTGGATATTTTAATTTTTGGTGATTTTAATCTAAACTCGTGCAGTCAAAACGTAATTAGGCACTATAAGTGTTTTTTAGAATGCTGTAAGCTGAAACAACACAATTCGATTTGTAATAAGTATGGTGATATGTTGGATTTGGTCCTGAGCAGTCTTGGCAATGAGTGGATTGACGTTAGCGGGGACACAGAGCCCATGGTAGAAGATAAGGAGGATGCGTATCACCCCCCTCTGGAGGTGAGCGTACGGTGCGCGCGCCCGGTGCCACCGCGACGCCGCGCGGTGCGCGTGCATCCCCCGCCGGCTGCTCCCGACGGTGACTCATGCCGCGAGTGGAATTTCCGCAAAGCCGATTTCGTGTCTTTATATGCAGATTTAGATTATATTGAATGGGACGAATTGTTTCAAACAACTGACATAAATAATGCTGCTTCGATATTTTATGATAAGCTTGGCGAATGTTTCGACCGTCACATCCGTCACAAAAACAAAAGTCATATTAACTATAAATATCAATATCCGAATTGGTTTAATTCAGAAATAATTCGCACACTGAATAATAAGTATTTCCATTTAAAAAAATATAAATGTTTTAGCCTGGATTTTAATCGTGAATTATACAAATTTTATAGGCACCGTGCAAAGTACCTAATTAATGTTGCTTACTCCAATTACATACGGCGAACGGAGACGAATATAATAAGGGACCCAAAAACTTTTTGGTCATTTGTAAAGGACCAGCAGGTTTCTAGGCAATCACGTAGTGAATTTATTTTTAATGGGCAATCTGTATCAGATTTAGATGCGGCTAACGCGTTTGCTACGTATTTCAGCTCAGTGTTTCTGCCTCAACGACCTAAGCTTTCAGCAGCTGACGCCGAGCGTGAGTCTGAGACCACGCAATGCTCTTCTCGTATTGCTATTGAGAGTATTACCCCAGCCGATATATCAATGGCTATCCGCCGCCTGAAAACTCATTCGTCTGCAGGACCTGATGGAATCCCACCATTTCTGCTGAAAGATTGCGAATCAGTTTTCATGTCCCCTCTCATCTACATATACAATTTGGCCTTAAAATCGGCTACCTACCCTGACATCTGGAAAACGTCGCGAGTCACCCCGATACCTAAGGGCAGCGTTAGTCAATTGGTTGAGAACTATAGGCCCATAGCTATTCTATCGGCTTTCGGCAAGGTTTTCGAGTCAATCCTGAATCGCCACATCACCAAGCAGGTCCAAACTCAGTTAACCGAGTGCCAGCACGGTTTTAGAGCTGGCAAGTCCACTGTCACTAACCAGGTCAATTTTGTGGACTATGCAGTCACTGAGATGGATCGAAGGAAGCAAGTAGATACAGCATACTTCGATTTCAAAAAAGCTTTTGACCGTGTTAATAATGACGTGCTTTTAAAAAAATTTGCCTCAATTGGATTTACGCCATCGCTGCTGCAACTTTTTGCAAGCTATTTTTCGGATCGGTTGCAGTATGTGCAGATATGTGGGTACCGCTCGGACCCCTATATGACCTGTTCTGGCGTTAGTCAAGGAAGTACCCTAGGACCGACCCAGTTCTTGATAATGATAAACGACCTGCCGAAAGTAGTTAGAACGGCTGAGTGCCTTATGTTCGCCGACGATCTGAAGCTGTACTTAGATGTTCGAACTGTTGAGGACTGTGATGCGCTTCAGGCTGACATTGACCGAGTGGTGGATTGGGGCGTGAGTAATCACTTGGAATTTAATAGTTTCAAGTGTAAGACTATTACATTCACACGACTGCGTACACCCATCATATACGACTATAAGGTGTCTAGGGCCAGTTTGGAGCGACTTACAGAAATCCGAGATTTAGGTGTGATATTAGACAGAGAGCTTAAATTCAATTCGCACATTGAGCATATTTGCAATAAAGCATTCAAATCACTGGGCTTTGTTATGCGCCAGACAGCGAGATTCCAGGATAGAAGTGCTATAATTGTGTTATATTACTGCTTGGTGCGCAGTAAACTTGAGTATAATGCCATAGTATGGGACCCGCACGAAGATAAGTATAAGCTCATGATTGAGAAAGTTCAAAAGAAATTTGCTCGGTATCTGTATAAAAAAATGTATGGATATTATCCATTTTTGTATCCGTCTCTGTTCGTATCCGGAATAGTAGGCATCAATACGCTTGAAGTAAGGCGTAAGTGCACTTTATTGCTGCATTATTATCAGTTGTTGAACGGTCTGATCGACAATCCCAGCGCGCTGTCTCGCTTGTCACTGGTCGTGCCAGACGGGGTCCGCGGGTCGCGCGCGTGCAGTGCACGCCGGGTGTTTGCGGCGGTGCCGGGTGTGCGCACACAAACGGCACAGTACGCTCCCACTGCACAGGCTATTCATTTGCTCAATGCTATGATTGCTCAGATGCCAGACCTTGACATTTTTTTTTCCGTGTATAAGTATGTATTGTTATGTTGTCAAACTTTTTTTAGTGATTCTAAATTTTATAAGAGTAGATTTAAAGACAGATAAGTGAGTGTTAATTTAAGGCTGGCCTACTGTGCGCTTTGGGTATCCTGTAAGCACAGTATGCATTTGATAAATAAATAAATAAATAAAATAAATAAATAATTATTTGCGACCTCACTCAAATTTATATATGTAAAACTTCAATATCCCTACTCTTGTTTATATTATTTATGATACAGTATTATATTTATCATACCTTATGTTTGTTTATGATATATGAGTATGTACCCTACAACGTTTGTATGTTATTTTCATTGTCACTGCTGCACTATCTTCTCCACTTATTGGTCACAGCTGAAAACCAGCGTTGGGTGTTGGTAACACACCCAACTCATGCTGAGCTGAATACCAGTTAGGTACTTGTCAAGTATTCAGGCACATGAGACGAGCGTAGTGTACGTAAATCCGTAGTCTCTGCCTGCCTTCCCCTCCAGGGTTCAGGCGGTACGTTATGTAAGTGTCTTTATGTTTCATGTTTGTTCCACCTTGTTTATTAATTTGTTATATGTCGGCTCTGTGTTCTGTATATGTTTAAGTACCTAATAAAATGTTTCTTTCTTTCTTTCTTTCAACCATCATTTGTAAACCATCATTTGCCAACCATCATTTGCCAACCATCTTTGATGCCCATCATCAGACAACCATCTGACAACCATCATCTGACAACCATCATCTGACAACCATCATTTGACAACCATCATTTGACAACCAACGTTAGGCAACCAACATTAGGCAACCAACATTAGGCAACCAACATTAACCAATAATATACATTTATATCCATCATTTTATATAATTATATAAAATGTAGGATATATTTAATTAAATATTTAATAAATTCCATTAAATATTCAATTTTCATTTATGTCTTATGATATCCAATATGATACATGAAAATGTACAATAATTGCAATGTCCTTGCACCCATGTGTCGTGGTGATATCATTATGTCCAAAGTAATGCACTAATATGCCCAAAATATTTCATGATATCATCATGTCCAAAGTAATGCACTAATATGCCCAAAATATTTCATGATATTATCATATCCAAAGTAATGCACTAATATGCCCAAATATTTCATGATATCATCATGTCCAAAGTAATGCATTAATATGCCTAAATATTTCATGATATCATGTCCAAAGTAACGCACTAATATGCCCAAAATATTTCATGATATCATCATGTCCAAAGTAATGCTCTAATATGCCCAAACATTTCAAGATATCCTGTCCAAAGTAATGCACTAATATGCCCAAATATTTCATGATATTATGTCCAAAGTAATATTTTCTTTTATCATTATGCATATTCTTTATCTAATCCAATATTTTACATATTAATAACTATATTCATAACAAATCTAGGCCTTCATTGGCTGTTAATTTAATCAGAGTTTAACCCAAGTTAAACCCAGTTATTGAACAATAGACTAACTAGAGTTAAAATTCCCTCAGTACCTCCCTTATCTCAGACTATCAGAGAGAACATGTACCCATCATTACACATCATCTTCGCAACCCTGCAAGGTTCACTATATCTCTCCTTTAGCCACTTCCCCACATCGACATAATTATTAACATTGCATTTCGTTCATTATAAAATACTTGCACATATGACGAGAGGATTCATTTAAACTAACTGAATCTTTGTTTTTCATATCTTCTACACCGCTTTCTCTATCAAAATTATTCGTTCCGAAATCTTATTGATTGACCCGCTAACATCAATTTTTAGGGCGAGTAACTAATTGAAAAGTTTAATGATTATTCATATCCCAAGTATTGTTGGGGATAATAGCATTCCATTCCCCTTTACTTTCAACAATCATTAAATCATTCAAACAGTCAGATTTCATCATTTGACCTGGACATTGGCACGTGAACATGCTACCGTAATGATAATGTTTTCCCAACCTTTACTCTTGAAGTTAAACCCATTATAAAAATCTAAATCAAAACCAAATCCAAAATATCCAAGATCAGATATATTCTCTACTGGATCAAGAAACAGTATATTTTGTAACCCTATAACCTCATGGGCTTTAACTCTTGATTGACTGGAATAGCCCATGTGAACCCCAATTAAACCGAATCAACAATATGATAACCCATGATTACTCAACCGATTCCTGAACGGCTCCTACAAAAGGGTACTCAATGATCAAGGCGCACGGCGTGCATCAGCTTTGCAACCCTTCAATAGGATGGGATTTGCCTTCAGGATGACCATATTGACCATATTGACTTTTAGACAGTCCAAATAAGCGCTCACATAAATGCATATGTGCAGGTCATACCAATGCACAATGGCTGATTATTTGATCGCAATGTCCCAAACCTAGATGTTCTAAGCAGTCAGAGACCACCCCAAAATATTCTATTTAAGTACCACAAATCACTCTTCGCCGTTCCTTACTGCTTTATTCTCTCCATCGTTCTCTCGCCATCTTTAACGTGCACGTGCCTTTACTAACCTCCGGTCATTACCCAATTGTACTTTAGTTTAAGGCATACATCCAGTCTGATGACAGTGCAGACTCCACTGTAACCGAGGGCCATGGTCATGTTGATACATGGTCATGAGAACCACCAGGACTATAATCGGTCTCCATATAGTAAACCACCAGTACCGAAAAAAACCATCATCTAGCCATACGGGCAGCAAATCCCTAGTGACAAAGTTGTATCTGACAGCTGCACAATCCGCAACACCTAAAACGATTACCAAACAAATCCATTCCTAACCTCTTAATAGATTCTACGATCGAACGCCTCGAGCTCATACGAGTGGTATATATATTCCCTGCTACTGAAACAAGCAATAGAAGATTAAGTTCGCCATTCCGTACCCGTAGAACAATATCAGCCAAACCTTTACTTCTCGCGTCGATGTGAACTTGTTTAGCACCTGTTTTGCAAAACAACTTGAAGTGACGATCCCGACGCGAGTACCACCACCAGTACGTTGAACGCCGTCAGCTGCAAACTCTTGGCCAGAGTGCACACTTTACGAGGAATACCTTAAGAATAAAATAACTGGACAACTGCAGAAACGGCAATCTTTTTAGTTGTTGAACTCCATCGTTCCCATCTTAATCTCTACCTCACCAGTTACTCTTAGATCAACTGTGCTTGCTGAAAAACCTGTGAATCCTTAAAACCACATTTAATTTTTGTGGTGTCAACGTTCATAACGAAATGTTCCCTCCTTTCATCTGCTACACCTATACAATTTCCCGCAGAGTCTTGACTAGGAAGTAATAAACCGACGAGGGAATGCGATTTCAACGCCATCCTAACACGAGCACGACTTGACCGAGAGCACAGTTGCTGCCTCCAGCGGTACATCAATCCAAACACAGATGTAAGGCGACAAAAACGGTAGAACGATCGTCGCTTTAGACATACACATTGCCCTTAGAATCGGTAAATGTGCCAATAGACGCGGCAAAGCAAAAGCGTATAGTATTTTCCATGCTCGAGCAACTTAACCTAAATTGTGCATTAATGATTTGGCTGGCCCATAAATATATGAAGGGTGCCAGCTATAACAAAACATCGTCCTCAGGAAGCCTATTATACACCTCCTGACCCATGCCGCGAGTCAATCCATTCTGACCTAACTTGCGATCGATATGTGACAGCTAACTTTCCTTTTCGTGGTGTTTATTAGCTGTGACAATCACTAACGTAAACAAGTCTCCATATTCGTACGTACATATACAGTCACTTGAAAAGATACCTCTCGCGGTTAGCGTTAATATTTTAGCTATTCGAACAGAGTTTTAATTTTCCACAGCTCATTACGTGTCTAAAGCACTGCATAGTGCTACGATGTAAAGGCAGTCGTTCTA
Organism: Selenia dentaria; assembly: GCA_917880725.1. Taxonomy (NCBI): domain Eukaryota; kingdom Metazoa; phylum Arthropoda; class Insecta; order Lepidoptera; family Geometridae; genus Selenia; species Selenia dentaria. The sequence goes on from OU862887.1 coordinate 2,692,642, forward strand.
TCTATATATCTATATGATACAAGACACGATACTTCCAGATAGTATCTCATACCTTTGTATACTATTATCTCATACTTAACAATTAGTGGTAAAATTAAATGAACAATGCACACTTAGAATAGAAACAGTGCGTTAGTTTCCTTCCGTTTCCAGTATATTGGCTTTTGCCGTCACGTTACAAAAATATGGATTGATCCTACCAGATTCATTCTAGGCTACTCGCTGTACACGACTCGTTCCGGTGGTTCCGATGTCGCCGGCTGCCACGGTGCTAGAGCTGCACTCAGAGTCTCGGCCCCCGAGACCGGCCGCGGTGATCCATTAGTGATCCCAATTCTGTAGACCAGGGGATCGGTTGCGACGGGTGTATCCCACTTCTGAAAATGTAACACCCATTACAATAAAACAATAAAACCAGATTATGCACATGTATTCCATAACTTGAAACTCAAATCTATACCAATTACATTCAACTGAATTTACAAGATGCTAACATTAGTTAAGTAACAATTACATTAAAGCCTACATAAACACCATATCAGTAACATTGGAAAGTTCTATTCGAACGTAGACAAATTTCACAAAAATTACGTTACAGTAAGCAGATTACACAGAAATATACTTAGCTTATAATTATCAGCCTTAATACACATTTCTAAATATTTTGCTCTGGCAAGACTCTATCAGCGACTGACTAGCGATGTCTTCAGATGGGATTTTCCTTCTCCGCCGCCATTTTCTTGGCGGGACAATGCCATGCTCTTCATTGGCTGTTGGAGGCTACATCAAACCACGTGATACCCTCCATCTTGGACTCGCGGAAGTACTTCAGTTCACGTGGTTGCCGCCATGTTTGACTAGCGGAAATGGTGGTGTATTCTTTTATTTGTTCTTGGACTCGCGGAAGTACTTCAGTTCACGTGGTTACCGCCATGTTTGACTAGCGGAAATGGTGGTGTATTCTTTTATTTGTCACATACACTTTATAATTACAATCTAGTTTTCTAAAATTCGTATAGAAATCTGTTTACTAATGTAGGTTACGTTATTGAAGCCAATATAAGCAAAAAGGAAAAATATTGTATATCTCACAGCCTAGAAATGGTTCGATGTGTCACCAACAGAAATTGTTATTCTCAAACATGTATGGATATTTTATCATTATTTTCGAAAGAAGAAAACGCGAAGTATCGAGCTTAAGGACAAAGAAATTCAAATACACAAAGACCTTACATTTACTAAGTAGTTAGTTAATAGTTAGTTACATTGCTGGAGCGTTTTTTTAATTCGGAACATTGTGAAATGGTGTGCTGGAGTCAATAAATACTAATTGGATCTCTTTTATGAGGACGGGATGATAAGTAACTAGCCATATAAATATACTTATATGTATATATATATATATATATATATATATATATATATATATATATATATATATTATATACTAAATAAAGTATATTTATATATAATAAAGTATATTTATAGGGTTTTTATATTCGTATCTCTGGCTACCAGGGCAGGAAGTGGAAAGTTATCTATGACGAGTTAAATAATGTTTTGAGTGAATGTGCTCCTTCTTATGCCACGGTAAAAAACTGGGTGGATGATTTTGAACGCAAAGGCAAAGGTCGTACAGATGTATGCTTGGGCGTGCTTCATCTTGGACAGATGTCCAAGATGAAGCACGCCCCGAACGTCCAAAAAGCATCACGACTCTGGAAATGGTCGTGAAAGTACATGATATGGTTTTAGCAGATCGACGAATTAAGTTATTTGAAATAGCTGACACCACAGGTATCTTAAAAGAACGGGTACATTATATCCTAAGTAAGGAATTAAATATGAAAAAGTTATCGGCCCGTTGGGTGCCGCGATTGCTTACGCACGATCAAAAAAAGGATTCGGGTGCAAAACTCAAAAGAATGTCTGGACCGTTTTCAGAGTAATAAGGCTGATTGTTTACGTCGATTTGTAACAACAAATGAAACATGGGTTCTTTATTACACGCAAGAAACAAAAAAAATCAACCATAACGGTGGAGTCAATCGAGATGCCCGGCTCCAAAAAAAGCCATGGCTGTCGGCTGAAAAAGTGATGGCTTCCGTCTTTTGGGATGCAGATGGGATCTTGATGATAGATTACCTTTCTAAAGGTCAAACAATTAATGGAGAATACTACGGTAACCTTCTAGATAATCTTCATCAATGTATTCAGCAAGAACGACCAGGTTTTGCGAAAAAAAAACACATCTTCCACATAGACAACGCAAGGGTTCACACATGTGGTTAAGCTATGGCAAAAATCAACGAATTGAAGTATGATTTTCTGCCCCATTCACCATATTCGCCTGATCTAGCGCCATCAGACTTCCACTTATTCTCTAAGCTCAAAACTTTTTTTGGGCCGACAGAAATTTGCCACAAATTATGAAGTCATATCCGTTGTAGAGGAGTATTTTGTAGGCCTCGAAAGAAATCATTTTATGGAAGGCATTACTGCTTAAGAACGAAGATGGAATAAGTGCATAAGTTCACGGAGACTATGTCGAAATATAAAACTAATTTTATGACAGAAAGTATAGTGTTTTATTATTAGGCTAGTTACTTATCATTCCGCCCTCGTATCAATCTTGGCTTTTTTATTTTTATTTTAATTTACAAAGTTTCACAGCTTATACAATTTAATATTACGTACATAACTAGATATTTATAAAACCACTCATGAGCCATTTTGAAACTTCATTATATAGACTTTTATGTAACAATAAAGTAGGTAGTCATAGTCGCAAAACACTAAATTAAGACAGTAAAAATAACAATGTTTGTGGTGGATTAAAATCAGTAGTTGAATATAAACGAATCAACTGGTTCAACTGAATAAGTTATATATATAGTTGTCATAACTAATAAGACGTATAGTCCCACATGTAGTATCTAATTGTTGAATTAGTACCTACGTAATGTGCTTCAACATTAATTATGAGTGCTGACACTGAGAGTAAAAACTATAAATCTTAATGATGGGTAATAATTCCAATATATACTTACCTCATAATACAATTAAATAGCATGTGTTATATAAATAGTGTGTGGTGTGTATCGTGTAAGGGTGTGTTTGTGTGTGTCGTGAGATGAGAGAGAGGGCAGCAGGGGGTATGCATTAGTTATAAAGATAAGATAGTACCTTATCTTACCAAAGTAAGTCTGTTTGCTTAGTACAAAGTGCGTTCACGTGGCTGTATAGCCACAAATGCGTTTGTCTTTCGGCACAGATGATACACAGAAAACTGGCGGCAAAGCTGACCAATTCGTCTTGATTTGTTATTTAAATACATCGTATATATAAAATCTAACAATTAAAATGAGTTCCGACGGTTCAGGGAGTGAAATAGAAATTGATTGTACTCCACCAGATTTATGATCAGAAGCCAAAATTGTATATGTAAAATTTATGAATTGGAAAACGAGAAAAAAGTTAACATTTTCTCCAAAACAGTATTTTAATGAGATTGCTTAAAATAAAAATAAAAACATCATGGACTGTTTATTCCATGCTGAAATGTACAGTTCATGTTAAAAACGGCATTGACTTGTAAAACTATGGAAATTTAAACACTTTTCTTAAACGACAATGGAGCGGAATCAAAAGCAAATAAATCGAAGTTATTTACTGGCGAAAACATAATACAATTTTTATTAAAGTACCAGACGATAAATATTTGGTGATAAAGGCAAGCTATGCTATATTTCTCTGCATTCTGTACAGAAAAGCACTATACTCGTATATGCCTCGGCGGAAATGGCAGTTGCCTGTCTCGTAGTATCGAAGTCCTCGCTTACGGCTCAGCCTTCAAACTCATACTCAACCTGCAGTTGCCTATTTCGCGGCTTTTGCAATAACGTGCTACTAAAAGCTACTAAAAACTTGGTTGTCTTCAGACACAGATAGGTAATATATGATTTGTGATACACGTTTGGTTTCGTTATACTTTTGTTCAATAATTCTGTTTCATTCATTTTTAATAATAATTACTTCCATAACAACCCTTCATTTATCCGTATACAAGCTCATGCAGATCAGATTAAGTACTATATGGTAGAACTCCACAACAAGAAGGTACAACAGTTCCACCGAAATACCAAACGTTCTGTCTGCAGCAGATGTAAGGCGCCGTACCGCTCTGTAAGCTATATGTCCGGGCAAGTCTAGCACTGCAGTTTGTAGATCAACTATGAATGACACTGCAACTGCGATGATGAGATGTTGATCTGTATTTCTCTTGACTTTATACAACAATAAGTACCTATTTAAAACTTTTTTAGAAACTAATTTGAAATGTTAAACTATTACTATTAACCGGCAAAAACCTCACGTTCGGGATCGAATAAGTCGACCCGAGTGTTGAGCATGTCAGATGCTCCAATTAATCAACTTAGCTCATCTATTATAATTTCTCAATCGCTGACTCGCTTAAACGCTTATTACTCGTAGTTACTTAGTTCGTTTGCTACTTATTAGCACACTTATATATTATTATATCACTTTTATGAAATATGCGAGTATCACCCGCTCGATCACTAACTCACTCACTAATATAATTACTTATTCGCCCGCTTGCTTGTTTATGTACTCCTGCCTCAGTTTTACATTTGCCCACTTTTTCACCACCTTACACACATTTACACATTAACTCAAGTTAACTTACATACTTCTATATGAACTCACATACAAACACATGTTCCCATTCACTAGTTTGGGACCTGAATAACTTGTGTGGATCACCATCCACACAAGGTATTCATACAATAGGGCAGCAGTGTTTTTTAAATAATAAGGGACACATCCCTTATTATTTAAAAAAAGACTGCTGCCCTATAAATTTAGGGTTGTTTAGGATGTGCAGTAGATTTTTCTTCATTTTTATTTTTAACTCTGTTTAGTGACAGAAATGTTTAATTAAGCTCTGTCCTATGCGGTAATTGGAAATCAATAAATGAAGAAAGGTTTGCTTGTTAATAAAAAAGCTGAGGAATGTTTTAGACAACCTATTTAATATCAATTTATGATCAACGAGTGTTTTATTTTGTTTTGCTTTACAGGTTTTAAATAAACTCTATTTTAACTATTATTATTAACCGGCAAAACACTCACGTTAAGGATCGAATACGTCCTGGCGGATTTCGAGCATGTACGATGCTTATCTTCAGGGTGCGCAGTGGCGTCTGCGAGCTCCCGACGGGCACTCAATTAAAATGTTTGCAAATTTTTACACGAAGGAAAAGTTACCTTTATTCATAGTTCATTTTATAAATAAATATATTTAAGAATTGCATTAAAATAAAAAAAATAAAGAAAGTATCCGAATTCAAAGATATTTTTAGAGAAAGTGCTGATTCAGTAACTGAACTCTCTGACTACACAAAGTTTGAAGCAGAACTTACAAAACAAACATCCGAAAGCAGAGTTCAGACGTCTGCTAAATGTATGGGTATTTATGCCGATCGTTTTCACATAAATCTATACCATTCTGAAACAAACACATAACAAGCTATCTTCAAAACAATGTTTACCGTGTTCGAAGGCATTAATTCTTCTTCACATAAACCTTATTACAGTTGTACTTTATGTAGTGGTTATACCTAGATTGGACCTTATAAAAATCACATGTAAAACTATTTTGATGGGTATTTACTAAGTACGTACGTAGTACAATTATATAGCAATGCTTAGTATTATTTAATTTTGACATGTACATGAAGCTGCACAGATCAACTTCAGCAATTGCACTGCGAACTCATATACATTTGGCCATAGATAATAGGCCTTGCCTTAGCTTTGATTGGAAACGTGGATCCGATACGTTACAGTTTGGATGTTTGGTAAACATATTAAAATAAAGTAATAACAGTCTTCAAACAACTCATTTTTTTTTATTTATTTTTTTTTTATTTCTTTTTATCCATAATTTATTTGGGACTTTTAGTCGCTTAGCGTCTATGCCAGTCCTCGTTAAGGCTTACAATACATTAAAAACATTCACAAGACTTATTGAAGTACTTCAAGCAGGGCTCTGTAGAGTGTCCTAGCCGCTTCACTCCAAGGAACAGCCAAGACAGTCTGCGCTATTCCTAAGTAATTCAAATTTAAACCAAATTCAGAACATACTTGCAACCTCATCTGCTGGCTCCGAACACACTCCACCAGAAGGAGATGAACATCTTCTATAACTCCGCAAGTGTCGCAGTCAAGGGAATCCACCACATTCAACTCATGAAACCTCTTTTGATGTGTACCTACTCCTAAAATGATGATAAAAAAATAAACTTCTATATAATATAATGATTATGGTCAACAAAGCTTATATATGTAGGAATGGAACGTTAGCAGTAAGCATGATAACGGTGACGAACGAATGGTGCGTGAGAGAAAGGTACGATGAATAATATGAGCGAGAGGGAAGACATTAAAGAAAGATGGCGAGTGCGTGATAAAACTGTGTACACAGAGGGAGAGTAATTTTAAGATAAAATTAGTAGCAGCGGTCCTGCGGTGTAAAACAAAAGGAAGAATAGGGGAATTAAAGAAGAGAAGATACGTAAGACGTTTTTATTTACGACGACTCCCCTAGCTTCCTACATTTTGGGGGCTCGTCCGGGATCCACGTGGGCACGGTGGCGTGGCGTGTATATTAAGATACGATGACGACATTTTCAAAGGACGCTGACACAGTCCTTCTCAAAGGACGAAAACTCAAGACGCAAGAAAATACGACGACTTACGAAGTTCAACATTCAAGACGCATATATGAAACGACGCGAAGACGGCACGGCAGCGGCATTAGTGGAGAAAATGGCGGACAACAAAGACAAAGACAAAGACGGCGGCACTTTCGCCTACATGGAGACTACGAAGTTTAGCGGCGGCGATGACCAGACTTATTCATCTGCTAAGTGGGCGCAAGATTTAGAAGATAATGCCGAAATATTCGGGTGGACACCCCAGCAACAGTTAATTATCACCCGCAGATCCTTAACCGGCACGGCGGAGTTATAGCTTAGAACGGAAAAAGTGCACAAAACATACGATGAACTGAAAGTGGCAGTGCTTAGAGAATTTCCGGAAACAATCAACAGCAAGGAGATGCACGAATTGATGTCGGCACGGAAAAAGCGTCATGATGAAAACTGTTATCAATACATGCTGACAATGAAGGAGATGGGAAAACGTGCTAAGTTCCCAGACTACGTAGCTATTCAATACATCATAGATGGAATTCCAAACCTGGAAACTAACAAGGCTATTTTGTACGGCGCTACAACGTATCCGTCATTAAAGGAGAAATTGGGTTTGTATAAAACTATCAAGACGAAGGCGGGCAAACAAGAAGCTGAAAAGCCTAGAAAGCAGATAGCATCATCATCATCGGTACATCGGCAGCGCTGTTTTAATTGTGGCGATCTGACCCATAAGGCTAAATTTTGTCCGAACGGAATAAAATGCTTCAAATGCAACAAATATGGCCACATGGGACAAAATTGCAGAAGCGTCGATAAAGTAATCTCAAAAACTGACAACAATGCTACTATGTCGGTACAGCAGCAACGGCATCCAAACCCTACAGCAAATCGGCGGTATCTCCGGCCTTACCCAAAAACTCAAGAGTTTCAGCAACCAACCAGGAGCGAGGCGATGTTTGGAATAACCAATTAGCGGACGGAAACAGAGAGCCATGACGAAAAACGCAAGATGGCGGCAGATTGCCAAGGAGGGCAAGGAGACGTCATGCAAGTTGTAAACAATCCGGAAAATAGTCAAACCGATAAAAATAAAGCGGTTAAAATAGTGAAAGTAGCTGATACAAGTGTTAGTGCATTGGTCGATACAGGCAGTGACGTCAATATAATCCGCGAAGACTTGTTCGAAGAGTTGAACGTGCCGCGAAACGTCCAACAAACGATCTTATCTGGACTCGGACCTTCACAAGTAAAATCGTGCGGTAAAATAAGTTTAGACATACATATCGATGGACAAATTTATTGTAATATTGTTTTTCACGTGGTACCTACGGGCTGTATGCCATACAAGTTGATTCTAGGTCAAGAATTTTTCAAAGGTGTTGTTATGGTAATGCGTGAGGGTGCCGTGTTATTATCGCCGAAAGACGATGAATGGATGTTTCGAGGGAATTGTTGTGTGAGTGAGATTGATGTTGCAGGTCACATCACCAACTCAGCTGTCAAGGAAGAGGTAAGGCGTCTAGTCAAAGAGTACAAACCGGTTCCGACGAAAGAAGCACCAATACAGTTAAGGATAGTATTAAAGGACGATATTCCAGTCGTTCAGCGGCCTCGGAGAATATCACTTGCAGAGCAAAAGTTGGTCGAAGAACAGGTGGATGAATGGATACAGAAAGGAATAGCTCAGGTTAGTTTTTCAGAATATTCCAGTCCCTTAGTATTGGTGAAGAAGAAAGACGGTTCGGTGAGAGTATGTGTAGATTATCGATTATTAAATAAAAAAATAGTTAAAGATGAGTTTCCATTGCCAATCATCAGTGACTTAATTGATAAGCTGAAATATGCTAAATTGTTTAGTGTGCTCGACCTTAAGAATGGGTTTTTTCATCTTAAAATAAGTAAGGAGTCGATACCATATACCTCATTTGTAACACACCACGGCCAATTTGAGTATTTACGTGCACCTTTTGGATTGTCTGTGTCGCCTAAATATTTTAAGAGATTTGTTACCATAATATTTAGAGAACTAATATCAAAAGGTATAATGATGATATTTATCGATGATATTGTGATTCCAGCAAGCTCAGAGGCTCAAGCTCTAGAGAGACGGTATCAGGTGCTAGAGGTAGCTTCTCAATATGGCCTAGAGGTTAACTGGAAAAAAGCTAAGTTGATAAGTAACGAGATTGAATTCCTGGGTCATCTTATTAAAAATGGGGAGGTCAGACCAAGCCCTGACAAAATTCAAGCAGGTGTTAGGTATCCAGAACCTAAAAACATAAAACAAGTTCAGAGTTTTATTGGTTTAACATCTTATTTCAGAAAGTACATCAGAGACTATGCAAAGATTGCCAAACCATTGACGGATTTGATGAAAAAGGGAATACATAGCTACTAATATTTAGAAACTATTCATCTAAGTTATTTAACAATTGTACGAGTCATACCAAGCCAATGTCTTTACTTACCTCCTTTATAAGATACCTATTTTAACTCTGTTTAATCTTTTACATTAGTCTGTAAGATATAATAACATGAACGAAACAAGAATGTACAATGAAAGCTGTGATTATATGAGTGATAAGGTAACATATCTGAGGGCAGATATGATGGACGGATGGCCGAATGTAAGAATGGAACGTTAGAAGTAAGCATGATAACGGTGACGAACGAATGGTGCGTGAGAGAAAGGTACGATGAATGAGCGAGAGGGAAGACATGAAAGAAAGATGGCGAGTGCGTGATAAAACTGTGTACACAGAAGGAGAGTAATTTTAAGATAAAATTAGTAGCAGCGGTCCTGCGGTGTAAAACAAAAGGAAGAATAGGGGACTATATATATATATAGTATGTTTGGTACCTCATAGGGTAAACCGATTCTCAAACTTTTTTTGTTTGCAAGCTGGTGCTTCCCGTGTTGTCCCATTTAAATTTCATCAAATTCGGTCAAGTAGTTTTTGAGTTACACTCCAATAACTGAATAGAGTAGAAGTCGGTATACAATTGTTTAAATTGTACTCGTGTTCTTATATATAGGTATCAGAGTTGTTCCGGATATGAAAGTATATTTTGTAGTTGCATGTCTATTAACGAACATTATTGTGATAAAAATAACAATTGATTCGTAAAACACATTTTTCAACTTTCATAATATTTAGAGAAGTTATGCCAGAGTAACTGCCTGTGTAATTTAGTGCGTAACAGAATTTCGTTGGATCTTCAGTAGTTGTGGGAAACAATGTCAAACTGTAATATAGGTGAGCGTCTTGGAGACGAAGAGGATCACATTAAATAAATGAAGCAATACATCAGTTTGATGGCGCGACACGACGAGCGATGATGCAGAAGGGTCACGAGATTTAATTATTACAACATACGAAAACAGTTTTGAGGGTCTGATTGCTTGAGCATTAACCTACATCTATGAATAATGAAGAAGATAACTTTAAAACGTATCTCAATGATTATTTGATGTGTTCTTTTCACCGAGGAGAGCCCTAAATAAGAGCATAAAGCAAGTTTATTTAAAACTTTTATATAACCCTAATTTATAAATAAAATATTTCTAGGTTATGTCCTCTAATTGCAAAATATGTAAGCATTCGATGATGTTATTTAATACATTGTGGAAAAATAGCACTCGGGCGTCTGTTCATGTTCACGTCCTTGTGACGAATAGAGCGGTAACGTGCTGGAACTGCGGCGGCTGGAGACAGGCACAGCGTCGGGCAATGTGGATACTCAAAAATAATACGAATTTGTTGGCAAAGTCATAATAAATGTATAGACAGAGTTAAAAAAGGGCTTTCTAGCAATATCGTCTTGCTTGGTTCGGGGATTTGCAATTAGTGTACGATTTCGCATCGATCAATGGAGCCGCGACATGCTGGCACGTGGGAATATGATACTTATTAAATATATTAGCTGAAAATAAAAGAAAGTTTCTCCATAAAATATGACAGAAGTCGGGCGCAATATCTTTCTAGTATCTACAAAAATATTTTTAATAGGGTCGTTTGAAGTTAGTAGCAATATAACGCCGTAATAGGCGCTATAGTGGATCCGACATCGTCACGGCGTAACCAGACGAGAACGTGTTTTTACTTGGTACTCGTATTATACTCGATTTTATTAATAAAATTATACGTTTGCAAAGAAATATTGAAATGTGACGATCTTCAAATACACATGCAAATACCTTTATTGCATAATTATAGGTACACATGTATTAGTACTTTGCCTTTTGTTTAAGTTAACATAACTGTGGTACAAAAAGCAGAATTGCGACTTTGTTTCTACTTCCTACACTCACGTACACTCAGAGGCACGAAACAGTTCCTAATGCAAAATTATACACATTCAAACCGTGACGAAACACTATATGTGAAACTATACACAATACAATTTTATACATCTCTACTCCCCTCCAAACAATTATAAATATTGATTTAGATCATATAATGTATGCGAACAGTGTTAATCAGTTGACAAAAACAAATATACATCTATAGAAAATACTCTCTAAAGCTTAATGTTAGTATAACGTTGACCTGCCGTGCGATTCTCTCAGAGCAAACATCGTTACATCTTTGACAACATCCGTGAAACAAATGAAGATATGACAAGAAACGTTGGAAAAACAACCTTATGTATAAGAGCGATATCACATAAAGTATTTGACATCGGTGAGCTCGTCGACGAATCATTAGAGAATTGCACGGCTGATTGTATTAAATTATATTTATTTTTATGTAACAGATGTGCAACGACTTTTACACAGGACGTTTGTACAAAACTACACAAATGATTTCCCAATAAGCGCCATCTGCCATCTGACGCATTTTATCCCGAAGCTTTCTAATTTCGAGTTCCTGGGTTCGATCCCCAGACAGTTATTGGGTTCTTCTAACAAAAAAAATTCATTAGCAGTCCGAAATCTGGAACAGTGACCCCTAGATGACAATAGGCTCACACATTCATAGATTAATTATTATCGTTTACCCATGTAAGAAACTCTATTCGGATTATGTTTACAATAATAATAGGTATTAACGTAAACTTGCGTCTTTTCTATAACAACAGTTTTATTAATCCCATTTTAAAAAGTTATAATGAAACTTCAAGAACAAGATGATTATATCAAGATTATGAATCACTTCATGTGCCTGAGGACATCCCGAGGAAAATAAGCCAAGCTGAGTTGCGCGAAGCATCAGCCGGCAGCAAGCCGCGCCGGGACTGCAAAACGCGGAGACGTGGCGTGTTTTGTAATTTCCTGAAGCAATACACTTAAAATTTCAAAATAAAATAATATTCAGAATTTACATTTTCAAGTCTGAGTGGGAAAAACTGTCAGGTTGCCCTATTCTTGTTAGTTTTGTTTAATCAACACACGGTGCAGTTCCTGTAAAAGTAGGGTGATTTCTGCGAAATCTATTCAATTATTGGCCAAATATGGCGAATCGCGAGTCAACGGGTTAAAGGTATTCGGAAGACATTTTATAAAATGGACAATATGTATTGTATTGTTGTGGCCCACATTCCACGTGCTTGAGAATCTGTGTTTAACAATTTATAAAGAATGGGCAAAATTTGTTAAATAATTACAGTAAGTATTATTACTTAAAAAAACTACGCAGTTATTTTTTTTACTAAATAATATTTTAAACAAAATAAGAACAGTCCGAAAAATATTTGCATTATGTTTTTTAAAATTTTACTAAATGTGATCAATTTATATTAATTATAGGATCAAATTAAGATACCATTATGAAAATTTAATCATCAGGAATGCAAATTTCAACTAGAATGGCCTTTTTTCACTCAGATGTTTGGATAAATCTTAGTAGGAATACATCTCATACATATAAACTTTTAGTTTACAGTTGAATTTAAACAAATCTGAATTAAGTAACACAAGAAGAATAAAAATCCCCAATGTTTTAAGTTTAATAATTTGAAATAAAATGATTGAATTTCAATTTTATGTTTTTGAGCAACATAGGACTGTACAATAAACAGATGCCATGTAAATGACTTTGATTCCATTTACTACTGCTGCACGTTTCTATGGCTAAAAGACAATATTTGTAAATACTTTTATTATTATGCCGTTTATTTTTTATATTTTACCATTATATTTAAAATTAAAGATTTATATTATTGCTGTACATTTTTTCTGATATGCATAAAAATTAGTCTAAAATAAAATAATATACTTTCATGGAAAAAGGGTTAAAGAGTTTATCTTTATATGTATCTAATATGTTGTTAAATGTCTGTCCTGGTGTATATAACATGTCTACCTCAAGATATGATAAGTGTATACATTTAGTCATCAGAAGTTAATATTTATTGAAGCGGCGGGTTTTTTGCTTTCCTGCGGATTGGAAGAAGTTTAATAGTAGACTCCGTTGATGGATGTATGTTGGAGTTCCACAAACGTGGATACTATTTGATTACTGCTGATTACAGCTCGGATATAATTGATACTACGAACGAACATAGTGCTAACACATATTCGTGCAGTGCATGTACATTGCTATGTAAGGGCAACAACACCCACCGCCGTAAGCACCGCACTGCTTGATTTATGAGCTTTGAAGAGGACAAGTAAATATCAAAATACCGTTGTTTTTGCGTATCAATAGTTTTGCAGATACTGAAAAAGATTATATCTGATTATTGTATGAACGTTTATTTAAAAAACAATAATTGTTAATGTGTACATCGCAAATAACTTGATTGTACTACAACTACTCAGTATAGTTTGTATCAACTTATAGTCTCTAAGTAATCAATCGCCACGAGTAGTGTTCCGTCGGTGCCGGGAAGGACATCAATAAACTCACTTTTGCGTATCTATAATCAAATGTTCTTAAACGATGCCGAGTAAGATGTTGAACAGTTATCTACCGCATAACTCAGCGTAACGATCAACTGAACGTTATAAAACCTTCGAAGAATCTTACGGAAAAAAAGTAAAAAATTACAGAAGCCATCACCTCGCTGGAGTGACAAACTGTAAAACGAAACTCATAATATTAAGAAACGAGCCGCCAGCGAACCCACGAGTTCGCGGCTCTTAAAAAAGATTAAAAGTTATACCTAATTAAAGATTATTACTGTTTCGGCTTTATCAACAGCGTCAGTTCGCAAATCCCTAAACCATTAAGTGATTACAGACGAGGAGTTTGATGCGGATTTTGTTATACGTTTTGAATTGCGGGAAAATATGTTTTTTCGGTTTAAACTTTTAAAGTTTATAATGTTGTTATTATCTAGTCCCATTTCGCTTTTGCTGTTGTTCGTGTCAATACATTTTGTTGCATTAAATTAGTTCTTGAATGCGCACTGCCAAGGACGGAGTTCTTGCCTGAGTCTATGTTTTCTGATTGTTGAGATCTTACAGTTTTGAACGATATTAAGTTACACACACCTATGTTTTTGATGTGATGTGTTGGAGAAAAAGGTTAACTATTAATCCACTTACAGAAAAGGAACCGGTTCTCAACTCGATGCCTATTATTTCTTTCACATATAAGTTTTCCATGTATCATCCGATATTCTTTATTCACGATAAAAGGTTATTCCTTAGTCTTAAACTTGATGTCTTTTGACGTTTTATGTGAAATTTAATTTAATTTAGTGATTCTGCTTCACCAATATGAACGACTACGATGTAGCGACGCTGCATGACTGCTACGTTACTACGGCGTAGTGCCGTAGTAGATGCCGCGTAGAGCACGATATTGCAAATACGTAACCAAAGAAGAAACTACACAAGGATGGGAGTGAAGTAGTGCCTGACTTCGATAACATCAACTTATACCTAAATACAATTAATGTAAAACATTTTGCTCGATGCTTTTCGGGTCGGTTGGTTGGTAGGTAGGTTTGACGGTCATAATTCGGGTTCCGGACGGAAATTCGTCTACGCTACGTCACTAGTACGCCTGGGTTCGAGCCTGAAGACGTTGGACTGGTTTGCGGAATCCTAAAGAGCAATACCAAGTAAGTATGCACAATGTTTATACACTCTAATATACCTATTAATCTGTCTTCCCCATTTTCCTGTGTAATGGTAGTATGTACAGTTCACATGACAAGACGGCTACTACACTACTACACTCAATACTCTGTACATAGCATTTATTTAAAGCGCCGATTGCCTCAATGGCAGTAAGTCGGCTCAAGACAACGCCAGATGTCTTCCAGTTTACAACGAACAATGGTGACTATCAGAGCGGCAGCGGATCTCGCCGGTTTATATCGGTTTATTCAGCTTTAGACCGCTCTACGTTGTATCGTTTGAACGGAACAAGCGTGGCATGCGAGACGTGCGGCAACAATGGTAGTGACGTAATGATGCCCATTTGACGTATTTCGTGACGTTAGGCGCGTGTGAGCTGGTTCCCGCTTACTTAACTTATTCTCCTCGTGTAGGAACTACGAGTACATGTGTGGGATTTGTCGGGGGTTCGTGCGCCACTAACTATAGGCTTCCTTGTTATTGTTAGCGTTCGTATTGCTAGAAGGAAAAGGTGAAACTATACTTATATTCGTTGTTTGGTGGCAGGGTTCTACTGACTGCATTTTTTATTCACTAATTACTTTGCATGTAAATACTCACAGGTTATTCTAGTCGAGATATTATGAAGAAACAACAAAGCTAAACAAACTAGCTCCTTATCTTATTTCGACTGACATCTCTCTGTGATAAGACGGAGTTAAAGAACATGCCAACATGATCACATGAATCGTATGTGTTAAGGAAGCCCAACTTCCTAGGCGGTTGGCCTGTGGAGCCAGATTTTGACCACGCAGCAATAGTGCGCAAGCCTTACTGCGTTAAATAGTGAAGGGCACTGTAGCTAGTGCTGTTACACGGCGAAAGAGACTAAAAACCAAGGACTATAAGTTCTAAGCTCTGGCTAGCTCTGCAGTTGCCACAACCAAATACACGATAGTTAAGGGTTTAAAATCCACAGCAACACGAGATCGCCATCTTATAGTAACTTTGAAAACCAAACGGACTGTGCGCAACGACGACAAGTGACCAGATGGAAGATGGGACAGGCCCTGGTTAGGGGTGCTACATGTGTGGACACACCGGCGGGGTCTCATCTCCCTGGAATGATTGACCGGGCTGGCGATGCCGCGACTAAAGCGGAAGACCTCAAACGTCATAAATATTTGTATTTAGAATGAAAATGTTTGTGCCGTTTGGGGTTTAAACATAAGGGCCCATGGGGGCCGTCTGCACTCAACTCGTTTAGGGATCTGGCTAAACGTTTTGTTGAGGCGACGGGTGACTGAAATGCTGGCGCATTATATATTAGTTTTTATTTTTACTTTTAATATTTTGCAAATATTTGTATGTTTATAATCCTTAATAGAGTTGCATAGTAAATAATATACTAAATATTTAGATATATGTATAGCACATAAGTAAGTACTAGTCTAACGGATAATTCGCTATAACATACTTCCTTCCACCTTTAGTACAACCAAAAAACTATTTTTTAAGTCTCTAACTGTACTGTGCGAGGAGTTGCTATAAGTTTCCTTTATAAACTTCTCGTGACCCTTCCTTACAAAACTATAAACAACGCCCAACACATTTAATTTGCAGAACAAACAAAAACTCCGCAGCAATTACCCAACACCTCGCATTGTACATCATGGAATTAAATATATCGTAGAGACGAGATGGTTCTTCAAGGTGAGCGTGTCTTTTAAAAAGTAAATGGACACATTGAACTCACTAGAACTTTAACGCCAGTGTACAGCAACGGCTGTAGATTTTTTTTACTTTCCACTATCGTCTCTTAATGTGTAAGCAAACATGGAAAAACTGTTTTTTTTTTATTAATTTAGATAAGTAGACACCTCGTTAATTGTAGTGGTAAGCCACGCCTCTTTAACAGTAACAGTAACGGTTTTATTTGGCACTGTATGCACGCTGCCATTATTTAGTAATTCGTTCGCACCCTATTAGTTACTCTAACAGTAACTCATCATAATAACACGTTACAGACTTAAATAAAGTATCTATCCAAACGATATTACGTACATTACCGTGACTGTTGTGGTAGCCAACAAGAGAAATATTTGTTTTAGAATACTATATATATATAAAAATGTCAAGTATACTTAATTATAAGTATGTGCTTTCAATTATTAACTAAAATAAATACATTTACCTAAGTAAATAACTCAAAATCATAGGGTGTTTGCTCAACTAACCACTTTTTTAGTTTATTTTTATAGGATTGCATAGAGGCGGCATTTTTAATATCGTTTGGCAGTTTATTGTAGACAGTTGGAGCCATCAAGTGCACCAGCTTTGATGACTTGCCCAGTCGCCGTGGAATAGCACTCAGCTCCTGCGCCTTTCTAGTGTTATATTTATGAGAGTCCCCCAGTCTAGTAAACGATGACAGATTATCTCTCGCGTACAGAGCCGTCTGAAGGATTACCATCGCTGGGACCGTAAGTATCCCTAGAGACTTGAAGAATGGCCGAGCGGACGTTTGTCTCGACACTCGTACGATGGCCCTCACTGCTCATTTTTGCATTCTGAAGACTCTTTGCCAGTCGGCAGCGCGTCCGAAGAGTTCGATGCTGTACTGTAACAGCGAGTGGATTGATGCGAAGTACAGGCTCCTAGCTGTGGTTTCAGGTAAAATAGTCTTCTCGCTCAGCTTTTCGATGTGCTATTCCCACGTTAGACCACTGTCTAGCTGAAAACCTAGGAAATTTGTACAGCCCAGTTGTATACGCTCCGCGCCTATGTCTACAGACAGTTTCTTATATTTACGACCTGAAAGGTTGAAATGTATGAAGTGAGTCTTGCTCTCGTTCAATATAAGCCCGTTAGCTTCGAACCATCTGTTTAGATGTACACTGTATGTATTGGTGTACACTACGTTGGCGGACTTAATAAATAAATAAATAAATACTCGTAGATCGAAAGCAGTTGCGTTCAGGTTAATCTCGAGCAGGTCGACATTCGGTGCGGTTACTATCGCAGCAACGTCGTCGGCGTACATGAGCACATGACCTCTTCCTACGTTTTCGGGCAAGTCGTTAAGCAGCACCGAAAACAAGATGATAGATACGGAGGAGCCTTGTGCTACGCCAATCTGCGTGGTTAGTGACTTAGATTTAACGTCACCTCCACACCCAACTACGACCTGGCTCCTTCCCGACATGTACTCGTTCAGCAAACTCAGAGCGGGGCCATCGATACCGTAATACTTCATTTTGGAGGCAAGCACATGGTGGTCAGTGACGTCAAACGCCTTGGATAGGTCACAGAAGATTATGGCTACTTGTAGTTGCGTCTCCCGCGCTTCTAAAACTTGCCGCACGAGCTCATGCGCCAGCACCGTCGTGGAGCGGCCGGGGCGGTATGCGTACTGCCTGTCTGACAGGGCTTCACTCTCCGCCAGGTATTCAACCAGGCGCGCGCTCACACCGTATTCGAACACTTTTGCAATGCACGGTATGATGGATATGGGTCGGTAGCTGTTGATGTTTTCTTGTTTACCTTTACCTTTATAAATCGGGGTGACTTTTACCTGTTTCAGCACTGTTGGGTATGTGCCATGACTTATACATTCGTTGTATAAGCCGGATAAAACGCAATCCAGAGGTTCGGCCGCGTCGCGCAACAAAGAGATCGATAGGTCATATATGTCCTTCGTGTTTTTGTTCGCGACGCCGGCGGTAAGAATGCGAAATACTTCCATTGGTGTGAAAGGTCTCAACCGCAGCGAGCAATCAGCGGGACAGCGCGCAGCCGCCAGCGCACAGCGCGCGGCAGCTACGTAAGCGGGTGGCACCCCGCACGCGGACGCGGCTCTCACGAAGTGTGAGTTCACAGCGTCCACGGTTCCTCTTAGCTTCACCGTGGTGACCCAAGCCACGGCTACGGAGCCCCCCGCCACGGCAAGGCGGGAACACTCGGGGGGGGGGGACGTATATACAACCTATTTCATGTTCCTTCAACCAGTGTTCAGTGAGGCACAGTACATCACATTTCAATTCACTTGCTAACAACACCTGTAACTGACTTGTTTTATTTTTGAGCGATGCAATATTCTGATGGCATATGATCAGCACGTCACTTTCAGTATTGTTAGTGTTGCTCATACCGTTAGTTGGCGTAATATTCACTTGCGATGCAGGAGAACCATATGCACAGTGCGGGTGGCGCGGCGGGCTATTCCCTAGTGTCTCCCCGTTGGACACGGGGGCGTCCGGGAAACCACTCCGAGAAACGTACTCCTGGAGGCCACACGGCCGGTGTTGTCACCTGATCGTAGATACTACTGGGCATACCTATCATAAAAGCAGCATGCCTATCAGTACGTATCTTCTTTTTATCGACGGTGTAGTTTGACTTCACAACCTTCTTAAGAAACAGTTCTATTTTTTCGGATGTGGTATTTGGCTCGAAATACCAAGCCTGAATGTAGCGGATTCTTTCCACGGCTTTGAATTTGTGGTCGTCCTTCCCCGTTCCTATAACAACAGGTCGTTTATTTCTCCGTTTCGGGCCAACAACTTTTCATTCGGTTTGTGCCTTTAATTAATTCTGGTGTTGCTTTCGATGGATCCGTGGTGGATAATTTCGTCGCTAGCGGCGTTGTCGAAATTGTAGCCGATGAATTTACAGTTTCTTTGTTTACGTTTCGCACTGACGTTGGAGTTTCATCGCGCGCCACGCTGGATTTACGCGGTGCAGCGCTTGATATTTTCGCTAAGGCGGTCAGTCTGTTGCGTCGTGCGGCGCGTTCCGATCTTTGCAGCGCTGCAGTGGACACATTTGCCACGCAATCCGGTGGTAGGTCGGCTGATGCCGCGCACTTGTCACTTATTACTATGTCGTTTGTTGTCGGCAATGATTTGGAAATAATCTTCGATTATTCTTCTATCTTCGCTTCCAACGAGTCAATTTTATTCAAAAGGCCTAATACAGTCTTCTGTAAGTCTCGTATTAAACTTTCAAGCAGTTTATTCGACATTATAACGTTCAAAAGGTTTAATAACGCGGAGTCGAGCTTTACACGACCACGTAGGGTACGGATACTATTATATACTAATATTTTAAGGAGTTATTTAGGCTACTTTATCATCAGCTTACAGGAGTCATCACGCGGATGAAACCGTGGAGCGGGTAATAAATGATATATCGCATCCAAATAAAATCGAGGTTCGATTTTAACAGTTACTCCTGCCTATACCAGTTGAAGGGTGCACTTGGACAATAAGCTCTGCGCGGCGTTACATAACCGTTGTACCCTCAAGATACAGATCGACTGCAACGTTAAAGCCTTCAAAATAATAATATTAAATGTTTCCTCCTGTGTTCATCGCAAAGAGCAAGCAATTAAGTAAGAATTAAAAAAAACGATATTCAACTGTCGCCTGACTCGTAAAGAACTACATTATAACTAATCCTTTCGTAGTACTTTTGTAGCAGTAGTGTCGTATTGATATCGTAGCTCTGTGTAGCCCTTTATTAACGTTAACGTGTACACACTCGCACTCGGGTGTCCTGTGTCGCAGGAGACACGGACACACACACAACATCCATCACACACATGAGACAATCATTTCTGCTTACCACACAAATACTTGTCCCAGCCCGGGATCGTACCCGCGACCTCGCACTCCGAATGCAGAATCACTACCAACTGAGATAGTGTAAACGACATTTTACCCAATAACCGAGCCCTGTAACAATATTAAATTCTCATATCTAAACACAAACCTCGAGTACGAGAACTTCAAAGAAACTTAAATGTTCCTTGCATAATAACGAAATTACATTCCAACAGGCAACATTAGTTTATGGACAAATAAATTACTTTACGTAGTTTTAGAGCTAAGTGCTTAACATTAATGAATATCTTACCGTAATTAGCAACATTACCAAAGAATTATTATGAAGGAAATATTAAGATGTCGAAAGATTTTTAAAAGTTTATTTCCATGTTTTAGCAAAACTACGTAATATTGCCAAACGCTGTCTTATCTGCAGCTGCAGGATCAAAGCTGATTATGGCTACTCTAGGGTCCGGTCGAACTAATCCGAGCCAATGTCTCCCTCCGTCTCCGTCCGGGGTTATGTCAGGGAGCATTAGCGTAGTTATATCGAACCACATACAAGCACTCGGCTATACTGACCGTATAAACTAAAACTGGTGAGCTACCTGCAACTTGATTCTTCGAGCTAAATAATAAATAGAGTGTAAAGAGTGAATTGTTTTAAATTTTAAAAGATGAACTTTACAGTTATATAAAGCAAGTCAGGGATTTGCAGTTAAATAATTTGGCCTCTGCTGTCGGAAATCGGATAATAAAACTCAAGGGAATCCAGCTTAACAGGTGAAAAGCCTCTTGTGCATGAGTTAGTATTGGTTGGTACTGCCACATAGCCGGATATTGGAAGCATATCTGAATGCTCTGGCGAATGTGTGAGTTAGCGGCAGGTTTCGGTTTCGGTTTGAGTGACAATACAATTTTAATTCACCTGAAACTAATTAGAAAAGTGAAAAGGAGAGTAATAACGAGAGAATTACGCCAACGAACACATATTGAGTGCTGCGTTACATTGCACAATCGTCACAAACACTACATATTGTAGTTGTTACATACAATACGATTCAAAACTCCCTCGGCAATGTCGATAAAATTGATGATATCCGACAATCGGAATTGCTGGTACCATACACTAAAACTTCTTTGGTCAGACGATTACGGTACATTTGTATTGTCAATAATTGCAAACTATGATGGAAAAGCTAACCAACCGAGACTGGTCAATTGCTCTAGCTCACTACTGCTTCAGGACAACGCTAGACCTCACATTGCACGACAGACGGTTGCTAAATTAGAGGAGCTGCGATTGGAATGTCTCCGACTCCCACCACACTCTTCAGATCTTGCTGATGCATATGTTAGGACCTAATAATACAATGACGTGATTCATAGAGTGCTCAGCGAGACGTCATCGACGCGGGCGTCCCGAACACTCCTTGAAAAAGGCCACCGAATGTGGTCGAAACTATAGTCGGACCTATCCGATAAATATTACGTGAGTAATCCCGTATTTTTTAATTAATAATGATTCATACTGTGTACCTAAACACTTGTCAGGTTGTTATTGAACAGAATGGAAAACATATCGCTTTGAAATTAAATGAAAGGATAGTTCCAATATAGAATGAAAGAGATAATGGCACCCCGAAGGAAAGTCCTTCCCTTTGGAGATGACAACACTATAAGAAGGATTATCCTTTGATCACAAAGTTCAAACCGCACCGATTCAAACTATTGTGTTTATGTAATATTGTAAACAGCAAAAATATCAGATATTTATAATTATAGTTTTATGTTCATTCTAAAGATCAAACAGTTTTAAAGAATGAATTTTCTTAAACGTAATTTAATAATAATAAATCTTTATAATTAATTAATTTATCTATTGCGATAAGCAATGCATGTGTCATTTTTGTCTTGAATCTTGAATTGAGATTAGTATGCGGTCAAACTTTAATCGAGACGGAGGATGGTTCTTACCACATACTTGGAAGCCTTGCCTTCATGGAGCTCATTCTGATGAAAATGATGTATCTGGTGCAAATGTAGTGAGCTCTTTTTGCTGGGACGTTCCCTCACATACCAGCAGGCGCTTCACCAGCGACGACGATCAAGAGGGTTCACCGTGACGCGCCAACGCAACATAGAGCATCCCGCCCCCGCACCAACATTTAACATCACGAGCGCTACGAGCTGCCTACCGCAGTGCTAAGCGAGACGTCATCGACGCGGGCGTCCCGAACACTCCTTGAAAAAAACCACCGAATGCATCATCATCATCATCATCATCAGCCTGTAGCAGTCCACTGCTGGACATAGGCCTCTCCAATTGCACGCCACTTAGGTCTATCTTGGGCTTCTCGCATCCAGTTTTTGCCAGCCGTCTTGCGCAGATCGTCACTCCACCGTGCCTCAGGACGTCCTACACTACGTTTGCCGAGACGCGGTCTCCGCTCTCTAGAACTCGTTTACCCTAACGGTTGTCGGTTCTACGGCTAATATGGCCAGCCCACTGCCACTTCAGCTTGCTGATCCGGTGGGCTATGTCGATGACCTTGGTTCTCTGACAGATCACTTCATTTCTGATGCGATCCCTCAGAGAAACACCGAGCATAGCCCTTTCCATAGCCCGCTGAGCGACCTTGAGCTTGTGGACCATTCGAGCCGTCAGTGTCCACGTTTCGGCTCCGTATGTCATGACGGGTAGGACGCACTGATTGAAGACTTTCGTCTTCAGGCACTGTGGAATCGGCGAAGTAAGGACTTGACGTAGCTTCCCAAACGTTGCCCAGCCCAGCCGAATTCTTCTATTCACCTCGTTCTCAAAGTTGTTTTTTCCCAACTGCAATGTCTGCCCGAGGTACACATATTTTTGAACAACTTCGAGAACGGCGCCGTGTATCGCAATCGGTTCCGGTAGAACATCTCAACATTATATAATCAGATCATATCAACATTATCATATTTACATTTTCATTTCACAGATTGAACTCAATATACCGTACTATGAAGAAATACTTATTATTTATTCGTAGATACTATGATATCAAAATTCTACCGTTACGTCATGACACTGCTAATAATAACTTCGTCGATTATTGGTGCATACACGTAAACGTAAGTGTACCGCTATTTTATATATACGATTGTATTAGTTATGTGAAAATAGACAATTATCATAGCGCTTGTATCGTACGTTCGCGTCTCGTCACACAACTAGTCAATCTTTATTGTTATGTACTTGCATTGTTTTTCGCGCAAACAACTAACATCTGTATGCCTGATATTTATGTGTTGATTATCGGGTCACTTACCAGTCAAGTATCTACTTGGCTGGTTTGTGATTATGGTTTTTAATATATATTATCAGAATGTTAGGGGTTTGCGCACAAAAACAATGCAATTTAAAAGAAATATTCAGCTTTCTAATTTTGATGTGGTGGTATTGACGGAGACGTGGCTTATGGACGGGATAGCGAGTGAGGAGTTGTTTAGCAGTGTGTACACCGTGTGGCGGCGCGATCGTGAATACGCGCGGCTCGGACAGACCCGTGGTGGCGGGGTCCTTATCGCTGTGCGCCGTGACCTTGCAGCGCACGCGCGCCCCGAGTGGCATTCCACTGCGGAGGATCTTTGGGTTTCAATTCAATTTAAGGGGCATGGGACAATTCCACCACAAAACCTTCATCTGGGAGGCGTCTACATGTGTTCACAGAGCCATGGCTTGTCATTTTCATCACAACTTTCTAATTTCTGTGAGAAAATATTATCTATTTCTCTGGCTAATCCTGACGATAAGCTATTAATTATGGGTGATCTTAATATGAGTGACATATCATGGTCATCATCCTGTGACGATACTCACATGTTACCTACCTACAATAGCAATGATTGTGATCATGTTGAATTGGTCGATCTTATGAACCTCACTAGTTTAAACCAGTACAACTACATTTTAAACCAAGAGGGTCGAATACTTGATTTGATTTTATGTAACTATGACATATCCATATTCCGCTGCTTGGATCCACTGGTGCCGGAAGATAAATTGTATCACCCGACCTTAGTCTGTAGACCTTTGTTTTTAAACCACAGTGTTCTTGTACCCTGTCCCAGACTAAAAGTTTTCTATGCTAAAGGAGACTACCAGTCTATTCGTAAGAACTTGAGTGATCAAGACTGGTCTTCACTTCTCTGTTGTGATAGTTTAAATGAAGCTGTTCATATATTTACTAAAATATTATTAGAACTTAGAGATAAATATATTCCATTTAAGTACATACGGCCTAGCCAGTACCCGTTATGGTACTCACCTGCTTTGGTAAAAATTCTAAATGAAAAAAAGAAGTTCCATAAAAATTCTTTCAAAATTCTAGGGGACCGAGCGAAGAAGGTGGAACATGAATGTTATCTAAACTATATTTCTAAAATCGAAATGTCTATCCGCGATAACCCTAATGCGTTCTGGTCCTACATAAAATCCAACAAAAAACACAACTCATATCCGTCTACAATGACTTATATGAATTCTAATATCACTACTGGTCTTGGCATTTGTAGTGCTTTCGCAGACTTTTTTAACTCTAACTATTTGCAAAATATACCTTCACAGTCTCCATCTTCTTCTTCTACAATTAACAATTTATCAATCTCTCCTGCAGCAGATATACACACCATTGAAATTAGGAACGATCGTATACTTCAACTACTCAAATCTCTAGATTGTAAAAAGTCTGCTGGGCCTGATGGTCTTCACCCATGTCTACTAAAAAATTGTGCTGAAGAACTAGTTTATCCCGTTGCTCTCCTATTCAAAAGGTCTATTGACGTAGGTGTGGTGCCTAAAATCTGGAAAACGGCCATTGTAACGCCAATACACAAAAAAGGATCCAAGCGTGATATCCATAATTACAGACCAATCTCCAAATTATGTGTGCTGGCCAAAATTTTCGAAAAAATTGTACATGATCAATTATACGATGCTCTAATCCACACGCTTATACCACAGCAGCATGGATTTCTTCGGGGTAGGTCGACTTCAACAAATCTCATAGTGTTTATCGACTCGGTCACTTTTGGCGTGGACTCGGGTGGTCAAGTTGATGCTGTATATACGGACTACAGCAAGGCATTCGATTCTATTGATCATATTATTCTTCTTGCCAAACTTCAAGATGCGGGCATACGTGGCGATCTTCTACGATGGTTTACTTCATATGTTAACGATCGATGCCAAACTGTAGTTCTAAATGGATATGCTTCGGCTTCGTCACCGATCCCATCCGGAATCCCTCAGGGATCGATCCTTGGACCTCTCCTCTTTATCCTTTTCATCAATGACATCCACTCATGCTTTGAACACTCTTACTTTCTTTTGTTCGCCGATGATATGAAGATCTATAAAGTGATTGAAACTAGTCGTGATCTGGATTTGTTGCAACTGGATCTAGATAGCCTTCACAATTACTGTTCAAAAAATAAACTCGACCTTAACGTTGCTAAATGCTTCTGTATTACTTTTAGCCGTTCCAAAAAAACTTTGCTGTTTGATTACAAAATAAATAGGGAATCTCTTAAGAGGTCGGACATTGTTGTCGATCTAGGCATTACTCTGGATTCAAAACTTTTATTTGACAAGCATATAGAGAACATAACTAGTAAAGCATTGAAAACATTGGGTTTTCTATTTAGAGTCACAAAAGATTTTAAATCAACCAAAACATTTAAAATCTTATACTGTTCCCTAGTACGAAGTCAACTTGAGTATAGCTCACAAGTTTGGAATCCATGTTACGCTAAATACATAGATATGCTTGAAAAAATACAAAAAACATTTTTGCGCTTTATAAATTTCAAGTTCAAGATTATAAGCCCTGGATATGTGGACAGCTGTAGACGCCACCACTTGCTGCCTCTCTCCGTAAGAAGAGAAGCAGCAGATCTGACTTTACTTCATAATATAACCCTTAATATAATTGATTCGTCGACATTACTGTCGGAGGTTAAACTAAAAGCACCCTACAGATCACTCAGTCGTAGGAATTATTTACAGTTGTATACTCCTCCCTTCATCTCTAATTATCGTCAAAATTCTTTCTTCCCGCGAACTGTCAATATTTTCAATTCGAAATACTCAAAATATGTTGATCTCTTTTCGATGAAGCAAAATACTTTTAAACTTATAATCAACGAACAATTCTATGCAGACTAAATTATTTATATGTCATTGTTTTATTTTACATGGCTTGTAGCAATTTATTATCTTCGAATTAATCTTTTGTATACACATTTAAACTCTTATTATTATTATTTTTAAGTTAGCGCATAAATAATGTTACTTTAAGTTAGGTTTTATTCACCTATGACATTTTAACTGTTCCCATAAGCGGAAACTGTTAGGCTTTTGCGTATCCATTCATTGTTTACTTCATTGTTTACATTATTATAATCTAAGCAGCCGTTTGTTTTCCTAGTAAAATAAAAATAAAATAAAAAAAAACATGTTCGTTGAACATGACCTTGGTTTTGTCCAAGTTCATCCGTAGGCCGATGCGTATAGAAGAGTCAGCCAGGTCATTCAGCATCTGTTGCAGGTCCTGCAGCGTCTCTGCCACGATGACGATATCGTCAGCAAATCGCAAGTGAGAGATGTATTCGCCGTTGATATTAATGCCACGTCCTTTCCAGTTCAGCGTCTTGAACATATCCTCCATTGCATTTGAAAACAATTTCGGGGAAATAACTTCCCCTTGTCTCACTCCTCGATGCAACGGTATGGGACTTGTTTGCTGATTCTGTACTTGGACGGACATGGTGGCGGTTTCGTAAAGACATCTCATCACTTGGATGTATCGCCAATCTATCTGGCAACGCTGCAGGGACTCCAGAACAGACCAGATTTCAACCGAGTCAAAGGCCTTCTCATAGTCCACGAATGCTAGACACAGGGGCTGATTATACTCTTCGGTCTTCTGTATAATCTGCCGCACTGTGTGAATATGGTCTATGGTGCCGTATCCGCTCCGAAACCCAGCCTGTTCCGGTGGTTGGAATTCGTCGAGTCTACGCGCAAGACGGTTCGTGATCACTCTTGAAAACAGCTTATAGACGTGGCTTAGAAGGGATATGGGTCGATAGTTCTTCAGCAGGGTCTTATCTCCCTTTTTGAAGAACAGGACGACCACACTCCTACTCCACGCCTCTGGAGTTCTCCCTTCGAACAGGACAGCGTTAAAAAGCTTCTGGAGCTCCCTCAGTACGGGTTTACCTCCTGCTTTTTAAGTAGCTTTGTTGTAACGCCATCCTCTCCAGGCGCTTTTCCATTTTTAAGCTGTCCAAAAGCGATCTTGATTTCGCCAATACTGACTTCTAGCAAGTCTTCGGTGAAATGGCGTGTTAACGTGGCTCTAGGATCATTTTCGGGATCAGGTCGAGATGCATGCGATGCGTATAATCGGCCATAAAAGTCCTCCACTTCCGAAACGACTGCCGGCTTCGAAACAACGACTTCTCCACTAGATGTGGTCAACTTCGTCAGGTGGCTTCTTCCAAGAGATTGTACGAACACTTTTGACCCCCGATTCTGCTCGATCGCTCTTTCGATCGAAACTCACCTGATACAGGCTGGATGGTGTCCTTCCGTCGTACTCCACCGCGCACTACCTCGGGTTCTCCACCGCCGCCTAGGCAATGACTAGGACGGCAAAATAAACACTTACCTTTTCAGCCCACAAACATTCAGCACATATCCATTCAGCCCACAAACATTTAACACATATCTTCTCAGCCCACAACTATTCAGCACACACATACAACACAACGACAAAATGTCGTCGCAAACACCTTAAGTCATCCAGGCACTGACACTCTGCACTTACTCTAACGCCAGCATTTCTGGATATTATCAGCTCGTCACGTAGTTCGACATCGAGTATACAAATGCATACAGCGTTTCGTTTCTAGGCGCGGTGTACCTACTGGTTCTTTTTATTGCTCATTATCAACTTAAACGTGCATAGAGATTTTTTGGAGGTAGACCTGAAGAAAACAGTCGCAGTTCGACCACGATTGAGTGCACTCGTTGCACACGCATCGCCGCGCCGCATCCCTTATATTTAATAACCTAACAATCGGAAGTAAATGTGCTCCGTGTGAGGAACTATCAAAAACATCTACGTTGAGGAACTGTTGAAGTGATCATCCAAAAATACATATACTTTTGTGTCGGTGGAACTATTCACGTGTGTAGGGTTCGCGACCGCGTCCCTTTCAGGAACATCTACCATTCAGCCTTGGCTGGCTGAGAAGAGAAATATCTCTATGTAAGTACTAGCATAATGAGTTTTAATTGTACTAGCCCCCCTGGTCATTTGTGAAATATCTTCCTGCTTAGGTACCCTTGAATTACAACCTCAAATTCGCAAAACTTCGAACCAGCGCCTTTTCCCGCGCGGTGGGATATTCTTAATTTTGAGGATATTTTTTCTACTGAGAAAACCCACCATTTTATGGTCCTCCGTACTCCAGATTTGTTTTTTTGTGAATTTAAAAGTCTTCACACGTGCAATCTGCCGCCATCTTTCATGCGCATTGTCACAACTCAATAGTTTCGTTCTTGACTAAAATATACTTATTTTTATTCAGGTACTACCATTCGCTAAATGTTCCTTGGTTACCGCAATTAATTTACTTAATTTTTTATTAAGTTAGCACAGCGTCGCATATATATACCTACGAATAACCGCATTCCAATTGTATCACTCGCCCAACCTTTTGTTATCGCCTTACCTTTTGTCTTGCACCGTGCAGCTATTGATAGATAATCATGGCTAATGAGCAGAAATTAAAAATATTAGAATCTCAACGAGAATTATACTTTCAAAGAATTCAACAAATTTATGATAATTCGCGTAATGATTTAAATGATCCCGAAAACCTTGATACTTTTTTGTGTAACGTTGAAACCTTAGAGGACATACGAACAAAATATCAACAGGTCGTAACCGATATCAATAGTACATTATTAAAAATAAATAAGGATGCACAACCTGATTTTCAAAGCTGGTTAGCCTTTGAAGATATTTATTGTCGCGTAAAACGCAAATTATCGAACGTTCAGAAACCGCTCACAGATGTCAAGTCGGAAACTAACCGTACTTCACCTGCGATTAAATTAGAAAGAATTCAGTTATGTGAATTTGATGGCAACCGCCTCAATTGGCCGCTCTTTTTCGCAACCTTTCAAAATGCCGTTCATCTTAACTCGTCACTTACAGATACAGAACGAATGTACTATTTGGTGGGTAAATTAACTGGAAAAACTAAGTCTATTTTCACTGGAATCGTTCCCTGTGGTGAGAACTATACATCTATATATACCGCACTTATAAAGAAATATGAAGATAAACGTAGCTTAGCAGTTTCATACTTAGATCAAATTTTCTCGTTGAAGCCGATCGCATCAACTACCGCAAAAAACTTAGAAAGTTTCGTCGATCAATTCGCAAACTCATTTTTTGCGTTAAATAACTTAGGAATACGAGATCTATACGATTTTGTTTTAACCTACGTCGCTCTTCAACGCATTGATAAGGAAACCGCGCGTCTTTTCGAGATGGATAACAGAGATATAGATATACCTAAACTACAAAACTTACTCACATTTATTCGCGATCGCGTCAAGGTATTATCTAACACTGGTGATAACTCATTACATTCTGATTATACGTCAAAGACAAAAGTACATAATAATACCGCGTCAAAGAACAACGCACGTTCTTTTGTTGTCAACAACAACAACAATATAAAATGTTTGTTGTGTGATAAGTCGGACCACGACCAGCTTTATTCGTGCCCAAAATTTCAATCGTTGACTCCTCGCGACCGCTATAAGATTGTTAAAAATCAAAATCGCTGTATTAACTGTTTAAGTAATAAACATACCACGGCTACTTGTCGCTCTGTTTCTACATGTAAGCAATGCCAGGCAAAGCACCACAGTATGTTACATTTCTCTGATTCAAATAAAGTAACGAAAACAGCTGATCGTCAGCCCGCTGTACCGGCCCGTTATCAGCCGGCCCCCACTGCTGCGCCTGATCATAGTCGTGGCGCCACCGAAGCAAATGTTTACGCTTCGCAGTTTACCGCGTCCGCATCGCCAAACTCAGCTTTATATAATCCAAAGGAGAATGTCGTTTCTTTATGCAGTATGGAAGACAGTTCTCGCCCGCGTACATATCAGAATGTTTTATTGGGTACCGCCTTCGCTAATGTAAGGTGTAAGGATGGGTCCGTGTGTCAAGTAAGAATATTAATAGACAACGGTTCACAAAGTCATCTCATTAGTCGAAACGCTTGTAAAAGGTTAGGACTCCGCGTCTTTAATGATTGCTCTGAAAAATCAGTAACAGGAATAGGTAATAGCTCGCAGACTATATTTGGTATAACTGATTTAACTCTTTTCTCGCGTCATAATGAAAACCATTGCCTGCACATTCAGCCACTTGTTTTGAAAACTATTTCAATAGATCTCCCGCGTCGGACAAAGCAGAAATGTTAGGAGAGGTAGAGAGTTTCTACGGGCAGCTATACACCTCGGTTGCTAAACCAGTTAGCAGCTCGGTCAAATACCCAAGAGCCAAGCTGACCCGACATTATACCGAAGATATCCTGCACATCAGCCTGTAAGAGATTAGAATGGCCTTGAAACAGCTTAAGAACAACAAGGCGCCTGGTGACTAAGGGATAACATCTGAGCTTCTGAAAGCGGGTGGAACACCGGTACTTAAAGTCCTTCAGAAGCTATTTAATACCGTCTTACTCGAAGGTTCAACGCCAGAAGCATGGAACAAAAGCGTGGTGGTGCTGTTCTTCAAGAAAGGTGACCACACTTTACTTAAAAATTACAGACCCATCTCGCTTTTGGGCCATGTTTATAAGCTATTTTCGAAGGTCATAACAAACCGTCTCAGTCGCAGGTTTGGTGAATTCCAGCCTCCGGAACAAGCCGGTTTCTGAAAAGGCTATAGTACCATAGACCACATCCACACGCTACGGCAAGTTATACAGAAGACCGAAGAGTATAACCTGCGTCTTTGTTTAGCGTTTGTGGACTACGAGTAAGCCTTTGATTCGATCGAGACGTGGGCAGTGCTTGAGTCTCTCCAGCGGTACCGTATTGACTATCGGTATGTTGAAGTGCTGAAGTGTTTGTACAAAAACGCCTACATGTCAGTCCGAGTACAGGAGCAGAGTTCGAAGGCAATTCCATTGCAAAGAGGCGTGAGACAGGGAGACGTTATATCTCCGAAACTGTTCACCGCTACATTGGAAGACGCCTTTAAGCTTCTGGAATGGCAAGGACTTGGCATCAATATTAACGGCGAATACATCACTCACCTTCGATTTGCCGACGATATTCCTATGCATAGACCTCAGTACAATGCTCGAAGGCCTCCATCGAGTTTCCCAACGGGTAGGTCTTAAGATGAACATGGATAAGACGAAATTTATGTCTAATGCCCATGTTGTACCTACCCCAATATCAGTTGGGAACTCAGTTCTCGAAGTTGTTGACGAGTACATTTACCTGGGACAGACAGTCAAACTTGGCAGGTCCAACTTCGAGGATGAGGTCAATCTTCGAATCCAACTCGGCTGGGCAGCGTTCCGGAAACTTCGTGAAGTCTTCTCGTCAAAAATACCTCAGTGCCTCAAGACAAGAGTCTTCGACCAATGTGTGTTACCAGTGATGACTTATGGCACTGAAACGTGGTCTCTTACTATGGGCCTCAAAGATAAGCTCAAAGTCATACAACGCTATGGAGAGGGCTATGCTCGGGGTTTCTCTACGTGATCGAATCAGAAATGAGGAGATCTGTTGAAGAACGAAAGTCACCGACATAGCCCAGAAGATTGGCCAGTGTAAGTGGCAGTGGACAGGGCACATAGCACGCAGAACTGATGGCCGATGGGGCCGAAAGGTTCTGGAACGGAGACCACGGACCGGCAAGCGCAGCATAGGTCGTCCATTGACACGGTGGACAGACGACCTGATGAAGGTCGCAGGACGACGTTGGATGCAGGCCGCTTCCAACTGGTCCTTTTGGAAAATCATGGGGGAGGCATATGTTCAGCAGTGGACGTCCTACGGCTGAGATGATGATTATAAAGAGAAAATATGTGTTTGTTTGTTTGTATGTAGTCAAGCAGGGTGCGAGCGGGAGGAGCTTTTAAAAATACAATTTATTTTATTTAAGTCGTCTAATGTCTTTAAAAGCTTTAATAAGACTAACTTAATTGTAAATAAAATCTAGAGTCTGGACATCAGACAACCGTTGGAGCGGATGGGCTTATCAGCCAAGTCTATTGAGTCAGCGTATCAGTTTCTAGAATATAGAACGCTGACACGTGAGATTCGTAGAGTCGACAGACCTTACTCATTCCTCCTTAAGTTCGAAGTTCTCTTCTTTTTGGGAACTTCGATACATGAAAATAATTTTGAATGATATTTATACAATAAAAAACACAGAGTTACAAAAGTAAGGATGTAGACTCCAAGAGGTCAAACGCTTATGCTACGCACTTCAATAATTGCCCTTTTACTTTCACTATTTTCACTATCACTATAACTTTTCTTTAGCGCCAATGCCAGGAGCTTCAAATCGGTCAGATTGACGCTTTTCAGGTTGACAGGTGTGGAAGATGTGGTTTTCTCAGGTGAGAACAGCAAAGGTAAGTTTACGACTGGTAAGTTTAGGTATGTAACATTTTAAATATACGTTTGGTGCCTTTTCAGGGTTTCGAATTTTCACTACGCGGAGGTCGTCCAGAGTAAGTATGTAGGTGCCTTGTACATTATGACGAAACATTTCGTTATTGCAGGTACTTGTGAGTAGCTTTTCATCTCTACTATAGAGTATCCATCTATTTGTTTTCAGGAACTGAACTCGAACCTTTTCAATAGTTATAGGGATTTGAGTGCATGATGTCACGTTCTTAGCATCACGTCATCAAGTCGGTTACGCAGGGGTCGTTAATGAACTGGGACATTTCATCATCAGTGCAGAGGAAGCTGGCCTCGTCGATTTCCTGACATGGGTGACTGAGCAATCTGATCTTCAACCCTTTCGCTAATAGGTAAGGATACTTGGGCAATATGACAACAGTTAATTAAACAGTCAAAACCAATTTATTCTACACGCTCTGTTGAGGTGCGCACATTCTGGTCGCCCGGCTAGCCTATTGTTGAGCAGTAGGTCGGTTCGCTGGGGATGTCACTCACTGGTGTATCTAGCATTGGGGTGTAGTGCTTTCTACAAGGGTGCCACCAGCACTATGCGCTGGAAAGTTGATGTGGTCAAACTAAAATGGTATACATGAAATAAAAAGATGATTCACCTTAACATAATTATAATGTCATGGTATATGGACAATATCATTTCTTAACAATTTCTATTTCTATAAAAACAAGTTATACAAAGCTTAGTTTAAATCTAAAAACTGTATTTAGTTCTATTACATTATTTCTACAGGTTATAATAAAATTGCAAACATATTGTTGTTGTAATAGGTTCTAGCAAATAGTAATAGAATAGTTAAAACAAAATTCTTGAAATTAATCTAGGTACATTATCTAGATCAGTTATCATTACATGTAGACCCTTTCACATATAATATCCTATGCCTTATTACTAGGGATATCAAGTTTTAAGTTATAGACATAAAGAGACACCGTGGGGTACATTCGTGAACTTCTACACGTCGTTCGACAGCGCAGCAACATGTGACGGTGGTCGCTTACCTATGGTGGGTCATACCTCCATAAATGTCAAAGTGAAAAAAAATAAAAAAGACTTATAGATGAAGATGGATA
This sequence comes from Selenia dentaria, assembly GCA_917880725.1. NCBI lineage: Eukaryota > Metazoa > Arthropoda > Insecta > Lepidoptera > Geometridae > Selenia > Selenia dentaria. Next base: position 2,726,872 of record OU862887.1, read on the forward strand.
TTACCAGGCCATCCTATAGGTTTGGCGTGGTTCCACGCGGAGCTTCAAATCGGAGTTTGGAACGGCAATCTGCGAACGAAAATCACTCTGTTACAGATTACCACTAATACCACGAAACAGTTTTAAAAGGGTTCCTAGCAACGAAGAATTGCCCTGCCGTTCCACACATCCGTCCTTTAGCGATGTCGATGACGCGTCGCCATCATACGGCGTGGCGTGCCTGCGGTACTGCTTTTCCCGGCGTCAAATCTATGGAAACACGTCAGTTCAGTTCAAAACGAAACGATACAAAGCAAGAGAAGAATATGACTACTTACAAGCCTCGTTTCTGGAGTATTTCCTGACTTATAACAAGAGAATTGGGAGACACCCTTCGTCCCTTCACATCGCATTAAAAAGAAAAGTCATAGACCAGAGATACCTTTTTCTCTACCTCGTTCCATGCCTTCCACACAATTCGCATTTGCCAAAGTTAACTTAAGAGAGTGCCAATCAAATATCAGTATGGGAAAACAAGACATAACGAAGGCTTACTATATTTAACGGTGAATCTTGAGTTTTCTGAAACAAATACGAGTAAGTGACAAAGCTTGTTTTGAGCGACCCATATTAAATTTGGGAAAGTCGCTGTTGATTCATCCGGTGGCCGATCTCCATCGAAGAAGTGTAAGATTATTTTGACACAATTGCACAGGCAAGACTTCTTCAGTATCGGTTGGTGTTTGTACACTAAGGGTAGGGTGTTCATTGTTAATAAATATAAGTATCCTTTTCAACAACAGGTATTTCCAAAAGGTAAGTAATTTGATTTTCTTTTAAATACGCTTTCAGTATAATGGTCTGTTCTATCTTAACTAAGTTTTGCTAAAGTAGGCGTAAAAACTAATTATTCTAATTTATTAATATGTTAAATTAGAGGATACAGTTTATTTGATTCTATAATGGATTGGTGTAGAATTTCTAATCTACTAAGTGACAAACTGGTTTCTATCTCATCTAATTGGGCGTAGATTACTTGAAAGTTATGAATTAGTAAATTATATGTGCTTATATTTTATTTATTATTTATAGTTATGTTTTTAAAGTACTCTACTTAACTTCTTACATCTATCAAATTATCAGCAAATTTCTTTTAGTGCATTCGAAAAATTGTACAGATTTCTTTTTAAACAAGTATATAATTGTTTGTGCAAATTGTCGCCTATGTTCTTCTTTTTCAAAGTAAATGAAATATATTCGTATTGTTTTTGATGTATTTTTTCAGGAATTGTTTCACGAGATCGGTTCTGTTCAAAGGTAAGTGTACTTCTAGGATTCTTTGTTTGGGTTGGAATAGATTTTTAACAGATAGTTTATCTATGGACCAGGAATAAACTAGTATTTGATTAGATTTGCTTTCAACGGCTTCCTGCAAAATTGCAATACCTTATGATTCAGGCTCCTGTCCAGAGTGAGCACTTTTTGTGCTGGAAGAGTTTCTAGAAGCTGACAAAGTTGAACTACCAGATAAGCATGGTATTGAATAAGGAGATCGGCAATTTATTGTTTTTTCAGAATCTGGTATTGTTATTGTGTCTTTATCGCCTGAATCTAAGCATTTTATTTCATCCTTTTGACCTAGAGTTTTATTTTGTTCTTTACCGAGTTCTTCTATTTCTTTCATTAATCGACTAATTTCTCTATTTCTAATTTCGTCTTTATCAATGTTAACTTGTGTGGACATATTATCTTCGTTTCCTAAAGGATTTATACGAATACGTGAGAGCGCGTATGCATTGCAGTTAAGTTTACCACTTTAATAGATTATTTAGAAATTGTATTCGGCTAAATGTAGTCTCCATCGGGTTAAACTGCTATTTTTTTCTTTTAGGGAGTTCAACCAGGCTAAAGGTTTATGTTCAGTTACTGTTGTGAATTTTTTACCTTAGAAATATGGATGGAAATGTTTCACGGCCCATATGTGGCAAGTTATTCGTTTTCGGTGACACTGTAGCGCGTTCCAGCGTCGTTTGAAGTTCTGCTGGCATAGGCGACGGGTTTATCGTTCCCAACTGAACCTTGTAAGAGGACTGCTCCTAAAGCAAATTCTGTAGCGTCTGTTATATGTACATATGGCTTTTCGAGGTCTGGATATAGTCTTATTGGCGCATTTACATGTATCTCTTTACATTTTAAAAGACTTCTATATACTTTTCGTCGTCAACGGGCATTGCACGTTTTTGTCTCAATCGGGCTGTCATTGGTCGAGTAATTTTTGCAAAGTCCTTAACAAATTTTCAATACTAGCCGATTAAGCCTAAAAAACTTTTGATCTCTTTGGTAGTTCGGGGTAGAGGGTAATCTGAAATTTCTTTAATTTTATCGTTATTAGATTTCAAACCGTCGCTTGTAATAGTGTGTACAAGGTATAAACCCTCTTTTCTGAGAAATTCTGATTTGTCTAACTGTATTTTCAAATAAGTTTGTCTTCGTCTGTCAAAAACGGTACGTAACTTAGCTATTGTTCTTGTAGACTAGATGAATAGATAATGATATCATTTAGATATACTAAGTTGTGTACCCTTGTAAGTTACACAACACATTACCAATGGTTCTCTGAAATGTTGCTGGTGCGGTTTTCAGACCAAAAAGCATACGAGAAAATTCGTAATGTCCTGAATTTGAACTAAAAGCTGTTTTTTGTCTATCCTCTTCTGCTACTTCTATCTGATGGTAGCCACTAGCAAGGTCTAGGGTATTAAAGTAAGTACTGCGTCCCAATTTATCAAATAGTTCCGTAATGTTTGGTAGTGGGTTTTTGTCGTCGATAGTAATTTCGTTCAGTTTTCGGTAGTCTATTACAAGTCGGTATTTCTTTTCATTAGTCTTGTCTAACTTCTTAGGTACAAGGTGCACAGGTGCACTCTAGGGAGAGTGTGATGGTTGTTTTATTTTATTTATTTATTGATACACCAACAAAGCAACCACTAAGACAATAACTAACAAAAATAATTTTAAAAGTTCACACATACAAAGTGGCACTTCAATTATAGGTATAAACAACGAGCCAGATATACACTTAGATAACAGTTTAGAGATTTTAATTTATCTTCTATCATTTTATTTACTTGTCTATTAAATTCGTCGTTAATTACTTGGGGTTGTCGGTAAGGTCGGACAAAATCGGGTCTTCGTTAGGTGTTCGGATGTGGTGTTTCACATTGTTGGTAAATGTCAATGGTAACTTTTCAGTATAGAAAATGTCTTTATATTGTAGACAAAGTTTTGGATATAGTCTTCAGGGTTCATGTGGTCAAAGCGTAATTTAATAATATTTTCAGTTAAGATTTGGTCAATTTCAAAGTCATTTCTGTCGTCAAGTATATTTTAATCCCATTTATCACTGTCATAATATTTTGTTACTGTTAATGGTCTGTCTATTTTTGATGTCATTTCATCTTCTCGAGTATTTTGTATAATTGCTGTTGCATAAGCATTTTCACATTTTACTAAAGCGGTAGGCATTCTGACACCATAACAGAATAACTTGTAGTTAAGAATCGCTTCATCGTTTTTTAAATTCATCGGTCACTTAAATTGTTGTTCGGTACATGGGGCAAGTTTGAATACGAGTACATTATTGGGGTTGTATATTATGGGTATGGCTGTAGTTTGGGTTTAGATGAGGGAATTTCATTTTTTATATAGTTTTTTGCCTGCAATTGTTTCAGGAGGTCGCTGCCTATAAGTCCGTCATAACAGCCATCTTCATAAAATATATAGAATTTATACATTTCAGGACTATTAGGGGTTGGAAATAAGGGTATGACTATTACTTTATTATGTCGGCTTGAAGCATGTGTGTTTCTAACTTCGAATGGTTCGTGATGTTTAAAATCTTCAAATAATTAATTTACCTTTTTGGGATCTGAATAAAAGATCTTGAACTTCCGGTATCTATCATTAGCTAGCGTTTATTTCCGGTATCACTATGTTTGGCAAGTTTAGTGTATTACAATTAAGTTGTATTATTTCAGGGGTTAGTTGGAGGCACTGATCTGAAAATTTTCATCATACCGTAAGCCTAGGTCTTGATCGTCTTGTTCGTCAGTTGTCTCATAAGTTTTAACGTTGTATGTAGAGTCAATGTCGTTATTTTCATAGTAACATTCATTTTCAAGATTTTTATATATTATGTCGTCAGTTTCAGATTCATTAAGATTATATAATGCGTTCATTTTAAATCCTTGTGGTTTTATTGGAAGTGCTGTAGGCATGCTTACATCAGTGGATAGCTGAGGTGCTAACCTCTGTGTGGTACGGTAATATAATCAATCGGAGTGCAGTGGCGTTCTTCCTCCTTTGGAGGGAGTCAGCCCAGATAGTAGAGTAGCCCCGTAGAGGGCCATACTCCTCAAGATGCCGGCGTATAAGAGCCGGCACCGCGCTTTGGGCCCCCCCAAACTCGGAAGGAGCCACGAGAGGGCGCCCGCGACCTTTAGCAGGCGCGTCGACAGCCCGCTGAAGTGCAAGCCGAAGCGCCACCTGCTGTCGAGCACTAGGCACAGATAATTCATCTGGGCCTTTACCTCAATCCTGACCCCCTTCATGTGGGCTCAGGGCTCATAATGTGGGCGTCAGGGGGAATGCGCTGCTGAGGCCCGTGGAAAAACACGGCCTCGGTCTTATGCAGTGCTACCTTCAAGCCAAGACGGCAGATCCTTCCCGCGATTAGGGATCCGCCGGCCGAGGCCAGACTCGCCGCCTCCCTGAAGTTCCTCCCCCGGGCAGTGAGTAGAGTGTCATCCGCATAACAGATGACACTCGTGCCGCGGAGGAGAGTTCCCCGCAGGAGCCAGTCGAATCCGATTTTCCATAAGAGAGGTCTTAGAACAGACCCCTGTGGAACACCGGACCCCGCACCATACCAGCGAAGTTGGCCCGTGCGGTCTACGAGGAGGACGGCTCTGTCCTCCAGATAGTCGGCCAGAAGCCTTCACAGGTACTGAGGCACACCGTGGTAGCGGAGTGCCTCCAATATTGTCGAGTGAGGGACGGAGTTGAAGTCGTTGGCTATTTCAAATGACACAGCCAAAACTCCGTCCCTTGCCTCCACAGCCTCCAGCACTTGGCCCTTGAGTAAGGCCAACGCGTCTACAGTCAAACGCCCACTTCGAAAACCGAATTGGGCGTCCGACAAGACCATTCCGACCTTCCGCAGGTGGCCATTCAGCCGCTTGGCGACGATCCCCTCGAACATTTTACCGATCTCGAGCAGAACGATAGGCCGGTATGCAGATGGGGAGTCCGCCGGGCGTCCTTTCTTTCGGAGAAGGCACAACTGGTCCTTCCAAGGTTTCGGGAACCTCCCAGACGCGAAACATGCGCTGAATAGTCCCGAATACTCTCCTCCATCTGGGAGCCGGCGATAGCCACCACCCGTGCAGGGACGCCATCCGGCCCAGGGGCCGTTTTCTTGGCGCGGAGGTAGAAAACCTCCCCTACGAATTCGGCCGCCGTGTCTGGAGGTGCCTCTTCCTCCCCATCTTCCGGCGAAGCCACCGCTCGCGGGGGGTCCATCACTGGTGGGCAAAGTTGGTCCTGAACGGAAACAGAGACCGAACCACCGCATCCAGTAATGTCGGCTCGAGGGTCTCCGTCAGCGAGGGTTCAAAGGGGCGCAGTTTATTCTGCGCCGCCTTGTATGGTCTCCCGTACTAGTCCCTGTCGAGGCCCTCAAGAATCTCGGCTCTCGCTGCGTCCTCGGCAGCGCCTATCGCCGACTTGAGGACCCTCTTTGCACCAAAGATATACCTACTCTCAACAGTCTAACTTGTTTTGTTCGCGATCGCATCAAAGTATTATCTCGCACCGGTGATAACACGAATGCCGTGATCTCGTCCGCAAAATGCAATAAAAAAAATATATCGAATAGTAGTAGCTCTAAAAATAACACACGGTCCTTTGTTGTAAACAATAATAAAGCCAGCTGTTCACAATCTAACAAATTGGATCATGATCGCCTGTATTCCTGTGCGAAATTTAAATCGCTCACTCCGCGCGAACGTTATAATTACATTAAAAAACTTCGCACGTGCGTAAATTGTCTAAGTTTACAACATACTACGAATTCTTGTAAGTCAAGCTCTTCTTGTAAGCAATGTGGGTCCAAATTTCACCACAGCCTTCTGCATTTTCAGGTACCAAACACGTCTCACGTTGATCCATCGACGTCAACGTACTCACGCGATACCTTATTAAATAGTCTAGAAGCTATTGGACAGAAAATGTTCGCGTCTTCAAACTTGGTTTCTGATAGACCAGTAGACCATGCAGCTTCCTTTTGCAGCATGAGTGGTAGTAAGAAAAATCCGCATTAACCTCATGGTATTCTATTAGGTACCGCCCTAGCCAATGTGAAGTGCAGGGACGGATCGATCGCTCGTGTTAGGATTTTAATTGACCCCGGATCACAGAACCATTTCGTAACTCGCCGTGTTTGTAAACGATTAGGCATTCGCATCTTTAATGATTGTACGGATCGATCAGTAAATGGAATAGGCAACAGTTCCCAGACTATTTCCGGCATCAAAAAACATAACATTGCATTCTGATTACGATAAAAACTTTAGCTTGCAGATTAAAATAAAGGTTTTGAATTGACATGATATATGCACAATATTAAAATTTTCCCGTAATATTGATTTAAAAAAATTATAATAACGTTAGTTATTAAAAAGGTTTGACATATAATATTGGTTCTCAAATATTTTTGCGTGCATTCATAAATTTACTTTATGTAAAGTAAGGAGAATATCAAGCTACTCAAATATACAATAAGTGACAAATTGCTATATAGAAAAAATCAAGTCCATTGGTCTAATTGAATTATTTCAGATACTTATATTATATATTTACATTTTATTTGTCTTGGGTTATTTTCTTATATATGTAATGAGCTTAACGTTTATTTGTATTCATTGTATTACTTTCATAAAATCATAAATTAAGTTTGACTTATCTGCAGCATTGACTGTTAGGCGGTATGAAGTTCACCGGGTCAACTAGTAGGTATACTGTAATAGAACCATGATTACTTATAGTTTAATGTTTGGAACCAGGACATCCATTTTTTAATAGCATCTGGTTGCAACTCGGTATCCCAATCAATACCAGTTCTCCATGTTTGCTGAAATAATATACGACCTTGGATAAATAGTGGTGTGAGAAGACCTAACGGGTCGTATACACTCATTAAGAATGACAATACTTTGCGCTTGGTAAGTATAATATTTTCAGGGATATGGTGGCCGTGACGGAAACTGAACGTGTCACTCTGAGGGTGCCACATAAGTCCTAGCGTTCTAACAAAACCTTCTGAACCTATATGAACATTTTCAGGAGGCGTAGCACGGAGTTCATATTCATATTCATATTCATTTATTTATAACTTATTGTTACACGTCCATTAAAATTGTTAGGTACAAAAATGATTGTACAAGAAAAAATACAATACATCTGTACTTATAAATACAAATACTCATCAAAAACAAAAAAATCACAAGAAATTATACCAAAAATGCTTAGTTAGTTAACACACATTAAAATTCTATTTTCATTAATAATAATTATAAAAATTTAAAAATGTCATCAGATACACTGTTCATAATTAACAATTAAAATAAATTCAATTTATGTCAGATACTATTTTCATATTATTTAAATAATTCGTCAAAACTGTAAAATGTTTGCTCAACAAGCCATTTTTTTATTTGACATTTAAACGAATTAATTGAAGTGGCGTTTACTATGTGTACTGGCAGCCGGTTGTAAACCGACGTTGCCATGACGTGCACCAACCTTGATGTCTTGACGAGACGGCATGGAACTGTGCGCAGACGGTGCGCGTGCCGCGTGCCGTATCCGTGCCCGTCAGCGGTCCTAGTGTACTCCTCCAAGTGCTCCCTAGCATAGAGAGCAGCTTGAAGGATCACCAATGATGGGACTGTAAGGATTCGCAAGGATCGGAACAGTGGTTTTACTGGTGTGTCTTGTACCACTCGCACCATGGCTCGTACGGCTCGCTTTTGCATCCTAAAGACGCGTCCCCAGTCAGCTCCACGACCCCAGAGCTCGATGCCATACTGTAGATGCGAGTGCACTGACGCGAAGTAGCAGTTCCGGACCATCTCTGTAGGCAGGATTGCCGACACACGCCAGAGCGCGAAGCAAGCGCGACCGACCTTTTCGCACAGCTTATCAATGTGAGACTCCCAAGTTAGTCCACTATCTAGCTGAAAGCCTAAGAACGCTGTTTGCGTTACCTGTTTTATTAATGCACTTCCAACTGTGACATTAAGCTTTCTATAACTAAGGCCGGATAGGTTGAACACTATACATTGTGTCTTATCAATATTCAAGATAAGGCCATTGTTTTTAAACCAATAGTTTAGGTCCGACGCCACATCATTAAGCCTCATTTCTAGTTGGTCAAGGGAGGGTGCGGTTACCACTGCTGCTACGTCGTCCGCGTACATGAATACGTGCCCATTTCGCACGTTCTCTGGCAGGTCATTTAGGAGAATGGAAAACATTATGTTCGAGAGTGATGAGCCCTGTGCCACCCCTATGAGAGTCTGCAACGGTTTCAACTTCACTCTACCTCCTTCGCATACCACTACCTGGTGTCGATTTGTCATGAAGTCAGCCAGCAAATAAAGTGCAGATCCGTCGATCACATAGTGTTTCATCTTGGTGGCAATTACGCCATGGTCTGCAACGTCAAAAGCTTTGGACAAGTCGCAGAAAATCACTGCGACATTCTGCGAACCTTTGCGTGCCTCCAATATGCGCTTCATCACCTCACGAGCCAGGCACGTAGTGGATCTGCCAGCGCGATAGGCATATTGCCTGTCCGATAATATATTCGACGCTGTCAAGTGTTCAATCAATCTTGCGCTAAGTCCGCATTCAAACACTTTGGCAATCGCTGGGATGATCGATACTGGCCTGTAATTATTTATTTCTTCTTTCTTTCCTTTTCCCTTGTACAATGGCGTTACCTTGATTTGTTCTTTGGGAATGGTCGCCAGTGTAGTTGGTACATTAGAGACCCAACCACGCATTTCCATTCCTGCCGCTTTGTGAACCGTAACAATGTCTGCTGCAAGTTGCGAACACATCTGATCGTCGTCAAGGCTACTTAAAAAATCATCCATGTAATGGTCATTTACAATGGCCGCAGCTGCGGCGGGATATGACTTCTGTAATTCTTGAGCGTTTCTGTTTTTTATATACAAGGCCGTGCAGGGGCTACAAACAGCGCCAAAAATTACGGAAGACATCCTGTACTCCTTAACGTCGTGACTATCATCCTTTCACCAAATATACCTCAGAGCGTCACGATCTTCTTCCCTGACTTTAATTTGAGAAAACATTTCGTTGCACGATTCGGGTACTTGTAGGATAGACACGTTTCGCAATTTGAGACAAAGTTAATAACATCTTTGTGTAGGCTAGGCCAGAAGTATTTTAAGCTAAGACGTTTATGCGTCTTGAATATGCCAAAATGTCCAGAGGTAGGCTCTGAATGATTTTGAGCTATTAGCTCTTGTTTGTACTCCGTTGCGACTACCTCTTTCCATTCGAATTCTCTAGTTAGAGGGCTTAGTGACTTTATATACCGGAACAGCTTTCTATCGACAACGCGATAGTTTAGGAAAGACGTCGGAGAGCTCTGACATCCATTGTAAATGTTTAATTACCATGGATCACTAGTTTTACGAAAAGGTGTTATTGGTGAGGTGTCGATTGCAGAGACTTGAACTGAACGACTTAGGCTGTCTGCTACGACATTTTCGGCAGCCATTTCTATGTTTAATTTCGAAGTTGTACGCAGATAGACGTACACCCCATCGAGCCAATCTTCCCGTAGGGTTATTTAAGTTTAGAAACCACTTAAAAGAAGAGTGGTCCGTGTAGACGGTGAACTTGAGGCCGTTTTCCAGGTAGCATCGCCAGTGCTCGATAGCGATTAACACGGCTAATGCCTCTCGTTCAGTGGCACTGTAATTGCGTTCTGGGTGAGATAAGGATTTACTCATGTACGCTATGACCTTTTCCTGCCCGTCAACTGTTTGCGTAAGCACTGCACCGATTCCGTAATCACTTGCATCGGTGTGTACTTCGAAGGGTTTAAAGTAATATGGGCAAGAAAGTATAGGTGCTGAGACAAGACACTTTTTAAGGTCTTTGAATGCCTTATCAGCTTCAGGAGACCAAGCGAAGGGTGGAGCATTTTTCCCTTGGGACGTTAATTTGTTTAAGGGGAAAGACAGACTACTGAAGTTAGAAATAAACCGACGATACCAAGAGGCAGTTCCTATGAAACGTCTAACTTCTTTGCGGTTGGTAGGGGTTGGATAATTTACAATAGATTGAACTTTTTCAGGGTCAGCATGTAAACCATTAGAATCCACGATATACCCCAGGTACTTTAGTTTTGACCTGAAAAATTGACTCTTCTCAAAGTTGATCGTGAGGTTGGCTGACTTTAACTTTTCCAGGACACGCATCAGTAGTGAGATGTGATGTTCGTAGCTTTCAGAAACCATGATGACGTCATCAATAAATGCAAATACCCTGTGTTCGAACTCAGGCCCGTAAAATAGCTTGACAACCAACCTTTGTTGGGTAGCAGAAGCGTTGCAAAGTCCAAAGGGCATAAATTTAAATTGAAAAGTTCCGCGGCCAGGAATATAGAATGCGGTCTTCTGACGGTCTTCTTCCCGGATTAATGTCTGCCAAAAACTCTTCGACAGATCTACGCTAGATAGGTATTTACAATCACGAAGGTTATCGAGGATCTCGGTCATATAAGGTAGGCTGTAGGCATCTTTTTTAGTCACAGCGTTCAGTTTTCTGCTATCGAGGCAAAAACGCAGCTCTCCGTTCTTCTTGGGCGTTAGTAGGACTGGATTCGACCACGGACTACTGCAAGGTTCAACAACATCTTCCTTTAGCATTTCATCCAACTGTTCTACCAGAACACGCTGTTTTTCAGGAGACATTCTATAATATCGCTGACGAATGGGGGCAGCATCCCCAGTGTCAATAGAATGCGTAGTTAGTGAAGTGCGTCCTAGGCCACGTTTTTCGTATGAAATGTCATGAAATTTCGAAATTATGTGATCTGCTGTTTTCTTTTGCTTGTCTGTTAGATGACCATAGGAACACAAAAGCTTGGGTTTCTGGTCTACTTTATCAGTTGTAGAAACCTCCGATTCTCGGTAAAAGGCAATGCGATCGAGATTTTTAGGAAGTAGTCCGAATATTCGCCAAAAGTCCATACCTAAAATCTAGTTATGCTTAACATTAGGGAGAGCATATGCTTGAAGTGTAAATGTCTGGTCTTGAAAGGTTACTGGGAGGTGAATTATTCCAATGGAATCAAGTTTTTCTCCTCCTGCAGCAACAAACCGAGTAGAGGTGCCAGTTACTAGTTCAAAGCCTGATTTAAGTAGACCTTCATGGCTTCCGTTACCTAATATGGTTGCAGATGAACCAGTGTCTAAGAGTCCAGTCAAGGGCCTATCATTGACGTTAATTGAAACATATAGCCTAGATCTATTGATATCAGTATCGTTCTCGCGGATTGACGAGACAGCATTGAAGGTGGAAAATTTAGAAACAAAACTCAGCCAATCCTTCAAGGCTAAATTATTCTTGTTTAGATTGGTCATATTAGAGGTACTGTCTTGACAATCCTGCCTTATTAGTTTTTTGGCTTACTGACATCACTAGAATTGCAATCCGGACATTCTGAAAAACGAACATCCTTCTTTCCGCACTTAAAACAGATGAGGAAACGTTTCTCCTTGCAAGTCCTAAGTGTATGGTCATCAGTTCTGCATCTAGGGCAAAACATTGCTCTAGGTTGTCCCGAAGAACCAGCAGCTAAAGCTACCACATCAATCGTCTGGCGCGGACTTAATTAATTATCTCCACTCAGACAGTTAGCATTAGGCTGCCATTTAGTATTAGTATTTGTACTAGAATTGTTGTAAGTGGTTTTATGGCTATTAGTGTAGTTGTATTGCCGAAACTTATTAGAAAAAGTACTAGATACGGTTGCAGATGGCTTGTACGCAAAATCCGGGGTTAGTGTAGAACTAGTTGCTCTAGGTGGCTCTTGAAAGTGTGAGAACCGATTTTGAATATTCTCGAAATTTCGACATAGCAATTTCAACTCTTCAATATTCTGAATATTTGGTGAAGTAGCCAGGGAGCTAGCGTAGCAAGGGCGGATATTGTGTAGTAAAATTTCTAGTTTTTCTTCCTCAGAAAGGGATTTCCTAAGGCGAGAAAACATTCCGTGCATTATTGCAAGATATGTAGTGATGTTTTCGTTCGCCCCTTGTGTACGCGACCGGATCTCAGCAGAAAACCTGTAGTCGTAGTCACTGCTGCTGAAATCTTCTTTTAGCAAGGTGCATAATTCTTGCCAATTTTGTACCCTGTCCTTGTTGTATCGGTACCAATGTAAGGCATCGTCAACAAAAATTTCATAAGCAAGGGATAGAATTTTTTCGTGAGAAATTTTTCGAGATGTAACAAATTCTTCTACTTTTTGAATAAAATTATACACGCATGAATTGCCTGAAAACTTCAATTTAGCTATATCTGCAGTTAAGCTGCGTTCTGTTATACGGGACTCGGGAAATGTCTTTTTAAAAAAGAACAGTTTTTATGAACACAGAGTTTTAATTGATTTTGAAATAATTATAACTTATTTTACAAAGAAAGAGACAAGTGTTTGGAACTGATGACGGATTGAGACTGACTTGAAGTCTGAACTAAGAATCAAAATGAAACAAAGAGAAAATGCTGATATTGCTTTAGGTGTGTAGGGTCTCCATACTATAGTAGGGATATAACAACCCCCACGCTAAGAGGAAACTTACTGGAAAATGTAAGTTTACATACATGAGTTCAAATTGCACGTAAGCGCGGTTGATTTAATTCTATACTTTCATTATCGTCTGAAGGAACTGTAGTCTCATTTGATTTGGAAAACAACGATTTCAAACACTTGTTCTTTTTACAAAAGTATAAAGAAATAAAACTAATACATAAGGTTATTGATAAAATAGTGAGGATTGGAAAGCTAATGTGATTACTTAAAACATTTGAGTTTTCTACTTTCTCTAAATCTTGTATGATTTGGTCAGATACAGATTTCATATTTCTGAAGTAGCCAGGGAGCTAGCGTAGCAAGGGCGGATATTGTGTAGTAAAATTTCTAGTTTTTCTTCCTCAGAAAGGGATTTCCTAAGGCGAGAAAACATTCCGTGCATTATTGCAAGATATGTAGTGATGTTTTCGTTCGCCCCTTGTGTACGCGACCGGATCTCAGCAGAAAACCTGTAGTCGTAGTCACTGCTGCTGAAATCTTCTTTTAGCAAGGTGCATAATTCTTGCCAATTTTGTACCCTGTCCTTGTTGTATCGGTACCAATGTAAGGCATCGTCAACAAAAATTTCATAAGCAAGGGATAGAATTTTTTCGTGAGAAATTTTTCGAGATGTAACAAATTCTTCTACTTTTTGAATAAAATTATACACGCATGAATTGCCTGAAAACTTCAATTTAGCTATATCTGCAGTTAAGCTGCGTTCGCAAGTGACGGCTATAGCCATGGCTTCAGGGGCAGCTTCAGTAGTCGCGGAAGTGAAAATTCTTGACTGCGATTGTATCGGTGGAGGGCTTAAGGTAGCTAACTCCTTAAACTGAGCGTTGAGGTTAGAAACGCATACCTTGCGTAAGTCTGCGACGTCAGCAACGACACTGATCCTATTTAGCCGATGGTGAATATGGTTTAGTAAGTTTTCAGCTCTAATAAATAAGTTCTTATAAAATTTTGTTTACAGAGTGGTAAGGTTACCTTGAGACTTTAGCAAGGATTCTTTTACACCCCTTAGATCGTTGGCAGGTTCCAAATATGATTCTTGAATGTCCTCTGATGGTAAGATTTGGGACAATTTAATGATTTGTTTTCGAAGCTCTTGCACAGATTCTCCAGTGCCACCGCGAAGCTCGACTTCATATTCAAGTTCAGACTTTTGGAGAGAAAGGAATTTTATATCATATGCCATTGTGTTAATTGGGTAAGTGTTCCAATTATACAAGATGAAAATGAAACTACATACGCTGATGACTTAAAAATATTAAACAGAAGTAAGGTGTCAATCAAGTCACCTTAAAGTTAGCTATCAACCAATGAGTGGATATTTAAAGTTCAAGGTGTATCTTGGAATCTGCTGCCGCCAAATTCGCCACATTTCGGTGCTTGGGAAACGTGCATTAAAAGCGTCAAAATGTTAATAAAACGCTCTTTACGCGACATATTACTAACTTACGAAGAGTTACTAACCGTCCTAACTCAGGTCGAGGCTGTACTGAACTCACGCCCATTGACTGTGTTGAGTTCCGACCCAGCTGAACCTGAAGCTCTAACGCCCGCGCACTTTTTAACCTTTGGTCCATTAAAGTCGTTTCATTCTGAAACTCATTTCCAACCCATGCCGGTAAATTTAGTACGAAATAAACATTTAATTGATCAAATCGTCCATAGATATTAGAATCGATGGAGATGAGAATATTTAAATACTTTACAAGCGCGCGCTAAATGGAACACTCCATCAAACCCAGTAACAAAAGGAATGGTAGTCCTTATTAAAACTGATAATTCTCCGCCGCTACAATGGCATCTAGGCATTGTAGAAGAAGTCCATATGGCTTCAGATGGAATAGTTAGAGTTGTGACGGTTCGCACTAAAACTGGAGTCTACGTCAGACCCGTGGTAAAACTTTGTGTTTTACCCTCTCAATAATTTTATTTTTTTGTTTTCCGCACACCTTTTCAGGTGTACCCCCTGGTTGTAGTTTATCTCATTATTATTTGTTTAATTTTAGAGTTCACCGTAATTATCGGTTAAACTATTTTCGCCTCGCATCCGCAAGAAGTTACAGTTAACTTCATTTTTTTGCCCTATCTATGCATCATGCTAGATAGCTCATTCTCACGTCTACCTTATTTCGCATAGGAACTGATTAGTTTCCCCTGTTTCTTGTTGATTCAGGAGACATCTTTATCTCCTGAAGGCCGGGGGGATGGTTCTTTTTATTGCTCATTATCAACTTAAACGTGCATAGAGATTTTTTGGAGGTAGACCTGAAGAAAACAGTCGCAGTTCGACCACGATTGAGTGCACTCGTTGCACACGCATCGCCGCGCCGCATCCCGTATATTTAATAACTTAACAATCGGAAGTAAATGTGCTCCGTGTGAGGAACTATTAAAAACATCTACGTTGAGGAACTGTTGAAGTGATCATCCAAAAATACATATACTTTTGTGTCGGTGGAAATATTCACGTGTGTAGGGTTCGCGACCGCGTCCCTTTCAGGAACATCTACCATTCAGCCTTGGCTGGCTGTGACCTGAGAAGAGAAATATCTCTATGTAAGTACTAGCATAATGAGTTTTAATTGTACTAGCCCCCCTGGTCATTTGTGAGATATCTTCCTGCTTAGGTACCCTTGAATTACAACCTCAAATTCGCAAAACTTCGAACCAGCGCCTTTTCCCGCGCGGTGGGATATTCTTAATTTTGAGGATATTTTTTCTACTGAGAAAACCCACCACCTACGTTAATTAGAACTGATTTCGGTACAAATTATGTAGGCGCTAGGAGTGACCCTAGGGAAATACAAGACTTTCTCGCAGCCAATAATGACAATGTCGCACATACACTTTCAACTCTCTTAGCGCGCATTGAAGCCGTGCTCAATTCACGCCCTCTCAGCCCACTCTCTTTTGACCCTGCGGATCTTGAACTACTCACCACGGGTCATTTCTTTATAGGCCATACGCTCACCGCCCTACCAGAGTATTCGGTAGAAGGCCGAGCCATTTCTGCACTTAAAAGGTTCAAGCTCGTCCAATCCTTATCCTAACACTTTTGGCGATCCTGGTCTAAATCCTACCTGCACACCCTCCAAACCCGCTCCAAATGGACTTCCCGATCCAGCCCACCTCAAGTCGGGGAACTGGTCCTGATAGTGCACGACCAGGTGCCGCCTCTACACTGGCGCATGGGCCGCATCAGCAAGACGCTCCCAGGATAGTCGCCCCGAGCAAGCAGTGAAACCCACACCACCGCCACGAACGCACGTCCGGGTCGGCCCGTGCCTTATCTGTGACGCATCACCGCGAATAACGATCCGCTGGGAAACGCCCCCTTTTGCGCCCGCGTCGATATACGTGTTTGCGATTGCTCGTGACCCAAGTGCTCACGGGACAAAACTTTACCGAAAGTAAGACATCAGCCCGCATTCCTCAGACGGGGACCAGCCCACCTATCCAGAGGGAGTCTCCTCTCACCTTACCTACCCTTTAAATATACGACGTATGGTGGCTTCGCCCCACCATAGGCTGCTCAATAAACGAATATGGAAGTCCTTGCGACATGACATCTGGATCTTTAATACTAACCGTATTAAAGAGACGATAGAGGGCTGAGGAACAAGGGCTTCAAGGTGTTTGCAAGGGACAAGTCTATTAGGCTAAGCCAGTTGACGAAGCTGAAGAGAGAAGACGGCAGTGTAGCGTCGACCAAAGCTGAAGTGTTAGGAGAGGTAGAGAGTTTCTACGCACAGTTATACTCTTCGGTTGCTAAACCTGTTAGCATCTCGGCGAAAGACCCAAGAGCCAAGCTGACCCGATATTATACCGTAGATATCCCGAACGTCAGCTTGTACGAGATTAGAATGGCCTTGAAACAGCTTAAGAACAACAAGGCGCCGGGAGACGACGGTATCACATCTGAGCTTCTGAAAGCGGGTGGTACACAGGTACTTAAAGTCCTTCAGAAGCTCTTTAATACCGCCTTACTCGAAGGTTCAACGCCAGAAGCATGGAACAAAAACGTGATAGTGCTGTTTTTCAAGAAAGGTGTCAACATTTTACTTAAGAATTACAGACCCATCTCACTTTTGAGCCATGTTTATAAACTGTTTGATGAATTGCCTTCGGAACAAGCTTGTTTCCAAAAAGGCTATAGTACCATAGACCACATCCACATGCTACGGCAAGTTATACAGAAGACCGAAGAGTATAACTTGCCTCTTTGTTTAGCGTTTGTGTACTATGAAAAGGTCTTTGATTCGATCGAGACGTGGGCAGTGCTTGTGTCTAGCGGTGTCGTATTGACTATCGGTATATTGAAGTGCTAAAGTGTTTGTATAAAAACGCCAACATGTCAGTCCGAGTATAGGAGCAAAGTTCGAAGGCAATTCCATTGCAAAAAGGCGTGAGACAGGTGACGTTATATCTCCGAAACTGTTCACCGCTGCATTGGAAGACGCCTTCAAGCTCTTGGAATGGCAAGGACTTGGCATCAATATCAATGGCGAGTACATCACTCACCTTCGATTTGTTGACGATATTGTAGGCATGGAAGAATCCAACGCTCAGTACAATGCTCGAAGGCCTCCATCGAGTTTCGCAACTGGTAGGCATTAGAATGAACATGGAAAAGAAGAAAATTATGTCTAATGCCCATGTCGTCCCTACCCCAATATCAGTTGGGAACTCAATTCTCGAAGTTGTTGACGAATTCATCTACCTGGGACAGACAGTGAAACTAGGCAGGCCCAACTTCGAGAAAGATATCAGTCGTCGAATCCAACTCGGCTTGGCAGCGATCTGGAAACTTCGCGAAGTCTTCTCGTCAAAAATATCTCAGTGCCCCAAGACAAGAGTCTTCGACCAATGTGTGTTACCAGTGATGACTTATGGCACTGAAACGTGGTCTCTTACTATTTGCCTCATAAATAAGCTCAAAGTCGCACAACGAGCTATGGAGAGGGCTATGCTCGGGGTTTCTCTACGTAATCGAATCAGAAATCCGTAGAAGATCCGTAGAAGAACAAAAGTCACCGACATAGCCCAGAAGATTAGCCAGTAAAAGTGGCACTAGGCAGGGAAGATAGCACGCAGAACAGATGGTTGATGGGGCGGGAAGGATCTCCACCGACACGGTGGACGACGTTTTGCGACCTTTATCAGGTCGCCTAACGACGTTGGATGCAGGTTGCTTCTAACCGGTCCTTTTGGAAAATTATGGGGGAGGCATATGTTCTGCAACGGACATCATACGGCTGAGACGATGATGATGATAATTATCGACTGAACCTAGTAACAATTTGCATTACTGAGTCTACATAACATAAATCGGCGTTCAAAAACAAATTATCAATTGCTTTTGTAGGTATATAATAATTTGATATAAATAAATACGACACAAACATACCTTTACATTTATCCCTAATTAAAATTTAAGTTTGCTTAATTGAGGATAAATAAAAACGATTGATCCGATATTTTTAGAAATTTTCCAGAGCCGGTCAATTAGACGAGGGGATGTTGATATAAGGTTTGTATGTGTCATCATCCCCTCTCACTCATCAATTCTCATCTCACATGCAGCAATTGCATCTGCAACATCCCCTCAGTGCACATTTGCAATGATGGGTGTTAATATTATTTCATAAGTTCATAGCATCGTAGTCTCATGAAAAAAACCTTGCAAGAGTCGTTAGTGTCGAATCGGGTATGTGTTGCTATACAACATGGGGGTTATAAGAACGAACTTTTATTTTTTTATTTATTAATGCAGGAAATTAATAATGAAAGATGTTTATTTGTATTTTTAAAGAACTAAAACAATACGTATTTATAAAATATCGATTTGTACCATAACCATATTTTAAAAACCTGAAATGGCATTGTTTTATCAAGTCTTTTTCGGCCCGATTTTTATTACTTTCGCTCAAAGCGGAGTTCTTTGTTTATTAATACACTCGAGAGCAATGAATCCGGGTCACTTAAAGAATCCTAAAAATCTCGGAAACTAAAAATGCTAGGTTAATGCAATAAATTGTATTTAATAGACAATGTAATACTCCTTAAATGAAGGTATTAAAACATCTTAGTTATTGTAAAGTTATATCATAAAAAAATCAAATTTGAAAAAGGGCCACTTTCGAAGATGGAACTACGAAATTACAGCATTTGGTTTTGCTTTTGTTTGTAATCTGTCATTTATGTGGGTACATAAACCATGTTGATAGTGCTCTATATTCATTATTCAAGCTGAAATTATGTCGCTTACGTCTGAAGAATGCACCAGAATACTTACAATGCTGGAAACCGGCCGGAGTCAGCGCGATACAGCCAGGACTGTCGGTGTGTCGCTGTCAACAGTACAAAGAGTTCTCCGACGTTACGAAGAAACTGGTTCTAACCTACGCAGACCAGGAACGGGCAGAACCAGGTGTACCACAGCACGAGAAGACCGATACTTGGTGAACACCATGCTTCGAAATCGCTTTCTCACAGGAACTGAACTCACAAATCAGTTTCGACGCCTCGGAGGAAGTAACCCAAGTGCATGGACAGTAAGACGTCGGCTTGCTGAATCTAACTTAAAACCCCTTAGACCTGCAAACGGCCCTAAACTGGAGCGTGGGCATCGTATTTCAAGACTAAGATATGCCCAGAGCCACGTAAATTGGAGTATTGAAGATTGGTCAAAAGTTATGTTCTCCGACGAATCAAAATTTATGCTCTACAAGCACGATGGAAGACACAGAGTGTATCGAAGACCAGGGGAAAGATTGAAACAAGCATGCATCGAAGAAAAAGTAGCCTACGGTGGTGGGTCTGTACTTGTGTGGGCCGGAATTTCTTCTGAAAGTCGCACAGAGCTGGTGATCATAGAAAACGGCTCTTTAACTAGCGAAAGATATGTGGAAGAAATCCTCAATGATCACGTTGGTCCATTTATGGTCAATTTAGGTGACGATGCTATATTTATGCATGACAATGCCCGACCTCATACAGGTAGGATTGTGAATGACTACCTTCAAGAGATGAACATTACTCGTATGGAGTGGCCAGCGCGCAGCCCGGATATCAACCCGATCGAGCATGCTTGGGACGAGCTAGGCAGATGCGTAAAACAACGAAACCCTCCCCCAATCACGCTTCGTGAGCTCAAAATTGCTCTCACAGAGGAATGGGAGAATATTCCCCAAAATCGTATAAGGAACTTGGTGTACAGCATGCCAAACCGCGTAAACGCAGTAATGTAAGCACGAGGAGGCAATACGAAGTATTAAAATTCAAGAAAATCGTAATAAAGTTAAAAAATTTCCTATTTTTGTTTTAAGGAGAGATCAGCAGTTTTTTTCTTTATGTAATTTTGTGTTAATAAAATGTATGGTGACTCATATTTTTTTAACTTTCATTTAAGGAGTATTACATTGTCTATTAAATACAATTTATTGCATTAACCTTTTTAAACATTAACATTTTTAGTTTCCGAGATTTTTAACATTCTTTAAGTGACCCGGACTCATTGCTCTCGAGTGTATTTAGAAAATTTCTAACCTGGAGTTTGGAAATATCCTTTGATAATTAAATAAACACTACCTATATTCTTGTGCAAGCCGTTTTTGTGGGTCTTAATGATCTCATGACGAGACAGGAAACTGATGAGCATGCCTGATTATAAAAAATACGCCATAGGCGTCTAACTATAAAGGCCCATAAATCAGTTGCAGAAACACTATAAGCTTTAAGAAGTTTTGTGCGTTAATCGGTAATAATGCTGCCTACACTCGTCCAATAATTTTATTGTACTTGCTAATTGCTATCGTGCCCTTCAAACCCTAACCGAGTAGTACTTGTATACTACTGTTTCTAGGTAATAATAGACATTTTTTTAACTACGAAGTATGAGCTCTACAATATTCTGGTTCACTGCTCCATGCATGTGATTAAGAAAGAGTTTAACTCTAAAACCCTCTCCAACCATGAATGTGGCACCGAATCATAAGCCTTCTTATAGTTAATGCAGGCAGTAGAAAGTGCACCCCTGTTCCATCGGACTTGATGGCAAATAGTCGCGTCTATGAAGAGGAGCTCCTTAGTACCACGGGATCCAACTCGGCATCCATTCTGAGCAGAGGTCAAAATATTGTTCGCGAGTATAATATGCGAATACATTTTTAATCTCAGAATGGATGTCAAGAGCTTGTACAGCGTAGGTAAGCACGTGATGGGTCTACAGTTTTTGGTTTCCGTGGTACTACCAAACTTGTGAAGCAGAAAAGTGACACCAGTAGTCAAAAAACTTGGGAGGAAACCGAACTCGAGAGATTTTTGGAATTGTGTTGCCAAACATTCGTGTGAGCATCGAATCCACTTTATCCAAAAGTTATGTAAGCCATCCGGACCAGGACTTTTCCAGTTCTGAGCCGTACGTATGGCACAACTAACGTCTACGGGGCTTAAAGATCCAGGCTCGGTGGTTCGATGAACTCACACGACTGTTTCACGATACTCATCCAATTACCTTCCGTATGCTCGACAGGCACCGACCAGGTGCCACGCCAGAAGTTAGACTTGGCATTTGCATCTGGCAGCTGCCCATCACTCACACGTTACTTAGATCTGTCCCAGTTTCTATATACTCGTACCTTCCTTTGGTCACTTTGGAAGAGGCGATTTTGACGGTATCTGTACACACGCTTTCTATAACGACGAATACGACTTGCCCACGCATAAACTTTCCGCTTCAGAAACTCAATACGTTCTATAACACAACTCATATAATCTTGGGGCCTTATATTTGTGCCCGCAAATGCTTGTGTTACAAAATGCATGACTTGTGGCCGATGGTTACCCCTGCTGAAACAGACCAGCTTTGCAGTGAGAGTTCTAAACGTACCGATACGCCGCTCAATCCATACTTCCCATGCAGTTATACTCACGGTAATCCGCGGTGTTTGGCCAGTGTCCGGAAAATTGACACGAGCAACACGACACACCGCGATAGCCTCGCAGTACAATATCGAGTGGGTATCAATTAAATCTTTGCTAGTGTTACTCAAATAGCTTACCTATAACGTAAGTATTTAGTCAAAACTAAATCTACCTAGTCAATACCGTAACCTTTTTTTTAACTAGCTGGCATTTACTTATAACTTTGGCCAAATGTGATCGTCTAGAATGTTTATTATTATGGACCCTTTACGTTGTGTTTAATTTATATTGTATATTTTAATAAATCAATAATAAGATGAAGTATCTGGTAATTTTATATTAGTAAAGTTAATGGAAAATTATAAATAGGTAGTGAAAATACGTTCCTAAAGAGAGGGATAAAACACATCAAATATAAATCAGTTGAAAAATCAAATAAACACATTAAATAAATCATATCAAGTGAGAAATCAAATAGTACATACAAAAAACAAACACATAATAAACACACAAATTAAATACTGCTGTCAAAAGAAAACACTTTAAATAGAAATCAAATAAATTCAGGATAATAGGAAAACAAATAAAGAAAATATAACGAGCAACTGAAAGCATGCAACTTACAGAAAAACAGCTACTTTGGACTGGATTTGTGACCTTCTTTCTTCATGGCCATAGTTTTGTAACACACGCGCACACACACACACACACATTTATATAAATATAATAAATAATAATATAACATAATAGAATATAAAATATATAGTTATAGACATCATCAAGATACAATTTACTTATCCATATACAAAGAAAACACATTTCCTTAGCAAAATACGTGACAACAAAACCTAAAGAATATTAAAAAGATATCTTTTGACATTTTTCAAACAGGAAACCCCAACGATTTGATCTCTGTGATCATCTCTGGAAAACAAACTGGTTAAACACAAAGCACATAAATATTCCCTTATTATACAATAAGTTAACTTGATTCCTTTAGAGATGTAGAGATTTACAAGGTCATAATTGTATAATAAAAAGTGATAATATATTTGTTTATTATATAAGATTGAGGGCCCCATCCATCGCCCACAACTATGAATGCCATCCAGTGTCTGCACCCCCTTGGAGGGGGAGGATAGGTACAGGAATGGTTAACTTAATGTTCGGATCGCAACTTAGCGGGCAAGGTTCGGAACGCATCCCTAGCGTAGGCAGTCTACACTTGTCTATGGACATTTGAGTTGAAAGAAATGGCTGGCTTTTGAGTCTCTTGCAATCTCTTGTTAAATTAATGTTTGATATAGCCGCTTTTTTGTGATCCGCGCGTGTTGTCTATATATAAAGGACACTTGAAAGTTTATGTGTAGTATTTGAAATATTACCAAATTGGGAACGTTGGAGAGTCAAGAACTGGACTATGATCCCCCTCGGCCAATACCCCAAGCCGTAAGTACTTATCTAATGCTTGTTGGCCAACATAACATTAGGTAGGGAAGCGCTAGGGTGGAGTCGTCGAAGGAAGATAACCGAACCATCGTAAGTTTGATTGTATTTACGTCATTTCAGCCCCGCGTATCGCGGGCAGATTAAGATTCATAACCAGGTTGTCCAGGTGGAAGACTCTGCTTACCATACCTGCCTAGGCAATCTGAAATCTTAACACACATCCAGAGCGTGGTTTGATACCTATTTTTGTCAAATTTGATGTAAACATAACCTATCTTTGTTCAATGCCACAATTTGTTTGAAAGGTTATGAAAATTTTTGATTTGGTAATTTAAAGCAATTTGTATACACCTAAAATACAGTGTATCCTCTAATTTACATAAATTGCTAAAGGTTTGTTAAGTTGTTGGGCATTTTTAAGCCAAAATTGTAATTTATTGGACAAAATCTG
Source organism: Selenia dentaria (assembly GCA_917880725.1). Lineage (NCBI taxonomy): Eukaryota > Metazoa > Arthropoda > Insecta > Lepidoptera > Geometridae > Selenia > Selenia dentaria. Next base: position 2,750,643 of record OU862887.1, read on the forward strand.
TCTTTGAAACAGGCGCACTTGTAGTACCTACTTGCAAAACATATGATGAACTTGGATATGTAGCATAGCTTGTTATTCATAATATATTTGTTGTTTGAATGAAACAAACCAGATACAATCCTAATTTTTTTTAAATAATTGATAATTTACTCATTGTTGAAGTACAATTGTTGTTCTCATACTGAGAAATTTAAATTGTTACAATTCTCATCTAGTCCACATGAGCTAGCTTAAATAGTTTCTTGCTGAACTTTGTGTATAAAATCTTGAAGAATTCACAAAAAGTAGAAAATTTTATTTGAAACCTGCGTTAAACTATATGAAAAGATAAGATACATTTATTTACCCAGAGTTAAAAAAAGATAAGATAAATTTATTTCCCCAGAGTAAAAGATACACAATATGAACAGCTTACTGTAAAAAACTTAACTAACATAGAACATATTGTACTAAATCAAAAAAGTATATCAGTGAGCCCCAAACTAAGCACAGGGCTTGTATCTTAGGACTCTGGTGCGAAGTTACCAGGAGACAGTACAGTTAATGATACAATAGAAGATCAAAAAAACAAAATTGAATCGATTCATTAACACACAACAATAAATCTTAGTTATTAATTTAATTAATATGGTGTGATGTGTAAGAAAATCAAATAGTAATTGTTAATGTTTTATAAGGTATTTAATTTTAGGTGTTTCTTAACGACTTTATGCTATACACTATACAGACTACAAATAAGCTCCTCGGTCTCGTTGTAGGATAAGTTTAAGAGCCCATCCCTTAATTTTTTCTTGAAGGCGTATCTGGTGAGGTCATTGCATTTTCCTAACAGCATATATATTTTGTTTTACGTACACGGAATTGAGTATGCAGGGCTACGTTTGGCCATTAAGGATTGAATACGAGGGAGTGGTATCATATAGGTTCTTTTTGGTCGTTTGGAACAGGCGTAGTCATGTCGATTTTTTAAACTGAAATGGTATTTTAGGACTGCGTTATAAACGAAAAGCTGCCGAACTCTCAGGAATTTAAACTTATAAAGTAAATCGGTAGGAAAAATAATTTGCTTCCGTAGCAAAACCTTGATCAAAGCTCGCTGAGCTCTTTCTATGGTTTTAAAAATTGTTTTGCCTGCACTACCCCAGACTGTAACACAATACTGAAGTATTGGCTGGCACAGCGCAAAATAGATTTGCTTCAGGAGTGCTGTAAGTGCACAATCACGGAGTTCTTTCATTATGTGAATCAGGTGCGGGAGGAAACTTCAATTATGTGCTGCTTGAAAGAGAGATTTTCATCAATGCTTACACCAAGATATCTAATGCTTTTGGTGCTGTCAATAGAGCTGCAGGAGCAGAGAGAGGATCGAAGTCGGGGATCGGAAGAGCAATAGTGTATTTTGAGCTGTAATTGGGCAGGTGGCCGGGAAACACTGGTTTTAGTAAAAGCTATGTACTTAGTCTTTTTGGTATTTAAAGTAAGCAAATTTTTATCTAAAGCTTTAGCCAGCACAGAGAGTCCGTTTTCAGCATGATTAAAAACCTGGTGCCACGTTTCTCCATGAAAAATAATTGCTGTGTCATCAGCATAGGTTATTATTTCAGCGTTTAAAAGTTTACTATCTACTATTTCATTGATGTGCAATAAAAACAGGGTCGGCTTCAGTATACTGCCTTGAGGGACACCGTAGTTGATAGGGAGATGATCATTGGAGTGGCTAGACACTTTAACGTATTGCTTGCGACTGGATAGGTAACTTTTGAATCACTCGAAGGCCACACCCCTTATACCGGACACATCCAGCTTCTTCAGAAGCAAACCAATCGATATCGAATCGAAAGCTTTAGCCAAGTCAAGAAAAACACCAATGCACTTTTCTCCTTTGTCGACGTGTGATGATATAAGATTTACCAACAATGTTGCGCAATCTTCGGTTGACTTGCCTCGCCGGAAACCGAACTGCCTGTCAGAAATCAGTCCATGCTTTGCAAGATAGTTGCCAGTCTAATGTTCACAAGTTTTTCCAGAATATTGGAGATCACACTGAGCAACGCAGTTGGCCGGTAGCTTTCCGGAGAACTTTTTGGACCATTTTTGTAAATAGGTGAAATAGCAGCAATCTTCCAACACTCTGGGAAGATACCAGTTTCTAAGCTTAGATTAAATATTTAAGTAAGAGGGGTAAGAAGAGCGTGAAGCGACTTTTTAATGATTTTAACGGAGATAGCATCAGAGCCAGGGGCACTATCGTTCTTTAGGCCAGCAACTACTTTCGCAACTTCATGTGGGTCTGTTGGGTATAAAAACAAGTAATGAGGGCTTGAAGCATTACTTCTATGAGATTCAATCAGATACTTTTCTGTTAAATGAAGTTTACTTAACCCTAGAAAGATAACCTACGCTTCAGAGGCGCCCGCACGAATTAAATAGTACTATATCTTTTAATACGAAACCCGTGTATATCTGTGCTTCTCAGCCACCTCAGTCGTCGGTCAACCGCGTCGAAGGCCAGCTGTTTTTGTGCGGTAAGTATTATTGTTTTGGAGTTATGACGAGTTGTACGAGTTGATGCGCTCCTGAGGCGTATGGTTATCTTCAAGATCGACGAATGTATGACTGTCTAAAAAAAATTTATAAGGTACTGATTAGCTTTCCTGACTTTATACTTATATTTGCCTTATACTATACATATTAATAGTAAAATACAATATTTTATGATAGTTAAGCGATATTCGTGATTTTTGTTAGTTTTTTAGAGGTCTACTCATTTGGTTTTAATTATTAATAATAAACAAATATAAAGTACAATATTTTTCGTTTATAAAAATGTGTCACCTATAATACCATTTAAATTGTAAAATAAAATCACACAAATCTTGCTAAATAATTTAAATATAAGCATTTGAATACCGTGGCGCCTCCGAAGCGCATGGTTATCTTTTATGTAAGATAGAATATGGTTATCTTTCTAGGGTTAAGATTGCAATTGCGAGTCTCTTCCCCACTGAAGCGAAGTATTCATTACAGTGATAAAGCGGATTAGTATTACTATTTTGTAACAGTTCTGTAGGTAGGTTACTTTGTTTTGAGGTATAGCAAATGCTTTTAATTGTCTTCCATAGTTTTTTGGGGTCATCTTTATTTAGTTCCAATAACTGGCTTTTATATTGGGCTTAACATCGTGCAGCAGCTTGTTACTGACGTTCCTGTACCTACTGTAAGTTAATTTACGTTGAGTGTCATTTCCCCCCCGAGTGTTCCCGCCTTGCCGTGGCGGGGGGGCTCAGTAGCCGTGGCTTGGGTACCACGGTGAAGCTAAGAGGAACCAATGGGCCTGCCAGTGATAGCCGATAGCTGGCGGGCCCGAGGAGGGACCGCTCCTATGGGCTTTGCCCTCCAAGTCCACACGGGAGCGGTCACTGTAGGTAGCGGTGGTGTATGGGCGCCACTGCAACTGAGGCGGGCTGCGGGCTGCGTATGGGCGGCACCGCGGCTGAGAGTTAGAGATCGCGGCGGGAGAGGAATGCCGGTGTTACGGTCAGCCGCTCTCCCTGCCTTCCGTGGCCTTGACGGGGCCGCCACCGTTAGATGGCGGACGCGGTGGGGTCGCAGGGGAAGAGGACTGTCTGTATTGAGAGGCGCCGCTGTCCCTATCCTCTGCGGCCAAAGTAGCAGGCGGTGGGCCTACTCACCTGACCCATCGTAGGGGGACTTAGGGCGCCCAGACTCAGGGGAGTCTGGGGTCCATTTGCGGGCTTGGTCCCCCGTGGCGTTTGCGGCACGCCAAGTGTTCTGGCGTGCTGCAAGAGAGAAGGGTCCGGCAACGGACAGCCGCGGCGAGTTCGCGGTCGTGTGCGAAATCTGTCCCGCGTTCCCGCCAAAAGCGGCAGTGACGGAGCACCGCAGAGGTTTGGTGGGTATGCTGCCCTTCTGGCAGAGACTCCCACATAACTACCGTGCTCCCCCCTGGGCCGGTGGTATCCATAAAGGATTACTATGCGTCAAAAAAAAAAAAACAGATGATGTAGTACCCTTATCAGTTTAAGGGTGGTCGAGTGGTAGCTTCTGAAGCCAAACTGTTCGTCTCTGGGTTTGATAGTTGTGGTGGGGATGCTCACACGTCACGAGTACGCTCCCGTATTTATCGGCGTTAAAAAATTAAAATATGGCTCAAAAGTCGTTAGACAGTGTTGTGCGGGATATATCTAAATACCTATCCGAGTTTTCAAGTAAAATCCATAGTCTGGCGTGCAAGATCGAAGACCAGAACCGCAAAATAGACTACCAAAGTCGTAAGATTGATGAGCAAAACGGTTTCATCGCGAGACAGAGTCAGCTGATATCGGATTTAAAAACAGCTGTTGAGAACGTTTCTAAGCCAATGACCTCGAGTGTGCAAGTTACGGCGGCGCCACCATCGCAGCGTCCGATTCGCCAAGCGCGACTGGCGAGTGCCGCTGCCGCAGCAGCAAATAGCACCACCGTTGCTAATACAAAAAAAGCGAATCAGAACAAACGAACTTCGGCAGCAGCCGACGCCTTACCGACGACACCCGAAGCCTCTAAGCCTGGGACGAACATAAAGACTACGATACCGTTATCTACAGGTATGACGAAACAAATGGGTACTACCATGAATATGAAAAAACTCGAAATTGACAGAGCCCCGGAGACTCCGCCATTAGTCGGTGATAGCGAGGTAAAACCAAGATCTGACAATATTGATGGATGGTCCACAGTAACACATAAAAGAAATAATAGACGTAAAATAGTATCCGGGACTGGACAAGAAGATCCGGAGTTAAAAACTATTGAACGGATTAAATACCTACAAGCGTGGTCGTTCAAACCTGAAACGAGCGCCGAAAATATTTTGAACTACCTCAAACTCAAACTCAAACTCAAATGATTTATTGCTTATGTGCCAAGTTAACATACAATGTAGGTGTTGTTGCATAAGGTTTACAGTAAGTACATGTCACATGTTACCCCCTGGGGGTGTTGCAATTGTGCAGAGAGGACCAGTCTATTTTAACGTATTATCATTGAAAAATTCGTCAATATTATAATAACACTTCTGCAAAAGTAATTTTTTACCTAAACCGGATAGTCAAATGTGACGACTACATAGTAGAAAAACGTGAGATCAAATCCACCAGACACGCCGCCTTTGTGATTGGTTGTCCAGAAAGTTTATATGAACACCTAAGCACACCATCCTTTTGGCCACCGAGAGTAATGATCTCTGAGTGGTTTCGGAGTAGGCCCCGCGTCGAACGGGGCAAGCAAATCGCCGGGAGCAGCGCAGCGCGCGCGTCATGCGATGCCTCTGCGCCATCAGTCTGACAACGAACGGCCACCGCGATGCCGTGCGCTTATTAATGAACAACGCCTAGTGGTATGTCATCAGAACATTAGATCAATCGACCAGAAGACTCAAAAGGTTGAAGTGTTGCTAACTACTTCATTGGAATGTGATGTACTTGCTTCCACTGAGCATTGGTTAGTCGAATCTAAGTTAAAGTGCATTAATATAAACGGTTACAAACTAGGATCGAGTTTTTGTAGGACGACCGTTGCACACGGCGGATCTTGCTTATTCGTAAAAGACGGTCTGAAATTTGTAGAAAATATGGAAATAGTTAGACTTGCAACTGAATTGTGTTGTGAAATATCTGCCGTAGATCTCATTGATTTTCATGTGACTATTGTTTGCGTGTATGGAACGGAACGTATAACCACGAATGACTACTTTGTACAGTTCGAAAATTTGATGGATAAGATCACTGACCTTGACATACAATGCATAATAGTTGGAGATTTCAATATAGATAGTTTAGGGGTGAGCAATACCGACAAAAACAACTGCGCGATTTGCTATGTACCCATAACTTTGTAAACATGGTTGATTTCCCGACTCGAGTGACGTCACACATTGCCACAAGCATTGACCATCTGTATAGCAACATTATGGCCGACTCCATCACAGTGATGCCTGTAAATACCATGCTAAGCGACCATTTAGCTGTGCGCGGAGAATTTATACAGACGTTAAAGGTGCCCTTGCCTACTCATCAATTAGGAAGAACATTTTCTGAAATTAATCGGATAAACTTTATATGTGCCCTAGAAAGTATAGACTGGAATGAGGTGTATGCGCCATGTGCGTCGAGCGACACCTTGACTAAGTCTGTAATATACATTATATTTAATAAATTCGACGCTTGCTTCCCTTTGAAGAATGTTGGTAAAAAAAGGGGGCAATCATGGGTGACTAACGACATTAAAAATTTAAGATTACTTTTGTATGACATTATTGAACTGAGTACTAAAGTACCTGAATCAGACATGTTAAAACAATTTATTTATGATTTAAATATAAAATATGACAAGCTATTGACAAATCAAAAATCTAAATATTTTTCCAACATATTAAACAACAGTAAGAATATGTCGAAAACAATGTGGAACATTGTTAATGAGCAAAGAGGTATGAGTAATGACTGTAATATTGACTTTACAGACTTAGTCAAGGATCAGAATGGAAACGCCTTTAGAACAAAAAAAGATGCAGTGAATGCGATGAATGAGAGGTTTGTAGGGGCCGCGGCTGCGTGTGGAGCACCAAGGGCAGATGCCCGGCAGGTGGAATACATCCTAAACAAAGCGTGCGCTCCGTCCAATTGCTCATTTCGATTGCGCAAGTTTACTGTAAGTGAGGTATATCAAATCTTAACTAAACGTATACCACCGAAACCGTCTAGAGATATATATGGTATATCTATGAAACTTTTAAATTGGTCTGCGGCAACTATCGCGCCAGTACTTACAGAAATGTATAATCGGTACATTAGTGACGGTAAATATCCTGAAACCCTTAAGATCAGCAAAGTTTCACCGATATTCAAAGGCAAGGGGAAGCGGCAAGACATTAATGGATACAGACCAGTATCTATAGTACCTGCTGTGGCAAAGATACTCGAAAACGGTATAAGTTCTCGGTTACTGGATTACCTGTCATCAGTGGAAGCACTATCAGACCGACAATATGCATACCGGGAGGGTAGGTCGACCACGTCGTTAGCGCGTGAAGTGGTGCGCCGCGTTGTTGTTGCCCGTGAGAGAAAGCAGCACGTAGCAGTGCTCTGCTGTGATCTCTCTAGAGCTTTCGATGTAGCGGACCACAACGTTCTCGCTTTAAAAATGCGACACTACGGCATACATAACAAAGCACTAAGCCTACTGAATGATCTCTTGCACAGTAGATCCCAGATCGTGGTAGGTGATGGTGGTAAGGAAAGATCCGACCCCATGACCACCACGATGGGAGTCGTGCAGGGATCATCAGTATCAAACATCCTGTTCTCTTTGCTTCTCAACGACCTCCCTTGTGCCATCACGGAGGCTGAGGTTATGATGTATGCAGACGATGTCGCGGCGGTTGTTGTTGCACCTTCAACGGAAGAGTTAGAGCAGAAGCTTAACGATGCTACATCTCAGCTGGCCGCGTGGTTTAAAAATAACGAACTGGTTTTAAATCTACAGAAGACTCACTTCATACGCTTCGACCTGTCTGGCCGCCAGCAAAATAATCTAAGAGTCTTCGTGGGTGGATCCAAAGTTGAACAATTGCATAGCACAACCTTTTTGGGATTCGAGCTGGATAGCGGCCTCACGTGGGAATCCCATATTCACAAGCTTTGTGGAAAATTAGGTGGAGCATGCTTTGCACTGAAGCGGCTATCCAGGTTCTTACCCAAAGAAGTGGTGCGATCATGCTACTTCGCCACCGTACACTCACTGCTGCAGTATGGGGCAGAACTCTGGGGACGCGGTGCAGACTCAGAACGCGTATTTCGACTTCAGAGACGAGCCGTACGTGCCGTGGCGCGAGTGTCACGAGATACTCCAGTGACAGATCACTTTAAGTCACTCAAGATTCTCACCCTACCAGGTATAGTTATTTATCAAGTAGCCGTATATGCGCGGATGAACAGTGAATCATATTCGAAAATTGGTGAATATCACCAGTACAACACCAGACGCACAGGAAAACTAGTATCGGTGAGTCGAACACTCGCTAAGTCGGAGAAATTGACACATGTAAAGGGTCCCGCGGTGTATAATCGACTACCTGAAAATGTTCTCGCCGCACCTAATTTAGCAGCATTTAAGTCAAGACTAAAGCATTGGCTTATTGACCAAGCGTTTTACAGTTACGCGGAATTTATAAATAAATTTCGAATTAATATTATTTAATATTATTTAATATTATTGAAATAATATTTTGTATTATTACTATTATTATATTTATATAATTATAATTATATATTATAATAATTTTTATTACTATTATTATCTTAGATTATTCGATATATGTTTTATTTTGTAATTGACATGACGTTTTTTTTCATTAAATTGTTTATATAATGGTATGACATAGATTTGGTGCCATGTATTTATAAATTACTTATTTGTATGTGGTAGCAGTAATCCAACATGATTATATATGTAGATACTAATTATACTTAAGTATATAATATATGAACAACAAAGTACAAATGTACTATAGTACCTAAGTTGTTAATTCGATTCTTGACACATTGTTTATTTTATTATCAATATTGACGTGTATGGATTTTATACCAATAAAATATGATTATGATGATTATGATGATATACGGCCTTATTCTTCGAAATACCAACCGTTCGAACAGCTTGGCCAGACGGGGCAGGAGTGAAATCGGGCGATACGCATCAGCCCTTCTGCGGTCCTTCCCTGGTTTCGGTAGCATTATCATCTTTGCTCTTTTCCAGGTCTCTGGAAAATGGCCCGTCCTCAGTATTCCGTTGTAGAGCGATGATAATGCTACTATGCCTCTCCTTGGTAATTGATGAATTGCCATTATGGGTAGGTTATCGTTGCCAGCTGCCTTCCTTCTGGGCAGCCGCCTTACTGCTTTGGCGACACTAACTCAAGTAACATCGCTTGCCGCCTTTATATAAAGTTCAAAATAGTAGAAAATCAAGAACTTTCTAGCGCGGTGTGCGCAAGCGAGATAGCAATAGTCCCGAATTCCCGATTGCTCGCGTAGGTAGATACACGAAGCTTCCAGAGTCGGTTTCGAGATTTCTCCAGACAGTTTTCGACTCTATACGCGCGGTATAAAAGCCACGCTAACCGCAGCGACCGACAGTTCGGTTTTAATTTGAGTGAAGTGTCAACAGAAATAAATAAGCGCGAAAATACTAAGCGAAGTAATAAGTTATTGAGAATAATTGCAGTTTAATAGTGTTTTTGGAAGGCAATAGTTCTAGTGTAGATTTTAACTCGACTAGCCGGTGTCATATATTTTGACCCACATTCAACGTAGATTTCCTGTTGCAGTGTTAACCCGTCAAGTGCCGTGTGTAATTGTGTTGTGAAATCGTAAGTAAAACTCTGCTATTAATAAGTGTTTCCCTACCTATTTAATCAATTATATGGGTAATTTAAAAAAGGCTGGGTAATTAAAGTAGGAACTGTAATTGTTTTTAGGTGCTGTGTTAATCCTAGCCAGGATTAGAACGCAACATAGACAAGCCAGTACCTAGTAAAAAACGTAAGGTTAAAGATGAAAATCGGTAGTTTCAAGAAATTTGGACTGAGAAACACTTTTGTGTATGGTCGCATACCAAAGTCGTTTTTTTAATTTGCAAAGAAATATAATGTAAAAAGGCATTATGAAACGCAGCATCCTACTTTTACCAAGTTTACAGGCGAATTAAGAAAACAAAAAATGTTGTCTTTAAAACGGGAGCTTATTGGTCAGCAAGCTATGTTTACAAAACCCATTCAAGATTCAGAAACAGCTACAGAAGTTAATTATGAAATTTCTCGAATGATAGCAAAGCGAAGTCGCCCCTTCAATGATGGGGATTTTGTAAAAGAATGCATAGAAATTGCCGCTAAGAAAATGTGTCCAGAAGCAGCAAATAAGTTTTTAGAAAATTCAACTGAATCGTATGACTATCCAAAGATGAACTATGTCTTTGTCAGGTAATAATGCGGAAAATTTTTTTTCATTAGCACTCGACGAATCCACTGATATTAGTTTCACAGCTCAACTTCTCATATTCATACGAGGTGTTGCTCAAGATTTTGAAGTCTTAGAAGAGTTATTAGGAATGTGTTCATTGAAAGGTCAAACCAAAGGAGTTGATATACTCAATGTACTTTTGGATGAGTGTTCAAAAACTTATTTGGACTTATCAAAATTATCGGGAGTTGCGACTGACGGTGCTCCTTCGATGATTGGTGTCAATTCCGGGCTAGTTACTTTGCTGAAAAAGCATCTGCAAGAAAAAACATAAACGCTGAAGATCTCATGCAGTTTCACTGCATTATACACCAAGAAGCCCTCAATCACAGGCAATTCAAACAATTCCTTGATGACATCGAAAACGAATATGAAGATTTACTGTATTATACAGAAGTAAGGTGGCTAAGTCGTGGATTGACACTGGAACGATTTCTAAATTTAATAGAAGAAATTGGAATATTTCTGGCGGAAAAGCAAAGGGATGTCCCGGTACTTAAAAATCCTGATCCTGATTACAAATCATTTGAATGTCTTGAACACACGGCTTCAAGGCAAAAATCAACTGATATCCCAGCTCTACACTCATGTATCATCCTTTCAATGCAAGCTGACACTTTTCAGATCGCAATTGAATTCTGGAAATTACAATCATTTTCCGAATTATAAGAAAACGGCTGAAAAATTCAACAAAACTGCGATGAATTTCAGTTATGTACAAAAGCTAGATATTTTGATTCAATCTTGTCAAGACAGATTTTTGGAGTTTAAAAAAGTGAACCTCTGTTGGACAAATTCAGCAATCCTTTCACGATTTTTGTTGAAAATGCGCCAGAGTCAATGCAGTTAGAAATTATCGACATTCAAAACGACCAAGATTTACGCAACAAATTCAACGAAGGAGACTTGCTGAACTTTTACCGCTGCATTGATAAAAATATGAACAAAGAGTTGCGCATAAACGCTCTGAAATGTGCCAGCTTATTTGGTTCTACCTATATATGTGAACAAACTTTTTCAATACTAAATAATAATAAAACGAAAAATTGAAAGTGCCTTGCAAATGAAAGTTTGGAAGCAGTTTTACGTGTTGCTACAAGTAAATTTGAGCCAAATATAAAAAAGATTGTAAGCATAGTGATTACAATCTTTTTCAGTGCCATGCTTCAAATTAATAAATTATTTTTTTATTTTAATACATTATTACCTATCAATTCTTTATTGTCTTTAATTGCCTATACTTCTGGCGGCCCGCCATCAGTTCATGATTTGCCCGAGTGTCCCCTAGTCTTAATAAGTCTGTGCATCCCTGATATAGCCGAACATCAGTAACACTTTTAGCCGATTCTTCTCTTGAGCAAACATGACAAACTTAAAAAGACATGAAGGCTGGAAATCCAGCACAGTCGCCGAAGGCTACATTGAGGATTCAGTCCAAAATAAAACTAAAATTTCAACCAAATTAACTGAAACTATAAAAATACGCCCCAATTCACCTCAGCCGACAACTTCCAGGGAGTGTCCGCCATGGAATCCATCTTCTGATGAAATAACAGAGTCTCCTACTTTTACATACATCCAGAACAGCCATATTTGTCATAATATATCAAACAGCATAAACATTCCAAGCAAAAATGTAACTTTTAATTTCACGAATTGTCCTAATTTGACTTATGTAATTATATATTATCAGTAAATAGTTTAGATAAACAACTTGTTTTATTTTCCTCATATTCGAAATGAAAAGTAGAGTGTTTAACCCCTGTTACCCCTGTTTAATTCCTACTCGGACTATAGACTATATAAATAAGTCGGGAATTGATTCTTTGGCCCCTCGGTTAACTCAATTCAATTCAATTCATTTATTTATTTCAACCATCAGTCATATTAGCATGTTAAATAATCTTAAAAAATTAAATTACACAAAATTAAATTCAAACATCATCATATTAACATAAATCATATAAAGTTAGAAATAAAAAAAATAAAAAAAAAAGTCAATAATTAGTATGTCTACTTAATGATATTGATTAGCCTGCCTCTGTGTCATTTGTTTGTTCGTCAGTGCATAAACCATTGAACAATGGTTTATGTACTGACAATCAAACCTATTCGCAAATACGTTTAGTATGATGTTGGAGCTGGCCCGGAGCCTGCGCCCCAGGAAAGTGTACTGCACACGAAAGGTGCTGTACTGCTTCTGGGTATAAGACACCCACAGGCCACACGTGTACATAGACGTACAAAATGCTCTGAAAAGAATGATTTTGACGGCTCCGGAGCATCGAGAAAACCTGCGAGCAATCATATTAGACCTCACAGACAGTGCCCTGCGTTCCCTCTCAATATCTTTATCATCCTTCAGGTCAGAGGTCACAATATGTCCTAGATACTTGAACTGATTAACCCTCCTTAAAGCAATACCGTACAGTCTAATGGGTGGAACAGTATCCAGACAGCTCCGACCTCTGGCCTGATAGACCATGCACTCGCTCTTGTTTGTATTGTATAGCAAACCGTGAACGAGCGCGTAACGCTCACAAATACGCAACAATTTGGAGAGGCCACACACCGAGGCGCTCAGCAGCACCATGTCGTCAGCGTAACTGACATTGTTGACACACACTCCATCAATATGGCAGCCAACACGGGTGCTGCAAAGCTCCTCGATCAGTAGATAGATAGATAGATAGATAATACTTTATTGTTCACAAAAACTTAACAATATGAAAACTTAAATGTAATAATTACAAAAGTTGTGTCACAATGGGCGGCCTTATTGCTAAAAGCAATCTCTTCCAGGCATTCTTAGGATGGAATGTATATATTTAAAATTCATCGATATGGGCGCGTTTTTAACCCTAGAAAGATAACCTACGCTTCAGAAGCGCCCGCACGAATTAAATAGTACTATATCTTTTAATACGAAACTGAGTTGGCTGAGAAGCTCAGATATACACGGGGTATATCTGTGCTTCTCAGCCAACTCAGTCGTCGGTCAACCGCGTCGAGGGCCAGCTGTTTTTGTGCGGTAAGTATTATTGTTTTGGAGTTATGACGAGTTGAACGAGTTGATGCACTCCTGAGGCGTATGGTTATCTTCAAGATCGACGTATGCATGACTGTCTAAAAAAAATTTTATAAGGTACTGATTAGCTTTCCTAGACTTTATACTTATATTTGACTTATACTATACATATTAATAGTAAAATACAATATTTTATGATAGTTAAGCGATATTCGTGATTTATGTTACTTTTTTAGAGGTCTACTCATTTGGTTTCAATTATTAATAATAAACAAATATAAAGTACAATATTTTTCGTTTATAAAAATGTGTCACCTATAATACCATTAAAATTGTAAAATCAAATCACACAAATCTTGCTAAATAATTTAAATATAATTTGAATACCGTGGCGCCTCCGAAGCGCATGGTTATCTATTATGTAAGATAGAATATGGTTATCTTTCTAAGGTTAAAACATAAGTAACCATGGATATAAAAAGCAATGGAGAAATAACAATAACATAGCGAGATAATACAAAAAGGATATAACAATACGTACTCTTGTAATATCATATTATTACCATGTACTAGCAAAGTGTCATACCCAACAATAAAAATATGTAACCAATAGGTATAAATACCAATATAATAACATAAATACATATATAAATACATAAACCTAAAGCAATTAAGGGACAATAAAAAAGTGCAGTGCAGTATTATATGTTTTGATATAATTTTTTAATTTGATCCTTAAAAATGTTTATAGATGTTGCACGTCTGATTGAAATAGGTAAGAAATTCCACAGGAGGGTGGCTTGGACAGTAAATAAACCATTGCAAAAAGAACTTGAATGTGGAGGAATCGCAAGAACAAGATTTTCTGATGACCTTAGTGGGTGTGAAGGACAGTCAAGGAAGTTAAAACGTTCTTTGAGATAGCGCGGATATGAAGGATTAAACAAAATATTGTATAGAAGGCAAAGAATTTGGGTATTCCGGCGAAGACGTATGGGGAGCCACTTGAGCTTATACGGAATTGAGAGTCATGATCATATTTGCGCAAACCAAATATGAATCTAATACAGACATTTTGAAGTCGCTTAAGCTTATTAAGTTGTTCCTCCGTTATATCTAGGTAGCAGGTGTCAGCATAGTCAAGAATGGGTAGTAACAGGGATTGAACTAGTGAAATTTTAGTGGTAGTAGGAAGAAAGTTACGCAACCTTTTTAATGATGCAGCAGACGCAAACAGTTTACGACTTGTTACCTGCAACTGTAGATCCCACTTCATACAGCAATCCAAAGTTAGCCCCAAACTTTTCACAGACTTACTAAAAGGAATGGCAACTCCACCAAAAACAACCCCCGGAAGCGTTGTCCATTCCACCTTAGATAACAATCTTGAACTTCCAATGATGATCGACTGCGTTTTTACAGGATTTATTTTTAATTCAAAGGATTTGCTCCACTCAGATATTCGATTAAGGTCATTATTTGTGGTTTGAATAGCTTCCGGTAATTTATCCAATGTGGCCTGGGAATACATTTGTAGATCATCTGCGTATAGGTGGTACGAAGAAGAAAAATTATGGGAAATGGTATGAATAAATAATGCAAATAAAAGAGGTGATAGGCCGCCGCCTTGAGGAACGCCTGCAGTCGTATCACACCATGAAGAAAAACTGTCTTCGAGGCGAACACGTTGTCTGCGTCCGTATAAATAACTATGAAACCAATCAATCACCGTTGGAGATATGTTAATCGAGCTAAGCAATGCAAGGAGAATGTCAAAATTTACAGTGTTAAACGCATTACTGAAGTCTAACAAAGTAAGTACAGTAAGTTGGCCATTGTCCTTACCGAAACGAATATCGTCTCTGATTTTGGCGAGAGTTATAACTGTACTGTGCCCACGTCGAAATCCGGATTGAAGCGGATTGAGGAGATCATTATTGGAGAGGAACTTGTTAAGTTGGTTGTGGATAAGACGCTCGAGAACTTTGGAGAGAAACGGGAGTATAGAAATAGGGCGGTAATCAGAGTGACATTTAGGATTAAGTTTTTTAGGAAGAGGTATGATATGGGCGTCTTTCCAAACAGAAGGAAAGACTCCAGTGGTAATAGAATTATTGAAAATGCAGCAGAGGATGGGAAGGATAGTATCTAGGATGGGTACAACCATTTTACGGCTAATACAGTCATGGCCAATTGCACTAGATGTGATTGACATAATGCTCTTCTTTACACTACAAGCAGATAATTGATTTAGAATAAACGGGGAGTAGTCAGGAGTTGGCAGAGTTGAAAGATAATGCAGTGTATTATTTTTATAGGATATTTTATAGGGATGTAAGGGGTGAGCCAACATCTTTTGACCCAAGTCAACCTCACCTGCACGCGGTACATCCTGCTGATCGACGAACGAGGCTCTGACAACCGACCGATGGCGGTATACCCATCCCAACAGGCGTCGCTAAATGCAACAGGCCGGTGACGGGCAGCAGCGTCACCGGTGCGAGAAGCTACGCCCTGCGATCGCCAACCCGCCTGCCCAGCGTGGCGATTACGGGCAATCTCCTCCAATGCAGGACAACAACAAGCCACGGCCCCTAGTTCCCGGCGGCCCCGCTATTCCTGGTCATGGTGGCGACCATGGTAACGGTGGGGCGAGGGGTGCTAAGAATCTCCGGGCTACGGAAGGCCACCACAAACAACTGACCCTGGCGACGTATAACGGACGCACGCTAAGGCTTGACTCGCATCTGGCGCAACTCGAGGTGGAACTTGGGAAAATTAGGTGGCACATACTGGGGTTGAGTGAAGTCCGAAGAGAGGGGGAGGACACCTTAACCCTAGAATCGGGCCACCTTATGTACTTCCGAGAGGGAGACCAACAATCCCAAGGTGGCGTTGGGTTTCTGGTAAACAAGTCCCTTTCTGACAACGTTGTGGAAGTGTCCAGTGTGTCGAACAGGGTAGCGTACCTTATTGTGAAGCTCACCGAGAGGTATAGCCTCAAGGTGGTGCAAGTGTACGCACCGACCTCAACACACTCGGACGATGAAGTGGAGGATATGTTCGATGACATATCGAGGGCCCTCCACTTCACTACAAAGACCCAGTACACCGTTGTCATGGGGGACTTTAACGCTAAAGTGGGAGTACAGAATTTCAGCGAATCGGTAGTAGGATGCCATGGCTTTGGAAGCAGAAACCATAGGGGGCAAATGCTCGTCAACTTCCTCGAACGGGAGGGGCTCTTCTTGATGAACTCCTTCTTTAAGAAACAGCCCCAAAGGAAGTGGACGTGGCTAAGCCCCGACACTAGGACTAAAAATGAGATTGACTTCATCATGACGAATAAAAGGCACATATTTAGAGATGTCTCCGTGATCAACAGGTTCAATACCGGTAGCGATCACCGACTTGTCCGAGGCTCTCTGAATATCAACTTCAAGGCGCAACGTGTCCGTCTGATGAAGTCCAGGCTCCGACCAACACTGCTCCAAACCATTGCAGGATCTGAAACATTCCAGTTAAACCTGGAGAACCAATTCACTGCCGTGGAAACCACCACAGACGTAAACCAGAACCTCGAAAATGTGACTCGGGTCCTCAGGGAAGAAGGTACGAGATTTTGTTACATGCAGCGTAAGGGCAAGAAGTCCATGCTTTCAGAAGAGACTTTGGGGCTAATGAAGGAACGACGTGAAAACCCACCCATCACTTCGTCAGAAAAGCGGACTCTAAACCGAGAGATCAACAAGAACGTACGACACGACCTCCGGTGCTTCAATACTCTTTCGATCGAAAGAGCGATCGAGCAGAATCGAGGGTCAAAGGTGTTCGTACAATCTCTTGGAAGAAGCCACCTGACGAAGTTGACCACAGCTAGTGGAGAAGTCGTTGCTTCGAAGCCGGCAGTCCTTTCGGAAGTGGAGGACTTCTATGGCCGATTATACGCATCGCATGCATCTCGACCTGATCCCGAAAATGATCCTAGAGCCACGTTAACACGCCATTTCACCGAAGACTTGCCAGAAGTCAGTATTGGCGAAATCGAGATCGCTCTTAGACAGCTTAAAAATGGAAAAGCCCCTGGAGAGGATGGCGTTACAACAGAGCTACTAAAAGCAGGAGGTAAACCCGTACTGAGGGAGCTCCAGAAGCTTTTTAACGCTGTCCTGTTCGAAGGGAGAACTCCAGAGGCGTGGAGTAGGAGTGTGGTCGTCCTGTTCTTCAAAAAAGGAGATAAGACCCTGCTGAAGAACTATCGACCCATATCCCTTCTAAGCCACGTCTATAAGCTGTTTTCAAGAGTGATCACGAACCGTCTTGCGCGTAGACTCGACGAATTCCAACCACCGGAACAGGCTGGGTTTCGGAGCGGATACGGCACCATAGACCACATTCACACAGTGCGGCAGATTATACAGAAGACCGAAGAGTATAATCAGCCCCTGTGTCTAGCATTCGTGGACTATGAGAAGGCCTTTGACTCGGTTGAAATCTGGTCTGTTCTGGAGTCCCTGCAGCGTTGCCAGATAGATTGGCGATACATCCAAGTGATGAGATGTCTTTACGAAACCGCCACCATGTCCGTCCAAGTACAGAATCAGCAAACAAGTCCCATACCGTTGCATCGAGGAGTGAGACAAGGGGACGTTATTTCCCCGAAATTGTTTTCAAATGCAATGGAGGATATGTTCAAGACACTGAACTGGAAAGGACGTGGCATTAATATCAACGGCGAATACATCTCTCACTTGCGATTTGCTGACGATATCGTCATCGTGGCAGAGACGCTGCAGGACCTGCAACAGATGCTGAATGACCTGGCTGATTCTTCTATACGCATCGGCCTACGGATGAACTTGGACAAAACCAAGGTCATGTTCAACGAACATGTTCTACCGGAACCGATTGCGATACACGGCGCCGTTCTCGAAGTTGTTCAAAAATATGTGTACCTCGGGCAGACATTGCAGTTGGGAAAAAACAACTTTGAGAACGAGGTGAATAGAAGAATTCGGCTGGGCTGGGCAGCGTTTGGGAAACTACGTCGAGTCCTTACTTCGCCGATTCCACAGTGCCTGAAGACGAAAGTCTTCAATCAGTGCGTCCTACCCGTCATGACATACGGAGCCGAAACGTGGACACTGACGGCTCGAATGGTCCACAAGCTCAAAGTCGCTCAGCGGGCTATGGAAAGGGCTATGCTCGGTGTTTCTCTGAGGGATCGCATCAGAAATGAAGTGATCCGTCAGAGAACCAAGGTCATCGACATAGCCCACCGGATCAGCAAGCTGAAGTGGCAGTGGGCTGGCCATATTAGCCGTAGAACCGACAACCGTTGGGGTAAACGAGTTCTAGAGTGGAGACCGCGTCTCGGCAAACGTAGTGTAGGACGTCCTGAGGCACGGTGGAGTGACGATCTGCGCAAGACGGCTGGCAAAAACTGGATGCGAGAAGCCCAAGATAGACCTAAGTGGCGTGCAATTGGAGAGGCCTATGTCCAGCAGTGGACTGCTACAGGCTGGTGATGATGATGATGATGATTATTTTTATCTATGTCGCTAAGATCAGACGAGGAAGAAAAGTAGAGGTTGAGCGAGTTTATATTTAAATCATTTGGAATTGAGTCATGTCGTGATTTACCAATTCCCAACGTCCTGAGAAATTTCCAGACTTTGGAGGTGTCTTCATTATCAATAGATTTATGAACATGGCGACGTAAAGCATCCCTATACACCATGTTGCAGACATTTCGGGCCTTGAAATACGCTGCTTTGATTGTTTCGGTTGGTTGACGTTTATATTTATACTTCGCAAGAACCTTTTTATGAATCATAATTTTAATGTCGTCAGAAAGCCAGGGGGCGGGTAGGTGTTTAAGTTTTATAGCACGCAAGGGGGCATGCTTGTCGTACAGTTGCGTTATGATAGAATTAAAAATAGCTACTTGGTCGTTCACAGTCTCGGCATTAATTACAGGTGACCAATCAATCCTCTGGGCATCCTGAAGGAATGCTTCCTTATCCATACCACTAAAATTACGCTGAAGAATGACTTTAGGCTTTGGTTTCGGAGGACGAACTTTGTAGGACAGATAGATTGAGTCGTGATACGAAAAAGCATCAGCTGAGCATTGACCGTGCTTTGCAACATGCTGGGAGGATGATACAATGACTAGATCAAGAAGCAAAGGAAAGTAGTTTGGAGAGTGGTGAGTGGCATTAAGTGGGAGAATATGCATGTTGCACGAATTAATAATGGATTCAAGTGAAGATGAACGTTTGTCATGCTTGAGAAGACATGTGTTGAAATCACCCATAATAATCGTGTGATTGTATGAGGAAATATGATCTTCTAAGATCTTTTCAAACTCAGAAAAGTAATTGATGTGTGATGAGGGGCTATAATAGGCTCCAAGTAATATTTTATTATGAGGTAAGAGTACCTCCACAAATAGGTGCTCGCCTGCATTAGAAGGCGGTGGCTGAGATGAGGTGCTAATTACAGAGAAAGAAATATGTGACCGAAGATAAATAGCTACCCCACCCCCAACCCTATCAACGCGATCGTTGCGGATGAGATTAAAACCAGGCAGAGAATAGGAGATGGAAGGTAGGCATGGTTTGAGCCATGTCACTGAGACCACAATAGCATGAATATTTTTACAGTCAAGGAAAACCTGCATTTCTAGGTAATGAGCCGGAATACTCTGCGCATTTATGTGAATCACGTTAAAATTCTTCGGTACATCAGAAAATTGTGTGTCGAGCGTTTTATAAAGCGATGGAATACTAACGAAACTGTCATCACTACTTGTAGAAGAGTCAGAAGGTACAGAAAAATACTGCTCACTATCACTGCTATTACCATTATCAAAAATGCTCAACATAATAATACAATATATTAATACTTAACAATATAAAATATATATAATATACCTAATCAACAATAGTAAGATGTTTACACTTACTAAATTAAAAACTAACTTATCACCTGCCAGTTGTGTATAGATTAAAACAATATACTTAATAATAATAATAATCTGAAGTTGAAACCTATAAGTATCTTGGTATGTCACAGTCATTGGGTATCATGGATAGGGACATTAAGCAGACAGTGAAGGAGCGTTTCTTCTACCGCTTAACAAAAGTTCTCAACAGTCTTTTGTCGGGCGGCAACAAGACACGCGCCTTCAATGGTTGGGTGATGCCCCTACTCATGTACTCCTTTGGCATACTAAGATGGACTCAGACTGAACTTGACGCCCTGGATAGGCGGGTCCGTCAATTGCTTACAACACATCGCATGCTACATCCACGCTCGTCTGTTATGAGGCTATACATCCCACGGAAGTGGGGGGGTCGTGGCTTCCTAAATGCCAAGAACCTCCACAACTGTGAGGTGTCCAGTCTCCGGGAGTATTTCCGTAACACCGAGTGTGGGATACATCGCGATGTCATAGCAGTTGATAGGAGCCTCACACCTCTCTCCTTGGCAAACGAGAACTGGCGTAAACCAGTGGTGCTAAGCATCGAAGACCGTAGAGACGTATGGAAGGGCAAAGAGCTACACGGACGGTTCCACAAGGCCCTAACAAGGCCTGACGTGGACCCGCTCGCCTCAGTGAACTGGCTGCGTTTCGGTGATTTCTTTGGTGAAACTGAGGGTTTTGTTTGTGCTATTGCTGACGAAGTTATCAAGACGAATAACTACCGGAAATATATTCTGAAAGACGGTACGGTCGACATTTGTCGAGCATGCCGCCGTCCCGGAGAGTCACTCAGACATATTATTTCCGGTTGTTCTCATCTTGCTAATGGAGAGTACTTGCACAGACATAACCAAGTAGCCAGGATTATTCACCAGCAACTTGCCCTTCAATATGACCTTATTGAGTCTGAGGTGCCGTACTATAAGTACGCACCTACGCCTGTTCTTGAAAACGGTCGTGCTACGCTCTATTGGGATCAATCTATAATCACGGACAGGACTGTTGTTGCTAATAAGCCTGACATCGTGGTGATCGATCGATCTCAGCGCCGGGTAATGCTTGTTGACGTCACCATTCCTCATGATGAGAACCTCGTGAAGGCTGAGAAGGACAAGCTTAGCAAGTACCTTGACTTAGCTCATGAGGTGACCGCCATGTGGGATGTTGATTCGACAATAATTGTTCCGATAGTTGTTTCAGCAAATGGCCTTATAGCAAAAAGCCTCGACCGACATCTTAAGAGGCTTTCGCTAGACGGTTGGATCAAGGGACAGATACAGAAGGCAGTACTTCTTGACACGGCACGTATTGTCAGGAGGTTCCTCAGTCTGCAGCCCTAACCACAGGTAGTTTGGGTCATGCCCCGCTGCCGATGGCAATCTAGGATTAGGTTTTTTACAATGTTTTTTATTTATTATTTTTTATTGTATATGGAAATATTGTAAAAAATGTAATTTTAAGAAAAGGAAATAAATAATGTGAATAATAATAATAAACTTTATTGCGAAAAGATTTTTAACTAACACATTGTCTTAAACACAAATAAAGAATTAACAATTTGTACAAATTAAGAAGAATCAGCGAGTCCCAAACTAGGCTATAGCCTGTGTCTTGGAACTCTGAGATGCGAACACAAAATGATTAACTTAACTAAGCCTTTGTCAGTGTAATAAAAATTGTAATCATAAAAGAAATAATAAAGATATAAAGGAACTTAAAAGCTATTAGGTATATAAATAACAAAATTGGAAAGTTAAAGTACTCGTACTTAAAATTTGTAGTGCGCTTATCACTACATCTAGTTTGAGTAGGAAAATTCATAAGAAGTACTCTGTGTCTATTTTGTGTGTGTAAGTGCATGGGTGTGAAGGTGTGGAGGTGAGGATTTGTATGTGTGTAGCTGTTGTATGATAGAAACCCATGAACACCTTATGATATAAATTATTAGTATTCATACTAGGTCTTCTGTTTCTTCGTATGAAAGTTTCAAAAGAAATTCTGTAACTGTCTTTCTGCAAATAGGAACACTGCAATCTTTAATGTTACACGCCTTGAAAACTTTATTATATGTGTTAAAAAGAGAGTACACTGGCCCTCTTCTAGTGAGGAGAGATGTAGCTTGTGGTAACGGCAGACGAAATACACGTCTAGACATTAGATCACTGTAGTCTGTGCGATTTAATAGAATCTTATGTGCTTTAGTTGTAGCGGTCAAAATATACAATTGACGCACGCGGAGTACCTTAAGTTCGTCGTAGATACTATATGTGGGATAATAAAAGGGCTTATTAAGAATGATTTTAATTAGAGCAAGCTGAGCTCTTTCTACGGTAATAAAATTAGTCTTGCCCGCGCTACCCCATACAGAGACACAGTATTGCAAAACTGATTGACACAAGGCCAAATAAAGTTGTCTTAGTAAATCTAAAGGGGTACAGTCTCTCAACTTTTTCATAATATAAATAAGTTTTCGCACTCGGCCGGAGAGATTTATTATATGGTCCTTATAAGAAAGATTTTCATCAATAGAATTCACTAATAGAAGTACTGCATTGAATAAGTCCACATGAACAAACAGAAATGTTGTTAGTGTTATTAGCACAGAAACGCGAGTGTATTCTCAGTATCTTATGCGAAGGATGACTGCCGACACAGGTCTTAGAAAATGCGATGTATTTAGTTTTGTTGAGATTCAGAGTTAGAAGATTCTTGTCTAATAGGGCTGCAATATGAGACAATCCTTTTTCAGCAAGATGGTACACCTGATCCCAGTTTTCTCCATGAAAAACAATAACTGTGTCGTCTGCGTAGGTTATGATTTCCGCATTTTCCAGAGTACTGTTTACAATATCATTTATATACAAGGTGAAAAGTGTAGGTCCAAGAATACTGCCCTGTGGAACGCCGAAGTCGATTGGGAGATTACCGCTGCAGTGTGAACCTATCTTTATAAATTGACTCCGGTCAATTAAATAACTTTTAAACCAACTAAGAGCAACTCCTCGTATTCCAAGAGACTCGATTTTCTAAAGAAGTAGCCCAACCGAGACGGTATCGAAGGCCTTTGCCAAATCAAGGAACACCGCTATGCATTTTTCACCGCTTTCAACATAAGATGATACCAGATCAGCAAAAAGCGACGAAGCGCCTTCGGTAGACCTGCCTCGTCGGAATCCAAATTGTCTTTCTGACAGTAGACAATATTTTTCTAAATAGGAAACCAATCGACTGTTCACGACCTTTTCGATTAGCTTAGATATAACACTTAGTAATGCTATGGGCCGGTAATTATCAGGCATATTTTTAGCTCCGCTTTTGTAGATTGGAGATACAGCGGCAATTTTCCAGCATGTTGGGAATATACCTGATATTAAACTAAGGTTAGCTATGTATGTTATTGGAATAAGTAATGAGTTTAGTGATTTCTTAAGCAATAAAACTGAGATTTGGTCAGGACCAGGAGCACTATCGATTTTTAGGTGAGAAATAATTTTAGAAATTTCGTATGGGTCTGTGGGACTTAGGTAAAAAGAATGGACTATTGAAGTACTAGGCTTATATTCGAGGATAAGTGAATTTTGAGTGATGTCAAGCTTTTTAGTATGTTGTCTGCTAAAGTCTTGCCCACACTCACAAAGTGTTTGTTGCAATAATGAAGTGACTTAAGTGTGTCATTATCAATACAATTTAGCAATTCTGAAGAATAATTAACCTGAACAGACGTTTGACAAATTGATTTTATGGTTTTCCATAGTTTTTTGGTATCTCTTTTATTTTCCTCCAAAAGACGATTGTTATATTCGTTTTTTAATTTTTTTAATAATTTGTTACAGTAATTACGGTATCGGGCATAGACTTTACGCAGCATAGCATCATCGGGATGAAATCTTGAGTCAAGATGTAACTTATCACGATGACGCATGCATCTAAGTAACCCTGGGGTTATCCATGGTTTCATAGTGACCCATTTGCGTCCGACTTTGACTTTTCGGGTGTGCTTGTCTATTACGTTTGTCAGAATCTGGTTAAGAGACGAAGCTGCAGAGTTTACACAAACATCTTCTGTTACAATTTTATAGTCAACTCTATTTAAATCCGCTACAGCTGCATTGATATCGGTTTTTAGTTTAAAACGCGAGTTAGGGTCCGAGTGGTTAGAACAGGACAATCCTGCCATGACAATAGCATGATCTGTTACAGAGGAATTGCATACGATTCCAACTGTCTTATTGTTTGATTTAACAAAAATGTGGTCAAGACAAGTTTGGCATCTTGTTGGCTTAGATATAGCAGAGAGTAGACCATGTGCTTCCATTAGACACAAGTAATTGTTAACATGGGGGTCATTATTCTGGTTACATATATCGATGTTTATGTCACCAGTAACTAAAAGGTGGGAGTAACTTTTTAAGGTTTTTAGAGTAATGTCTAAAGATCCAATAAAAGGATCAAGAAGATAGAGCGGTGTCGAGGGCGATCGATAAATTCCTAAAACTGCAATCTTATTATTCAGGGTGACGAGAAGTGAGTCAGCGTCAGTTATATTCGGTTCGTGTATAGTAGTTTTAAACAATTTTTTGCATAAATAATAACTCCTCCATTTTTGTTTTTTTGTACTGAAGTACTAAAAGTATTATAGCCGGGCAGAGAATCAATTATTATTCCGTCTTTGAGCCAACACTCAATACACAAATACAATAACGTCAATATCAATAGCACCCATTCGCTTCAGAGCCACAGTGAAGTCATCAAAATTGCGCTGAATACTACGTATATTGAATGAGAGGATTTTGAACTTATAATTAGACTTGGTTAAAATACTCTTGCAAGATTCAACAGAATCAATTGAATGACAATTTATGGTTACAGTTTCATCAATGTCATTCACAATATTAAGTAAAGCCATCATTATAGTAGTAAAAAAGCGATGATGTATGCGTCTGAATTGTGAATGTCATTCCAAAGCAGAGTTTGTATAAGAGTATATAACTGGCAATGCCATAAATAAATTTGGTTGGTTTGGTGTAAGAGGTGAGTGTGAAATGAGTTTTATATCGTGTTTGTAAGAGTATAGACAGTATTAAATACATTAGTGTGTGTAATTTTTTTCCCACTTTACATAACGAATAGTACAGAGCAACTTGATGAATTAAATTAAAATGAAATTTTACATGATAATATGATACATTATAAGTAAGCAAAAACATAAATAACAGGAATTTAATTATAAGTACACGTTCGTTTTTATTCCGAGGTTGACTGCCGAAACTGTTGCTGGAGTTCATCCATGGTTCTGATAGCGGTGGCTGGGTTTCCCTCGCGCTTTCGAACGTAAATCTTGCCATTTTTAACCCAGCAAAATTTATAATCTGCTGATTTAGCCTGTTGCCTTGCTGAGCGAAATAATTGTCGATTTTCTTGCGTTAATCGCTCATTAATATAAATTTTCCTGGCGACACCTTTTAAATCTATATCGGCGCACGTGAGATTACGCCTGCTTTTTCCGACTTTTAAGAACGCGTCCCGATGATGTCGTCGGAGAAACCGAACAACCAACGGACGAGGAGGCATGTTAACCGAGCCCTCTTGAATGTCACTTGCAGCTGCTTTGTCACGGCTGCGGGGCCCTACGCGGATGACGTAGTCAAGGTCGTCAACGGTAAGGGCCGAACAAATCTTGTGCGAGATAACATGTACCAGATGAATCGGGTTTTCTTCAGGGAACTCGCTTATCCCGAAAATTTCAAGTTCATTTCGCAAAGCAGACTGCGCGCGCGTGCTAAGTTCGCGACTAAGGTCTATTATCTTATTACGGCACATTAAGATTTCAGTTTCCCGCTCCTCTAGTACACGAAGTCGCGACTGTGCATCCTCCAGTTTTTTACTCTGTTCGTCGATAAGTGAGAAGCATTGCCTAACATGCTCAGTTAACGACACCATGTGTGTCTTCCATTCCCCTATATCACCTCGGAGTAACTTAATTTCGCAGGTCAACGTAGATAAGTTATCGCATTCGGTCGCGCTGACAACCGTCGGGCTGGTGGCTATTATACGCTCAGGTTCGCATTGCAACGCATTCACACAGACGTCGTGGCTAGGTGCGACGGTTGCTAACATCAATGTCCCCGCAGCTCGTACCGGGGTATTTTAATTATCCGTTCTCGGTTCATTACATTGACACGTCGGAAAAACCCAAGTGGATTTTAAATTATCTTTTAACCTACGCTCCGAGATATTAACACACATAGGGTGGAAATAATTGCTGCACTTGGAGCATGTTATACTTGCCATACTTGAACGTATTGTTTTAGCACAAGCCGCACAGCTGTTAACCATATTGCTTATTTACTGTGTAATGTTTTACTTGTCAAACCTGTAATTGTAGGCAGGCAGGCACGCCTACACAACCAATCGTCCAGTTTCGTGTGGTTCCGTCGCCAGTCGCTCGCGCCGATCACCGGTAGCAGATGTGTGACGGAGACGAATTATAAAAAATCCGCAGCCCGTCCCGTTTCGCCGAGGTGTAGAGGAGCCTTCCTCAGCACGCAGCGCCGTCGTTTCGCGCGACTACTACTTCCTACACTGTGTCGCCTCGTTAACTACGATGCACTTTTTATGGAATATTTTAATATTTACTACACCCCACTATGATGCTAATTAGTAGCTAATTATGAGCGATAATGGTATGAAGTACGGGAAGAAATTCTTGGAGCACACGAAACGCGTCTACACCTTATCTTAGTTAAACTCGCACTCCAATTAATGATTAACCTCTACCTAAATAATGTAAAATAAAAACTTAATTAAAATTCTACAAATATCGCAGCAGTCAGTGTCGCGATAGAATACGTAGAAACCACAGAGCGCCAAAACAAAAAGAGAATTATGTAAAAAAATTATACTGACAGCTGACAGACATGAAAATCAAGCAAATGGTTATCGCATAGTCTGTGGAATTTAACAATTTGTTTGATTGAGCAAAGAGAATATAATACTAGTTGAATTGAATACTATGATTGAGTTGATACCACAGAGTGTTTACTGTACAACTGTTGTATTCTACGAAAAAATTAGTTCAGACTGAATGTTATTCTGATTTATATGGAGTAAAACCAAACTTTAAGAAGTACTCACATGTGACTACCAAAGTAATAAAATTAACATTTCGTCTACCAACCAAAGTGTGTAAAGGAAAATTATTTTAACACAAACATCGGTGTCGTGCCCTATGCTAAGTTTACACAATATTTAACAATCTTGACCTTTAAGAGACTCACCCGCCGCTGCTGTCCGAGTTCCTCCTTGTTTTGTATGGTATATTGCCTTATTTCTATTTTTTAACACACGCGTCGCGACGATATAAGTATTGCCGGTGCCATCTTTTTTCTAAGCAAGCAGTTCAGCGCTCGCGCACAGAGGGCGCGCTCGGCCGTCAATTGGCCGCGAAGTGTCTTCCGCGGACTTGGCGGGTGATTTGAAAATATAAAGGTCAAGGTCCCTACATTTTCCCCCCACCGAAATCCGAACAATCCGGATTTCCCAGTTACAATCAGCTGTGTATCTAGTGTGTTTAAGTAACTGAGATGTGGTATGTAAAGAACGTTTGTGTAAACAAAAAAAAATAGATTTTTTAATATATATTTGAGAGTGGACTGTAGGTAATAAAGTAATATCTAAAGAAAAATTGTAGAAAGAGTGGAATTTATGCGTGTTGTTAACTTAGGTATATACTTATAACTAACTAACTAATTGGAGGAGTTGTGTGAATTTAAATGTAAGCTTTTATGTACCTTAATAAGATTCCTCGTCAAGAGGGAGAGGGCTTAATTTGACCACGGGTCGAATAAACTCACCATTTTTCGTGCGTACAGTGACGACACGAGTTACATTGTCGGGTCCGGTATGTACTTTAGTGACTCTTCCTAGCGGCCACTGAAGGGGCGGTGCGTCAGCGTGTATCAACGCCAGATCCCGAAAACCACTAGACCACTTCTGACGTTCTTGAAGTGTGTAGAGGAAGTTTTTACGCCACAAACGCCAAAATTGCTGAGTCATCTGTTGCACGACTTGCCAACGACTGAGCCTACGTACAGGGGTAGCAGTGAGGTCATATTCAGGAACGCTTAACATTTCGCGACCTATCAAAAAATGAGCCGGTGTAAGTACTTGAAACTCGTTCGGGTCAGTTGACAAGGTACAGAGAGGTCTGGAATTTAGTACAGCTTCAACGCGCGCGAATAAAGTTGTTAATTCTTCGAATGTCAAAGTCCTATCCGCAACCGTTCGTTTTAGAATATCTTTACATAAGCGTATCGCGGCTTCATACAATCCTCCAAAATGACTGCCTGTCGGCGGGTTATGTCTCCATTCCACCTGGCGCCTTGTGAGACCAGCAGTAATGTTATCAACGTTATTTTGAAGAAACTGCGAGACTTCAGCTAACTGTTTCCCCGCTGATACGAAATTTGATGCGTTATCTGAGATCACTGTGCGACAAAGTCCGCGCCTAGCCGAAAAACGATCAAATGCTACAAGGAAACATTCCGTACTCAATGAGGTCAATGTGTCCGCAAAAACAGCGCGTGTTGAGCAACAAACGTAGATGCATAAGTAGGCCTTATGAACGCGTGCATTTCTAAGAGTGGATTCTTTTGTTTGAAAAGGCCCGCCAATATCAATACCTACAGTGTGGAATGCGTGTACGTCCTGCAGCCTAAATTTCGGTAACTGGCCCATAATGGATTGTCTGACTGTCGGCCTAACTTTAAAACATGCTTAGCATTTTCTAGTGCGCAGTCGTATGACATTGCGCGCTGAAACTATCCAAAATTTTTGAGTAATGATTCCTTGTAGGGTGCGTGAACCTACATGCAAATATAAAACGTGATAATGATCTATTAGACGATTTGTGAAATTACATTTTTTGGGTAGCAGAATAGGATGCTTTTTGTCGAACGATAACATAGCCAATGCCAGCCTACCCCCCACCCTCAAGAAACCATTCGCATCAACAAAGGGGTTGAGTTTTAGCAGAGACTGCTGAGGCTTCAGTCCTTTGGAGAGAGCAGATATATCATCGCCGAAATGATGCTGTTGGACAGACTTTACGACTGTGTCCTTAGCTTGTCTCAAATCGCCTAGAGACAGTTTGGTACGCTCATGCTTAGGAGTGCGACAGTTATTTATGAATTTATGTATCCACGCTACAACATTAATCAGTTTAGAGTAATTGGAATATTTTTCAATTAGTTCATAAATCAGATTTGATGGGTCTTTGGTTGAAGCCATCACTTTTGATTCTTTTAAAGGTTTCATCTCCGGTACATTTTCGTGTTTGAAATTGTCAATTGAATGAACCGGCCACCGTTCACTCGACAGCCAACTAGGGCCATGGAGCCATTCCGGCATGGCAAGCAAGGCTGACGGTAAGGCGCCTCTGGATAGCACGTCAGCACATGGGTTATGTTCGCCACTGACGTGTGATACACTCGCACTGGGCACGGCTTCGAGTATCTTGGTTACACGAGTGGCTACAAAAGTCTTGAGCGTATAGCTCGGTGTGTTTAGCCATGCCAGCACGACCGATGCATCAGTGAACAGCAACTGCTCATTGACAATAATTGATCGTGCTTCTAGTTTAGGTACTACATACTTGACAAGTTTCGATAATAGATGAAATCCCATCAACTCCATCCGTGGAACAGAAATTGATCGAATTGGAGCGACCTTTGATTTCGCGATTAACAGGCTGATCTTGCTGTCACCAGTGTCATGCCTGGTATGAAGGTACACAACTGCCGAGTAGCCGAGTGACGATGCATCCGAGAAACCGAAAATACGACAGTAAGTTGTCTGTGCAACTGTGACATGCCGTTCATGTTTGAATTCTAACAGCATAGGCAGCTCTTTGACGAAGGCTAGCCATTCTGCTTCCAGGTTCTCTGGCAATCTCTGGTCCCATTCTAGTTTTAAAGTCCAAAGTCTTTGCATAAAACTTTTGGCGTAAAAAACGCAAGGAGCCACGAAGCCGAGTGGGTCAAATAAGCGACCGATAGTCGATAAAACTGTACGTTTGGTTACCTCTTGATCAGTGGTCGCACATTTAAATGTGAAGCAGTCATTTTCCGGTTGCCATTGGAGACCGAGTACTTTGAGTGAAATGTCATCGTCGAACTCGATAGACGTCTCGCGATGATCCTCCGGTACTGCCTCTATGATTTGAGGACAGTTGCTTGACCATTTGCGGAGTACAAACCCAGCACTTTCTAGCAAAGCACTTATATCCTTCTGCAGCTGGAGCGCTTTCTCGACACTATGCTCTGACCAAAGCAGATCATCCATAAAAAATCCAGTTTTTAACACATGGGGAAAATTGTGCGCTTCACTATCCGCTAACGTGTGAAGCACCTTAATCGCGAGATACGGACTGCTTGCCACACCGTAAGTTATTGTGTTGAGCCACCCATGATGAATATAAAGCCATCCCTTGTCCAACA
The DNA here is from genome assembly GCA_917880725.1 of Selenia dentaria. Classification (NCBI taxonomy): domain Eukaryota; kingdom Metazoa; phylum Arthropoda; class Insecta; order Lepidoptera; family Geometridae; genus Selenia; species Selenia dentaria. The sequence continues at coordinate 2,781,237 of OU862887.1, forward strand.
TTTATGAATGCCGAATCTTTGGCGAGCCACCATAAATGCATCATGTCTAGACTTAGTCAAGAACACCGACAGCGTGAGGCCCGACCCCTTCAAGCAAGCCTTAGCGTACCAGACCTTATTTCTTACCTCTAAACTACGAAGTTTCAACATGATAGGTCTGGGCTTATCAGGAGCAGATGCACGCCCCATCCGATGACAGCGGGTGATGTGTTCTTCAGAAAACTCAGGCAATTTCAATCTAGTAGCCACTGCCTTGACTACTACTGCAGCAGTGTTTTCGTCCTTGGATTCATCAACACCATGGAGAAGAAGCATCTTGCGCCAACTTCGCATCTCCATACTGTCCTGCTGATGTACAAGCAAGGACAACTGATCCTGAAGGCAGCGGAGGGCTGTCATAATGAAGGCTCGGAATGCAGTGAATTCAGATGCAATATTTGTCACATTTGCTGAAGGTGCAGAAAGGATAACACTCCCTGGCAGGTACTGTGTATTAGTCTTTAATTGTACATCGAATTTATGCACATAAGAGGCATAAATGTATTATTATTAAATAAATTTTATAAGACACTTTCTCTAAGATGTTTTATCCACGGCTACCCACATGAGGAAAAAAAAACAGTCTACAGATCAGTGCATTCATATAAAGGTTGAAGAGCTTCGGAGAGGTCAACCCTCCCTGCCTCACCCGCACTCCAAACCATACGGCGCTGACGTCGCGCTTGACCACCGAACGACGTTAACCTGGTTCAGATACCAGTATTAAAAAATATTAATAATTTCTTTTGGCATAGAGATATCAATAAGTTTTTGCCAGAGGATATCGTAACTAACCAGGTCAAACGCCTTGGAGAGATCGAGGAAGCAAGCATAAATAGCTGTGCTTCTATCGGTGTAGTACTTGACAGTTTGCTTCACACATAGAATACCCGACTCAGTTGATAGTCCCGGCTTAAAGCCAAATTGGTTGTCATGAATATTAATATACCGGTCAAGTTGTGTGTTAAGCAAACCGTCAAGAACTTTTGCCAGCACCGTGGCCAGAGAAATTGGCCTATAGGTGCTTGTGTCTCCTATGTCACCGGTTTTGCTCTTCACAATTGGTACCACCACGGTCCTCATCATATCTGCTGGTAAGTACGAGTGTCCCAAACATAGCGTAAATAGCATAGCAAGTATTCTAGGCAGGTGGACGCCAGCATGCTTTAGATGTTCAATGCTCAAGCTGTCATGGCCAGGAGACTTTCCTCGCGACATTGAATTTATAATCCTCCTCACATCCTTCGCAGTGAAACTGGTACTTATCTCCTGGCCATGAGGCCCTTCCACGCTGAATGACCGTGATGGTCTTAAAGGTGATTTTACTGCAAATTGGTCCTTCAGAAGCTCTTTAATACCGTCTTACTCGAAGGTTCAACGCCAGAAGCATGGAAGAAAAGCGTGGTGGTGCTGTTCTTCAAGAAAGGTGACAACACTTTACTAAACGATTTGCAGTAATAAATCAGAATTTAAAATAAATCAATATGGCGTCCCTCAAGGTAGCGTTTTAGGACCGTTATTATTCTTATTATATATTAATGACATTGCCAGCTATATTTCGTTTAAGTCTGTTTTATTTGCAGATGACATTTCAATAGTAGTTACAACAACCAAAAATTGCAACTTTTTAGATAATCACATACTTGACATTAATAATACAATAAATTCGGTAGTAAGATGGCTTAACATGAATAATTTAAAAATAAATCTTTCGAAAACTAATTTTATGAATTTTAATAATCTTAACTTGCAAATACAATTTAATGGACATACTATTGAAGGGCCTAGTCAGGTTTCTTTTTTAGGACTAACTTTAGACAAAAAATTAAATTGGAAAATGCAGATAGAGAAAATATGTAAGAAAACAAACAGCTATGTATATGTACTGAAACGTTTACGTAAAACATCCAGCAAAGATACTGCACTAATGGCATATCATGGATATATTGGGTCACTTTTAAGGTATGGATTAATTGTTTGGGGACGCAGTACAAATTTTATAAAGGCATTTACTGCCCAAAAGAAATGTATTCGCGCTATTTGTGGCGCAGTACCGTATGAGTCGTGCAGACCGCTCTTTCAGATACTAAAAATATTACCCCTACCATGCCAATACATTTACGAAATATCACGTTTTGTAAGGCAGCACAGCTATATGTTCACAAAAGCGAGAGAAATATTCCCCCGAAACACAAGGAATAGAGACAGGCTAGTAAACAGTTACCTTTCGAGAACAGCACTTTATCAAAAAAGCAGTTATTCGATGTCAATAAAAATTTTCAATAAATTACCTCAGTTCCTAAAGGTATTACCTTTTGCCAAATTTAAGAAAGAGTTACAAGCGTGGTTGTTACAGCATAGTTTTTACTCTTTACAAGATTTTTTTAGCATAGTGGAATAAGGTTTAATTTTTAGTTTTAATTAAGTTTTTGCATGCCATTAGCTTGGTGAAATGTGTAAGGTCTATTTTGTTTATTTATCACCTAAAATTTGTGTACTCACATTTCAAGCAAATAAAGAATATTCTATTCTTCTATTCTATTCTATTCTATTCTAAAAAATTACAGACCCATCTCGCTTTTGAGCCATGTTTATAAGCTGTTTTCGAAGGTCATAACGAACCGTCTCAGTCGCAGGTTTGATGAATTCCAGCCTCCGGAACAAGCCGGTTTCCGAAAAGGCTATAGTACCATAGACCACATCCACACGCTACGGCAAGTTATACAGAAGACCGAAAGGTATAACTTGCCTCTTTGTCTAGCGTTTGTGGACTATGAGAAAGCCTTTGATTCGATCGAGACGTGGGCAGTGCTTGAGTCTCTCCAGCGGTGCCGTATTGACTATCGGTATATTGAAGTGCTGAAGTGTTTGTACAAAAATGCCTACATGTCAGTCCGAGTACAGGAGCAGAGTTCGAAGGCAATTCCATTGCAAAGAGGCGTGAGACAGGGAGACGTTAAATCTCCGAAACTGTTCACCGCTACATTGGAAGACGCCTTCAAGCTTCTGGAATGGCAAGGACTTGGCATCAATATTAACGGCGAATACATCACTCTTCTCGATTTGCCGACGATATTGTAGTCATGGCAGAATCCATGGAAGACCTCAGTACAATGCTCGAAGGCCTCCATCGAGTTTCCCAACGGGTAGGTCTTAAGATGAACATGGACAAGACGAAAATTATGTCTAATGCCCATGTTGTACCTACCCCAATATCAGTTGGGAACTCAGTTCTCGAAGTTGTTGACGAGTACATCTACCTGGGACAGACAGTCAAACTAGGCAGGTCCAACTTCGAGAAAGAGGTCAATCGTCGAATCCAACTCGGCTGGGCAGCATTCCGGAAACTTCGCGAAGTCTTCTCGTCAAAAATACCTCAGTGCCTCAAGACAAGAGTCTTCGACCAATGTGTGTTACCAGTGATGACTTATGGTACTAAAACGTCTCTTACTATGGGCCTCATAGATAAGCTTAAAGTCGCACAACAAGCTATGGAGAGGGCTATGCTCGGGGTTTCTCTACGTGATCGAATCAGAAATGAGGAGATCCGTAGAAGAACGTAAGTCACCGACATAGCTCAGAAAATTAGCCAGTTGAAGTGGCAGTGGGCAGGGCACATAGCACGCAGAACAGATGGCCGATGGGGCCGAAAGGTTCTGGAGTGGAAACCACGTACCGGCAAGCGCAGCGTAGGTCCTCCACCGACACGGTGGACAGACGACCTGAGGAAGGTTGCAGGACGAAATTGGATGCAGGCCACTTCCAACCGGTTCTTTTGGAAAATCATGGGGGAGGCTTATGTTCAGCAGTGGACGTCCTACGGCTGAGATGATGATGATGATGATGATAGATAGATAGAAGATAGATATGTATAAACGAATGTTCGTGTGTATTGAAGAAGTAAATAAATGTTTTAGCTATCTATCTATCTAAGACAATATACACAATATTCTAATTTCAGACAAAAATTGATACTGATGCAATAGATGAAATCAACCCTTTAGATTGGTCAATTGTCACTCTAAAGCAGTATGGAATTTCTGCGGTCTCGGTTTTTCATAATATCATAACTGACGTGACAAAGATACCTACTCGAAAGGTTAAAATAGGGCGTGAATAAACAACCATGAAACCACGGATTACGCCGGGGCTGCTTAGGTCTATGCATCATCGTGACAAACTTCATTTGGACTTGAGTACTCATCCAAAAGACGTTGCCGTAAAGCTTGTAATAGATATTGCAACTTCTGTAATAACGTTTATAAAGAGTTTAAAAATGATTACAATTGAGATATCTACAGGTAAATCAATATGACACTAGGAAACTGTGGATACCTATAAAAACATTTGACAGACATCTGTAAACAGCAGTGAATCATTAGATCTTTTAAAATCTTGTTCCGATCTTGACGTCGCTTAATACGAGTATATGTAACCAGTATATAGTTTCAGTTGCACAGCAATTGGCAAATAACATATAAAACAAGCTCGGTGTCACACAGGAAACGCTTATCTTCTCATACAGGCGCAATCAGCTAATAACTTCCTCATTATTTTATTATCCGACTGACCCGTTCGAAATGTTTAATATTATATGCCAACTTAAGTTAGTCATCGCCCCAGGTCCTGACGAATTTACTGTTAAACTAGTTAAAAAAAACCATTCCCTCTGTATTAGTTCCACTAACATAATATATCATCCACCTAAGCTTGTCGACAGGTGTGCTCCCAGACTGTTGGAAGGTTTCCACTTTTGCACCAAGTTTCAAGTGTGGATCCAAATCTCAGCCTGAAAATTATAGTCCAATAGCTGTGCTTAGTGTCAAGTCTAACATTCTTGATAAAGTTGTGAACAATCAACTGTTATCCTTAGATAAACATCGGATAGACAATTTGGTTTTCGACGGGCAAGACGGGGACTATTTTTAACATAAAATATGACGTGAATTAGACCTTTTTCACAGACCTTGGGACGATGTTACCAAGACGTACACATTGTATCAACTTTGTACGAACCCTAAACTAATCTCCTAATGGCGTTTCAAAGGACGTCATTTGGCGGTGAATCACGTAAAACGGGACCATGTTCTAAGACTTCGCTGTCTGTCCGTCAGTCTTTCTGTCTGTCTATCTGTCTGTCCGCCTGTCACAAGGCTGTATCTTGTGAATTCAACAGTCACATCATGGGATGTGACTGTTGAAATTATCACACATGATGTATTTCTGTTGCCGCTACAACAATAAATACTAAAAACCAGCCAAGTGTGAGTAGGACGATGATTATAAAAAATGGTACAGAACACTTCATTCGCGCGGACCAGTCAATAGAGACCCCTGTTTTATATGAGACCGTATAGCATAGACAAATCAAGCTGCCATCTTGGATGTATGTAACGAATCAAAATAAAAAGTTTATAGTTTGGAGTTTAGGGCCCTATTCTATCCATATACCAAATTTATCGAAATCTGTGCAGTTGTTTTAAGGTTATGCGTGAGCAGACAGACAGAAATATTTTCAAAAACATTATTTTTTGTTCGGTAGGTACGAGTAATTTTACGTCTTCTATCTAAATAAATATGGTTCACATTTATTTTAATTTTTCTTCCAAGTACAGACTTTTTGGCCTCTGCTCATTTATTATAGATATAGAAGACACAATTTGACGTTTTAGAAAAAAATGTCTGTCTGTTTTTGTGTCTGTCTGTATGCTCAGGCATAACTTAAAACTATCGCACATGTTTTGATTTATTTGGTATAGTATAGATGGAAAAAGCCTGGAGTTCTCAACTATAAACTTTTTAATAACTAAACTTCAACTTCTCAAAAAGGAGGAGGTTCTCAATTTGACCTGTTCGGGACGGCCTATATTCGTGCATACATATTATTATTGTGCGCAGGACGACCCACGTATGTGTAAATATATTATGTACGTGTTATAATGAATAATAAGTGTATAAACTATAGTGCGAGTGCTTGAGAGACGTTAACTTCATTATAATTTACATAATTATGTGTGTTTATACTTAGTTCATATAATAAGCATTGAAATTCGTAAGTACATTTGAAGAGCTTAACTCTTTTAAATGTTTAAAGATAGCTGCGTAGATTGTACACTCTTGTTACCGTATTTTGTATCATAACTCCACTATCTTTACACATGTAACGTTAAGTTATGTTTCCATAAGTCGTAGAAATAGTCAGCTAGGTTTAGACGTATAATTTGTTAATATAGGTACAGCCGTATAGCCTAGGAACTAAATAAACCTAAGCATACGTTATAAGTTATACGGATGTTGTAACTTAATTTGGGAAAATAAAGACATTCGTTTGGTGTATGCTTCATTTCGAGGAGTATGAGGCCATAATGAGACCTAACTTGAGGCGGCAGGCAAGTAGGTACATTGTTAGGCACTAGAAAGATATAATAAAAAAACTGGACATTTCGTAAAACAATTAGGATCGAAAATGGTCACGCGCTAGACAGGCGCCAACCAATCAGAGACGAGATTCAAAAACTATGTTTTGTCTCCGTTTAAAATATTCGCCCGTTGTAGCAGGGCATATACGCGCTCTGATTGGTTGGAAACCGCTTCGATACGATGTGAGTAGACAACGTGTTACCCAACGGTAAATTCACAGATATATAGGACTGCTAAACTCGACAGAACTTACTGGCTGAGTGCCATCTGCGCTCGCCAACCGCCCGGTGACGCTGTAAATGCCGGTAGAGGCAAACAGCATTAGTCCGTTCTAAAAAAAAAAAAAAACGGCAGAACTTATATCACGTCAGCTCTGGCGTTGATCAGTGAGCTTCCTGGTAATATTGGTATTTCAGGTATTTCAGGGTCTACTTGCCGAGCCACGAGCGGTAATATGTCTGATTTTAGATTTCCAGCCTTCACAGTTAGACATCGACATAGAAATAAACCTAAATCAGATACAAGGTAATCTGTATTATATTTTGGTAATGTGTATTAAGGTAAAGGTTGTTTAGGCCTATAAAGGTGTTGAAAGTGGACTGTATCGTTAGGATTAATAAGTAACCCAAAATATATTAAAATGATGTATTGACTGACTTAACAACAATAATTATAAAATCATAAATGAGGAGGCAATGCGCGGTTGCGAAGTGCTTTTATATGGTTCGGGCGGGTCGCGGGTGTCATAGATGTGGTGGTGGCACGGATAGTTACGACATGCTCCCCCGGGATGGCTCAACCATGGGTAGAGGACAAATGTTATTACAGCCACCCAGGGATGGTGCCCTTGATGGTGCGAATATCCACCACTCGTGCGCCGCCGTCTGATCCCACGTGTACCTTTGCTACTCTCCCAAGCAGCTAGAGAGGTGGCAGCGTCTTGTCCTTCACGACGACCAATGAGCCTATTAGCAGCTGGTTCGGGCTTGCAGTAGACCACTTCGATTTCTGTTGAAGTGTACAGATATATTCATTAGAAAATCTCCTCCAAAAGTGATCTTTGATGAGCGCCACCCTCTTGTAGCGCTCATCTCAAATGTGTGTAGAAATGGGAACTCTAGCTGCGTTCTAGACTCGGGAAGTTGACCCATAATAGGCTGAACAGTCTTGGCTCTATATCTTACAAATCTATGGCAGTTGTGTACTACGTGTTTAGCTAGATTTCGGCCACCTAGAGGCCATTACCTTATATATTTATATGTTTCGTAGTAATTTTTAGCTGTTAGTTTTTCGTAAATATAAAAATAAAAATAAAAAAAATAAAATATTACCACCAATAGCAATAGAAGTGGGCCGGCATGAAACAGTTTTAAATGTTCTGCGCGGAATATTAGTTTAGTCAAGTGGTGCTTGCTACATAACAGGATCGGATGTTTTTTATCGTAGGTATACGGAGAGTTGTCTAGTCTGTCTCCGGCTCTTATGAGCTTATCTTTGGGGTCTAAAAACGGTGACCATGATAATAGTTGATTCTTTGGAGACAAAGGTTTTCCTGATTTGAGAAGTGAATGCTCTTTAGGAAACATTTCCGATTGAGCTTGCTCTAGAATAAGATTGTGTGAATGTTGAAGTTCGTCGTAAGTAAAATTGCCGACAATTTTACTGGTTTGTTACGGCAGTTGAAGATAAACCTTTGAACATAGGCTGCTGTATGCAGAAGACGAGTGTAATTGGATTGTTTGTGAATAAGTATCGAAATTGGATGGGTGGTTAGTATGTTGTATTGAGTTGTGTGGCATAGTACTTCGGGCACATTTTTTGTCTCGCTCGTGTAAGGCATGTTAGGCCAAGATTCCTGATCGAAATGTTAGAACTGGGGTCCATGCCACCAGAGAGAGTCGCTGACAAGGTCAGCCTTCCCCGGGCGAGTCAATAGATCCGCTGGATTTACATTTCCTGGGACATAGCCCCACTGCAACCCAGCGGTGAGCTCCTTAATTTCATTTACACGATTACGAACAAATTGTCTTAAGCTGGGAGTCTGTGTCGCCAACCAGCCCAGCACAATCATGGAATCGCTCCAGTATCTGCAACTGACTGGTAATGTTATCGATTTAAGTACCTTAGCACACAGTCTCGAACCTAAAAGGGAACCTAATAATTCCTTTTTTGGTATCGTCAAATTTGGTTTTGTAGGACAAACTCTGTTCTTGGACACTAATAATTGTGTGTGTATAGATCCATCGCTACCTATAGACCGCACGTATATGCAGCTTCTGTATAATCGTTCTGCTGCATTTGTAAATGTGTGAAGTTCAACCACCTTGTAATTGTCTTGAGACACCTTTGTTGATGTAGATGCAGAAGCATCAAAAACGGTTCGTAATGAAACTGAATTATTTGATTTCCGAATGACACTATGGTGAGGTATGTAGTATTTCACAGTAGTATCATTTAATTGGGCGGAGTGATTTTAAGTAACCGGGTTCTCGAACATGTGACCTAGATGTTCGTATTCCTTCATGAAATCTACGTACATTTTTTTAAACGTAGGTTCTCTCTGGAATCTGCGTTCCAAAGAGAGAAAACGGCATTTCGCCATATCGTATGAGTCACCTAACTCGTCGGGATCTCCTTTCAAAGGCATAGTGACGACAAAGCGACCGTCACTTTCTTGGTATGTTGTAGTATCGAAATGTTCTTCACAAGCGCGTTCTTCATGCGTTAGAGAGTGTTCTGCGGAAATAGTATCGAGTTCCCAGAACCTAGTGAGATTGTCTTCTTGATCAAGGAAATGACAATAATGAGATGTCTCGCGATTGTGACTTGGAACAAAGTCAAAGTCAAAGTCAAAATCATTTATTCAATTTAGGCATCAAAGACGCACTTATGAACGTCAATTTTTCATTATAATGTACTTTAAAGCCTACCGCCGCGTTCCAAAATACATAGAGCCAACCGAGAAGAAGCGGCAAGAAACTCGGGGCCATTCTTTTTATATAGATGTTTTTACAATGTTTTTACTTAGGTACTACAAATATTAGCTCCAGTGTGTTGCCTTACAAAAGAGAACATAATAATGGTATCAGTAGGGCAAGACACGCTACACTTTGACATCTTAGTACACGAGTAGATAGATCCTGGAGTGATCAGTCCCAAGCTGTTTTATCCTCCAAGTAATCCGAAATTTTGTAATAACCTTTTTGACAGAGTTTAGTTTTAATAGTAATTTTAAACTTATTAATAGGCAAATCTCACATAACATTGGGAACTTTATTATAAAATCGTATACATTGTCCCATAAAAGAATGACTTATTCTGTGGAGACGCGTTACATGTACGGATAGCTTGTGCTTATTTCGCGTGTTGATGGAATGAGCATCACTCCTTTTATCAAAACTGCTAATGTTTTTCTTTACATACATTAGATTTTCATAGATAAACTGAGAGACAACTGTTAGAATGTTTATGTCTTTAAATTTCTGTCTAAGGGAAACTCTGGGAGCCAAACTGTAGATTGCTCGTATAGCCCTTTTTTGCAGTATAAAAATAGAATTAATATCTGCAGAACATCCCCAGAGCAGTATGCCATAAGTCATAACGCTATGGAAATAACTAAAATAAACTATTCTAGCTGTGTCTACATCAGTTAATAGTCTAATTTTTTTAACAGCATAAGCTGCTGAACTGAGCCTACTAGACAATTTTTTAATGTGGGGACCCCATTGCAATTTAGCGTCTATAGTAATTCCTAAAAAGACTGTTGACTCCACAAGGTCCAACCCTGTTCCATTCAATTGTATATTGGATTCTACTTGTCTCACATTTGGTGTCGAGAACTTTATACAATTAGTTTTCTTCTCATTGAGGAGAAGATTATTTGTATTGAACCAATTCACAACTTTAGCTAATGCATTGTTAACATCGTCATAGTTTAGTAACTGCCTTTTAATTTTAAATAACAGTGAAGTGTCATCTGCAAACAATACAATCTCGTGATTCTTCTCTACATAATAAAGTAAGTCATTAATATAGATTAAAAACAAGAACGGCCCTAGTATTGAACCTTGTGGAACGCCCATTGAGATTATAGAGCCGGGCGATTTTTTACCATTTATGTCAACCCTTTGAATTCTACCATTTAAATATGAAGTCAAAAGGTTGAGAGCCATGTTCCTAATACCGTAGTGTTGTAATTTCCTGACAAGTATATCATGTCGGACGCAGTCAAATGCCTTAGATAAGTCACAAAAAACACCTAAGGCATCTTGAGAGTTCTCCCAGGCATCAAACACATCTTTTATTAGTTCTATACCTGCGTCTATAGTAGAGCGATTCCTTGTAAACCCAAATTGATTTTTATGGAAAATTTTGTTTGCACTAAAATGAGTTTCTAATTGATGTAATATGATTTTTTCGAAAATCTTACTTAGCGTAGGTAGTACAGAAATAGGCCGAAAATTTGTTGGATCAGTAGTACTACCAGATTTGAATAAAGGAACCACTTTACTGTGCTTCATTAGGTCAGGAAATACACCACTTGCAACACAACTATTAAACACAGCTGCTAGATTGGGTGCAATGACATCTATAATTGAAGAAACGGTCTTCACAGAAAGACCCCATAGGTCTGCCGTTTTTTTTGCATCTAGACTTTTGAAACTGCTTACAATATCTTTGCAATTAACTACTGAAAATTTAAAAGTTGTGTCACATTCAGTTACACTTTGTTTAAGTAAGATCTCAGCAGAAATGGAGGAAGATTTTAGAGTTTTGGTTGTTAAAGAAGGAATATTAGTGAAAAATTTCTCAAACTCGGCCGCTACCTCCAAATCTGCTCTTACATCTTTATTATTAATTTTTAAATTAAAGTCTCGATTACGCACTGTATTTCTACCAGTTTCACTGTTTATAATGTTCCACGTCATTTTTATTTTATTAACAGAATTTTTGATCTTATTTCTTAAATAAATAGATTTTGCTGAGGAACAGGCTCGTTTAAATAACTTAGAATAACGTTTGACATATTCCAAAAATACAGGATTATGATTATGCGATTTTTCATGGTACAATTCATATAACTTTTGCCTACTTTTATAAATTCCTGGAGTTGCCCATTCACTAAACTTAGCACGATTACCAACAGATATTGTTTTTGGTACAAACACTTTGCCAAATTCATCACTGATAAGATGGAACAGTGAGTTATATAATATATTTGGGTCATTGTGACTGGTCAACTCTGGCACTTTCTGGGATATATTACTTCTTAACAATTCTAGGCGACTTGCATTTATTGGAACAAAGCTAACATATTTGCTTTGGGGTTTGTTTGTTTTTCTTGGAAACACTGCTAGTTGACCACAGTGGTCTGATTCTAGATTATTTATAATGAAATTTTTAATAGGTTTTAGATTAGTAAATATATTGTCTATGCAGGTGGAACTTGTGGCTGTTATCCTAGTTGGTTCCAAGAAAATATTGTACATATTATAAGATTTAAACAGTAACAAAAATTTATCCACTATCTGATTATTTTCTAGCAAATTAATATTAAAGTCTCCACAGATAATCATTGATTTATTTGTATTAGAAAGCTTAATTAATGTTTCCTCCATGCACTTTTCAAAATCATCATATGGTGAGCATGGAGGTCTGTATACACATAGAACAAGGAACTGCTCAAACTCAATACAGGACATTTCTATTACTCGTTCAACAGATAGGCTCACAATGTCTTTTCGTTCTTTGAGTTTTATATTTTTATTTGTAATAATTAAAGAGCCACCACGTATAGATTTTTCTCTGTTGAAGGAGCTAGCAACTAGATGATTATTAAAATTAAGTAAGAGTTGGTTCTTTTTAAGCCAGTGTTCAGTAATACAAAGAATATCTATTTTGCTATCATCTATAAACAATTCCAGTTCCAACTCTTTGCCCATCATACCTTGAATGTTCTGATGAACAATATTGATTGATTTAATGCAAGAGGTTGTCTCTATTGTCTTAGGCACTAATTTAAATTATGTACAATGTCATTAGTAGCCAAGCAATTGGCTGAATTAAAAATGTCAAATTGCTCAATAGAAGCATTGTCAATACTATTATATTATATATATTATAATTAATTTAGTACCATAGTATAGTAGTTAAACCATCAAGGGAAGAGAAATAGCCGTTCCAAGACAGGGAATCCTAGTGGGACGGCTATTGCACAATATGTTAATACAATATTCTCCAATATTGTAATATTGAAATTCAATGTTATTAACTATTGTAATATTGTTATGTGTAACCATTTTTATGCATGAATAAATGATTATTATTATTATTATTATTATTGGATTGCTCAATAGAAGCAACCTTGTTAGCCAAATTTTTGGCTGCAATATCAAATAAATATGATAGCGACACAGCTATCTGTCTTTTATAATAATTAGAAAGATAGTAATTATCTTTTGTCAAGAAGATTTTTTTTATATAATTATTAATGTCAATTAAATTAAATTTATCTCCATTAAAATTATTATTACATATAGTGTATAATGTCAAATTAAGCTTATATCTAATATCATTTTCCACCTGTGGCAAACTATTACTATAGGGAAATGTAAACATTATGACATTATCTACTGTAAGATTAGATAGACGGTTGTTGAAATCAATTATTTGTTTTTTGTTTACATTCCCCCTATTTCCTATTAAAATTAATAATGTTGTGTTGGGGCTAAAGCTATAAGTAAAAATTCTATTCATAATTTCCTGATATGATAGACCAGGTGTACAGTAATTTATTACATTATGTCCCTTGGATGTATTTGACAATAAGTGACCCATGTCTTTGCCAATTTCATCACTAAATATTATAATTTTTGGTTTGTCTATAGTTGATGGTATACTATTTGTATTTTGGGAACTACTTGTTAAAGTTGTATCTTGACATACATTTTTACATGTTCGCACTATTTTAGAACTACATGATGGCAATGAATGATCCAGCGATACTGATATATGATACATGCCCTGAGACTAACCATCCCAATTTTGTTGAACTGATACATGCCCTGAGACTAACCATCCCAATTTTGTTTCATATAGTTCGGGTTGGTTTTTTCCCAAGTCAATGGAGTTTGTACCAATGACGCTCCAAAATATCTCCGCCCCTACCAAAATCTGAATAGCCGATGGCACATTGTACGAAGGATCATCGAGCTCAAGCCCGGTAGGAATTTTGATATGATCGACGTCAATGTACCGCGATGGTAAGGCTTTAGTAATTTGTGGCAGAGTTAGACACTGTAGATCGACTTTGTAGTCATTATAGAAAGATTATACAAAATTAGCAGTGCTCCCGTTGTCGAGTAGGATCCTGGCTGTGTGTGTGTTGCTTTTGTTGTCGTAGACCTTCACCAATGCTGTTGATAGAAATAAATTGGAAGAAGTAGTATGCTGATTGGTGTTGGATGACAAGGCAACCTGATTGACAGTAGATTGAGTCGTGTTAGTGGGTAATGCGATATTTTCTACTAGAGGTAGCGTTGGTACTTTGACCTCTGGTTTTTCTAAATGAATTAGGGAATTATGCCGAAATTAGCAATAGCGGCAGTGAGATAATTTGCATTCATTGTATGTGTGGCCTGGTTTTAGGCAATTTTGACAGACCTTTAAATGTTTAACCTTTGTTATGCGATTTTATATTGTTAGATTTCTGAACCTTTCGCAATTGTATAGGGCATGAGCACCCTTGCACAAAGGGCATTGCTGTTTATCTTGGTTAGTGACAGTTCTTGGATCACCACGGTGAAGCCAAGAGGAACCCAGGGGCCGCACCAGCGTTGGGGTGCGCTGGCCAGCTCAGGCGGGGCCGCTCCTATGGGCTTTGGCCGCCAAGTCCACATAGGAGTGGCGGGGTCCGGGCGCTTTGCCGCAGACTCGAGGAGGTGGGGCCCGGGCGCTTTGGCGCAGGCTCGAGGAGGGGGGCCCGGGCACTTTGGTGCAGGCTCGAGGCGGTGGGGCCCGGGCGCTTTGGCGCAGGCTCGAGGAGGGTGGCCCGGGCACTTTGGTGCAGGCTCGAGGAGGAGGGGTCCGGGCGCTCGGCGCAGACTCGAGGAGGTGGGGTCTCTGGGGATTATCCCCTGTGGCTAACGTATCCGACCCACCGCAGGGAGACCACGGGCGTCCAGACACGGGGAAGTCTGGTGCTCATTGTTGGCGGGTTTGGTCTCCGAGGTAGTTGCGGCGTACCATGTGTTCTGGCATGCCGCGAAGAGAAGGGTCCGGCAACGGACAGCCACGGCGGGTTCGCGGTCGTGTGGAAAATCTGTCCCGCGTTCCCGCCGAGGGCGGCAGTGACGGAACACCCCGGGGTTTTGGTGGGTATACGGACTCCCACATAACCACCTACCTCCCCGTGGTAGGTGGTATCCATAAAGGATTTCCCCGGGCCAAAAAAAAAAATGGTTTGACCTCGGGAATTGTTTTATTTTTAGCTTCCTCGAGTGTCTCTAAGAGGTCAGCCCTGTTTTGTAAAAACGAGCAAAATTGCAATAAAGTAGGGGCTTCAGCTAATTTATTACGTTCCTCCTCCCAATGGAAGTGACGTCACGTACGTTCTGACGACAGTGTGTGCTCATACATTTTTATAAAGTAAAAATAGTATCTCTGCTAGTGTTCAGTTTAAACTGATTTCATTCTGTGCCTTACTGCTTGGAACAGCTGTGAAAGTGTTTGCGCGTACAAGCTTCAACCTATTAGTGATAAATTGTGTTTATTAATGTGTATCAAATTGAGAATTTTCTATATCATCTAGACGAAGGTACTTTAAAACAAGTAAACTACCCACATTACCCAGCTCTTTTGTCATCACTTTGTGCTACTTGGGTACGCCACGCCATCTATTAGTTTTCATCTGTGACATTTTGCTGTTTGCATTACTGCATAGATCGGAACCACTACGCCGCACAATATGACCAAAAAGTGCAATGCTTGTGGTCGCTTCACGAATACGACAGAGGGCGTTAAGTGTTCCAAATGCTCGGGTTTTTTTTCACAAACCCTGCGTAAAACTTCCGGGTGACGTTACGGTCGCATCGGGATGGCTCTGTCTGGATTGCAAGGGGCAAACCACCCATAAAGATAGTTCCAGGTACCCAGCGCGGAGTGAAGGTGTAGACACTCTACGGAGTCCTCCGACGACACGGTTACAGGTACTACCCAGCAGGCTAGTGCGGCATGTAATACTTGTACGGAATTGTTGAACGAAATGAAAATCTTTAATGAAAACATGATGTCATTTAAAAATGAATTTATGAGTATGAAACAAGATGTTATTGTGCTTCGTGGCATTATCGAAGGCTACGACGGACGTCTGGATAGTATGGAGACACGTCTGATCTGCGTGGAGCAGAAATGTGCCGAGTTACAAACCGGACCGCCCGGACAGGAAGTCGGCGATCTGCTCTCAACTATTGACGACCGGAAGGTACAACTGAATGAACGGGAACAGGAGGCCGTTTGTAATGATTTCGAGATAAGTGGAATACCGGAGGAGCAGGGGGAGACCAGAGCTCACCTTGTAGGCAGGATCGCAGAAAAGCTGGGCGTGGCCTACGAGGAGCGTGACGTTGTCCTGATAGAGCGGATTGGTGTACGACGCGCACCCTCGGATGGCACACAGGTGCAGGCGCTACGGCCACGACCGCTTGTGGTCAGACTGGCGCGCCGGTTGCTGCGCGATGCTTTCCTGCAGGCGGCGCGCGTGCGGCGCGCACTTACCACGGAGGGACTGGGGCTCGCATCCGCTCCCACCAAATTTTACCTCAACGAACGTCACTCCAAGCTTAATAAACAGACTTTTTTTAGAGCACGTGAAGAGACGCGCGCAAATGGCTGGAAATATGCGTGGACCAGGGACGGGCGCATATATATTCGTCGCGAGGCAGGAAGGGCGTCCTTTCGGGTGCGCTCAGAACTTGATCTCAAGAAAATCTTTTGTAGCGCGGGCCGTGCGGCGGCGTTGGCAGTATAGAGTGCTTAGTCTACAAGCAAACGGGAAACGTTATACCAACACCGTACCGATTTTAACAACGTCGTATATGTTGAAAGTTTTTGTATGTTGGCTTTTTATTACAGTAAAACAATTGATACTTGCAGGTTATAAACTTGAAAAACTTCGTGTAAAATGTAGTAATATTGCATTTGTTTATTTGTTGTGTGTCATATTATGTTATTCTTTGATTGCATTGGTGTCACTTATTAATTCTTTATGTTTACATTATCGTCGTTATTGTCTGAAATATTTTATATTGTATTTATGATGGCTACCAAAAATTTAAAAGTTGGAGTATACAATGCAGGTTCTCTCGGCACAAACCACGACAACATTATAGCCTCTGTCACTAGGTGCGGCGTAGACATCCTAGCACTCAACGAAACGTGGGTGCACGCGGGCGAGGAGGGGCGTGCGCCTTCCATTCCCGGCTATCGGTTCAGGCACATTCCGCGGCCGCGAGTGCACCGTTCGCGTGGAGGCGGCGTCGGTTTCTACGTGAAACTTGAGTTTAACGTACGCACCTGGCGCCACCCGGTGGACCCGCTGCACTCCACTGTCGAACAGATGTGGCTTACAGTAAACATCAACGGGAAACTTCTGATTATAGGCACTGCTTATAGACCCCCCTGGGTAAATGTAGATTTATTTTTTGACGCGTTGTCAGACTCTATTAGCTCGATTTCCAAATATGATAATTTAATTCTATTAGGTGATTTTAATATAAACTATTTAGATACCAATAGCGGCACAACACATGAATTGAAAACATTTCTTTCTAGTTTTAATTTAGACCAGTTGGTTACTCATCCGACACACTTCACCGCTAATAGTCTAACACTTATAGATGTCGTATGTTCGGATTTGCACCCGAAATATATTACTTCGGAGTTAGTAGGGACCCTTCATGGTCACAGCATGGTAGTCTGTGAGTTTATTATTAGGCGGATAAAACAAGCTCCGCGCTATGTAATTTATAGGCCAAAGAAATATATTTGTTTGGACATTTTCAATAACGATCTGCAGACTATTCGTTGGGATCTTATAATGCAGCTTTCTAATATTAATGAAATGGTGGCATATTTTAATTATGTTGTTGTTTCGCTCTTCAACTGGCATGCTCCTGTCAGGTCGGTAGTTATTAAGGAGAGATCTTACCCTTGGATTACTGATACTGTAAAACGCATGATGAGGTTGCGCGATGAAGCAGCAGTGAAATGGCGTGTTAACGTGGCTCTAGGATCATTTTCGGGATCAGGTCGAGATGCATGCGATGCGTATAATCGGCCATAAAAGTCCTCCACTTCCGAAAGGACTGCCGGCTTCGAAGCAACGACTTCTCCACTAGCTGTGGTCAACTTCGTCAGGTGGCTTCTTCCAAGAGATTGTACGAACACTTTTGACCCCCGATTCTGCTCGATCGCTCTTTCGATCGAAAGAGTATTGAAGCGCCGGAGGTCGTGTCGTACGTTTTTGTTGATCTCTCGGTTTAGAGTCCGCTTTTCTGACGAAGTGATGGGTGGGTTTTCACGTCGTTCCTTCATTAGCCCCAAAGTCTCTTCTGAAAGCTTGGACTTCTTGCCCTTACGCTGCATGTAACAAAATCTCGTACCTTCTTCCCTGAGGACCCGAGTCACATTTTCGAGGTTCTGGTTTACGTCTGTGGTGGTTTCCACGGCAGCGAATTGGTTTTCCAGGTTTAACTGGGATGTTTCAGATCCTGCCATGGTTTGGAGCAGTGTTGGTCGGAGCCTGGATTTCATCAGACGGACACGTTGCGCCTTGAAGATGATATTCAAAGAGCCTCGGACAAGTCGGTGATCGCTACTGGTATTGAACCTGTTGATCACGGAGACATCTCTAAATATGTGCCTTTTATCCGTCATGATGAAGTCAATCTCATTTTTAGTCCTAGTTTTATACATCAGGGAGGCGGCAAGTCTGGCCTCGGCCGACGGATCTCTCATCGCGGGAAGGATCCACCGTCTTGGCTTGAAGGTGGCACTGCATAAGACCGAGGCCGTATTTTTCCACGGGCCTCGGCAGCGCATTCCCCCTGACGCCCACATTATCGTGGAGGGGGTCAGGATTGAGGTAAAGGCCCAGATGAAATATCTGGGCCTAGTGCTCGACAGCAGGTGGCGCTTCGGCCCGCACTTCAGCGGGCTGTCGACGCGCCTGCTAAAGGTTGCGGGCGCACTCTCGTGGCTCCTTCCGAATTTGGGGGGGCCCAAAGCGCGGTGCCGGCTCTTATACGCCGGCATCTTGAGGAGTATGGCCCTCTACGGGGCCCCTATCTGGGCTGACTCCCTCCAAAGGAGGGAGAACGCCACTGCAATCCGCAGACCCCAAAGGGCTATTGCACTGCGGGTGGCGAGGGCCTACCGGTCGGTGGGGTTTGCGGCGGCGTGCGCTTTGTCTGGCACCCCTCCTTGGGAGCTTCAGGCAGAGGTGCTCGCCAAAGTGTACGAGTGGACGGCGAGGCGTAAGGCCATCGGAGAGTGCCCCTCCTTGGAGGAGCGGGTGGCCGTCCGGCGTGAGGCGAGGGACGCAGTCGTCCATCATTGGACGGAGGATCTTGCCACCGCCACTTTTGGCTGCCGTACGTTGGACGCTCTCGGTCCAGTCCTACAAGACTGGCTCGGGCGGTCCCACGGTTTCCTATCATTCCGTCTGGTGCAGGTGTTATCCGGGCATGGATGCTTCGGATCATACCTGCATCGGATCGGAAGGGAGGAAACACCGGCATGCCATGATTGTGGCGCGGCGGAAGACACGGCGCAGCACACCCTCGAGGTGTGTCCGTCGTGGTCCGAGCTGCGCCACTGCGTAGACGAAGAAGGGGTGGAAGAAGGCGATTGAATGATAGTCGCCTTCTCCCCGGTGGTGAATAGCGAGGGATAGGCGCGGGGGTGCCTTCTCTCGCATTGCACTCATTCACCACCCCCGTCGGGCGGGAATGGCCAAGCACTCCTGGCCATTCCCGGGCTCCTCCTGGTGGGAGGGGCGTGCAGGCCCCGCTGTAAAAGCGGGCGGTCGTCGGTGGGGGACTGGACGTAAAGGCTCGGCCGACTCCCCAGTTCTCCTCCACACATACGAAGCCGGAGTGCCGCTGGGTCGTTTAGTGGGTATACTGGCATTTGCCGGGGAGTCCCACATAAAAAAAAAAAAAAAAAAAAAGGGATTAGCCACGTCCACTTCCTTTTGGGCTGTTTCTTAAAGAAGGAGTTCATCAAGAAGAGCCCCTCCCGTTCGAGGAAGTTGACGAGCATTGGCCCCCTATGATTTCTGCGTCCAAAGCCATGGCATCCTACTACCGATTCGCTGAAATTCTGTACTCCCACTTTAGCGTTAAAGTCCCCCATGACAACGGTGTACTGGGTCTTTGTAGTGAAGTGGAGGGCCCTCGATATGTCATCGAACATATCCTCCACTTCATCGTCCGAGTGTGTCGAGGTCGGTGCGTACACTTGCACCACCTTGAGGCTATACCTCTCGGTGAGCTTTACAATAAGGTACGCTACCCTGTTCGACACACTGGACACATCCACAACGTTGTCAGAAAGGGACTTGTTTACCAGAAACCCAACGCTACCTTGGGATTGTTGGTCTCCCTCTCGGAAGTACATTAGGTAGCCCGATTCTAGGATTAAGGTGTCCTCCCCCTCTCTTCGGACTTCACTCAACCCCAGTATGTGCCACCTAATTTTCCCAAGTTCCACCTCGAGTTGCGCCAGATGCGAGTCAAGCCGAAGCGTGCGTCCGTTATACGTCGCCAGGGTCAGTTGTTTGTGGTGGCCTCCCGTAGCCCGGAGATTCTTTGCACCCCTCGCCCCGCCGTTACCATGGTCGCCACCATGACCAGGAATAGCAGGGCCGCCGGGAACTAGGGGCCGGCTTTTTGTTGTCCTGCATTGGAGGAATTTGCCCGTAATCGCCACGCTGGGCAGGCGGGTTGGCGATCGCAGGGCGTAGCTTCTCGCACAGGTGACGCTGCTGCCCGTCACCGGCCTGTTGCATTTAGCGACGCCTGTTGGGATGGGTATACCTCCATCGGTCGGTTGTCAGAGCCTCATTCGTCGATCAGCAGGATGCACCGCGTGCAGGTGAGGTTGACTTGGGTCAAAAGATATTGGCTCGACCCTTACATCCCAATAAACCCAATAAATCCCAAATCCCAAATAAATTAAAAAACAGGAATAGATTGAAATATAAATAGTTATTTCAATCTATACCTGTTTTTAATTTATCTCCTAAAGTGTTCTCGCTGTTGAAGTGAAAAGTTATGTGTGTTACACGAGAGCAAAGTTTTTTGCATCTCGTGCCTTCGAATCCCTCACCACACTCTGGATTCAAAATCAGCACTCGCATCAAAAAACGAATTTGCTCTCTTGTTGCACAAATAGCTATATCATTATCTACGAGAAAAAACTAGATTTTGCTGTTTGTTTAATTTCGATTTTTTGTTATTGTATGTAGTGTCTGAAACATATTTTTAAACGTGTGAACCACGAGCCTCCCAGACGTCGACCGCGATGCTGCGGTGGCGGGCGCGTTTGTTCCCACTAGTTCAGTGCGGATGGTGCGATGCAGCATAGATAAATCAGCGACGCAGCGAACCGATTGCCAAACATTTGCACTGTAGGTATATGTGTAGAAATTTACAACATTAAGTTACTCTTTTTGGGCCATGAACCATGTCTGGCGTCCATCGTCGTGACCATCTATTTGTCCTCTATGCGTTCCGAAAGAACGCATAGAGGACAAATACACAAACATTGATTTTTATTATAATAATATTAGGTATATTATAGATTATGACCACCACCTTAGGATTTTATCGACATATAATATATAATCAAATAAATGGTAAATAGTTTAAAATAAGCACTTTATTCGAGTATATGGTATACAATATCAAAGAAAGAATGTAAGGACTTTATTATTCCTACTAAAATAAGGAATCATGCATGACATAACAGTATTATTATCTATCTACCAATATGATCATAAAAAGTAAGCGAAGAAATAAAAGCGTATTACTTATTGTAAGAACAAAACCAAGCTGTAAGATAAACAATATCTAATATTATATAAGTGTGTAATGCAGTCGGAGGCATCCGGAATTTTAACTTAAATTAAGAAATGATAATGCTAAAGTAAAAAGCTAGATACCACAGACTGCCTCCACACTCGCATAACTATGTTATACACCCTAAATATTTTAACCCTCTTTTTGGGCACTGCGTTGTAGCATCTAAAGTCACAGACAATATAAGGGCATTTTCACAATATTATCCTCAGTTTTTAAACATTCTGAGGAATTCACTAATAATTAGCTCAATTATTGTTTCAATTATTTTATCGACATGCTATAAATCCACTATAAAAGTTTCTGAAACAGCTTATTGCCAACATTGAAACAACCAGTAGCTTAAAGTAGCCATATTTAAATTAAACCTTACCATTAAATTTGGTACCACCACGTCTATTTAGCAAGCTTAAAATAATAAAGTATTACGATAAAGGTTTTGAACGTATTATTAAATAGCGCACCCAATTCACGTCCTTTGCAACTGCGTTAGTGTTCTATTCGGGTTGGGTTGGGCATTATAGCTATTGATCCTGTAACGCGCCATTAGGATCGATTTCGGTTAAAAGAGAAACAGGCCGTTAATAGTGTTGAAATAATATGTTCGACCGTTTTCCGTAAGGAGTACGATAGTAAGTATGATTATTCTAAGCTTATTACAAAACCGTGTGCCGTGGTGGTGCCGGCTTAGAATAGCACTCCCCCAACTCTACTCGTGGGTGTATTAGAACGCGGTTAAGGGATAATAAATCAGAAGGTGGGCAGCATCACCTTCCCAGTTAAACACACACAAACTGCGCTCGCCAGCCCGCCTGCCAAGCGTGGCGAGTATTGGCAAAAACCCCTCAATGGGTTTGACTAAAAGAACCAGGCCCTCAGTCCCAGCAGCCGATTCCTGGCTACGGTAGCGGCCACGATAACGGTAGGCAGGGGGTGCTAAGAATCCCCGGCAGACACCCGGCTACCGCCCCCAAAAACGACGACTGGCCCTGGTAACACACAACATAAGCACGATGACGACATACGAGAAGATTTATGAGCTGGAAAAATAAATAAGTAGGTTACACTGGGACATTGTGGGGTTATCTGAAGTCCGTAGAGCAGGTGAGGACACGATAACCCTGAAATCAGGTAACCTACTTTACCACCGGGAGAGCGACCAACAGTACCAAGGTGGTGTCGGGTTTCTCGTCCACAAGTCCCTCAGTAACAATATAGTGGCAAGCAAGAGCGTTTCTAACAGGGTCGTATACCTAATACTCAGAATATCTAGAAGATATTCGCTGAAGATCATTCAGGTATACGCACCAACAAAGTCGCACCCGGATGATGAGGTGAAGGATATGTATGAGGACATTAGTTGGGCCATACATACCTCTGAAACGCACTTCCTTGTTGTTATGGGGGACTTCAACGCGAAGCTGGGTAAAAGAGGTAATGATGAGTTAAAGGTGGGGCAATTTGATTATAGGCAACGAAACCGTAGGGGACAGAGGTTGGCCGACTTCCTGGAGAAAGAGGGACTCTTTGTGATGAACTCTTTTTTTCAAGCCACCTAACAGGAAATGGACCTGGATGAGTCCCGATGGTTCCACGAGAAATGAGATTGACTTCATTATGACCACCAAGAGACAAATATTCACTGATGTCTCCGTGATCAACCGATAGTGATCATATCAAGATGGTAAGAGGCACATTGAATATTAATGTCAGACTTCAGAGGTCTCGTCTGATGATGTCTACGCTCCGACCTACTCGTGCCCATATTCAAAACCCCGAGAGCTTTCAACTTGAGCTGTCCACTCGCTTCGATTGCCACGAAAACATTGCTACAGTGGATGAGATTAACAACAGCTTAGTAGAAATTGTCCATACTGTGGGTACCAAGTTCTTCAAACACCACCGTACAGATAGGCCACAGAAACTCTCCAACGATACCCTCAACCTCATGGCTGAACGACGCTCCTTAAAACTGCAGTCTTTTGATGATGCTGAAGCATATAGGCTGCTCAATAAATGAATATGTAAGTCCTTGCGACACGACATCCGGATCTTTAATACAAACCGTATTAAAGAGACGATAGAGCGGAAAAAAGGCTCCAAAGTGTTTGCAAGAGACATGTCTATTAGGCAAAGCCATATTGGGCAGCTGAAGAGAGAAGACGGCAGTGTAGCGTCGACCAAAGCAGAAGTCTTAGAAGAGGTAGAGAGTTTCTACAGGCAGTTATACTCTTCGGTCACTAAACCTGTTAGCAGCTGGCCAAAGACCCAAGAGCCAAGATGACCCGACATTATACCGAAGATATCCCGGGAACTCAGTTCTCGAAGTTGTTGACGAGTACATCTACCTGGGACAGACAGTCAAACTAGGCAGGTCCAACTTCGAGAAAGAGGTCAATCGTCGAATCCAACTCGGCTGGGCAGCGTTCCGGAAATTTTGTGAAGTCTTCTCGTCAAAAATACCTCAGTGCCTCAAGACTAGAGTCTTCGACCAATGTGTGTTACCATTGATGACTTATGGCACTGAAACGTGGTCTCTTACTATGGGCCTCATAAATAAGTTCAAAGTCGCACAACGAGCTATGGAGAGGGCTATACTCGAGGTTTCTCTACGTGATAGAATCAGAAATGAGGAGATCCGTAGAAGAACGAAAGTCACCGACATAGCCCAGAAGATTAGCCAGTTAAAGTGGCAGTGGGCAGGGCATATAGCACGCAGAACAGAAGGCCGATGGGACCGGAAGGTTATGGAATGGAGATCACGGACCGGCAAGCGCAGCGTAGGTCGTCCACCAACACGGTGAACAGACGACTTGATGAAGGTCGCAGGACGACGTTGGATGCAGGCCGCTTCCAACCGGTTCTTTTGGAAAGGTATGGGGGAGGCATACGTTCAGCAGTGGACATCTTACGGCTGAGATGATGATGATGATGATTACAAAACGCTCTTAATTTATGATAGTTTCGTAAAAGGTGGGAGTAGGCCCTCTGAACCAATTGGAACCTGAGTTTCTCACGTTCTGCCCTGCGCATCACCGGTCCTGCTTGTAGTACTTGTCAAGTCATTCAGAATTCCTATAAAGATAATTATTATATAATCATACGGTATAACGGCTATCTACATCGGAATTCGGATACTACTACTTTATTGATAAGCTATGTTTATTCACTCAGTAGGTACTTAACTTAAAAATATAAGTAGTTATTTATGCAACTGTTGTTGGTACTATAATTAGGGGTACTAAAACACGAAAGTGGGTTTATCACATGAGTGTTCTAATACCTAATTTATACACAGGTTGCATACAAGGCTCGATCTACACCCATGGATATGAATCTTCTATAAAAGGTTATGAACTGAAACTATAGGGAGTTGTACAGTCGCCTGCAATAAGAAGTATACATTCTACAATTTCCTAAACCATGATACAGTACCAGATTTATAACAATGTAGATAAGGATTATTTTGAGCAGTCAAATAATATAAATATCGTCATTTTAGATTATTTTTGATGCATTTTTTTAGGAAAGAGTATGCTGAGGCGCTGTTGAAAATTGTGAAATGTATACATCTTATTGCAGGTGACTGTACAGTGTTGTAACAACTCTATATACTTAATTCATGTAAAGTTTATGTGCTGAGTAGCTATAACACAAATAAACATTTATTAGAGTTAATTATATTAAAAGGTCCGTAAGCGAACATTAGGTACGTTTCACTACCAACCTAAGTAGTGAAACGCCCGTGCATGACATTGTTATTTTTTTTGATATTTATAAAGATAGGTACTACGAATGGAGTGGTGAGAATGTGCCTATTTGATGAGTAAAGTTTTACGGGGAAAGGATCGAAAAATCGAAGAAGTTGCACAATAAAATGCGGTACAATATTATAACACTCGTTTGTATGATATTAGGGTTATTAAGAGGTAGTTTATCTACGACAGCGGGCATGGAACTAGTATTTATTCTGTGGTATAGGTCGGAAAACCAGCGTAGGACGTGTTTAACTATTCCTTAGAATAGGTCTCGAACAATACGAGGATAAAGAATGGGCGTTTTCCCATTACACGGCACTCCTAGATACACGGCATGGTACCGGCAACCCAGGCAGTGTAGTAGAAAAAAGATTAATGGAGAAATGATTTCTTCCGATGGCATTACGGTAAAGCATGTCGTCCACGGAATTTAAAAAAACCATGTCCAATTAAAATAAGTTTGGATTGTTGCCCTGATCACGCCGTTCCTACCATCACGCCCCCATGAAATCAGTCGAGACTGCTTGCTCTGCAATCTATAGGTACTAAATACTCGCTAATATCATAAATCACAAAAAGATTATTCATTAATGCTAATAATATAAAATATAATCTGTAAGTAGAGTTGTAGAATTGATTTTAAAAAGCAGATA
Organism: Selenia dentaria; assembly: GCA_917880725.1. Taxonomy (NCBI): domain Eukaryota; kingdom Metazoa; phylum Arthropoda; class Insecta; order Lepidoptera; family Geometridae; genus Selenia; species Selenia dentaria. The sequence continues at coordinate 2,807,247 of OU862887.1, forward strand.
TTACTCTTGTGGTATTATAAATTTCCAGTTTGCTTCGGCTTTTGCAATCGCCCAGTTGTATCGTTTTAGTAGATGTTTGCTGAATATTTTCTCGATGTCTACTCCGAATTTTTTGCACCTGCAAGTATAAAATTGCTCGAGTTAAGATCCTTTCGTACAAGGGAGCTATAGGGTTCAGACGGGCGTAGCCAAGAACAGACGCTGCCCATAGTCCATCTGCATAGTTCACCTGGCTTTACCAGGGTTTTTTTTCTTCCTGTGGTCTACATCAGTTTAACTGGGTGTGAAATTTGCTTACAACTAATTTCAACTTATCTGTTCGTTACCTGCGTATCGAACATGCATGTAAGTGTTACGCTAAAAATCCAATTTAAAAACATTTATTACTTTGTGAAAGTATTGAAGAATTACTTTCCTCCTAAAATTATATACACTGAGAAAAATCGAATTCTTAGCTAAGGTGAATTCGTTCGTACACGGCTGAATTGTAATTACGTGAGGCTTACGTTTATTTTTGCTTTCTTAAGCGAAAATGTACAAACGGTTTATAGATTTAACAGATACAAACTGTTGAACGTAACGTACCGTAAGGCACTTTCCGAACAGACCCTACTCCGGTTAAATCAGCAGTCTATACTGTTAAAATAACCTTACGTTTACGACGCTTAATATGCGAAAATCATCGTAATTACGGCAATATTCGCCTTATGAAAAGGTGAATTATTTATCAAGTAAGATGAAATACGCTCGCAATAAAAACTAAACCAACGTAAACCGAAGTTTGGAAGCGACGTTCATATGCGGCATTTACTAACGGCGGAAGATGATTTTCATGTTATGGCAAGGTATAAAGCCATCACACACGACTAAGATAATATATATTATAGCATCGAATATAAAAGTTATGTTAACTTAACCCACCACACACGGCGCAGATACTATAATATATAGCAAGCGTACATTATATCGGAGTCCGTCTCGGGAGCCGCACGTCTCGATTGTTCACACTGTAATATACAGAGTGTTCATATTTTTTATTGTGCGATAATTCGTATTTTGTTGCTAGACCTGTTGGACAGTTCCTCAGATGACGATTGGAACTGTGAATATGATATAACCGTCATACTTGCTAAAAGGAAAATAATAAAAATCTGGATAGAAGATCACATGAAACACAAGAAACACCGTAGTGAATTTAAACTTTACAATGACCTTTCAGAAAAAAAAACAGCTTTTTTTTGCACTTTCATATGGTTATTTGCACGATACCTACCAGTTTTTAATTGTTTGTCTGTCTGTCTCTATAATCCGGGTATTTTCTGAAAAGGCTGGACCAATTTTGATGGGATTTATACTGAAAGCATTAATTAAAGGGCCACGCGAACGAAGTCGCGGCTTCAGCTAGTCTAATAATATAAAATATTCTTATTTCATCAAGAATACTAACATCGATTTAGTAGTTACCTAGTTTGATTGATCTATACGTAGTACCTACAATCTAGAAAAACCTACGGAGGTTAGGCCCATAGAACATTTTTCAAAATTCTACTAAGATAAAATTGTCATACCGCTTGTTCGGTTAGTAGATAGAAAATCTCACATTTTCGATGATTTCCTTTGATTGACACATTCGCGTTAGTTAGACATTAGTTTCATTTTTATTTACAAAAAATATTTATACAGGTTTAAAACAAAAAAGGTACATAAGATAAAGTGAAGCTTTATTAGTTTTTATTGTGAAAATATAAATTTGTTCGGTAAATGAAGACCAGACGTCCATTTACTGCAACGGTTTTGTCAACATCCTGTATTTGATCTTAAGATCAGTGTCGGACACTATATTAAGATGTCTTCATGATCTGCAGTAGTCTTAGCGTATGTTAACATGCCTTTCGAATATCGGTGGCATCTTAAACTACTCTAAGGTAAAATATTATAGTATATTCACCGTGTGTGGTCGCTCATTGAATTATATGGCGAGTGATATGTCCGAATCTGCTCTAAGATAATATATATTTTATAGTATCTTCATCGTGTGTGATGTGCTTAAAGTGCTACTACTAAGAAGCTAAACACTCTCAATGTAAGACCATTGTGAAATCACAAAAACTAATTTTGCTTCAAGCGCCTTTATTGTAATCGTACATGAGAGCAACGCACCACTCATTAATATTCGGTGATTATTTGCTTTTCCCCGCAAGTATTTAAATTAAGTGTAAGCCATTATATATTAACTCCATTCTCAGCGTGTCGTCTAGCCAATTTACGAATAGCACTATTTAGCGTGTTATATAGTAGGTCATTAGCCTTAGCGTTAAATTAAAATTTTGAATAAGGTTCGGAAGAAATACAAGACAGTATTTGTTTCGAATAAAAGAGTGCAGGCACTGGAAGTGGTTTCATTGAAATCCTGAAGGTGGTAGTCCCTGGCAGTCAACTGAACCGCGGTCGCGGGTGCTACCCTACAATACTTTTGAATAGGCCCTATTCAATAGGGTATAGGTATGGTACACAGTTACTGTGGCAAACTGTTTTGCAACCGCCTTTTTATGTTTTTATACCAGTGTTTTCACTTTTTAATTATTTTGTTTGTGGAGTCTTTTTGAAGTTTTGTATTTATGTCATTATATATTTTTGCACGACAATGAAAGGCTGATTTATTTTTAGCTCCTAGTGCTCCTTAATCTAGAGAATAGCTAGGGTGGGCCTCCAGTCGGTAAAATAGTGGTCCTCTCGCAACGTATAAGTGACCAGTGATCCAGTAAGTATGGTTGTTACTAGATCGCAAATAAAACTTGTGCCTGATAAAACACAAGAAGAAGCACCTCCTAATCCTGACAATATGCCAAGAAGCAGTGTTCAACAGCCCACTACTCAAGCTAGACGTACTCATTCTGTGTCCATGCATACTAGCCACTCATCGGCGACGGCCCTCGCGAAAAAGCTCGCAATGGAGGCCAAGCATTCTCGCTACCTCGCTGAGTTGGAAATTGAAGAGATGCGAGCACAACGCAGATCTGCGGAATTACAGGTTGAACGTAAAACTGCTGAACTAGAGTTGCGTGCAGAGCTTGCCGCAATTGACGCAGAAAGGAGGACGTCATCGAAGCACTGGACCGACGTTTTGGTCGTCCGGAGGAAATTGTTGCTCAGGAGGTAAACTCTATCCGAGCCTTGTCTAAACTTGGAAACGAGGTAAGAGATTTGAACGTTTTTTCCACCCATGTGCGTAATTGTGTGGAGATTGCGAAGTTGTTGGAGCACCACGATTACTTACGATCACCAGAGCTGTTTGGAGCGTTACTGAGCAAGCTTCCACAACTTCTACGCACACGTTGGTTCGACTACGCAAAAAACAATTGGTCAGGCCAGCCCAAGGTAGAGCTACTTTCCAACTTTCTATCGAACGAAGTTGACCTCACGATGCAGTTTGGTTTTGTCAATGATGCTACCACCTGAAACCGATAGCAAGCACACACCGTATCAGAGTCTGGATCGGGATCTGGTGCTAAATTAGTAACTTTCCAAAAGAACCGGTTGGAAGCGGCCTGCATCCAACGTCGTCCTGCGACCTTCATCAGGTCGTCTGTCTACCGTGTCGGTGGACGACCTACGCTGCGCTTGCCGGTCCTTGGTCTCCACTCCAGAATCTTTCGGCCCCATCGGTCATCTGTTCTGCGTGCTATGTGCCCTGCCCACTGCCACTTCAACTGGCTAATCTGCTGGGCTATGTCGGTGACTTTCGTTCTACGGATCTCCTCATTTCTGATTCGATCACGTAGAGAAACCCTGAGCATAGCCCTCGCCATAGCTCGTTGTATGACTTTGAGCTTATCTATGAGGCCACGTTTCATTGCCATAAGTCATCACTGGTAACATACATTTGTTAACAATATATAATTATTTCACTATAAAAAAACATACATTATAGACAAATTAATTTCAGTAGGTTAAAATTAGCAAAATTCTTGTATTATTAGATAAATGGAATTTATTTGACTCGCAGATGTTTTCTAAATTCACCGCAAGGTGGCATTGTTGACGATCATGGTAGGAGAGTTGTTCTACCGCTAAAATATTGTTATAAAGTGGTAAGCGTGGCGGAAAGCGGCCAGTCTGTTGTCGTTGGCCGAGGTGAACACTAGGAAACGTCGAGCGTCGAATTTACTATAAAATCTGAGCACAAGTTGACTAAAATCTTTATTAAAAGGGATATGTTGTTATACTTTAAATAATTAATTAGAATAGTTATACTTGTGGTTTAACATTGTTGAACAGAGAGAAATAGCATTAAATGCGAAGTATAGTGATTAGTAAATTATTGAATAAAATGTAAAATAATAAGTGAATGCTCTGTCTTATTTACAATAACTTATTAAGAAATACATTCCTTATCAAGTATGTATTATTACAGCGATAATGTTAAATGAAATGTTACACATTGGTCGAAGACTCTTGTCTTGAGGCACTGAGGTATTTTTGACGAGAAGACTTCGCAAAGTTTCCGGAACGCTGCCCAGCCGAGTTGGATTTGACGATTGACCTCTTTCTCGAAGTTGGACCTGCCTAGTTTGACTGTCTGTCCCAGGTAGATGTACTCGTCAACAACTTCGAGAACTGAGTTCCCAACTGATATTGGGGTAGGTACAACATGGGCATTAGACATAATTTTCGTTTCATCCATGTTCATCTTAAGATCTACACGTTGGGAAACTAGATTGAGGCCCTTGAGCATTGTACTGAGGTCTTCCATGGATTCTGCCATAACTACAATATCGTCGGCAAATCGAAGGTGAGTGATGTATTCGCCGATAATATTGATGCCAAGTCCTTGCCATTCCAGAAGCTTGAAGGCGTCTTCCAATGTAGCGGTGAACAGTTTCGGAGATATAACGTCTCCCTGTCTCACGCCTCTTTGCAATGGAATTGCCTTCGAACTCTGTAACTCCTTCTTCTGTACTCGGACTGACATGTCGGCGTTTTTGTACAAACACTTCAGCACTTCAATATACCGATAGTCAATACGGCACCGCTGGAGAGACTCAAGCACTGCCCACGTCTCGATCGAATCAAAGGCTTTCTCATAGTCCACAAACGCTTAATAAAGAGGCAAGTTATACTCTTTGGTCTTCTGTATAACTTGCCGTAGCGTGTGGATGTGATCTATGGTAGTATAGCCTTTTCGGAAACCGGCTTGTTCCGGAGGCTGGAATTCATCAAACCTTCGATTGAGACGGTTCGTTATGACCTTCGAAAACAGCTTATAAACATGGCTCAAAAGCGAGATGGGTCTGTAATTTTTAAGTAAAGTGTTGTCACTTTTCTTGAAGAACAGCACCACCACGTTTTTGTTCCATGCTTCTAACATTGAACCTTCGATTAAGACGGTATTAAAGAGCTTCTGAAGGACTTTAAGTACCTGTATTCCACCCGCTTTCAGAAGCTTCGATGTGGTACCGTCGTCACCAGGCGCCTTGTTGTTCTTAAGCTGTTTCAAGGCCATTCTAATCTCGTACAGGCTGATGTGCAGGATATCTTCGGTATAATGTCGGGTCAGCTTGGCTCTTGGGTCTTTGACCGAGCTGCTAACAGGTTTAGCGAACGAGGTGTATAGCTGCCCGTAGAAACTCTCTACCTCTCCTAACACTTCTGCTTTGTCTTGCCTTTTTTTCGCTTTATCATCTCTTTAATACGGTTTGTATTAAAGATCCGGATGTCATGTCGCAAGGACTTCCATATTCGTCTATTGAGCAGCCTTTATGCATCAGCATCATCCGAAGACTGCAGTTTCAGTGAGCGTCGTTCAGCCATGACGTTTAGGGTATCGTTGAATAGTTTCTGTGGCCTACCTGTACGGTGGGGTTTTAAGTATTTGGAACCCACTGTATGGTGTAACTGGTTATTGCTTATGACGGACTCAAATTGTAACTTGCCTACTGTCTAAACCAACTGTAACTACCCCCTTTTCTTCCGGAACTAATTGTAACCCTCTTACTCATATTCTATACTGTATTTTGACACTCAATTGATGGTAAATCTATTTATAGAATCCTGGTTACGGCTATACCATTGTAACTCCCGCCCCCCTTTTTGTATTTTATTTCATTATTATGATTATTATTACTGGACGCGGTAATACTAATTGTTACCTTACTGAACGTGCTACTTATAACCCTGAGCAATTACTATTACTATTTAATCTTCGTGACGTCAATTCTAATTGTACTTATAACCTCCCTAATTTGATTTGATTTGGCCAGTGATCGTCTACTTAATGAGGACCCTTACATTACGAAGTATCGTAGTAACCGTAGCTCTTTTCAGGGTGACTTGAGATAAAGAGACTGATTATGGCTGATAAATGTCGCTAATGAATTCGTTAGTAAAACCTACATACTAGGTTTTACTTACTTTTACTTATAAAGACTATTTTGATGATGAGACAAATATTAAATTGTTGTTATTAAATCAACTGGCAACATTATACCCGCGATTGCCTAAACTTTTAACTATTATTTATAGCAGCCTAAACCACAGATCTATTATCCTAGAGTATTATAATAGCTCTTGTGAGAGTCTTCTATAGGTCGGTACCCTGCTATATTATTCCTGTCCATGGTTCTTTTGACTTATTTTAGTAAATGTTAATATTTTACAATATGATAGTTTTGCTTCTGCTGAATAGATATGACTAGATTATTCTGCTAAAATACTGTTTAGAATCAAGCTTATCTAATTATCTTTATAACCTTCACATAATATTGACAATAAAGAATTGGGTAGGTAGGGGTAAGTTGTACATGATTATTCATTTGAAATTAAATACAAAATTTTTATTACTAGCTTATACTATTAAGTATGCTTGTAGAACTTTAGTGAAATGTATTTAATAGATTATCAACCCCTCACCAGTTGATTGTCAATATAAGAATGAAATTTCTATTGTGTCTGGGTCGTTCGACTGATGAAGTATTAAATATCCTATACTATTAGTATTTAATTGAAGCTCCCCTGTACTGTGTGATATAAGTTTTATAACTATTTTTATTTAGGGCTTACGTTAAAGACATAGATTTTATTAATGGATTTATCTCGAGAGTCTATTACTATCATTTACAGTTGGAATTAGGCTTTATTAGGTTGTCAATATAAAATTGTTGAACTAGTATGGTTAGGTTAGGTTATTAATATATATTAATCTTGTTTGTACTTTGTTATCCTACAAGTAGGTATGTTATTTGAATATGTAGTCGATTGCTACACAAGTTTGCATAATTTTGGTAATAGGTATTTTTATATTTCGTTCTAATTTTGCTTAATGTTTATTTACTTTATGAATGGTTATTGGCTAAACCTAGGCAGTTGCGATTGTTATGATTAGTTAATGCTATTGTAAATTTTTAAACGCTTTTGTTTATTATAATAAATGTATTAGACTGTTCACTAGGTTCTGAGTATACTGAGTCTAATTCACTAAGTGGATGGGATCTTTTGGTGTTTCCACAGACTTGCAACTATGAATCGTAAGGTTAAGAGGCGCCTCTTTACAGCATGCTAATGCTCCCCTTTCGCTACACCAAATCCTATCCTATTACCATATATGGCGCTAGCTATATACTGCTCAATGCTGAGATATTGTTTCCCAATAGAGTTGTTAAGAAATATCTTTTACTAATTTTGATATAGGTTGCTACTCAACGTTTTTTAAGTATTTTATTGAAGATATTTCATTCCGACTTTATATTGATAAATAGTTTATTTCCCGCTATTAGTATGCTACTTATTATGTTACTAGCACAATATCGGCTTATATTATAAAATTATTTCTTTTATAGTACCGTTATTGGTAGCCTTAACTCCTCTTTTACTAATTAGAATAATCAGAGAGATCAATGTCCTTAGGATATATTATTTTTAATTTATCTAACATCTTTAGTTAGAATTGACAGTATCACGAATAGCAAATTGGGAGAATTCTCTCTACATTTTTTGCTTTGAGAATTTCCACGGAATTATTTTATTCCAGCAAATTTATCAACTTTCGCCTCACTATTTTAGAAGCGTAATATACTCTTACGAAGTGAAAATATATCTTCTAGACTATTTATTCTGAAATGATCATCTTGAACCATTATTTAATCAGTATTATTTTACTTTGACTTTATTTTAAATTATTTTTACTTATTAAAACTTTTATTTTAAAGCCTTCAGTTAAGTATTGCAAATCAATTATATATCAAGTAACCTACTCTATTACCCGGGAGGGTGACCAACAGTCCCAAGGTGGTGTCGGTTTTCTCGTCCACAAGTTCCTTATTAACAACATAGTTACGATCGATAGCGTTTCCAATAGGGTCGTATACCTAATACTCAGAGTATCCAATTGATATTCGCTGAAGGTCATTCAGGTATACGCACCGACGAAGTCACACCCGGATGATGAGGTGGAGGATATGTATGAGGACATTAGTCGAGCCATACATACCTTTGAAACGCACTATCTAGTTGTTATGAGGGACTTCAACGCGAAGTTGGGTAAGAGAAGCGAGGATGAGTTGAAAGTGGGGCAATTTGGCTATCGACAACGGAACCGTAGGGGACAGAGGTTGGCCGACTTCCTGGAGCAAGAGGGACTCTTTATGATGAACTCTTTCTTTCAGAAGCCACCTCACAGGAAACGGACCTGGCTGAGTCCCGATGGTTCCACGAGAAATGAGATTGACTTCATTATGACCACCAAAAGGCAAATATTCACTGATGTTTCCGTGATCAACAGGGTTAAAACCGGTAGTGATCACCGAATGGTAAGAGGCACGGTGAATATTAATGTCAAACTGGAGAGGTCTCGTCTGATGAAGTCTACGCTCCGACACACTCGTGCCCGTATTCAAGACCCCGAGAGCTTTCAACTTGAGCTATCAAATCGCTTCGATTGCCTCGAGAACATCGCTTCAGTGGACGAGATCAATAACAGGTTAGTAGAAACTGTCCATACAGTGGGTTCCAAAAACTTTAAACCCCACCGTACAGATAGGCCACAGAAACTCTCCATTGATACCTTCAACCTCATGGCTGAACGATGCTCACTGAAACTGCAGTCTTCGGATGATGCTGAAGCATATATGCTGCTCAATAAACGAATATGGAAGTCCTTGCGACACGACATCCGGATCTTCCGGATCGAAGATACCCCGGACATCAGCCTGTACGAGATTAGAATGGCCTTGAAACAGCTTAAGAACAACAAGGCGCCTAGTGACGAAGGTATCACATCTGAGCTTCTGAAAGCGGGTGGAACACCGGTACTTAAAGTCCTTCAGAAGCTCTTTAATACCGTCTTACTCGAAGGTTCAACGCCAGAAGCATGGAACAAAAACGTGGTGGTGCTGTTCTTCAAGAAAGGTGACATCACTTTACTTAAAAATTACAGACCCATCTCGCTTTTGAGCCATGTTTATAAGCTGTTTTCGAAGGTCATAACGAACCGCCTCAGTCGCAGGTTTGATGAATTCCAGCCTCCGGAACAAGCCGGTTTCTGAAAAGGCTATAGCTACCATAGATCACATCCACACGCTTCGGCAAGTTATACAGAAGACCGAAGAGTATAACTTGCATCTTTGTTTAGCGTTTGTGAACTATGAGAAAGCATTTGATTCGATCGAGACGTGGGCAGTGCTTGAGTCTCTCTAGCGGTGCCGTATTGACTATCGTATATTGAAGTGCTGAAGTTTTTGTACCAAAACGCCTACATGTCAGTCCGAGTACAGGAGCAGAGTTCGAAGGCAATTCCATTGCAAAGAGGCGTGAGACAGGGAGACGCTATATCTCCAAAACTGTTCACCGCAACATTGGAAGAGACCTTCAAGCTTCTGGAATGGCAAGTACTTGGCATCAATATTAACGGCGAATACTTCACTCACCTTCGATTTGCCGACGATATTGTAGTCATGGCAGAATCCATGGAAGATCTCAGTACAATGCTTGAAGGCCTCCATCGAGTTTCCCAACCGGTAAGTCTTAAGATGAACATGGATAAGACGAAAATTATGTCTACAGTCCATGTTGTACCTACCCCAATATCAGTTGGGAACTCAGTTCTCGAAGTTGTTGACGAGTACATCTACCTGGGACAGACAGTCAAACTAGGCAGGTCCAACTTCGAGAAAGAGGTCAATCGTCGAATCCAACTCGGCTGGGCAGCGTTCCGGAAACTTCGTGAAGTCTTCTCGTCAAAAATACCTCAGTGCCTCAAGACAAGAGTCTTCGACCAATGTGTGTTACAAGTGATGACTTATGGCAATGAAACGTGGTCTCTTACTATGGGCCTCATAGATAAGCTCAAAGTCGCACAACGAGCTATGGAGAGGGCTATGCTCGGGGTTTCTCTACGTGATCGAATCAGAAATGAGGGCATCCGTAGAAGAACGAAAGTCACCGACATAGCTCAGAAAATTAGCCAGTTTAAGTGGCAGTGGGCAGGGCACATAGCACGCAGAACAGATGGCCTATGGGGCCGAAAGATTCTGGAGTGGAGACCACGGACCGGCAATCGCAGCGTAGGTCGTCCACCGACACGTTGGACAGACGACCTGAGGAAGGTCGCAGGACGACGTTGGATGCAGGCCGCTTCCGACCGGTCCTTTTGGAAAATCATGAGGGAGGCATATGTTCAGCAGTGGACTTCCTACGGCTGAGATGATGATAATGACATACAAATATATACGCTTTAGGTATATGTATATATAAATATATATAAATGGGTATATCTTAACTTTTAAACTATATTTGTTATTACAAATATATTTGAAACATATATTACCAGTCAGCCAATTACCCAAGTTTTAGAAGAAAACAGTTTTACCTGATCGTATAATGATTGCGTCTGAGGCAATTAGTAATTATAGCACACATAGGGAATTTTTTGTCGCGTCAAATCGCGTTTTGAGAAGAGTTTATTAGAAAACCTACCTTCTATAGGCAATTATTTTAAGCCCATTCCCATTCTCCGTAAACATAGGCAATAAGGCCACTGGTATGGAAAACGAATAGTCTCACTCAATACCCTGTGTGGACACGCACACCGTGCGAAGTGTTTTTATTTTGTTTACTGTGTGTTCATGAGCTTCTAATTTTGTACTAATACAATACTCATAATTTGGGACTTAATTGACAAGTCTTCTTTTGTTTAACATAATATTCAACAACCTCAGGGTGATAGCGGGTAAATTAATGCAGGTTCGAATCCTGTGCGAGGCTACTTGAAAAATAATTGTTACACTCTTTTTGGATTAACTCGATTGCTCTTATCGGTAGATATTTTTTCTAAGTAGCGGGCTGTATTATGGCTGATTACGTGGTGCTGCTCTTGCTATACGAGTTGGCACCAAGGTCTTTTAACTTACCAAGCCACAGTAATCCGAGGGTCGTTATAGTAGCGCTGAGAAACTTCAGGATTGTGCACTGGATGATCGCATGATTTCGTTTGTTCTTCCCTCTTGTTTCTTTCTACAAAAAATACAATTTGAAACTTAAGTATTTAAGTAGTTAAATAATATACCTTATTTACTATAGTATGTCTTGAAGCTATAAACTGAATGCCTAGTAGATATACTAGACCTACACGTGGTACCTGAGTGATGTACCAATCGGCAATTGCTATATCTCAACGTACTGTATCTTAAATAATTAGTTAATAAGTTACCGATTTATAGTTTTGAGAGCTATATGTCGCAGGCTGTAGCTGAATGTATGCTTATTACCTTTACGATCAGCCCGCCGATGGTTACACAAAACAGCTACGTCTTTATTGGCGCGCTTATAAGCTATAATTTTGTCTATTTCTGAGTCAGAGCTAATTGTATATTCTGCGAGTTTATCTTCGAAAGTCGTCGAAGCAATATAAGTGCGAATAACTTTAGTAGTTAAACCAGGGTCTAATTTTTGTAAATATTCATTCAGCATGTTTGGGGTGAGTTCATCAAAAAGTTTTTTACCAGCTTCTTTGTTCTCAATAAAAAGCTGGAGATTTTCGAAAACAGACTCGTGTTCAATCGGCACCTCATTATAGAATCTGACTGCACTTTTTCCAAGGAAATCAAAAACCACTACATTTTTTTCTTCATCTTTTTTCGGGTATAATTTGATGTGCTCAACACGTAATGTACAACAACCGACGGTGTCTGCTTGACCTTTTTCATGACCAGCTCTAAACCCAAAACGACGGATTAAGTATAAAGCGACAGCAATCTGCCTTGCGAGACCTGGTCTTTTTAAATTCATATTTTCAAAGTAGTATTCTTCTATAGTTTTAATGTGCGTATGAAGTTTTCTGGCAGTCTCATACTTTTTAAAATCTGCTTTACTTTTTATTGTAGAACTAGGATGAAATGTCATGTATTTCTTTCTTCCACGAACATCTCCTGTCATGTCTTCCCAAGATGCTAACCAAGAAATCTTGTTATCGTTTATTACTGTTTTCCACTTGTGTCCCGGTGGTGGTTCAGGTTGTTTACTGTCCTTAGAGCAGTTAATCTCTATGTCTTCGGGTTTAACACGTTTTTTTGAGCTGTCCAATCGCTTTGATTGCCACGAAAACATTGCTACAGCGGACGAGATTAACAACAGGTTAGTAGAAACTGTCCATACTGTGGGTACCAAGTTCTTCAAACACCACCGTAAATATAGGCCACAGAAACTCTCCAACTTTACCCTCAACCTCATGGCTGAACGACGCTCCATAAAACTGCAGTCTTCGGATGATGCTGAAGCATATATGCTGCTCAATAAACGAATATGGAAGTCCTTGCGACACGATATCCGGATCTTTAATACAAATCGTATAAAAGAGACGATAGAGCGGAAAAAAGGCTCCAAAGTGTTTGCAAGAGACATGTCTATTGGGCAAAGCCAGTTGACGAAGCTGAAGAGAGAAGACGGCAGTGTAGCGTCGACCAAAGCAGAAGTGTTAGAAGAGGTAGAGAGTTTCTACGGACAGTTATACTCTTCGGTCACTAAACCTGTTAGCAGCTCGGCCAAAGACCCAAGAGGCAAGATGACCCGACATTATACCGAAGATATCCCGGGAACTCAGTTCTCGAAGTTGTTGACGAGTACATCTACCTGGGACAGACAGTCAAACTAGGCAGGTCCAACTTCGAGAAGGAGGTCAATCGTCGAATCCAACTCGGCTGGGCAGCGGTCCGCAAACTTCTTGAAGTCTTCTCGTCAAAAATACCTCAGTGCCTCAAGACTAGAGTCTTCGACCAATGTGTGTTACCATTGATGACTTATGGCACTGAAACGTGGTCTCTTACTATGGGCCTCATAAATAAGCTCAAAGTCGCACAACGAGCTATGGAGAGGGCTATACTCGAGGTTTCTCTACGTGATAGAATTAGAAATGAGGAGATCCGTAGAAGAACGAAAGTCACCGACATAGCCCAGAAGATTAGCCAGTTAAAGTGGCAGTGGGCAGGGCATATAGCACGCAGAACAGAAGGCCGATGGGACCGGAAGGTTATGGAATGGAGATCACGGACCGGCAAGCGCAGCGTAGGTCGTCCACCAACACGGTGAACAGACGACTTGATGAAGGTCGCAGGACGACGTTGGATGCAGGCCGCTTCCAACCGGTTCTTTTGGAAAGGTATGGGGGAGGCATATGTTCAGCAGTGGACATCTTACGGCTGAGATGATGATGATGATGATTACAAAACGCTCTTAATTTATGATAGTTTCGTAAAAGGTGGGAGTAGGCCCTCTGAACCAACTGGAACCTGAGTTTCTCACGTTCCGCCCTGCGCATCACCGGTCCTGCTTGTAGTACTTGTCAAGTCATTCAGAATTCCTATAAAGATAATTATTATATAATCATACGGTATAACGGCTATCTACATCGGAATTCGGATACTACTACTTTATTGATAAGCTATGTTTATTCACTCAGTAGGTACTTAATTTAAAAATATAAGTAGTTATTTATGCAACTGTTGTTGGTACTATAATTAGGGGTACTAAAACACGAAAGTGGGTTTATCACATGAGTGTTCTAATACCTAATTTATACACAGGTTGCATACAAGGCTCGATCTACACCCATGGATATGAATCTTCTATAAAAGGTTATGAACTGAAACTATAGGGAGTTGTACAGTCGCCTGCAATAAGAAGTATACATTCTACAATTTCCTAAACCATGATACAGTACCAGATTTATAACAATGTAGATAAGGATTATTTTGAGCAGTCAAATAATATAAATGACGTCATTTTAGATTATTTTTGATGCATTTTTTTAGGAAAGAGTATGCTGAGGCGCTGTTGAAAATTGTGAAATGTATACATCTTATTGCAGGTGACTGTACAGTGTTGTAACAACTCTATATACTTAATTCATGTAAAGTTTATGTGCTGAGTAGCTATAACACAAATAAACATTTATTAGAGTTAATTGTATTAAAAGGTCCGTAAGCGAACATTAGGTACGTTTCACTACCAACCTAAGTAGTGAAACGCCCGTGCATGACATTGTTATTTTTTTTGATATTTATAAAGATAGGTACTACGAATGGAGTGGTGAGAATGTGCCTATTTGATGAGTAAAGTTTTACGGGGAAAGGATCGAAAAATCGAAGAAGTTGCACAATAAAATGCGGTACAATATTATAACACTCGTTTGTATGATATTAGGGTTATTAAGAGGTAGTTTATCTACGACAGCGGGCATGGAACTAGTATTTATTCTGTGGTATAGGTCGGAAAACCAGCGTAGGACGTGTTTAACTATTCCTTAGAATAGGTCTCGAACAATACGAGGATAAAGAATGGGCGTTTTCCCATTACACGGCACTCCTAGATACACGGCATGGTACCGGCAACCCTCGGCAGTGTAGTAGAAAAAAGATTAATGGAGAAATGATTTCTTCCGATGGCATTACGGTAAAGCATGTCGTCCACGGAATTTAAAAAAACCATGTCCAATTATAATAAGTTTGGATTGTTGCCCTGATCACGCCGTTCCTACCATCACGCCCCCATGAAATCAGTCTAGACTGCTTGCTCTGCAATCTATAGGTACTAAATACTCGCTAATATCATAAATCACAAAAAGATTATTCATTAATGCTAATAATATAAAAATATAATCTGTAAGTAGAGTTGTAGAATTGATTTTAAAAAGCAGATATTACTCTTGTGGTATTATAAATTTCCAGTTTGCTTCGGCTTTTGCAATCGCCCAGTTGTATCGTTTTAGTAGATGTTTGCTGAATATTTTCTCGATGTCTACTCCGAATTTTTTGCACCTGCAAGTATAAAATTGCTCGAGTTAAGATCCTTTCGTACAAGGGAGCTATAGGGTTCAGACGGGCGTAGCCAAGAACAGACGCTGCCCATAGTCCATCTGCATAGTTCACCTGGCTTTACCAGGGTTTTTTTTCTTCCTGTGGTCTACATCAGTTTAATTGGGTGTGAAATTTGCTTACAACTAATTTCAACTTATCTGTTCGTTACCTGCGTATCGAACATGCATGTAAGTGTTACGCTAAAAATCCAATTTAAAAACATTTATTACTTTGTGAAAGTATTGAAGAATTACTTTCCTCCTAAAATTATATACACTGAGAAAAATCGAATTCTTAGCTAAGGTGAATTCGTTCGTACACGGCTGAATTGTAATTACGTGAGGCTTACGTTTATTTTTGCTTTCTTAAGCGAAAATGTACAAACGGTTTATAGATTTAACAGATACAAACTGTTGAACGTAACGTACCGTAAGGCACTTTCCGAACAGACCCTACTCCGGTTAAATCAGCAGTCTATACTGTTAAAATAACCTTACGTTTACGACGCTTAATATGCGAAAATCATCGTAATTACGGCAATATTCGCCTTATGAAAAGGTGAATTATTTATCAAGTAAGATGAAATACGCTCGCAATAAAAACTAAACCAACGTAAACCTAAGTTTGGAAGCGACGTTCATATGCGGCATTTACTAACGGCGGAAGATGATTTTCATGTTATGGCAAGGTATAAAGCCCATCACACACGACTAAGATAATATATATTATAGCATCGAATATAAAAGTTATGTTAACTTAACCCACCACACACGGCGCAGATACTATAATATATAGCAAGCGTACATTATATCGGAGTCCGTCTCGGGAGCCGCACGTCTCGATTGTTCACACTGTAATATACAGAGTGTTCATATTTTTTATTGTGCGATAATTCGTATTTTGTTGCTAGACCTGTTGGACAGTTCCTCAGATGACGATTGGAACTGTGAATATGATATAACCGTCATACTTGCTAAAAGGAAAATAATAAAAATCTGGATAGAAGATCACATGAAACACAAGAAACACCGTAGTGAATTTAAACTTTACAATGACCTTTCAGAAAAAAAAACAGCTTTTTTTTGCACTTTCATATGGTTATTTGCACGATACCTACCAGTTTTTAATTGTTTGTCTGTCTGTCTCTATAATCCGGGTATTTTCTGAAAAGGCTGGACCAATTTTGATGGGATTTATACTGAAAGCATTAATTAAAGGGCCACGCGAACGAAGTCGCGGCTGCAGCTAGTCTAATAATATAAAATATTCTTATTTCATCAAGAATACTAACATCGATTTAGTAGTTACCTAGTTTGATTGATCTATACGTAGTACCTACAATCTAGAAAAACCTACGGAGGTTAGGCCCATAGAACATTTTTCAAAATTCTACTAAGATAAAATTGTCATACCGCTTGTTCGGTTAGTAGATAGAAAATCTCACATTTTCGATGATTTCCTTTGATTGACACATTCGCGTTAGTTAGACATTAGTTTCATTTTTATTTACAAAAAATATTTATACAGGTTTAAAACAAAAAAGGTACATAAGATAAAGTGAAGCTTTATTAGTTTTTATTGTGAAAATATAAATTTGTTCGGTAAATGAAGACCAGACGTCCATTTACTGCAACGGTTTTGTCAACAACCTGTATTTGATCTTAAGATCAGTGTCGGACACTATATTAAGATGTCTTCATGATCTGCAGTAGTCTTAGCGTATGTTAACATGCCTTTCGAATATCGGTGGCATCTTAAACTACTCTAAGGTAAAATATTATAGTATATTCACCGTGTGTGGTCGCTCATTGAATTATATGGCGAGTGATATGTCCGAATCTGCTCTAAGATAATATATATTTTATAGTATCTTCATCGTGTGTGATGTGCTTAAAGTGCTACTACTAAGAAGCTAAACACTCTCAATGTAAGACCATTGTGAAATCACAAAAACTAATTTTGCTTCAAGCGCCTTTATTGTAATCGTACATGAGAGCAACGCACCACTCATTAATATTCGGTGATTATTTGCTTTTCCCCGCAAGTATTTAAATTAAGTGTAAGCCATTATATATTAACTCCATTCTCAGCGTGTCGTCTAGCCAATTTACGAATAGCACTATTTAGCGTGTTATATAGTAGGTCATTAGCCTTAGCGTTAAATTAAAATTTTGAATAAGGTTCGGAAGAAATACAAGACAGTATTTGTTTCGAATAAAAGAGTGCAGGCACTGGAAGTGGTTTCATTGAAATCCTGAAGGTGGTAGTCCCTGGCAGTCAACTGAACCGCGGTCGCGGGTGCTACCCTACAATACTTTTGAATAGGCCCTATTCAATAGGGTATAGGTATGGTACACAGTTACTGTGGCAAACTGTTTTGCAACCGCCTTTTTATGTTTTTATACCAGTGTTTTCACTTTTTAATTATTTTGTTTGTGGAGTCTTTTTGAAGTTTTGTATTTATGTCATTATATATTTTTGCACGACAATGAAAGGCTGATTTATTTTTAGCTCCTATAGTAGATCCAACCGTTTATCCTCTTTTTGACAGATCTAATTTGTCAGTTAAAGTGTTGTGACCAAGTGATTATAGTGGACACGATTTCGATTCATTTTTCTATCGAGTCTGTGCGGAAAGAGAATAGTCCTAGGAATGGCGCCATGACCATGGCTATTGGCCATCTAGAAATACGTCAGCCAATGGGGAATGTTGAAAGGGCGTGGACAGGCCGTCATGGCATGGCCATCTAGAAACGCATCAGCCAATGGGAAATGCTGACGCATTTCTAGATGGCCATGCCCAGATGGCGAGGCCACGCCGTCCGGTTACACCCGTGTAGTTTCCAAGGTAAGCTATCAAATTCTGAGTTATAAGTTTTCACTTCTATCGGCAATTCCTATGACTGCCAATTTTTTTGTCTATGGGTAAGCAGTAGTATTTTATCAAGGTAGTAAAACTCAATGGTCCACCGCCGTTTTGTATTTGTCACTGTCACTCGCAACAAGACGCCCGTGCTAGTAATTATTTGCTGAGTTTTATATTGGAACTATAAAATGCCGAAAGGATCAGTGCTGAAAGGACAGACGAGAGAAATGGTGATCAAGCTTCGTAATTACTTTGAAGCAGAGTATCAAAATGGCGGCCCGCTTTTACCATTGTCGCAAGTGAGAGAGCGCGTTGCGGCCGCGTTAGGTATTAGTGCATCTACGATTACAAAAATTACTACCGAAGCCTACGGAACAAGCGGCATGCAGGAGAATAAGCTTCGTACGCCGAAGAAAAAACGCCAACCACGTCGTGTGACTTCGGTTGACAACTTTGACGCAGACGCTATACGCCGTCATATATATAACTATTACTTACGTAAAGAAGTTCCAACACTTAAAAAACTTGTTGCTTCTTTGCGTGAATGTGATTTGTTCCGAGGTCAAAAATCGTCATTGGTAAAGGTCTTGAATGAAATTGGATTTACTTATAAAAAATCGGACAAACGCAAAATATTGATGGAGCGTCGCGACGTAGCTTTTGCTCGTTGCGAATTTTTGAGCGAAGCCAAAAAAATTACAGATTGGTCAAATGTTGTTTTCACTGACGAAACTTGGCTGAATGCGAACCACACAGTGTCTAAGAGCTGGACTGATGACACCGCTGCTTCCACTACCTCAGTACCGATGGGAAAAGGAGAACGTCTAATCATTTGCCATGCAGGGTCTGTGAAAGGATTCATGCCAGATGCTTTGTTGGCCTTTAAATCCAAAAAAACAGTTGAGTACCACGAAGAAATGAATTCTGAGGTTTACGAAAGTTGGTTTAAGGAAATGGTACAATCATTGGAAGAACCGTCAGTTATTATTATGGATAACGCATCCTATCACTCACGCCAAATTGATAAAATGCCGACCCAGGCCGACAAAAAACAAGTAATCATTGACTGGCTTCAACGACATGGTGAAAATGTTGATAACTCCTTACTAAAAGTACAATTACTAAATATATTACGAACAAAAAAACACTTCCCAAAACGATATGTGATCGACGAAATAGCTGCAGAACATGGTCATTGGGTTCTTAGACTTCCACCCTATCATTGTCAATACAATGCCATTGAATTAATATGGGCTCAAGTTAAAGGACACGCTGCTAGAAATAACACAAAACCCCCATTCACGGCAAACAAAATGGTAAATTTATTAAAAAATGCATGTGTGAAAGTAACTGCGGAAAGCTGGCAAAATGTAATTCAAAAAACACAAGAAACTATAATGGCAGATTGGGATAAACACGTGGCGATAGATTATATGAGTCAACAATTAATTATAAATGTCGGCAATAGCTCGAGTGACAGCAACGATGAATCTGATTTTGATTAATAAATAAATAAAAATAAAAGATTAGATTTCGTTTGCTTAAATTGGAATTGGGGTTGCTCAAACTTTACTATTTTCTGGTACCAAACGGCAGACTTTAATGTCTGCCATCCCCAGCGAGCAACACGGAAGGGAGTAGCCTTAGCTAAAAAATATTGTTCAAATCTTTCTGTCATTTCTTGCGGGAGGGGAAGTTGCACACTAGCGCAAAGCCGCACTATTACATACAAAACATACCTGTACCGATCCATTGCCGATCATACTCACACAACCAAATCACTAACACATAAAAAATAAAGCACCATTCACAAATCTAGCCCCGCCCTCACCCCACAGTATATTATCAAACTCCATGGTCCATGCGGACTTGTACTTTGACAGAGGGGAAACGCTGTGTATGCCTACTCCCTTCCGTGTTGCTCGCTGGCCATCCCAGATTTAACCGGTAACAGCTTCGTCAAGTATGACTTGTACTTGTAATCATCATAGTCATCATAACCTTGTTCTTTTTTGGATATACACCAGGAGATAAACACGTCTTCAAATAATGCTGTATGTTTTCCTGAGGCGCATCAATATAACGGTTTTACATAAAAATAAATCCGATATTATGTGCCGAGAACGGAAAACACCCGTGTAAAAATAGTTCATAAACAATATCGATATCTCAATCGTAACTTCGTAACATCACTATGTTGATAGCCATAGAACGTAATTTTTTAAAAACGTTTGTTATTTTATGGAATTTATAAAAAAACTACTGCACTTATGGACTCATTTTGTGAAAGATGATTATTATACGGGATCAAGGAGCAAATTTAAGCAGTTGTCATATTTTTAAAACCTCGCATTTATAAGTTAACTTTTGCGTAACATCGTCATGTTACGTTCTATTGGTGCTGTCAAAAAGAGGATAAACGGTTGGATCTACTATAGTGCTCCTTAATCTAGAGAATAGCTAGGGTGGGCCTCCAGTCGGTAAAATAGTGGTCCTCTCGCAACGTATAAGTGACCAGTGATCCAGTAAGTATGGTTGTTACTAGATCGCAAATAAAACTTGTGCCTGATAAAACACAAGAAGAAGCACCTCCTAATCCTGACAATATGCCAAGAAGCAGTGTTCAACAGCCCACTACTCAAGCTAGACGTACTCATTCTGTGTCCACGCATACTAGCCACTCATCGGCGACGGCCCTCGCGAAAAAGCTCGCAATGGAGGCCAAGCATTCTCGCTACCTCGCTGAGTTGGAAATTGAAGAGATGCGAGCACAACGCAGATCTGCGGAATTACAGGTTGAACGTAAAACTGCTGAACTAGAGTTGCGTGCAGAGCTTGCCGCAATGGACGCAGAAAGGAGGACGTCATCGAAGCACTGGACCGACGTTTTGGTCGTCCGGAGGAAATTGTTGCTCAGGAGGTAAACTCTATCCGAGCCTTGTCTAAACTTGAAAACGAGGTAAGAGATTTGAACGTTTTTTCCACCCATGTGCGTAATTGTGTGGAGATTGCGAAGTTGTTGGAGCACCACGATTACTTACGATCACCAGAGCTGTTTGGAGCGTTACTGAGCAAGCTTCCACAACTTCTACGCACACGTTGGTTCGACTACGCAAAAAACAATTGGTCAGGCCAGCCCAAGGTAGAGCTACTTTCCAACTTTCTATCGAACGAAGTTGACCTCACGATGCAGTTTGGTTTTGTCAATGATGCTACCACCTCAAACCGATAGCAAGCACACACCGTATCAGAGTCTGGATCGGGATCTGGTGCTAAATTAGTAACTTTCCAAAAGAACCGGTTGGAAGCGGCCTGCATCCAACGTCGTCCTGCGACCTGCATCAGGTCGTCTGCCTACCGTGTCGGTGGACGACCTACGCTGCGCTTGCCGGTCCTTGGTCTCCACTCCAGAATCTTTCGGCCCCATCGGTCATCTGTTCTGCGTGCTATGTGCCCTGCCCACTGCCACTTCAACTGGCTAATCTGCTGGGCTATGTCGGTGACTTTCGTTCTACGGATCTCCTCATTTCTGATTCGATCACGTAGAGAAACCCTGAGCATAGCCCTCGCCATAGCTCGTTGTATGACTTTGAGCTTATCTATGAGGCCACGTTTCATTGCCATAAGTCATCACTGGTAACATACATTTGTTAACAATATATAATTATTTCACTATAAAAAAACATACATTATAGACAAATTAATTTCAGTAGGTTAAAATTAGCAAAATTCTTGTATTATTAGATAAATGGAATTTATTTGACTCGCAGATGTTTTCTAAATTCACCGCAAGGTGGCATTGTTGACGATCATGGTAGGAGAGTTGTTCTACCGCTAAAATATTGTTATAAAGTGGTAAGCGTGGCGGAAAGCGGCCAGTCTGTTGTCGTTGGCCGAGGTGAACACTAGGAAACGTCGAGCGTCGAATTTATGTCGGAACAACTATAAAATCTGAGCACAAGTTGACTAAAATCTTTATTAAAAGGGATATGTTGTTATACTTCAAATAATTAATTAGAATAGTTATACTTGTGGTTTACTATTGTTGAACAGAGAGAAATAGCATTAAATGCGAAGTATAGTGATTAGTAAATTATTGAATAAAATGTAAAATAATAAGTGAATGCTCTGTCTTATTTACAATATCTTATTAAGAAATACATTCCTTATCAAGTATGTATTATTACAGCGATAATGTTAAATGAAATGTTACACATTGGTCGAAGACTCTTGTCTTGAGGCACTGAGGTATTTTTGACGAGAAGACTTCGCAAAGTTTCCGGAACGCTGCCCAGCCGAGTTGGATTTGACGATTGACCTCTTTCTCGAAGTTGGACCTGCCTAGTTTGACTGTCTGTCCCAGGTAGATGTACTCGTCAACAACTTCGAGAACTGAGTTCCCAACTGATATTGGGGTAGGTACAACATGGGCATTTGACATAATTTTCGTTTCATCCATGTTCATCTTAAGATCTACACGTTGGGAAACTAGATTGAGGCCCTTGAGCATTGTACTGAGGTCTTCCATGGATTCTGCCATAACTACAATATCGTCGGCAAATCGAAGGTGAGTGATGTATTCGCCGATAATATTGATGCCAAGTCCTTGCCATTCCAGAAGCTTGAAGGCGTCTTCCAATGTAGCGGTGAACAGTTTCGGAGATATAACGTCTCCCTGTCTCACGCCTCTTTGCAATGGAATTGCCTTCGAACTCTGTAACTCCTTCTTCTGTACTCGGACTGACATGTCGGCGTTTTTGTACAAACACTTCAGCACTTCAATATACCGATAGTCAATACGGCACCGCTGGAGAGACTCAAGCACTGCCCACGTCTCGATCGAATCAAAGGCTTTCTCATAGTCCACAAACGCTTAATAAAGAGGCAAGTTATACTCTTTGGTCTTCTGTATAACTTGCCGTAGCGTGTGGATGTGATCTATGGTAGTATAGCCTTTTCGGAAACCGGCTTGTTCCGGAGGCTGGAATTCATCAAACCTTCGATTGAGACGGTTCGTTATGACCTTCGAAAACAGCTTATAAACATGGCTCAAAAGCGAGATGGGTCTGTAATTTTTAAGTAAAGTGTTGTCACTTTTCTTGAAGAACAGCACCACCACGTTTTTGTTCCATGCTTCTAACATTGAACCTTCGATTAAGACGGTATTAAAGAGCTTCTGAAGGACTTTAAGTACCTGTATTCCACCCGCTTTCAGAAGCTTCGATGTGGTACCGTCGTCACCAGGCGCCTTGTTGTTCTTAAGCTGTTTCAAGGCCATTCTAATCTCGTACAGGCTGATGTGCAGGATATCTTCGGTATAATGTCGGGTCAGCTTGGCTCTTGGGTCTTTGACCGAGCTGCTAACAGGTTTAGCAACCGAGGTGTATAGCTGCCCGTAGAAACTCTCTACCTCTCCTAACACTTCTGCTTTGTCTTGCCTTTTTTTCGCTTTATCATCTCTTTAATACGGTTTGTATTAAAGAACCGGATGTCATGTCGCAAGGACTTCCATATTCGTCTATTGAGCAGCCTTTATGCATCAGCATCATCCGAAGACTGCAGTTTCAGTGAGCGTCGTTCAGCCATGACGTTTAGGGTATCGTTGAATAGTTTCTGTGGCCTACCTGTACGGTGGGGTTTTAAGTATTTGGAACCCACTGTATGGTGTAACTGGTTATTGCTTATGACGGACTCAAATTGTAACTTGCCTACTGTCTAAACCAACTGTAACTACCCCCTTTTCTTCCGGAACTAATTGTAACCCTCTTACTCATATTCTATACTGTATTTTGACACTCAATTGATGGTAAATCTATTTATAGAATCCTAGTTACAGCTATACCATTGTAACTCCCGCCCCCCTTTTTGTATTTTATTTCATTATTATGATTATTATTACTGGATGCGGTAATACTAATTGTTACCTTACTGAACGTGCTACTTATAACCCTGAGCAATTACTATTACTATTTAATCTTCGTGACGTCAATTCTAATTGTACTTATAACCTCCCTAATTTGATTTGATTTGGCCAGTGATCGTCTACTTAATGAGGACCCTTACATTACGAAGTATCGTAGTAACCGTAGCTCTTTTCAGGGTGACTTGAGATAAAGAGACTGATTATGGCTGATAAATGTCGCTAATGAATTCGTTAGTAAAACCTACATACTAGGTTTTACTTACTTTTACTTATAAAGACTATTTTGATGATGAGACAAATATTAAATTGTTGTTATTAAATCAACTGGTAACATTATACCCGCGATTGCCTAAACTTTTAACTATTATTTATAGCAGCCTAAACCACAGATCTATTATCCTAGAGTATTATAATAGCTCTTGTGAGAGTCTTCTATAGGTCGGTACCCTGCTATATTATTCCTGTCCATGGTTCTTTTGACTTATTTTAGTAAATGTTAATATTTTACAATATGATAGTTTTGCTTCTGCTGAATAGATATGACTAGATTATTCTGCTAAAATACTGTTTAGAATCAAGCTTATCTAATTATCTTTATAACCTTCACATAATATTGACAATAAAGAATTGGGTAGGTAGGGGTAAGTTGTACATGATTATTCATTTGAAATTAAATACAAAATTTTTATTACTAGCTTATACTATTAAGTATGCTTGTAGAACTTTAGTGAAATGTATTTAATAGATTATCAACCCCTCACCAGTTGATTGTCAATATAAGAATGAAATTTCTATTGTGTCTGGGTCGTTCGACTGATGAAGTATTAAATATCCTATACTATTAGTATTTAATTGAAGCTCCCCTGTACTGTGTGATATAAGTTTTATAACTATTTTTATTTAGGGCTTACGTTAAAGACATAGATTTTATTAATGGATTTATCTCGAGAGTCTATTACTATCATTTACAGTTGGAATTAGGCTTTATTAGGTTGTCAATATAAAATTGTTGAACTAGTATGGTTAGGTTAGGTTATTAATATATATTAATCTTGTTTGTACTTTGTTATCCTACAAGTAGGTATGTTATTTGAATATGTAGTCGATTGCTACACAAGTTTGCATAATTTTGGTAATAGGTATTTTTATATTTCGTTCTAATTTTGCTTAATGTTTATTTACTTTATGAATGGTTATTGGCTAAACCTAGGCAGTTGCGATTGTTATGATTAGTTAATGCTATTGTAAATTTTTAAACGCTTTTGTTTATTATAATAAATGTATTAGACTGTTCACTAGGTTCTGAGTATACTGAGTCTAATTCACTAAGTGGATGGGATCTTTTGGTGTTTCCACAGACTTGCAACTATGAATCGTAAGGTTAAGAGGCGCCTCTTTACAGCATGCTAATGCTCCCCTTTCGCTACACCAAATCCTATCCTATTACCATATATGGCGCTAGCTATATACTGCTCAATGCTGAGATATTGTTTCCCAATAGAGTTGTTAAGAAATATCTTTTACTAATTTTGATATAGGTTGCTACTCAACGTTTTTTAAGTATTTTATTGAAGATATTTCATTCCGACTTTATATTGATAAATAGTTTATTTCCCGCTATTAGTATGCTACTTATTATGTTACTAGCACAATATCGGCTTATATTATAAAATTATTTCTTTTATAGTACCGTTATTGGTAGCCTTAACTCCTCTTTTACTAATTAGAATAATCAGAGAGATCAATGTCCTTAGGATATATTATTTTTAATTTATCTAACATCTTTAGTTAGAATTGACAGTATCACGAATAGCAAATTGGGAGAATTCTCTCTACATTTTTTGCTTTGAGAATTTCCACGGAATTATTTTATTCCAGCAAATTTATCAACTTTTGCCTCACTATTTTAGAAGCGTAATATACTCTTACGAAGTGAAAATATATCTTCTAGACTATTTATTCTGAAATGATCATCTTGAACCATTATTTAATCAGTATTATTTTACTTTGACTTTATTTTAAATTATTTTTACTTATTAAAACTTTTATTTTAAAGCCTTCAGTTAAGTATTGCAAATCAATTATATATCAAGTAACCTACTCTATTACCCGGGAGGGTGACCAACAGTCCCAAGGTGGTGTCGGTTTTCTCGTCCACAAGTTCCTTATTAACAACATAGTTACGATCGATAGCGTTTCCAATAGGGTCGTATACCTAATACTCAGAGTATCCAATTGATATTCGCTGAAGGTCATTCAGGTATACGCACCGACGAAGTCACACCCGGATGATGAGGTGGAGGATATGTATGAGGACATTAGTCGAGCCATACATACCTTTGAAACGCACTATCTAGTTGTTATGAGGGACTTCAACGCGAAGTTGGGTAAGAGAAGCGAGGATGAGTTGAAAGTGGGGCAATTTGGCTATCGACAACGGAACCGTAGGGGACAGAGGTTGGCCGACTTCCTGGAGCAAGAGGGACTCTTTATGATGAACTCTTTCTTTCAGAAGCCACCTCACAGGAAACGGACCTGGCTGAGTCCCGATGGTTCCACGAGAAATGAGATTGACTTCATTATGACCACCAAAAGGCAAATATTCACTGATGTTTCCGTGATCAACAGGGTTAAAACCGGTAGTGATCACCGAATGGTAAGAGGCACGGTGAATATTAATGTCAAACTGGAGAGGTCTCGTCTGATGAAGTCTACGCTCCGACACACTCGTGCCCGTATTCAAGACCCCGAGAGCTTTCAACTTGAGCTATCAAATCGCTTCGATTGCCTCGAGAACATCGCTTCAGTGGACGAGATTAATAACAGGTTAGTAGAAACTGTCCATACAGTGGGTTCCAAAAACTTTAAACCCCACCGTACAGATAGGCCACAGAAACTCTCCATTGATACCTTCAACCTCATGGCTGAATGATGCTCACTGAAACTGCAGTCTTCGGATGATGCTGAAGCATATATGCTGCTCAATAAACGAATATGGAAGTCCTTGCGACACGACATCCGGATCTTCCGGATCGAAGATACCCCGGACATCAGCCTGTACGAGATAAGAATGGCCTTGAAACAGCTTAAGAACAACAAGGCGCTTAGTGACGAAGGTATCACATCTGAGCTTCTGAAAGCGGGTGGAACACCGGTACTTAAAGTCCTTCAGAAGCTCTTTAATACCGTCTTACTCGAAGGTTCAACGCCAGAAGCATGGAACAAAAACGTGGTGGTGCTGTTCTTCAAGAAAGGTGACATCACTTTACTTAAAAATTACAGACCCATCTCGCTTTTGAGCCATGTTTATAAGCTGTTTTCGAAGGTCATAACGAACCGCCTCAGTCGCAGGTTTGATGAATTCCAGCCTCCGGAACAAGCCGGTTTCTGAAAAGGCTATAGCTACCATAGATCACATCCACACGCTTCGGCAAGTTATACAGAAGACCGAAGAGTATAACTTGCATCTTTGTTTAGCGTTTGTGAACTATGAGAAAGCATTTGATTCGATCGAGACGTGGGCAGTGCTTGAGTCTCTCTAGCGGTGCCGTATTGACTATCGTATATTGAAGTGCTGAAGTTTTTGTACCAAAACGCCTACATGTCAGTCCGAGTACAGGAGCAGAGTTCGAAGGCAATTCCATTGCAAAGAGGCGTGAGACAGGGAGACGCTATATCTCCAAAACTGTTCACCGCAACATTGGAAGAGACCTTCAAGCTTCTGGAATGGCAAGTACTTGGCATCAATATTAACGGCGAATACTTCACTCACCTTCGATTTGCCGACGATATTGTAGTCATGGCAGAATCCATGGAAGATCTCAGTACAATGCTTGAAGGCCTCCATCGAGTTTCCCAACCGGTAAGTCTTAAGATGAACATGGATAAGACGAAAATTATGTCTACAGTCCATGTTGTACCTACCCCAATATCAGTTGGGAACTCAGTTCTCGAAGTTGTTGACGAGTACATCTACCTGGGACAGACAGTCAAACTAGGCAGGTCCAAATTCGAGAAAGAGGTCAATCGTCGAATCCAACTCGGCTGGGCAGCGTTCCGGAAACTTCGTGAAGTCTTCTCGTCAAAAATACCTGAGTGCCTCAAGACAAGAGTCTTCGACCAATGTGTGTTACAAGTGATGACTTATGGCAATGAAACGTGGTCTCTTACTATGGGCCTCATAGATAAGCTCAAAGTCGCACAACGAGCTATGGAGAGGGCTATGCTCGGGGTTTCTCTACGTGATCGAATCAGAAATGAGGGCATCCGTAGAAGAACGAAAGTCACCGACATAGCTCAGAAAATTAGCCAGTTTAAGTGGCAGTGGGCAGGGCACATAGCACGCAGAACAGATGGCCTATGGGGCCGAAAGATTCTGGAGTGGAGACCACGGACCGGCAATCGCAGCGTAGGTCGTCCACCGACACGTTGGACAGACGACCTGAGGAAGGTCGCAGGACGACGTTGGATGCAGGCCGCTTCCGACCGGTCCTTTTGGAAAATCATGAGGGAGGCATATGTTCAGCAGTGGACTTCCTACGGCTGAGATGATGATAATGACATACAAATATATACGCTTTAGGTATATGTATATATAAATATATATAAATGGGTATATCTTAACTTTTAAACTATATTTGTTATTACAAATATATTTGAAACATATATTACCAGTCAGCCAATTACCCAAGTTTTAGAAGAAAACAGTTTTACCTGATCGTATAATGATTGCGTCTGAGGCAATTAGTAATTATAGCACACATAGGGAATTTTTTGTCGCGTCAAATCGCGTTTTGAGAAGAGTTTATTAGAAAACCTACCTTCTATAGGCAATTATTTTAAGCCCATTCCCATTCTCCGTAAACATAGGCAATAAGGCCACTGGTATGGAAAACGAATAGTCTCACTCAATACCCTGTGTGGACACGCACACCGTGCGAAGTGTTTTTATTTTGTTTACTGTGTGTTCATGAGCTTCTAATTTTGTACTAATACAATACTCATAATTTGGGACTTAATTGACAAGTCTTCTTTTGTTTAACATAATATTCAACAACCTCAGGGTGATAGCGGGTAAATTAATGCAGGTTCGAATCCTGTGCGAGGCTACTTGAAAAATAATTGTTACACTCTTTTTGGATTAACTCGATTGCTCTTATCGGTAGATATTTTTTCTAAGTAGCGGGCTGTATTATGGCTGATTACGTGGTGCTGCTCTTGCTATACGAGTTGGCACCAAGGTCTTTTAACTTACCAAGCCACAGTAATCCGAGGGTCGTTATAGTAGCGCTGAGAAACTTCAGGATTGTGCACTGGATGATCGCATGATTTCGTTTGTTCTTCCCTCTTGTTTCTTTCTACAAAAAATACAATTTGAAACTTAAGTATTTAAGTAGTTAAATAATATACCTTATTTACTATAGTATGTCTTGAAGCTATAAACTGAATGCCTAGTAGATATACTAGACCTACACGTGGTACCTGAGTGATGTACCAATCGGCAATTGCTATATCTCAACGTACTGTATCTTAAATAATTAGTTAATAAGTTACCGATTTATAGTTTTGAGAGCTATATGTCGCAGGCTGTAGCTGAATGTATGCTTATTACCTTTACGATCAGCCCGCCGATGGTTACACAAAACAGCTACGTCTTTATTGGCGCGCTTATAAGCTATAATTTTGTCTATTTCTGAGTCAGAGCTAATTGTATATTCTGCGAGTTTATCTTCGAAAGTCGTCGAAGCAATATAAGTGCGAATAACTTTAGTAGTTAAACCAGGGTCTAATTTTTGTAAATATTCATTCAGCATGTTTGGGGTGAGTTCATCAAAAAGATCTTCACCAGCTTCTTTGTTCTCAATAAAAAGCTGGAGATTTTTGAAAACAGACTCGTGTTCAATCGGCTCCTCCTTATAGAATCTGACTGCACTTTTTCCAAGGAAATCAAAAACCACTACATTTTTTTCTTCATCTTTTATCGGGTATAATTTGATGTGCTCAACACGTAATGTACAACAACCGACGGTGTCTGCTTGACCTTTTTCATGACCAGCTCTAAACCCAAAACGACGGATTAAGTATAAAGCGACAGCAATCTGCCTTGCGAGACCTGGTCTTTCTAAATTCATATTTTCAAAGTAGTATTCTTCTATAGTTTTAATGTGCGTATGAAGTTTTCTGGCAGTCTCATACTTTTTAAAATCTGCTTTACTTTTTATTGTAGAACTAGGATGAAATGTCATGTATTTCTTTCTTCCACGAACATTGTCTGTCCAAGATGCTAACCAAGAAATCTTGTTATCGTTTATTACTGTTTTCCACTTGTGTCCCGGTGGTGGTTCAGGTTGTTTACTGTCCTTAGAGCAGTTAATCTCTATGTCTTCGGGTTTAACACGTTTTTTTAGCATACCCATATTATCATTATCACCCCGACCCCTAAATAAACCTGGTGATGCAATTTTATATTTTTCAAGTTTTTCGTAAAATCCATCTACGATAGCAAAACCATAATCTTTTTCCAATTCTTTAATTTCGTCCTGAATAGCATTGTTTTCGTCTTTCATTGGTTCTTTTAAATACGTTTGCATTTTCGTGAAGTCACATTTTGAAAGATCGGTGATGGTCGTAGCCTCATCATGTATCATAACTTTTCGCCAGTCAGCAAAAAAATTTTTTTTAAATTTTGGTTTGATTGTGTGTTCGTCGTCCAATATACGTGCATATAAACATGCCACTTCCTCGGCGTCTTGCGAGAGTCTCATCTCCTCACCAGCATATAAAAACCGCACATGTTCCGGTAATGGTTTATATGGAGAGGCAAATAGTGGTCCTTTATGCTCCAGGAACTTCCATTTTATACTATCATCCGTGTTCTCCTCTTTCCACCTATGGAAAGAACAAAGGTTCATTTAAATATTAATTAAAACAAAAAAATTTATACACACTACTAAATGCATAATAGTAAGCAAAAACCAAAAGGTTTTGTGAGCATAGGAAAACATTTCCAAAGTTATGATTTATGATTAAGAATAGTATTATGCAGATGGTTTCTGCCATATGCAACTGCTTATATGAGACAAGTCACGTAACAAGGAAGTCTATTGCATAACTGTCTGTATCCCACGATCCCTCTGGTTAATAAACGTCTAGAACCTTCTCTGTCTTTAATGCTAATCTCCTAGCCGTCTGGGTAGGCAAACAGGTAGGAGGTTATATAACAAATATTTTCCTTAGACAAACAACTGGGACCGTCGGCTTAACGCTCAGTTGAACAATGCCACTAGCGGTCACCCATCCAAGTCCTGACCACAGCAAGCGTTGCTTAACTTGTTGATAGGTTAAGATAGGCTACTGACGTTACTAGCATAGGCTAGTAACGTCAATTCTATCATTTATATTTAAGTGCCGGAAGCGATTTGACACACTCACTCACACACACACATTCAACTTACACTACCTCACTTACACTTGCGACGCTCTTTTTATAGAGCCACTAAATACTGGATTGTGTTGGTATATTATAATTATCAATAATGGCTAGCTTAATAAAGCACCGTTTGAAAATTGGTCTTTTAAATGTGAGGTCACTTAATACTGGTAGGGACGAGCTAGAGGCAACCGTTGAAACTTATAAACCAGACATATTAGCACTAAATGAAACGTGGGTACAGGAAGGGCAAGAATTAGTTGCACCCTCCTTGTCTGGATATGTTTTGAAACTTAGAGCACGCAGGTCTAATCAAAAAGGAGGAGGCGTCGGGTTTTACATACGAAAAGGGTTGCGTGCTCGGGTGTGTTCACATCCTGACTCACAGTTGGAACAGTTGTGGCTGGAGGTGACGTTACCTGGTTCACGCATGTCAATAGGAACAGCATATAGGCCAGAAAGTGTTAAATTGACTGCGGCTTTAGATGATTTTAGTGAGTCATTAAGTGTTCGAGCTAACTGTGACTATACGTGCCTCTTGACAGACCTGAATGTAAACCAACTTCTTTTGGAGACTTCGAAGTATAAAGAACTATCCATGTTCTGCTCGCAACTAAATCTAGAGCAAGTTGTTAAAGAACCCACCAGAGTGACGCACGATTCAATAAGTCCACTAGATCTTATACTAACAGACGTTCCTGAGATGTGTAAAAAGGTAACTGTCGTGCACAATAAAGATTTAAGCGATCATGCTCTGGTCCTCAGTGAATTCAACATAAAAAAACCTAAGCCTGTACCACGTTTTGTGGAAACTCGAGCAATTAGAGATATTGATGTAAAATGTTTTAATTTTGACCTAAGATTAATCCTTTGGAATGAGATTTTAGAAATAACAGATGTTCAGACAATGGTAGACAAATTTAATGGGCACGTAATTAAGCTCTTTGATAAACACGCCCCTCTTAAGAAGGGAAGAATCATAGAATCTCCTAGACCTTGGATTACGGATACCATCAGGTTAATGATGTCTCTAAGAGACAAGACACTTAAAAAATCTCAAAAGAAAAAAACGGTTTCTTCCAGGGCATATTATAAAAGCTTGAAAAATTTAGTTATAGGCGCTGTTGATAGAGAAAAGAAAGCTTTCTTCAATTTCTATGTAAATAATAATTTAAATCGGACCGCTAAACTGTGGATTTTTTCAAAGAAGACTAAAACATTACATGTAGAACCATCACTGATACCGGAAAATTTAAACAATGCTAATTTAATAAATGATTTTTTCTTAAATATCCCTGGCAATGGCAGGATAGATCTAGAAACATTGAATTTTTTTAAACGTAACAAATTCTCGAGTAGCATTTTCACACTACAGTCTGTCTCTCTTGACACAGTTAGCAGAATTATTCTTAATGTCCATACTAACGCAGCCGGGCACGACCGTATTAACGCTGATTTAATTAAACTTACTCTACCAGAAACTTTGCCAATCATTACTGCCATCATAAACCGATCCATAGAAACAAGCATATTCCCAGAACTGTGGAAACGAGCTTTAGTTAGGCCAATTCCAAAATCGAAATCAGTAGAACAGCTTAGTGACCTTCGACCGATTAGTATACTACCCGTGGTCGGATTTTAACCTAAATTATGATACGAAAGATTTCGTGAGGAGCAAGTATAGTTTTGGAAGATGGAGAGGGAATGAATGGCTCACTTACTGAAGTTCCTGGGGTCCTGGAGTTCCTGGAGCTTCCCGAATCAGTTTGAAAGTGGATTCACTTGCGGCTTGCACCTCCCGTGCTTACACTTAGGTATTTCATTAACTTCGCGTTAATTCAATGTTCTTCACTCACACCCGGGTGGGGCACACTGGATTGATTAAGTTTATGCGGTTTTATATGGCATTAGGAAGGATTTGAAGTATTTTCACTGAACACAAAAGAGCGCGTGGCTACCGGGTCACTGGTTGCGTTGACAGTGGTGACACCGCGCGGCAGGATGTAGATATTGAGTATTGAGTAGCGCGATGTTTCAAATGTTCTTTCTTCCGGTGTGATTTTATGAGCCAGTAAGAAGTAGGAATTTAGGAAATAGGAATGGAACATAATGGGCACTTACAAACTCTAACATACCTCCCCACGTGAAATCACTTAGGGGTTTCAAAGATTAAATCTAAGATTACTAGATCACTGAATGCAAAATGCAAAGCAGGGAAACTTCACCATAAGGGCAAGGTACTTAATTTCGAGCGAAGCTTATGAAAGGTTAGATAGAGATACTACATAAACTAGTGCTCAGATAAATGAAACTACTACGAAAATTTTAAGATATGAATAATAAATTTAAACTAAAATTAGGCATAGATATCTTGTTGGTAGGTATTTAATTGATAGGCAACGGACAAATTTTTGTAACGGGTCGTCGCAGAAGTCCTCTGGGTGTACGTACGGTGATCACACGCACCACGCCATCGCTACCCGGATGAGTTTCGACAATTCTGCCAACACGCCACTCCAAAGGAGGCGAACAATCGTCAACAATGACCACAATGTCACCCACGCCAACGTTATCACGGGCTTGAAACCATTTCAAGCGCTGCTGCAACGTATGTAGGTAATCGTGCTGCCAAATGCGCCAGAAACTTTGAGTTAGCTTTTGCAACAACTGCCATCTTTCACGAGGTGGAAGATAGACATCTTCTAATTGTGGTTCCGGCAAGGCAACCAAGGGACCACCAACGAGGAAGTGACCAGGGGTCAAAACATCAACTTCGTTGGGATCAGATGACAGGGAACATAGTGGCCGTGAATTAAGAATTGCCTCAATTTTAGTGAGCACAGTAGCGAATTCTTCGTACGTGAGAATCTGAAGACCAACAACACGCTTTAGGTGGTACTTCATAGATTTGACACCACTTTCGAAGATTCCTCCAAAGTGGCTGCCGGTAGGTGGATTCAAATTCCAAGTTATTTTGCGTTGCGCTAATTTATTTTGTAAATCAGGCTGTTGATTTAACAACAGCTGATGCATTTCACTCAAATAGCGTTTTGCTCCCACAAAGTTTGTTCCACAATCCGATATGATGGTTCTGCAAAATCCACGACGCGACACAAAACGATCTAAAGCTGCAATAAAGGCAGCCGTCGATAGCTCAGTCACCAGTTCAAGGTGAATTGCCTTAACTGCTAGACACACCATTACGCATACATAAGTTTTGTAAGTAGGAGCCTTGCGCCTTCGGCTTTCTCTAACTATGAACGGGCCGCCAAAGTCGATGCCAATATTTTGGAAACACCTAGCGGTTCGGACTCGTACAGAGGGAAGGTCTCCCATCTTTGGCTGACAAGGAATAGGCTTAGCCTTAAAACAAGTTACGCATTTTGAGAGTCGCGAGCGTATTAAATTACGAGCGCCCACTACCCAGAACTTCCTAAGAATTATTGATTGTAAAGTGCGGGGCCCGCAATGTAAATGAGAGATATGGAAATAGTCTACAAGCAAAACTGCGAGACGGGAACCCTTTGCAAGCAAAAGCGGATGAGTTGCGTTGTGCGAGAGATTCGAGTTCTTCAATCTTCCACCGACACGCAGAAGACCACCGTCATCCAAAAAAGGGCTCAGTTTTTGTATATTACGATTACACAACTCTTTTGCCTGAATCGTCTTAATCTCGTCTTTAAAATGTAACCGTTGTTCGTGCATGGTTAACTTCAGTAACGAAGCTTCCAATTCTTCAGATGTCAATCCGGTCATTCTTCGGTGATCGCTGGTAGACTTTAAGTTATGAACGAAGCGCATGCACCAGGCTAAAGTACGCTGAATTCGAGACAAGGAAGAGAACTTATCCAGTAATCGAGAAATGGAATCCGGTTCCACAGATACATTTGCTATGTACAAATTACGAACAATTGTCTTCAATTCCGGGACGGGTTCATTTTTTGCCGAATTCACTTGAATTGGCCAAGAGTTTACCTCTTCCGACAGCCACTCTGGCCCAGACCACCACAAACCCGAAGAAACGAGCTGAGAGCAGGAAATACCACGACTGCAAAGATCTGCTGGGTTGTGATGAGTCGAGACATGTATCCAATCTTCCAGTCGGACGTGTTCTATTATTTTTGCTACCCGATGTGAAACAAAAGTTTTAAGTTTGTGGGGTGGTGTGCGTAGCCAAGCCAGTACTGTGCTACTATCAGTCAAGGCAATAACACCGTTCAAGTCAATCCTTCTGCTTAACAACTGGAACATGTGTCGGAGAACGCGAGACAGTAAAACTGCACCACAAAGTTCAAGGCGATTGACAGTTAAGGTTTTGAGTGGAGCTACTCGCGATTTTGCTATCAAAAGGTGACACGATGTTCCAAGGTCGCCGCTTGATCTCAGGTAAATGCAACAACCGTATCCCTTAGTTGACCCGTCACAGAAACCAACTAATTCGTAGGTTTTATTGTTGGATATAGTTACACGTCGAGGTATGCGGACGCTTTGTATATGTTTCAGGTCTTCCACAAAATCACGCCACCGATGAATGACCTCATCGGGAACCACTTCGTCCCAGCCGAGTTGAAGTTGCCAGAGATGTTGCATCAGTATTTTGGCTACTAGGACAACTGGTGTCAACCAGCCCAGAGGGTCGTAGATACGCGCGATATTTGATAAAATAGATCGCTTTGTGCAGTTTGAGCTGACTTCAGATACCGAGTAGGTAAATATATCAGCCACGGGGTCCCATTGGATGCCCAATATTTTCAGAGTTTGTTGGCTATGGTCGTCACAAAACGTTTTCGGAACCTGGCAGTGTTCAATAGGTATATCTTCGAGGAATTCAGACGAGTTACTGCTCCATTTACGTAATTCAAATTTTCCGTGATCCAGAAGTTTGATAAGTTCATTTTTTACTTGTATAGCCTTTGCTACAGAAGCAGCTCCAGCGATGATGTCATCCATGAATGTGTCTTCCAGAAGAGCAGCAGCAGCACGCGGACAATCCTTGCCATGGTCCCTAGCAAGCTGATGAAGCGTTTTTATTGCCAGGTAAGGGCTACTACTAACTCCATATGTCACGGTATTTAACTCAAACTCGTCAACGGTGTCATCAGGAGTTTCTCTCCAGAGAATGTGTTGATACTTTCGATCTTCCGACCGCAACTCAATATTTCTGTACATTTTTGAAATGTCTGCAGTAAATACAACTCGAGGTAAACGGAATTTGGTAATGATATCAACAACATCATTCTGAAGTTTGGGTCCGGTATAAACAAGGTCATTTAATGATCGTCCATTTGTAGTTTTAAAACTCCCATCAAATACTACTCTGAGTTTGGTGGTTGAGCTGTCCGGTTTTGATACGCAATGATGCGGAATAAGATTGAGACCCTTCTTTTCCGTTGATTTTATTTTACGCATATGGCCTAAGTCGGAATATTCACGCATAAATTGTACGTAATCTGTTTTTAGCTGTTCATGACGCACCAGTCGCTTTTCCAAATTGTGTAAACGGGACAACACAGCACCATGAGATTCACCTAATTCCTGATTAGTATCTTTTAATAGTATAGGTACAACATACCTACCATCCGGGTTTCGCGAGACTAAGTCAGCATACATTTGTTCACATTTATCATCATCAGGATCGGATAGTTTATTTGAGGGTGGTTCCTCAATTTCCCAAAATTTTTTAATAACATTGTCAAGTGCAAGTGCCGATGCGAAGAACGATGAAGTACTTGGAGGGGGTCGAGAGTCAAGATCAAGCTTCCCTGTAACAACCCAACCGAAGATACTATGCAAAGCAACCGGTAATCCAGGTCCCAACTCAAATCGCCTACCGTCATAAATATTATGAAATAACTCGGCACCTAGCAAAAGTTCAATTTCATTTGGCTTATCGAAGAATTCATCGGCAAATTCAAGATGCTGTAATGACTTGCGGACAATAGAAGGCACTTCAATAATTGGAATTTTATTTGCAATTTTATCAATAACAATAGGAAAGATTTCAAATTGTGGACTCTTTGAGTCACGTGACCGTACGATACATGAAGTAGTTCCTTTTATTTGATGTACTGTGTTTTGACCCAAGCCAACAACGGTTACATTGCAACGTCGCAACGGCAAACCCAATCTTCGGGAACAACCAACTGTCATAAAACATTCTTGAGCTCCGCTGTCAATAAGAGCACGAACCTTAGAAATTCCTCTGGGAGTCACAACATGTACCATACAAGTACCAAGCAAAACAAATGATCGCTTACTATCAGACTGTAAATTGAAACCGGTAGAACTCATGCTGACTATAGAGTTTGTGTCCTTATTTTCAGATTCATTGGTGGAAAGAACCGGGCAAGCAGCACTGCCATTTTCCTCATGAAGTAGTGTATGATGCCTGCGCTGACATTTAAAACAGCTGGATTTTGATAAACACTTATCCACCCCATGGTTCGGGCGCAAGCAATTTCCACATAATTTTTTTGTTTTAATTACCCCCATTCTACCACTCAAGTCCATCATATGAAACACTGGACATTTATAAATCGCATGATGAGTAAATCCACAGCATGCGCAGTCCGGATATTTATTAGCTGATGAGGTCGCATATGCATCGACATTGCCCATAGATGGAATAGAGGGGTCATCTGAGTTCATTCCCGAGTCTAAGTAAGGCCCTGCATCTGAGTACGGCCCTGGTATATCAGCATATGGGTCCCCCACATCTGAGTACGGCCCTGTGTTTGCATACATACCAATGTTCACAGGTAGGGAGAATGGTTTATGACGATAATTCATTTTATTTTCCTGATCTGAGTTATAACGGTGTGGTTTGTATGGCACTGATGGCTTCTTTAAAATAACTGGTTCACTTGTTTCCAACACTTTCACATAACTTTGTAAATATGAAAGTAGTTGTTCAAATGTTGGAATTTCAAATGTATTTTGGATTTCAAAACGCTTTCTGGTATCACTGTCCAGGTTTCGAGCGGCAAGGTGAAACAAAATAAATTCTCCCAAGTTATCAATTTTAATAGCTTTAAGAGCATTAACAAATTCATGCAAAAGGCATGTCAATTTTCTCAACTCACTTAAACTACCGGCTTTCAATGGATTAAAATTTATTATTTTATCAAGATAATTTGCCGCTAAAATTCTTTTATTTTGGAACTGCTGAATTAAACTTTCAAAAACAATAGGATAATTATCCCCTGTGACGGGGATACCCTTGGCAATTGATAGGGCCGAACCTGATAAACAGGAAAGCAAATAATGAAATTTTTCAATAGGGGTGATATTGTTATTGCAATGTACTAATGACAAAAACGTATCATAAAATGTTTGCCAATACTCAATGTTGCCATCAAATTTTGGTAGTTCAATTTTCGGCAACCTAACCTGAGTGGTTGGTTTTGAACCTACTGGAGCGCCCGCGCCGGAACAACAACCGCCGGCGGGTTCCACCAGTCGTGGTGACACCGGTGGGGGTGACAAAAACTCATCTGCCGCGGCGACGACGGCGTAGTACAGGGAGTCAAATGATTCCAATGAGTTTAAATTTATCTTTTCCCCTGGATTAATTATCAGTTTTATAGCATTAATTTCCTCCACTGTGTCAACATAATCACGTCTTACAGATTCTACACGTCTATACCTACTTCGAAATATACTTATTTTTGACGAATCGGTAATTACTTCTCGAGATAAATCGTATAATATTTGAATATCTCGAAATATAAATTCGCGTCTTGTTGTAAGCATACTTAATTTAGCTTCAATGTTCGTATCTTTACCCTTTTCTGTGTCTTTTGGCATTTTCGTTAATTAATAAAATCTAACTACACAAGTTTAGGTATATACCAAATACGATTATGATACTGATAAATCAAAACAATGTGATTATGTTGAATACCTTTGGGGAATGGGTACAAATCCAGTAGTCTAATATTTTAGTAATAATTAGTGCTAAACAAACCTAGTAGGTGCTTCTGCGCTTCCAATGGTAAGTAGGTACTTTCGAAATGTACCTAGCAAGGCGCGAGCCGGGCGGTCAGTTGCCGCGCGCTATAACCCGGCCGAATAGGGAAGTAACTATTTTATCTGAGCACGTTAGTTTGTAGTTGTTTTAAATTATACCAAATTGACTGGATATAGGTTGATTTACGTCTGAGAAGGTTTTTACTGAGTGGAAAACAAGTAGAAGCGGGTACTTCATGTGAAGTAAACCGCGATCCATAGGAAATCGCGCTCGAAAGGATCACTTATAATGGTCGGATTTTAACCTAAATTATGATACGAAAGATTTCGTGAGGAGCAAGTATAGTTTTGGAAGATGGAGAGGGAATGAATGGCTCACTTACTGAAGTTCCTGGGGTCCTGGAGTTCCTGGAGCTTCCCGAATCAGTTTGAAAGTGGATTCACTTGCGGCTTGCACCTCCCGTGCTTACACTTAGGTATTTCATTAACTTCGCGTTAATTCAATGTTCTTCACTCACACCCGGGTGGGGCACACTGGATTGATTAAGTTTATGCGGTTTTATATGGCATTAGGAAGGATTTGAAGTATTTTCACTGAACACAAAAGAGCGCGTGGCTACCGGGTCACTGGTTGCGTTGACAGTGGTGACACCGCGCGGCAGGATGTAGATATTGAGTATTGAGTAGCGCGATGTTTCAAATGTTCTTTCTTCCGGTGTGATTTTATGAGCCAGTAAGAAGTAGGAATTTAGGAAATAGGAATGGAACATAATGGGCACTTACAAACTCTAACAACCCGTTTTATCGAAAACTTTAGAGAGGGTCGTATTGATGCAATTAGAGAAATACATGGATAAAGTAAATATTATTCCTCCATACCAATCAGGTTTCAGGAAATGCCACGGTACTGAAACTGCACTTTTAAATGTAAGTGACGACTTGTTGAACGCATCCGACTCGGGACTTAGCAGTGCTCTAATCTTACTGGATTTCTCCCGAGCATTCGATTGTTTGAGCCCCGAGATGCTTCTAGCAAAGTTGTCTTACTACGGATTTTCGGACAAAACTTACAAATGGTTCGAAACTTTTCTTACAAATCGAGAACAGTATGTGGAAATAGAGTCGATTAACGGAATTAAGAAGGTTTCTAGTGTAGGTAAATTAAAAAGAGGAGTTCCACAGGGATCAATCTTGAGCCCAATACTGTTTTCAATTTTCACCGCTGACATGCCGAATTATATTAAAACTAGTAAATATCATTTATATGCAGATGATACTCAGATTTATTATTCGTTCAAATCTGATAATACTTCAGAAGCCATGGCTTTGATTAATTTTGACTTAAATGAAATATCTAATTGGGCCACGCGAAACTCCCTTATTTTGAATCCATCAAAATCGAAAGTGATTTTTGTTGGGACTCGGAGTCAAATTTGTAATGTCACTCGCCAAACCCCAATGTTATCAATAAAAGGTGTGAATATTCCGATAGAGTCCCATGCTAGGAATTTAGGTCTTATTTTTGACAACGAGATGAGATTTGTGCAGCACGTGAGATAAAAATTAAAATAGGATTCTATAAATTAAAAGTTTTGTATGGAATAAGGAGATATCTATCAGAAGAGTTAAGAATATTATTATGTGACCTTTTAGTATTATCCCCTTTAAATTATTGTGGTGATGTTTACGGACCGAGGCTGTATGCTAAAACAAGTAATGCCATACAAAGAGTGCAAAACGCATGTGCAAGATACTGTTTTAGCATACCTAAAAGAGATCATATTACTCCTTACCTCGTGAAAAAAAATATACTTAATATGAAAGCTAGAAGAGAACTTCATTTGGCTTGTTTGACACATAAAGTTATTTGGAATAAAAAGCCCGAATATCTTTTTGATAAACTTATTTTTATAAAGGACATTCACTCTGCCAACACTCGTTCCGTATCCCTGCTCAATCTCTCTATACCTAAACACAAGACCACTAGATATAAGAGTTGCTTCAAATATAGCGCGTCCAAAATTTGGAATAATCTTCCCCCGCCAATGCGGAGGAAGATTAGTTATGCTCTATATAAACTTAAATATAAGACAATACTGATTGATCGCTATAAAAAACAATTTGAAGCAACATTTAAAATAAGAAGATAAAATAGCAACATATGCATACAACGTTCACATAAACACTCATATCCAAACATGCAAACATTCACACACTCACACACACACACACACACACGCGCACACACACCCTCACACACCACATCGCACCCTAACACTTCATTCCTCCAGCGATTCAATTGTTGTACGATTATTTTAGTACTTTGTGTAAGAACTTCTTAACAGATCATGGCTATCTATAAATCTATGATAGATATTGAAACCTTGCTTTACAATCAGTTATGTGGGATCGGGATGTGAAATAATGTGGCCGTATCGTATGAAAACTTTATATTTTGATAAAGAAAATCAAATAAACTTTTAAGGAAACTATTTTAAAATTATATCGTGCTGTTAGTCGTATCGTCGTAATCGTCTCTCTCGCCATATTCCTTTTTTTCCATACATCCTTCTCTTTCACTCGCATACCCCTTTCCCTCACTCTCATACATACGTTCCGTTCCATTCATAATTCTGTCATCCCACATTCGGTCATCCTGCATAATGTCTGCCCTCAGACATACATACATTCATTCAACACCGCACATAATCTTTCAAACTCTACATCATCATACACATTCAATCATCGTACACTTCGTCAACAACCTTAACAATAAATGCATAGCATCTTAGACTACACGACTTAGCCTTACATTTATAAGAACATGTTATATGTAAACATCTAATATACATAAACAACACATAAAAGAAAACTTTTATTTCCTAGTAAACATAACCGTTGAAACATCTTATAATAACTTTACATAACAAAGAAATACAAAGCATCGTCAACCCATAAGTATTAAATATTGACTTAAAACTAAATGAACTGTAGGTTTAATATTTTCTTATTATATCTCTACCTTTAAAGAAATATAAAAGATTGTGACATCCAACAACTTACAATTTATTAAACTTAGTGACATTTGCCAACTCTGTGTAATGTTGTGTTAATTACAGGTTTTAGTATACAAACAAAAATAAATAATGAAAACAAAATTTATCAACTTTCATAAATCGCTTTCATACACTCAACACATAAACCTCACAATCATAACTATCTCATTCACTTCATAAATGTTACATACTTACTTGACTTACATCCTGAATACTATCTGGCCATCTTTTCATGTGATCAGCTGAAGTGGTAGTCTTGATTGGACCTTCTGCTTGGAGATCTACCTTCTCCACATCGTATCTGTCCAGTCTTTTTGCTTTAGTGACTCTGTAGGGTCCCAAATATTTAGGTTTAAGCTTCATTCCGGCTCCAAATTGAGTTCGTTTTATAGCAACCATCTCTCCTTCATTGTATTTTGTACTATCTTTTCTATGCTTATCATAGTTCTTCTGGTTTTCCTGTTGCACCTTCAGTATTTGCTGTTTAGCCTTCTTCCTCAGA
The DNA here is from genome assembly GCA_917880725.1 of Selenia dentaria. Taxonomy (NCBI): domain Eukaryota; kingdom Metazoa; phylum Arthropoda; class Insecta; order Lepidoptera; family Geometridae; genus Selenia; species Selenia dentaria. The sequence goes on from OU862887.1 coordinate 2,850,332, forward strand.
TCCTCTCTGTTTCCCATGTAACTAGCCCGTTCCTCTTGTTGTAATAGTTCATATATTTCTATATCTTCTTGTCTCTTCATTTTCTTTCCTATTAGCATCTCAAATGGAGTCGTGTTCACGCTTCTTTGATAAGTACTGTTCAACGCCATCTGCACTCGTCCTACATGTCGGTACCATAAACCTGGTTTTTCTATACATAGTTTGGTAAGTATCGGTATAATAGTTCTGTGAATCCTCTCTACTTGACCGTTCCCTCTAGGTACTCCTGTAGTAATATGACAACATTCTATTCTCTCCTTCGTGCAATACTGCTGGAATTCATTGCTAGTAAAAGCAGTACCTCGATCTGTGATGACTCTTTCTGGATTTCCAAATGTCTGCTGTAGTATCTCCAACTTATTCAATACCTCCCTCGTAGACGTACTTTTACCTGGGAATAACCACACGAACTTTGTGAAAGCATCAATAACAGTAAGAATGTGGTTATATTGCTTACGCGTTTCTGTCAGCGGTCCGATATGGTCCAGATGTAATGTATGCAGTGGAGTATCTCCTTTCTCAATTGGATTAAGGTAGCCTTCCTGTTTTCCTCCTTTTCTATTTGCTAGTAAACACGGTATACATGATGCAATATAATCTTCAACCTTCTTTCCTATTTTCTCAATGTAGTAATCTTTGCTGATTAAATCTAATGTTTTCTTTTTCCCAAAATGTCCATTATCATGTGCTCTCTTTATGATTTCGTTTTCCATCGTGCTAGGTATAATAAGTTGTTGCTCTAATCCTTTATAAAGTAATTCCTGGTTCAAATTGTAATCTTTATATGTCTTTCCTTCCTCTAAAATTTTTCTTATTGCGCTAAGGCCCTCATCATTTTCTTGTGTGCGTTGTATATCCTGGCGTAAGCTAGATGTTATGACAGCTACATAAGGGTTTCGACTCAATGCATCAGCATGCCTCATTTGAGTACCATCGCGGTGTTCCACTGTAAACTCGTAGTCTTGTAGGAGTAAAATCCATCGAGCAACTCTTGTAGATAATGCTAAGTCTTTCTTGTCTAGCGTCATTTGGAAAGCTTTACAATCAGTGACAATCTTGAAGAATTTTCCATATAGATAATGTCTGAACTTCTTTACACCTTCGATAATAGCGAGTGCTTCAAGCTCGTAGCTCGTATACTTTGCCTGTGCATCTGTAGTTCTTCGGCTCATATAGTGTACTGGGTGTAAATTTCCATCATCACTTTTTTGCATTAATATTGCTGAATAAGCAATACATGATGCGTCTGTATGGAGCTCAGTCTCTGCTCTTTGGTCATAGATTTTCAACACTGGTTTAGTAGCCAACTTCATCTTCAACTCGTTGAAAACAGCTCTGTGTTCATCATTGAATTTAAATTTACTATTTTTCTTCAGCATATCTGTGAGAGGTCGTGCTAACAAGGCATATTTAGGTATGAACTTCCTGAAGTATGAGCAAAGTCCTAGAAAACTGTGCAGTTGCTTCAAATTCTGAGGCTCAGGGAATTTTGTAACAGCATCTGTTTTCCCTGGCGATGGAGTCACTGCACCTCCTTCGATTACATGGCCAAGGTATTCTACCGTCCTGGTTAACAGCTGAGACTTCTTGCAATTGATACGCAGCCCATATTCTGATGCAGTATTCAGCACTTCCCTCAGGCGCTCTAGAGCCTGGTACTCATCTTTTGCTGGAATTAAAATGTCATCGATGAAAATAATGACAATACCTCTGCGAATCAAGTCACCAAAGATGATTGTGATAAATCTTGTAAAAACTTTGGGACAGGTTGCTAAACCGAATGGAGCATATAAAAATTCATATTGTCCGGTCATCGTTACAAAAGCAGTATACTTAATTGAATCTTCATGAACCCGTAGATGAAAATAGCCATTTTTCAGGTCTAATGCACTAAATATTTTAGCTGAGGACAACTTGTCGATGTGGTCCTCTATTATCGGAAGTGGATATTCATCTTTCACCATTTTACTATTAATTTTTCTATAGTCTACACATATTCTTAAACCTCCGTCCTTTTTCCTTACTAACACCAATGGACTTGAATATTCAGAGTAACTTACCCTTATAATTCCTTCATCGAGCCACTCCTGGATTTGTCTATTCACATCCTCCTGTTCCTTGAATGATATACGTCGTGGCCGCTGAGACACAGGTAAGTCATCTTTCAGCACAATCTTTAATTCTATTGGGGCTTCCTTAGTCTTCTGTGGCACGTAACTCGTAACTAACTTCAACACTTCTTCTTTGACAGCTGGGTTACTGACATGACCTAAACAATCAACAGAACTGGAAAAACATGCAACATCTTGCAACCACTCACAGCTAGGATTCATCCAGTCATCTTTCGGCAATAACCAAACATTGCAATCTTTCATAAACATCATAACATTTCGTAAGAAATCATTACCAAGGATAATTGGAAATGGCACAGAGTCGTTAGGCAATATATAGAACGTAATGTCACAGTATAAACAACTGTCTACTCTTATATCTAACGTTACAACACCATAAAATTGCACCTGAGAATAACCTAATCCGGTTAGAGTGATATTATAGTTCTTATTGCATTGCGGCTTACCAAGTTCGTTGTATAGATCTTTCGACATTAAATTCACATCGCACCCTGAGTCGATCAGTGCGCTTGCCGTTTTAGAATTTATCATAACTTCTTTAAAAGGTTTCACTCGTTTTACACTGAAACTGGTATGTTTGTTGACATTGCAGACGTCAACAACATTGCTATCACTATCACTGAAGTTATCCGACATCTTATCGCTATAACCAATCGTGGCCCTGCTCTGCGGTTCCATACTGTCAACCTCGTAAAACGAACCACTCGTGCCTGCGTTCACGTCAATCGTCGCTATGTAAACTTCGCCTTGAACATCGTTCGCTTCAGTCGTACTGCTGGTGGCGCCCTCTTGCAACAAATTGAAGAATGCTTGCTTTGACATCTGATTGGTCGGTTTTCGTTGACGTTCAGTTGTGCCAACCTTAGGAAGTTGTTCGTGTCCTCCGATCGTTCCCGAACTCTGCCGAATGCTCGATGTAGCTTGCTTCGTCGAAGTCGAACTTGCTTTTGCTGCCGCCATATTTTTTAATGGGCAATTTGGAGAAATATGACCGAATTCATTGCAGTGGAAACACTTTCTTCCTTGCGATTTATGAGGACAATTTTCCGACATATGACTTCTTTCCCCACAGCTGAAACATCGCGTGATCGCAGCCGCGTTTCTTCTATTATAATCAGCACTATTTTTTTGCGTGTAGGTAGTTAATGGCTTACTGCGGCGAGTATCCTTAGCAGAATTTTTCTTGAACTGTGTGTATAACTTAAATTTCTCCTTGAGCTCTGCGTAGGTCGTAACACCATATAACATCATTTTGTTTACTTCGTCGTCCACAATACCATCCAATATATATTTAATGGCTACGTAGTCTGGCATTCGTCCACGCTTGCCTAGCTCTTTCATAATTAACATGTAGTCAATACACGATTCATCCTTCTTCTTACGTCTTGAACTCATAATCTCATGTATCTTCTTGATATCTACGGTATCAGTGAACTCTTTGATGATAGCGCCTTTTAGTTCGTCCCACGACTTATAATTTTTCTCGGCGCGTAGCCATAAGGCTGCCGTGCCTTTTAGCGACCGTCGTGCTACCAACAATAGTTGGGTCGGACTCCAATTGAATATTTCACCGTTATCTTCTATATCTCGTATCCACATAGATACGGTATATGTTTCATCTTGTGCACTGAATTCTCTAATCAGCTTTTCGGTAAGGTACAGCATGTTGCCATGCGCCATCTTAGCATCGTGAAAGTCGTCCTGGGCGTCGTCGTGAGCATCGTCTTGAGTTTCCTTGTCGGGCATCTTCACCACCTTTGTCGCCGTGATTCTTCGTAATCGTCGTATTCGTCGTAGGTTACGGCTTCTGGGGTAAGCGATAAGCGTTGGCCGCGTTGCGTAGGACTTCTCGCGTCTTCGTTCTTAAATCCAATTATTTCACCGCGATCCCGGACGAGCCCCCATATTTGTGGGATCGGGATGTGAAATAATGTGGCCGTATCGTATGAAAACTTTATATTTTGATAAAGAAAATCAAATAAACTTTTAAGGAAACTATTTTAAAATTATATCGTGCTGTTAGTCGTATCGTCGTAATCGTCTCTCTCGCCATATTCCTTTTTTTCCATACATCCTTCTCTTTCACTCGCATACCCCTTTCCCTCACTCTCATACATACGTTCCGTTCCATTCATAATTCTGTCATCCCACAGTTACATACGCTGTTCTTACGTCATTTAATATTATGTGTTATTTTACCCGCTTGTCTGTACTCTCGATTAAGATCTTTATTCGAGCAAAGGATTGCGCTGAAAACCAGCCTTGCGTTAGCGAAATGCTAACACAGTTCAGTGCTGAGCGTACTCCTATTGCCATAAAACAGGTTATTTACCATTATTAAGGTTAAATCCTGATGTTTTAATTGTGTTTTTTGTTTGTTACTATGTTTTTTTTGGCAATAAAATATTTTCTTTCTTTCTTTCTTTCAAGATCGCCAAGTCAAGCTCCGCTACGAGCGCTTCGTGTAATATGAATACATATTGTGTAATTAATGTATAACATGGATTTTGGTGATCTGAAATAAATAAAAATATTACTCATTATTTATTTTCATGAATATATTATCTGGTCCAACACTTAGAGGCCTATGTGGTATAAAATATAAAATTTACTCTATATATAAAAATGAACCCGTATTTTTCCTGGTCACGCTATAACTTGAGAACGGATGGAACAATTTCGCTATTTTTTTTTTAAATGTGTTAATAATTTTCAGGAGAAGGTTCTTTAAAAGAAAAACCAAGAAATGATGGGAGATTATGGTGAGGCCGAAGGCCGAGCCTACTTCTCTAACGAATTCGAGGGCAACCGCTAGTATGTATATAAAATTAACCCTTATTTATACTGGTCACGTTATAACTTGCGGTCTTACCGAATTTATTCATATTTTTTTAAATGTTTTCTAATACTTCAAAGAAGGTTCTTACATTAAAAAAATTAAGAAGAGATGGGAGGCCAGCAAAGGCGCGGGCAGTTGCTAGTAGTGTATAAAAGCAGAATTTAAGATGACGGTGACAAACATGGTATATCTAATACAAAAATTGGTACCTTATTAGAGCTATTGACATGAACTCTTGAATGATAAGGGAAATGGCAGTTGACGAAACTACGGCACCTGCCAATTTAATTCTCTTCTTAAAACATTTAGACAGGTGGTGACTTGGCACCCACTTAACGGGCCCCCCATAAAGACCACTACTAATAGTAACGAAAGGGGCAACGTTGGTGTGGATGGCTAAAGGGCGTCGAGAGGTGTGCTGCGGTTTCACTAAAGCGCACTATCGGCGTTATACCCTTTAATACTTCCAACCTTGAAGCTTTTTGGTACTTGCTCTTGCGGATGCAAGACGCAATTAAGGAAAGCCGGGGGTCAGGGGTCCCCAGTGAGAATCGGGGTCCACGGTGTCGCCACTAACCGACGGTTCGCCTCAAAACCGCCCCTGCGGTATTAAACTTTTAATTTAATTGTTATTTAAAATATTATTATTATTAATACCCGTGGATTCCCATACAAAGGACAACGTATAGCACATTCGATTTCCATGCACCTGGACGCGCGATGGATCACCGTATACAGCACTAGCGATGTATAAATGTCGGTCGCAGTATGGTGTCGTTGTCCTTTAAAACAAGAGATTGTACCGACTCTACGTTTTTGGATTTTGGGTGAGAAACACTTACCATTCCCTAACTTTATGTTTAACTTTGTCTTCATCATCGTCTTCTTCGTTCTCGAGTTCTTTTTCTCCTAAGTTTTCATCATCTTCTTCATCATCTTCTTCGTCATCATACTCCTGTGTTGTTTCCTCTAAGCCTTCGTCATCATTCTTTTCGTTGTCGTGGACTTTGGTCTGACTCACACTGTCTGCCTCCGCGTCCTAAAATATAGAATTTAGCTAGTACCCGTATCCCAGAAAGATATTTTGCACTTGAGTAAAGATTTCTCATAAGATACTAAATATCACCCCCAATGGGAGGGCCTAGAATCACACTAATATTAAAAAAGGCGAGAGTTTTTGATAAATTATGTTTGCATATTAAAATTTGTTATTTCTTTGCGCTCAAACGGTTAGACCAATTTGATGAAATTTGGTATGGAGGTGAGGAGATGAGGCGCTGGATTATAACATATTTTACTTTTCTTTGTCATCATACATCAACGCGGGTGTAACTGCGGGGCGAAGTTAGTTAATTATAATACGAGTACCTATGCGTAACAGATCACAGATTAGTATGTAAATTGCGATACACCAGTATGCCCGGTTTCTCTACATGTTACTCGTAGCACGAGTAAGCGTCCGTAACGACATGCGATTGTAGGAAATTACGTTAGCGCCGCCCTTGACGAGGATACTGCAGCTAAGGTAGATTCTAGTCTGTACTCAGTATTTCCGTGGTCGCCACATACTAGAAATCTATCTTCTGAATACAGAATCAAGCGGAGGGCAGCCTCCGTTTGACTCTGTATTCAGTGGTGGCGACTTGCCGACAATCGTTACATTCGTTAGCTCATGCAAACATGTCGAGACTTACAACCCTTTTTTTTTTTTTTTTTTTTTTTCGCAGAGGAAGGTTTTATACCCTGATCACCAGCTCTGAGGAGAGCTGGTGCGCGTGTGGGAGTCTCCGCCAGAAGGGCGACCTACCCACCAAACCTCTGCGGTGTTCCTCCGTCGTCGACAGGTGGCAGGGGGCGCGGGCCCGCTACTGCATTCAGCCACAGCCCCCACCGACGTCGCTGCCCGCCTACGCAGGCCCAGACTCTAGGGTGGGTGTAAAGAGCCCACCCCATTTCCGCCTCGTGAGATGCCCCGGAACACAGGGTACATCCACACCTCGTGAGGACCTAACCCTGATGGGGGGCACCGGCCGTCCCCGCAGCCGATGCCCCAGGTCCTCGCAGCGGAGACGGAGTGCTAGCTCGATTGGCTCGCCTCCGTGTCCGCGCCCTCCGGAGCGGATGAGAGAGAGGGTTTCTCTCCCTTTCCCGCTCCTCCGCCTCCCTCTGCAAAACAATAATTTCGCAGAATGAGGCCACTGCTTCCCATGACCTCTCGTCACCGACCATCTTCGTAATAATGGCCGATAAGGAGAGGTCGGACCCTACGACCGCGATCAGGAATCGCCGCGGTCCCGCTCCTCCTGGGCATGACTCCAGCGCGTGCTGGGCGGTGTCTTCGACACAGCCGCACTGGTGGCATGCCGGGGTGGGCTCTCTCCGTGCGACGTTGCAGAGGTATCTCCCAAAACAACCATGTCCTGAGAGAACCTGTGTCAGCCGAAAAGAGAGGCCACCATGCCTTCTCCGCACCCACTCTTCAAGTACAGGCCGGATCGCTTCAAGGAGTCGTTGAGCGCCAGCCCCCCTCTGTGTGGGCCCTGCAAGGAGCCTATCTCTCCATGTGGCAAGAGCTGACGCTCTGGCCCGATCACGCCAATGCGCCACCTCCCGCGGTGCCGGTCGCTCGTCCCGCTCCCGCGCTTGTGCTTTGCGCTGATAGACCGAGGCCAGGACTTCCGCCTCAAGGTCCCATGGGAGCAGTCCGGCGAGGACACATGCCACCTCATGTGAGAGTGTTCGGTATCCCCGACATACCCTCACCGCCATAACTCTCTGGGCCGCCAGCAGGACGGCTATCCCATTGCGCCGCAGGGATCCCGCCCATATGGGGGCACCATAGAGGGCCATGGAGCTAACCACCGCTGTATAGAGGCGGCGGCAGCTACTTCCTCCTCCTCTGGTGTTCGGAAGAAGGCGACTCAATGCGCCAGCTGTCCCCAAAAGTTTGGGGGACAGCTGCCGCATATGCGCCTCGAACCTCCACTTGCTGTCAAGGACGACGCCGAGATATTTCAGCGTCGTCCTGACTGGAATGGAGGTTCCGCCCACCACTATGGCAGAGTTTGCCGGTGGCACCCGTCGGGGGCCGTAAAAATATATAGCCTCGGACTTATGGAGTGCCACCACCAAACCTAGCCTCCGGATTCTGGCCACGACTGTCGCGACAGCAGCAGTGGCCAGAATCGACGCCTCCGTATACGTCTTTCCCCGGGCAGTAACCAATGTGTCGTCGGCATAACAAACGATGCCGACGCCACGGAGGTTAGCGCCACGAAGCACCCAGTCGTATCCGACGTTCCATAAAAGAGGGCCTAAAACGGACCCCTGTGGAACGCCGCACGACATGGGACTTCGTCCCTCTCCGTTCATCGTAGGGAAGACTACCTCTCTGTTGGAGAGATAGTCCCCGACGAGGCTTTGGAGGTACCGGGGCACTCGGTGGTGTTCCAGTCCTCCAAGTATCGTGCTCCTGGGCAACGAGTTAAACGCATTGGCTATGTCCAACGACACCGCGAGTAACACGCTACCGCTGGAGCACGCCTCCTCGGAGAGGCCGCGGACGCAGGATATGGCGTCCAGCGTCGATCGGCCTCTTCGGAATCCGAACTGAGTAGGAGCCAGGTCGGGCCCTGTCGTCTCAAGGTGTTTAACGAGGCGGGCAGCGACCACACGCTCCAACAGTTTGCCCGCCTCGTCAAGCAGCACAATCGGGCGGTAGCCCGAGGGCTCGTCCGTGGGACGGTTCTCCTTCCTTAGGAGGACGAGCTTGCCTCTCTTCCACCGTTTGGGGAACTTTCCCTCCCTTATACACCTGTCAAACAGGGCCTTCAGGTGGGGTTCCAGGTGCTCAAAGTAGAGGGCCCAAGTACGACCTGGTATGCCATCAGGCCCAGGTGCCGTGTTCTTGGCCCTCATCCTGAGCATTGCAGCACCCATCTCTCCATCTGAGATGGGGGTAAGCTCGTCCTCAGTCACATTGAGATTGCTCGACGAGGCCAGTATCGCGGTGGGAGGCGTGAATTCGGTCCCCGGTGCACCGGGGAACAAGCCCTCAACCACCCTCTGGAGTACAACTGGCTGGAGCGTGGCAGTGGTGGGCGGCACCCATGGGCGGAGCTTTTGCCTCGCCCAGTTATACGGGCAGCCCCACGGGTCACGCTCAAGCCCCGCCAGCAGTTGTTCCCAAGCCTGCTTTTTGGCCTCATCGATTGCCACGCTCAGTGCCCTCGAAGCATCGCGGTAAGCGGCGTAAAGAGACTGTGACACCTCAGTCTCCCACCGCCTTCGCCTTCGATACCGCTGGTATCGGCGGCGCCTCATCACGCAGTGTCGGCGTAGTTCGGCTATCTCCTCCGACCACCAGTAGACTTGACGTCTGGGCTGACAGGCTCGTGCGCGCGGCATCGCAGCGTCACATATGACCGACATGGCCTCGCACAGCCCGTCCGCTGCTAAGTCCACGTCCAGTGGGACCTGCCCCGGAGGAGAGTAACTCCACGCAAAGACGAGGGCCGCTTCCTGCAGCACTTCGGCGTTGAGGCGCTTCAGGGCCCATCGCGGACCGATCTCACGCAATCCTTCTCTCACTGTGTCCGTCAGGGACGAGGAGACGCTGAACCGAATATATCGGTGATCGGAAAGTGTTTCCTCGTCCACCAGCACCTGCCAGTCGCGTATATAGCAGGCGAGGTCTGGGGTGGTAAACGTCAAGTCGACGATTGAGCCACCCCGTTGACGGACGCAAGTGTTCTCCGTCCCGCGGTTTAAAATGCATAGACCAACCTCAGTCAGCCACTCTAGTACCGTGCGGCCCCGCGAATCCGTCGTCGGGGAGCCCCACGCCGTGGATTTGGCGTTGAAGTCCCCAAGGACGATCACGGGACGGGGGCGGGCCTGAGCAATGATGGCCCCTACCTCGCCGAGGAGGGTCTCGAACTCGTGCAGGGGTCTGTTACGGGAGTGATAGACCCCCACGACCAAAGCGTGTCCTACACTAGCTGCGACAAATCCCTTGCCCTTCGTCACTCCTTCGAGTGAGGGGGAGTGGGCCGGTGATTGGGTGGTGATTGCCACCAAGCCATCAAGGTCCCCTATCCAGTCAGATCTGGGTGGGACCGAGTATGGCTCAGAAATCACCGCCACCTTAATCAATCGCTGCGCTAAGGTCTGCAGCAGCAGAGCTTGAGCATTGGCGCAGTGATTGATGTTAGCCTGAAGGAAATTCAGGGCCATAACTAACTTTCCTCCATGCGCACCACCTGCCCCGTATTAGGGCCAGGCGGCTGCGTTTTGGCCTTAGCCTCAGACGCAGCAGCCTTGCGCTTTCTCCTTATTTTAGCCGGGGGCTTGGCGCAAGCCTTGCCCCCGGAAAGGTGGTCCGCCGCCTTACCCGCTGCAGCACAGAGGGTGCAGCGGGGAGCGGCAGAGCACTCATTGGCCTTATGGCCTTTTTGACCGCAGCGATAACACTCATCACTGCGGTCAACGTCGGACTTGCACTGGGCCACAACGTGGCCAAGTGCAAGGCCACGGTAGCAGCGGCGGGGTCGAGCTTCTAGAACCCGGACCTGTGCCGCCACCCAACCAATCAGAAGCCGGCCTCCACTGTCCCGTATCTTTGCGGCTACTGTTATGGGGCACCGCACAAATGCGGCTCCCATTCCACCGGCGCCTCTCCTGATCCCTCCGGCTTTGACAGCCGATGGAGCGCAGCCGCCAGTACTGGCTATCACATCCACCAGCTCATCAGGGGTGATTGAATCGTCGAGACCACTCACACGCAGATCTGCAGTGGCTACTGGTCTCGATACTCTCACCTCAGACCCCTGGAACACCTCTTGAAGCTTTTCAGCCAGGAAGTCCGCCTTTACGCCCATGTCCACACCCGAAACCTCAAGGATGCGGGCGCCGGTGGCCGCAGTCCTGATTCTCAGGGGTGGCACACCTAGGACCCCAAGGTTGATGCGGCTTTTTGCCTCCGCCAACACCTTAGCGTAGGTGACGCCTTTCTCCGCCGCCCCTGGTGGCAAGGTGAGAACCACAGCTGCAGTACGTGGAGGCCGGAGTTTGGGTGCCTTCGCTTTTGCGGGCTTTGGCGCCAATTTTTGCAGCCTCGCTCGCACCAAAGAAGTGGGCCTCGACTCCTGATTTCGTGCCACCTTCTCACGCTGTCTCCTGCTGGAGCCCTTCTTTACTACCGTCGTCCATTCCGGCTCTACAACAGGAGGAGGAGGCACTGCATTACCAGCAGTCGCCTTCGGTGTGGCTGCCACTTTCCCTCTGGGATTAGGCGTGGGCGCTGTGCTTGCTGCCACAGCACTTGCCTTCAGCGTGATGGACCCTTTCCCTCGGGGCTTTGGCGTGGGCGCATTTCTTGCTGTCACAGCACTTAGCGCCTCCTTTCGCCTGTCAGCGGCCAGGGGAGGTCTTACTGGTTTCTCGGGGAGGAGCCTCTCCTCCAGGTTCTCAAGGCGGGCGGTCACCATGGTGCCGACCTGCTCCATGATTACCCGCGTCAACTCCTCTGTGCTGGGCCCCTGTCTGGCCACTGGCTCCGTTCTGGCAGCTCGTAGCTGCTCCATTTCACGACGGAGGACTTTGACCTCCGTCACGAGCCTCTCATTGGCTTTCACTAGGAGCGCCACTTCCTCGGGCATCGAGCGGACCCTTGTTTCCTGGAAGGACGCCTTTATCGTTGCCGCGGCGTCCTTCAGGGCCTTAACGTTTGTGCCCTTGAGGTTTTTGGATTTAGTGGCCACTGTCACGATCGTGTCCACTGAGGCCAACACTAGTGCCTCCAGCGGAGTTGTATCCTTCTCACCAAGCGATACAGATGTAGTCTCAGGTGGACGCACCTTCCTAAATTGGGCGGCTGTTGTTGCCAACCCCTTCTGGCCCTCGCAAACCTTCTGTGAGGCTGCCTTTCTCTCGGCGCTGTTTGTGGTCGCACGCCCTCCACCCCGAGCAGGGAGCTTGGGTGACGGTAAGGACTCCCCCACGTCTTCCTCCTCCACGTTTCTACGACGCTTTCGCAGCGAGCGGGCCGGGGAAGATCCAGAGCCGAGGGATGACATTGACACGCAACTCATATCGGAGTCAGACTCCGACAGGTTGGAATGAAGGTCGCCAAGCTCATCTACAAGAGTCAGTGGAGACGCACTCACGCCCAAAAAAGATGCAGGAGCACATCCAGAAGCTTCACCTTTTTCTGTGGAGTCCTTCGAGCATACCTCAATTGCACCAAGTGCAATGTCCGGGGTACGCTCCAAAAGAACTCTCACCTTCTTTATACCGCGCAAAGATGCGCGTGTTGCCAAATCGCTTGCATTATCAGAGTCCGTTTTGAAATTGCCTTGGTTGTTAGTACGTGGGCCGGAGCCCACGAGGCGGATGTTGCCCCCCCCAGATACGTTGGGGCAGCCTCCTTCTGGAGGGTGGGATTTACCCACCTGGGGAATATTGTCATTCGCCTTATTTTCCATGGTGTATATCCTTTTATAAGGGGTGTGGTCCCCTTGTTGTGGTGCCCTAGCGGCCGGGTTCCCCCCGACCATGCATCCCATAGGCGGGCACCAAACCGTGGGATTCGGAGACGCCAGGAGCCCGACAGGGTGGCCGAGTTGACCCTCCCTGCCGCGCCGCGGGCCTTGAAGGGTCGCCATCCCACGACACAAAGGTCCGCTGCAACTGCAGTTAATCAGCTGCTCTTCCTATTTTTGCCCGACAGGGTGGCCAAGTTGGCCCTCCCTGCCGCGCCGCCGGCCTTGAAGACCGGCCATCCTACGACCCGAAGGTCCACTGCAACTGCGATAAAGCAGCTCCTCCCCCAAGTTTGCCCGACAGGGTGGCCGAGTTGACCCTCCCTGCCGCGCCCACCGTCAAAAGCGACGAAGCTCCTCCTCATGCACAACAGGGGAAACCTGTCGTGCCGCCAGCCTTGCAGGCCGGCCATCCTACGACCCTACGGGTCCGCTGTCCCTTCTCGGGACCCCACCTCCGCGGATGAACCGCCTGCTCATCCACTGTGCCCTATGCTAGGTTCATAGGGACACGCGGAGAGCACCTACGTGTCAGAATTTTAGCCAGCAGCCAACAAGAACCCATATAGAGAAGTTATTGACTGCTGCCCAGGGTGCACCGGCCCAAACGCTTCTGTACTCCCCGGATAAAAAAGTATCCGTAAGAGACCAGTAGCATTAAGGCACACGAGGAGGTATTCTGACCAAGCACCCCAGACTTACAACCCTGGGATAGACCTAGTTTGAGCAGTGACCTGGTAGTCACCGAACACCGACCATAATAATGTAAGCTTTATGTTCAGCACGCATAAGACTCAAAAATTGCAATAACTTTTGGAAGAGCACGCGACGCGCGCTGAATCCGCGCGCGCATTAAACGTGTTCTGTTACAACCCTAATATCTGCTGATCTAGCAATCGATCTCATATATCATTCTAGTGATTGATGTCAATGCATTTTAGCAAGCCAGAAATATTGTTTTGTATATGCTCATATTTTTAGGAATATATTTGTCATTTAATTTAAGATTGTTACTCTGCCTCTCATCAGTAAAAGACTAGTAGGCGATTTCAAACCCGAGTGATCAAACAAAGAATCAACAAAGTCGAAATTTGTAAACTAAATTAATAAATTTAGCCAGCTCGTTAACGCCACCGTCATCGCTGCTATCGAGCCCGTCAGCCTAGCTCCTCTGTGTGGGTTCACATCACACCAAGCTTTTGACCCTTAGTTCGAAGACTCTACAAGTCTACGTGGCTCCTCTGTGTTGAGGGTTACCTACCCTAACATCGAGTCACCCTGTTGATTGGGAACTCAAGACCAACCAGCTACTCTACTCTTCCCTTGAGACGCCTGACTAAGCTCTAAGCTGTCCACGAGGTACTGAGGGAATCCATATCACGCGCATTCTGCCCGTGACCACCGAAGTCATCGCGCCAGCGCCTTATTTTATGAAACGCGATACACATCACGTGACCCGACGCGACAGCTCGTGCTGTCGACTGTGTGTCCCGACTCCGCATTCCTAACTCCAATGACGCCTTTACTATTCATCGTTCTGTAGATGATTTTCAAATTATTGTTACCTGTACTATATGATTTTTAAACTACTAAGACTTTTTAGCAAGACCAAACATTACCATTTTTGAGAGCAAATTTAAAAGGATGTGAATTATTCACTCTAAAATTGTAATGTTTATGGTTTTGTCTAATCATTTTGTGTTTTTTTTTTTTCTATTTAACAATACTTATTTGATATTAGGTATTTGGTTAACGAGAGCCTTAAGGTAAAAAATGGCTTCTTGCAGTTAGTTAGTACCTGAAGAGGACAATATTTATTTTGGTATAATTACAAAATGCATGATACGAGTATCTTTATATTTTGCGTAATTGCGAAAATGCTTTGTCACTAGGGTCAACTGCACTAAAAAACATTTTTCTAAATCTACACTAATATTGTAAAGAGAATGGCTGATCAACGCTCATTGAAACTGCAGTCTCCGGATGATGCTGAAGCATATAGGCTGCTCAATAGACGAATATGGAAGTCCTTGCGACACGACATCCGGATATTTAATACAAACCGTGTTAAAGAGACGATAGAGCGGAAAAAAGGGTCCAAAGTGTTTGCAAGAAACATGTCTATTAGCAAAGCCAGTTGACGAAGCTGAAGAGAAGACGGCAGTGTAGCGTCGACCAAAGCAAAAGTATTAGGAGATGTAGAGAGTTTCTACGGACAGCTATACACCTCGGTCGCTAAACCTGTTAGCAGCTCGGTCAAAGACCCAAGAGCCAAGATGACCCAACATTATACCGAAGATATCCCGGACATCAGCCTGTATGAGATTAGAATGGCCTTGAAACAGCTTAAGAACAACAAGGCGCCTGGTGACTAAGGGAAAACATCTGAGCTTCTTAAAGCGGGTGGAACACCGGTACTTAAAGTCCTTCAGAAGCTCTTTAATACCGTCTTACTCGAAGGTTCAACGCCAGAAGCATGGAACAAAAGCGTAGTGGTGCTGTTCTTCAAGAAAGGTGACAACACTTTACTTAAAAATTACAGACCCATCTCGCTTTTGGGCCATTTTTATAAGCTGTTTTCGAAGATCATAACAAACCGTCTCAGTCGCAGGTTTGAAGAATTCCAGCCTCCGGAACAAGCCGGTTTCCGAAAAGGCTATAGTACCATAGACCACATCCACACGCTACGGCAAGTTATACAGAAGACTGAAGAGTATAACTTGCGTCTTTGTTTAGCGTTTGTGGACTACGAGTAAGCCTTTGATTCGATCGAGAAGTGGGCAGTGCTTGAGTCTCTCCAGCGATACCGTATTGACTATCGGTATGTTGAAGTGCTGAAGTGTTTGTACAAAAACGCTTACATGTCAGTCCGAGTACAGGAGCAGAGTTCGAAGGCAATTCCATTGCAAAGAGGCGTGAGACAGGGAGACATTATATCTCTGAAACTGTTCACCGCTTCCGTTCCGTTCATCCGCCAAGCTTCTGGAATGGCAAGGACTTGGCATCAATATTAACGGCAAATATATCACTCACCTTCGATTTGCCGACGATATTCCTATGCATAGACCTCAGTGCAATGCTCGAAGGCCTCCATCGAGTTTCCCAACGGGTAGGTCTTAAGATGAACATGGATAAGACGAAAATTATGTCTAATGCCCATGTTGTACCTACCCCAATATCAGTTGGGAACTCAGTTCTCGAAGTTGTTGACGAGTACATTTACCTGGGACAGACAGTCAAACTAGGCAGGTCCAACTTCGAGGATGAGGTCAATCTTCGAATCCAACTCGGCTGGGCATCGTTCCGGAAACTTCGTGAAGTCTTTTCGTCAAAAATACCTCAGAGCCTCAAGATAAGAGTCTTCGACCAATGTGTGTTACCAGTGATGACTTATGGCACTGAAACGTGGTCTCTTACTATGGGCCTCAAAGATAAGCTTAAAGTCACACAACGCTATGGATAGGGCTATGCTCGGGGTTTCTCTACGTGATCGAACCAGAAATGAGGAGATCTGTTGAAGAACGAAAGTCACCGACATAGCCCAGTAGATTGGCCAATGTAAGTGGCAGTGGACAGGGCACATAGCACGCAGAACTGATGGTCGATGGGGCCAAAAGGTTCTGGCACGGAGACCACGGACCGGCAAGCGCAGCGTAGGTCGTCCATCGACACGGTGGACAGACGACCTGATGAAGGTCGCAGGACGACGTTGGATGCAGGCCGCTTCCAACTGGTCCTTTTGGAAAATCATGGGGGAGGCATATGTTCAGCAGTGGACGTCCTACGGCTGAGATGATGATTATAAAGAGAAAATATGTGTTTGTTAGTTTGTATGTAGTCAAGTAGGGTGCGAGCGGGAGGAGCTTTTAAAAATACAATTTATTTTATTTAAGACGTCTAATGTCTTTAAAAGCTTTAATAAGACTAACTTAATTGTAAATAAAATCTAGAGTCTGGACATCAGACAACCGTTGGAGCGGATGGGCTTATCAGCCAAGTCTATTGAGTCAGCGTATCAGTTTCTAGAATATAGAACGCTGACACGTGAGATTCGTAGAGTCGACAGACCTTACTCATTCCTCCTTAAGTTCGAAGTTCTCTTCTTTTTGGGAACTTCGATATATGAAAATAATTTTGAATGATATTTATACAATAAAAAACACAGAGTTACAAAAGTAAGGATGTAGACTCCAAGAGTTCAAACGCTTATGCTACGCACTTCAATAATTGCCCTTTTACTTTCACTATTTTCACTATCACTATAACTTTTCTTTAGCGCCAATGCCAGGAGCTTCAAATCGGTCAGATTGACGCTTTTCGGGTTGACAGGTGTGGAAGATGTGGTTTTGTCAGGTGAGAACAGCAAAGGTAAGTTTACGACTGGTAAGTTTAGGTATGTAACATTTTAAATATACGTTTGTTGCCTTTTCAGGGTTTCGAATTTTCACTAAGCGGAGGTCGTCCAGAGTAAGTATGTAGGTGCTTTGTACATTATGACGAAACATTTCGTTATTGCAGGTACTTGTGAGTAGCTTTTCATCTCTACTATAGAGTATCCATCTATTTGTTTTCAGGAACTGAACTCGAACCTTTTCAATAGTTATAGGGATTTGAGTGCATGATGTCACGTTCTCAGCATCACGTCATCAAGTCGGTTACGCAGGGGTCGTTAATGAACTGGGACATTTCATCATCAATGCAGAGGAAGCTGGCCTCGTCGATTTCCTGACATGGGTGACTGAGCAATCTGATCTTCAACCCTTTCGCTAATAGGTAAGGATACTTGGGCAATATGACAACAGTTAATTAAACAGTCAAAACCAATTTATTCTACACGCTCTGTTGAGGTGCGCACATTCTGGTCGACCGGCTAGCCTATTGTTGAGCAGTGGGTCGGTTCGCTGGGGATGTCACTCACTGGTGTATCTAGCATTGGGGTGTAGTGCTTTCTACAAGGGTGCCACCAGCACTATGCGCTGGAAAGTTGATGTGGTCAAACTAAATTGGTATACATGAAATAAAAAGATGATTCACCTTAACATAATTATAATGTCATGGTATATGGACAAAATCATTTCTTAACAATTTCTATTTCTATAAAAACAAGTTATACAAAGCTTAGTTTAAATCTAAAAACTGTATTTAGTTCTATTACATTATTTCTACAGGTTATAATAAAATTGCAAACATTTTGTTGTTGTAATAGGTTCCAGCAAATAGCAATAGAATATTTAAAACAAAATTCTTGAAATTAATCTAGGTACATTATCTAGATCAGTTATCATTACATGTAGACCCTTTCACATATAATATCCTTATTACTAGGGATATCAAGTTTTAAGTTGGAGACATAAAGAGACACCGTGGGGGTACATTCGTGAACTTCTACACGTCGTTCGACAGCGCAGCAACATGTGACGGTGGTCGCCTACCCATGGTGGGTCATACCTACATAAATGTCAAAGTGAAAAAAAGAAAAAAGACTTATGAGAGATGAGAAAGATGAAGATGGATATTACCAGGCCATCCTATAGGTTTGGCGTGGTTCCACGCGGAGCTTCAAATCGGAGTTTGGAACGGCAATCTGCGAACGAAAATCACTCTGTTACAGATTACCACGAATACCACGAAACAGTTTTAAAAGGGTTCCTAGCAACGAAGAGTTGCCCTGCCTTTCCATACATCCGTCCTTTAGTGATGTCGATGACGCGTCGCCATCATACGGCGTGGCGTGCCTGCGGTACTGCTTTTCCCGGCGTCAAATCTATGGAAACACGTCAGTTCAGTTCAAAACGAAACGATACAAAGCAAGAGGAATTTATCCCTGAAGAATATGACTACTTACAAGCCTCGTTTCTGGAGTATTTCCTGACTTATAACAAGAGAATTGGGAGACACCCTTCGTCCCTTCACATCGCATTAAAAAGAAAAAAGTCATAGACCAGAGATACCTTTTTCTCTACCTCGTTCCATGCCTTCCACACAATTCGCATTTGCCAAAGTTAACTTAAGAGAGTGCTAATCAAATATCAGTATGGGAAAACAAGACACAACGAAGGCTTACTATATTAAACGGTGAATCTTGAGTTTTCTGAAACAAATACGAGTAATGGCAAAGCTTGTTTTGAGCGACCCATATTAAATTTGGGAAAGTCGCTGTTGATTCATCCGGTGGCCGATCTCCATCGAAGAAGTGTAAGATTTTTTTGACACAATTGCACAGGCAAGACATTTTCAGTATCGGTTGGTGTTTGTACACTAAGGCTAGGGTGTTCATTGTTAATAAATATAAGTATCCTTTTCAACAACAGGTATTTCCAAAAGGTAAGTAATTAGATTTTCTTTTAAATACGCTTTCAGTATAATGGTCTGTTCTATCTTAACTAAGTTTCCTAAAGTAGGCGTAAAAACTAATTCTTCTAATTTATTATTATGTTCAATTAGAGGATACAGTTTATTTGATTCCATTATGGATTGGTGTAGAATTTCTAATCTAATAAATGACAAACTGGTTTCTATCTCATCTGATTGGGCGTAGATTACTTAAAAGTTATGAATTAGTAAATTATATGTGCTTATAAACTGAATACCTAAGTGCTCTAACTTTTCGAGATTTTTCGATACCATCCCTATTTCGTTATTAAGTTGAACACGATTATTATTTATTACAAATGTAGAATTCGTCAAAAGTTCAACTATTTCGGTGATCAATGTTAGTTTTTCATTATTGTAGTTTTCTCTGATTTTAATATTAGTAATTAGTCTGTCGTATCTAATGGCATCGTCATTATCAAGATTTCCAGTTATCATTTTAATAAGTGACCCTAGTTTATAATAAGGCCTCTTTTAATTCGGACCGTTGGAATTATGTGGTTAAACTTATTTATAGTTATGTTTTTAAAGTACTCTACTTGACTTCTTACATCTATCAAATTATCAGCAAATTTCTTTTAGTGCTTTAGTTTCGAAAAATTGTACAGATTCCTTTTTAAACAAGTATATAATTGTTTGTGCAAATTGTCGCCTATGTTCTTCTTTTTCAATGTAAATGAAATATATTCGTATTGTTTTTTATGTATTTTTTCAGGAATTGTTTCACGAGATCGGTTCTGTTCAAAGGTAAGTGTACTTCTAGGATTCTTTGTTTGGGTTGGGATAGATTTTTAACAGATAGTTTATCTATGGACCAGGAATAAACTAGTATTTGATTAGATTTGCTTTCAACGGCTTCCTGCAAAATTGCAATACCTTATGATTCAGGCTCCTGTCCAGAGTGAGCACTTTTTTGCTGGAAGAGTTTCTAGAAGCTGACAAAGTTGAACTACCAGATGAGCATGGTATTGAATAGGGAGATCGGCAATTTATTGTTTTTTCAGAATCAGGTATTGTTATTGTGTCTTTTTCGACTGAATCTAAGCATTTTATTTCATCCTTCTGACCTAGAGTTTTATTTTGTTCTTTACCTAGTTCTTCTATTTCTTTCATTAATCGACTAATTTCTCTATTTCTAATTTCGTCTTTATCGATGTTAACTTGTGTGGACATATTATCTTCGTTTCCTAAAGGATTTATACGAATACGTGAGAGCGCATATGCATTGCAGTTAAGTTTACTACTTTAATAGATTATTTAGAAATTGTATTCGGCTAAATGTAGTCTCCATCGGGTTAAACTGCTATTTTTTTCTTTTAGGGAGTTCAACCAGGCTAAGGGTTTATGGTCAGTTACTATTGTGAATTTCTTACCTTAGAAATATGGATGGAAATGTTTCACGGCCCATATGTGGCAAGTTATTCGTTTTCGGTGACACTGTAGCGCGTTCCAGCGTCGTTTGAAGTTCTGCTGGCATAGGCGACGGGTTTATCGTTCCCAACTGAACCTTATAAGAGGACTGCTCCTAAAGCAAATTCTGTAGCGTCTGTTATATGTACATATGGCTTTTCGAGGTCTGGATATAGTCTTATTGGCGCATTTACATGTATCTCTTTACATTTTAAAAGACTGCTATATACTTTTCGTCGTCAACGGGCATTGCACGTTTTTGTCTCAATCGGGCTGTCATTGGTCGAGTAATTTTTGCAAAGTCCTTAACAAATTTTCAATACTAGCCGATTAAGCCTAAAAAACTTTTGATCTTTTTGGTAGTTCGGGTTAGAGGGTAATCTGAAATTTCTTTAATTTTATTGTTGTTAGATTTCAAACCGTCGCTTGTAATAGTGTGTACAAGGTATAAACCCTCTTTTCTGAGAAATTCGGATTTGTCTAACTGTATTTTCAAATAAGTTTGTCTTCGTCTGTCAAAAACGGTACGTAACTTAGCTATTTTTCTTGTAGACTAGATGAATAGATAATGATATCATTTAGATATACTAAGTTGTGTACCCTTGTAAGTTACACAACACATTACCAATGGTTCTGTGACATGTTTCTGGTGCGGTTTTCAGACCAAAAGGCATACGAGAAAATTCGTAATGTCCTGAATTTGAACTAAAAGCTGTTTTTTGTCTATCCTCTTCTGCTACTTCTATCTGATGGTAGCCACTAGCAAGGTCTAGGGTATTAAAGTAAGTACTGCGTCCCAATTTATCAAATAGTTCCGTAATGTTTGGTAGTGGGTTTTTGTCGTCGATAGTAATTTCGTTCAGTTTTCGGTAGTCTATTACAAGTCGGTATTTCTTTTCATTAGTCTTGTAACTTCTTAGGTACAAGGTGCACAGGTGCACTCTAGGGAGAGTGTGATGGTTGTACTATTTTATTTATTTATTTATTTATTGATACACCAACAAAGCAACCACTAAGACAATAACTAACAAAAATAATTTTAAAAGTTCACACATGAAAAGTGGCACTTCAATTATAGGTATAAACAACGAGCCAGATATACACTTAGACAACAGTTTAGAGATTTAAATTTATCTTCTATCATTTTATTTACTTGTCTATTAATTTCGTCGTTAATTACTTGGGGTTGTCGGTAAGGTCGGACAAAAATCGGGTCTTCGTTAGGTGTTCGGATGTGGTGTTTCACATTGTTGTTAAATGTCAATGGTAACTTTTCAGTATAGAAAATGTCTTTATATTGTAGACAAAGTTTTTGGATATAGTCTTCAGGGTTCATGTGGTCAAAGCGTAATTTAATAATATTTTCAGTTAAGATTTGGTCAATTTCAAAGCCATTTCTGTCGTCAAGTATATTTTAATCCTATTTATCACTGTCATAATATTTTGTTACTGTTAATGGTCTGTCTATTTTTGATGTCATTTCATCTTCTCGAGTATTTTGTATAATTGCTGTTGCATAAGCATTTTCACATTTTACTAAAGCGGTAGGCATTCTGTCACCATAACAGAATAACTTGTAGTTAAGAATCGCTTCATCGTTTTTTAAATTAATCGGTCACTTAAATTGTTGTTCGGTACATGGGGCAAGTTTGAATACGAGTACATTATTGGGGTTGTATATTATGGGTATGGCTGTAGTTTGGGTGTTGATGAGGGAATTTCATTTTTTATATAGTTTTTTGCCTGCAATTGTTTCAGGAGGTCGCTGCCTATAAGTCCGTCATAACAGCCATCTTCATAAAATATATAGAATTTATGCATTTCAGGACTATTAGGGGTTGGAAATAAGGGTATGACTATTACTTTATTATGTCGGCTTGAAACATTTGTGTTTCTAACTTCGAATGGTTCGTGGTGTTTAAAATCTTCAAATAATTAATTTACCTTTTTGGGATCTGAATAAAAGATCTTGAACTTCCGGTATCTATCATTAGCTAGCGTTTATTTCCGGTATCACTATGTTTGGCAAGTTTAGTGTATTACAATTAAGTTGTATTATTTCAGGGGTTAGTTGGAGGCACTGATCTGAAAATTTTCATCATACCGTAAGGCTAGGTCTTGATCGTCTTGTTCGTCAGTTGTCTCATAAGTTTTAACGTTGTATGTAGAGTCAATGTCGTTATTTTCATAGTAACATTCATTTTCAAGATTTTTATATATTATGTCGTCAGTTTCAGATTCATTAAGATTATATAATGCGTTCATTTTAAATCCTTGTGGTTTTATTGGAAGTGCTGTAGGCATGCTTACATCAGTGGATAGCTGAGGTGCTAACCTCTGTGTGGTACGGTAACCAAATTGTTGCTGTCCTTGATTTAGTTGGGGTCGAAAGCCAAATTGCTGCTGACCTTGGTTGAAATGAGGACGATAACCAAATTGTAGTTGGGTTTGATTGAATGAAGGTTTATAACCGAATTGCTGTTGACCTTGATTCAGTTGAGGCCGGTAACCAAACTGTTGAGGCGTTTGATTAAATGTAGGTTTGTAACCGCATTGCTGCTAACCTTAACTGTTGGTTGGGTGTTACACCAAATTTAAATTTCGGTTGCGTTTGCTGAAAGTTTCATGTACTAGGACCATTTTGGGGAATGCCAAACTTAAAATTATTTTGAGGTTGCGGGTTTGAAGTAAAGAAAGGCTTCATTTCAAATTTTTCTACGAAGGGATTATGATTCATAGTTTGACTGCATCGTATTATGAGATCGTAACATTTTATTTTTTGAATTATACAGATACATAAAATTTACTTCTTTGAGAACATTACTAAGTGCATTTTCCAATGTTTTTGAGCTTTTGAGGCGCACTATGCGAATTCCTTCTTCGGGTAAGTTGTACAAAAATACGGTTTTCGACATACTATTGTATATGATGATTTATTTTACGTAAATTGCCGTCATTAATTAGATTGACTTTGGAATTTAACGTGCTTTGGACGTGTTGAATCCTGTTACAGAAATCGAGATAAGATTTGCCATTATTTAATTTTTAATGTTTCTAGTTCTATTGCTATGCATTCCTCTGAACGGGAATCACCAAAATATTGCTCAAAAACTACTTTTAAATCAGCCCAGGTATCTAAGTTTTGTCGTTCGCTAACTAGAGCGGCTGCTCTACCTGTCAGTCGTGATGTTATGACGTTAAAAATGTACAAGTCCTGATGTGGATTATTTTCTTTCCTACAACAACTTATTAGTATTTGCAATGTCTCACGAATAAAATTAATTATTTTTCGTCACCGTCGAACTTCGGGACGATGCTCGCAAATCACGTGGAATGTTAAATATCTCCATTTTATTAAAACTATTTATAAACTGTTATATACTTTAAGTTGAAAAATATAATAGCACTGTTAATTATATCTATCTATACTATTATATACTTTAAGTTGAAGTATATAAAGTAACTATATTTAATTCAAGTATGTACTCGATGAATGTATAAATCTATGTACCTTTTTATTTTTACTACTAAACCATATAATATTTTTAAATTAATTTTAATTTATTCATATAAGTCTATTTAAAAGAAACCACAAAACACATTTCAATTTTTGGAAATAGCGTTCGGATACTCTAGATACTTATAAATAAAATACTGAATAGGATTGTACTACGACTGGAAATAGCGATTAAGGTCTACTCACAGAATGCCTATGTCCCTCGTTGTTTGAGCCTTATTTGTATTCCTCTGGATCGTCTTAGCACTCACTCACTCGATATAATAATGTTATAATGTTCTTGACTTATTTATTTGGTACGTGGATTTCCGTGAAACGCGTGAAAACGTAAGCTGCGGAGTACTGAAGTTGAGTAATCGCGACGCGGAAATATTACCGGCTGCGCCAGTCAAGTCAGGTGCGAGCGGGAGGAGCTTTTAAAAATACAATTTATTATATTTAAGATGTCTTATGTCTTTAAAAGCTTTAATAAGACTAACTTAATTGTAAATAAAATATAGAGTCTGGACATCAGACAACCGTGGGAGCAGATGGGCTTATCAGCCAAGTCGGTTGAGTCAGCGTATCAGTGTCTAGAATAAAGAACGCTGAC
This sequence comes from Selenia dentaria, assembly GCA_917880725.1. Classification (NCBI taxonomy): domain Eukaryota; kingdom Metazoa; phylum Arthropoda; class Insecta; order Lepidoptera; family Geometridae; genus Selenia; species Selenia dentaria. The sequence continues at coordinate 2,874,774 of OU862887.1, forward strand.
ACGTGAGATTCGAAGAGTCGACAGACTTAACTATATTTGTTTGTTTGTTTGTTTTTGGTTTGTTTGTAATAAATAGGCTTTAAGACTACTGAACCATTACAATCCTACATTTTTTTTGATGAATATAGGCTATACAATATTTTCAAAAATGTTAGGGGTTCGTATGAAAACATCAATATTGTAACCCAAGATGTGGAAAATAATTGATTTTTTTTTGTTGCGTTACGATGCGGAACCTATTGACCATATTATAATATTTGTCTATGCAATTGCCATCAGAGGAAAGTGATGTACTATATACAGGAGGCCGATCTCTCTAACTAATTTGTCCCAACTGCAATCGAACCGTAGCTGATTTACACACATTCTTATTCTGCTATAGAAAAACAGTGCAGCTGCCGTTTCGTTTCTTTTGACGACAGCGATCGAATAGCATTTTCTATTATGGTAACTCGATAAATCATGAACAGGACGCAAACTCATATTTGTGTTTAATATTTAAATATGACATGGTAGCGTTTACGATACGTTTACATGACGCTACGTTTCAATTTGTCTACAGAAATAGTAGAATGGCTTCTTGGGTAATTATCCAACGGCAACCGGAGTCGAACTGCAGTTGAAACGGGGTAAATTGTTGAAAAATTTAAAACAGTACCAAATAGTTTTATAAAAGATGTCAATATCTGCAAAGAAGTCCTCTGGAAGTACCTCAAGTTATGTCACAAAATGTGTTGACCAGCATTGTAACTGGAAGGTTCACATAGAGCACATTTGTGCTAAGCTCAATCGATGTGTACTTGCGTTAAAAAGATTAAGACGCACCGTAAATGAAAAGTCTGCTCTCACCGCTTATCATGGTTATGTAGCATCAGTTCTAAGGTATGACCTTTTACTTTGGGGAAACTCTACGGACATTACCAAAGCGTTTTTGGTGCAAACAAGTGCATAAAATCAATATGTGGTGTGGGCCCACTAGACTCATTTAGACCACTTTTTAAAAAACTAACTTTTTGTTCAACATCGTCTTCATCATCCTCTTCTTCGTTCTCCTGTTCTTTTTCCCCTAAGTCATCCTGTTTTACTTCCTCTTCTTCTTCATCATCTTTTTTGTCATCGTTCTCTTTTTCATGCTCCTGGTTTGTTTCCTCTAAGCCTTCATCATTATCCTTTTCGTTGTCGTGAACTTTGGACACACTGTCTGCCTCCGCGTCCTGAAATATAGACTTTAGCTAAGACCCTAGTAAGTATCCTAGAAATATATTTTGCACTTGAGTAAAGATTTCTCATAAGATACTAAATATCACCCCCAATGGGAGGGCCTAGAATCACACTAATATTATAAAAGGCGAGAGTTTTTGATAAATTATGTTAGCATATTAAAATGTGTTATTTCTTTTAGCTCAAACGGTTAGACCAATTTGATGAAATTTGGTATGGAGGTAGATGAGGCGCTGGATTATAACATTATATACTTTTCTTTGTCATCATACATCAACACGCGGGTGTAACTGCGGGGCACAGCTAGTTAAGTATAATATGCCTAACAGATCACAGATTAGTATGTAACTTGCGATACACTAGTATTCCCGGTTTCTCTACATGTTAGCACGAGTTAGCGTCCGTAACGACATGCGATTGTAGGAGTTTAAGTTAGCACGGACCTTGACAAGGATACCGCAGCTAAAGTAGATTTCTAGTATGTGGCGACCACAGAAATACTGATTCTGTACTCAGTATTTCCGTGGTCGCCACATACGAGAACTTTATCTTCTGAATACAGAATCAAACGGAGGACAGCCTCCGTTTTTGACTTACTGAAGTCGACACACGTCGCTCGAGCTTTACTTTTTTGCATGTTATTCCATTTGTTTCACTGCTACACTGGTCGGAGTTAGGAGATGTAGAGGCACGTCTCCTTTTCTGTGCTTGATTTGCGCTTTCCGGCATGTCACGTCTTTCTTTCTCACTTCTGGTGTAATTGACCTTGTAAATAAAAGCAAACATAACGTTAATATATATATTATATTACAACGCGTCATAGGTACAGTTTTAACCAACTGTACATACATATCCGTAAATTACACCACAGAGGAAAACCTCTTTTCTTGTTGAACGCCAAACGAAGAGTAACCCCCACTGTTAGCGTCAGTGACGTATTTTTGCAAAAATATTTTACACAAGCTAACATAACAGTCTCAAATCCCGCTTAAGGTTTAAGCCGGTGACGCTAGAGTGGTGGTTTCCGTACAAATTTATCCTTTTAATGTAAGTGTCATATAGTAACCGAGATGGCGGTAGCTCTGCCTGTTGTCGAACATAGATGGCGTACGACCGCGACAACACAATGTTGCGATTTTAGGGTGCCTTAAGCTGTGGAACCGGATTTCATCTAATATGTTCAGATGCATATTTTCTGTTAAGTATATTCCGTCTCAAAGGGGGGAAATCTTACAACCTGTTGTTATTATCTGTTGATCTTGCAATCGACCATACTTGCATTCTAGTGAATCAATGCATTTCAGCAAGCCAGCAATATTAGTTTGTATATAAACTCATATTTTTTTTGATAATAATGTCATTCAATTTTAAAAGATTACATTGCCTCTCATCAGTAAAAAATTAAATGCGTGATTTTAAAAAGAGTTACCTAACCTTACAGTACGTCCCGGTGTCGCCCTTTTTGGGTTTCTCGCCCTTAGGGTTCCATACGAGATGTGTCCCTCCGTTTGTCAGCCTGTCCTATACAGATTTTTTCATCTTTTTACTTTTCGTTACACTGGGTACGCAAACTTACCATATAGTTATATTCCATTTATCTTAAATTAACTAAGAATAAATAATGGAATTGACTTATAAAAAATGCAAAAATTAAAGATTTAAATCAACATTATTTTTTCAATGTCATTAACCTGCCTTACACATAAACGAGGATTCTAAAAGAATCATAATCTTCATAAATAAGATTTATATTTAATGCTATGGCGGATTATGTAAACATTCATAAACGTTTATATAAAAACAGTTTTTTTTAAATCGTGGTGACTTATCTACATATCTGCTACTTTAACTGGGCCCATAAACTATTCTCTACTTAGTGTGGGCCACACTCTGAAGTTAAATAACAAAAAAATAAAAAATAGTCAATGACGGCCAAGTGCAAGTGGGACTCACGTAAAAAATATGATCATCATTTCTGTTGTCAGAAATTCCACTGCTGAACATTGCCTCCCTGATTTGTTAAAAGAACCGGTTTTATTATGAGAGTGGATAAGGATTACATAACACCAATAATGTGGCCTAGTTTGTACTGCCGTTACAATTACATATTTTAACATGAAAAAGTAGTTATCATGACATACCTGTAATAGTTAAATATTTAGTATTCTAGACTTTTTTGTGGATATCGATGTTTCTGTAAACCTGTAGCAGTACCTATATCATTTTGTTCCATGATTAATAGTTTCCACAGTGTACGCGTTGTATGGATTTTTCGGCGTTACATTTGTATATTTTAACATGAAAAGTAGTTATTGTGACATAACTGTAATAGTTACAAATACAAATCATTTATTTACAAGAATGTAGTTACATAGTGATGTCCAACAAATAAAAGTCCTGTCACATTCTACCATAACAATGGTGCGTAAATATAAAATTACAATTAATGCATATTAAATATAAAATTATTGTAGATGAAATGTATGAAATTAAAATTAGTTTATCATTTAATGAATGTCTAAGAATATTAAATTGTTTATAAACTATAAATGTCAAAATAAACCTGAATAAAAATTAAAATATGTCAGTAAAATGTTTTAACATTAATCAAATATATGATGTATTTTCTATATTAAGTCACAAACTCCTTAAAACTGTAAAAACATTTTTCGGAAAGCCACAATGTCAATCTTCTTTTAAACATAGTTAACGGCAATTCCTTAAATTGATTAGGTATTTTATTATAAGCTTAGATAGCTCTAATATAAGCATTATTTTTAAATATGTCTAATACACACCTTGGACGATGTAATTTAAATTTATATCTCTCATTTCTACCAAGCGTTTCAGAATACATTTTGAAATATTGAGGATACATTTTTACAAAAACACAGAGTTCTTTTATATACGAGTACATACAGGCCAGCGGAAAGATATGGAACTTTGTAAAAGGTGATTTGCAACTGTCCATAAACCAGGCACCACATATAGCTCTCACGCATTTCTTTTGCACACGAAATGCTTTTTCAACCTCAACCGAGCCTCCCCACAATAAAATGCAATATAAAAGCACTGTCGACACGTATCCGTGGTATGCACGTAGAGCCGCTTCTGTGGATACGGTTTGACGCAACCTTTAAATAGCAAACACAAATCGGTCTAGTTTATTACAGGCATTATGCGACATGCTCCTACCATTTACATTGCTTATCAAGCTTTAGTCCTAGAAACTTCCTCTATTTTAATGTTTTTGTAGTTTACGTTCAGATTGATAAGTTGTCTCCTATGAGTTTGAAATTGTATCATCTGAGTTTTATTCACATTATTTTTAAATTATTATTACCTAACCAATTAATTATCTTATCAAGTGTTATATTTATATCATGCTCATATGTCTCTTTATTTTCACATTTGACAATAAAAGTGGTATCATCCGCAAATAAAATAGTTTTATGGTAAGTGATATTTGGGAGATCATTAATAAATAGTCCAAACACACTTCCTTGCGGAACACCAAATCCATTATTTTTAAAACTTGATCTACACGAAACTTTAATGCCATTATTAATTTTAGCTATCTCAACGCACTGACAACGATCCACCAAATAACTTTTTATCCAATCATTAGCGACTCCTCTGATTCCATATTTTTCTAACTTAAAAAGAACCAATTTGTGATCAATGTGATCAAACGCCTTACTCATATCAAGGAAGACTGCCGTTATAGGGGTTGTGTCATTGATAGCCTCGGTGATCATTTTTATTAAATTGAACACGCTAGTGTAGTGGAGTTATTTTTACTAAATCCAAATTGTTCTTCTTTGCGTATGTTTTGACTCGAAGCGAAAGCATGAAGCCTTTTCAACATCACCTTTTCAAATATTTTAGATATTACTGGTATCAAAGTGACTGGCCTATAATTATTCACATCAGTCACGTCACGTTTTTTAAATAATGGCTTGACAATTGAAATTTTGAGACGCTCAGGAAATATTCCACTATGTAGCGACATATTTATAATAAAACTTGAGGGTTCACAGATGAATCTTGCGCAAAGTTTAATTATTCTTGTGTTAAGATCATCTATTCCAACAGAGTTATTATTATGAAGACAATTTATGAGGTCATCAATTTCTTTTGGGTCAGTCGGGCTTAGAAATATTGTACTAGGATTATTTATGTTCATGGTTACATTTATATCGTCAATGATAAACTTAAAATCATTCTCATTAGTCATATTAACATTTTTTTTTTAAATTTTTACTGATGTCAATCGGGGATGTATAATATTGGTTATTATGTAAAATTTTGTTTATTTCTTTGTTATTATTTATGTCACCAACATTCTGATTTATTAGCTCCCATACTGCCTTACATTTATTTTTCCTTATTTTAATGTAATTTTTATTTACTAACTGTCTTGATTTATTTATGCATTGCTTAAGTATCTTAGAGTATGTTTTTGTACGTTTTAGTATTTATTCTTTTACCTGAACCGATTTGCTTATTTTTTAAATATAACTTTTTTTTTTCACGCAACACTTTTGTTAAGACTTTTGACAACCATGCAGCTTTATCTTTTTTAGTGTTTTTCTTTACAGTAAATACGGGAACACATAAATTTAAAAAACAAACATAATAGAGAATGGAATTCATGGAATGCTTCGTTTAAATTTAATTTTTCATATACTTCTGAGAAAGTTAGTGAAGAAATATAGTTGCAAAAATTAACAACATTTTGTTTACTATAATCACGGACATTCTCATACCAACTGCACGATTTTTGACGTCTTTTGTTGATTTTGAGCGTCAAAGTTTGACCTGATTCATGGTCGGAGAGCCCTAAATACTGAACTTTAGTTTGAGTATGTTTTACATTACTAGCAAACTGGTCGAGACAAGCTTGTTGTCGAGTCGGTAACTTGATTTGAATTTCTATGTTAATCTTTTTTAGAATATTAAATAATTCTAAACAGTACTTATTATTAGGTTTCAACGTATCAAAATTCCAGTTACCGCATACAATTATTTTCCTTGACATGTTTGATAGTTTTAGCAAAAGGCATTCCAATTTTTCAAGAAAATCATTAGGATTACTAGTAGGCGTTCTATAAATACATATAACTATACTTTTTGCGAAATTATCTCTACGCCACAACATAGGTTGAGACAAAACTGGTGTCTATATAGCCTAACTCGAGTATAGTTCATATTTACAAACAAGGCATTATGATATTGCTGACATATGATATAATATGGGGTACCGGCTTAGAGTAGTCCCCCCCAACTCTACCCGTGGGTGCGTAAAAATCTGCTAAGGGATAACAATCGGAAGGTGGGCAGCAGCACCTTCCCAGTATTAAAACCTCAAAACTGCGCTCGCCAACCCGCCTGCCAAGCGTGGCGAGTATTGGCAAAAACCCCTCAATGGATTGGACAAAAAGAACCAGGCCCCCAGTCCCCGGCAGCCCCGCAGGCAGGGGCAGGGGGTGCTAAGAATCCCCGGCAGACGCCCGGCTACCACCCCCAACGACGACGACTGGCCCTGGTGACACACAACATACGCACGATGAGGACAGACGAGAAGATATATGAGCTGGAAGAAGAAATGAGTAAGTTACACTGGGACATTGTGGGGTTATCTGAAGTCCGTAGAGCGGGTAAGGACACGATAACCCTAAAATCAGGTAACCTACTCTACCACCGGGAGGGCGACCAACAGTCCCAAGGTGGTGTCGGGTTTCTCGTCCACAAGTCCCTTACTAACAACATAGTTAAGATTGATAGCGTTTCCAATAGGGTCGTATACCTAATACTCAAAGTATCCCAACGATATTCGCTGAAGGTCATTCAGGTATACGCACCGACGAAGTCGCACCCGGATGATGAGGTGGAGGATATGTATGAGGACATTAGTCGGGCCATACATACCTCTGAAACGCACTTTTTAGTTGTTATGGGGGACTTCAACGCGAAGTTGGGTAAGAGAAGCGAGGATGAGTCGAAAGTGGAGCAATTTGGCTATGGACAACGGAACCGTAGGGGACAGAGGTTGACCGACTTCATGGAGAAAGAGGGACTCTTTATGATGAACTCTTTCTTTCAGAAGCCACCTCACAGGAAATGGACCTGGCTGAGTCCTGATGGTTCCACGAGAAATGAGATTGACCTCATTTTGACCACCAAAAGACAAATATTCACTGATGTTTAAACCGGTAGTGATCACCGAATGGTAAGAGGCACGGTGAATATTAATGTCAAACTGGAGAGGTCTCGTCTGATGAAGTCTACGCTCCGACCCACTCGTGCCCATATACAAGACCCCGAGAGCTTTCAACTTGAGCTATCCAATCGCTTCGATTGCCTTGAGAACATCGCTTCAGTGGACGAGATCAATAACAGGTTAGTAGAAACTGTCCATACAGTGGGTTCCAAATACTTTAAACCCCACCGTACAGATAGGCCACAGAAACTCTCCAACGATACCCTCAACCTCATGGCTGAACGACGCTCACTGAAAATGCAGTCTTCGCATGATGCTGAAGCATATAGGCTGCTCAATAGACGAATATGGACGTTCTTGCGACACGACATCCGGATCTTTAATACAAACCGTATTAAAGAGACGATAGAGCGTAAAAAAGGCTCCAAAGTGTTTGCAAGAGACATGTCTATTGGGCAAAGCCAGTTGACGAGGCTGAAGAGAGGAGACGGCAGTGTAGCGTCGACTAAAGCGGAAGTGTTAGGAGAGGTTGAGAGTTTCTACGGACAGTTATACACCTCGGTCGCTAAACCTGTTAGCAGCTCGGTTAAAGGCCCAAGAGCCAAGCTGACCCGACATTATACCGAAGATATCCCGGACATCAGCCTGTACGAGATAAGAATGGCCTTGAAACAGCTTAAGAACAACAAGGCGCCTGGTGACGACGGTATCACATCTGAGCTTGTGAAAGCGGGTGGAACACCGGTACTTAAAGTCCTTCAGAAGCTCTTTAATACCGTCTTACTCGAAGGTTCAACGCCAGAAGCATGGAACAAAAGCGTGGTTGTGCTGTTCTGCAAGAAAGGTGACAACACTTTACTTAAAAATTACAGACCCATCTCGCTTTTGAGCCATGTTTATAAGCTGTTTTCGAAGGTCATAACGAACCGTCTCAGTCGCAGGTTTGACGAATTCCAGCCTCCGGAACAAGCCGGTTTCCGAAAAAGCTATAGTACCATAGATCACATCCACACGCTACGGCAAGTTATACAGAAGACCGAAGAGTATAACTTGCCTCTTTGTTTAGCGTTTGTGGACTATGAGAAAGCCTTTGATTCGATCGAGACGTGGGCAGTGCTTGAGTCTCTCCAGCGGTGCCGTATTGACTATCGGTATATTGAAGTGCTGAAGTGTTTGTACAAAAACGCCTACATGTGTACAGGTGTACACTGAGATATATAGCAAGCCCGAATATAAACGTAGTCATGTAATCATGTTCATTATCCAATTTCACTGCACCAGCACACTTTGTTTTTTTTTACTGCAGGTCCAAACACTTGTATTTTTTTTTATGTAAAACATATGCATGCCCGGCATGCAGTAGCCACTTTACTCTTAATCTGTTTTTTGTAAATTTGTAGTGGCGCACACACCGAGAAGGTCCTTCTCCCGACATCTTCAAATGACTTTTCTTAGAGAGCTTTTTTATCACTTGCGAATTGCATTGTTTTGTATACGGAAAAGAGATAACATCGCAAGTATCGCAAGAGGAAGAGAGACATATATATTGGCCTATTAGCTAAGCGCTCTGTCTATATTGTATTATTTTACGTAACTAGTTTGTGCCTAGGTAGAGTAATAAAGCTGCACTTGCTCTATTTTTTTCACTATAGGTAACTACACAGTTTGTGCCCACTGCCCTGGTAGTTGTTTTGCAACCCTTTCCCGGCTATGCTTTAGTCTATAATTTGAAATCATTAGTGTTATTGAAATCGCCAAAGTTAAAAATTACTATAATTATTATCTTAAATTATTATTTCAAACCTGTATAACGTTTTGTAATACTAATTTGTTTTATAGTTTTTTACTGTTTTATACGTAATTTTGTAATATACATACATTTGATTATATACTTTAATACATAATCATACCTTGATGCACTTTTTATGACAATGGTACAAGTTGAATACAATAGCAAACATAATTACAGAACATGTTATCAAATTTATCGAAATCGGGGCTCTCCGGGACGGGTCTCTCCGGGAATGGGGCCCAAAGGGAGTAACCCATACGTTCATCATTTGGGGGTTGTTCATCTTTTGGTGCACTACCTTATTCCTCATAGTGGCTATGCTACTTTCATCGCTCTAAAGCACTAAAATTTGCCTAGCCTGCGGTAACGTACACCAAGCGGCCGTCTCACCGAACAGGGAAAGTAACGTTTCATGCTACAGTATTATATATACTAGCTGATTCGCCAGTGACTTCGCTCGCTTGGTCTTGGTGTAGTAGTAGTGGTGGAAGTGCCGTTTTTAATTCTCGAGGTCCTGGGTTCAATACCCGGTGTACAACCAGGGTACAAAATGAAACACTGGTCCAATGTGAAGTCGTGTATTGACATAGAATAATACTTGTATCCGAACCAATTCTCAAATAATTTTAAATATTTCGTACACTCCCGCGCAACTGTGATACAAACACTTGCGCGATGTAGGAAATGTTTCTGCGACACTGGCGCCATCTCGTAACAATGTCTGTCACTAAAACACGAACGAATTAGAATGTTTTAGGGTTTATGGTTCAGATTTGTACCAATAAATCTGCATGTACATTACCTAATGGTAAGCGCTACCTTAAATTAAAAGAGTGCCGTGTCGCAAAGATAAGCCTTCTACATTCCGCCCACCAAGGACAAATTCAAGAATTGTCCTTTCACTCCATCCGCCCACCCTGACGAAATTTACAAATTAATTTCAAGATATAATTAATCTATATGGAATCTGTCCTTAATGGGCTGTGAATTCATCATACTAAACAATTCAACACATTATGTTTTACAACTTAAAAACTAAAGTTAAGTGGACTGTATTTTACCAACAATTTTAACAATATAATATGTATAGCTTAAATTGAACAATGATCAGACGGCTACTGGTAAGACACATAATTTTGATGTAGGCCGTTTGATAATAGAATTTTTCGTTCGTAATGTAACAACACGTGTTACATTGTCTGATCCTGGATGTTTAATAACCACTCGGCCAAGCAGCCATCTACAAGGAGGCAATCCATCTTCCTTGACTAGAACGATGTCTCCTATTTTGGGTTCAGGTGTTTGGTAAGACCATTTGTAACGATGCAGAAATTTTGTAAGGTATTCTTGGGACCAACGTCTCCAAAAATTCTGCATCATCTTTTGAGTTAGCTGCCATCTACGCAAGCTAGTCTCCCTAGACTCTTCAAAATTGTGATCTGGAGCTGCGACAAGATGTTCACCAACCAGGAAATGTCCTGGCGTCAAAACGTCGATTGAATCTGACTCAGATTCAAGCCGTGTCAGTGGTCTTGAGTTAAGGCAGGCCTCTATCTGCGTTAACACTGTGGAAAGCTCCTCATATGTTAACGTGGATTCTGCTATGACTCTTTTCAAATGATATTTAATCGCCCGCACGCCCGCTTCCCACAGGCCTCCAAAATTAGGCGCGTGAGGCGGTATAAAGTGCCAGGTCGTGCCATTATTAGCTAAAGACTTAGCTACATCTTCCAACAGAGTTGAGTTTTCTGACGCTATTAAATTCCTGAGCTCACGAGACGCTCCGACAAAGTTTGTACCGTTGTCACTCCATATATCCGTGCAATGACCGCGGCGTGCAACGAAACGTTTAAAAGCCGCCAGAAAACCTGAAGTAGTCAGGTCACTGACTACTTCAATATGAACTGCCCGAGTGACCATGCAAACGAATATGCATATGTAGCCTTTGATTGACTGGTGACCCCGACCCTTTGATGTTCTTATATTGATCGGACCAGCGTAATCAACTCCGCTACATTTAAAGGCTCTAGTTGGTGTAACTCGAGCCGCCGGCAATTGTCCCATCAGTTGAGAAGAAGTTCCCGCGCTGTGTCTTACACATTTGACACACTTGCGTACGTGAGCCTTAACCAAAGGTTTTGAACCTAATATGTAATATTTGGTTCCTAGATACGCCAACATGAGCTGAATACCCCCATGAAGCGTCTTTGCATGAGCATCAGCGATAATCAGATCGGTTAAGAAAGATTTTTTCGGCATTAATAATGGGTGCTTGGCATTATCACTGAGCAGTGATTTATCTAAGCGCCCTCCTACTCGCAGCATACCCTTGCCATCGATAAAGGGATTTAAAGATTTTAGTGGCCCTCTTATCCGTGCCAAATCACCGTCCCTCCTTAGAAGTTCCAAGTCTGCTTCAAAGTGTTCTTTTTGACATTGTTTTATACACGTTTCTAAAGCGTCCGTCAACTCCGTAAATGTGAGAAAGCCTGAAATGTGCCTCTCACTTAAAGATTTTTTCATATCTAGGAAGCGTCTACAATACGCTACTACTCTCACTAGCTTCGTAAGTGATGAAAACTTGTTCCAGATAGGTATTTCTTCTACAGTAATATGAACCTTTACTTCCTCTAGCTGTGTTCCTAAATTTTGCGGTCTGCTATATTGAATACTCTCGTTATGCAAGAAGTCGGGACCATTAAACCAGTGAGTATTGCTGAGAAGTTCTGCCGGGGTAATACCTCTTGACGCGCAATCCGCACAATTTTTCCCGGAACTCACATGTGCCCACTGACTGGAATCCAGGGTAGTTAGGATTTCAGACACCCGATTCGCCACAAAGGTTTGCCAGCGACTCGGGTGACTGTTTATCCAAGCTAAGACTACCGTTGAATCTGTCCATGCCCGGATATTTACCTTCGGAATTGTTAGTATCTCCGCCACTTCCACTAACAGACGAGTGAGAAGCACTGCCCCACACAATTCCAATCTAGGAATGGACACCTGTTTGATTGGTGCAACTTTAGTCTTTGCGGTCACTAATGCAACATGAACATTGCCAGCTGTGTCAACCCTACGAAGATAAACCGTTGCCGAAAACGCCAACTTCGACGCATCGGAGAACCCGTGCAACTCCACGAGTGAATCATTCGAGGTTGTGCCAACCCACCGAGGTATTTGTATCTGGGATAACATGGGTAAGTTTTCCTTGTAATTATTCCAATCATCCAACAACTTACCAGTTACTTCATCATCCCATGCTAATCCAGCTATCCATAGCCTTTGGATTAATATTTTTGCTACAATTACACAAGGTGCTACCCACCCTAGTGGATCATATAAACGCGCGATGTGTGAAATAATCTTTCTTTTTGTCACAGGTCCCTCTTCCATCGACAGTGTTACCGAGTACTGGAAGTCGTCGGTTCTGCGATTCCAGGTGATTCCCAATAACTTTACTACTTCGTCCATTTTTAATTTTAAGTTCTCTCCCACATCCTCACGTCCTTTGCTCATTTGTTTGATTGCATTTAATAACTCCTCGCTATTACTCATCCACTTTTGTAATTCGAATCCACCCTTTCTCAATAAGTCGTTCATTTCTTGATATATAACAATTCCTTCTTTTACAGATTCACATCCCGAAAGCAGATCATCCATATAGAATTCATTTACTACTCTTTTTGCCGTTTCAGGATACACGGCGCCTTCATCGTGTGCTAGCTGTTGGAGACTCTTCACGGCAAGATAAGGCGCAGCCGCTGTACCGAAGGTTACTCTTAGTAATCTGTAGTCTTCTACCCTTTCATAAACACCATTTTTCCACAACAGCCGCTGATAATTTGTGTCAATTTCTGCCACCTTTACTTGACAATACATTTTTTCAATATCCGCTGCTAAGCATATCGGATATTTTCTCCAACGCATCAGCAAGTGTCTAAGTTCCGGCTGTAATGTAGGCCCTATCATCAATGTATCGTTCAATGAGATTCCATTTTTGTACTTACAGGACGCATCGTAGACGATCCTTACCTTTGTCGTATCTTTGTCATTTTTCACTACAGGATGGTGAGGTATGTATACTCCTTCAGTATTATCTGTTTCTGTTTTAGGAACTTTCTCCATGTATCCTAAGCGTAAATATTCTTCCATTACATCTTGATATTTGTTTTTTAGATCTTCATCTTTCTTGAACCGAGTGTATAAAGCATTTAACCGTTTTTCAGCAATCTCCCTAGAGTTCCCATTAATACATTTAGCTACATCCATCTTGAAGGGAAGCTGGACTACGTATCTTCCGTCGATATCTCTTTGTGTCGTTTTAGCGAAAAATTGTTCGCAGCTTTCTTCTTCTTCAGTCATCATCCTTTTCTGTGACTTAGGATCCGCTTCCATCTCCCAAAACCTTTTCAGTAAGTCATTATCTTCAACACATAAATGCATTGCAATAACATTAGCTGATGAAGCTTGTGACTTTAGACACGTACCAGAAACAATCCATCCCAGTGATGTCGCCTGTGCTAAAATATTGCCACGCGGACCTTTTCTGATTCCGTTTTCAATTATTTGACTATATATTTCTGCACCCATTAACATGTCAATTTTATTGGGTGTGTAATATTGAGGATCGGCTAAAGGAAAGCTTTGGTCTAGCCAGCTCATTTCCTCTAGTTCAATCTTCTGATTGGGAAGCAAAGTCGTGATCGACTTTAGAACATACGCTTGAGTTTTGATAAATTTATTATTATCAAACCTTGAATAAATTTTGACGTCTGCCATAAATTTTGAGACAGTTGTATTTTTACCTTCCAAGCCTGATACTATCCCTTTCACTGGATACCTTTTTAAACCTAGGTATTGAACCGTTGCCTCTGTAATGAAAGAGGCTTGTGATCCTTGATCTAACAAGGCCCTGATCAAGTAACTTTGACCTTTAGACGACTCAGCCCGCACAAGGGCTGTCGCCAAAAACACCTGACGCTGTACGGGCAGTTTACCGAAACACGAGACCACTGGCGCGGATTCTACTACACTGGAGTTCGCTGGTGATTTACCAGTTGATGAGCCGCTTGTTACCTCTCCAGGTACTGAAACGCCAGTGTTGAAATTATGTGGACTACCAACTCCACCTGATCCAGTAGGATGAAGCAACGAATGATGCTTCCCCTTGCATACCCGACAAGTCAATTTACTAGGACAGTACCTAGCCGAGTGGTTACTACCCAAGCAGTTGAAGCACAATCGTTTGCTAAATACAAATTCACGTCTCCTGATAACGTCATCTTTACAAAATTTTTTACAAGTAAAAAGCTTATGACTTTCATTACAATATTCACATACTATATTTGCAACGTGCATGACCTTATACTTATTAGGATGGCTTTGAGTGGGATTTGAGGCTCTACATTTAGTGGTTGGTTCTAACGATTCGAGAGCTCTAAATCTTGATTGTAGAAAATCACGAAATTGTTCAAATGTAGGTAAAATATCTGATTTATCTAGTGAGACCCTTAATTCCCACTGCTTGCGCGTTTCCATATCTAATTTGTTAGCAATTATGTGAATAATAATTATATCCCAAGTTTCTACATTGACACCAATATTTTTTAGTCCGTGCAAACAATCTGCTGTTGTGTCGGCAAGATCTTTCAACGTTGCGGCTGACTCAGAACTAGCACTTTTTTGGCCCATTAGCCGCTTCAAAATACAATTTGCCAAATATTTTTTGTTATTATATCTGGCCTCTAGTTGGTTCCAGCATTCTTCATAATTCGCGGCGGTAATAGGCAATTGTCTAATAAGCTGTTCCGCTTCGCCTGTTAAATAACTCTTTAAATAATGAAGACGCTGAACGTCATCCAACGAGGGGTTAGAGTGTACCAAAGACCTAAATAAATCTCGAAACGTTACCCACTCGGAATATTGTCCAGAGAAGTTAGGGATACTTATTTTAGGTAATTTCCACGCTATAGAAGAATTAATTTGACTTGAACCTTTCGGAACTGTAGTTAACTGAAAATTCGACAATTCGCATTTGTAATCAAAATATGCTTCCTCTGTTTTTTCATACAAGTCTCCTTTTACGTAATCAGTATCTTGTAATTTAGCCCAATCATCTGCCTTATCCAAAATCTCCTGGTGAACCGTGGTGAAACGGATCCACAAGTCTTCCAAATTTTTGAGCCTAGTCTGAACGTAAGGTTCCGTTATACGTTCTTTAGGAGACTTTTTAAAGTTACTATGTGCTTTAACAATTTTTTCGTACACATCCCTTTGGGAGATTGACAATTTGGAAGTCATATTGACAGAGTTTAGATTGTAAATCAAGCCACACTACTTCACTAAGCGCAATTACAGATCCGAAAGTCAAATCAGCAACCGATACCTTTTACAAGTTTTATAAAACAACCGAAACAAAACCACAAGGTAATATAATATTAGCTTAAATTTTTACACGTATAAAATGTATAAATTTTTACCAAGTCCAAAGTTCTTAAAAAATTACAAGTGTAAAATGTTTCAAATTTTTCTAAGTCCCAAAAACAAACTTAAAAAAAAATTACAAGTATCAAATTCTTGAAAATTTTACAAGTGTTTGAAATTGAACAAACTTTAACAAAAATTGAGCATGGATTCCCCGTCCAACCAAATTTGCGAAATTATTCTAAGTCCTAGAAATATCACTACACCAAGTTAAAGTCTCTAAGTTTATTTCTTCTTCAACATAAGGTTGATACTTGCTTGAATAAATGAATGTATAGAGTACTCACGATTTTCCACGACTCACACTTCACCGAAATCCTGACGTCACACCAAGAGCCCCCTCTGCCGGAATCCTTAATCCATCCCTGGCTGGCTCCTAGGTCTTGTCTGCATGCAGCACCCCTTCTCAGTGCTGCAGTGCTGGTGGTGATCCTCTTCTCACCCTGGGCTTCCTCAGGCTGCTAAGTACCTCCTACTCAGCGCCAGATGAGGAGCTGATATCCACTTCCTCAATGGGTCAGCCCCACTGATAACTCGCCCCAAGCAGCGATCCACTGCCTATAGGTGCGAAGCGATGTCCGCTACGAACGCCTGGACCAGTATTCTGGTTCCAATACCCTAACAATCCGGTACGAAGGTCCAAAACTATGTACAACCAGGGTACAAAATGAAACACTGGTCCAATGTGAAGTCGTGTATTGACATAGAATAATACTTGTATCCGAACCAATTCTCAAATAATTTTAAATATTTCGTACACTCCCGCGCAACTGTGATACAAACACTTGCGCGATGTAGGAAATGTTTCTGCGACACTGGCGCCATCTCGTAACAATGTCTGTCACTAAAACACGAACGAATTAGAATGTTTTAGGGTTTATGGTTCAGATTTGTCCCAATAAATCTGCATGTACATTACCTAATGGTAAGCGCTACCTTAAATTAAAAGAGTGCCGTGTCGCAAAGATAAGCCTTCTACACCCGGGATGGACAGTTATTGGAGTATGAAATCTTCGATAATGTAACCCAAGGTGTGAAAAAATACGAAAAAACATCATTATATCGAGAAACTACTCTGCGGAAACTATTTACAATAGAGCAAAGCGATGTACTAAAATTTTATTAAACAAAGTCAAAGTCAAAGTCAAAATTATTTATTCAATTTAGGCATCAAAGACGCACTAATGAACGTCAATTTTTCATTATAATGTACTTTAAAGACTACCGCCGCGTTCCAAAATATATAGAGCCTACCGAGAAGAAGCGGCAAGAAACTCGGGGCCATTCTTTTTATATAGATGTTTTTACAATGTTTTTACTTAGGTACTACAAATATTAGCTCCAATGTGTTGCCTTACAAAAGAGAACATAATAATGGTATCAGTAGGGCAAGACACGCTACACTTTGACATCTTAATACACGAGTAGATAGGACTTTTTTTTTTTTTTTTTTTTCCCGGGGAAATCCGTTATGGATACCACCCACCACGGGGAGGGAGGTGGTTATGTGGGAGTCCGTATACCCACCAAAACCCCGGGGCGTTCCGTCACTGCCGCCCTCGGGACAGATTTTCCACACGACCGCGAACCCGCCGTGGCTGTCCGTTGCCAGACCCTTCTCTTGGCGGCACGCCAGAACACATGGCGCGCCGCAACTGCCTCGGAGACCAAACTCGCCAACAATGGGCGCCAGACTTCCCCGTGTCAGGTCGCCCGTGGTCTCTCTGCGGTGGGTCAGATACGTAGCCCCACCGCCTGCTACGTCAGCCACAAGGGATAGCCCCCCCGCGACCCCACCTCCTCGAGTCTGCGCCGAGCGCCCGGACCCCACCTCCTCGAGCCTGCACCAAAGTGCCCGGGCCCCCCTCCTCGAGCCTGCGCCAAAGCGCCCGGGCCCCACCTCCTCGAGCCTGCGCCAAAGCGCCCGGGCCCCACCTCCTCGAGTCTGCGACAAAGCGCCCGGACCCCGCCACTCCTATGTGGACTTGGCGGCCAAAGCCCATAGGAGCGGCCCGCCTGAGCCGGCCAGCGCACCCCAACGCCGGCGCGGCCCCTGGGTTCCTCTTGGCTTCACCGTGGTGTACCTAGCCACGGTTACTGAGCCCCCCCGCCACGTCAATGCGAGAACCCTTCGGGGGGGAAGTAGATAGATCCTGGAGTGATCAGTCCCAAGCTGTTTTATCCTCCAAGTAATCCGAAATTTTGTAATAACCTTTTTGACAGAGTTTAGTTTTAATAGTAATTTTAAACTTATTAATAGGCAAATCTCGGATAATATTGGGAACTTTATTATAGAATCGTATACATTGTTCCATAAAAGAATGACTTATTCTGTGGAGACGCGTTACATGTACGGATAGCTTGTGCTTATTTCGCGTGTTGATGGAATGAGCATCACTCCTTTTATCAAAACTGCTAATGTATTTTTTTGTTTTTTGTTTTTTTCACATCAATATCTGCAAAAAATACCGTAATAACATATGTCTAAATATTACAGTTATGCCACAATAACTAAGTACTTTTTCATGTTAAAATATGCAATAGTAACGCTGGTACAAACTAAGCCACATTATTCATCCTTATCTACTTTAATAATAAAGAAGGAAGGTTTGATTATTTGTTTGTCTGTAATGATAAACGGAAACACTACTGTAACGATTCAAGAAAATGTTAACAGTAGAAAGCTAATGATGCCTGAGTAACATACGATATACTTAATTCATCATTATTATCCATCACCACGCGGGTGAAACCGCGGAGTGCAGCTTGTCCACTCTAATGATATAGAGAAAAGATTTGATAGTTTAGTTGTAACGGACAAACGCAAAAACTACTTAATTTTATTGTTTAAACCGGTCAAACAATAAAATTATTTCACCATTAGAAAGCTATACTATGCCTGAGTAACATATCGCTGCAAAAAAACGTATCTGCTGTAATTAGCCAAAACCAAACTTTTCACCGGAGCAACAAAACTTGTAAAAATTTAGAAAATATCATATTATTTATCTTTGACAGAGAGATGATTTTATGATCACAGTTTTGTTAAAATTATAGATACTCATGAACAGTAATGAAAATATTTTTGTCAAAGTTATTACCAGTAGGCTTATCACTAGGTACTTACAGCAATTGAGTTGATATAGCTAAGTTCCGTATATTTACAGACATTTAAAATGCTGATACTTGAAATCAATACGAGTACACCTACACAAATAATAAAAAGAGGAAAAATTTGTTTGTTTGAATTGAATGCGTTCCAAAACTACTGGACCTATTTAAAAAAATCTTAGACCATTAGAATCCTACATTATCCTAGATATACATAGGCTAAAGGTTATTATCAAAAATTAAGGGATCCGTATGAAAACTTCGAGTATGTAGCCGAAGAGGTAAAAAAATTAAAAAAAATTCTTAAATCGCGAACGCTGCGGAAACTATTTACAATAGAGCAAAATAGTGTATTACAGTTTTATAGAGGACTTTAATATCTACAAAAACGTCTGCAGTGCCTGGTGGAAATTATAAGTTATTTAACGAAAATTATACATTTTCACCATGCGGTTGCTGGGTCTATGATTGTATTCTAATATTTTTGGGTTGAAAATGACGAGGGGAAGCTGTGTGTCGGAAGGCCAAAGGTTTAGATCTAAATACTGAAATACAGGTGATTGTACATACCAATGTATCACCTTCAGCAGGTATGCATCGCGAGTCCTTGAGGACCCAGTGATCCTGGCGGTCGGCGTGTTCCTTCCTTTAAGTATCACCTCACAAGTTCTTATATAATTTTCACAGCTTCGCGAAGAGTTTATGAAGTTATTGGGGTTAATGTTTATAACTAATTAGATGCGCACGCGCGGCG
Organism: Selenia dentaria; assembly: GCA_917880725.1. Taxonomy (NCBI): domain Eukaryota; kingdom Metazoa; phylum Arthropoda; class Insecta; order Lepidoptera; family Geometridae; genus Selenia; species Selenia dentaria. Next base: position 2,894,358 of record OU862887.1, read on the forward strand.
GTTTTATAAGCGCTTAAAACTGTCTGGTCAGCTCGAGTGACAGCTGAGTACTGATTGTTACGGATTAATGTATTGCCAGTTACGGGCTTAAAGATGCCGCTGGATAATCCAACCCGCTACTAAGATCTAGCGATCTATTAGCATGTTTATAAACTCCACCAAATATAACAATAAAAGAACCAACCCCCCGGCCTTCAGGAGTTATGATGACTCCTGAACCAAAATCAGGTTGAGCTACAGCTGTAAAGCTGAGCCTAATAAGAGTGGATCGCAATTGAATCCAGTAATCGTATGCAGATAAGTATTTATGAAAGCGGGAAAACAAACAAATCTAATGTATAAATAGAGAGTTATACGAGTACAAGTGGGATAAAGAATTAACTATATAAATAAAGTAAACTTATTATTAAAAGGGCAGCCCGGATGGACTACACAAACTTATAGCTGAGTTTATTGGGAGGGTAAAACGCAGAGTTCCACCACAGGTCTGAGATATGTACCATTTTGTGTACGAACAGTAACGACCCGTACTACTCCATCTGACGAAGATATTATATCCTCAACTATACCCAACGGCCACTGCAAGGGTGGTAATTTTTACGTTTTAATGAGAACTACGGTGCCTTTAGTCACTGGGTTAGATTTGGTATTCCACTTACAGCGGGTCTGTAGCGTGTTGAGATACTCCTGCCTCCAACGATTCCAATATCTCTGAACTATGTCATCGATAAGGCGTTTATTACGTATTAGATCTACTGGACCTGGGCGTGGATCGACGTGAAACGAGTCCAGGGGACCAAACGTCAAAAAGTGCGCGGGGGTTAAAGCTTCGCGTTCCGTGGGGTCTGAACTTAACGCGGTTAGTGGTCTAGAATTTATCATTGCTTTGACTTGAGTTAGGACGGTAAGCAATTCTTCGTATGTCAGAAGATCTTCTCCTATTGAGCGACGAAGGTGCCTTTTGATAACGCGAATTTGACTTTCCCAGCTGCCCCGAAAGTGGCTAGCTGTTGGCGAGTAGAAATTAAAGTTGATGCCCTAATACGTAGTTTCCTGTTCAACGGAATCGCGAAAGGCCTTAGATTTCAAAAATTTGCCAACCTCATCTATATGGGCTTTCGCGCCTACAAAATTCGTCCCATTATCCGAAAATAACGAGTGAATCTTTCTTCGACGGGATATAAACCGTTGAAATGCACGAATATGCGACATAGTGTCTAGCCCGACCGAAAGTTCTATATGACAGGCGCGTGTGACAAGACATGTAAACAGAGCTATGTATGCCTTCTCTTTACGGGCTTTATTACTTTACGGGCCCCACGGTAGCGGCTGATCAGGATATTTATTGGCCCCGCATAGTCCATCCCACTGTAAAAAAAGGGACGAGCTTCATTGACACGGGGAGTAGGGAGAGCTGCCATAAAAGGCTGTTCGATACGGGAATTGGCTTTAAAGCAATTGTTGCAAAGGCGGAAGCGCTTTTTCACCACGCTGTGTCCAGAAATAATCCAGAATTTGTGCCGTAACAGCGACAGTAATAATTGCGGACCGGCGTGTAGATACTTCCGGTAGTAGTAATCTATGATAAAGTTCACAATGTGATCCTTTTTGGGAAGCAAAATCGGGTGCTTGCTCTCATACTCCAGTGATGAATTATTTAGTCGGCCACCAAGGCGTAGAATTCCCTTTTCTACGAAGGGAGAAAGGGGGAGGAGCGACTTAGAAACCTTGCGGTTCTTGGCGAGCGCGTTGATGTCGTTCGAGAAGTATTGACGCTGTAGTGATTTTATGACAGCGGTCTCAGCGAATTCCAAATGTGAAAGTAGCAGTCTGTTCGAGCGCGGGAGTTTTCCCAAAAAGCAGTAAATTTAGACGATAATACGTAGTAGTTTAGACCATAAAGATATACGACGGCCATCGCACAGAGAAACGGCTCAGTAGTGACGAAAACGTTCGATTGTTTTTTGAGCTCCAAAAGCTTCTCCTTCTGCGCGGAGTCAAAGGTAAAGCGGTCTATTGGCCACGTGTGAACTGCGTCACGTGCTCACGTAGGTCTATGGAGCCACAACGGTTGATCTAAGAATTGAGCGGGAGTGAGCCCACGCCTAAGGCAGTCACTCGGGTTCTGGGCACTTTCACAGTGATAAAAGTGTATAGTGTTAAGGTTATCTTGTATTTGAGCGATGCGATTGGCAACGAATGTATCGAAACGGTGCAAAGACGAGTGAACCCAGTGTAGGGCCACCGTTGAATCGGTAAAAGCAAAAATTTCGTCGATGTGACAGCGGGAAGAAACGGTATCGATAACAAATCGAAGTAGGTTCGATAAGAGTAAAAGAGCGGCAAGCTCCAGGCGAGCTAAAGTGATGTTGCGAAGGGGCGCGACTTTACTTTTAGCGGCTATTAAATTGACCTCATTTGGTCCCGAAGGGCGTTGTACGCAAAGATAAGCTGATGCGGCCGTAGGCTTTTGAGATGCGTCCGCAAAGCCCAGTACAATGACGCGAGACTCAGGAACTATACCTTAAAAGCGCGGTACCTTAAAGTTTTGTAAGGCAGGCAGCTCAACGAGGAAACGATTCCACGCCACGCAAATGTCACGTGGTGGTGTGTCGTCCCAATCAATTTTTGAGGTTGCGGCCCAAAGTGCTTTTATTAAAAATTTAGCATGAAAAATTACGGGGGCGCAATAGCCGTTGATGTTCCATAATCGAGCGATCGTAGAAAGCATAAGTCGCTTAGTACATTAAGTCTGTGGTTTGAATTTAATAGAGATTAAAAATTCATCTTTAGTTGGCGACCAAACCAAGTCTAATAACTTGAGGTTGTCTTCCTTGTCGAATTCTATTTTTGTTGACAAGCGATTATCTGCCGGAATCGAATTTAAAAATTCCGAAGAGTTACTCACAAATTTTACTAAGTCAAACCTCCACGTTTGAACAATTTAATTAAATCTAGGGCCAGCTGGGACTTTTTCAACTGTGGTCACGGAAACTCCTAAATCATCCATATATAAGTTACTAACGACCTCTGAAGCGAGCGATAAGTCAGTTTCGTCTTGCGCAAGTTGCTTGACAGTTCGCATGGCTAAAAATGGCGAGCAACGCAGTCCACAGCAAAGGCGTGTAAAGTGGTATAGTTTCGCTTGTTCGACTCCGTAAAATTTGTACAGCACGTTCAAAAAACGGCGGTCTTCCTCGCGAATCCCAATAGCTCAAAACATTTGCTTGATATCCGCGGTCAAAGCCACAGGAAACAACCGAAACTTTAAAATAATCGTGGTAAGATCGGCTTGTAAATTCGATCCAGAATGTTACGCAAGGCTAAAGTACTGAAACCACACCGCAAGCATTGACCTGAATAAACACCGCGCCACACGAGGCGCGCCGTCAGCAGAACTTGAAGCCATTGACGTCAATCGGAGGCTACGTGCGCTTCCGCTGCATCGACCTGGCATTCTTGATCCAACTTTGATCATTGATTCATTACTTTAGTTTTACTTAGAATAATTATTTTATATTGTAATTTTTATAATTAAATATTATTAAATAAAATCATTTTTTTTGCAACCTCCGATTGCTGCCCACGTAATTGGCGCAGTCGGTAGGATAGCTGTAAAATAGAGTCAAGTGAATAGATCACGGGCCCCGCAGCTATCACGAACCTACTGGGAGCGGCAATCTGGACGGAATCAGGACATAGATTCGGCGAAAAAAATGTTGTAAGTGCTTTGAATCTTTCTCAGTCCTTACCTTCCTACTGATAATTCTTTACCGTATTTTACTTACTGCTATTTCTTTTTCTGTGTAACTGTGTATTTTGTGTGACTTTCTTGTCTGTGCATTTTACATGTTATTTTTAGCTTATGTGTTAGAATAAATATTCCAAAATTTTCCATCCGAGAGAATCGCGGACTGTTAGGTTAAGTAATAGTAGTAGATCTAGTAATAGTCGCCTTAGTGTTATAGACGAACATAGGAATTTAGAAGAGCTTACGATGAGTTCAGACATAGATACGATCTATAAATCACTCAGACTATTACCGGAATTCGACGGCAACCCGCACGTGTTAACGCGTTTCATACATCTATGCGACCAAATAGTGATAGCACATTTTAAAACTGAAGCAGGGCACGAGTTACAAAACTTGGCCCTCATCAATGGTATTTTAAATAAAGTAACCGGACCCGCGGCTAGGTTAATTAACGGGAACGGTATCCCCGAAAACTGGCAGGGTATTAGAAGTGCTTTAATCAACAACTTTGCCGACCATCGAGACGAGACCGCGTTGTATAGCGATTTGTCCCTTCAAACCCAAGGGTCTAGCACCCCTCAAGAGTTCTATGAACGGTGCCAGAACCTTTTCAGCACGATAATGACTTATGTGTCCCTACATGAAAATATCGGTAGCACTATCGAATCCAAACGTGCTCTTTATAGCAAACTTACACTTCAAGCATATTTGCGAGGTTTAAAAGACCCATTAGGATACAGAATTCGTTGCATGCGCCCTAGCACAATGGAAAAAGCGCTCGAATTCGTTCAGGATTAGCTCAATACTTTGTACATCCAACAACGAAATGAAGGTAGCTCTAATAGGAAAGACTTGCAAACCCCGCAGAGCCACAATCCGCCCCCGCACAACTTTATGCCAAAATTCGGTATCGGTGCCCCTATAAGGCAACCACTTTTTAGCATGCCTGGTCCATCTCGGCAACAGCCAATGCACCCTCATCCAGCACAAGGCTGGAGACCACCCTTTCAACCACACATGCAACAACCACGTGGTCCAACGCGTACCCAGCAAATAATGCGCGCCCCTCCACAGAACTATAACCCACAAAATAACGCGTTTAGAATGCCTAGCCAGCCACAGCAATCCTTTAGGTTCGGTAATGATCAGCCCCGTCCAATGAGTGGCGTAAGTCACTTTGTACCGCGAACCTTACCACCGACCCTACATGACTGGCGAAAATCAGGTAATCCGCCCCCGAGTAATTACTTTAAGACTCGCGAAGTAAACTTTAACAAATTTGACAGTGATTACAATGACTATAATTACGAGTACGACTATGGGTATTTAGACTACGACCAACCATACTGTACTTACGACTACTCTGAATATCCGTACTATCAGGAGCCATACTCTTATTCAGAGACCGCAATAGTAGAAGAGGTAGATCAGGCAACCGCTGGTGCTACTTCATCAAGTGACGTAAATTTTCGGACGGAGTCGAATTCCGAAAAGCAAAAATAGAAGTCAACCTTCACATACAACGGCAGCTGGGGTATATTCAAATAAGTAACCCCCCATTAAAACTACTTATAGATACAGGAGCTAATCAATCTTTTATTAGTCCTGAAGCTGTCGAAAAATATTTTAGTAACGTCCCACTCAACTATGACCCTTTTGAAGTAACGAACGTGCACGCAACCAGTAAAAATAATTATTCCATCACATTGCCCTGTTTCCCTGAGTTCTTTGAACCAGGCGACATAACTTTGTTCGTGTATAAGTTTCATGACTACTTCGACGGACTGATAGGACTGGACTTGTTAGATATTTGGGGTTCTAACATAGATCTAAGAAATAGACTACTAAAGACCCGTAATGCGCATATTCCCATCCAAATGTATGACTCACGAAATGCAAATCTTTACGAGGAAATCATTCCGGCTAACTCGTCCAAGTTACTAAGGTTACCAGTAAATACGCGAGACGGAGATGTGATAGTAGAAACGCAAACCATCTGTAACTGTCTTATAACAGAGTGTGTAACAAATGTTGTGAATAATCGCGGTTGGGTTGAAGTTACTAACTCTACAACAAATGACGTCATATTTTCTATGGATAGGCCAGTAGAAGCTCAACTGTTTAACTTAGAAACTGAAAGTACTGAAATTTTATCGGACCGTGCTAATGAAGTCGTTTCTCGACTTCGAACCGAACACTTGAACGCGGAAGAACGTGCTAATCTAGAACGTCTCTGTGCTAGCTATGCTGACGTTTTTTATCTTGAAGGCGAACCATTAACATTCACCAACAAGATAAAGCATAAAATCAGAACAACTGATGAAATTCCAGTACATACTAAAACCTATAGATACCCGCACGTTCATCGACAAGAGGTCAGAGATCAAATCAGTAAGATGCTCGAGCAAAACATAATTAGACCTTCGGACTCTGCATGGAGCTCCCCGATTTGGATTGTACCCAAAAAAGCGGACGCATCTGGTAAGGTCAAATGGCGCCTTGTCGTTGATTTTAGAAAAGTGAACGAGAAAACAATTGATGATAAGTACCCCATTCCCAATATAACTGACGTACTTGACAAACTGGGTAGGTGCCAATATTTTACAACACTTGACCTAGCTAGTGGATTTTATCAGGTCGAAATGGACCCTGAAGATATACATAAGACAGCTTTTAACGTAGAGAATGGTCATTATGAGTTTTTGAGAATGCCAATGGGCCTCAAGAACTCTCCATCAACTTTTCAACGTGTGATGGATAACGTTCTTAAGGATCTGCAGAACGAAGTTTGTTTAGTGTATCTGGATGACATTATAGTGTTCAGCACCTCGCTACAGGAGCATATCCTGAACCTAGAAAAAGTCTTTAAGAAATTACGCGAATCTAACTTCAAAGTACAGATGGACAAATCTGAATTCTTGAAGTTAGAAACGGAATTTTTAGGGCATGTCATATGTCGTGAAGGTGTTAAACCGAATCCTAATAAAATCCAAGCTATCAAAAATTATCCCTTACCTAAGACCCCAACAGAAATCAAACGTTTTCTCGGTCTACTTGGCTATTATAGAAAATTCATCCCTGACTTTGCACGTGTGACTAAACCACTAACACAATGTCTTAAAAAGGGTTCAAAAATTGTATTTGATAAAAAATATACCGAGTGTTTCGAACACTGCAAAACGCTGTTAACAAACGATCCTATCTTACAATATCCGGATTTTACAAAAGAGTTTATACTCACTACAGACGCGTCCAATGTTGCTATTGGTGCTATACTATCACAAGGTACTGTAGGCTCGGATAAACCGATTGCCTATGCCTCAAGGACTCTAAATTCAAGTGAATGTAACTATAGTACCATAGAAAAAGAACTTCTAGCAATCGTGTGGGCCACCAAATATTTCAGGCCATACTTGTTTGGGCGTAAGTTCAAAATTATTACGGATCACAAACCCCTACAATGGGTCATGAACCTCAAAGAGCCGAATTCGCGACTCACTAGGTGGCGCTTAAAGCTTAGTGAGTATGATTTCACTGTCATCTATAAGCAAGGCAAGTTTAACACTAACGCCGACGCATTGTCAAGGATCGAAGTTAACAATGAGGAGCTTATGTCAATAGTAGTTAATACATCCGAGAAGGCACCCACACTAGATGACTCTAGGACCATCACTGCAGCAGATGCTGATGATGACTCTAGAACAGCTACTGTTCATACTGATCGCGAAAGTCCCATCCTAGAAATTCCAATCTCAGACGACCCTCTCAATAGATTTACTAAACAACTAATTTTTAATGTAGTTGGCGATATCAAGGGTAGGCCGGTCATCACAAAGCCATTTGAAACTAACACGCGAATATCTATTCAACTATCAGAAAATAACTTAGAAGAAGATGTTATCGCTGCCATCAAAGAATACGTTCATCCTAAAATTAAAACGGGCTTACTAATCAATCCACCTTTAGCTATGTACAAAATCATCCCCATCATTCAGAAAACATTTAAAAATTCATCTATGAACCTAACACTTACTAAAAATGAAGTAGAAAACGTTAGAGAGTACCTTAGGCAGCAGGAGATAATTAACAAGTATCATGATGGGAAAACTAATCATAGGGGCATTAATGAGTGCTATCTTGCACTGTCTCATAAATACTATTGGCCGAAAATGCGAGAGAACATCACTAAATTTATAAATGAATGTACTGTTTGTGGACAGGCAAAATACGATCGCAATCCAATAAAACAACAGTTCAAGATTGTACCACCGACTACTAGACCATTCGAATTGATTCACTTAGATGTATTGACTATTCAGAGTGAAAAATTCTTAACAATAGTAGATGCATTTTCTAAGTACGCCCAAGCCTATCACTTGAGGGATGGTACGGCAGTCAGCATAGTTCAAGCACTACTCAACTTCAGCACGCATCATTCTATACCTATTACTATTGTCACTGATAACGGCACCGAGTTCACAAATCAACTAATCGCGGAATTTGTTAGAATTCATCAAATCCATCATCACCGGGTAGCACCCCACGCACCCAACGAAAACGGGATAGTAGAGAGATTTCATTCAACGATACTTGAACATCTCCGTATCTTGAAACTTAGCCACAAATCTGAATCCGTTATTAATCTAATGCCTTACGCTATTCTAGCCTACAATAATAGCATCCATAGCCTTACGAAATGCAAACCAATTGAAGTAATTACCGGACATTATGATCCCCGCGATCCATTTGACATTGACGTCTCATCTCAGCTATTACAGCAGTACACAATAAATCATAAAGCTAAGATGACTTTGGCCTATAACACTATACAAGAACTCTCTAATACCTCTCGTAGAGACCTAACTGAAAATCGGAATAGGAACCGGGAACCCGAAGCTGAGTATTCCCCTGAGCAACAGATTTTCGTCAAAAATCCGTTTGCTTCGCGCCAAAAACTAGCTCCCCGGTACACGCACGACGTTGTAATGGCTGATCTCCCTATTCATATATATACTAAGAAAAAGCGAGGTCCCATTGCAAAAACTAGACTTAAGAGAGTTCCTAAGTCAGCCACATTGTTGCAGAGTGCTCCTGATGTTTCATCTCCTCCTGCCACCAGCTCTCATGCAGGAGATAAGACTTGAGAGTCTCGACGACGGCCCTGGCATCTTACCTTTCAAATTAGGACCGGCTAAAATAGTCTCCCATTACCATTCCTTTCTACAACATGTTAATCTTATGAATATAAGAGACAAGATTAATTCAGTTAACTCACAGTTAGATAGTGTTAGCCCTGACCTTCACAATAAAACTAGGTCTTTATTTGAACCCCACATAAATTACCTCAGAAATAAGCTTGATAGTGTTTTAGAACAATTAGAGACTTTTGAAAGTCATCGTGTTAAATGAGGGCTCGTTGATGGTCTTGGGTCCGTTATTAAAAGCATTACAGGCAACCTCGACTACACTGATGCACTACATTATAACCAAGCGTTAAAATCTCTTCAAAATAACGAGGATAAATTATTTACTGAACTTAACAGTCATGTTAGTCTATCAAAAGATTGGACGAATCAATATTCGAAAGTCATAGATAGCATAGTAGATAATCAGAATAAAATATTAACACTTGTAAATAAAATTAACGAAAGTGAAGCTACTAGAGATACCGATTTAATAAAATACGCACATCTGGCACAGACTCTTATTATACTAGGTGATAACGTAGACTCTATCTCACAGGAACTTCTTAAATTACAGAACGTCCTAGCTTTTATTAGGGCATCCACAACGCATCATTCAATATTAAATTTGTATGCGATACGCTCTATGATAAGCAAGTTGAGCTCGCTTTATGGCAGAGACAGAGTAGTAGACTTAGATACTAGAGAATATTTCGATATAATAAAACTAGGTTCATACTACGTAGGTGATGAAGTAGTTATAGTCTATAAATTTCCTATTATTCTATCATATGTATTTGAGTTATATAAATTATCTATTGTCCCGAACAAATACCACGAGATCCTATCTCCTCCATATCCTTACCTAGCCCTCCATGAGAAAGATTTCAGGTACATAGTGGCAGAATGCCCGAAGACCAGTAAATGGTACCTCTGTGTAGAAAAACAGAACCTCCAAAGCCGAACATCCGAAGACTGCATTATGCAACTCATCGACACGCAACAAAGGAGCGCCGCCTGCAGCCCTACTCCTGTAGCCTTGGAAATACCTGCATATGAAGAACTAGACGAGAAACACTATACGCTCAGTTTTCCCGCTCCAACAAAAGTCCATCTATCATGCGGTCAAGACCTCTACAAAACACTACTGGGTAGCTACCTCGCTATAATTCCACAGCAATGCTATCTAGAAACACCACACTTTACGATCTCTAACACTAATGATCGTTTAAAGGGACAAGCTATGAAGATAATGGACCTGCCTAATATCACTACCACCGCTCAATCTACCATGTCTACTATGAAACTGCATTCTATTAATCTGAATAACCTTCATGCAATAAACACGAAGATCTCGCAGCAGCAGCCGATCAATCAGAGTAAAGAAAGCAACTACAGCATCTATCATACTACCATACCTATGTATGCAATTATAATAGGTACATGTGCGCTAACAAGTGCCCTGTACTATCGCAAGTACAACGCAGAAGCTCAGAAACCACCCGCAACCACAGAACGAGAAGAGCTAGAGCTACAAGAAATCTACACCTTGCCCACTACTACCAGAAGGGTTGCTAACGATCAACCCCCAGCTCAATTTACGACAAAAGTCTTCAATACTCGCTGTTCTACGGGGGGAGGTGTTACGCAAGGTAACTGTAAGTACTGAAACCACACCGCAAGCATTGACCTGAATAAACACCGCGCCACACGAGGCGCGCCGTCAGCAGAACTTGAAGCCATTGACGTCAATCGGAGGCTACGTGCGCTTCCGCTGCATCGACCTGGCATTCTTGATCCAACTTTGATGATTGATTCATTACTTTAGTTTTACTTAGAATAATTATTTTATATTGTAATTTTTATAATTAAATATTATTAAATAAAATCATTTTTTTTGCAACCTCCGATTGCTGCCCACGTAATTAGAATGTAAACAATCGTTCAGCGAAACGTCAGTATCTATGCACTTCTGACTGGCGTTCAAAACAATGCGGACCGGTTTGTCCGGCCGTGAAATCGGGTGATGCGGTATTCCAAAATGATCGTCGTCGATAGTTGAAGCGGGAGCGGGCGAAAAGATTTGACGTTCAAGATAGTCTCTCATCACGTTATCACATTCGGTTTTTAAAGCGGGGTTCGTCTGAAACCGGCGTTCGTCAGGCACCGAGGCAGTCGTCATAGAATCTCCTAACAAACAGGTTGGTTGCGAGAAAGGCACAGCGCTAACGTATCGTCCTGACTCATTATCGCGGTGTGTATTGGAAACGTAAAAATCTTCGCATGCTCGATCAGCCTTAGACATATTATGTGTCACCGAGGGCACGGACTCGATTTGCAAAAAATTTGATACTAACGACTCAATCGACTCATCACTCGATGTGAAAAAGGTCTGACTGCAGTGATTACGCGGCGAGTTGTCATTGTGACAAGGTAGTGCGGCTATAGATCCGATAACTAAGTGACCGAAAGCGGATTCCAAAATGTCAGGTTTACCCGGCGGTCCTAGTGTTCTCCCAGGTCTAAACTCGTGTAACATAAAATTTTACTAATACATTTGACATGAATGTTTATGTATCAGATTCCTTGGTTATTCAACTATCTCTGACAAAATTTCGTCTCTTAACTCGCTATAGGTATGGCACAAGAGCCATTTATTCCCAACTCGGCGCAAACTTTTGACGCGGGCGCAGGTCGTAACACTCGGGAGCAATCACGAGGGCGCCACAGGGCTCCTTAGGCAAGTTAATATCTCCATAAAAACTTCAGCGCCTAAGTGAATATCAATATCCGCGGGAACGTGAAACTGCGGGTCAGCGAGTTAAATGCGGTCTAGGCAGTTCAATGACGAAATATTAAACTCATAGGTAGGCAAATTATCTGAGATCGTTTTAATTACTAGCGGTTGAATCTGCAAGCTAAAGTTTTTATCGTAATAAGAATGCAATGTTATGTTTGTGATGCCGGAAATAGTCTGAGAACTGTTGCCTATTCCATTTACTGATCGATCCGTACAATCATTAAAGATGCGAATGCCTAATCGTTTACAAACATGGCGAGTTACGAAATGGTTCTGTGACCCTGGAGTCAATTAAATCCTAACACGAGCGATCGATCCGTCCCTGCACTTTACATTAGCTAGGGCAGTACCTAATAGAACACAGTGAGGTTTATGCGGATTTTTCTTACTAGCACTCATGCTGCAAAAGGGAGCTTCATGGTCTGCTGGTCTATCAGAAACCAAGTTTGAAGACGCGAACATTTTTTGTCCAGTAGCTTCTAGACTATTTAATAAGGTATCGCGAGAGTACGTTGACATCGACGGATCAACGTGAGACGTGTTTGGTACCTGAAAATGCAGAAGGCTTTGGTGAAATTTGGACCCACATTGCTTACAAGAAGAGGTTGACTTACAAGAATTCGTAGTATGTTGTAAACTTAGACAATTTACGCACGCGCGAAGTTTTTTAATGTAATTATAACGTTCGCGCGGAGTGAGCGATTTAAATTTCGCACAGGAATACAGGCGATCATGATCCGATTTGTCAGATAGTGAACAGCTGGCTTTGTTATTGTTTACAACAAAAGACCGATTACTTATATATACTTTGATGCGATCGCGAACAAAACAAGTTAGACTGTCGAGAGTAGGTATATCTTTGGTGCAAAGAGGGTCCTCAAGTCGGCGATAGGCGCTGCCGAGGACGCAGCGAGAGCCGAGATGCTTGAGGGAGTACGGGAGACCATACAAGGCGGCGCAGAATTAACTGCGCCCCTTTGAACCCCCGCTGACGGAGACCCTCGAGCCGACATTATTGGATGCGGTTGTTCGGTCTCTGTTTCCGTTTAGGACCAACTTCGCCCCACCAGTGATGGACCCCCGTGAGCAGTGGCTCCGCCGGAAGATGGGGAGGAGGAGGCACCTCCAGTCACGGTGACCGAATTCGTAGGGAAGGCTCTCCACCTCCGCGCCAAGAAGACGGCCCCTGGGCCGGATGGCGTCCCTGGACGGGTGGTGGCCATCGCCGCCTCCCAGATAGAGGAGAGGTTTCGGGACTATTAAGCGCATGTTTCGCGTCTGGGAGGTTCCCGAATCCTTGGAAGGAGGGGGCAGTTGTGCCTTCTCCGGAAGGAAGGACGCCAGGCGGACTCCCCATCTACATACTGGCCCATCGTTCTGCTCGATGAAGTTGGTAAAATGTTCAAGGGGATCGTCGCCAAGCGGCTGAACGGCCACCTGCGGAAGGTCGGACCGGACTTGTCGGACGCCCAATTCGGTTTTCAAAGTGGGCGTTAGACTGTAGACGCGTTGGCCTTACTCAAGGGCCAAGTGCTGGAGGCTGTGGAGGCAAGGGACGGAGTTTTGGCTGTGTCATTTGACATAGCCAACGCCTTCAACTCCGTCCCTCACTCGACAATATTGGAAGCACTCCGCTACCACGGTTTGCCTCAGTATCTGCGGAGGCTTCTGGCCGACTATCTGGAGGACAGAGCCGTTCTCCTCGTAGATAGAATTTGGGGCGGCCCAAAGCGCGGTGCCGGCTCTTATACGCCGGCATCTTGAGGAGTATGGCCCTCTACGGGGCCCCTATCTTAGCTGACTCACGCCACTGCACTCCGCAGACCCCAAAGGGCTATTGCACTGCGGGTGGCGAGGGCTTACCGGTCGGTAGGGTTGGCGGCGGCGTGCGCTTTGGCTGGCACTCCTCCTTGGGAGCTCTAGGAAGAGGTTCTTGCCAAAGTGTACGAGTGGACGGCGAGGCTTATGGCAATCGGGTAGTGCCCCACCTTGGAAGAGCGGATGGCCGTCCGGCGTGAGGCGAGGGATGCAGTCGTCCATGATTGTCCACGGTTTCCTATCATTCCGTCTGGTTCAGGTGTTATCCGGGCATGGATGCTTTGGATCATACCTGCACCGAATCGGAAGGGAAGAATTACTGGCATGCCATGATTGTGGCGCAGCGGAAGACACGGCGCAGCACACCCTCGAGGTGTGTCCGTCGTGGTCCGAGCTGCGCCACAATTTAGTTGTCGTAGTCGGGCCGGACCTCTCGCTCCCCAGCGTTTTTACTGCCATGCTGGAGGGCGAGGGGAACTAGGCAGCGGTCGCCTCCTTTTGTGAAGACGTGATTTCCCAAAAGGAGGCAGCAGAGCGCGCAAGGGAGGAAGACCCCCTTGCGGCGCCACTGCGTAGACGAAGAAGGGGTGGAGAAGGCGATTGAATGATAGTCGCCTTCTCCCTCTTCTCTTTTCTTTAAATTTAACCTATAAGAACCACACACAGGCATGAACATGCTGCACTTTTGCCGTACTTACCAAGTGACATTAGCAGAACTTAGATGCATAAACATTTTAGTGAGACCTTTTGACATAACCCGATACATATATTTTGTACATCTTATACAGATCACATGTTAATAAATTAACATATCTTTCACTACTCTTGATAATGTATGGTATGGATGATATGGTATGAATTATGCTAAGCTATTAGGTATTTTCTATGCTAAGTTATTTTCACAGAAAAGACACATCATATTGGCTGTGCAGTTTCAAAACCTAGCAAAAGACATCTTTTGTAAAAACGTGTTTTTATTAATTGCATCTTGTTAGATAGTATAATGATACTGTCCAAACGCCAATAAAACACCCCAAAACGATTTTTATTCATTACTCTAGTAAGAGGGGATAAATTCTTAAAAAGTTAAGTAAACCATTTTTAAACATAATACTTATAGCACAACAGTTTTAAAAGGCATGCCCCATGCTCGTTTTTGAATTTCATTGTCAATGCGACTTACTAGGGCTTGAAATGGTAACATCAAAGTTGAATTGCGCGCGTATACACGTACAGCTCAGATTATTTATACATATTATACTTCCTAACCGTTTTTACAAATAGTTTGAGCTTCTTATAGTATGACTTTTTAAAGTATTAACGCCTGCTTAGCGATACCAAACATTGCAATTTTAAGAGAGAAAAATTCACATCTTCGGACGCAATAATTGCAAAGTTTTAGCTTAATTTACCAACAAGCTATATAATTCTCAAGATTTAGTAACGAGTGGTCAAATTTCTTCTGAAACTTAATTCATTACTGCTTTTCGCAATATTGCACTAATTGATGAATACATATTCTTATATTTATGTTACTAAGGGTTTGCTTGTAATTAATTACAAGCAAACCCTTAGTTTTATTCAACAATTATGTTTAGGTTAGCAGCTAGGTTTACAACATTGCTACTGTAGATATATTCAATATCGAAACCAGACTCCAATATAATGACCACATATTGTACTAGGTATGTGTTAAAAACAGATATTGCCCAATTTTAGTACCAGCACCTCCAGCACCTCCAGCTCGAGCTCTCAAGGCAGTAGCCTTGAGAGCTCGAGCTCTCGTCACCTTTGTCACACATTAAATAGTGAATTAAAAGAACAGCCTCCACACGAGGTGAACGCAACAAAACACGGGTGGACCTTTTGTTAAACCAATATCTGTGACAAGTACCGCAAGGTACAGCGAGGGAGAAGAGTCGAACTGTTCAATAATGTCATACTCCTCTCGGGCATCGGCAGTATCAGAAGGCACTAGAGCCAAAAAAAGGGGAAGGAAAGTTTTAGAAAGCAATTCACCAACTGCTTTAACACGCTCTATATTTATGAAAAAGAAGAAAACGAACATGATGAGCAGGGTGAGTCTGAATTCTTTGACTCTTCCCACTCAGACTCGGGCCAAGAATTAACTGCCTACAGTACTGAGTCTTGGTACAGAGATGCAGGAAAGACCAACTGATGAGCTGGTGCATATATCAGGGAACAACTTCAAACGGTTGAGAAAATTGAGGACAAATCACGTTACTTAAAAGGTAACTTCGTTCATAGCTTACGTGTAGCTTTTAGAACTATTGAGGCTGCTACAGCAGAGATGACACAACGGACGTCAGTAAATGTCAACATTGAGCGGTTGGAGCGGGAAAACTCTGAACTTCGTTTAAAGATGGTTGTTCTTGAATCGAAAGTAAAAAAACTGACCAAGGTATCGAACGATACCCTACCACTGAGCATTTTAAAGGTCAACACTACTAGATCAGCTAGACGTATCTGGATAACGTGAGTAGTTGCATCCGCGCATGTGCCCTCCGTCCTACTCTTGTCATGGGTGACTTCAATGCACACTCGCGGGAATGGGGAGGCTCCAGAGACGATATAAAGAGTCAGACAGTATCTGAGTGGGCAGCAACAATGGACCTAAGACTGCTAAATTGAGGCTCTGTCAGTACATGCGTCCGGTAGTAAGGGGAGTCAATTGTTGATTTATCATGGTCAACACCCTTTGCCCTGCCCTTGCTATCAGAATGGAGAATAGCGAAGGAAATCGTCACACTTTAGGATCATCGCCATATTGTTTTTAATGTGACCCTTCACTCGGGCGATAGCAGACGTCTTCATACTAATGTAACACCATAACGATGGTCACTCAAGCGACTTGCTAGAGACTTACTCGAAGCGGCTGCCATTGTGGCAGCTTGAGTGGGAAATGACCTTACTGACCCGAGACAGAAGCAGCTTGGTTTCGAGACATGATGACGTCGATTTGTGACACATCAATGCCTCAGGCTCAGCCAGTAGAGCATAAGGCAGTATATTGGTGGTCGGAGCAAATTGCGCACTTGCGCAAAGATTGTCTGCGCTCCCGACGTCAATTCACCAGATCCCGTAGAAGACAAGGGAGTTCTGCTGCGAAAACTCAGATCTTATACGTGGCATATCGTACCGCCACGAAAACACTTCAGATCACAATAAGTGATGCTAGGTCACGGTCATGGAATGAACTTCTTGAAGGCCTAGATAGAGAACCATGGGCACGACCGTACAAAACAGTATTTGGCAAACTGCGTCCATAAGTTCCGCCACTAACAGAAACCCTGGACCCTGATTTAGTAGAAGGAATGGTCAATAGGCTCTTTCTTAGACTGCATCGTAATCATGCTCTGTCTAACCCAATGCCTGAACTAATTGATTGGACCGATGAACTAAAGGTATCTGAACAGGAGCTGACCCGAGCTATTCAACGCCTGAAAGCTCGTAACACCGCACATGGCCCTGTGCGGCATCCCGGGCCGCGCATGGGTTCTAGCACTCAACGCTGCCTTGGGGGAAAAGTTGAGGCTATAATTTAATAATTGTCTCCGCAACGGCGTGTTCCCTACATACTGCAAGGAAGCGAAACTGGTTCTTTTAACGAAAGAAGGTAGGCCACTAGATTCACCTTCCGCGTATGGTCCCATTTATCTTCTAGACGAAGCTGGCAAATTATTTGAGAGAGTAATTGCCGACCGCTTAGGTAGACACCTGAGATGCGTGGGGCCAGATCTTTCAGACAACCAATTTGGATCCAGACATGCCCGATCAACAGTAGACGCAATCTTTCGGGTTCGTACGTTATCGGACCAGGCCGTATCTAATGGTAGAAAGGTATTAGCTGCAAGTCTCGACATAGTTGATGCCTTTAACTCTCTCTCTTGACGAACAATTAAAGAGGCTTTGGTGTACCACAATATACCAACTTACATGCAACGAATAATCAATTCGTATTTTCAAGACAGATGCGTGCAGAACATGGATAAGAACGGTACACTTAAAAGAAGGGAATTGGTCTGCGGTGTACCTCAGGGGTCTGTACTGGGTCCACTTCACTGGAACCTCGCATACGATGCTGTTCTAAGAGTTGATCTACCTAATGGAGTAAGTGTTGTCTGCTATGCAGATGATACTTTAGTTCTGGCTGATTGTGAAAGTTTTGACGAAACTAGGCAGCTTGCACAAAGCGGAGTAGCATGCGTAGTAAATAAGATACGTTAGTTGGGTCTGAATGTAGCTCCGCAAAAAGCAGAAGCTATTTGGTTCCACAAGGTCCCACAGGGCCGAGAGCCAGCCAGCTTTACAATCCAGGTTATCTCGTGGAAGTAGAAGTAGGGCGTTACCTTAAATATCTACGGCTCATCTTGGATAGTAGATGGTGGTTTGACGAACATTTCAGCCGTTTAGTCCCACGGGTCAAGAAAGTAGCGGGTACTCTGCACAGACTCTTACCCAACCTCGGAGGGCCGAAAGAAGGGGTTCGCCGTCTCTATGCGGGGGTTGTAAGATCGATGACTCTATACGGAGCTCCAGTGTGGTCAGAAAGGCTCTCAGAGATTAGGCGATGTAGATCTATGTTCAACAGTTTACAGCGTATAATAGCCATAAGAATTGCGCGAGGTTACAGAACAATATCTTTTGAAGCGGCCACGCTTAGAGCCAGATTTCCTCCACTGGACATACTGGCGGATATGGATGCACAGGTGTATATCCGTCTTCACAGGACTGACGAAAACCTTAGCGAATCTGAGGTGAGATAGCAAGAACAACGGTATGCACTTGAGAGATGACGTAAGCGACTCAGGGAGCCGCGAAACATGCGGCAACGTGCTGTCAGTGCAATCTTGCTTAACTTCGTGTATTGGTTGAAGAGAAAGGAGCCCGTCACTTATAGACTCACGCAGGTACTGACAGGCCATGGGTGTTTTGGCGAATTCCTGAACAGAATAGACCGAGAGCAGACACCACAATGTCATCACTGTGGGATTGGACCAGATTCCGCACAGCACACGCTCGAGCAGTGCACAGCGTAGAGCTCAGAGCGGCGGACTTTGGTTTTCTGTCAGCGCCTTATAGCATAGATAGATAGATAAACTCTTTCATGCAACACCATGTGGTGTTATTACACTTAATTTTAAAGTGTTCATTTGTTTGTTGTACTTTATAACGTTATAAGGTACAACAATAAAGTGAAAACTTAAAATTAAGTGTCACAGTGGAGCGATCTCTTCCACACAACCAAACCCTCGCACCACTAAAAACGCAAATTTACCACAGAATGTAAACTCCTTACTGTTATCTGTAATGATAATATTGCAAGCAGCAAACGGGAAGTCGTCTGCGTTTTATAATTTTCTTTTGCGTACTAGAGACTTTTAGCACGTACATGTCAGGCTAGATAATTTTAGCGCACAAAACGAAAATTGGCTCTTATGTTCAATGGTTGTTAATATGATTAACAGTGATGAAGCCATTGCTATAAAAGCAAATATTCTCCATTACTTTGAACCCGGCCACGCATTTATGAGCAGTGACTAAGTGACCCACCAGGTAGAGCTGGCCATGAAAAAAAGGTTAACTGTAGAATTTCCTTCGTTTTAAAGAGTGTGTATGTTGAATTAATAAATCAAGAATAATTGTACACAAAATAAAAATCTAAATATCCAACTGAACAAGGGCTTATTTAAAAAAATATGATAGAGGCATATTTTTCCCCGGTAGGTATGATCTCATGTAGAACAATTTCGAAGATACTATGTATATTTCTATTCGTTTCACGAATGATAAATATTTAAAAACCCACGTTCACAAATTTAGTGAAATTCTTTTAAAGCAAATAAAATGCTCAAGTAAAAATAAAAGTTTTAATAAATATTGTTATAATTTGCAAAACATTGGCTTTTAATTATTAAAATTGTGTTTGTCCTTATTTAGTGCTTTAACTTCCGTTGGTTGAATATTAAATTCCAATATTTTTTGTTATTGTTTCACTATAATGCCGTTATCGCAAAATGTTCTTAGTTTAACTGCGTTTTAGCGTAATTTATCAAGTTTTTCCTTGAAATTGATAAACATTTG
The DNA here is from genome assembly GCA_917880725.1 of Selenia dentaria. Taxonomy (NCBI): domain Eukaryota; kingdom Metazoa; phylum Arthropoda; class Insecta; order Lepidoptera; family Geometridae; genus Selenia; species Selenia dentaria. Next base: position 2,914,018 of record OU862887.1, read on the forward strand.
TAGTTTACCAGACTAAAATGCGGTAAAATGCAATAACGACACCAAGGTCTAACATAATATGAGTCCTATTTTTATAACCTAATGATAAGCTAAACAAGATTTTTGTACTATAACGACTTTTAAGCTTAACATTTATAAGACTTTTTTTAGTGTTTTAAAAGACAATATTTTTATTTTAAGTAGAAACACTAAAATGCCGTTAAGGTATACTTAACGGCATTTAAGTCCATTATTCAATAAAAATTAGAAACATCGATGATAAACTAAAACGAAAAATGCGTTTTTTAATATAATTATATAATATTTACAATATGGCAGATGAATAATTAAAAAGTATTTTACTTGATGTATGTTTTGGTGCTTTTGGGTTACATAATGGTGTTATCATCGAGAAGTTACATAGGTTTAAATTTTCCCCGCGATTTTTGCTCATAACCTAAAATTGGGTTTAGGTAGATAACGGCATCATAGATATACCACGGCAGTATTGTACTCATGTAAAATTAATAAATATGTCGCTGTAGACGATTAAAACTTATGAAAACAAATATAAATTTGGGGCGTTTATTTTGTTTAAAGGATATCTTAAAAAATATTATGACTCCTCTTTTGCAGATGTACCTACAAATACTCGTATCTACGTTTTTCAGCTATTCAACGAGGTATAAAAATCTATATTTAATCAAAAATTTAAAAAAAATCTTAGTTGCGTGCCCCCAGGGAGCACACACATTTTTTTCAATTCGGTCCAGTAGTTATTGAGTTACAATCATATAAAAGCACAAATCTTTCTTCTGTATAATACCTATAGTACGAGGATTTGATATATACTATAAGTTTGGATATGGATGTTTGTTAATCTTTCACGCTCTAACGGGTGAACCAAATTTGATGAAATTAGGTCTAGCCTCTTCGCCTACGTCAAGATCGTATTTAGGTATGACTTATCTTTTATCAATAGATTTCTGTTATAGGTGTGGCAGTTTCTGATAGCTTATTCAAAAACACGCTATGATTTTAACAGCTCGATACACTAGACGTGCTCGGCGATAGAGTCGGCATGTCATCCATCTTTGTTATTCAGCCGACTGTAGTCGAGCGGTTCCGATCCCACCGACAGACAAAGGCCTACTCCGAAATATGAAGTTTGGTTTGACGAATTTCGGGTTTTCAAAGAAAGTGAAACAGCACAAATACAATTAAGGGTGATGAAATGTAATGACGTTGTTTTCCCAAGGTGATTAATTTTATCACTTCCCAGGTCGGAATCGGTCGCATCCGCAGAAACGTGATGGGATTGGTATGTACTACGTACGGTATAGTATTATTATTATTTACTGATCGATTTACTGGTTTACTACTATAATTTACAAAGTATTTAAATTTACTCATAAACTATAAACAATTATAGTTCAACATGGGTTTACATGATCAAACTTGTGTTTGATCATGTTTTTTGTTGTTAAATAAATATTTTACGACAGAACATAACATGTTATTTATCTATATATATATATATATATATATATATATATATATATATATATATATATATATATATATATATATAAAAGAAAGTCGTGTAATTTACACGATTTATAATATAACTCAAGAACCGCTGTACCGATCAGTTTAGCGGTCTTGAGTGAATCACCTGCGATACATACATGTTGTTTTTAAACACAACAAAACAAACAGTTTCGCCTATATATCCTCGAATGGCAAAGCAGCGGTATTATAATACGATATATTCATCATCATCATCATCCATCACCAAGGAGGTGAAACCTAGGGGCGGTAACATCAGTCTACCGGTATTGATTAAATCGATATTTTCGCCTATATCGAATGGCGGCAGTGGTGTTTTAAACGCCTACGTTTCACCAGATATGTTTTTGGTCTCATATTATGGGGGGTGAGCCTATTGCCATCTACGGGTAACTGTTCCAGACTTTGGGCTGTTTTTAAGAATATTTTTCTTTCTCAGAAAAAAACTGTTCACCCCCGGGATCGAAACCCAAGACCTCGAGGTTCCGAAACGGCACTTCCATTACTTTACGAAGACCGAACGAGCGAAGCTGCTGGCGGGTCAGTTAGTACATTATATCCCGGGGAAGCACATATGATACTTTTTATCATCATCATCATCCATCACCACGCGGGTGAAACTGCGGGGTGCAGTTTGTAAGTTTATATAGGTACCTAACGTAGTAAATAGTATAGCGTCTCTATACATAATATTTGTACAGGGGCATACATATAGTACCTATACACTTGTATACAGACTGACTAATTGAACACTTTACATAAACAAGGACATGATAATTCATGGTCACAAGAAACGTTTAAATAAATAAAATTAAAAAAATACCGTTAAACTACAGAGGAAACCTTCATTCTATGAATGTGCTATAACTCGAAAATTATGGACACCGTCCGAACGGGGTTAATGACCCAAAGCGCCGCGCCGCGTTCAAAGGAATCAAGCTGCGTCCGAACGGGGTTAATGACCCAAAGGGCCGCGCCGCCCGCGCCGCCAAAGGATGCCGCGATCGTCGGCCGCCCGCCCGGCCGCGCCGCGCTTTTATTACTACACGCGCGCCGCGAGTGACCATGTTTATTGTTTTGAGTAGACAATTAAAGTTCAATTAGGTAAATATTAGGCACCTATTTTTTTTTCTTAATTAGAACGAGAATCGAGTACTGAGCACTATATATCAATATGTAAAGTGTTCAACCAGTCACCCTGTATAACTATATCATATACTTGTACTTTCAAATAAATATATATACAGTAATGAATTGATTATCCGGCAGGTACTCGAAGAGGGCGCCAGGGCGGGGCCTAAAAAATAAAAAGAAAAATTTCAGGCTCGCCAAAAATTACATTAAAAAAAATGCTACCTAAACTATCATATCATTATTGGCCATTGCAACGTCAAATTAAGGAATTACCATTTTTTGCCAAAATATGTTAAATGCCTTGCCGAACTGCATAAAGTAGGCATGTTTAAAAAAAAATAGCCACCCACCAACCACCAAGGCCGCCATACGTATTTTTTTTCACAAGAGGTACTCAAACTTGGGCATTAAAAACAGAAATCTGCTGTTGTGGTTCTTCAAACCTTTTATTATAAATGCATTAGCTAACTATCACTTAGGTAGCACGTCAGCAAGGTGCAACATTTACATTTCGGAACATTTGGCGAAAATAAGGTGATTGCTTAATTTGACGTTGTAATGTCCAATAATGTTATCATAGGCAGCAATTTTTTTTCCAAATGTCGTATTTTTCAGTCCAGCCTGAAATGTTTTTCTTTTATATACGTTTCTAAATATGACATTACGGGCATGGTTTTTATTATGACTTATTAAGACCACACCCAAGACTGGTTTGTCCCGTTGAAATATCCATAAGCTAACCTTACTATCAAACGCACAACCATGTACCCTAAAATATAAAATTAATTACAAATAGTTAGAAAAACTTACTAAAGCTTCCAGTACTTCATCTATAGACGTAGAACGTTGCAAATAAGTTTTGTAAGTAAGACCTTTGTATATATTTTATGCACTTAATGAATGTTTGAGCAAACGAAATCACCGCGCAACACTAACCGACCGAATAAGGATAACAGACGATGCACGTCCTGTTTAAATACTACCATGACTAATATTTTTATCACAAAATAATAATTTGCACTTTGCTGTACAAATATATGTATTATTATAATGAAACGATTGATAAGTACATATTATTTATTTAAGTGATAAAAATATCTGCGTAAACTACTATGTTTCAACATAATTTTAAATCGAAATTTCCTTATCTTTACATTGTAACTGTAACCTTCATAAGAAGTACAAATAGTCTGCCAGGTTTGAACCTGTAGGTACTACTACCGTCGTACCGTAACTACTTATTATACCTAGGTTCGGCGTATGTCTAGATGTACCGAGAAGACCTACAACCCACCCCCTATTAGACCACCGTAGGCGTGTAGGGCACTACGGCTATTAAAATAGAAACGCTGAGTCTGTCCCAGGGTTGGCATAAACAAATGTTCAATAAAACAGTAAATAGGTAACAGCTTTAATTATGCCAAATGATGTCTAATGAGTAAATATTTTGGGCTTATACTATATATATTATAGAATAGTAGCTTAAAGTTTGTATAACTTATATAATGCTCAAAGTCGCACAACGAGCTATGGAGAGGGCTATGTTCGGCGTTTCTCTACGTAATCGAATCAGAAATGAGGAGATCCGTAGAAGAACGAAAGTCACCGACATAGTCCAGAAGATTAGCCAGTTGAAGTGGCAGTGGGCAAAGCACATAGCACGCAGAACAGATGGCCGATGGGGCTGGAAGGTTCTGGAGTGGAGACCACGGACTGGCAAGCGCAGCGTAGGTCATCCACCGACACGGTGGACAGATGACCTGATAAAGGTCGCAGGACGACGTTGGATGCAGGCCGCTTCCAACCGGTACTTTTGGAAAATCATGGGGGACGAAAATATGTTCAGCTGTGGATGTCCTACGGCTGAGATGATGATGGTGATGGACCTATATAAATATTGTTTTTTTACCTAAAACTGGAACCGATTTCAACACCAAAAAGTGTAAAATAACTTGTTAAAGTTGGTACCATGATAGTTCAAAAGTACTATTATCACAATATTGTGTGCATGGTATTGAGTTTTTCAACAAGTTATTTCACTCTGTTTAGTGTTGAAGACGGTTCTGGTATTTGGTAAACTAAAATTTCACTCACAAAGGTCACTAAAATAGTAACCTTTGCGGGATCGGTAGTAATTCGCTTGTTCCGAACACCGACTAAACTAGCGAACTAAAATCTACTTTTAGTTAATACGTATTACGTACGTTCTTATTGTGTTCATGCTTAAGTCCGAATTCGTATAATGCTTGCAAGTGACTAGATTTTGTACTTTAACTGCTAATAGTGACTGAATTCTTAAATTCGCCGTTTCTGTTTAATTGTGGGTATGTTTAGTGCAAATTTAATCGTCATGTAAGTTCGTGCTCCCTAGACTAGTCTAAACTGATGTAAAACTACCCACATTTCGATAGAATATTCATATGTTTAGAATTATCATTCTAAGTGTTACTCGAATGTAGATTTTAGTATTAACATAATAAGAACTACCATTGTTTAGAGAATGTTAGTTTAGTGTACGTACAAGCGAATCAGTACCGTCGATTGTCATTTACCGTTAATGATGATAACATTAAATCAGAAAAATAGGCGAACCACTTTTCAGTTATTGGAGTGTAACTCAAAAACTGCTGGGCCGAATTTGATGAAACTTAAATGGGACACCTCGAAGTACACTCTACCAAACCAAAAATCATCATTATTAAAATCGGTTCATATAAATATATATATATATATATATATATATATATATATGTAGTGACACAAATTGCAATTATGCATTTTTGTAGAGCGACTGCCGAGCGCCCCCCTCCGCCATCAGTCGTCTCCCGTATCGCAGAGCAATTACACTGCACACTAAAATTGTAATTAAGTTAATGTTTGGACAATACAAATCGGATATACATCTACAGTGATTTTATTTCATTAGTGATAGAGCTGGGTCAACTATAGACATAGGAGGACCCACATTGGTGACCCCGACGTGATCAAAAAAACAGCTTACAAAGCGCTTGCACTTTGTTCCACCCGGTACCGGATGCACCGCTAGCTATTATGGCTGATGCCTCGGACACGTGTGTTGGATCGGTAATTTAGCAGTATGTCAACAACGCATGGAAGCCGTTAGGTTATTTCTCCAAGGCATTATCACCAGTTCAACGTAAGTACTCTGCTTACGATCGCGAACTATTAGCCATATACATGTCTGTTCTACATTTTAGAAACCTGCATGAAGGACGATTACTTACAGTATACACCGATCACAAACCTTTAATTTATGCATTTAAGAAAGTAGGTACCGACAAGGAAACACCTAGACGGACCCGACAACTAATGTTCATCAGTGAATTCACGACGGATATTCGATACGTACAGGGCAGCAATAATCAAGTTGCCGATGCACTAAGTCGCAGTATAGACGCTATCGAGTGTCCGACAACTGTCGACTATGCAGCGTTAGCACAAGCGCAAACACGCGACGACTACGTGACGAACGGGCAAGTATCAAATAACATTCAGTTGAAATGCATAACTTTACCAGGTTGCGATAAAAGAGTGTATTGTGATGTATCAACTGACTATGTTAGACCTTATGTACCGGAATCTTTTCGAAAAATAGTTTTCAATAGTATGCATAATTTAAGTCATCCCGGAATACGTACAACACGCAAAATGTTAAGTCAAAAGTTCTTTTGGCCAGGCATGAATCGCGATGTTGGTAAATGGGCTAAGACTTGTATACGATGTCAACGTGTTAAGGTGCAAAGGCATACGATGTCACAATTGCAAAAATTTCCATCGTGTGGCAGACTGGAACACGTCCATATTGATATAGTAGGTCCTTTACCTATTTCAGCTCAAGGCTATAGGTACGTAGTAACTATGATCGACAGATGTACGAAGTGGCCTGAAGCTTTCCCAGTTATAGCCATAACTGCGGATACGGTTGCCAAGGTTGTGTATGAAGGATGGATATCTCGTTTCGGCATTTTTCGTCGCTGTACTAGTGACCAAGGGAGACAGTTCGAATCAGCCTTGTTCACTCGGCTGATGCGTTACTTTGGAGTGGAGAAAATACGCACTACTCCATATCACCCACAAGGGAATGGAATGGTTGAGAGATTCCACAGATCTCTGAAATGCTCATTAGCAGCCCGGCTGGATTCGACATCGTGGGTGGAAGAGCTGCCAACGGTAATGTTAGGATTACGCGCAGCCATCAGAAGAGACTGTGGAGTAAGCGCAGCGGAAATGGTTTACGGGCAAGCGTTAAAACTGCCCGGTGAGTTTTTTGACATCACCAAACAGCCCGTATGTGAACCAGAAACGATAGTCGAAAGAATTAGGGATACTATCCGGAAATACAAACCTGTGGCTAAATTGCAACAAAGTTCACGCTCGATATTTGTACATCCTGACCTACAAACAACTGACTTTGTGTTTGTAAGAAATGATGCCGTACGAAAACCTTTTCAACCGACGTACAACGGTCCGTACCGTGTCGTACAACGAGGGAGTAAGGTATTCGTTATAAGAATTAATGATAAGATAGCGCGCATTTCGATCGATCGTCTTAAACCGGCATATGTACTTCAGGACGATGACGTAACCGATACGCAGAGAAGCTCATCAAACCCTGTACAGCATAATGAAAAAGGTACAGGAGGTGACGATAACGATGCAGCGCCCAAGGTTACCAGGAGTGGTCGAATTGTAAAAATACCGACTCGCTTTCTAAACGAAACGTTAGTTAAGTTTAGTACATATTAGTTGAACATACTATATGATAAGCTAGATTATTATGAGTAGATATTGAATGTACCCGAAATATCTTAGTTCAGAGTATAAGCGATAATAAAGTTAAGTGTTTACGTTATGTGTATCGTATTTACAAACGATTTTTTATGTATACTTACTTACGTTACGAGTAGATAATATAAGTCATATATTTAGATAGGTTTACAAAGAACGAAAAATATCATTGTATTACTTAGTAAATAATAAGGGTGCAACTTATATAATATGTATACGTATATGTTATTATGAGTTACGGATCAGCAAATGTAATTATTTCACAAGCATGTTAGTTATAACTATTACATACTTATTACAAAACTGCACGCTTGCGAAATGATAACTCAGCAAAGACGAATAAGGTAGACCGCGTAGCAGCGTATACTTTTGTTTGTTATGAGAATTTTATGGTGTACCCGTGTATCATATTACTTACATGATTTTGTAATTTTAATTAATTAAATTAGGAAGTTCATGATTTATTGTAAAATTGACGAAATGAGGATGACGCAACAAGTAACATATTTATAACTGGGTTTTGCGAATTTTATTCATTATATGTTTTTGTACTTGCAAGTAGCTGTGCACGGTGTTTATACTTAGTTTTCATAATGGGAAAGACACTAAGTAAAGAAAACAGCGAAGAGCAAATTATCATAGCTCAAAGTGGAAGTCAGGTTGAGGCGCACATGTCGCAGCAGACTATTTTAATGATGGTGATAACGTCTTTCCTGATAGTAGTAGTGCTGTACGTTCTTTGGCGACAATTTCAAAGCCGGGTAAAATCGTGGTTACGGCAACAAATAATGGCCAGCGCATCTCCGCCACAGGTGCATGTAATCCAGCCGGGGGCAGCACCAGCAGCGGTAGCGAGTATCGCGAACCCCGCGCCTGTTGGTCCCGCAGGATACCAGCCGCAGTAGTGACGTGACGTAACGTGTCGTGTACTTGCATGAGTAGATAGGTAATCGTCAGCCCAGTGTTATGTACTCAGTGTTACTCTACGTTGCATGATGCGTCATACCTTATCGCGTCGAGTGTACTAGCATGGTAACTTACTTACGTTTTGTTTTGTTTCGTTGTACTATTATTGTTTTGTTCTCTATATTCAAAAATATTTGTATATTTTTTTTTAAAAAAAGGGGGGAATATTGTAGTGACACAAATTGCAATTATGCATTTTTGTAGAGCGACTGCCGAGCGCCCCCCTCCGCCGTCAGTCGTCTCCCGTATCGCAGAGCAATTACACTGCACACTAAAATTGTAATTAAGTTAATGTTTGGACAATACAAATCGGATATACATCTACAGTGATTTTATTTCATTAGTGATAGAGCTGGGTCAACTATAGACATAGGAGGACCCACATATATATATATATTTATATATATATATTACTAGCTGCGCTCCGTGGTTTCACCCGCACGGTGATGGATGATGATGATGATGATGAAAAAATAATATAACCTATGTGACTCCGCGATAATGAAGCTTTCTAGTGTTGAAAAAAATTTTTAGATCGGCAATTTAGTTTTTGCCGTTATCCGTTACAAACAAACTATCAAATCTGTTCTCTTTATTATTAGAGTAGCTAAGGATTAACACCAAGGTACGAATAATCTGGTCTAGTTTGTACCGGCGTAAATACTGCATATTAATACGGGAAAGTACTAATTGTGACATAATTATAATAGTTCAACAAACGGTTTGCAAGATTTTTGTAGATATTGATGTCCTTTAAGAAAACTATATTACATCACTTTGCTCTATTTTCGATAGTTTCCGCAGCAACGCGATTTGTTTGTTTCGCGAAACAGGATGTTTTTGGTAATTATTTCACACCATGATTACATTAGCGAAGTTTTTATACGGATCCCTAACTTTATTGAAAACATTATATAGCCTATGTTACTCAGTTATAATGTAGCTTTCTAACGGCAAAAGCACTTTCTTATCGGTTTAGTAGTTTTTAAGTTTTTTCGTTACATACAAAAATACAAATCTTTCCTCTTTATAAAATTAGTAGCGATAACATATTTAAAAGTAATATCAGAGGCGACGTAAGTAAAACTCTATTAAAAAAACTAGAAATAAATTATAATATAACTTTGTAACCAAATTCACTTTCTTATCGGTTTAGTAGTTTTTAAGTTTTTTCGTTACATACAAAAATACAAATCTTTCCTCTTTATAAAATTAGTAGCGATAACATATTTAAAAGTAATATCAGAGGCGACGTAAGTAAAACTCTATTAAAAAAACTAGAAATAAATTATAATATAACTTTGTAACCAAATTCACTTTCTTATCGGTTTAGTAGTTTTTAAGTTTTTTCGTTACATACAAAAATACAAATCTTTCCTCTTTATAAAATTAGTAGAGATAACATATTTAAAAGTAATATCAGAGGCGACGTAAGTAAAACTCTATTAAAAAAACTAGAAATAAATTATAATATAACTTTGTAACCAAATTCACTTTCTTATCGGTTTAGTAGTTTTTAAGTTTTTTCGTTACATACAAAAATACAAATCTTTCCTCTTTATAAAATTAGTAGCGATAACATATTTAAAAGTAATATCAGAGGCGACGTAAGTAAAACTCTATTAAAAAAAACTAGAAATAAATTATAATATAACTTTGTAACCAAATTCACTTTCTTATCGGTTTAGTAGTTTTTAAGTTTTTTCGTTACATACAAAAATACAAATCTTTCCTCTTTATAAAATTAGTAGAGATAACATATTTAAAAGTAATATCAGATGCGACGTAAGTAAAACTCTATTAAAAAAACTATAAATAAATTATAATATAACGTTGTAACCAAATTCACTTTCTTATCGGTTTAGTAGTTTTTAAGTTTTTTCGTTACATACAAAAATACAAATCTTTCTTCTTTATAAAATTAGTAGAGATAACATATTTAAAAGTAATATCAGAGGCGACGTAAGTAAAACTCTATTAAAAAAACTATAAATAAATTGTAATATAACTTTATAACCAAATTCACTTTCTAGCATAATTTATTGTTTATTGTAATAAATAAAGCATTTGTAATGATTAAACATAGTGCAATAACTTAAAAGTACTTTACATCCTCTCCAAGATAATGGAAATCATTAGCAACAAAGGAGCACCAAGTGATAAGCGATCAGTATGGTTTCCGTCGCGGTTGCTCAGCTGGTGATCGTCTAGTATACTCACGCATCGATGGGCGGAGGTGGTAGAGTCAAAGGGGTGAGGCGTTGGCGGATAGTTTAGACAAAGCGTAGGCCATTGATCGGGTGTGGCATAAAGCATTTCTATCGAAGCTCCCTTCCTACGGACTCTTCGAGAAATTGTGCGGGTGGATATCTAGTTTTTTTGGCAGATTGTAGCATAAATGGCGTCGTCGATTGTGCTTGTTCCAATCTAAAACCAATCAATGCCGGTGTTCCCCAAGGCTGTGTGGTATCTGTGACCCTGTTTCTTATGCGTATCAATGACTTGTTACAATTCATTGCTATGCGGATGACAGCGCCGTGGATGCCCCATACGCCGGCCGTGTTAGAACTTTTCGGGATAACGTTGACGAGAGTCGGAACAAACTTGTGTCTGAAGTAGAGTCCTTACTGCCCAATTTCTCGAAGTGGGGCCGACTGAACTTAGTCCAATTTAAAGCAAAAAAGAAGACGCAAGTTTGCGCGTTTTCTGCTTAATTATCTCCCTTTGCTGTACCCTTCCCTTTTGAAGATACTTACTTTACAACTTACTTTACTAACTGATTCAGCCAGTACCGGAATGCTTAGCGTTCACATTTCGAGCGTCGTTGAGTTTTGCAGTCAATTGGATGGAAAGGTTAAATTAGCCTCTAAGATGCTTGGTGTGTTTGGAAAAGTAAGGCGGTACTTCACGTCGGCCTGCATTGCCTGGAACTTTATAAAGCTCAAGTTCAGCCTCACAAGGAGTACTGATCTCACCTCTGGGTGAGGGCTCCCCAGTACCAGTTCCTTTCATTTGACCGCATTTAACGCAGAACGATTCAAATCGTCGACCATCAAACTCTCTCCGATCGGTTCGAATATTTGGCACTGCGTAAAAATGTTGGATCACTCTGCATCTTTTACAGCATACATCACGGTGACAGAATATGAAATTTATTAGAAATGTTGACATCTGAGTCCACAACCGTGCGATCCCTACGACTCATTCTGCCTCACTGTACCACTATGTGGAACCAGCTGCCATTTGAGGTATTTTCGAACCGATATGACTTTGGAACCTTCAAGAAGAGAGCTGCTTATTCCTGCGTCAGAGGCCGGCAAGGCATCCTCCAGACCTCTAGTATTGCGGATGTTAGGGGGTGACGGTCATAACTTACGATCAGGTGAGCCGCCTGCTCGTTTGGCAACCTATCCCATAAACGAAAATATTGATTAAAGAGATTTCAAACCCGGCAATCTCTTCAGGTAATCTTTAATAATCCCATGTAGATTATTGTAGTAAGTAATCAGCGTTATAGTGTCCAAGACTTAAACATCAATATGGAAGTTGGTATTATAGAGATCATACTAAGTAGTTAAAAAATGTGAAAAGAAAGAGCAACAGTAGAAGTAACACTAGAAACAATAGTGTACGTGTACTGTTCGCTTTAGGTTTGAAGGGCACGATAGTAAGTACAGTGCACGCGGAACTAGTTGGCCGTGCCTTAGGTTGCGACAGGGGCGAGGGGCAGGGGGGACCCCCCACAGTGCTTACGTCCTCATTGTGTCCCCTGGAAACGACCTAGTTCTGATCACCGTAACGGAGTGGCAGACTGGGCTCGGCTAAAGTGCACTGTGCGTCGTTAATCTCATTGCGGCTTATTAACGACACTTGCGGAGGCTGAGATGCCTAAGAAACCAGCGCGAGACGCCTCCGGGCGTTTCCTAAAAGGCCCTTCTGAAGGCCAACCAAAAGGCAATTCTCAGGGCCAACCAAAAGGCCCTTCTCAGGGCCATGCCGACGAGTCCGCGTCGGAGCCTAGCCGCGCACCATCTGTGGCTAGCGTATTCACTAGGGCAGATGAGATCTCTGACTCCGACAACGAGTCCTTTTCATTCGAGTTGGATGCTTCGTTGGCGATAGTGGAAGGTCGCCAACAAGCACAGAAGCGGGCTTTCCTGAAGACCGGGTCTTGCTCCTCAGACTCTACGAGAAGAGTAAGCCCAAAAAGGTTAAGTCCAAAAGGCCTTCTAAAGTAATTGCGGACACCCACGACTTGGGTCTTGCAGACGCTCAACGCCAGCTGAACCTGGCTCGGCGGGTGCAGCTCCAGCAAGACCTAGAGGAGAAGATCGCCGCTAAGGAGAAACAGGCCCGCACCGCGTGGGCCAAGTCCGGGTACGGTGCGTCCACCGTCATTTACTCGGACCACTCCCTGATCGAGATGGAGCGCATGGCGCAGGAGGATGAGGAGGAGATAGTCGAGGTTGCCTCTAAGTCCTCCAACTTAAAAGGGACTTTTCAGAAGTCCCTGAAGTGCAGGGCCGCGAGTATGCGCGGCATAATTCGGGAGCTGGTGCAACGCACCGCAACTGATGAAACGCGGCAACTACAAGCGAAGGTCTACCGCATGCAGTCGGAGGTCAGTCAGCTGCACCAAGACCAGCCGCTAAAGTCTCTCCTTCCTCCAAACTTGAGGATATCATCCACAAGGTTGTCATGGAGGAAAGGGCCTTCACGAGAGCCTGCTTCGCTGGCATCGAAGACAGGCTTTTGCCGGAAAAACGTCTCCGACCACCACTCGCAACGGACAAGAGGCCGAACGAGCTGGGGCCTTCCTTCCAAAAGGAGGACACCTTTCTACCTTCCTCCACCCCGTCCAACCAATCGTAGACGGAGGTGGTTAGGAGGGGGAAGGGCAAGGCCAAGAAAAAGCGGGAACGGACAACCCCCCTTCCACACCAGCTACCACCCTAACCTGCCCGTCCCAGGGGACCGGCAAGGGAAAGGGAAAGGGGAAGGGGAAAAAGTTGGGCCCGGAGGCCAATGTCGCTGCTCCTGCAGCCAAAAAGGCGTCCGCTGGTGGGAAGAAGCCTAAGCCTCTGGTTCCCCCCAAGACCGCGGCCGGTGTGGTGACGCTCACCGCTGTGGATGCAGAGCGAGGAGAGACGTACGAGTCTGTCCTGAAGCGGGCCCGTACTAACGCCGATCCCACACAACTGGGGATCAGAGCAGTTACGTGTCGTCGGACCCAAGCTGGGGCTCGAATCTTCGAGTTCCCGGGGGGCACAGGGTGGCGCCAACGCGGACCTCTTTGCAACTAAGTTGAAAGAGGTCATAGCGGATGTGGCTAAGGTGGTCAGGCCCGTAAAGTCTGCCACCTTGGAGGTGACGGATCTGGACGGTTCGGTCACCAAAGAGGAGGTGGTGGCGGCGGTTGCAGCAATTGGGGGCTGCGACGTCGCAGCAGTGCAGGGTCGGGGCGTCCGGTCTAGTCGCGGTGGCATGGGCTTCATCCGCCTCGAGTGTCCAGTCACTGCGGCTAAAGCCGCCCTCGCTAAAGGACGGCTGTCGGTGTGCTTCAGCTCCTGCAGAGTCCGAGCACTTGATGATCAGCCTCTGCGCTGCTTCAAGTGCTTCGGGATCGGGCACACGCGGGCCCTCTGTCCTTCTTAGGTGGATAGGGCGGACAGCTGCTACCGCTGCGGTAATGAGGGGCACAGATCCGCCACCTGCACGGCCGCAACGCCACGCTGCGCAGTGTGTGCCGCCAGTGGCCGCCCGGCGGACCACGTCATGAAGGGGAGGAACTGTAATCCTCCTCCTAAGAAGGGCAAAGTGCAGGCGTTGACCAGGCCTGCCGTGGCTACCACCATCCCCGAATCGGGAACGTCGGTGGTTGATGAGGGGGATGCGATGTCCGAATAATGGATAGGGTTGAGCATCGCATCCTCCAGGCGAACATCAACCACTGCAAAGCAGCACAGGATCTGCTTACCCAGTCCATGGCTGAGTGGTTGGTGGACGTGGCGGTGGTTGCCGAGCCATACTCGATCCCTAGCCGTTGGCTGGGTGTTTGGGATGGTTTGGTGGCAGTGGTATCGCGGTCTTCCACAGACTCCCCTCCCCTCTCGCTCTTGGAGAGGGGACCGGGATATGTGGCCGCCGCGTGGGGGGATAGCCTTTGTAGGCGTATATTTCTCCCCAAACCGTCCTCTCTCGGATTTCGAGATATTTCTCGAAATCCTCACTGCAGTGGTCGGTAGGGTGGCGCCACGCCAGGTCATCATACTGGGTGACTTAAATGCCAATTCGACGGTCTGGGGTAACCCAGCCGCTTCTTGCAAGGTCCGGGGCCACGCCGTTGAATACTGGGCGGCCTCGTCCGGTGTCTCCCTCCTCAACAGAGGGACGGTCCAGACGTGTGTGCGACAACGGGGAGGGTCAGTGGTAGACGTCTCGTTCGCTACCCCCGTTCTAGCCGGCTGGCGTGAACTGGCGGGTGCCAGTTCACGATTATATATAATAAATATATCGGTGGTTCGACAAAGTCTGGAGACCTTGTCGAACCACCGATATATTTATTATATATAATATATATAATTATAATAACGTCGATGTCAAGAGTATGATTCAGATT
The DNA here is from genome assembly GCA_917880725.1 of Selenia dentaria. Lineage (NCBI taxonomy): Eukaryota > Metazoa > Arthropoda > Insecta > Lepidoptera > Geometridae > Selenia > Selenia dentaria. The sequence goes on from OU862887.1 coordinate 2,929,094, forward strand.
ATGCAACAATTAGGAGTCAGTCCACTAATGTGTAGGTACTTATGGACGTTTCTGAAAGAAAGACATCTCCAAATGCACGTTGATTCATACTCTGGTTGTAGAAATACTTGTCGTGGTCTAGCTCAAGGGGATCCTATCTCACCTTTGCTTTTTAACATAGCAACTGTTAACATATGTAAAAATATGTCTAATCTAACCATAATCCTAAATATAGGATTATGGTTAGACAGATCATTACGGTGGGGGAAACATATCAATGAACTGAAAGGAAGAAGTTTAAAATTTATAAACATTTTCAAGGCACTGGCTGGGTCCAGTTGGGGCATTCACCCGAACAATCTAAGACGTATTTATATAAGTATGATACGTAGTAGGCTAGATTACGGTAGCGTATTGTATGGTAACAGCTGTAAAACTCATTTAGGTAAGCTTGATAAGATTCAGAACCAATGTATGCGCGTTATAGGTGGCTTTATAAAGAGTACAGCCATACAGGTTATGGAATGCGAACTTCATCTTCAACCTCTTCACATCCGTAGATCCTACCTGGCTGGCAAGTTTTGGTTAAAATGTAAATCTTTTACTGATAATGAAATAATTAATATAGTGGATACTCTAAGTGCGCTTTGTCATAATGTATATTGGAGACGCAAAAATATAACTTTATTAGTTTTGATTCACGAACATTTTAAGAATACATCTGTTTATGCTAGTAGACAACTAGAGGTGTTTTCAATGAGTACATGGGTCAGCAATGTGGATCTATCTTCTATACTGGAGCCAGAAAACAAGGCCGTTGATAAACCAAAACAACGGTATCCGGCAAACGAATTAAAACAGATTTGTACTGATTTTATAAGTCAAAATTATGCTGATTTTTACCATATATACACTGATGGCTCTAAGGATGTACATAATAGTAGTAGTGGCTTAGCCCTTTTTGACCCGCAAACTAATAGCTCTGTCAAACTATTAGTTAACCCATGAGAAGGCGCGCGCGAGCAAATAGCTCACACTACTTTAAATGCTTATATTTCTGCAACATATAGTATAATTGGCTTTAAATGGATCCATAATAAATAAAACAACATTAATTTAATATGAAACAAGAGTTTTAATTAAAAAACTATGACAAATAAAAGGAATTTCTACCTCAAATAACAAATTAATTAATTTTGGACCTACAATCTTTGGTAGTCTTAAAAAAATCCCGATAAATAAAAAACTGAAAACTAAATTTAATAATTTCACTCTTCCATGAGATCAAGACAAGTGTGCCTCTCAAAACACATATATACGTTGTGTGATCGGTGCAGAGTAATTGCTTGCACGAAGTGCATGCTTTTTCTAAAGGACCGGATGAAATCCAAGGAAATAATAAAATAATTATAATAACATACCGGTGCACCTCGACTGTTCGAGGCACTCCGATAGCCTACACAATTTTGGAATCGCTTCATAAACTAGCAAATAGTAAAAAAGTCGTAAAGATTCAATGGGTCCCTTCTCATACGGGCATTGCGGGTAATGAAGAAGCTGATCGATTAGCCAAAGACGCTCTTACAAATGGTATACCATTCGCATGCCTCCCCTTGTTAACTGATTGCTTATACCTAATTAAAAATAAATGTAATGAGATGTGGAAGGAGTATTTTGACGAAAGGTCGTTGACGAAGGGAATATGGTATAAGACAATACAACCATGCCTAAGTCGTGCGCCGTGGTTTGCTGGCTCCACCATATCCAGATCAGATATTGGTATTGCTTTAAGGCTTCGGTCCGGCCACATTCCCCTAAACAGTTTCGCATTTCTCGTGGGCAAGTCGAGATCACCTAATTGTACTGAGTGTAACACTGTAGAGGACGTTTATCATATATTGGTGGAATGTGCCCGGAACGACATAGAGAGGATAAATAATTAATAATTAATAATTAATAATTAATAATTAGAAACAGGGATTGATTTGCACGAGTTGGACAAATGTAATAGCATTCTGGCTTTTCCTCAATCGAGGGAAGCCAGAATGCTATACAAAATTGTACAATTAGGTATTAAGCGTAGATTGTAAAATGCGAGTGGGCCAATGAGGGTGGCATGGTCATGTTTGACCAAACCCTCTATAAACTAATAAAGATTAAAAAAAAAAAAAATTCTCGAACTCGTTCCACGGAGTATAAAACCGGTGACATGGTATATCTAAAAAATCACTTAAGACTGAGGAAAGCCTTATCACCCATTTGGAAGGGACCTTATAAGGTAATAAAGATACACGGCAACAATACTCTGTCTCTTCTTATCAATCGCCGTCACGTCCGACACCATTACGATGAGGTTAAACATGCAGAAATCCCGGAAGCCCTTTAAAAAGAAAATATATTAGTTATTGTAAATCGGAAATATGAACACTAAATTATACTTACCAACACCATTATGATGAAGTTGAAACTCGCAGAAATTCGTAAATACCCTGAAAAAATACATGGATTAGTTATTGTAAATCTGTAATGTAATCAATTGAATTATACTTACCTGAAGTGAAGACACGTGCTATAAAATTTTTTTGATTCAAAATACATAGGAACCTTAACTTAATAAAGATAGTCATAAAACTAGATAGGTATAGGTTAAGGAACTAGATTTTAAATATAGTCATTGTTTTCAGCGTAACGGCCGAAGTTCAAGGACAACGAGCACATATACAACAAATTAATTCGAGTCTAGGACTATATTTTGATTACCTCGGGCGCATTAAAATAATTAATGGCCAACTGAATGTTTTAATCCCACTGGATGTCTCACATTTAAAGCTATATATTGGCAACCTCAAACACGCTCTTAATACAGCCCTGCACTTGTGTACTGAAAGTAAAATAATAGGAACTCTTGAATGCCATAGTATATTACAGCCCTTGATAACTCGTTATCAAGATGTTATTAGAGAATTTACTTCCATATCTGAACTATTCAATGGTAAAACTAAACGCAGTGCCTGGATTGGAGGAATAGGGACTGGCATAAAACACATATTTGGTAATTTAGACGAAGATGATGGTATTAAATACGACGAAGCAATATAATCAATACAGAATAACCAAAAAGAGTTAGCTACATTAATGAAAGAATATAATGGTCACTACTTCTGTCATTTCTGCATTCAATAGCACCATAAACAAAGTTAAAATTAATGAAGCTAATTTGAACATAGCCATTGACAAACTAACTATGATTGTAAGAAATATGTCACACGAACAGTACCTTAGATCTTATACAAATCAAATTTTAAACTATTTAGAGACGAGTATATTAACTTTATCTTTTCAACTCGAAGATATAGAAGTAACTTTGATATTGTTCAGTAGTCAAAACTTACTACATCCCGCTATAATAACACCTCACCAGTTATACCAAGAACTAGCTGGCAACATCAGACACCTAAACAGTAACCAAGAATTACCAATCCGATTGGAAACTAATTCGATGCATTTAATTTTGAATGTCTCTACTATAACCTGTTATTATAATAATGAGAGAATCGTGTTTAACACTGTTTTAAACTATCACGGTTGTTCTCTAAAGTTATATGATTATTAACGGGATATTTACCGTGGTAAGGTTGTGAACCTTACCACGAACACTACCTTACCACGGTAAATATCCCGTTAATAATCATATAACTTTAGAATCGTGTTTGTTGTGAAAATTCCTTTAGTCTCTCCAACAGAATACAATTTACATCATGTATTAGCCTTACCGACCCCACACAAAACTCAAGACCCGAACACCTACAGTATGATAATACCTAGAAATAAGTTTATAGCAATGACCAGAGACCAATCATATTATTGCGTTTTAGACAGACTAGACGAATGTAAAGTACTATACCCACAAACGTTTATCTGTGACATCCCTAACGTGTATTCGAGCAGTGTCAACCCTACATGCGAAATAGAACTAATGACGAAAGTAATAAGTGTTATCCCAGCGCAGTGTCAAACCAAATTTATCTTAGGTAATGTTAGTTTATGGAAACCCCTATCGAACAACAAGTGGATTTACGTTCAGTCAAAACCAACTAAAGTTTCTGTTGATTGTCCCAGCCGTGAACTGCACGATGTGAATGTATTAGGTACTCAATATTCCCAATGAGTGCACCGCCTTTACGAAAAACATGAAATTTATAACTCGACATGTTGTTGCGAATGTCAGTTCTCCTACTTATAAGTTAGATTTTAACATTTTAAATGATTCATGTTGTAGCTTAGCTAGATTATATAACTTTATAGATACTGTGTCTCCTGCCTCAAACGTATTGCAAAATATTGATCTGATAATGACGATCTTAGTATGAAGAATAATGAAAATGTTTTAAAATCTTTTTTAGATAACACTAACAAAATTATAGACAGTCCGCACATAGTTAAGTATGGGACACATTATTCTATAATGACTATTGTAAGAATTTTAGCTATATTTTTATATTTTACTTTTAACATGTATCTGTATTGTTAATCTGGCAGCAACCGCAAACCACTATTAGTTTTATCACAATCATTTTCTAAAAACCCTACGGTCACAAAGTCAAAGTCAAAGTCAAAAATCATTTATTCAATTTAGGCATCAAAGACACACTTATGAACGTCAACTTTTCATTATAATGTACTTTAAAGACTCTACCGCCGAGTTCCAAAATATATAGAACCCACCGAGTAGAAGCGGCAAGAAACTCGGGGCCATTCTTTTTATATGGATGTTTAGAATGTTTCTATTTAGGTACTACATTTTATGGGTGGCAGAGAGACAGCTTGCCAGAAGTGGAGTATTCCAAGCATATTTATTTTCTATATAATGTCGAACTTTATAGTAAGCTTTTTTTATTAAAACGTTTTTTACAGTCTACTTGAATTTGCCCTCTGTGAGCTCAGTTATGTGCTTTGGGATTTCATTGTAAAAACGCACACAATTTCCTAGGTATGACTAATTAGTCTTCGCAAGTCTAAAACTAGGTACAGCTATCCTATTTGTATTTCTGGTATTAAAAGTGTGGTGATCACTATTTAACTTATATTTATGTAAATTTTTACGAACATACATTATATTTTCAAATACATATAAGGAAGGCAACGTTAATATATTGATTTCTTTAAATAAATCTCTCAAAGATTCACGGGGACCCATTTCGTATATAGCTCTAATAGCACGTTTCTGATAATATGGTCTCTATATCAGCCGCTGAACCCCATAGCAATATCCCATATGACATTACGCTGTGGAAATATGCAAAATACACTAACCGCGCCGTAGAAGCATCTGTTAGCTCTCTTATTTTACGTACCGAATATGCAGCAGAACTGAGTCTCCCAGACAGGGCATTTATATGAGGACCCCATTGTAATTTTACGTCAATTTTAATGCTTAGGTAGACTGTTGCCTTGTCCATTACAAGTTTAACTCCATCAAGCGTAACGTTGGACTCCAAATATGGAACAGTAGGCAAAGAAAACTTCAAACATTTTGTCTTTTTAGAATTCAGAAGTAAATTATTAGTTGAGAACCATTTAGAGATACTAGATAGAGCGTTGTTTACTTGAATTAGTGTGCTATCTTTCCTATCTACTTTAAAAATCATAGATGTGTCATCCGCAAATAAAACAGTATAACAGTATAAGTATAAAGTCTAGGAAAGCTAATCAGTACCTTATAAAAATTTTTATAGACACTCATACATACGTCGATCTTGAAGATAACCATACGCCTCAGGAGCGCATCAACTCGTTCAACTCGTCATAACTCCAAAACAATAATACTTACCGCACAAAAACAGCTGGCCCTCGACGCGGTTGACCGACGACTGAGTTGGCTGAGAAGCACAGATATACACGGGTTTCGTATTAGAAGTACTATTTAATTCGTGCGGGCGCCTCTGAAGCGTAGGTTATCTTTCTAGGGTTAATACATACGTCATTAACTTCACACCGGCATCCTTAGTTGATCTTGTTTTCGTGAAGCCGAACTGATTTTCGTGCAGTATTGAATGCTCGTTGAAGTGCGCCAAAAGTTGTTTGAGCATAATTTTTTCAAAGATCTTACTCAAAATTGGTAGTATAGATACTGGTCTATAATTTGAAGGGTCTGTTTTTTCTCCAGCCTTAAAAATTGGAGTGATTTTACTATATTTCATTAAATTAGGAAAGGTACCTCTATCTATACAAAGATTAAATAAGCGGGCCAAAATAGGACCCATAAAACTAATAATTGGCTCTACAATTTTTACTGACATTCCCCATAAGTCTTCAGTATTCTTTATATTTAAGCTTTTGAATGTTTTTATAATTTCGACAGATGAAGTATATTCAAAAGAAAAATTAGGTACTCAGTTCGTGAAATTAGCTTTAAGAATAGCTTCTGCTGCATTGGGGCTAGAACTCAGTGACTTGGTGACTTCTAGAGGTAAATTAGAGAAGAAATTATCAAAAGTATTTGCTACATTTATTGGTTCTGAGACAGTCTGATTGTTAAAATTACAAGGACACAGTCATGCAGTGTCTTTTGGTTTATTTTTGCCGGTCTCAGTATTTATAGTCTTCCAAACTGTTTTTGTTGTGTTATTCGATAACCGAATTTTATCTCTAATAAACAAAGCTTTAGCACGCATACAAACAGTCTTAAATAATTTTGAATAAGTTTTGACATAGTTATGGAAAACTTTATCAGATGTCATAGTTTTTTTATGATATAACTCATACATGGTATCTCTAATTTTTCGAATAACTCGAGTAGCCCAGTCACCAAAAACTAACTTCCCAGTTGTACACATTTTAACCCTTGGACAAACTTCATTGATCTCGGTACTAACTAATAAATTCTATTTCTATTTCTCAAAACTTGTCTTCTTTCTATCATCTCTATGCGGACGATCTACAGATTTATACACAGGCCCCTTTAGTTCAATTAAGCACTGCTGTCGATATAATAAATAAAGACTTAGAATCTATCTCAAACTGGAGTAAATATTATGGTCTCAACATAAACCCTTTAAAGACGCAAGCTATTGTAATTGGAAGTTCCAGAATGATATCCAAGATTGACTGGTTCTGCCTCCCACAAGTAATTTTAGACGGCAACATTATAGCCTTTAGCAAAACGGTCAAGAACTTGGGTGTCTACCTTGACAGTCATCTATCTTGGGAACCTCAGCTTGCTGAAGTCAGTCGAAAGGTTTTTGCATTAGCAGCATCACTAAGAAGACTCCGTAACTTTCTCCCAACTGCCACGAAAACCGCGTTAGCACAGTCCCTCCTCCTCCCAATCCTTGACTACGCTGACGCTTGCTATCCTGACTTAACCGAGGAGCAATTAAATAAGCTAGAACGCATACAAAATTTTTGCATTCGATTCATATTTGGCCTGCGCAAGTATGACCATGTATCTGAATTCCGGTCTAAGCTTAATTGGTTACCCATCCGACGTCGCCGGGATTTACATGTCCTTTCCCTTCTTTACAGTATACTGTTCTTTCGTCCGACTCCATCTTATCTTAAAGAATGTTTTGAATTTCTTCATCTCTCTAATTCACTTTCTCTTCGTTCTTCCTGTACCCGACAGTTGAAAACCCCTACTTCCTCGACAACATTCTATCAAAATTCGTTTACTGTTCGAGCTGCCCGTCTGTGGAATAATCTCCCCGTTGATATAAGACACGCTCAATCAATTAATGTATTCAAGAATATGGTAAAGAAGCATTACATGTCTGAAGGCTGCTAGTTATTACCTTTTAATTTGTGTATAACATTGTAAATCTAATTTATTTATTTACTAACTGATCCTACAGTAGGTATCTTTGTATTTTATATATATATATATATTGATTTGTATTGTATGTATGTATTATATTGTATATATCATACTATTATATATGTACCTATCTTGTTTATGTATGTGTTATTTATTTATGGATATATTTGATTGTGTCTGAGTAAACAATATATTTTAAAAATGATCCATCCACTAAGTTATATTACTTAATTATTACTGTTTTACACCACTATGTGCCTATTCAAATTTATATTAATTACTATCCATCCCAAGGTTGCCTGTAAGAAATTGATCATAGCGATATGGCCGCCAATTGTACAACCTGTTTTGTAAACTACTCTTAGTTCTTTCATTTATAAGCTTGGTGTTCAATAAAGTATTATTGTATTGTATTGTATTGTATTGTAACTAAAGATAATAATCTATAATAATAATCGTTAGGGTCCTCTTCCGAAAGATTCGCGATGGAAAGTTTTGCTTCAATATTTTGCTGAAGCTTTCCGAGCCTACTAGTTGTTAACGGCCTATGTTCGATTATCATCTTTTTCATGTTTTTATTGCCATTAAATTTTATCGCAAGGTCCTTGTGATCAGACCTAACACCGGTCATAATTGTAGTTTCCTTAGCCTTACAATGTGAATAAATATTGTCTATGCAGGTAGCTGAATGGTCAGTTGATCTAGTGGGCTCAAAGAATAAATAATTCAAATGGAATGATTTAAACAGTGCAATTAGGTTTGTTTTATCTGATGAATCTGTTAATAGATCGATGTTGAAGTCACCACAGATATAGATTTGTTTGTTACATTTAGAGATTTTCTTTAAAACTGATTCCGTTGTATCCATAAAATTTTGAAAATTTGATTTATTCGTTTTACCATTCGGTAAAACGGTGGTCGATATACACACAACAGTAGAAGCTTTTCCACCTCTACACAAGCTACCTCACAGACACGTTCTATCGCACATCCGACTAAGTCATGCCGCTCTTTGAACTTGACATTGTTTCTAATTAATTATAATACAGCCTCCTCCTTCAGCGGATGTGCAGTTGAACGAGCTAGCCACCTGGAAATAACTTATATTAAATAACATCATAATTATCTTTTTTAAGCCATGTTTCGGTAAAGCACAACACATCAAAAGGATATTTATTTAAATGAAGTTCAATGTCAAGTATTTTGCCAGAGAAACGATTAATGTTTTGATAATACAATGTCATATCAGATTGATATATCTTTTGTCTTACTTAAAAGTTTAAACAATTTATATTATTAGTACTTGTTTTTCCGGTTCCGGTCGTCGATCAGTCAAAACGCACGTCACAGAGCTCCGCGGAAAATTAAATATAAACAGTGCAAAAAAGTGCCAACAAAGTGTGTCATACGAACTATTGACTATAACATAGAACAAAATATGTGAATAGTGAAAAAATTACGGAAAAAGTGTTGAATTGCGAGAATAAAAATCAACCGCATATTGTAAACATTCTAACCTACAAAAACACTATCAAGTGTCATTGGGTGCAAATTGTACATAGACTATAGAGTGGAAACAACAGTACCAATATAACAAACAGCAAAACAAGTGTTGCCACAGCAAAACCAGTGTTGCTACAACAAAACTAGTGTTGCCACAACGAAACAAGTGCTGCCACAACGAAACAAGTGCTGCCACAACGAAACAAGTGTTGCCATAGCAATAAAAAAATACCAAAGATGGAAAAAAGTATGGAAATTTTATTGGCAAAATTAGACGAAAAGTTAGACCAACAAACTAAACTTATAACAACTTCAGTAACACAAAATGTCATGGCAGCACTAGACGAAAGGCTTAAAGCGATCACCGAAGAAAACGCCCAACTCAAAAATAAAATATGCGAGCTTGAGTTAAAACTCAAATTCGTTGACAAGGATAAGCGAAAAAATAACCTTGTCTTTTTTGGCATCGAGGAAGAAAAAGCAGCAACAGAAACGGAGTTAGTAGATGACATAAAAGACATTATAATAGAAATGGGAGTACATTTTGAAGCCCTCGAAATTAATAATGTTTACAGAATCGGTAAAAAAGAACCCGGTAAAAATCGCCCTGTTGTAGTCTCACTCACAACTACATGGAAAAAACATATGATCATGCGAAACAGATATAATCTGCAAGATGGTGTAAACATTAAAGAGGATTACCCTAAAGAAATAATAGCAAAACGTAAACAACTACAGCTGCAAGTTGAGGAGGAAAAGAAAAAAGGGAAAATAGCGTTCATAAAGTACGATAAACTAATAATAAATAAAACAAATGAAAACAACAGAGAGAAGAGGAAAAGAGAGACCTCAGGATCACCGAAAACACCATCACAAAAGAAAGTTAATGCAGGCAATACCGAAAATTCATTGACCACCTTAAACAACGCTCCCTCTAAAACTGCGTCAAAGGAAATAATCAGACCAAATATACCGAACTACGTAGAGCGTGGAAGATCAGCTTCAGTATCAAATCTCTCAAAAAACTAATATGCGACACCCGGAACCAAAAAACACCAACAACCACATTACCAAACACAACACTGACAAAATGCACCCCAAGCCGGCTTGTCACCGTAGGGGAAGTAGACAAACACACTCCATCCGATTCAAAATATTATAATTCGAAACACCCTAAAGCAAACCTACCTAAAAAAAAAAAAATACACAAAAAGAAAATAATACAGATAAAACAAGATAAAAAGATCACTGAACATATATATGTCTGCACACTGAATACACGGACACTACGATCAGAAGAGAGCCTAAAAGAACTAGAAATAGCCATATCCAACATAAAATGGGACGTAATGGGCATCAGCGAGATGAGAAGGCCGGGAGAAGGAATAGAAGAGAGGTCCGACTATATCATGTTTCACAAAGGAGAAGACACCGGTCATAAAGGAGTAGGTTTCCTTATTAAGTCTAAACTGAAGAAGAACATTATGGGATTTGAAGGAGTTTCTGACAGAATTGCGGTAGTTCATTTAAAATTTCCGGGTTACAAGAAAAACTGGGTCATCTTTCAAATATACGCCCCAACAGAAAAAGCGGGAAAATCAGACATAGAACATTTCTATGAGAGCATCTCAGAAGCAATAAAACCGCACTACAACAACAACATAATAATTATGGGCGACTTTAACGCACAGGTTGGAGAGAGGCAAATTGGAGAAGAATCCTCAATCGGGAAATTTGGCCATGGCAAAAGAAGCCAAAATGGACGGAAACTTATAGAATTCATGATGGAAAATAACCTTACTCTAATGAACTCACGTTTTTACAAAAAAACTAAAAGCAAATGGACTTGGTCCTCCCCAGGTGCAAAATTCAAAACTGAAATTGACTTTATTATAACCAACAAAGCAAGCGCATTCACAGATACTAACATAGTTAAAAACCTTAACTTTAACACAGACCACCGTATGGTAAGAAGCTGTCTAAGCCTAAAACAACTCAAAAGATCTAGGAAAAACATAGTAAATAATAATAAGCTGTATCAAATATCAGAACATAGTCAACTCGCTAATTCCCGCACATCAGAAACACTCAATGAAATTATTACCTCCGATGCAGAAACTGGGATCAAATACAGGAGATTACAAAACAAACTAAAAGAGATGCTAGTCCGCAAACCCAGAAGCAAAGAAAGTTATTTAAGCAAAGAGACACTGGAACTACTAGACGAAAGAAGAACACTAATATCAATTAAGGGGGACAAAGAAAGACGCCAAAAAATTACAAACCTTAGCAAGGAAATTAAAGAGAATATGAGAAAAGACCGCAAGGACAAAAGAAATAGAGTTTTGGAAGAAAATATAAAAAGAACAGGAGGAACAAAAAAGGCTATGAAACAACTAAGCGAACATGGGAAAGAATGGATATCGAAACTAAAGCAACGCGAATCTTACTTAACTAATAGACTCTCAATACAGAAACTAGCTACGGACTATTACCGTTTATTGTTTTCGGACAAATTCGATTCAGGATTGGCCACAATTCCGGAAGCAAACGAAGCGAAAGAAAACAAAGTAGACGAAGTGCCAGAAATCCTCGCCTCAGAGGTAATCAAGGCAATAAAATCCCAAAAACCCGAAAAAGCCCCAGGGCCGGACAGGATACCTAACGAAATGCTCAAGGGAACCGTAGAGGAAATCAGTCCTGTGCTGGCAAATTTTTTCAATGAAATCTTACAAACAAGACAAATCCCAGAAGAACGGACCGAGTGTCACATAATTCTATTACATAAAAAAGGCCCTAGAGACGAGATTGGGAACTATAGGCCAATTTCTCTAATTTCAAACATATATAAAGTATTTGCTAAAGTGATCCTGGAAAGAATATCATTAAAACTAAACGAAAGCCAACCCATAGAGCAAGCAGGATTCAGAAAGAACTTCAGCACAATTGATCACATCCACACAATAAAACAATTGATACAGAAGTACAACGAATACAATAAACAAATCTACTTGGCGTTCATAGATTACTCAAAGGCATTCGACAGCCTCAGGCACCAATACATTTGGCATTGCCTTGAACAACAAGGGATCCAGAGCAGTTATATAGAAATACTTAAGAGTATATACAAATCTAGCAAGGCCAGTATCAAATTAGAATCAACGGGAGAATCATTTCCTATCAAAAAGGGCGTACGCCAAGGCGATCCTCTCTCCCCTACGCTATTTAACGCCGTACTTGAGCACATCTTTAGACAGTTAAACTGGGACCACTTAGGTCTGAACATTAATGGAGCTCGCATAAACCACCTAAGATTTGCCGATGATCTGGTACTTCTTGAAGAGAATCCAACAGCAATAGAACAAATGATGCAGAGCCTAGCAAACATAAGCAGAGAAGTTGGTCTGGAAATCAATGCCAGTAAAACAAAACTGATGTCAAACTCAAGGGAAATAGACGTTATGGTAGATGGCAACAAGGTCGAATATGTCAAAGAATATATTTACTTAGGACAGTTAATATCCCCTACAGATGCAATGACAAAGGAAATAAACAGGCGAATAGCCCAAGGATGGAGAAAATACTGGTCACTGAAAGAAATAGTGAAAAGTAAGGATTTAGGCAATCACATAAAAAAGAAGACTTTCGAGACCTGTATCCTACCAGTTCTCACTTATGGCTGTGAAACTTGGTCAACAACACTTCACCACAGGGAAAGGCTAATAAAATGCCAACGCGCCATGGAAAGAAGCATGCTGGGGTTAAAAATCAAAGACAGAGTCAGGAACGTAGACATCAGAACAAGAACCAAACTCACAGACATTCTTACCCGGATAGATGTCCAAAAATGGAGACGGGCTGGACATTTGCTACGCCATCCCATTAACAAATGGAGCAAGCAAGTCACCCTCTGGCTACCAAGAGACGGTAAAAGAAGTAGAGGTCGTCAAGTCAGGAGATGAAAAGATGACTTGAAACAGACAGCGGGACCATTCTGGTCGAGAGTAGCAAGGGACAGGATACATTGGAAGGAATTGGAGGAGGCCTATGCCAAAAGGCACACCGAACTTAGGGACCTCTTGTAACCCTATGTTCAGGAATATTATTATTAGGCTATTATTATTATATTATTATTATTATTAGTACTTGTACTTAGTACTGTTATGTCATTTGAACACTTCGTTATATTTCCTATAACTGCGTTAATATTATATGCTACTAAAGTAGCAATTAAATTCCTATATCTCTTACAGATAAATATAATTTGTTATAAAGTTGTTAGCAGATATCCTGTCTAAAAAGGACAATGATACGCGGTTTCGTTCCATAATGATACTCCCATCACCTTTATGCATAAAGTTGTTTTTATTTTAAAAACGACCAAAATTAATGGAGTGAAGATAGGAAGTTGCTGATGACTGTGTGGGATCAACCCTTTGTACATGGATAATAAATGGGCCTTTGTCTGATTCCTTGTATACCTGTCTCCCAGATGGGACATAGGCAGGTGTACCTAGAGTTTTGCTTTCAGTACCAGATGGAGATGCAAACGAGTCCGTAATTTGTGAGACAACAGGTGAATCCATCATATTTAAATTTGAAGAACAAGATGCTTGGCCAAGAGGAATGTCCGAGTCTTGTGATTGACAAATTCCTTGCTCTTTTTAAAACTTTTCTGTTTTTTGGAGTGGTTTTTGCGTTTGATTGTAACGATAGCACCATTACTGTTCTGATGCATCTGTTCTACAACATCCAACGAAGATGAGTCCTATATATAGTCCAGATCCTATGGAAACAAACTCAGCTGGGGATGTGACAGACTGGCATTCCACATCATTTATATCAATATCAGTAGTTGGCTGACTATTTTCTGGGGGCCAGCCACCCCCGCCGGCTTCGTCCATAAAAACAAAAGACAACTAATCCGTCACAATATAATGTATGAACAATTCACAAAACTTACCAGTCAAACGAAGAATTATACCCTCGTAAAATACACACGTGAACAACTACTCTACATGAGATATGAGGTCTAGAAACTATTTATATAAATTAAATTAACAACAAAAGATATTTTCACAAATTAGTTAAACGCCAGAGAAACCGGCCTGAACCGGCCACTACGACGTTCCACGTAACAGTCCTGTAGTTTTGTAGTATGGCAATCTCGTGCGCGACCGTCCCGCAGGGTGACAGATGGTGGCGTGGACGAGGTATCGCACCATTCTAGCACACGGCTACATACAAAAAGAAGTGTGCTAGGATAAATCTTGGGATAAGTTGTACTTACTTGTGACGTAATATAGGAGTAAATAGAAAGATAGAGTTACTTTTATTCTTTATTATTTTTTATTACGCTTGAGGACTAATTTATTAGGAAAACTAAAATTATGATAGATTGTTTTGTTATAAATCAATTTCCATATAGCTATCATGTTCACTCTCTGTTTGATCTTCTTCATCACTTTCGTGGTTATCATCATCGTCGATTTCATTCAGTTGAACTATGAATCTAAAACGATAAAAATGTACTATAGAAATAACAAACAACTTCACATACAATGACCTGATTCCGAGAACTATAGCTTGAGCACTCTGCCCAGTTAAAGAAACAATAATCGATTATGTTAATAAACAATAACATAACGTGTCAATGTCATCGTCACATACTCTATCTGAATTATAATATTTGTCCTAGTTTTTTTATGACTTAATTATCACAATCGCGCCATTGTTCAACCGAATAATTAGAAAAAAAACAATGCTAAAGCTTTTAACTTTTTATCTAAGTTCGAATCAATGGAAGTCCTTGCAAGCTCGCCTTTTACGTACCCCCACACGAGTTCAATTACGAGTAGATTTAAAATCCGGATGGTATGAGGGTAAGCGAAGCACAAAATGTCAATTTTCCTTTAATATTTCATCAATTTTGTACTGTTTCACTTTGTTTTGCTAATTAATTATTTTCATTAGATCACATTTACGCATAGCGCTATCATACTGAACACCTCGCTGTTCTAACCACTGCTGCATTTCGCATTTCAGGTTACTAATTGTAGGTTTTTTATCGATCTGAGTGCTATGGTAAGTGGCGTTGTCCATTACAATAACAGAATTAGGAGGAATGTTTGGTAACTGTTTTTCATCGATCCACTTTAGAAAATTTGTGACATTCATATCTCCATGATAATCACCGGTCTTGGAATGTTTTTGGATTTGAAGATCAATAAAGCATTAGGTACAAAGCCATTGCGACTGCCAGCGTGTACAATTACATTACGAGGTCCTTTACCGATATTTTTCATAGCCCTGCGTTCTGTATGTTCTGGCTGCCAGCATTTTTGTGTCACGTGATTTTTATTCACTTAGGTTTTATCTAGGAAAATTATTGACTTACCCTCTCGGAGGTATTTTTAATGTCTCTGATGTAATGCCACCGCAAGCGCATTATGTCGTGAGGTTCAATTAATAATTTCCTCTTTGACTGGCATGTTTAATATTTGAAACCAAGCCTACGTATTGTCCGTCTCAAGTATTCACGTGAGCAATGAAGTATATTGTCTTGTTTCAATTCCGCATTCAACTTTTTCAACGACGGGATAAATTTTTTGACAGTATGTCATTGTGTAATTTTTCTTCGTATGAAACCTTCCGTTCAGACAAACCTGTGGATTCAGCAACAGTTTTTGCTAAATTAATGTCATTTGCATAATCGGCCGATGTTCGGTCATTTTTTCGCCTTTCAAAACATTGGTACACTTTGTGTACAACTTCCTTAAGTAGTCTTGAGATAGCCTTACTCATCCTGAGATCTTAATCTCGTGTGCGTCGAACTCTAAGTAGTACAGAATATCAAGCACGTGTTGCCGCTTCGACTGCGCATACATACTCTAATCTATGGACTGCGCGGCCGTGACTGCTGCATTTGACAGGCAGATGCACGCGTTTCCCTTCCCCGCTACACCAACTGCTACCCACTGACATCTTGGGTACCTCGTCCCCGCCACCGTCTGTCATCTCGCGGGACGGTCGCTCACGAGATTGCCGGGCTATAGTGACCCTAGCCTCCAATAAGAAAGATTGGAAACACAATCTCATAAGACGAACTATTGTTTTCTTGGTTATGCGCCGGGATCTAGGTTTTACGTCTGTCTTCCAAATCTTTCCTATTATAAGAGTAGATGAGGGTTAATTCCAAGGTACGAATAATGTGGCATGAATTTCACCGCGGTTACTATTGCATATTTCAAAATGAAAAAGTATTTATTGTGACATATCTGTAATAGTTAGACGTTATGGTAAAGTGGACTTCTTTGTAGATATTGACGTCTTCTATAAAACTGTAGTATAAGTCGAGGCACGTCAGTTGAACCAAAATGGTGGTCGTCTGCTCAGGTACAGTTATGGACTAATTTGATAGATGAATACTTACTCTGCAGTCATATATATAAAAAATAAGCGCAAGTTAAATCAAATATAACATTTCATAAAAATAATATCGGTTTTCCTTTCAAATCATTGTATTTCTCGAACAAAGTGTTGTGGGAAGTAACCGTTAGGTATTATTAAATAGAACAATTATAGGAATACTACTCTTAATCACTAACGACTCTCGCGCAGTTCGAGTCCAATGTCCATGTAACAGTTGTTACATACGCAATCTAGCCGCTAATATTCAATAAATTTTTGGTATTTATTTCACACCATGATTACATTATCGAAGTTTTTATACGGATCCCTAACTTTATTGAAAATATTATATAGCCTATGTTACTCAGTTATAATGTAGCTTTCTAACGGCAAATGCACTTTTGAAATCGGTTTAGTAGTTTTTAAGTTTTTTCGTTACATACAAAATTACAAATCTTTCCTGTTTATAAAATTAGTAGAGATAACATATTTAAAAGTTATTTAAAAGTATTATTAAGTAAGTATTATTAGTTAAGTATTATTTAAAAGTAATATTGGAGGCGACGTTAGTAAAACTCTATTAAAAAAAAGACGTGTGGCACTCGGAGACTGCCGAGTTAAAGCTATTGCATAGCTGTTTTATGAACTTATGAAATTATAATTATTTAACCAATGCCATCTAGAGGCGAGTTGCTGAACTAAAGAGACAAGCGTGATATTTCAAAAAGTCATTAAAAGTCCTGCTATTCATCGATAGATGCGAAATCAACTTATGCAATTATAATTATTTAACTAATGCCACCTAGAGGCGAGTTGCTGAACTAAAGAGACAAGCGTGATATTTCAAAAAGTCATTATTAGTTCTGCTATTCATCGATAGATGGAGTCAAAGTGGGGGGTGTTAGGTTATTTTCGTTACGGAATTTCTGGATTCGGTCTCCACGCTCAAGGCCCGCGATAGAAGCTATGCAATAGCTTAAAAATTATGTAGAAGAACATTTTCTACATAATTTTAAAGTGCTATTGCGATTTCATCTTCTGTGTCAGTTGAAGAATCTACGACTGGGTTGTAAATTCTTACGTCATAATTATCGATGACTAAGCTTTATCGATTATATTGCCGCTATAGTATAATTAGTATAATCATTTATGTTGTTGTATGTAGTTAAGTTGGTTGTGGTCTTGACATTTTCTTGAAATTAATTTTAATGATTACGTATATGACAGATATCTAAATGTGGAAGAACTGAAAACTTTTTGCGCGATTGTACTCCAGGTTCACGCGGAGCGTACGTGGGCTGTGAGGGCGGAGGAGTGTGATAGTTTGGCTGGTATGGTTACGCGCAGTCTCTCGCACCGCACCTCTTACCGCACTTCGGTTGAGACCCGAAAATGTGTTCTGCATCATATAATTCAACGTACCGCGATCTATACGTCACTTTATGCTCTTTGTCAATAGCATAGACAAATGCACGCTATGGAATCTTCATCGAAAAAATATAACGCTATGATTTTGAAAGCTCGATACACTGGAATTCGTAGTATCTTTTTCTGTGCTAGAAACTCTCAGCGATAGAGTCCGCATGTCATCCGACTTTGTTGTTCAGCCGACTTTAGTCGAGTATTTCCGACCCCATCGGAAGGTGTCATATTGTCATACCTACCAACTTGTAGGTAGATCTACCTATTTTAGCTTGATTCTACCTATCGACTACCTTTAAGCCCTTTATCCTAGATCAACCTTTTTTGATACCACGTCATATTGAAAATAATGTTGACATTAAACTTCAGTTATGCTGTAAGAGTATACTACGGAGCTTTATATAATAATAATTACTGGAATGGTAACATAAAACAACTATTTGAAAACATTGTGACACGAATTTATTTCAAGTCAAGCTGTGACAGAACATTCTTTGTCATAGTCAAATTACATAATTATGTCATGCAATGAGATACATAGAAAAGTGTTTAATCATCATCATGTATACAAACTCTTTACTTCTACATATGCGTGCTAAAAGAACGTCAATATCTTTGGTTTCTACTTTCTGCGCAGGATGCGAGGAAAGTAGAAACCAAAGACGTGGACGTGAGCATTCACTAAAAATAAAAAAAACACTAACAACGCGTGACAGTTGACAATGTTGACAATACGATTACGTAACACTTACGCAGAATTACGTTCTCAGGTAAATCCCACGATATGAAGGTATCAATGTCAACATTGTCAACTGTACATAGAAATTTGACTACAATTACGTTGGTTTACTTGTTTCTGTGTTTGGCTTTCGTTGATAATGACGCTGATCAGTGTTCCATAACCGACCAATCTTAGCTTATTTTTTAATCTGGTAGGTACTAGCGGCAATGCGGCAATCCCGCTGAGACCATATTTAAAAATGTTAAAGTTGAATTTACAATTTAAGCATGTGCTTTTATTATGTTTTTGTAGACGTAGAGTTTTGATGTGTCGTGTTTACAAACTTAAAAAAAATTAGAACTTCAATCCTTCTATACAGTGATAATTAAAACAAAAGATTTATGAATGAAACTGAAGTATATTTACGTCTCTGGGACGCAAAAAGTTAATTTGAATATACTAAACAGTACAGCAATTACTAAATAACTAAAAACGGGGTCAAAGTGTTCGATCCCTAACGTGAGCGTTTTGCCGATGAATAATAATAATAATTTATCGGAGTCAACGTTCAGAAGCTATTATTATTAACCGGCCAAAGACTCTTAAGTTGACTCGTCTCTAGCAAGTAGGATAATTGTGCAGGAAATTTATAACCAAGAACGGGGAAACCAGCTCGAAACACTTAAACTTTTTTTTATAAAAGCATGTATAAATATTAAATAACATTTGTTTAATTTTGATTAATCTTTTGTATTACCTTTTTTATTATATTAAAATCTTTCAAACTAGAGAGGTAGATCTACCGTTTTTACCATGACATTCTACCAATTTCTACCGATTTTTAGGACTTAATCTACCATTTTTTAAAAATGTGGGTGGGCAACACTTTTGGTACTCCTGTTGTTTGTTTATATTTTTTTTAATTTTTTTGTGAAAACCTTTGTTTTTATAAAAATAATTTAAAAAAACACTTGATTTTATTTATTAAGACTAGAAAAAACTAGTGAACTGTGTTTTCGTATGATAATTATTGTGATATAAGTACATCTATGTCAGACAAGTGTTGCGTTCCGGGCTGTACCAGCTCTAAGCCTGATGTATATCTTCACGGTTTTCCGAGAAACCAGAATAGATTTCATTTTTGGGTAAAAGCTATAAATGATTTGGATTTGTACAAGCTCAATAAGAATGTGATTGAAATGCGACGAAGAGTGTGTCGAAAACACTTTGAAACTAGGTACATTCGACAAAGACTGACTCATTTTATTCTCACTTCGGATGCGTATCCTACTCTATTTTCCGAAGAAGAAATTGCAAATGGCATACGAAATCAAAACGATCCCGGTAAGTGTACTAAAATCGAGGTTATGTTTTGATTTTGATTTTTGGATTGGAAGAACAAATGAGTAAGTTACACTGGGACATTGTAGGGTTATCTGAAGTCCGTAGATAACCCTAAAATCAGGTAACCTACTCTAATACCGGGAGGGTGACCAACAGTCCTAAGGTGGTGTCGGTTTTCTCGTCCACAAGTCCCTTACTAACAACATAGTTACGATCGAAAGCGTTTCCAATAGGGTCGAATACCTAATACTCAGAGTATCCATACGATATTCGCTGAAGGTCATTCAGGTATACGCACCGACGAAGTCGCAACCGGATGATGAGGTGGAGGATATGTATGAGGACATTAGTCGGGCCATACATACCTCTGAAACGCACTTTCTAGTTGTTATGGGGGACTTCAACGTAAAGTTGGGTAAGAAAAGCGAGGATGAGTTGAAAGTGGGGGATATGGACAACGGAACGGTAGGGGACAGAGGTTGGCCGACTTCCTGGAGAAAGAGGGACTTTTTATGATGAACTCTTTCTTTCAGAAGCCACCTCACAGGAAATGGACCTGGCTGAGTCCCAATGGTTCCACGAGAAATGAGATTGACTTCATTATGACCACCAAAAGGCAAATATTCACTGATGTCTCCGTGATTAACAGGGTTAAAACCGGTAGTGATCACCGAATGGTAAAGGGCACGGTGAATATTAATGTCAAACTTGATAGGTCTCGTCTGATGAAGTCTAAGCTCCGACCCACTGGTGCCCGTATTCAAAACCCCGAGGCTTTCAACTTGAGCTATCCAATCGCTTTGATTGCCTTGGGAACATCGCTTCAGTGGAAGAGATCAATAACAGGTTAGTAGAAACTGTCCATACAGTGGGTTCCAAATACTTTAACCCCCACCGTACAGATAGGCCACAGAAACTCTCCAACAATACCCTCAACCTCATGGCTGAACGATGCTCACTAAAACTGCAGTCTTCGGATGATGCTAAAGCATATAGGCTGCTCAATAGACGAATATGGAAGTCTTTGCGACATGACATCCGGATCTTTAAAACATACCGTATTAAAGAGACGATAGAACGGAAAAAAGGCTCCAAAGTGTTTGCGAGAGACATGTCTATTGGGCAAAGCCAGTTGAGGAAGCTGAAGAGAGAAGACGGCAGTGTGGCGTCGACCAACGCAGAAGTATTAGGAGATGAAGAGAGTTTCTACGGACAGCTATACACCACGGTCGCTAAACCTGTTAGCAGCTCGGTCAAAGACCCAAGAGCCAAGCTGACCCGACACTATACCGAAGATATCCCGAGATGATACGTATAGAGATAAACGAGATTAGAATGGTCATGAAACAGCTTAAAAATAACAAGGCGCCTGGTGACAACGGTATCACATCTGAGCTTCTGAAAGCGGGTGGAACACCGATACTTAAAGTTCTTCAGAATCTCTTTAATACCGTCTTACTCGAAGGTTCAGTGCCAGAAGCATGGAACAAAAGCATAGTGGTGCTGTTCTTCAAGAAAGGTGACAACACTTTACTTAAAAATTACAAACGCATCTCGCTTTTGAGCCATGTTTAAAAGCTGTTTTCGAAGGTCATAACGAACCGTCTCAGTCGCAGGTTTGGTGAATCCCAGCCTCCGGAACAAGCTGGTTTCCGAAAAGGCTATAGTACCATAGACCACATCCACACGCTACGGCAAGTTATACAGAAGACCGAAGAGTATAACTTGCCTCTTTGTCTAGCGTTTGTGGACTATGAGAAAGCCTTTGATTCGATCGAGACGTGGGCAGTGCTTGAGTCTCTCCAGCGGTGCCGTATTGACTATCGGTATATTGAAGTGCTGAAGTGTTTGTACATAAACGCCAACATGTCAGTCCGAGTACAGGAGCAGAGTTCAAAGGCAATTCCATTGCAAAGAGGCGTGAGACAGGGAGACGTTATATCTCCGAAACTGTTCACCGCTACATTGGAAGACGCCTTCAAGCTTCTGGAATGGCAAGGACTTGGCATCAATATTAACGGCGAATACATCACTCACCTTCGATTTGCCGACGATATTGTAGTCATGGCAGAATCCATGGAAGACCTCAGTACAATGCTCGAAGGCCTCCATCGAGTTTCCCAACGGGTAGGTCTTAAGATGAACATGGACAAGACGAAAATTATGTCTAATGCCCATGTTGTACCTACCCCAATATCAGTTGGGAACTCAGTTCTCGAAGTTGTTGACGAGTACATCTACCTGGGACAGACAGTCAAACTAGGCAGGTCCAACTTAGAGAAAGAGGTCAATCGTCGAATCCAACTCGGCTGGGCAGCGTTCCGGAAACTTCGCGAAGTCTTCTCGTCAAAAATACCTCAGTGCCTCAAGACAAGAGTCTACGACCAATGTGTTTCACCAATGATGACTTATGGCACTGAAACGTGGCCTCTTACTATGGGCCTCATAGATAAGCTCAAAGTCGCACAACGAGCTATGGAGAGGGTTATGCTCGGGGTTTCTCTACGTGATCGAATCAGAAATGAGGAGATCCGTAGAAGAACGAAAGTCACCGACATAGCTCAGAAGATTAGCCAGTTGAAGTGGCAGTGGGCAGGGCACATAGCACGCAGAACAGATGGCCGATGGGGCCGAAAGGTTCTGGAGTGGAGACCACGGACCGGCAAGCGCAGCGTAGGTCGTCCACCGACACGGTGGACAGACGACCTGATGAAGGTCGCAGGACGACGTTGGATGCTGGCCGCTTCCAACCGGTCCTTTTGGAAAATCATGGGGGAGGCATATGTTCAGCAGTGGACGTCCTACGGCTAAGATGATGATGATGACGTAGGAGAAACAAACATGGCAATAAACATATAAATAAACAATATATAAAAATAAAATGTTGATTTAAACAAAATATCTGTTTAATTTTTTTAGGGATTAACATCACTTTTGGTGATCCTACATGTGTGCCTGATCATCTTCAAGACCACATATATTCCTTTAATGCAAGACTGGAAATATCCACACCAACACCAGAAACACAAACAGAGCAGAATGTTTTTAACGCAGGTTCATACAAATTATCTAACTCTTACTAATATAATACCTGTGAATGTGTGGCTGGATGGAGGTTTGCTTCCAAGCACTTCAGAACGGCTGAACGGGTTTGGATGTATACAGATGTATGTAGATAGATAAGTTGTTAGAATAACACTTTGTATACTGTTCATCATCATCATCATCATCATCATCCATCACCATGCAGGTGAAACTGCGGCACACAGCTAGTATTTTATTATATATGTACCACCATAGTTTAGACTACGTATTAATATGAATAACAAAACATGTAATTGTGGCCTATGTATTTCAGAAATTCCAGCACTTCCAAAGACCACAACCCCATCTGTCCAATCTGGTTCATTATTAGTCCTAACAACAGCCCAAGGAGAAACAAGGACAGAGTGTTACCCTAGCGCGCCTGAAACTAGAGGTAAATCTCCGAAAATCTTTTCGGCATTCTATGTGTACAGCAGTAATTTTATTCATAATTTTTTTTATAGCTTTATTTATACTTAACTCTTCATATACTGTGATAATTAAAACATAATATTTATGAATGAAACGCTTGTAAATTTACATCAATGGTACTCAAAGGGTTAAAGTGGAGTTTTGATTTTTTCAGTGAGTCCAAAGTGATCCCTGAGGAAACTTACCGCCAATATTGCGTTATTGACGCCAAATTGTAGGAAAATATATTACAAATGCGCCAAACTAATGAATAGCAGAAGACAAATGTATTTTAATAAGCGGCTTAAGTTGGCCGAAAAGTGTGAACAGTCCAGTCTTTGGAAAATTGACAGCTAACCTTAATAAAACGTGTAAATGATTTTTCTGGACGCAGATAATATTAGCGGCAAAAAAAGCTAAAGGACGAACATTTACAAAACAAGAAAAAATTATGGCTTTAGCCCTTTTGAAAAAAAGTCCCATGGGATACAAATTGCTACAAAAAATGTTCGAATACTGCCTAGCAGACGAAGCTTAAACAAACTGGTAGAAAGTATGGAGATAGATGTCGGAATAAATAACACTATTTTTGATGTATTTAAAGACCAGGTGAAAGATTGGCCAGAGAAGAAAACATATTGTTCCATAATGTTTGATGAGGTTGCACTGGAACCACACGTCAATTATTGTAGTGCCAAAGATTATTTCACAGGATTTACACAGCTAGAGTCTGATTCATCTGCAAAATTAGCGGACCATGCTTTGCTTTTTATGCTTAGAGGTGCTTGTGATAAATGGCGACATCCTGTGGCTTTTTACTTTTGTGAGGGTACAACATCAGCTACATCATTAAAAGCGATTATAAGATAAATTGTTGGAGCTGTTGAGAGGACTGGCCTAATCCCAATCCCAATATCCCTTATTTGTGACCAGGGAGCTACAAATAGAGCAGCAGTAAAAGGATTACAGGAAGCTACAAGACGATCACAATTACTAAACAACGTCGAATGCGGTAAGTAAGTTTACAAGTATGTATGAGAAAACTATTTTTAAATATTGGGTACTTTTAAATTTTGTTTTGTTTCAGATGATTCCGTTGAAATCGGTAACTCAAGAATGCATGTTATTTTTGACCCACCGCATCTGATAAAATGCATCTGAAATATTTTTTTAATAAAGATTTATTATTCAATGGCAACGTGGCAAAATGGGATGACATTGTAGAAGTGTATACAATGGACTGTGAGCTTGGAGAAATTCGCCTTCTTCCACAACTAACGGACGAACATATACTACCAGATAAAATAAAAAAAATTTAAGTCAGTAATTGTACAAAAGTTAAGAGCCAGAGAATAGCTGCAATGCTTAAATACACTGCGCGATTTTGTAAGTATCTACATACCTTTTTGTTTATATATTTTTTTAAAATGATTGACAAGTTATGATTTCATATAAAATTCTTATTTTTTTGTAGCCCAACATGTTTCATCCAAACCCATAAGCAAGACAATGGCTACAACTGCAGTTGTAAGTCAAGAGTTTAAAGAAGATATGCATTTTTTTTGAAAAGTAAAGGGATTGATCGATTTTATGCTCGGAATTTTAACCAAGATCCAATCGAAAATTTTTTTGGTAGGATCAGAGCACACAACTATAGAAACTTAAATCCAAGCTGTAGTGCTTTCAAAAATTAATTTAAGGCTTTGTTTTTATCGGACGTCATCGGTGATCATTTACAAAATTTGAATTGCGAAGATAATGGTACAACACCCTTAAACTTGAGTTGTTTTTTTAAACACTGCACTAAAGATAGTGATACCATAACTGAAGATTCCAAACTTGACATAAATGCCACTGGAAGTAGAGACTTACTTGCAGTGGAAAGACAATCTAATGTTTCCTTATTGACAAATGTCATTAAAGAAAATGTAAGAACTAATGCTAAGTCATTCACCGCAGGATTTGTAACGCGAAAAATACTAAAGACTCATAAATGCAAAACATACACTGATGATTTAATTACAAAAGATATAACAAGTGTACATAATTGGATCTTGCATAGAGAGCGGTTTCAATCTAGACGCTTAACTTACCCAACTCCAATGATTGTTAGACATTTTGGATACATCATAGAAATTTGCAATGAATTTCTTAATAAACACGATTACGAAAAACAACTTAAAAAAAAAAATATGGCAATATATCTCTCAAAACAAAACATCGACTGGTTTCGCTGTGAAATGCATAATGAAAAGATTGTTCACGATTTTATAACCTTAACAACAAAAATATAAATTCACACTTGGACTAGATACGAGTAGATAGATATCACTTTATTGAGACACCACATTTATGACTTAAAATTAGACAATAAAATAAAAAAACAATGCCTAAAAACTAGGTGCAACAATGGGTGGTCTTATCGCTCAGAGCGATCTCTTCCAGACAACCCACTCTCAGAGGAATAGGTATACAATAAAAGATGGACGGTAACAATACAAAAAAAAACAGTAAACACACTATAAATACATAAATGCTATATTAAATAAACTAATAAAAATACATAAACAGCATACTTTTATAATATATACTTAATTATACTAATAAAAATTATATTATATATATATGTATATATAAATATATACCTATGTAAACACTAAAGCATCTTGACAGTATTTTAATAGTCTAGGAAGTGTTTATTACATGTAAACACAAATAAAATATTAAAAGAAATATAAAAAAATAACAAATAAATAAACGATTAGAAACACAAAATCATGAAAGTTAGATAACAATTAGTGAGTAAGAGTTAGAGTGAAAGATATAATTTTTTAACCTGATCTTTGAAAGTTTGAAGTGACGTAGCACGCTGTATTTCCAGTGGAAGAGAATTCCACAAACGGACGGCTTTAACAGCAAATGAGGAGTAATAAAAACTGGTCCTGTGTTCAGGACTACTGATATCAATAGAATACTCAAAGGTATCGATATTCATCGGCTACCAAATTCACTGCCATCTATGCAAAAAAATGCTTTGAATAAATTTAAAAAAAGGTTCAAAGATAGGGTGCTAAGTAAAAAAAAAATATATTGTAAAAGGGAACTATGTAATACAATTCATGAAAAAAGCGCTCATATAAATCTCTAGTTAATAAACTCCATGTAAATATTATAATAACAAATTAAGAATAAAAATAAAGTTTATTAACTTCATAAGTAGGTACAGAAGTAGGTAGTAGATAGGTATCCAAATTGAAATAACTATATATCAATACCACCGTACATTGAGTTTTCACAGTTTGCAGGCTAAATTTACATATGTATTTTATTTAGGTACATAAATGAACAAAGGTGGTTCAGAATTTTCAGTCAATTTATTTTATTTTTACTAAGAGGTATTGTAGTGTATTGTATTGTATAGTGCAATGATTTTGCAAGAGTAATTTGTGAGACCTCCACATTTTATCCACAATGCCACCACGACGTCATCTATTTACCCACCTAATTGATAGAAGATTTAGTAGGGATATTGATATGGCACTTTGAGAAAATAACATCTATATATTAGATATTTGTTATAAGAAAGATATAGTTTTAATATACATGTTGCCTGAATTAGCTATTAGGGGTAGCCAAATTATTTAGATTAAACTTGAGCTATAGTTAGGACTGTCAGACTAAAAGCTAGTTCATTGTTCCCTGCCAAAGCTTACGAGTTAAGGTAGGTATTTACTCGTTCATCCAAAACAATACTTACTTTTTACAAATAATATGTAGAAATCTTGTCCTTTGTGCTATTCATGGTAATTTTGCGTCACTGATTGATTGTAAAAGTGATTACTTATGTTAATTTTGAAATTTTTATTTTATGTAATTATAGAATTATTTATAATAAAAAACAGTAAAACCTTCATCGTAGTTTTTATTATCGATATATTTCATATTCGGTTGTCCTGTCACAACAATAAATATCCAAAGGGCGAGGGAAAAAAAAGGAAAATGGTGACTTCTAGTGTATCGGTTCCCCCTCCCGTACCCCTGTCGTAACGTTATACCCCTCGCCTGTTGAGTTTCCAGTCTGTACGTAGTACATATACTTGTCTGTGGACTAATGTTATGAGGTCAATAGTTTTCGCAGCGTACGCGATATAAGGACTTTTTTGGGTATTTTTCCACACAATATCATCTGCGTGTAACCCAAACACGCAGATGATATTGGATTCTGGTTGACGCTACTTTTCTCACCACGCCTTGAGCTAGATTTTCTTTTTCTCACCAACTGACCGCGTCGGCACGATCCCAGAGAAAAAGGTCAATGGCCGATCGCGTTTGCCCGTCATCCACGAAGTCGTTTGGATCTGACAGAACGTCAGCTGTCATAACGATTACTTTTCACGCACCACAAAAGTGCAAGGATTTTTGAGGTCCAAATTGTCGGCGCAACAATTGTTGCGAGTAAGTTTCACGCGCGTTTTTCTTTTGTTTATTTTTTAAAGTCATCCCAATGTTTAACCATAGAGTTTAATTCTTTAGCGTAATATATTTTCTTTCTATGGCAACACTACACACGGACATGTTCTATCTATAAACTTTAAAAAAATATATAATCAATGTATATTTTTTTTCATTATTGCTTTTGTTCACAGACTCAATGTGTCCGTGCCATTGCTTACATTTATATTTTAAACTTATATATTATTTTTTTATAACTACCAACGGAATACATTTAATCAATGTTTATATTTTCATCTGTGTTTGGCGGTAAAGTTATGTTTTGTGCTATAGTTTTTAGTGAGTTAATATGGTTAAACTCATGATTTTGATACAAATTATACATGAATATGATGGTGAATGTGTAAGGAATACTGTAAATATGTGATTTAAGTTCTGACATCAAAATTTACACGAAAAAAAATTGTCACGAATCGACGACTCCCCGTTAGCTAATTTTCATTGTTATAATTGGTTATATTTTGCTTTATTTTGAATAGATTATACTTTCACATTGTAAAATATCACAGAAATAATGTGGCGTCAAGTAATTACACCCACTCAGAATATGATAAATACGCCATATCATGTCGGCATCGATAAAAAATCAAAGTCACGTGACAGTCGCTAGTACTCAAAATTCCAAATTTGTAATATGTTTTTAAATATTTCTGATTTATAATTATTATTTGAAACCTAGTTTGGTTTGTAGAATTTCTAATAAGAATTGCAATAAAAAAGACCAACAAGAAAATTTATATTTTATTTAAAAAAAAATATTCTAAATTACCACGTCTAAGTCTAGAAAATGGGCCCAAGTTGAAAAAATAATCATTATTGGCCGAAATTTCAAAGTAACTCTTATTTTTTTATAAAATTATTAATAACCTAAACATAAGTTACTAGGTAAAAATAATACTTCTGTTCTAGATATTCAAAATATTTATAAATATCAGATCAAAATCCTGTCTTGGTAAGCATTATTTATTGATAAAACTTAATTTTTGTAGTCAGATTGCAAGTTTTTTTATGATAATATTTCTTCTACGACTTTAAATATTTGAATGTAATTAGTTAGATATGTGTTTTTACTATTTAATTGCCATAAAAACCGCTTTTAAAAGGTAAAAAAAGGCTTAAAAAAGGTTTTAATGTAAAAATTTTAAATTACAATTTTTTTCTACATCAACCCTGATTTTTTCGGCTACGCCAAGTTTGTCCTCGTGTAACATAACATTTTACTTATACATTTGACATGAATGTTTATGTATCAGATTCCTTGGAATTACGTCTCATAACTCGCTATAGGTATGGCACAAGAGCATTTTATTCCCAACTCCGCGCAAACTTTTGACGCGGGCGCAGGTCGTAACACTCGGGAGCAATCACGAGAGCGCCACAGGGATTTGGATTGGCATTTGGACAAAAGTGGGAAAGGCACGGATGGAAAATGAGACGTTACAAGGTATAATATAATATATACGGAAAGTGCAAAAGTCAATCATCTCGACTGCTGCAGAATAGACTCGAAGAGGCTGAAGCAGCAATATACAACAACGACACATCTTCAATCATCATGAGGGCAATGTCTGGTCAGTATATAGCTGCCTACAACGCGACTAGTGGTTTTGTGTTTCTGGATGAGGAAGATACCGAACGGACTGGTAGGCCAAAATACGCAACACCGCCACAGGACCCTATTGTTGTCACCGCCCGGTGCACCAAGATAATGTTGGATGACAGACTCTTGCAAATGACGAAAGCCATTTCGGGAGACTCTGAGATCGAGACATTCTGGAAACACTGGGAGGTACCCAAAATACAGTGGGTCAATGGAGTTCCCGGATACGGAAAAACAACTTGGGTGGTAAGACACTCGATGTTGACAAGGACGTTATCGCAACAACAACTACAGAGGCAGCAATAGACCTGAGAGGGAAGTTGGCGCACCGAATCGGAGACCTGGTGAAAACCAAGGTGCGCACTATGGTCTCGGTTTTAGTAAATGGTTTTAAAAATAATGAGAGCTACGTCCGCCTGATGGTGGACGAGGCTCTCATGAACCATTTTAGGGCTTGGCATTAATGGCTTCTAGGCTGTCTGGAGCTAGCGAACTTGTCCTCATCGGAGACGTCAACCAATTACCTTACATAGACAGATAGAACCTGTTCGATCTAAGGTATAACCGCCCTAACCTGGTTACTAACTTCAGCCAGGAGTTGTTGTGCACGCACCGGAACCCAATGGATGTTGCGTATGCGCTGAGGGAAATATAGTCCGGTATATATTCCTCGGCTCCCAGTATAAGGTCCCCGTGCCTCGAGAGCTACACGGGAGCGAAAATCCCTAAATGCCTTCCAAACACCTTCTTCCTGGTCCACACTCAGGAAGAAAAGGAGACCCTGACCAGCCAGGGCTATGGAAAGAGCGAAGGATCACGCACCCTTACCATTCACGAGGCGCAGGGACTGACGTACGAGTCAGTCACGGTGATTAAAACTAAAGGCAAAATGAAGCTGCACGAGAGCGTCCCGCACGCAGTCTGTCACTGCAGTTTCCCGGCACACGAGGACCTTTGTCTACTACGCCAACGACGAGGATGATGCCATCGGACGGTTTGTGAGGCAAGCGACGTTTGCGAACGAGCAAACCATCTACGGCTATAACCTGAAGATGGCAATCAGGGATCGAAACAGCGTGGTGATGGAGGCCCTGCTTTAGCGCAAAGTGGGCAACGTGGGCTCACAATAAATGTTAATCTTAGTTTTTCCCCTCTTTTCCCCTTTTGTTCCCCTATTTCTGGTTAACTAAGCCATTTGTTGTAATATATGTAGTTTTTCGAATTGTATGTAAGCTAGCGTTAACAAATTATAACTGACAAAGAGATGGTATTCAGAGCAGACATGCTCACGGAAATGTGTTGGCAAGCGGTGGCGTGTGTGGCGGGTCGCCATCTTCTCTCAGAAATGGTTAAGGAAGGCGATGGCTGGCACATGCGTCAACTCATGAACGGGTGCTGTTTGCGGGCACTGGTCTGCTATGAATGCTTGCACCAACTCAGAATAAAATGTATCAATAACTTTAAGGTTATTATGTTATTTGTATGAGGTAATTTAAGAAAAAATAAAAAATTGATATGTTCCTCATGTATGTATTTTGTTGTATGTTATAAATGTATCGTAAGTTGTCAAAAATCTTAGAATTAAAAAAGGCACGGACCCTGGAGTCTGTGGAGTGTAGTTTTTATTTATAAAAAAAAATGGCCCTTAGCTAACCATACCATCACTCGCACATCCATGTAGCCTATAAATGTAAATTTAATTACTAATAGAAAAACTTACTGGAGCTTCTTGTACTTTATCTATAGACATAGAACGTTACAAATTGAGTCTGTAAGTAAGACCTTTGTATATTTTTTATGCACTTATTGAATTAATTTATTGATTCAGGCGTTACTTTGCGGAAATCCATAAACAAAAAACGATATTAAAAAATATTTAGTGACACTTCCGCTGAAAAGAAAACAATGATTTTGGCCTATTTGGGGGCGTGCACCACCCTCCCTCCTCTCATTCTTCTGTGGTCTCATTAGACCACCGTGGGCGTGGAGGGCGGCGTCCCCGATTCGCACTACGGTTATTACAACAGAAAAGCTGAGTCTGTCCATGGGTTGGCTTAAACAAATGTTCAACAAAACAGTAAATCAAAGACCTTACAATTACTAACTAGACTGTGTACCAATAATTTTTGTTTAGCTAAATTGAGATCTATCTACTTCTGTTAGCGCAGCTATTTCCTTTTAAAGGCGGTAGCTAGCTAAAAGCGGTCCTGGCGAAAGGGCTCCCGTTGGTAGTGTGTCCTTGTATGACGTCTTGCCAGCTTAACTAATCATCGGGTTAGGTAGAAATGGTTGAAAATTTTATATTTTGCTTTTTTTTATTTACGTAAACGGATGATTTATAAACTTTGAAATATATTTAAATGTTCTACAGTTTTATAATTCATTCGTTAATTCGCTGTACTTTAAAAAGTAATTAGTTAATTAGAGATATTTCAGGATTCTATGATGTTTTCATGTTAAAATAAGGGGTATAGACATAACGGGGCGTGTTTATCTGATTTTGGAATAATAAGGAGATATCTTGGTGACCTTTCTGAAGATATTTGAAATTTGATTTTGAACTCTTTTAAAACTAGGCGATGATGTGGCAGGTGTTAAATAGGAACAATACGTGAAAAAACTACCTATGCACAATATATTTATGCAGGGTAACAGGTCATTATATAAATTTCAAACTGAAAGGAAATAATTTGAAAAGTCATTGTAAGTTTTCAATAAAATTTGGATTTTTTTTCTTTAAAATAGATAATATTCGTTTAAAGTTAAAAATCTTGATTTTATAATGATATAGAGTTTGTGTTTTTACTTAAAGAAGTAATAAGTACAAAGATTTAATAATAACAATGATAAATGTTTCATATCTTAACTTGAAAATGATAGGTTCTACCGATACTTTAATCCTGTTATTTAATTTTGTAAGAAGAGGTTGGATTTATTGTGTTCCAAATTTGTAAAGTGAGTGAAATTATTTCAATAGTAGTTTTAGTGTTTAGAAACCTTATTTATCCTTAAGAACATTTATTACTTGAGT
Source organism: Selenia dentaria (assembly GCA_917880725.1). NCBI lineage: Eukaryota > Metazoa > Arthropoda > Insecta > Lepidoptera > Geometridae > Selenia > Selenia dentaria. The sequence goes on from OU862887.1 coordinate 2,961,924, forward strand.
TACAACTTGACTTTATAATGAAGATAATTTAGAATAAAGACTTTGACTTTGACTTTGACTTTGGTGTTTCTTTAAGAAGTAGTTAATGTTTAAAGGACATATTTGTTTTGATATCTTTAATAAACTGATAGGTTAACCAAAAACTGTTTTATTTTGTAAGAAGTAGTTTGATTGATATTCGTATTAAACTAACTCATAGTTTTATCTTATATTCAATTTAATTAATTTTCATTGATTTGTTGTATTCAGACCTCAACTTAATTCATAATTTATAAAACGATAAAAAAGTGTTTAAAAACATTCAGACTGATAGAATTTCATTAGTTAAAATAATAATCGTTAATATATAATATTTGTTACTGATATACTTCATTTAACATATAAAAATACTAATAGGATGTCACTTTCATGTCTCGATTTATCACTACCTTGTCCATGGTGTCACTCCCCTGACTACACATTTTCTCCTGGTGCCCATAAAACTTAAAAAAAAGAAAGAATCTTCTGGCCCATAACATTACACATACATACACATTGCAAAGTTGTGAGATATTTAATACTCATTCAAATAACTAACTTTTACCCAGAGGACACTGAAAATACAAATACTGTATATTGAACCATATACTTCAAATCATGCTGTCTAGAAAATATTGTTTAGAGACCTACTAAAATTGACCCATATTAAACTGTATGTATGTCTTATTTAAGGAAAAATATAATACTGTATAGCGTCTTATTTGAGTTGTTTATTTATTTTTAATTATTAATTTTGCAATTTATGATTTATATAACTCCATCAATGTATTTGTTAATCCGAGGCAATCAATCATGTAAAATAAAATCGTATGTAGGTCCCCGCGATACAGGCTTTGCTTAATGCGGGAACCTTAGCTTTATCTATTCTTGTACCTTGAGTTTGTCATAAACATGTTGTTATATAATATTAGTCTAAACTTTATAAAATGTTTTTGATGCTTATGATGCAATAAAAAATGTTATATTTTTTTTTAATACTGAGTAAAAAGTAGTACTCAAATGTTTAGGCCTGGTAATACTAAATGCAAGATGGTGGTTTGTTAAATATTCCTTAGGGTAACCATGGATATTGTTGATCTAAGATTTTTGCAATTTCATTGTATCCCTATAGTACGTAGGTAGATACTTCAGTCCGACCGTCTTACATTGGAGATGTACCTGTAGGCATCTTTCCTACATATATAGTCTTTCCTTTACCTCCATTACCACATGCAATTAATATTTACATTAATATCTATATTATATAATGAATACAATATACGTTCTACAAAACACAGAACTACACAATTAATAACATATTTACAAACAATTAAATACACACAAACATAATACCTAATACATAATATTTAAAGTGATATTATATATTATTACATACGTGCATTAAGGGGGCGTACTAAGGAAAATTGCAATCGTTTTCTTGAATTTTTACTGTACTAAATCATGTACAAATCGAAAACAATAATTCATGTGGATACTACATTATATTTGAAAGGGCAGACATTTGGCGAAAACACGATGGTATAAAATTTTCTCGATAGAATAAAATCACAAAGTTACCTCCATTTTTTATCGATTTTAGTTTTGATTAAGTTACGGTGTATATTACTGACACAAAAATTAGATAAACAACATCACTTACTCATATTCTAAAGTTACTCTTAGCAATTTTACGAAATATATTATACGTTACGAGTTATTGAAGTAAAATGTAATTGGTGCTTACTACGTTTTTATTCCGCGAAACACGCAATCATCCGTCTCACGCCACTCGAACTAAAGACGTACGTTTGTTTCACCCGCCAGTCGCAATCGCTCCGTTGAGACGGGAAGACGTTGCTTCTTTGCGCCGCACATCGAATTTTTCGTAATAAAAAAGATCCTTACCATTTGGTGCCAGTGTCGTGTCGTGTATATTACTATAGAAAAAGTGCGCTACATAAGTAGTCATGGGAAATAAAAAAAACTCAATAAGCAAACCTAAAAAACGAGAAAAAAAAAAGATGCAAATAAAAGTTATGGCTAATTGTCGAAGGTATGTTGTATTTATTATTTACTTTTTTATATTTAAATTGGTACTTCTACCGAATAAGACACTCGAAATTAGTAGGTAGGTAGGTATACCTACCAATTGTTTAAATTATGAGTCTCGTCGAGAATCTAGTAGAAATGTCGACCACAATAAAAATTATCGGTATGGTTGACGATAAAAGCAGCTATGCCGGCCTACAGAGCGATACCACGTGATGTTATGGTAGTGCTATATTCGACACTACCTACCTACAGTCGTAGTAGTATCAGCGCGGTGGGTAATAGCAGCCACGCGTGAGGCCGTATAACACAATTTGCAAAAAAGTAGGAACTTATTCGTATCGTAAGCGTCAACGTGTCCCGCTTCGTCGTACAAACGTTATGAGTTATCTGAGTCACTGTTCTCTCAAGATAAGCGATGATATTTGTACTGTTTCAAGTGAACGATACGTTACGTTACACTTACGCAGTTATTCGTGCTAGGCCCACTGCTATTGTTTTGTCGTAGAAGGTACGCATAGTATACGCAAAATAAGTACTTAGATGATTTTATTTGTTTACCTTTTGTTTTACTTGCAATAAAAAAGTAATTATTTTAATTACCAAACTAAATACCTAGATAGCATATCAACAATATCACTGACTTAAAAATTTCAGAATTTCTGCATCACGGAAATATACGATGAATGCTGATGAATGGAGTCATGACAAATGTTCAAATGAAGGATTGTCCCCAACTGCGTATGTTATATTTTATAATAACTTTTACATTATAGGGCAATAAATTAGTATTGCAATTTTTAAATTCACATCCTCGGACTGGATTCGAACCCACAAATTCGATGCTCGGACCTCGAGCCTCGGTGGCATAGTTGGTAATGGCGTCTGACACGGGTTGTCGGAAGACGCGGGTTTGTATCCCGTCCGAGAATGTGAAATTTTCTGTCTAAAAATTGCTATGTATGGTATCCAGTTATATTTCATAATATGTAGTTTCTTATGATATGACAAATCTTTATCCAGTATTTGAAGGGATACGATACAAACTGACCATAACTTATTTTTTATTAGCTTTTTACATTTTATTAAATATTTCATATATGTACTTATATATATTTTAGTTTTGAGATCATGTAACATTGTTTTATTATTATTATGTGGTTCGCAAAATTTCTGGGCTATTCTATGTTCTATGTGTCTTATGATGTTTGCATGCAGAAAGGCTGAATATGGCGCTGCATTCTAAATATTTTTGATATGTATCCTATTATTTGTACCCATACAAAAATAGAAATAATGATATTTAAATCATACATTGATTGGTTGATTGAACTAACCTTAGTTAGTAAAAAATATAATATATTTCACAGCTCTGTTTTGATTATTATTTCAGACCTGTTTTAGAGACATTGGGGAATGTTAACATCATCAATGTAGCCACTCAAGATCGACAACCGGATAGCTATAATATCATAAGCACTAATGAGGGATTCCAACCTGAAAATCCTACAGGGTATATTGATGTTTAATTCTTGAAGTTATAACTGTACAAAAATATTTAATGTTATAATATATTGTGAGTTTGTTTTTATTTCAGAAACGATTATCCAGTAAATAACTGCGATTCTATATCAGCTAACAGCGGAATGGAACTTGATTCAAATAATGACGATAGTTTGGCTCGAGAAAAGTACGTATTGTTTGCACTTGTTCTTTTTTATGACGTATGAAAAGGTGTAGTAAAACTGCAAATGAACAAGTAGTTTACAACAAAATATTTTTTGGCTAATTTGATCATGGTATTCTAATAACACAAAACGATCACATCTATTAACATATTTAGGTACAAGTACGCACCTCACTTATTGATATAATTATAATCATAACCTTTCAATCTAATATATCCGCCTAAGAGCTGCGCATTGAAATTATTATTAGTTTTTATTTCAGTACCTCCAAACTACGAGTTTATGGAAGCCAAAATAATAATTTGAAAAAGAAGAAGAGTAAGAAAACAAATAACATAGATGTAAATAAACATGATGGCAGCGAAAGATTGATAATAGATAAGATGTATTTTTTTGAAGAATTGAAAACTATTTCTAACCATGCACCTCAATTCGGCTGCACAATATCCAACTTGCACATCACAGGAGAAACAAAAACAGGTCTTTATTCCAAACTGAAACTTTCATGTGACATGTGTAATGGGGAATTTAATATCGATACATCAGATCCACGGCCAACTCAAAACTTAGATATAAATACAGCTGCAGTTTCTGGTATCACAAGCACCGGTATTGGCTTAGAGCAATTTCAAGGGTTGTGTGCTGCAATGAATCTTCCCACAATGTCACAGCTTGTTTACGATAAAAGGCATAATCTAATTTGTGAACATTGGGAAAAAACAGCTCACCAAGTTATGGTGGCTGCAGCAGAACGCGAAAGACAAGCTGCAATAGAAGAAGGTAGGATGAAGAATGGAATAGCAATTATTGATGTTATTGCTGACGGTTGTTGGTCTAAACGGTCCTACAAGAGCAATTATTCTGCGCTTTCCGGAGCAGCAGCAATAGTCGGAAGAAAATTCGGAGAAGTTCTTTTCTTAGGTGTTAAAAATAAATACTGTTGTATTTGTGCTCGTGCACAGAGTAAACATGTACCACCAAAAGAACACAAATGTTTTAAGAATTACTCAGGTTCTTCCTCTGGAATGGAAGCAGAAATAATAGCAGAGGGATTTAAGAAATCCGTAGAAATGTACAACATCATATATGGGCGAGTTATAGCGGATGGTGACTCGAGCACCTACTCGAAGATTCTGGAAGAAAGGCCATATAAAGATGTGACGGTGGAGAAAATTGAATGTCGGAATCACATATTACGAAATATGTGTAATAAATTAGTATCTGTCAGTAAAGATACAAAATATCCACTTTATATGAGAAAAATGCTTACGACACAAAGAATACTTGCTATCAGGAAAGTCATTTGCTTTGCCATAAAGAAACACAAAAGTTATAATGCCGAATTAGGGGTCAGGATAAATAACCTCTACGTCGACATTTCGAATGCATACAATCATGCATTTGGTCATCACGACGAATGTAATGACCACTATTGCACTAGTGAAAAAAAAAATGAAGACCTAGTCCCAAAAGTCAAAACTTCTGCATTTTGGTCTAGAATACAGTACATCGTGGGCGTAGTTGCAACACATTCACGAAGTTTGATCAACGATTGCGATAGTAATGCCGTTGAACAATTTAACAGCATAATAGCAAAGTTTGTAGGCGGTAAAAGGACTAACTTAATACAACGGCAAACATATCAATCCAGATGTGCGGGTGCCGTTGTAGCTTTTAATACTAAAAGGCCAATATACAATTTGCAAAAATCACTTTTAGGTAAGAGTCCTAAATCAAAAGCAAAGGCATTCGAAAACAAACGAATACAAAAGAACAAGCTGAGAAAAAATGTTAAATGTGTCAGGAAAATTCATTACACAAAAAAACTGACATTGCCTGCATCTGAAGACACAAACTACGGAACAGACACTTGCCAAAAACCTGATATGGGACAAGATGTGTATGACCTGGCGAAACGGACATTTTTGATAAACTTGGAAAAAACTGACCTCGAGAGGTCTCAGATCGAACGTGCTACTATATTGCAAAGAAATAGTAGCGAATGGTTGGAACTACGTAGAAATTTACTAACAGCATCAAATTTCGGAAAGATTATAAAACGTCGCCCGACCACTAGTGCAAGTATCGTCAAAGCTTTACTTTACAAAAGCGATATATCAAACGTAGGTTCCATAAAACATGGTATAGATAATGAAACAATTGCTCTCAAGCAGCTCGCAAAGCAGGAGGAAGTGCAAATAAGTCCATGTGGGTTATTCATAGATAGTGATATACCCTTTTTAGCCGCTACCCCAGATGGCCTGGTTGGTGAGGATACAATTGTGGAGATCAAATGCCCACTATCTGCTTTTAAAATTCCGATAAATGAAGCTGTTGAACAGAAAAAAATAAAATTTTGGAACATAAAAGATAACAAAATGATTATTAACACAAACCATTCTTGGTACTACCAAGTCCAAGGACAACTTCATATAAGCAAAAGAAATATGTGTCTTTTTGCAGTGTGGTCTAGTGAAAATCAAATGGTGACTGTTGAAAAGATCTACCGCGATGATGACTTTTGGGAAAAGAAAATGTTAAAAAAACTTACTGAATTTTATTTGGAACATATTCTGCCTGAATTGATTGACCCACGCCAATCGAGAAACATGCCAATGAGGAAACCAATAATAATTACGAAAAAGCCAAAACACAAACAATTGACTGACACTGAAACCTCAAAAATAACAAACGTGCCATTCTGTCCAGAAACCAACTCAGAAATAATGGATATCGATTGCATTGATTTGACTACTGCCGGAGTCTCAAATGAAGCACAAAAAGTTATATTAGTTAACGAATATTGATGTTGATATTTTATACACATGTATATGTGTTATTTTGTTCAAAAATTTGTATGTGCTTTATTTGCAAAGTTAGTGTATGTTTCCGAACTCCTCTTGCTAATATTGACATAAAAGGAATATAACTGTAGTACAATAACGAAAATAATAATTATATAAATCACAGTAATTAACAGATAAAATATTACGCAACGCTTAATTAATGAGGGCCATAAAAATTAAACAAGTTATAGATAGCATGAAGAATAGTTTCTATATTAAAAAAATATATGCAACTACACATACTTAGCAATTATTGTCATATTAGTGTGATCTATTATAAAACTGGCTCGTTTGATAGTCAGGCTCGACACTTTAGTCTTATTTACGTCATAGTTCCATATATATTTAATCATAATCTATTGTTACGTTGTAATAGTTTTCCTTGCTATTGTGTAAAGTATATGATGAAACTTACTACTTACTTTGATTGTAACTATTAATAATAAATAATGTATATTAATATTTAATGTATATTAAGTTAAAAAATATTCTAAATAACATAAATAATTAATATAATATTAATCTGTCCAAATTATTTATTTATTTTTCAACTTTTAAGTTTTGAACAGTAGTAGAGCCAGCAGAACTTTTTTCACCACTTACTAAATAACAACTCTAACATTCAACACAATATAATATTGCATATTGATCAGAAAATGTACATACATGTACTGTAAATAAAACTCAATGCTGTTCTTCTTTTAATCTTTTAATCCCCTCCTTATGAAGTTACGTAGAAACCTACCAGGTGTAGGTATCCTTTTTTATGTCGGCAGGTAAATGCTCAAATGCTACTATTCTACCGTACAAACGCAAAGTACCTGTAACAGTACTATATTATCTGATTATTTTGCATATACTACGCGTGACCCCCTATTGACCTCTCCGAGCGAGTGCTATGCTTTAGCTGCATGCGACCGCCGCGCCTCCGCGGTCTCTCGCGAAACTCAATGCAGGGAGATGCGAGACACGCGGGTGAAATCAGATTATTTTCTAGCTTTGTACGCAGTCTTAACCTATTAATTTTGAAGATTCAAATCTTGCAACGGCTTTTTCACATAATTCTACTTCTACTGAACTGATTTTAATAAAATTCGCATGTCAATACAAAAGAGTATATGTTGTACTCGTACAACAAATATTTAAACGTTTTAAAATTTTGGTGATGAGGGTCCGATGAAAAGGCAAAAGTAAAACTCTTCAACGATTGCTAGTTGACGCTTTGATCTCCCCACCCTGCGCCAGTCTACTCGTGTACACCATGTATTAAGTTTCTTTACAGATCGAGCCCTGCGAAAAATAGTAATGTTTTAAGCAATATCATCATCATCAGCCTGTAGCAGTCCACTGCTGGACATAGGCCTCTCCAATTGCACGCCACTTAGGTCTATCTTGGGCTTCTCGCATCCAGTTTTTGCCAGCCGTCTTGCGCAGATCTTCACTCTACCGTGCCTCAGGACGTCCTACACTACGTTTGCCGAGACGCGGTCTCCACGCTAGAACTCGTTTACCCCAACGATTGTCGGTTCTACGGCTAATAAGGCCAGCCCACTGCCACTTTAGCTTGCTGATCCGGTGGGCTATGTCGATGACCTTGGTTCTCTGACGGATCACTTCATTTCTGATGCGATCCCTCAGAGAAACACCGAGCATAGCCCTTTCCATAGCCCGTTGAGCGACCTTGAACTTGTGGACCATTCGAGCCGTCAGTGTCCACGTTTCGGCTCCGTATGTCATGACAGGTAGGACGCACTGATTGAAGACTTTCGTCTTTAGGCACTGTGGAATCGGCGAAGTAAGGACTCGACGTAGCTTCCCAAACGCTGCCCAGCCCAGCCGAATTCTTCTTTTCACCTCGTTCTCAAAGTTGTTTTTTCCCAACTGCAATGTCTGCCCGAGGTACACATATTTTTGAACAACTTCGAGAACGGCGCCGTGTATCGCAATCGGTTCCGGTAGAACATGTTCGTTGAATATGACCTTGATTTTGTCCACGTTCATCCGTAGGCCGATGCGTATAGAAGAGTCAGCCAGGTCATTCAGCATCTGTTGCAGGTCCTGCAGCGTCTCTGCCACGATGACGATATCGTCAGCAAATCGCAAGTGAGAGATGTATTCGCCGTTGATATTAATGCCACGTCCTTTCCAGTTCAGCGTCTTGAACATATCCTCCATTGCATTTGAAAACAATTTCGGGGAAATAACGTCCCCTTGTCTCACTCCTCGATGCAAGGGTATGGGACTTGTTTGCTGATTCTGTACTTGGACGGACATGGTGGCGGTTTCGTAAAGACATCTCATCACTTGGATGTATCGCCAATCTATCTGGCAACGCTGCAGGGACTCCAGAACAGACCAGATTTCAACCGAGTCAAAGGCCTTCTCATAGTCCACGAATGCTAGACACAGGGGCTGATTATACTCTTCGGTCTTCTGTATAATCTGCCGCACTGTGTGAATGTGGTCTATGGTGCCGTATCCGCTCCGAAACCCAGCCTGTTCCGGTGGTTGGAATCCGTCGAGTCTACGCGCAAGACGGTTCGTGATCACTCTTGTAAACAGCTTATAGTCGTGGCTTAGAAGGGATATGGGTCGATAGTTCTTCAGCAGGGTTTTATCTCCATTTTTGAATAACAGGACGACCACACTCCTACTCAACGCCTCTGGAGTTCTCCCTTCGAACAGGACAGCGTTAAAAAGCTTCTGGAGCTCCCTCAGTACGGGTTTACCTCCTGCTTTTAGTAGCTGTGTTGTAACGCCATCCTCTCCAGGGGCTTTTCCATTTTTAAGCTGTCCAAGAGCGATCTCGATTTCGCCAATACTTACTTCTGGCAAGTCTTCGGTGAAATGGCGTGTTAACGTGGATCTAGGATCATTTTCGGGATCAGGTCGAGATGCATGCGATGCGTATAATCGGCCATAAAAGTCCTCCACTTCCGAAAGAACTGCCGGCTTTGAAGCAATGACTTCTCCACTAGCTGTGGTCAACTTCGTCAGGTGGCTTCTTCCAAGAGATTGTACGAACACCTTTGAACCCCGATTCTGCTCGATCGCTCTTTCGATCGAAAGAGTATTGAAGCACCGGAGGTCGTGTCGTACGTTCTTGTTGATCTCTCGGTTTAGAGTCCGCTTTTCTGACGAAGTGATGGGTGGGTTTTCACGTCGTTCCTTCATTAGCCCCAAAGTCTTTTCTGAAAGCTTGGACTTCTTGCCCTTACGCTGCATGTAACAAAATCTCGTACCTTCTTCCCTGAGGACCCGAGTCACATTTTCGAGGTTCTGGTTTACGTCTGTGGTGGTTTCCACGGCAGTGAATTGGTTCTCCAGGTTTAACTGGAATGTTTCAGATCCTGCAATAGTTTGGAGCAGTGTTGGTCGGAGCCTGGACTTCATCAGACGGACACGTTGCGCCTTGAAGTTGATATTCAGAGAGCCTTAAGCAATATATTATGTACCTATAGAAGAAAGACAAGCAAAAAAACGATAAAACTGCAAGAAAGTGACAGAAATAAGATAATTAATCAAACTGAATCTGCTGCGACTACTGCCTCACCATGTAAAAATAAATTACGTCGAGATGTCAAAGTCTTACAACAACGCCAGAAAAGACGTTACACAACTTTTTATAGCCTAATATGTTTATTAAAAATAATAAAAATAATGTGATAATTATTCTGACATCGAACAGATGGTCCAACATAATTTAGAAAATATTTACACAAGATTAAATATGACAAAAACTAATCGTCACCCGCACGCAGCGGTCAAGGTCGGCTGTGTTTACGTTGTGTTCTCGCGCGTTGTGATTGAAAAGAAATGGCGAATACAATAAAATGTGTCGCTTGTAATTTTGTCATCGATGAACTACTTGCGTATGTTCATAATAAATTATCCGTTGTAGAGGAGGAATCGTTAAAACGAATATGTGTGTATGCGTTTACTAGCAGTGAAATCAGTAAATCAAAGTGTTTATTGTTTGAATCGCTACCCACGGATCAGCGCAAAATTATAAGAAAAAGGAAGGGAAAAGAAGAAAGAGACCTAGATGACATCATTTGTGTGCTTAAAAGTGTAGATCCAGACAAAATTCCAACTTTTGTGGCGAGGGAACTGGAAAAACTACCTCCTATTTTATTTGAACATCTTGACTGTACGAAATTGTTAAAAGATTTGACGCGACTAAAGGCGGAGATTGAAGAGGTCAAAAACTCCTACGCCACTGTAAGGCAAGTTGCTGCGATCTTTTGTGCATAATATTTTTATTTTATTTTATTTTATCTTTATTAAGGCACAAACAGTATTCAATTTACTTAAAATTACGTTTATATTTAAAATACATAAACCAATAAAGCTGCCACCAATATATACATTATATAAAATTTTACAATACGGTACTCAAAAAATAAATAACATGCCAAAATAATTTATGAATTAAATACGTACGGCTGAAGTCGAGGATGCAAAAAAAACCGAAGTTATTTTAAAGTTATTTAATTTAATTAAAATAATACATTTATTTTATAATTATAAGACACGACAATCCATTCGATGTGAGAATAAAAAGTGAGTGTTCATCGATACAATGGTCCGCAAGTTAACAATTTCGTAATGCTGACACGATGGTTCCACGATGCGCGGTGGTCTGATTCCGTGTAGCACTTGGTAGGTCGAACGCCGGTGGCTTGATTGCGAAACTGCAGTACCGTCCTCATGTGAGTTGGTAATGTGAATCTGCGTCATCAGTTTCCATGGTGGGTCGTTGCTTAACATCTCCCTCCGCAAGATCTGCAACTATTTGCAGACTTTCTTCGAAAATAGTGCAGATAGAGATATTGGATCGCTGGCTTCTTTAGATACTTCTGCATCTTTATTTTCTATATTGTGCCCATCTTGCGACTTATTCGTTCTGTGACGACAAAGTATGACGATAATGATAAGCATAGTTGCGCCTAATAGAAGGATGTATACCGGTATTGTAGTGTGGTATACAGAATCAATGTTTAAGGGTTTTAAAGTTACTGGCTCTTGTAAGGCGATTTTAGTATTACTCGAATGCAGGTGACCCAAATCTATGGTGTTCAGCTTCAAGATCCTCTTTACCGGTACGTTATACGGCTCCTTGTTACTGATTGCTATATCCATAATTTTCAATATCTGCCCTTTAAGTTGATCGTGATGGTTACTTGCAGTCAAAGCTGGAGTATGGAGTGTGCATCCTTTTGGTATGACGGCTAGGTAGCTTCCTTGCAGCATTCTATATCGGTCTTCAGAACAGGTTAATTGAACTTTTGTAGAATTAGGAAAGCTCAGCACGTAGTGGTGGTCGTCTAGCTGCTCCATGGCTTCAGATGACAGGATAACCGAGGTAAAATGACAGGACTCGTGGACACGCTGCTGGAGTATGAGGTATCGGAGGCAGGTTGACTGGTCCCCGTGGTGGCGGCTGGTGTCGTCCTCGCAAAGGTGACCATGATTGTACTTCGGACATTCTGTCTCTATGTACAATAGACCTTTCTCGTGGATTGCTACATAAGGACAGGCTGGGGTGAGTATTTTATTATCGCGGTTAGGGGCTAAGGATAGTCTGTAAAGGATGTAGTTAGTGGGATAGACAATTGGAAACTTGATAACCAAGATTATATCGTTACCCTTATAATAATAACCTATTTTAAGTATATCAAAGTAATCCCTAAAAGTAATATCTAATATTTCTTTCTTATTATATAAAACCTTAAGTCTTCCCATAATACTAATATAAGAATCATAGTTAAGTAAGGAATGGTGAATACTTTTAGCTCTTATGAAAGCTAGTAAATTTTCAATTTTAGAAAACTCGCTAGATAAGCTATCTATGTTGTCTCCTAGTATAAGAAGTAGCTGAGCTAGATGTGCATACTTAATCATGTTCGTTTCATGTCTTACGTCATTGGCTAGAATATAATTTATAACTTTTTCTAATTTCGCTTGATTGTCAATTATTTTATCTGTGACATTAGAACTACGTGAGACCCACTGCTTGCTTAAACTCATTTGATGGTTTATCTCAACAGCCACGTTGTTTTCGTTTTGTTTTAAGACTGAAATGGCATTGTCATACTTTACAGCATCTGTATAGTCTAGGTTACCGGAAATAGATTTGATGACCGAGCCTAGACCATCTATGAGACCTCTCTTTACGCGTTTGATCTCAAACGTTTCTAATTGTTCAGATATTTCAGCTAACTTTGTGTCCAAATAATTAATATGTGGCGAGTATAATGAAAACGTTTTCTCATTTAGCTTAGGCACAAAATCTCGTACTTGGGTTCTAACAGATTCTAATCTGCTACGCACAGCTTCTAAATTAATAGTTTGGATAAAGGAATGGTAATGAGAAATAACCCTGGTTGGTCCCATGTTGAACGGAAGAATGCCTGGTCCATCCCTAAGGCTTTCAAGTGATATTTCTTCCGCTAGGGCCAGGTTCAGAGCTCGGGTCAGCGCCAGTACGAACAGTATTTTCGGTGTCCTGTAACAAACGAGCACTGTTAGGTACCCGTTTTAAACGCGATTTTGGTACTGCGGCATTTTTCTTTTTCGTGTAGATATGTATTGGCAAATCCGCTAATACTCTATCATGTAAGTAACGAGCTGATAGCTTTTGCCTATTAGCTAACGGATTTCTAACGAATACCTGTTGGTCTGGTGTGTAAACCACTTCGGGTTCGCGGTCTTTATTTGCATTTTCGGTTATTTCCGTTCGGCGATGAAGTGCGGTTTCATTGATTATTTCGTATACCTTTTCCATTCGTTTCCGATGATCCTGAATATATTGTTGTAAGAGATGTTCCGTTATGTTCATATCTAAAGGATCACGAGGATCTAGGTGACCGGTTATTATATCGATGGGTCTACACTTTGTGAAACTGTGTATGGAGCTGTTGTATGCAATTACAGCGTAAGTCATGAGGTTAGGAACTGATTCACCGCGATGCTCTAGTCTTAATATACGCAAATGCTCGAGTAATGTAGAGTGCAAGCGCTCTACCATACCATTTTCGTTGGGCGTGTAGGGGCATGTTTTGTGGTGGTGGATTTTATGTAGTCTGGTGAATTCTAGAAATAGTTGGTTAGCAAATTCGGGGCCGTTATCTGTTATGATTGTCAGAGCCACCCCGTGATGAGAGAAGAACTGTAATAAGGCTTGAATGATGCTCACAGCTGTTGCATCTCTTAGATAATATGCCTGCCCATATTTAGAGAATGCATCTATGATGGTCAAGTACTTGTGAGAATCGACACTAAGTAAATCTAGATGCACCACTTCAATTGGCTTTGAAGGTGGAGGCACGATTTGCAACCTAGGTCTCACTGGGTTACGGTCATATTTAGCTTGGCCACAGATTCTACACTCATTAATAAATTTGGTGACATGTTCTTTCATTTTAGGCCAGTAATACCTTCGCGATAGGGCTAGATAACACTCGTTGATACCCCTATGATTCGTTTTACCCTCGTGATAGTTTTTGAGTATTTCTTGTTGCTTGAGGTAGTTATTAACGTTTTCTATTTCAGTTTTGGCAAGTACTAGGTTCATTGCTGAACTCTTGAAACTACTCTGTAGTATAGGTATAATACTATACATCTCTAATGCGGGGATGATTAAAATTCCGGTTTTAATTTTTGGGTTAACGTGTTCTTTGATTGCGTTGACAACGTCTTGTTCCAGATTGGATTTTGATACCTGGATGCAAGTTCGCGTGTGACTATCAAAAGGCTTAGAGACAGTAGACTTAGGTCACCTACAACAGTGAATATAATTTGCCTCGTAAATCTGTTGAGGGGATCGTCCGTGATAGGTATCTCTAAGATAGGGTTTTCCGCGTCGCTATGTGCACTCTCAGTTCTAGAATTAGAATCCGATTTTTCTGAGGTGTTGACTACTACCGAACTAAACTCTTCATTATGAATTTCTATACGCGAAAGGGCATCGGCATTAGTGTTACTTTTGCCTGGTTTATAGACAACTGTATAGTCGTATTCGCTAAGTCGTAGTCTCCAACGTGTCAACCGTGAGTTGGGTTCTTTGATGTTCATTACCCATTGTAAAGGACGATGGTCTGTCACTATCTTAAACTTTCTCCCAAAAAGATAAGGTCTGAAATACTTCGTCGCCCACACAATAGCTAGTAATTCCTTCTCTATAGTGCTATAGTTTATTTCGCTTGTGTTGAGAGTTCGCGATGCATAAGCTATTGGTTTGTCAGTCCCTATTGGTCCTTGGGATAGGACAGCGCCTATGGCTAGATTTGAAGCATCCGTAGTGAGATTAAACTCTTTCGTAAAGTCCGGATACTGAAGGATTGGATCGTTAACTAGCAGGGTTTTACATTTTTCGAAGCATTCAATGTAGTTTCTATCAGGATTGATTTTAGATCCTTTCTTTAAACATTGCGTCATAGGTTTTGCTATCTTGGCAAAATCAGGAATAAATTTCCTATAGTAGCCTAGCAATCCTAGAAATCGTTTTATTTCTGTTGTACTTTTTGGCAGAGGGTACTTTTGAATAGCCGCTATCTTGTCTGGGTTAGGTTTAATACCATCCTTGCCGATAACGTGTCCTAAATAAGCCGTTTCTAATTTTAAAAATTCCGATTTGTCCATTTGTATTTTAAAATTGTACTCACGTAATTTTTGAAATACTTTTTCTAGGTTTGACATATGCTCTTGAAGGGATGTACTAAACACTATTATGTCGTCTAGATACACTAGACAAATAGTGTTTTGGAGCTCTCTAAGTACGTTATCCATAACTCTTTGAAAAGTGGACGGGCTATTCTTAAGTCCCATGGGCATACGTAAAAATTCGAAATGCCCGTGTTCCACATTAAATGCCGTTTTAGGAATATCCTGTGGGTTCATTTCTACTTGGTAAAAGCCACTTGCTAGATCTAGAGTAGTAAAATATTGGCAGTTACCTAATTTGTCTAGAACATCCGCGATGTTTGGGATAGGGTACTTATCATCGACAGTTTTCTCATTTAACTTTCTGAAGTCAACTACGATGCGCCATTTGGTTTTTCCCGACGCATCAGCCTTTTTAGCTACTACCCAGATCGGGGAACTCCAAGCTGAGTTTGACGGTCTGATAATGCCCTGGTCTAGCATTTTACCTATCTGTTCTTGTACCTCCTGTCTATGAACGTATGGATATCTGTAACTTTTGGTGTAAATTGGAAGCTCATCGGTTGTTTTAATGGAATGCTTAATTTTGTTTGTAAAAGTTAGTTGCTCGTTGTCTAAATAAAATACATCTGCATATCGCGCACAAAGTAGCTCTAGGTTTGTCCGTTCCTCAACGTTTAAATGATTTGTTCGGAGACGCGCGAGAACTTCTTTAACGCGTTGTGGCTTTTGATCATGAGGTGCCCACTCAATGTTATTTATCTCCGCAGATACCGCTTAATGCATCGAAAATATGACATCATTACGACTCGGGTTCTTTACTTCAACTATTCCCCTATTGTTGCTAACTGAAGTCAAACATTCACCTATGATGCAATTAGAAATAGTTTGTTCTTCTATAAATGCCTCTCCCTCATGTAGGTTAATAGGGATTCTTATTAATTTGGAAGTACCTGCTGGGATAATGTCCTCATACAGATTGGCATTGCGTGAATCATAGACTTTGATAGGGTTTGAAGCAGTCTTGGTTGAAAGTACCTTATTCTTGTAATCTATCACAGCTTCCCATTTATCCAATAAGTCTGTACCAATAAGTCCATCGAAAAACTCGTGGAACTTATAGACATAAAATGTCACGTCACTTGAATCACCGAATTCTTTAAAGCTAGGCAAAGTTATGGAATAGTCACTTCTAGTCGTAGCGTGAACATTGCATACTTCGAAAGGGTCGTAATTCAACGGAAAGTTATTAAAGTACTGTTTTATTACGACAGGACTCAAAAAACTTTGGTTCGCTCCCGTATCTATTAATAGCTTTAAAGGAGGAGATGAGATTTGGATAATACGGAAGTTGCCGCTGTGTTTGAAGATTTATTTCTATTTTGACTTGTCGGATCGTGTGGCTTTCTGAAAATCCTGTTCAGTATTATTGGCGACGGTGGCGTCATCGGTTTCAGTTTGAAGTGGCTGAGGATACTCAACAAATTCCTGAATGGAAGGATCGCATTCGTAAGGCCAGTATTGATATTCAGAATAGTCAGAATTGTCGTAATAAGTCTCGTAATGATCAGTGTAAGATTCAGGGTCATTATAACAATCATTAAAATTTACCTCCCTAGTTTTGAAATAGTTCGTCGGGGGTGGATTTCCCGATTTCCTCCAATCATGCCCAGTAAGTGCATTTACTGGTGGCAGCGTCCGCGTAACATAATGGCTAACACCACTCATCGGACGAGGGTATTGTTGAGGCCGTGGTTGCATTTGGAAAGCGTTATTTTGGGGGTTGTAATTTGCAGGAGGCGCCCTGAAAATCTGCTGGGTGCGTGTTGGAGCAAATTGCCTAGGTTGGAAGTTGTTTGACTTCCATTGTTGTGGATACTGTGGCATTAACTGTGGTCGCGAGGGCCCTTGCGTACCATAGGTAATAGGCCTAGGCGCAGGCATAGAGTAAGGCTGAAAAGGCACCTTAAATCCACTAGTAAAATTTGGCAAAGACATAGGCACTGAATAGTTAGTAGGTTTCCTGCCGGGAAGATTTTGGTTTCGATTCTGTATGTAAATCGTATTTGATTCCTCATGAACAAACTCTAACGCTTTCTCGATGGTTTCGGGGCGCATACAACGTATGCGCGATCCTAGAGGGTCACTTAATCCACGCTCATACGCCTGAAGCGTTAACTTCTTATACAGATCCCGCTTAGCATCAATAGTAGTTTGTAACGCGTCATGCAAACTAACATACGTCATAATGGTGCTGAAGATATTCTGACACCGTTCGTAAAATTCTTGAGTGGAGCTAGTGCCTTGTGTCAAGACAGCTAAGTCATTGTATAGAGCGGTCTCATCTCGCTGATCGGCAAAGTTATGAATTAGAGCACTGCGAATGCCTGTCCAGTCATTAGGGATACCATTTGCGTTAATTAAGCGAGCAGCAGGACCTACTACTTTGTTCAAAATCCCGTTAAGTAAAGCGCACTTGCTCAAATCACTATTTTCTTGAGTAGAAAACTGTTGCGCGAGTTGGTCGCATAGTTGTATGAACCTAGTTAGTACGTTTGGGTTTCCATCAAAGTCAGGAACCAAACGGAGAGCTTTATAGATTGTATCTAACTGTGACATATCAGTGGTGGCCATATCGGTTTCCTCGTTTATACTACCTAACTCAATTTTTCTTTTATTATCTAGGAATATCTGCCTACTATTTCTAACTAACCTAGGGTTCTTCAATTTTCGTAAATGAAAAATCTTGGAAATCTTATTAGTAAGGGCTATGGGCTAGGAAATGAGCAACCACTAAAAAGAATCTAGTGTACTCACATTGATTTTCGGTCTCTTTGCGCTATCGATGGCTGGATACCTCTGCAGCAGCACGACGTAGATTCGGATACTCCTTGGCGCGGCTTGACAGCCAGCACGGGCGGCTTTTGCGTTTTGCGGATATCTTCTAGGCGAATACGCGTACGCGAAACCGACCGCGAGTATCCTACCGACTGCGCTAAATACGTACGGCTGAAGTCGAGGATGCAAAAAAAACCGAAGTTATTTTAAAGTTATTTAATTTAATTAAAATAATACATTTATTTTATAATTATAAGACACGACAATCCATTCGATGTGAGAATAAAAAGTGAGTGTTCATCGATACAATGGTCCGCAAGTTAACAATTTCGTAATGCTGACACGATGGTTCCACGATGCGCGGTGGTCTGATTCCGTGTAGCACTTGGTAGGTCGAACGCCGGTGGCTTGATTGCGAAACTGCAGTACCGTCCTCATGTGAGTTGGTAATGTGAATCTGCGTCATCAGTTTCCATGGTGGGTCGTTGCTTAACAAATTGATACAAAGCGAAACAATACAATATGATAACAATAACATAAACTAGGTACTTATTTACAATAGTGATATTTGCCTTGCGAATTTTGCTGCTGACAACACAAATATGTCACAATCCGAGAATTGCTCATTATAAGATTAACATGCTCTTGGTACGAATGAGTTAGATGCATAATTAGTATTACATGGATAAATATTAAATAGTTTGTTTATGTAACGGGCATTTATACGAGGACACCTAAAACTAATTTGACTTACCATATATGGAGAGTCTATAACATTTTTCAAGATTTTATACAAAAACATTTGATCTCTTAAAGTACGTCGGCCTTGAAGTGTATTAGAGTTAAAAGATAATGGTTGATCTGATTTAAGCATTTTGAAGTTAATATGTTTCACAAATTTGTTTTGAATTCTCTCTAGGCTGTTAATATATATTTGATATTGAGGGTTCCAGACACTAGAAGCATACTCTAAAATAGGTCTCACTATAGAATTGAAAAGAATGACTAAAGTTTTTACGTTACTGAACTCTCGACTTACTCTCAGAATAAAACCTAATAAACAATACGCACGGTCAGTAATATTTTCAATATGAGTATTAAAAATGAGCTTACTATCTAACATAACTCCTAAGTCTCTCACCACGGTTACCCTTTGAAGAAGTTCGTTATTCAAAGAATAGTTGAAAGTTATAATAGATTTCTTTCGTGAAAAGGAAATACACAGTTAGCAACATTTAGATGTAAAAGATTTTGTTTGCAATAAATACTTAATCTTAAAAGATCACTTTGTAGCTGCTCACAATCTTCGAGAGATCTAATAACTTTAAAAATCTTTTTATCGTCTGCATAAAGTAAACAGTGAGAAAAGTGAAAACAATTGATGACGTCATTAACAAAAATATTAAAAAGAAGCGGTCCAAGGTGCGATCCTTGGGGCACACCTGACATTACGGGTATAAAAGATGAGCAAAAGCCTTTAATCGCAACAGCCTGGCTACGTTCTCGTAAATAAGATTCCAACCAGCGAAGCAAGTCGCCGTGCACACCAGTCATCCACAGTTTCCGCAGCAAGATATCATGCGATATTTTGTCAAATGCTTTTGAATAATCTGTGTACACGGCGTCTACTTGAACGCCTTCATCCATAGATTTAAATATGACATCAGTAAATTCGCATAAATTTGACTCAGTAGACCTTCTATCTACAAAACCATGCTGTTGTTGAATTATATGGGGCCTAATAATTGGAAAAATGTGATCATAAATTATCTTTTCAAATAATTTTGGGATTATACTAAGCTTCGAGATAGGTCGATAATTTTTAATATCGTGCTTATCACCAGATTTGAAGACCGGAACAACGAAATACCTCTTCCAAACCAGTGGCATAAGACCAGAACTAAGAGACAAGTTAAATAATGTAGCTAGGGGCTTCGATAAAACCTCACAACATTGACGTAAGAATAATGGAGGTATTCCATCGGGCCCTGCAGTTTTGTGCACATCTAGTAATTTCAAATATTTAGCAACTTGTTCTATCGAAATATGTACTTTATGTAAATTGATACTCGTAGCACTATTCGAAGGACAATCTTTATCTGATTGTCCCCATCTAGAAGTAGAAGTTGTGGGTTCAAACACAGAGTTAAAATGCTTATTAAAAAGATCACAGATTAGACTTCCATTGGATGATACAACATTATCAAGAAACATAGTGTCCGGAAGACCATTGTGATTCCGCTTAGATTTAACAAACCGCCAAAAATATTTACTATTTTCCTGAATTCTAGACTCGGCCATCTTCAAGTATGACAAATAACACTGATCTTGAACTATTTTTTGTCCATCACGTGCTTTTGCAAAACTATCATAATCGTTCACATTCTTATATATTTTCCATTTCTTGTGATATTTAAGTTTTTCTTTAATAATTTTATTTAAACTTTTGCTGAACCAAAATGGATATCTGCCATCATCATAAATAATTTTGCTGGGAACATGTTTAGAAATAATATTATTGACCATACTGTAAAAACAACCAACTGATGTTTCCATATCACGTTGATCAAGGATATCATCCCAGTCCAAACCCTCTAAATCTGAACAAATTAATGAATAGTCAGCAATATGAAACAATTTAATAGTTCTTTTCGGAGGACGTAAATAACTTATAGAAATACTATCAAATTTAATGTTTAAAGCAGGATGATACTTATCTTCAGCTACCAATGGGTCAACAGCATGATCCACTATGCAATTAATGTTAGAAATCACCAGGTCCAATTGCCTAGCACTTTGGTTTGGTACTACGTTAAATTGTTGCAAAGAGTTAAATGACAGAAAAACCATTAATGATTCAACCAGGGGTACATCAATGTTACCGGAAAGGTGTGCAGCGTTTGACCCATAAATGTTTGACAGCTTGACTTATATTGAAATCTCCTATTAAAATATATTTAAAGTTAGGTTCCCTTATCATAATGTTAGACAAATATTCAAAAAATTCCAATTGCGCGCTATATAAAGAACTGCAAGGAGGAAAATAGCAACAAAAAAATATGAAGTATGCATCGCTACCTCCGTCATTAACTCCTGCTGCATGTATAAATATGAGACGCGGTGGTGCTTGGAATATCGATAGTGGCCCAATCGGTGTAACTTTGAGCCATAATGACTCATCGGACGGGTATGACTTGCAAAAGTCGTCTAATAATGTGCAAAACAGCAGTGAAACCGATGTTGGTGTGATGAATCGTAACAATGACGTCATCACTCCGTTATCTCGAGCGGTGTGTAATAAATATTCATCGAGTATAGGGGTGCCTGCAACGTCAATGCTCGCGCCGGGCTCGGCGGAGCGGCCGAAGGTGCCTGTGCCAGCCACGACGGACGGGGAGATGATCAGCTGTGAGCACAATGAGGAGGTGCAAGTTGCTCCGCGATCTACTGATGGCCCAAGTACGTGCACACAAATATCATTTGTACCTGCACCCGCACCCGTACCTAACCAAGTGCATGAAGACCAGGCGACGTCGAATATTCAATCCTGTCACGAAAACAAAGTGAATAATGACTTGCAAACAGTGAATAAGCGGAAGAAACCACTGAGATATATATATTTGGGAGAAAGAGGTAAAGCAGAAGCGTCTGTTTCATCTTTCAAGGCTGCCGATAAGAAAATGCCTATTTTTATTACCAATGTGCACCTTGATACCGTGGAGTCTGACATCGTCGACTATATAAGGGTGAAAACACACGAAAGAGTGACATTGGAGAAAATAAATATGAAGAAAGTCATAAACCACAAAGCCTACAAATTTCTGGTGCCGGAGTCGAAAGTTGCTATATTTTTAGACGAGAAAATATGGCCGGAGGGGATAATATTCAGGCGATTTGTGCATTATAAAAATAAAAATAAAGGATCTGGCGCAGTGACGTCAGCAAGCGGCCGTTTGCTTTCCAGTTATGGGTAGTACGACCTACAAGTTTGCTACCTATAATTGTAAAAACGTCAAAAGGGCGGTCGGCGATGTCCGTCGACTATGTGACGAGTGCGTGGTGATAGCACTACAGGAGACGTGGCTGCTCCCTGATGATCTGGGTTTTCTGAGCGGTATAGACAGCAGTTTCAGCAGCACCGGGGCGTCGGCTGTTGACACGGCGGTAGGATTGTTACGCGGGAGAGCTCATGGTGGTACAGCTCTGCTGTGGGACGCCAGTGTGTTTCCCAGTGTCACTGTGATTAATTGTGATAATCCGCGAGTGTGTGCTATTCGTGTCGTTACGCCTGATCGGCCTTTTATTGTGGTGTGTGTGTACATGCCAGTTAATAAATCGGCCAACCTGCCGGTTTTCACGGACTGCATAGGAACTGTAAGTGCTATCAGTAATGAATATAGTAACGAACCTATTTATGTATTAGGAGATTTTAATGCTCACCCTAATGAATTATTTTTTAATGAATTGAATAGTATATGTAATGAGTTTGACTGGGTACCTGTTGATATAAAACTATTGGGTATTACCTCTGATACTTTTACGTACATAGATGCAGCGAGCGGGTCTAAGCGTTGGTTGGATCATTGTGTGTTGTCGCAATCGGCTGATGCTTCTGTGTGCAGTGTGTATGTCAAGTATGACATAATATGGTCGGATCATTTTCCTGTTATATGTGAGTGTAATTTGGGATGTCTGACTCCTGTGAAAATTATTCCTGTTGATACTATTAATATAGTGGGTTGGGGAGAACGGACATCAGACCAGATTGCATCATATAGAAATGAATGTCATAAACGTCTCCGCTTAATAGATTTTCCGGCTGAATTTGTAAAATGTGCTGATCATTACTGCAATGACCCGAATCACTTAGTTATCATTGATAAAATGTACTCTGACATCGTGTGCGCCCTATCACTAGCCGCCGCAGAGGGGCGGGGGAGCGAGCGTAAGCAGAGTAAGCGTCGTCAGTCTAAACATCTTGTTGGCTGGAATAAACACGTCAGGGACAGTCACGGTAAGGCTAGGGCGAGTCTTCAAGAGTGGTTATTGTGTGGGCGTCCTACGAATGGAGTTGTCTACAATAATGTCGAAAATCACGTCTGAAGTGGTGTCAAAACCACCAAGACCAAATAAAAATGGACATACTTGCCTCTAAACATAATAAGAAGGACTTCAAAGGTTTTTGGAAAAATACTAATGATCTGAAGAGTCGACCTAGTCTTTCGGTGACTGTGGATGGCACAAATGACCTTAAGGGTATTGCTCATAAATTTAAAACAAATTTCGTTGTTGAATCGCCTTTGGGACCGTCAGTGTCACAAGCCACAGGGGGGGTGAGTGGGGAATGTGTAAATACCCGAATAAGAGCCAGAGATGTACTGAAGGCAATCACATCTATCTCAAAAGGTAAATCACCCGGCCATGATGGGTTGAGTGTTGAACACATACAGTATGCCGGGCCTCATATATCTAGGGTTTTATCCATGCTGTATAATTTCTGCATATCTCACTCTTACCTGCCGGCTGATATGATGAATACTGTTGTGGTGCCAGTGGTGAAAAATAAGACGGGGGATTTATCAGACATAGCTAACTATAGGCCTATTTCCCTGGCTACTATTATTGCAAAAGTGTTTGACGGCATTCTCAACACACATATAAATCAATACCTACAGCTAAAAAACAGTCAGTTTGGTTTTCGAAAGGGGCTGTCCACCGAATCAGCTATATTGTGCTTGCAGGGTGTTGTCAAGTACTATACTGCAAGAAAAACATCTGTTTACGCTTGTTTCCTTGACCTTTCGAGGGCATTTGACCTTGTGTCGTATGACATTCTATGGAGGAAGATGCAGGGATCCCATATACCGGATGAACTAGTGAATATTTTCAAATATTGGTATGGGAATCAAACAAATTGTGTGAAGTGGGCGGGCACTATGTCAGACCCGTACAGGCTGAAATGTGGAGTGAGACAGGGGGGGTTGAGTTCTCCCTCCATTTTCAACCTGTATATTAACAGACTCATCGAGGCGCTCAGTGAGCAACATGTCGGTTGTCACATAGATGGCTTGTGTTTTAATAACATAAGTTACGCGGACGACATGGTGCTGTTGAGCGCTTCAGTCTGTGGGCTCAGAAAGCTTCTGAGAATATGTGAGGGGTACGCAGCTGATCATGGGCTGATTTATAATTGTAAAAAGAGCCAGTGTATGGTTTTTCAGGGTGGTCCTAGAAAGGTGACAGGGATGCCACCTCTTTTACTCAATGGATTACCGTTAGAGCGAGTAGATGAGTTTAAGTACTTAGGCCATCTTGTCACCCCCACCCTGAAAGACGACGCTGACATTGAACGGGAGCGGAGGGCGCTGTCGGTAAGAGCTAACATGGTGGTCCGGAGGTTTGCACGGTGTTCGGAGGAGGTGAAAATAACTCTCTTTAGAGCTTATTGCACTTCCTTCTATGCTTGCAGCCTGTGGGCTGACTATACACAAAAATCGTACAGCGTCCTGCGCGTCCAGTTTAATAACGCGTTCAGGATGTTGGTGGGGCTCCCCCGCTATTGTAGTGCGTCGACAATGTTCGCGTGCGCACGCGTGGATTGCTTCTACACCACAATGCGTAAGCGAGCGACGTCACTGGTGCGGCGCGTGCGGGGGAGCCACAACAGCATGCTGGCCGCGATAGCAGGTAGGCTAGATTGCCCTTACATAAATCATTGTTGCAGCCTACACGTTGCAGACTGCACACAGTAAGACCTAGTTAATTAATGTAAGGGTAGGTACTGATATGCATGACTATTACTTTGACATAATTAATTTATTGTATAATGTTGACATTTTTAGTTTGATTATTTTAAATTTCAATTCGCAATAATTATTATTAATGTAATGTGACTAGCTACTATTATTATTATTTTCCATTGATATTGTTTGATTGATGATTTGTATGAGTGATGTTACTTGAAAATAAATGATTATTATGATTATTATAAATATTGAGATAAAAGTAAAGCGTTTATTTATCATTAAATGATTATTCGGGTAAAGCCTATTAATGTTTGAGGAATAGCATCCCTTTACCTCGCCCTGCAACTCTGCGAAGGATATTGGCGACGCATAAATGCGACCTGGATTTTATGGCAGAAATGATGGAATTCTTGCCGGATAAGGCTTAAAAGCGTGTAATGAACGTCGCTTTAATATTTGATGCTATGGCTATCAAAGCTATAAGAAAGGAATGCGGGCCGCGCGAGACCGCTCGCCGAATCAGCACGAATGAGTCGCAGACACACTGTCGCTTCGTCGCGTCGTCGACATATCGATCCGCCGGGAAACGTCCCCTTGCGCCCGCGTCGATATACGTGTTCGCGAATGCCCATTATCCCAGTGCTTATGGGACAAATCTTACCGAAGTGAATTACCAGCCCGCATTCCTCAGACGGACACCTACCCAGAGGAAGTCTCACACGGACCAGCCCGCATTCCTGTGAGTACCCAACTTCCATCTACCTTTTACAACTCCACGAGCGTATGGTGGCAGATTGCCCCACCACTGGCAAATAATATGATAAAGGGCCAGACAAGTATTGGCGTAGCGTTGATTTAGGCGGAATATTGACATGTGCTTCTGAAACATTCACGCAGTAAGCTAAATAAATATAAACTTTCTTTTGAGACACCTTGTACTTCAGAAGTTCAGACCCTTAACTCACGTGTAGGGTAAGTGATGTAGATTCCAAAAAAATATACATACAATGTGTTTTTTTTTTACTTACTTAAAATTAGGTATGTGTATGTAGAGTAGTTAGTTAGCATCAATATACTACAATCGTTTTACAAGCAATTTGTCCTTTTATTTTTGGTCATGGTCACCACATTAGAAAGGGACACACTACCAACGGGAGCCCTCTCACGCGGACCAGTATTTTCGCCATAGTGCACAGTCTAGTTAATAAGTGTAAGGTCTTTGCAGTAAATAGGTAACAACTTTAATTATGCCAAATGATGTCTGATGAGTAAATATTTTGGGCTTATTATTAAAGAATAGTGGCTTCAAGTTCATGTAACATACATAAATATTTTTTTCTTACCTAAAACTGGAACCGATTTCAACATCTTCAACACCAAAAAGTGTTAAATATCTCGGTACCAAGATAGTTCAAAAATACCAATATCACAATTATGTGTGCATGGTAGATACTGACTTCGACAAGTTAATTCCCTCATTTTAGCGTTGAAGACGGTTCTGGTATTTGGTTTAAAAAATCGCCCTTTTTAGTGACCTTTGCGGATTATTTTGTCATTTCGTCGATTGTCATTCACCGTTTATGATGATAACATTGAATCATAAAATGAGGCAAACTATTTTTCAGTTCTTGGAGTATAACTCGAAAACTGCTGGACCGAATATTATCAAACTTAAATGGGACCACCTCGGAAGTATACTCTACCAAACTGTTAGGTACTACTGCGTAGGTAATTCAGGTCGCAGTGGGTTCAAATGAAAGCGCTTCATGTTTCCAGGACAGTAGTGTTCAAATTCAAATTAAAAACATTTATTCTGTAAAGGCCTAGGGGGACACTTACAAAATGTCATTTTACATTTATTTTTTCTTCTTAAATCTACAACCGGATCGAAACGCGACCACGATTGAGAAGATCCGGCAAGAAACTCAGCGGGCTTGTCTTCTAACATTTTTTGTATCGCCAATTTCTTAAATGACGTAACAAATGGTCGCTTATTTTTAGCTCCAGTGTGTTGCCTTACAAAAGAGAACATAATAATGGTATCAGTTAGGCTAATTTTAAACTTATTAATGGTCAAATCTCGGATAACATTGGGAACATTATTATAGAATCGTATACATTGTCCCATAAAAAAATTACTGATTCTGTGGAGATGCGTTACATGTACGGATAGCTTGTGCTTATTTCGCG
The DNA here is from genome assembly GCA_917880725.1 of Selenia dentaria. Classification (NCBI taxonomy): domain Eukaryota; kingdom Metazoa; phylum Arthropoda; class Insecta; order Lepidoptera; family Geometridae; genus Selenia; species Selenia dentaria. Next base: position 2,988,963 of record OU862887.1, read on the forward strand.
TGTTGATGGAATGAGCATCACTCCTTTTATCAAAACTGTTAATTTTGTTATAAAAACTAACGTAGTTTTCACTCATTTTTAATTAAAAATACGGGATTACTCACGTAATATTAATCGGATAGGTCCGACTATCCGACCACATTCGGTGGTCTTTTTCAAGGAGTGTTCCCGACGCTCGCGTCCATGACGTCTCGTTTAGCACTGCGGGCGGCAGCTCGTAGCGCTCGTGATGTTAATGGTTGGTGCGGGGGGCGGGGTTCATTATGTTGCGTTGGCGCGTCTCGAACTGACCCCTCTAGACCTTCATCGCTGGTGAAGCGCCTGCTGGTATGTGAGGGGTAGATTCCACCAAAAAGAGCTCACTACAACCGCAACAGATACATCATTTGCATCAAAATGAGCTCCATGAAGGCAAGACTTCCAAGTATGTGGTAAGAACCATCCTCCGTCTCGATTAAAGTTTGACCGGTTACTAATCTCAAACGACTCTCGGATCTTGCGCGGCACGAAGAACTTTTCTCTTGCTAAGACCCGAGCTATGTCAAAGCGGATGTAGTGGTACGTGTCGGAGAGCAGAGAATGTTCTATTAGGGCGGAACTGTTACTATTTATATTTTTCATGGACCGTATATTTTCAAGAAGTCGAGTGGAGTTGTTTCTTCGCGTTTCCCCGACGTAACATTTCCTACAGTTGCAGAGAATCATGTAAATACCGGAGACTCCCAATGGGTTTTTATCTTTGGGAGAGCGAAGCAAATGTCTTACTTGTCTCAGGGGCCGGAATATCGTTTTGATGCTTTACCTTCGGCGTAACAAGTTTCCAATCCTGTCTGTAAGACAGGGAACTTGAACGTATGCAGCTGCCCTTTCCACCGAGCTGGGCGTGTCTTAGGCGACGCGCTTGCCATGCGCCAGCTCTGTCTCCATTTGTACCCATTGCTTTCCAGCACACCCCTGATGAGGTCAAGCTCAATGTACAGGTATTCAGGATCGCATAACTTTAATGCTCTGTTTAAGAGTGCCCGTGGTACTGAAGCTAGATGCGCTGGGTGGTGATGTGAATCTGCTCGGAGGTACCTATTCGTGTGTGTTGGCTTATAACGCTCGTAAGGTGCTTGACGAAGCGGGCAGCGACAACACGGTCCAGGAGTTTGCATGCCTCGTTGAGCAATACAATTGGGCGGTATCTGGCAGGTTCACCAGCAGGGCGCCCCTCTCTACGCAGGAGTACGAGGCGACCTCCCTTCCACCGTCTGGAGAACTTACCTTCTCGCATGGAGCGATCGAAGATGGCTCGTATGCGGGGCGCCAGAGCGTCCTGGGCGAGGGCCCACACACGACCGGGAATACCATCTGGTTCCGGCGCCGTATTTTTAGTCCTCATCCTAAGGATGGCCGCACCCAGCTCCCCCTTGGAGGTGTTAGGTACGTCCTCCTCCTCTGCTTCTACTCTTAGAGCCACCGACGCCATGAGAGGGGAAAACTCTGAACCACTGGGGAACAGTCCCTCGACCACACGCTGAAGCAACAGAGGCTCCATCGTACTGGTGACGGGGGGAGCCCAGGGGCGGAGCTTTTGCCTCGCCAACCTGTACAGCCGCCCCCAAGGGTCTCGTTCCAGGGACTACAGGAGTTCACGCCTGGCTTCTTCGTTTTCACCTAAACGTACGCACTCCAGCAGTTGTATAAAAAGGGCGTAATCCTTCACATAGCTAGTAGTTTTGCCCGTGAGATGAAACAACATATTTGCGAGAAACCGCAAAGTCTTGTATGTAGGCGAGTCTATTTGGCTAATAATAGGATGGAGAGGCCAATCTGGTTTGTGGATTTTCGGTAATCCGTAGATTTTCAGTGGAGTCGGATTTGACGGTCGCAAACTATTATGTAAGTCGTCCAGTAAGGCCATCAAAAGCTTATTCAGCCTAGTGGTAACTCTGTTGGTCGGGTTGTAATCAACTTTTTTGTAAATGTTACTGTCATTGAGTAAGTTGTTTAGTTTTCCTTCATACTCGTGTGTATCGACAATAACAGTGGCGTTGCCTTTGTCTGCTGGCAGAATTAGTAAGCCAGGGTTACATTAGATTTTCATAGATAAACTGAGAGACAACAGTTAAAATGGTCTTTAAACTTCTGTCTAAGAAAAACTCTGGGAGCTATACTGTAGGTAGCTCGTATAGCCCTTTTTTGACTGCAAAAAAAGTTATACGAGCTATCTACAATTCTATTTTCATACTGATAAAAATAGAATTAAGATCTTTAGAACATCCCCAGAGCAGTATGCTATAAGTCATAACGCTATGGAAATAACTAAAATAAACTATTGCTAGCTATGTCTACATCAGTAATTAGTCTTTTTTTTTTAACAGCTAAAGCTGAACTAGCTACTAAATATTTTTTTAATGTACCCATTGCAATTTAGCGTCTATAGTAATTCCTTAAAATACCGTTGACTCAACAGAGTCCAATCCAGTTCCATTCAATTGTATATTGGTTTCTACTTGTCTCACATTTGGTGTCGAGAACTTTAAACAATTAGTTTACTTCTCATTGATGAGAAGATTATTTGTATTGATGGGGCAATGTGCCACCATACGGTAGTAGAGTAGTAGAAGGAATTAGGGAACTGAATGAATTGAACACGTCTTCAATGCGCGCTAAGAGAGCTGAAAGAGTAGGTGCGATATTGTCATTATTGGCTACAAGAAAGTCTTGTATTTCCCTAAGTTCATTTCTAGCGCCTACATAATTTGTACCGCAATCATATCTAATTAACGTTGTGACTTTGCTGAATACGGGCTGAACAATCACGCGGTCGGCGGGTAAGTCGGCCATGTACGGGGCCTTGGGTTTAGCGCGGAAACGAAAACAATGCATACATTTGTATACTCGATGTCTAATTACGCGACGAGCTGATAACATCCAGAATTGCTGGCGTAAGAGTGAGTGCAGAATGTCAGCGCCTGACTGACTTAAGGTGTTTGCGACGACGTGAGGGACGGCGGCGTGGTACCTCTCGCTGTTGTACTGGTAGTAAATTGTATTGGGTACATACCCGAAGTTTGTGACCTGTGGCAAACTGTTTTGCAACCGCCTTTTTATGTTTTTATATCAGTGTTTTCACTTTTTAATTATTTTGTTTGTGAAATCTTTTTGATGTCTTGTATTTATGTCAATATATATTTTTGCATGACAATGAAATGCTAATTTGATTTTAGCTCCTAGTGTCCTAAATCTAGAAAATAGCTAGGGTAGGCCTCCAGTCGGTAAAATAGTGGTCCTCTCGCAACGTATAAGTGACCAGTGATCCAGTTAGTATGGTTGTTACTAGATCGCAAATAAAACTTGTGCCTGATAAAACACAAGAAGAAGCACCTTCTAATCTTGACAATATGCCAAGTAGCAGTTTTCAACAGCCCACTACTCAAGCTAGATGTACTCATTCTGTGTCCACGCATAATAGCCACTCATCGGCAACGGCTCTCGCAAAAAAGCTCACAATGGAGGCCAAGCATGCTCGCCACCTCGCTGAGTTGGAAATTGAAGAGATGCGAGCACAACGCAGAGCTGAGGAATTACAGGTTGAACGTAAAACTGCTAAACTAGACTTGCGTGCAGAGCTTGCCGCAATTGACACAGAAAGAAGTGTGCGCTCCCATAGTAGCAGGAGCGATAGGAGCGTAAAGCAGTGGTTAGATCATAATGAATGCACTGAAGGTAATAAAGATCAATATGTTGTTAACGACAATACCACTGTCTTATCTCCATACAATAATCCTATACAGTCCACAGCTCAAATTCAGGTAGAGCCTAACATTAATACATTCTTATCTCCACAGGACTATCACGGTGACCATGTCCCTCTCAGAGCGGCCAATCGACTACGCAAAAAACAATTGGTCAGGCCAGTCCAAGGTAGAGTTACTTTCCAACTTTCTATCGAACGAAGTTGACCTCACGATGCAGTTTGGTTTTGTCAATGATGCTACCACCTCAAACCGAGAGCGAGCACACACCGTGTCAGAGTCTGGATCGGTGTCTGGTGCTAAATTAGTAAATAAAAATAGTGGTGAAACGCATTGTTTGTGTTGTTCTCAAAATCATCCGTTGTCCAAATGTGACAAATTTAAGGCAATGTCACTTGATGACAAATGGTAATGGCTGATAACTTTGTTGTGCCAAATAGCTATTCATTAGCTTTAGCTAGGTTCAAAAGCCTCGAAAAGCATATGCTAAGAGATCCACAATATGCGATGCGTTACCGTGATAATATCAATGAGACCCTGAATAATGGATACGCGGAGCATTGTGCAGCTACAAAATCTGACTCTGTTTGTTGGTATTTACCCCATTTCGGGGTTGTAAATCCCAATAAGCCTTTAAAAATTCGCATTGTTCATGACGCTGCCGCAAAAACGCAAGGAGTGTCCCTAAACTCATTGCTATTACCGGGACCCGAATTTTTGCAAGGTTTGCTTGGAGTTTTGATGCGTTTCAGAGAAGGCAAGGTAGCATTAACGGCAGATGTCAAGAATCTTCTTTTCGCAAATAAAAATTAGAGAGGAAGATAGGGACGCGCAACGGTTTCTATGGCGCGACAACCCTTCGTCACCTATTAAAATTTATCGAATGTCTTCAATGATTTTCGGTTCCTGCTGTAGCCCTTCGACTGCCATATTTATAATGAACCTGAATGCATCAAAATTTCAAGAATAATTCCCAGAAGTCGTTGGTGCAATTGTCAAAGATACTTATATGGATGACTATAAAGGTAGCTTTGATACAGTGGAAAACGCAGCTCGCTTAGCTGCTGAAATAGTTAAGATCCACGAACATGGTGGTTTCATCATGCGCGGGTGGATCTCCAATGAACCTAGTGCGCTTAATCTTTTGCCAAGCGAGTTGCTCGGCGCCAGTGCTGATAGTAAACCACATGAAGTAGGTGTAGAGCTAGGAACATCCACCTTCACTCGCACGTTGGGGTTGATATGGCAGCCCGTCTCTGATATGGTCAGTTTTAATATGGGATTTAAAGACCCGCTGCCAAATCAATTGACCAAACGAGTAGTCTTAGCACAAGCCATGCGCATATATGACCCATTAGGTATCTTAGCTCCATTGGTAGTTAGAGGCCGTATTTTGTTTCAAAATTTGTGGCGTAAAGGTCTTGATTGGGACGAGTGTCTATCAGGAAATGATATAAGTGTTTGGTTGGATTGGTTCGACAGTATTAACTCTTTAGTCAGCTTGCAAATCCCTAGATGTTATAACCTGTCGGTCGTTCAAGATTTTGAGCTTGAGTTGCATGTCCTTTGCGACGCAAGTGAGCTAGCATACGTTGCTGTCGCATACTGGCGATTCATTCTCAACAATGGCAATATTAAACTCGCAATTATTGCAAGTAAAGCACGTGTTTCACCTCTAAAACCTACGTCAATCCCACGTCTGGAGTTGCAAGGCGCTCTGATAGCTGCTCGTCTCGCTAATTTTATTTGTAAAGCTCATCGCTTCAAGCTGAAACGGCGTTATTTCTGGTGCGATTCAAAGACAGTGCTAGGATGGTTGCGTAACAACGCCAGAAATGAGCCTTTTGTGTCACATCGCGTGGGTGAAATCTTGGAAGGTAGTGAAGTCGGTGAGTGGCACTGGGTTCCTACGGTTCTCAATGTCGCTGACGATGCGACAAGAGGAATTTAAAAATCACTGAACATTAAGTCACGCTCGATAGCAGGTCCAAGTTTTTTATTAGCTCCTTCCTCTGAGTGGCCTTGTGAACCGCAGACCACCATAAGCCCTTTAGGAGAGGAAGAGTTAAAACCATGCTTTCGATCTCGTACAGTAAATCTAACCCCATCCTCTACTTCATCATCTACACTTCCTATATCAGATGCTATTCATTTTAAGCACGCGCGTGAATTGCCTTTACCAGTAGTGGTAGATATCACACATTTTAGCTCTTGGATTAGAATGGTAAGGGCAACTGCACGGCTCCATTAATTCATTGCGACCATTTTTCTAAAACGGGAACATTGTTTTTTTAACTTCATGGTTGAGGATATAGTTGAAAATTTCTTTACAGCACATGACAATCGCGCAGCGACAACTGCTCCTGGCACATTAAGGTCATTGGATGTGGAGGCAATCTACCGAGCGGAATATCACGCGCTAATGAAGAGCCAAATCATTCTTTTGAAAAAGAAATGTTTTGTTTAGTCCGAGGAGAAAACGTGCCAAAGAAGAGTCGCCTCTCCACTCTATCACCTGGTTTAAACGAAAGAGGTTTAATTTTCTTATCTGGACGCATTTCGCCGCAACTAATGTTAATCATGAAGTGAAACGGCCTTTTATACTAGATGGCAAAGAACCAATTGTTCGTCTTATCATCAGACATTTTCACGTGAAGTTTGCTCACGCCAATACTGAGACAGTAATCAACGAACTGCGCCAACAGTACTGGATTTTGGGATTAAGGAACGCTGTAAGATCAATTACACGAAGCTGCCAAATGTGTAAGCTGTTACGCGCGCCTACTATGCAACCTCCTATGGGGGATCTTCCAGAAGTGAGGCTGACACATCACAGAAAGCCATTCACTTCCTTCGGCCTTGATTATTTTGGTCCCTTGCAGGTTGTGGTTGGTCGCAGACGAGAAAAAAGATGGGGGGCGCTATTTACCTGCATGGTTACGCGAGCGGTGCATTTGGAAGTAGTGCCTAGCTTATCTTCAGATTCGGCCATTATGTGCTTGCGTCGATTCATCGCTCGTCGTGGCACCCCAGACACCATATATTCCGATAACGGGACTGCGTTTGTTGGAGCTAATAGACAATTTTGCGAACTTTGCAACAGTGATGTCTCCGGTTTTGCAGTTAACAATAAAATTAAGTGGCGTTTCATAGCACCTTCAGCACCTTTCATGGGCGGGGCTTGGGAGAGACTGGTGAAGAGCGTATAAAACAGCCCTGCATGTGACTCTAAGAGAAAGAGCCCCCAAAGATGAGACTTTGGTCACGCTGTTAGCGGAAACAGAAGCCATAGTCAACTCAAGGCCCCTCACACACATTTCACCGGATGCGAACTTCCCAGAGGCACTTACGCGTAATCATTTCCTGCTCGGCGAATCTTCAAGAAAATCAGCCATGGACACTGTGGAAGTCAGCGATTCGGACTTATGTGGCAGGAGCAGTTGGCGAAAAGCGCTTCGACTTGCCGACCATTTTTGGCGCCGCTGGGTCCGTGAATATCTGCCAACCCTAGCACCTCGTTCTGGGTACACCTGTCTCTATTAAGGTTGGGGACCCAGTACTCATAGGCGACGGAGAGCTGCCAAGGGGTACTTGGCCTTGGGGTGTTATTGAGGCACTATATCCAGGACGCGACGGCATAGTGCGGGTGGCAAATGTGCGTACCCAAGGCGGGCTATTGCGTCGTCCCATGAAAAAGCTTGTGCCTCTTTAAAAAGGGGAAGCATGTGGCAAACTGTTTTGCAACCGCCTTTTTATGTTATTATACCAATGTTTTCAGTTTTTAATTATTTTGTTTGTGGAGTCTTTTTGAAGTTTTGTATTTATGTCAATATATATTTTTGCACGACAATGAAAGGCTGATTTAATTTTAGCTCCTAGTGTCCTAATTCTAGAGAATTGCTAGGGTAGGCCTCCAGTCGGTAAAATGACCCTTGAAATTACACCATGGGCAGTAATGGTTGTCACTATAGAAAGGTTGCGCGTTCGATCATGTAAGAATTGGTGATCATGATTATGTATGAAATTACTCAAAAGTTTTTAAGTCAGTATGCAAACGCGCAAAAGCTTTGTTTATAAGGGATAAAATTCGAAAATCTAATGACAAAATTAAAACAGTTTGGAAAACTATTAATACAGAGACCGGCAAAAGTAAATCTTTTAATTCAGAATATGTGCTAGAAATAGATAACCAAAAAGTTTCAGACCCAAGTCATGTTGCGAATTCATTTGAAAATTTCTTTTCTAACATACCACTAGAAGTCACCAAATCTCTTGATTCTTGCCCTTGTGTTGCAGTGGGCTTTCTGAAAGACAACTTCCCGCTCCAAATTCCTGAGTTTAGGTTCCGACATATATCTACTTTTGAAATAATAAAAACATTTAAAAGTTTAAACGTTAAAGCAACAGAGGATTTATGGGGATTATCCGTAAAAATGCTAGAGTCAATAATAGAAGTTATAGCGCCACATTTGATGATCATATTTAATTTATGTATTGATAGAGGTACATTTCCTGACCTAATGAAAATGAGTAAAATCACCCCTATTTCTAAATCAGGTAGTAAGGCCGACCCCTCAAATTATAGACCGGTCTCTGTGCTTCCGGCTTTGAGCAAAATATTCGAAAAGATAATGCTTCAACAACTCTTGTCTCATTTTAATGAACATAGGATTTTACACGAAAATCAGTTCGGTTTCACGAAAAGCAGATCAACAACAGATGCAGGAGTCCAGTTAGTCAAGCATGTGCTGGAGGCTTGGGAGAGCTCACAGGATGCCATTGGCGTATTTTGTGATCTCTCCAAAGCTTTCGACTGTGTAGAGCACCGCACTCTAATTTATAAGCTACACCACTATGGAATTCGTGGAGCTGCTCTGAATCTTGTAGAATCATACTTATCTGATAGGCAACAAAAAGTTGGCATTAATGGCGTGACATCTTCTGGATCTTTGGTCAGGATGGGGGTTCCACAGGGGTCGATCTTGGGTCCGTTCTTATTCTTAGCATATATCAATGACTTACCACATATGGTTGAGGGCCTTGCTGACATAGTTCTTTTTGCGGATGATACTTCTCTGATTTTTAAAGTAGATAGGAAAGATAGAGAACTAGTTCAAGTCAACAACGCGTTTACTATTGTTTCAAATTTGTTCGCCGCAAACAACCTGCTTCTCAACGCAAAGAAAACGAAATGTTTAACATTTTCCATGCCTAATGTAAGACATATAGAGCCAAACGTATTACTCGACGGAAATAAATTGAAAACTGACAAGGCAATAGACTTTCTAGGTATTAGCATAGACTCTAAATTACAATGGGGTCCTCATATTGATGCACTATCTGGAAGACTGAGCTCAGCTGCATATGCGGTTCATAAAATTAGGCAATTGACATTGTCGCGACTGAGGGCGTCCACCCAGACTGGTGCTCCGTAAAGAGCCATATTTCGGATCACTCCGGAGTATACCCGACGGCAGTTGGCATTCGGGCCACCTACATTGGACAGCAGCCTACCCAAAGCAGCTGCAGCTCCTACAACTCTTGGGGCCAGTTGTGAAAAATGGCTCCTAAAAGCCCACCGTCCGTCTAGGTTGAGGCCCAGATATTTCATCTGGGCTCTAACCAGGACCAGGACCCCATCCAAAATAACCCGCGTTCCCGGAGGCCTTCCTCCTCGAGGCCCGTGGAACAACAGGGCCTTGGTTTTGGAGAGGGCAACCTCCAGCCCCAGGGTGCGAATGCGATCAATTACGAGGGTTGTACGCACCGTGGCCAACCGCACCGCCTCTCTTAGGTCCCTCCCCCTGACTACGACTAGAGTATCGTCGGCGTAGCACGCGACCCGCATGCTTGCAGGTAGCGTACCACGCAGCACCCAGTCGTAGCCTACGTTCCACAGGAGTGGTCCCAGCACTGACCCCTGTGGAACCCCGCAGGAGACACGACGGCGCCGCAAACCGTCGCGACCTTCCACCAGGACCTCGCGGTCCTGGAGGTAGTCGGCCAACAGCCTCCGCAGATACAAGGGCACTCCATGATAGCGGAGCGCCTAATGCATTGCTCCATGCGGTAGGCTGTTGAACGCGTTGGCTATATCTAGCGAGACAGCCAACGCCTTTTTCCCCGCACTGACCGCATCTTGCGTCCATCCTTTCAGCCAGAGCAAGGCGTCAATTGTAGACCGCCCCACTCTTAACCCGAACTGGGCCTCTGACAGCCCAGACCCTGTACCCTCCAGGTGCCGGATGACACGTGACGCTACCACTCTCTCTAGGAGCTTGCCCGTGTCATCCAGCAGTACGATAGGCCTGTACCCGGGGGGTAAGTCAACGGCTCGGCCCTCCTTCCGCAAGAGGCACAGTCGACCGTCCTTCCAAAGTTTCGGAAACTGTCCTGACGTGAGGCACTTGTCGAACAGTTCCCGAAGCTGACCGCTCAATTCTCCCAAGGCGATCCTAAGGACCCGCCCTGGAATACCATCTGGACCCAGTGTGGTCCATCTGCCTTTAAAGCGACCGACCGCGATTTCCATCTCCACTTCAGGAATGGGGGCTGAGTCCAATACATCGACGCTGCCATCGTCGGAGGGATGTAGTTAGGGTTGCTAGCAGGAAGGAGCCCCTCAAAGACCCTGTTTAGGAGTTCTGGCTCTAAGGCTCCTGCTACTGGGGGCGTCCTGCCTATACGTCGAGCAACCGGTTCTCAGCTGCCAGCTCCTCAGCTGACAGCTGGGCATCATTGCGGCCTTTGCGCCTTTTCCTGCAGCGAGTGTAGGGCCGCCGCGACTCCGAGCAGACAGCTCGAAAATCTGCAATCTCTGCGCACCACCAATACACCTCTCGGCAATTGGCGCGGCGCAGGGACCTCGGCATGGCGATATCGCATACGGCCGTTACCGCTTTGCAGAAGTGGCTTGCCGCGGCTTCCACTTCCGGCTGCGAAGGGGTGGCCAGCCACGACTGAACAATAGCCGCCTCTTCCGCCAATTTGACGTCAAGGCGACCAATGGCCCAACGCGGAAAATTCACTCGCATCCCGCGTTGCGCTCCTCCCTGATTGTGTGAGGTGGAGATCTCAAACCTAATATATTTATGGTCCGAGAGAGTCTCCATCTCACAGCACTGCGGTACTACGAGCCCTAAATAGATACGACCACTCTTCGGGGCTGATCATACAATGTCACCGACTATTGGAGGAAGTAAGTAAACATAACAATAATGTCACACTCCAATGGATAAAGGGGCACAGCGATTCCAGAGGTAACGATGCGGCTGATGAGCTAGCAAGGAGAGGTTCCGGTATGACGTGTGCAGGACCAGAACCAATGATCCCCCTATGACCCCTACCTTTCAGTCAAATTCGTGCATGGATTCGCAAAAAAACTAAGGACCAGCATCAGAACTACTGGGCAAGTATCGAGGGTTGTAGGCAGTCGAAGGAGGCTTTTCCGATTCTGAATCTGAAATTCTCCAGAAAACTCCTCAATCTTAAAAGAAATAATGTACGACATATCGTCGGAATTATGACCGGTCATTGCTCCTTAAACAAACACCTGTTTAATCTAGGTGTTACAGACAGCCCCCTATGCAGAGGCTGCATGGAGGCGGAAGAAACAGCTGCGCATCTGCTCATCGAATGCAGGAGCGTGGCGGCACAAAGGGCAGCTAACCTCGGCTCGCCGAGGACAGTGTGGGAAGCCTGCGCCAAGCCGAAGGAGCTGCTGGCTTTCCTGGGCGACACCGGGTGGCTGGACTGATCAGCGTCACCCGGCTATCACGCAAAATGGGCCGCGCCACAGCGGCCTGGTTGCGGAAAAGAGCCAGCCCACCAAGTACCAAGTACCAAGTAAGAGTCTCCATCTCCGACAAAACTCTCCAGGCCCTGACAAGTGCTGCGACCGCTGGGGTGGCGAAAGATACGTCCACCACGGACCCCCCATTATGTCGCACGCACGTGTGGGCCGACCCTCTGTTTAGCAGGGTAAGTCCTGTGGCAACCACTCATTCCTCGACAATCTCCCCTCGGGAGTCAGTGGACGGGTTGCCCCATGCCCGGGCCTTGGCGTTCAAATCCCCTAGTAAGAGGACCTGACGTGGTGCCTGCCTCCTCGCCGCTGCGGCCAAGATGTCCATAAATACCTCTAGCTCCGCAGTGGGTCTGTTGGGGGAGAAGTATGCGCCTACGACAGCATAATCTCCCCACTTGGCCACCACGTACCCCGAACCCCTCTCTTCAACTGAGAGAGGGCCGCCACTCTTTGGTCCCACAATGGCCACAGAGCCGTCCAAGTCCCCAGCCCAATTGTGATGATGGGGAACATAGTACGGCTCCGTGGCAACTGCCACGTCTATTGACCACTGCGCCAGTGACTGCATAAACAGATCTTGCGCCCTGGTGCAATGGTTAAGATTAGTCCGGAGGAGATTATGATGCCCGACCTGATCCATTAGTCTGACATTAAAACCTCCTCGCACTCCGGATGCTGTTCAGCTTCACGAGCTAATTGACTTACTGTGGCAGGGATGGCCTGGGTTCTTGAGGCCGTTCCCTTCGTCTTCGGGGAGACGCAGTTTCGTCCTCCCATTATGTGGCCAGATGGCCTTCCCGCATCCGCGCATACCGCGCAGCGCGGGTCGGACTTCTTGCAGTTTGCCACTCGATGACCGGCGTCTCCACATCTAAAGCACAAGTCCCCTCTATCGGTTGACGCGGGACACTTGGGGCGCGTATGCCCTAGACACATACATCTAAAGCAGCGCATGGGGCGATCCCTCAATGCCACTACACGTACCGAGCTCCACCCTATCAAAAGCCTGCCTCTTTCGAGCAGCACTTTGGCTGCCGGAACTGGGCAGGAGACAATAGTGGAACCGGCGCCGCCAAAGATGGGGCGTATCTCCCCAGCCTTAACGAAACGCACTTCGCACTGGCCTGCATCGGCTACTGCTGCTGCCACCTTCTCTTTCGTGGCTGCATCATCCAGGCCCGTAATCTTTAAGTCGGTAGATTTCACCGGCCTCGTGACGTTAACAACCCCGGATAGAACGGCACGGAGCTTCTCCGCAAGTTTATCCGCTTTCTCACTGTTTTGAGGGCCGGGTATCTCCAACATCCTGGCTCCCGTTGCCGTCTGACGAAAGCGGAGCTGGTCGTGATCCGTCGAGTGGCCCTGAAAAGGGCCTTTTAAAAATTTCCTCGACGGGTCCCTCTCTCGTTGATTCTTAGGCATACCTACTTTGTCACAGCGACGGCGCGTAAGCAGTGACGGCAGAAGATTGGCCTGTTGGACACCTGCGTTACCGGGTCCAAACAGTTTCCAGGGTGCACCACGTGGAGGTTTTCTGCATACCACCCACTCTCGGAGTGTCCTGATTTAACGCAAGTCTAACATTTATGAGACCTCGGTTCAGTAGTCCATGAAGAAGACTGAATATAATTATGTAATTTTTCTTCTTGTATAGCTAAATGAATGGCATCGTGTAAATTAGTTAGATTTCTACATCTAACAATAGTAGATATATGACTTGGCAGACTTATAATATAAGTATGTAAGGCTAAGTTTCAGTGCTAGCAATGCGATCTTTCATTTTGTCTTGATTTTGAGTAGAATTGGCAATGTCGGTTTGCAGTCGAGTTAAACAGGTTTCTAAGCGGAGGCTGTACTGTGAAACTGTTTCGTAAACCTTGGGTTTACAGTTTTGAAGATCTAATAAAAGGTGATCGCGGTGTTTAGTTTCCCCAAATGTGGCCTTCAGAAATAGTTTCATTACCTGCCTGTTTTCGAAAACTTTAAGGGAACATGCTAACCCGGCTTTACCCTCCAATTGTGATAATATTAATTTAAAAAGAAGGTCAGTTTGTGATGACGATGATAGGCTTATCGCATTGTCGCAATTTTTTATAAATGAAGACAACTTTTGCCGTTCTCCGTCAAAAGGTTTTGTAAACTTCATAAGGATATCGAACTGAACATTTGGATCGGAAACTGTGTCATTGGATTTCTCCATTTTCAATTTATCGTGAGAATGAGCCATTATTATTTGCAATGATATAATTCACAACACAATATAGCAATAAAACCGATAAGTTATGTGAAACAATAGCACTTACAGGAACTGTAGAATGTAGGTCGACATCCGACTCTTGTTTGAGCGTCAGCAGATTTCAGCGCGTGCAGTCGGTGATATTGTTTGTTCACCGGGGTTTGTCCTTATGTTTTGATCCTTGATTAGGCTATCGGGTCGGTACTCAGTCGTGAACCAAGTACTCCAACTCAGATAGCGGGCGGCTAGGCTCAGCGTCTGAAAAGGAACCAGGCTATAGAACCTGGCAGCGATTAGTGTCCGATTGGCTCGACTCAGCGCTCGGGTAGTGAACCTCGGGCACTGGGCAGCTCAAGCCACAGCGTAGAACAGCAGGTGTTGATGCAGGAAGAGGCGCGGAGCTGGATAAAAAGCCTCAGCTTAGCAGCGCTCAATATTTCTCCGTTGTGTGTGTAGGCCAATTCCAGCAGGTCATGATGATGCACCCAACTCCTCGAAGGTAGGGCGGCAGTGGACAGCTGGAGACCAGTGGGGCGAAGCCAAAGAAATTGTCCTCAACCACTCTCGTGCAGTTGGACGACCTCGTCAGGTAGGGCGGCCAAGGGACTAGATCCCCTTTGATTCTGACACCAAAATGTTGTGTGGCTCTTCCTGGTTGTCTTAAAAAAAACAACCATTCACACACACACACACAAACATTTATTTTATTTTATTACACGATTTTTACACATAAGGGAATAAATTCCTGCACTTCACTTTACTGTACTGAACTGGCAGCAAGACGGCTTTAAGAGCAATTAGTAGATACACTGAAGAACACAAAACAAAAGGCAATTTAATTTGGGAAGCTCGGATTATATAGGAACATATACTGCTGACAGTGTTTGAATGAAGTCGATGGGGGTTTGCTCCTAGGTTAGCAATATACGTGGTGTAACAGCACGTCACGGGGTTGGTTCTGCGACTAACTCGTGCCGCTTCGCCGAGCAGTGTCGCGAGGCGGCGCATTCCTTCCTATTCTTTCGTCGCGCCGGTTCTTGCGCGATCATGTATTGAACCATATTTCATAACTTTAGCGAGTGCATTCATATTCATACTAATATCATTTATTGCATCATACATGTAACATGGATCTTAAATATTACAATACTGAGTCATATATGTACCCAATTCAGGGCATTGCAATATGAGTAGAAGCGGACCGATATATTATTAAATTTTTCGTCAAAATTTATCCTTAAAAAATTCGTCTAGACTATAATAACTTCTAGTGAGTAATAGAGTTCTAAGTTTAATTTCAAATATTTGGTCTTTATCTTGAGCTTTTATCGTATCCGGAATTTTATTATAAATTTTTACAGCCATGATGTTTGGGCCAGAACTGTGTATTTTTAATCTTGAAGAGGGTAGTATTAAATTATGTTTATATCTAGTTTCGTAACGTCGCGGTTGGTCAATTGTTTTGCCGAAAATACAGGGTATTTTCTGACGAATTTGCAAATCTCTAAAATGTAAATTGATGTTAATGTCAGTATTTTAAGTTTGAAGAAATGAGGTTTGCAGCTATCTGGTTCTTTAATGTTACTTAATATACGTATATTTTTTTTTGCATAATAAGGATGTCTTGTGCATCAACACTGTTGTTACCCCATAGTATAACGCCGTATCGCAACCAGGCTTCTGCATAAGCATAATAAGCAGAGAGAGTGTCAATATCTATTCCCAGTAATGTAAAAGTTTCGACGCATTTAATTTTTGTGCCATTATAGTAGAAATTTATGTCAAGAGGTTGTTTTTGAGATGGCCTAAATTGCATAATTTTTGTTTTTGAAAAGTTAATTTCGAGGTTATGATCCGACAGCCATTTTACAGTAGTGTTGAAAGTGTTAGTTAGGGTCAAATTTAAATTATTGTTATTTTTGCATGATGTAAATAGTGAAATATCGTCTGCGAATAGAATGCACGTGTCGTTTTGTATTTTAGGTAAGTCTTTTTTTGTCACTGGGACATTTGGGACATCTGAAGTCCGTAGAGCGGGTGAGGACACGATAACCCTGAAATCAGGTAACCTACTCTACCACCAGAAGGGCGACCAACAGTTCCAAGGTAGTGTAGGGTTTCTAGTCCATAAGTCCCTCATTAACAACATGGTGACAATCAAGGGCGTTTCTAAAAGGGTCGTATACATAATACTCAGAATATCTAGAAGATATTCGCTGAAGGTCACTCAGGTATACGCACTGAAAAAGTCGCACTCGGATGATGAGGTGTAGGATATGTATGAAGATATTATTTGGGCCATACATACCTCTGAAGCGCATTTACTTGTTGTTATGGGGCACTTCAACGCAAAGTTGGGTAAGAGAAGCAATGTAACCGAAGGGGGCAGAGGTTGGCCGACTTCCTGGAGAAAACGGGACTCATTATGATGAACTCTTTCTTTCAGAAGCCACCTAACAGGAAATGGACCTGGTTGAGCCCCGATTGTTCTACGAGAATTGACATTGACTTCATTATGGCCACCAAGAGACAAATATTCACTAATGTCTCCGTGATCAATAGGGTTAAAACCGGAAGTGATCACCGAATGGTAAGAACAACGTTGAATATTAATGTTAAACTTTAGAGGTCTCGTCTGATGAAGTCTATGCTTCGAACCACTCGTGCCTATATTCAAAACCCCATGAAATTTCAACTTGAGCTGTCCAACCGCTTCGATTACCTCAAAAACATTGCTACAGTGGACGACTGTTCATACAGTGGATTCCAAGTTCTTTAAGCCCCACCGTACAGCTGATAGGCTACAAAAACTCTCCAACGATACCCTCAACCTCATGGCTGAACGAAGTTTATTAAAACTGCAGTCTTCGGATGATGCTGCAGCATACAGGCAGCTCAATAAACGAATATGGAAGTCCTTGCGACACGACATCCGGATCTTTAATACTAATCGTATTAAAGAGACGATGGAGCGGAACAAGGCCTCCAAAGTGATTGCAAGAGACAAGTCTATTGTGCAAAGCCAGTTGACGAAGCTGAAGGAAGAAGACGGCAGTGTAGCGTCGACCAAAGCAGAAGTGTTAGGAGAGGTAGAGAGTTTCTACGGACAGTTATACTCTTCGGTCGCTAAACCTCACAGCAGCTCGGCCAAAGACCCAAGAGCCAAGCTGAACCAACATTATACCGAAGATATACTCCTGGACATCAGCCTGTATAAGATTATGATGGCCTTGAAACAGCTTAAGAACAATAAGGAGCCGGGTGACGACGGTATCACATCGGAGCTTCTGAAAGCGGTTGGAATACCGGTACTTAAAGTCCTTCAGAAGCTCTTTAATAGCGTCTTATTCGAAGGTTGAACGCCAGAAGCATGGAACAAAAGCGTGGTGGTGTTATTTTTTCTACAAATATGACGACACTTTAGTTAAGAATTACAGACCCATCTCGCTTTTGCGCCATGTTTATAAGCTGTTTTCGTAGGTCATTACGAACCGTCTCATTCGCAGGTTTGATGAATTCCAGCTTCCGGAACAAGCTGGTTTTCGAAAAGGCTATAGTACCATAGATCAGATCCACACGCTACGGCAAGTTATACAGAAGACCGAAGAGTATAACGTGCCTTTTTGTTTAGCGTTTGTGGACTATAAGAAGCCATTTGATTCGATCGAGAAGTGGGATGTGCTTGAGTCTCTCCAGCGGTGCCGTGTTGACTATCGGTGTATTGAAGCTCTGAAGTGTTTGTACAAAAACGCCAACATGTCAGTCCGAGTACAGTAGCAGAGTTCGAAGGCAATTCCATTGCAAAGAGGCCTGAGACAGGGAGACGTTATATCTCCGAAACTGTTCACCGCTACATTGGAAGACGCCTTCAAGCTTCTGGAATGGCAAGGACTTGGCATCAATATTAACGGCGAATACATCACTCACCTTCCTTGATTTGCCGACGATATTGTAGTCATGGCAGAATCCATGGAAGACCTCAGTACAATGCTCGAAGGCCTCCATCGAGTTTCCCAACGGGTAGGTCTTAAGATGAACATGGACAAGACGAAAATTATGTCTAATGCCCATGTTGTGCCTACCCCAATATCAGTTGGGAATTCAGTTCTCGAAGCTGTTGACGAATACATCTACCTGGGGCAAACAGTCAAACTAGGCAGATGGTAAAAGTTTCCTAATTAAGTTTCGAATATCATTATACATTTTTTTTTATTTTATTTTATTTAATTTAATTTTATTTAATTTAATTTAATTAAATTAAATTTAATTTAATTTAATTTAATTTAATTTAATTTAATTTAATTTAATTTAATTTAATTTAATTTAATTTAATTTAATTTAATTTAATTTAATTTAATTTAATTTAATTTAATTTAATTTAATTTAATTTAATTTAATTTAATTTAATTTAATTTAATTTAATTTAATTTAATTTAATTTAATTTAATTTAATTTAATTTAATTTAATTTAATTTAATTTAATTTAATTTAATTTAATTTAATTTAATTTAATTTAATTTAATTTAATTTAATTTAATTTAATTTAATTTAATTTAATTTTATTTTATTTTATTTAATTTTATTTTATTTTATTTTATTTTATTTTATTTTATTTTATTTTATTTTATTTTATTTTATTTTATTTTATTTTATTTTATTTTATTTTATTTTATTTTATTTTATTTTATTTTATTTTATTTTATTTTATTTTATTTTATTTTATTTTATTTTATTGTATTTTATTTTATTTTATTTTATTTTATTTTATTTTATTTTATTTTATTTTATTTTATTTTATTTTATTTTATTTTATTTTATTTTATTTTATTTTATTTTATTTTATTTTCCGCCTCTTCCGCCAATTTGACGTCAAGGCGACCAATGGCCCAACGCGGAAAATTCACTCGCATCCCGCGTTGCGCTCCTCCCTGATTGTGTGAGGTGGAGATCTCAAACCTAATATATTTATGGTCCGAGAGAGT
The DNA here is from genome assembly GCA_917880725.1 of Selenia dentaria. NCBI lineage: Eukaryota > Metazoa > Arthropoda > Insecta > Lepidoptera > Geometridae > Selenia > Selenia dentaria. The sequence goes on from OU862887.1 coordinate 3,007,731, forward strand.
CTCCATCTCACAGCACTGCGGTACTACGAGCCCTAAATAGATACGACCACTCTTCGGGGCTGATCATACAATGTCACCGACTATTGGAGGAAGTAAGTAAACATAACAATAATGTCACACTCCAATGGATAAAGGGGCACAGCGATTCCAGAGGTAACGATGCGGCTGATGAGCTAGCAAGGAGAGGTTCCGGTATGACGTGTGCAGGACCAGAACCAATGATCCCCCTATGACCCCTACCTTTCAGTCAAATTCGTGCATGGATTCGCAAAAAAACTAAGGACCAGCATCAGAACTACTGGGCAAGTATCGAGGGTTGTAGGCAGTCGAAGGAGGCTTTTCCGATTCTGAATCTGAAATTCTCCAGAAAACTCCTCAATCTTAAAAGAAATAATGTACGACATATCGTCGGAATTATGACCGGTCATTGCTCCTTAAACAAACACCTGTTTAATCTAGGTGTTACAGACAGCCCCCTATGCAGAGGCTGCATGGAGGCGGAAGAAACAGCTGCGCATCTGCTCATCGAATGCAGGAGCGTGGCGGCACAAAGGGCAGCTAACCTCGGCTCGCCGAGGACAGTGTGGGAAGCCTGCGCCAAGCCGAAGGAGCTGCTGGCTTTCCTGGGCGACACCGGGTGGCTGGACTGATCAGCGTCACCCGGCTATCACGCAAAATGGGCCGCGCCACAGCGGCCTGGTTGCGGAAAAGAGCCAGCCCACCAAGTACCAAGTACCAAGTAAGAGTCTCCATCTCCGACAAAACTCTCCAGGCCCTGACAAGTGCTGCGACCGCTGGGGTGGCGAAAGATACGTCCACCACGGACCCCCCATTATGTCGCACGCACGTGTGGGCCGACCCTCTGTTTAGCAGGGTAAGTCCTGTGGCAACCACTCATTCCTCGACAATCTCCCCTCGGGAGTCAGTGGACGGGTTGCCCCATGCCCGGGCCTTGGCGTTCAAATCCCCTAGTAAGAGGACCTGACGTGGTGCCTGCCTCCTCGCCGCTGCGGCCAAGATGTCCATAAATACCTCTAGCTCCGCAGTGGGTCTGTTGGGGGAGAAGTATGCGCCTACGACAGCATAATCTCCCCACTTGGCCACCACGTACCCCGAACCCCTCTCTTCAACTGAGAGAGGGCCGCCACTCTTTGGTCCCACAATGGCCACAGAGCCGTCCAAGTCCCCAGCCCAATTGTGATGATGGGGAACATAGTACGGCTCCGTGGCAACTGCCACGTCTATTGACCACTGCGCCAGTGACTGCATAAACAGATCTTGCGCCCTGGTGCAATGGTTAAGATTAGTCCGGAGGAGATTATGATGCCCGACCTGATCCATTAGTCTGACATTAAAACCTCCTCGCACTCCGGATGCTGTTCAGCTTCACGAGCTAATTGACTTACTGTGGCAGGGATGGCCTGGGTTCTTGAGGCCGTTCCCTTCGTCTTCGGGGAGACGCAGTTTCGTCCTCCCATTATGTGGCCAGATGGCCTTCCCGCATCCGCGCATACCGCGCAGCGCGGGTCGGACTTCTTGCAGTTTGCCACTCGATGACCGGCGTCTCCACATCTAAAGCACAAGTCCCCTCTATCGGTTGACGCGGGACACTTGGGGCGCGTATGCCCTAGACACATACATCTAAAGCAGCGCATGGGGCGATCCCTCAATGCCACTACACGTACCGAGCTCCACCCTATCAAAAGCCTGCCTCTTTCGAGCAGCACTTTGGCTGCCGGAACTGGGCAGGAGACAATAGTGGAACCGGCGCCGCCAAAGATGGGGCGTATCTCCCCAGCCTTAACGAAACGCACTTCGCACTGGCCTGCATCGGCTACTGCTGCTGCCACCTTCTCTTTCGTGGCTGCATCATCCAGGCCCGTAATCTTTAAGTCGGTAGATTTCACCGGCCTCGTGACGTTAACAACCCCGGATAGAACGGCACGGAGCTTCTCCGCAAGTTTATCCGCTTTCTCACTGTTTTGAGGGCCGGGTATCTCCAACATCCTGGCTCCCGTTGCCGTCTGACGAAAGCGGAGCTGGTCGATTCCCAGCTCCTGGATATTCACCTTCTCCTGGGCCGTATTTAAGATGGTACTGTAGGTGACACCCTTTTCCACAGCTTCAGGCTGAAGTAATAACATAACAGCCGCAGTCTTTGGAGACCTCAGTGCTATTCTAGACTAGTCTTCGGGGCACTAGCAGCCTTAGATTTGGTTTTGGACTTAGGGGCCGGAGCACAAGTTGCGGTACTTGCGGGTGCGGCAGAGGGAAGGAAGGACTTCCCCTTACCTTTGCCTTTTCCCTTACCCTTCCGAACCACCGTGACCCAAGTTTCCGCCTGAGCTATGGTGGAGGGGACAGCCACATTGGCCCCGTGGTTCCCCTCGGAGGTAGAGGAAGCCACAACCGGTGCTACTGAAGAAGCAACAACAGTTTTTGAAACCTGGCTAGCTTGCTTGCCCCCTTTGTGTGCAGGGTTGCAAGCCAGGATGTCGTGGTCTCTGCCGCTACCTTCTTGGCATCCGCCTTTAGGGGTGGGCGTACCTTCGCGGCGGGCGGAAGCCGCTCCTCAACCACCGCAATTCGGGCATTGAGCATGTCCCCGAATCTAATGGTCAAGGAGCGCTTCAGCTCCTCTACCAAATTAGTCCCAATCAGGGTAGAAGACGGTGCCTGCATGTCATTGGCAGTGGCAGCGACAACCGCAGCGGCATTGGTTGCCGCAGCAGCTTCCGTCTTAGCTTCGGTAAAACCACGTCGCAGTGCTTTCACTTCTGCCTTCCCAGACTCAACCTCGAGTCGCAGGCGGCTATTCTCCGCCCTAAGCCGCCTAGTCTCTTCCGACTCGCTCCTGATCTCCAGAGAATCGACGACTTCTCTCAAGATCGATGCGGATCTCTTTAGGCGCCCGACAATCTCGCCCTTGAGGTTGCCCGACTACTTAGCGACCTCTAAAATACAGGCGAGTTTTTCGCCTGCCTGCGCCCTCAGCTCTTGAGCGTTAAGCATGCTGAGGTCGTCCACCATGGGCACAGCGTCGGACTCGCTTCCAGTCTTTGTACCAAGGACTGCGACTACAGCAGCAATTGGCCCCTTCTTATAACGTCTGCTTTTCAGGACATCCCCGAGCTCTCCGTCTGATGGTACGGGTGATGGCAACGGTGACGGAACCGGAGATGGTTTAAGGAAAACCTCTCTAGAAGGGACCGCCTTGTTGGTTCTCCCTCTCCTTCTTCTCGCCGTACTTATTTTAGCAGTGGCCGCACCTTCGGTTTCCGTGTCCGAGTCTAAATACCTGGGCACGAAAAACGAAGACACCGGTCGCTTTCTACAACTCCCATCCTCGTCCGTGGTCTCCACAGCACTGGGCACCATCATCCCAACGGACTCCGCGTCCGATACTCCGACTTCCGTGGGAACCTCTGGGAGGTCCACAGAATGATCCGTCGAGTGGCCCTGAAAAGGGCCTTTTAAAAATTTCCTCGACGGGTCCCTCTCTCGTTGATTCTTAGGCATACCTACTTTGTCACAGCGACGGCGCGTAAGCAGTGACGGCAGAAGATTGGCCTGTTGGACACCTGCGTTACCGGGTCCAAACAGTTTCCAGGGTGCACCACGTGGAGGTTCTCTGCATACCACCCACTCTCGGAGTGTCCTGATTTAACGCAAGTCTAACATTTATGAGACCTCGGTTCAGTAGTCCATGAAGAAGACTGAATATAATTATGTAATTTTTCTTCTTGTATAGCTAAATGAATGGCATCGTGTAAATTAGTTAGATTTCTACATCTAACAATAGTAGATATATGACTTGGCAGACTTATAATATAAGTATGTAAGGCTAAGTTTCAGTGCTAGCAATGCGATCTTTCATTTTGTCTTGATTTTGAGTAGAATTGGCAATGTCGGTTTGCAGTCGAGTTAAACAGGTTTCTAAGCGGAGGCTGTACTGTGAAACTGTTTCGTAAACCTTGGGTTTACAGTTTTGAAGATCTAATAAAAGGTGATCGCGGTGTTTAGTTTCCCCAAATGTGGCCTTCAGAAATAGTTTCATTACCTGCCTGTTTTCGAAAACTTTAAGGGAACATGCTAACCCGGCTTTACCCTCCAATTGTGATAATATTAATTTAAAAAGAAGGTCAGTTTGTGATGACGATGATAGGCTTATCGCATTGTCGCAATTTTTTATAAATGAAGACAACTTTTGCCGTTCTCCGTCAAAAGGTTTTGTAAACTTCATAAGGATATCGAACTGAACATTTGGATCGGAAACTGTGTCATTGGATTTCTCCATTTTCAATTTATCGTGAGAATGAGCCATTATTATTTGCAATGATATAATTCACAACACAATATAGCAATAAAACCGATAAGTTATGTGAAACAATAGCACTTACAGGAACTGTAGAATGTAGGTCGACATCCGACTCTTGTTTGAGCGTCAGCAGATTTCAGCGCGTGCAGTCGGTGATATTGTTTGTTCACCGGGGTTTGTCCTTATGTTTTGATCCTTGATTAGGCTATCGGGTCGGTACTCAGTCGTGAACCAAGTACTCCAACTCAGATAGCGGGCGGCTAGGCTCAGCGTCTGAAAAGGAACCAGGCTATAGAACCTGGCAGCGATTAGTGTCCGATTGGCTCGACTCAGCGCTCGGGTAGTGAACCTCGGGCACTGGGCAGCTCAAGCCACAGCGTAGAACAGCAGGTGTTGATGCAGGAAGAGGCGCGGAGCTGGATAAAAAGCCTCAGCTTAGCAGCGCTCAATATTTCTCCGTTGTGTGTGTAGGCCAATTCCAGCAGGTCATGATGATGCACCCAACTCCTCGAAGGTAGGGCGGCAGTGGACAGCTGGAGACCAGTGGGGCGAAGCCAAAGAAATTGTCCTCAACCACTCTCGTGCAGTTGGACGACCTCGTCAGGTAGGGCGGCCAAGGGACTAGATCCCCTTTGATTCTGACACCAAAATGTTGTGTGGCTCTTCCTGGTTGTCTTAAAAAAAACAACCATTCACACACACACACACAAACATTTATTTTATTTTATTACACGATTTTTACACATAAGGGAATAAATTCCTGCACTTCACTTTACTGTACTGAACTGGCAGCAAGACGGCTTTAAGAGCAATTAGTAGATACACTGAAGAACACAAAACAAAAGGCAATTTAATTTGGGAAGCTCGGATTATATAGGAACATATACTGCTGACAGTGTTTGAATGAAGTCGATGGGGGTTTGCTCCTAGGTTAGCAATATACGTGGTGTAACAGCACGTCACGGGGTTGGTTCTGCGACTAACTCGTGCCGCTTCGCCGAGCAGTGTCGCGAGGCGGCGCATTCCTTCCTATTCTTTCGTCGCGCCGGTTCTTGCGCGATCATGTATTGAACCATATTTCATAACTTTAGCGAGTGCATTCATATTCATACTAATATCATTTATTGCATCATACATGTAACAGGGATCTTAAATATTACAATACTGAGTCATATATGTACCCAATTCAGGGCATTGCAATATGAGTAGAAGCGGACCGATATATTATTAAATTTTTCGTCAAAATTTATCCTTAAAAAATTCGTCTAGACTATAATAACTTCTAGTGAGTAATAGAGTTCTAAGTTTAATTTCAAATATTTGGTCTTTATCTTGAGCTTTTATCGTATCCGGAATTTTATTATAAATTTTTACAGCCATGATGTTTGGGCCAGAACTGTGTATTTTTAATCTTGAAGAGGGTAGTATTAAATTATGTTTATATCTAGTTTCGTAACGTCGCGGTTGGTCAATTGTTTTGCCGAAAATACAGGGTATTTTCTGACGAATTTGCAAATCTCTAAAATGTAAATTGATGTTAATGTCAGTATTTTAAGTTTGAAGAAATGAGGTTTGCAGCTATCTGGTTCTTTAATGTTACTTAATATACGTATATTTTTTTTTGCATAATAAGGATGTCTTGTGCATCAACACTGTTGTTACCCCATAGTATAACGCCGTATCGCAACCAGGCTTCTGCATAAGCATAATAAGCAGAGAGAGTGTCAATATCTATTCCCAGTAATGTAAAAGTTTCGACGCATTTAATTTTTGTGCCATTATAGTAGAAATTTATGTCAAGAGGTTGTTTTTGAGATGGCCTAAATTGCATAATTTTTGTTTTTGAAAAGTTAATTTCGAGGTTATGATCCGACAGCCATTTTACAGTAGTGTTGAAAGTGTTAGTTAGGGTCAAATTTAAATTATTGTTATTTTTGCATGATGTAAATAGTGAAATATCGTCTGCGAATAGAATGCACGTGTCGTTTTGTATTTTAGGTAAGTCTTTTTTTGTCACTGGGACATTTGGGACATCTGAAGTCCGTAGAGCGGGTGAGGACACGATAACCCTGAAATCAGGTAACCTACTCTACCACCAGAAGGGCGACCAACAGTTCCAAGGTAGTGTAGGGTTTCTAGTCCATAAGTCCCTCATTAACAACATGGTGACAATCAAGGGCGTTTCTAAAAGGGTCGTATACATAATACTCAGAATATCTAGAAGATATTCGCTGAAGGTCACTCAGGTATACGCACTGAAAAAGTCGCACTCGGATGATGAGGTGTAGGATATGTATGAAGATATTATTTGGGCCATACATACCTCTGAAGCGCATTTACTTGTTGTTATGGGGCACTTCAACGCAAAGTTGGGTAAGAGAAGCAATGTAACCGAAGGGGGCAGAGGTTGGCCGACTTCCTGGAGAAAACGGGACTCATTATGATGAACTCTTTCTTTCAGAAGCCACCTAACAGGAAATGGACCTGGTTGAGCCCCGATTGTTCTACGAGAATTGACATTGACTTCATTATGGCCACCAAGAGACAAATATTCACTAATGTCTCCGTGATCAATAGGGTTAAAACCGGAAGTGATCACCGAATGGTAAGAACAACGTTGAATATTAATGTTAAACTTTAGAGGTCTCGTCTGATGAAGTCTATGCTTCGAACCACTCGTGCCTATATTCAAAACCCCATGAAATTTCAACTTGAGCTGTCCAACCGCTTCGATTACCTCAAAAACATTGCTACAGTGGACGACTGTTCATACAGTGGATTCCAAGTTCTTTAAGCCCCACCGTACAGCTGATAGGCTACAAAAACTCTCCAACGATACCCTCAACCTCATGGCTGAACGAAGTTTATTAAAACTGCAGTCTTCGGATGATGCTGCAGCATACAGGCAGCTCAATAAACGAATATGGAAGTCCTTGCGACACGACATCCGGATCTTTAATACTAATCGTATTAAAGAGACGATGGAGCGGAACAAGGCCTCCAAAGTGATTGCAAGAGACAAGTCTATTGTGCAAAGCCAGTTGACGAAGCTGAAGGAAGAAGACGGCAGTGTAGCGTCGACCAAAGCAGAAGTGTTAGGAGAGGTAGAGAGTTTCTACGGACAGTTATACTCTTCGGTCGCTAAACCTCACAGCAGCTCGGCCAAAGACCCAAGAGCCAAGCTGAACCAACATTATACCGAAGATATACTCCTGGACATCAGCCTGTATAAGATTATGATGGCCTTGAAACAGCTTAAGAACAATAAGGAGCCGGGTGACGACGGTATCACATCGGAGCTTCTGAAAGCGGTTGGAATACCGGTACTTAAAGTCCTTCAGAAGCTCTTTAATAGCGTCTTATTCGAAGGTTGAACGCCAGAAGCATGGAACAAAAGCGTGGTGGTGTTATTTTTTCTACAAATATGACGACACTTTAGTTAAGAATTACAGACCCATCTCGCTTTTGCGCCATGTTTATAAGCTGTTTTCGTAGGTCATTACGAACCGTCTCATTCGCAGGTTTGATGAATTCCAGCTTCCGGAACAAGCTGGTTTTCGAAAAGGCTATAGTACCATAGATCAGATCCACACGCTACGGCAAGTTATACAGAAGACCGAAGAGTATAACGTGCCTTTTTGTTTAGCGTTTGTGGACTATAAGAAGCCATTTGATTCGATCGAGAAGTGGGATGTGCTTGAGTCTCTCCAGCGGTGCCGTGTTGACTATCGGTGTATTGAAGCTCTGAAGTGTTTGTACAAAAACGCCAACATGTCAGTCCGAGTACAGTAGCAGAGTTCGAAGGCAATTCCATTGCAAAGAGGCCTGAGACAGGGAGACGTTATATCTCCGAAACTGTTCACCGCTACATTGGAAGACGCCTTCAAGCTTCTGGAATATAATTATTTTATTTTATTTTATTTTATTTTATTGTATTTTATTTTATTGTATTTTATTTTATTTTATTTTATTTTATTTTATTTTATTTTATTTTATTTTATTTTATTTTATTTTATTTTATTTTATTTTATTTTATTTTATTTTATTTTATTTTATTTTATTTTATTTCATTTTATTTTATTTTATTTAATTTAATTTAATTTAATTTAATTTAATTTAATTTAATTTAATTTAATTTAATTTAATTTAATTTAATTTAATTTAATTTAATTTAATTTAATTTAATTTAATTTAATTTAATTTAATTTAATTTAATTTAATTTAATTTAATTTAATTTAATTTAATTTAATTTAATTTAATTTAATTTAATTTAATTTAATTTAATTTAATTTAATTTAATTTAATTTAATTTAATTTAATTTAATTTAATTTAATTTAATTTAATTTAATTTAATTTAATTTAATTTAATTTAATTTAATTTAATTTAATTTAATTTAATTTAATTTAATTTAATTTAATTTAATTTAATTTAATTTAATGTAATTTAATTTAATTTAATTTAATTTAATTTAATTTTATTTAATTTAATTTAATTTAATTTAATTTAATTTTATTTTATTTTATTTTATTTTATTTTATTTTATTTTATTTTATTTTATTTTATTTTATTTTATTTTATTTTATTTCATTTTATTTCATTTTATTTTATTTCATTTTATTTCATTTTATTTTATTTTATTTTATTTTATTTTATTTTATTTTATTTTATTTTATTTTATTTTATTTTATTTTATTTTATTTTATTTTATTTTATTTTATTTTATTTTATTTTATTTTATTTTATTTTATTTTATTTTATTTTATTTTATTTTATTTTATTTTATTTTATTTTATTTTTTTTTTTTTTTAAATATTTTTATTATTATTTTTTTTTTAATTTTTTTTTTTTTTTTTTATTATTTTTTTTTTTTTTTTTTTTATTATTTTTTTTTTTTTTTTGTTTGTTTAATTTTTTTTTATTGATATAGGAACAATAAACAACTACATTATACATATTGTTTTCTCTAATGATGGCTCCAATCCTTGTCACGGCACAACTAATTGTAAAGAATTCTCTTTCATTATATAATTTAACCCAATATCTAGTTGTGGTGTCCGGTGATCGTCTAGTCTAGGAAGGACCCTATTGTTGTGAACCGTCGTAGTACCTAGTTCTTTTCTGGATGACTCAAGATAAAGATTCTGTTTTAGAACTATAAGTTCCTAATGAAAACCTAAGTAATACCTAATAGTAATAAAGACCTATATGAATAATAAAACTATTAAATATTTGTAAATAAATAAGAACCAACTAATTATATTATGTTCATGGATTTCCTTATTTAGTCTAAACCTACTTTAAACAATACGTAGTTTTGGTTAGAATAAAGCTTATCTATTTATCTAACCATTTAGGTAAAGATGAACCTTGGATATTATTTGACAATGAAGATAGTAAATATGAGATGAGTTAAAAACCATTTACATTATTTTCCTACAAGTTTTTTTAATGTTGAGGAGAACGAGTACGGATGGAACAAGCAAAACGTTTTTGGTAGATTACTAAATATAATGGTTGGTATTTTATTGTCTTTAGGTCACTATCCTATTTTTGGTTTATTCTTAGAGTTGACTGTAATCGTTAACAATAGGAATTATGCTTCTTTAGATTCTCTCTATATAATAATAGATATAAATATTAGCCATTTACACTATACGAGTATAGTCTTCTTTGTTTAATGCTACATACGTTGGTGTAGCTCTGCTAATATTCGAATGTTTTGTTGTAAATTCTTTCATTAAATTTCGTTTATGATTAATTATTTCTTTCTAATACTAGGTATTCTTCTTAGTTATGATTGGTTATTTTTAAACGCTTTTATTTAATATAAATGTATTAGACTGTTTGTTTAATGTGTTACGGTCGAGTTTTGTGTGGTACAAAGGTGCGAAATAAAATGATCGTCCTCTCTTACTGATAGTTTGTATTGCACTGAATTAAATTAATGGATGCATTATTATGTAGGTAAAGTATTAAACACTGTTCTTAATTTTACTAGTATACAGAGTCTAACGCAATTTAGGGGAAGGATTATGTTGGTGATTCCGAGGACTTGCAACCACGGGTAGTAGGGTTAAGGCACCTTTACTGAGCTCAAATGCTACCCTTTTGCACTCAAGATCCCTTCCAATTTTCTAGCGCTGGCGCACACTATACGAATTCAATGCTGAGATTCAATAGAGTTTTAATGCTTCCTAATATAGTTAGGTATATATTTTACAATCGACTCACAGTATTACTTAAAAAAATGTATTTAATATCCTGATTCATGATATTTCATACATACTTTATGGTGATAAATAATTTATTTTCTACTACTTACAATTAAATGTTAGTAATTCATTTTATGAAATAGTTTCTTTGTCTATTCTTGTTTTAGATAATATTTATTTTAACCTTATTGTGTAATTATAAAAATCAGACAGATTTTGACCTTAAGATATACAAAACTGAAGATACCTAGCATCTTTAACAGTTGTCAAAAAAATTATAATCACTGGAACATGAGGTTCTAAATGGTCTATAATGTTCCAGTGGCTTAACCAAGCTTTGTAGCATCCATCGTATTGCTTATATTCACAAATACGAACAAACCGGTTTTCTGGCACACCGATTTCACTGATTCGTGAAGGGATATGTGTCAATGGAGAGCAATCCAAGCATAATGTCGACTGATTCTGATGTCAAACTTTTATTTAATAAAGCTTGCCTGATAACTTCACGGCAACCAATATAAGAGTTCTGTGTAAGTTGTGGGATAATCAGAATAAGATATTTAAGTAATTTAATATCTGGACCAAAATGCAACGTATCAGATAATTGATTTTTTGCAGTATTTGAACCAAGCTTGCGTGGGCCAGTACGGTACCACAACCTTCCGCGATGTCATGAATGATTTAAAAGGGGGAAACTCATTAAATAGATTTGTCCAAGAAATTTTAAATGCGTCTATAACCCAAGCATCCGGAACTTTTCTAAAGGCTGAATCACATATTTCCCACACTGTGTCATAGAACATTCGATGATCTCTTTTTGTATTAGTGAGCGCATCGAACGAGGGTAAAAACCGCGTGCCGCAGCTAGTTAGAATAACTACGAGTACCCTGTGACAAGCAAACTTCTAAATCTGCCCAGCACTGCAGACTCTGGTCGCTCGGTAATCATCTCTAGGATTCTGTTGGTGCTGCCTCGAATTCGGCGTACTAATGAGCCTGACTTTTTGCGCATAAAAGTCATCTATCCTCGCATCGGCAAACATGCCCGAGGCGCTGCAAAATCGAGGCAGCCTCACCAGAATCCTAAAGGCATTAATATACTGTACGCGGAGTGCATTATAGGTTTTTTGTGTGTAGTTAGTCCATAGTGCGCTGGTATAAAAACTCTGACAGTAGGCTTTAAACAGTATAACTTTAACATCTACTGAACACCGCGCAAACCTATGTACCAACAGGTTTGCACGCACTGACAATGCTCTCCGTTCCCTCTCGATATCTGCATCGTCACTCAAAGTCTCTGTCACTATGTGCCCTAGGTACCTAAATTGCGTGACACGAGCCAAAGATACACCGCTCAGATAAACAGGTGGTATATGCTCAGGCTCTTTATTTTTATCTCTGATGACCATATACTCACTTTTTTTCGCGTTGTACCTTAAGCCATGAGCTACAGCGTAGGACTCGCAGATTCCGAGAAGTTTCCTTAAACCGCCAACCGACGGGCTCAGCAACACCATATCGTCCGTGTAGCTGATGTTATTAACGCAGATATCATCAATATGACACCCGACATGGCAGTTGCTGAGCTCATCGATCAGCTGGTTGACATACATGTTAAACAATCTTGGAGAGGATATCGCCCCCTGTCTTACTCCACACTCTAATACATATTCTTGTGAGTATGCATTTTTTGCAGTATTTGAACCAAGCTTGCGTGGGCCAGTACGGTACCACAACCTTCCGCGATGTCATGAATGATTTAAAAGGGGGAAACTCATTAAATAGATTTGTCCAAGAAATTTTAAATGCGTCTATAACCCAAGCATCCGGAACTTTTCTAAAGGCTGAATCACATATTTCCCACACTGTGTCATAGAACATTCGATGATCTCTTTTTGTATTAGTGAGCGCATCGAACGAGGGTAAAAACCGCGTGCCGCAGCTAGTTAGAATAACTACGAGTACCCTGTGACAAGCAAACTTCTAAATCTGCCCAGCACTGCAGACTCTGGTCGCTCGGTAATCATCTCTAGGATTCTGTTGGTGCTGCCTCGAATTCGGCGTACTAATGAGCCTGACTTTTTGCGCATAAAAGTCATCTATCCTCGCATCGGCAAACATGCCCGAGGCGCTGCAAAATCGAGGCAGCCTCACCAGAATCCTAAAGGCATTAATATACTGTACGCGGAGTGCATTATAGGTTTTTTGTGTGTAGTTAGTCCATAGTGCGCTGGTATAAAAACTCTGACAGTAGGCTTTAAACAGTATAACTTTAACATCTACTGAACACCGCGCAAACCTATGTACCAACAGGTTTGCACGCACTGACAATGCTCTCCGTTCCCTCTCGATATCTGCATCGTCACTCAAAGTCTCTGTCACTATGTGCCCTAGGTACCTAAATTGCGTGACACGAGCCAAAGATACACCGCTCAGATAAACAGGTGGTATATGCTCAGGCTCTTTATTTTTATCTCTGATGACCATATACTCACTTTTTTTCGCGTTGTACCTTAAGCCATGAGCTACAGCGTAGGACTCGCAGATTCCGAGAAGTTTCCTTAAACCGCCAACCGACGGGCTCAGCAACACCATATCGTCCGTGTAGCTGATGTTATTAACGCAGATATCATCAATATGACACCCGACATGGCAGTTGCTGAGCTCATCGATCAGCTGGTTGACATACATGTTAAACAATCTTGGAGAGGATATCGCCCCCTGTCTTACTCCACACTCTAATACATATTCTTGTGAGTATGCATTTCCCCACTTTACATAATTTTTCTGGTTTGTATACCAAAATGAAAAAAAAATTATGAGTTCCAGAGGAACGCCAGCCTCTCGAAGCTTGGCCCAGAGCTTATTGTAATTTGCTAAGTCGAAAGCTTTCAAAAGGTCTCAAAAGCAAGCGTATATAGGTGTTTTTCTATTTACATAATATGACACACGTGAACCTGCACGTGATAGCATAGGCGGACGGGTTAAGCTGGAAGCCTTCGAGGGTTCAACATTATCTGGTTACAAAAAGCAAAAGTAGAAAATATTGCAAGAATACGTAAAAATATTAAAGGCACAGCTTATGAAGCTGTTAGTTGCCTATTTATAGGTCAACCTGAACCCAGGCTGGTACTAAGAGCCCTGGAACGGAGATTTGGACGACCAGAGGGATTAGTAACGTCTAAAATGGAAAAACTGCAACTATTACCAAAAGTGAGTGACAATCCCAGAGATATTTGCATCTTTGCCGGCAAGGTGGCGAATGTCGTAGCTACCGTTAAAGCCCTAAACCGAGAGGCCTACCTGCACTGTCCAGAGATAGTGAAGAGCATCATAGATAAGATGACACCTATCCTGAGCAGTAAATGGTATGATTATGCAGATTTAAAACAAAGTTAATTTAATACTCGTAATCCAGAAATGGAGTGAGTGAGAGGAGTGAGCGCGTCCTTCACTGGTGCTCGATGGAAGACACTAGAAAGAGAGGGCGACCGAGAAAAAGATGCCGTCATGACATCGTGGAGGCAGCCGGCAGCATCACGTGGACTAGACTGGCACAAGACCGGAAAATATGGAACGACATGCAGGAGGCCTATACCCAAATCTGGGTCATCATCATCATCATCTCAGCCGTAGGACGTCCACTGCTGAATATAGGCCTCTCCCATGATTTTCCAAAAGGACCGGTTGGAAGCGGCCTGCATCCAACGTCGTCCTGCGACCTTCCTTAGGTCGTCTGTCCACCGTGTCGGTGGACGACCTACGCTGCGCTTGCTGGTCCGTGGTCTCCACTCCAGAACCTTTCGGCCCCATCGGCCATCTGTTCTGCGTGCTATGTGCCCTGCCCACTGCCACTTCAACTGGCTAATCTTCTGGGCTATGTCGGTGACTTTCGTTCTTCTACGGATCTCCTCATTTCTGATTCGATCACGTAGAGAAACCCCGAGCATAGCCCTCTCCATAGCTCGTTGTGCGACTTTGAGCTTTTCTATGAGGCCCATAGTAAGAGACCACGTTTCAGTGCCATAAGTCATCACTGGTAACACACATTGGTCGAAGACTCTTGTCTTGAGGCACTGGGGTATTTTTGACGAGAAGACTTCGCGAAGTTTCCGGAACGCTGCCCAGCCGAGTTGGATTCGACGATTGACCTCTTTCGCGAAGTTGGACCTGCCTAGTTTGACTGTCTGTCCCAGGTAGATGTACTCGTCTACAACTTCAAGAACTGAGTTTCCAACTGATATTGGGGTAGGTACAACATGGGCATTAGACATAATTTTCGTCTTGTCCATGTTCATCTTAAGACCTACCCGTTGGGAAACTCGATGTAGGCCTTCGAGCATTGTACTGAGGTCATCCATGGATTCTGCCATGACTACAATATCGTCGGCAAATCGAAGGTGAGTGATGTATTCGCCGTTAATATTGATGCCAAGTCCTTGCCATTCCAGAAGCTTGAAGGCGTCTTCCAATGTAGCGGTGAACAGTTTCGGAGATATAACGTCTCCCTGTCTCACGCCTCTTTGCAATGGAATTGCCTTCGAACTCTGCTCCTGTACTCGGACTGACATGGAGGCGTTTTTGTACAAACACTTCAGCACTTCAATATACCGATAGTCAATACGGCACCGCTGGAGAGACTCAAGCACTGCCCACGTCTCGATCGAATCAAAGGCTTTCTCATAGTCCACAAACCCTAGGCAAAGAGGCAAGTTATTCTCTTCGGTCTTCTGTATAACTTGCCGTAGAAATAGCCAAATAGCTTGGAAATAGCCAAGAAAAACCATTTATGTTTCTTGTGTTTAAAAGATACACACCATCGCTCTAAGTGCAAAGCTAAGACCTGCTCATCATGTGGTAAGAGTCATTATCATTTACTGTGCGATAACATCAAAACACACTCTGAAACTACCCTACAACAGATTGAAACGATAGCCTGTGCAACTGAAACAAAGGAGAAAGGCAACGAACTGCGACACACATACCTAAAAATTGTGCCAATAGACATAATAGGACCAAAAGCCACAATAAGCACCTTTGCACTCCTCGATGAAGGAAGTACATGTACACTTATAGAGGAATCGATCACAGAGTTACTCGGAGTAAATGGCCTAATCAACCCACTGAGAGTAAGAGATGCAAATGGAGGTGATTTGACACACGAACAAAGCAAGGTAGTAAATCTGTGTATAAAAGGCAGAAATGAGAGCAACAAATACACACTACGCGGAGCACAGAGTGTAAAAAAAAAAACAATTTTACCACACAGTTCGTCTCGAGGAAAGAAATCGAAGATTGCTAACATCTCAAGGAAATAGCAGACAAATTATTGTATCGAAGCGCCTGTCCGAAAGTTATCATAGGACAAGATAACTGGAGCCTGATAATATCTAGAAAGACTCTAGAAGGCAACAGAGATCAACCTGTAGCATCTTATACACATCTTGGTTGGGTATTACATGGATGTAGGTATCAAACCGGTGGACCAGCTGAAGCATTCTGTGGATATATAGTAAGTGAACAAAATCATGATGAGAAGGAGAAGGAAGTGATGATGAGAGATTTCTTTAAACTAGAAGCGTTCGGTATTGAACCCAAAAAGTCCGTGAACGACCCGGAGCAAAGGGCTATCAGCATGCTTGAAGAATGCACTAAGCGAATACCGAAAGGCAGGTTTGAGACAGGGCTCCTCTGGCGAGATGATAAGGTAAAATTACACAATAATTATAATAATGCACTGAAACGCCTGACAAATTTAGAGAGCAAACTAGACCGGGATGTAAAACTTAAACATATATACAAGGAACGAGTTGACAATCTACACTCATCAAGATATGCTGTCCAATCTCCCATAGAAGGAAAGTCTTGGTATCTACCACACTTTGCGGTAGTAACTCAGCAAAGAAAAAAATAAGGTTAGTTCATGACGCTGCAACAAAGTCAGCTGGTATGAGTTTAAATGATACACTGCTTGCTGGCCCAGATCTGTTGCAATCGTTTCCGAGAGTAGTAATGAGATTCCGTCAATACCCATACGCAGTCTCTGCTGACATCAAAAAGATGTTCATTCAGATAAAGATACGAGCTGAGGACTGTGATGTGCTCAGATTCTTATGGCTTGGCGAGCGACGCGATGGGGCACCAGAAGAATATCGAATGACTTCTGTAACCTTTGGGACTAAATCTTCACCATGCACTGCGCTCTTCGTAATGAATTGTGATGCCCGTGACTTTTCTACACAGTATCCAAAAGCGGTAAGAGCTAAAAAATATAACCACTTTATGGATGATTACTTTTGCAGTTTCCCTACTATCGAGAAAGCAGAATGCACTAACAGAGAAGTCGACTTCATACACAAGCAGGCGTGCTTCGAGCTCCGGGGATGGGCATCCAATCACAGAGTGACAATCAGCTCGCTCACAGAGACAACAGAGGGCGCCACAGTTGCCATCGGTGGGAGCGAGACCGAGAAAGCGCTGGGCCTGCTGTGGAATATGACTGAGGACTACATCAGTTTCAAACTCAACCCGGCAAGAGTTCCAGATGAAATGATTAAAGGAGGTAAGAAGCCTACTAAACGTGAGGCTTTAAGCATTATTATGTCAATATTCAACCACCTGGGTCTTATTTGCCCAGTAACTACGCCAGCAAAGAGGTTGATGCAAGATGCCTGGTGCTGTGGGACCAGCTGGGATGAACCAATACCTGAGGAACTAACCAGTAGATGGCGCCACTGGATCGAGAGCTTAAAAGGGCTAGCAGGTATAAGAATACCACGATGTTACGATTACGAACCGGTCACGATACGCCAACTACACACGTTTGTGGATGCGAGCGCCGAAAATTACACAGCAGTAGTCTACTGGAGAAGCACACGAGCCGACGGCAGCGTACATGTGGCTCTAGCTGCAGCAAAAAGTAGAGTATCTCCACTTAAACCAATATCGATACCTAGACTTGAGTTACAGGCGGCGCTACTGGGAACACGAATTGCACACACAGTAGCGAGAGAGCACGACTTCGAGATTGAAAAAAAAATCTACTGGAGCGACTCACGCACGCCGTTGGCGTGGATCCGGAAGAGCCGCGCACCTTCAAGACCTTTGTTGCACACTGTCTGGCAGGAATTGAAGAAACAACAAAGAAATATGAATGGAGGTGGGTTCAATCTATTTCTAATGTCGCGGATGACGCCACACGCTCTACGCCCGAGGGATTCAACTCAAACCATCGATGGTTTCATGGGCCAGAGTTCTTGAAATACGGAGAAGACAAGTGGCCAACTGAGACACCAGTGCCAGCTGCAGTCACAGGAGAGGAACGAGCCAAATGCTTTGCTGTCGTTTGGGTCGGTACATCAGAGCATTTGCCACAAATAGAAAGATTCTCTAAGTGGTTGCGCCTTTTAAGAGCAACAGAGCGAAAACTGCACTATTTACTTAGGTCCTTCTTTGAACGTCAATACGGGTCATCTGACCGACTCCCGACCCTAGCCGACCTCGTCACCTTCCTTGAGCATCACGCACGCTGCAACGAGGTCAGCGTATCGACCGCCACTACTCCGCCCACGCTCGGACCAAACGCAAACCGAGCGTCACCGTCCGGGGCACAACGCGCGCGCACGTATCACCCCGACTACGCGCAGGTTCGACGGGTATATACTGCAAGCGCCTCTCCGACACGCTCCGAGGATTCAAACCCACGACCTCAGCGTTATGCGCAGGCGTTAACCGTACGACCCGCGCGCTTCTCGCCCCCACCTCGACAGGTATCGAACCCGCAACCGCCGCGCTATACGCAGGCATTAAACCTATAACCCGCGCGCTTCTCGCCCCCACCTCAGCAGGTCTCGAATGCGCAAACATTCTCCAGAGGCAATCATTACTGCCCGTGGTGTAATGACCGGGGCCACAAGCTACGGGTATGCCCCCAAACAACCAGTGCAGGGCCGCTGGGATTTCATTTACGCGCGCGACCGGTGCGCCAAATGTCTAGGCCCGCATTATGACGATGAGTGCACGTCAACGGGCCTATGCAAAACATGTGGCAGTGCAAACCACCACACAACCCTGCACAGGTTGGGGTGTACCTCAGCAACGCACAATTCCGCGCATTTGCTACCCGCACAACAGCGCGAGATACCACGCTGCCGTCCCTCACCTGATACGGGCCGGATGGTGTCCTTCAGACGCACTCCAACGCGCACTACCTCGCGTTCACCACCGCCCCCTAGGCAATGACTAGGGCGGCACAATAAACGCATACACACTCAGCACACACATACTCAGCACATATCAGCCCAGCTCACGGCTAATCATCAGCACACACATCAGCCCGAAGCTAATCAGCACACATCCCAGCGCGTAGATAATCAGCACACATCTCAGCGCAATGTTAATCAGCACACATCGCAGCGCGCAGATTATCAGCCCACAACTACACACACAACACGACGACAAAATGTCGTCGCAAACACCTTGAGTCATACTACTGACATCTCAACGCCAGACAGTATGCACAATAGACCTGTACTACTACCTACAGTCTCACTCGAGATAGCAGACTGCAAGGGCAATTTTCACCAAGCACGAGCGTTATTAGACTGTGGCTCTATGATAACACTAATAGATGAAAACATAGTAAAGCGACTTTGTTTACCTACTCAGTGCACCCAATTAAAAATAAAAGGTATAGGTGATCAGCACTCAGAAAATTCTTCATCATATGTCGACATTACTTTTCGACCTGTACATGCGGACAGGCCCGTAATAAGGACAAAGGCATATGTGCTCAAAAACGTAACGTGAGTTTTACCGCACACTAAACTGCCTAGTTTGGATGAAAGCACCAATTACGTTCCACTAGCAGATTTTTCTTTTAATATACCTGCACCGATTGACCTCTTATTAGGGTCAGACATATTAGGTAGCATCTTAGACGGTACTAAAATTTCTCTAGGGCCCGGCAGACCCATAGCCTTCGGCACGATATTTAACTTCACGTTATTAGGCCCAGTATCACAAGATACGGACACTCAGCCTCAAGTCAACTCAGCTCAAATTGACCATACTGACTGCACTACAGTCCAGCCAAGACATCCAGTCAGCTCTAGAGAGATTCTGGGAAGTAGAAGAAGTCAGTAATACCATTCCCGATGGTACATCGGCTCACGAAGAGTGCGAAAAAATATACCAGTCCACCACCACGAGGGACCAGTCTGGTAAATACATATATAGTCGCGCTACCATTTGTTACGGATGCCCCCGAACTAAGGGCTACGCACGCTATAGCACTTCGGCGGTTTCTCAACCTCGAAAAGAAACTCCAACGAAACCCCGAACTCCGCTCAAAATATGTAGCGTTTATGCAGGAGTACCTAGATAAAGGTCACATGAACCCCTGTCATCCAAACACGTTCCGCGATCAGCCCCACTGCTACATACCGCACCATGGCATTTTCAAGGCCAATTCAGACAAGCTACGTACAGTCTTTGACGCTAGTTGTAAAAGCGCAAATGGCACTAGTCTCAACGACACCTTGCATACTGGACCGGCTCTGCAGCGAGATATCACGGATATCATTTTAAACTTCCGAACACACAAGGTCGTTTTCAGCACAGACATACAACAGATGTTCAGAAACATCATGATTCAGCCCGACCACAGACGGTTTCAGCTCATTCTCTGGTGTTCATCGCCAGATCAGCCCTTATTAACATATGCATTGTCCACCGTGACTTACGGATTACGCTCCAGCCCATTCTTAGCGAACCGCACCATCCAGCAGTTGATCGCGGATGAAGGGCAACGCTATCCCAGAGCCGCTCAGGTGCTCTCTAGGTCAATATTTGTTGACGACGTGCTCACCGGACATGATACTGTAGGTGAAGCCATGAACTTACAAACCGAGTTGATTAGCCTACTCGCACTGGGGGGTTTCCAACTGCGTAAGTGGACATCCAACTCACGCCAGCTCTTAGAAAGGTTCCCAGATGACCAGTGCGAGATGTCGAAAGATTTTGACGTCAGCCCAGACGATAACTCCATCAAAGTTCTTGGCATACAATGGATACCACAAACTGACGAATTTACCTACAGTAGTAATTTTTTAAACTTTCGCGATTTGAACACATGTTTTAAATGTTTATCGGGACTTATCACGTATTATTTAATATAGGTAAAAAATATGTACCTTTCGCTCGACGTTTCGACCATGTTACAATGGCCGTGGTCACGAGCTGACTGAAAACTGCGGGTGAGTCCGGCGAGAAGAGCGGATGTTTTGTTCTCCTACCCTCACTTGATCATGAAAAATCGCAGGGTTGTCACTACGACAAGCTACAGCTACATTTACCTACAGTGTCTCAGTACCTACGGTAGATGAATTCACCAAGAGGTCAATACTCAGCACTATAGCACGTCTGTACGACCCATGCGATTGGATCAGCCCCGTCATCTTCCGCGCTAAAACCTTGATTCAAAGGTTGTGGACCTTAAAACTCGATTGGGACGAACGAGTACCCAGTGATGTCGCTCTTGAGTGTCAGAATATCTATCGTGATCTACCACGTCTCTCAGCGCTCAGGTTTCCAAGAAACGTCTGCTCAAACAAGGTATCCACACACACCCTTCAGGGATATGCGGATGCTTCAGAACTCGGCTACGCCGCGGTTATATACCTCCACGAAACTACACCTGATGGACAGGTACATGTGCACTTGCTCATGTCCAAATCAAAGGTAGCTCCTATTAAAAACCGCCAAACCATTCTTAAACTGGAGCTCTCAGCCGCCCACTTGTTGGCTAAGCTCATGGCCCATGTCTCGGCCCAGTTATCAGCTCACATCACCGTTCGTCAGCACATATGTTGGTCAGACAGTACCATAGTACTGGCCTGGCTGAACACGCCTGTACAATCGCTTCAGACATTTGAAGCCAACAGAGTCTCCTCAATCAAGGCAAATACATGCAATCTCACGTGGAGACATGTGCCCTCCGCCCTAAATCCTGCTGACTGCGCCACCAGGGGCATGTCAGCTCAAAATCTCTTGAAGCATGATATGTGGTGGTCACCGTCCTGGCTCAAGGACCCGCCACAAACATGGCCAGCCCTACCGCCCGCGTTGGGCCATCACGCCCTACCAGGCCTCAAGCCAAAGAAGGCCGTCGCCCACATAGCGGTACCTGACCTCGACGAGACTCTGCTCACACGATTCAGCTCATTAGATAAACTGATAGGTGTAACGGCGTGTATAAAACGATTCATACACAATTGCAGACAGAGCCGTTCTGCGCGTGTCGCTGGGCCCATTACGGTTAGCGAACGAAAGGAAGCCCTTTTACATTGGGTGCGCTCAGTACAACACAATTGTTTTGCTGAAGACATACATCGCTTAAAACACAACAAAGAATGTACGATACGTGTACAACGCCTGTCACCATTCTTAGAGAACGACTTACTGAAAGTGAGTGGTCGACTCACCCAGTCTGCTCTGCGTTACGACGCTCAGCACCCACTGATATTACCCAGCTCAAGTCCACTAGTTGATCTAATTATAGACTACTATCATAAAATTTACTGTCATCCAGGTGCTGACACTCTGCACTCACTCTTACGCCAGCAATTCTGGATATTATCAGCCCGCCGCGTAATTCGCCATCGAGTATACAAATGTATACATTGTTTTCGTTTCCGCGCTAAAACTAAGGCCCCGTACATGGCCGACTTACTCGCCGACCGCGTAAACGTTCAGCCCGTATTTAGCAAAGTCACGACGGACTTTGCTGGACCATTTTTGATAAAATCCAGTACACTTAGAAACGCCAAGCTATTAAAAGGCTACTTCTGTGTTATAACATGTCTTGCCACGAAGGCGGTCCATCTCGAACCGGTATCTGAGTTATCCACGGAAGCGTTCCTTGCGGCATTACAGCGTTTTGTTTCTAGGCGCGGTGTACAGACGTTGATTAGGTCTGATTGCGGTACAAATTATGTAGGCGCTAGGAATTAACTTAGGGAAATACAGGCCTTTCTTGCAACCAATAATGACAGTATCGCACATACGCTTTCTAAACAGCACATAACGTGGTGGCTAAATCCACCAAAGGCACCCTGGTTTGGTGCACTTCATGAAACAGCGGTAAAGTCAGCTAAACAATTACTGTACCGTGTGGTCGGCGACCAACGCCTCACATTTGAGGAGTTTTCAACTCTATTAGCGCGCATTGAAGCCGTGCTCAATTCACGCCCTCTCAGCCCACTCTCTTCTGACCCTGCGGATCTTGAAGTTCTCACCGCGGGTCATTTCCTTATTGGCCGTCCGCTCACAGCCTTACCTGAATATTCGGTAGAAGGCCGAGCCATTTCTGTCCAATCCAACACTTTTGGCGATCCTGGTCCAAGTCCTACCTGCACACCCTCCAAACCCGCTCCAAATGGACTTCCCGATCCAGCCCACCTCAAGTCGGGGAACTGGTACTGATAGTGGACGACCAAGTGCCGCCTCTACAGTGGCGCATGGGCCGCATCACCAAGACGCTCCCGGGGAGGGATGGCGTCACCCAAGTGGTGGAACTCAAGACGACTTTGGGCATCCTGACGCGACCTGTCCTCAAGATCGCCCGCCTGCCTATCGATTGAGCACCACACCACACCTTTGCCGCGTGGGGAATATGTTCACGCGAAAGCGTGACGTCACTTTACTCACCGCGCGCACCTCGCCGTCCCCGCGCGATAAGACGGTCGCCGTAAACGTCAAACGAGGCGGCTCTCGCCCGCCATCACTCAGCCAGACGCATTCCGCTCGCGCGCACGCCCGCTCTGCACCGCCGCCGTTTTCGCCACGAGTCGGATACGCCCCCTAATTTTACCGACGTAAAATACGCGAACGCGAGTGCCGGAACAAGTGCATTCATAAGACACTACAAACTATAACCAAGTGAACAACAGTTCTTCAGCCCCTTCAGCACGTCGTCCAAAGCAGGACGCCTCCAACGAGGACTCACGGTCACCAGCTCCCACCAGTTCCAGAGTCCCCCGACATAACCCACGGAACCCAGGTACCAATAATTCTTCCCTACCATCGTATAGTTGCAGGAAACAGCTTAACTAGGTTCTTTATTACACGCCAGAAACAAAAAAATCAACCATAACGGTGGACTCAATCGAGATGCCCGGCTCCAAAAAAAGCCATGGCTGTCGGCTGGAAAAGTGATGATATTTTGGGATGCAGATGGGATCTTGATGATAGACTACCTTCCTAAAGGTCAAACAATTAATGGAGAATACTACGGTAACCTTCTAGATAATCTTCATCAATGTATTCAGCAAGGACGACCAGGTTTGGCGAAAAAAAAACACATCTTCCACCAAGACAACGCTAGGGATCACACATGTGTTAAAGCTATGGCAAAAATCAACGAATCGAAGTATGATTTGTCTCACCATATTCGCCTGATCTAGCGCCATCAGATTTCCACTTATTCTCTAAGCTCAAAACTTTTTAGGGGCCGACAGAAATTTGCCACAAATGATGAAGTCATATCCGCTGTAGAGGAGTATTTTGTAGGCCTCGAAAGAAATCATTTTATGGAAGGCATTACTGCTTAAGAACGAAGATGGAATAAGTGCGTAAGTTCACGGAGACTATGTCGAAATATAAAATTAATTTTATCACAGAAAGTTAAGTGTTTTATTATTAGGCTAGTTACTTATCATCCCGCCCTCGTATCAATCTTGGCTATTTATATTTTTATTTTTATTTACAAAGTTTCACAGCTTATACAATTTAATATTACGTAACTAGATATTTATAAAACCACTCATGAGCCATTTTGAAACTTCATTATATAGACTTTTGTGTAACAATAAAGTATGTAGTCATAGTCGCACAACACTAAATTAAGACAATAAAAATAACAATGTTTGTGGTGGATTAAAATCAGTAATTGAATATAAACGAAACAACTGGTTGAACTGAATACATTATAAATATAGTTGACATAACTAATAAGACGTATAGTCCCACATGTAATAACTAATTTTTGAATTAGTACCTACGTAATGTACTTCAACATTAATTATGACATTAAGAGTAAAAACTATAAATCTTAATGATGGGTAATAGTTCCAATATATACTTACCTAATAATACAATTAAATAGCATGTGTAATATAAATAGTGTGTGGTGTGTATCGTGTAAGGGTGTGTTTGTGTGTGTCGTGAGATGAGAGAGAGGGCAGCAGGGGGTATGCATTAGTTATAAAGATAAGATAGTACCTTATCTTACCAAAGTAAGTCTGTTTGCTTAGTACAAAGTGCGTTCACGTGGCTGTATAGCCACAAATGCGTTTGTCTTTCGGCACAGATGATACACAGAAAACTGGCGGCAAAGCTGACCAATTCGTCTTGATTTGTTATTTAAATACATCGTATATATAAAATCTAACAATTAAAATGAGTTCCGACGGTTCAGAGAGTGAAATAGAAATTGATTGTACTCCACCAGATTTATGATCAGAAGCCAAAATTGTATATGTAAAATTTATGAATTGGAAAACGAGAAAAAAGTAGACATTTTATCCAAAAAAAATATTTTAATACAATACAATACAATACAAAAACTCTTTATTTGCACCAAAGTAAATACAATATAAGGAAACAACTTAAATAGTAGGCACAAATGGGCGGTCTTATCGCTAAAAGCGATCTCTTCCAGACAACCTTTGGATGGATAGCGATTACATGATTGACATGGACGGTGGTGCAACATCACGAAGAAATATATTATTACCTAGTATTACATGAAACAGATGTAACACTAGATAATACTAGATAAAATGGTAAAATTCAAATTAATAAAAATACACTTAAATATAACAATACTTACACTTACCTACACGTAATAATAATATAATACATATATTATACTATAAACATACATGAACATATATACTTACACATACATAAATATCAATAATATAAAATAATATCAATCAATGAATGATGTCAGGGATTAACATTTAACGTAGAGAGATAGTAGTCTTTTACTTGAGCTTTGAAGCTATTCAGCGATTGCGCGCGTTTGATACTAGTAGGGAGGGCATTCCAAAGGTGAACTGCCTGGACTGTGAATGAAGAGTTGTAGAATATAGTACAATGTTCAGGAGTCGTTAGAAGTAAGTTTTGTGATGACCTAAGAGAGTAAGAAGAGCATTGGAGAAATCTAAATCGTTCTTTTAGGTAAAAGGGAGTAGAAGGATTAAACAATATGTTATACAGAATAGAGAGGATGTGAGAATTCCGGCGAAGGCGTATAGGGAGCCACTTAAGTTTACAGCGAAATTCGGAAACGTGGTCGTACTTTCGCAGACCAAAAATAAACCGAATACAGAGATTCTGTAGACGCTCCAGCTTGTTAAGCTGGTCCTCTGTGAGATTTATATAACTGGCATCAGCATAGTCAAGAATGGGAAAAAGGAGAGATTGTGCAAGTGCAGCTTTGGTAGCAGTGGGTAAAAAGTTACGCAGTCTGTTAAGGGAGGCTGCTGATGCAAAAATTTTTCGTGCTACAGATTGGATTTGTGGTTGCCAAGACATACAGTTATCCATGACTATTCCCAGGTTCTTAACTTGAGTGCTATAAGGAACACATATACCACCAAATACGATTTCGGGGAGAGTTGTGAAATCAATCTTCGATACTAATCTGGAGCTTCCAACAATGATAACTTGAGTTTTTATTGGGTTTATTGTAAGTCCGTGAGATCTACTCCAGTTAGCTATACGAAGTAAATCGCGGTTGACCTCATCAACAGCATCTGCTAAGTGATCCAGTGGAGCCTGAGAGTATATCTGAAGATCGTCTGCATAGAGATGGTAGGAAGAAGTAAGAAAGAAAGATATAGAGTTTATAAATACGGCAAAAAGAAGAGGTGACAGTACGCCGCCTTGAGGAACGCCAGCATTCGTTTCACACCAAGAAGAGAAAGTATCCTGAATGCGAATACGTTGGCGTCGCCCAAATAGATAGCTTCGAAACCAGTCAATTACCGATGGAGATATGTTTATAGAGCGAAGCAATGCTAGGAGGATGTCAAAATCTACGGAATTAAAAGCATTGCTAAAGTCAAGTAAGGTAAGTATGGTAAGCTGTCTGTTATCCATACCTAGTCTGATGTCATCAGTTACTTTGACAAGTGCAGAGACAGTGCTATGGCCGGTTCGAAACCCAGACTGGAGTGGATTAAGAAGCATATTTTGGTTGAAGAAGGAACTGAGTTGGTTATGTACTAGGCGCTCCAAGACTTTTGATAGGAAAGGAAGAATAGAAATAGGTCGATATTCGGAGAAGGACTTGGGATTAGATTTCTTGGGAAGCGGGATGATTTGAGCTTCTTTCCAGCAAGATGGTACGGTGCCCTCCAAAATAGAATTGTTTAATATATGGCAAAGGATAGGGAGGATTTCATCCAATATAAGAACAATCATATTTCGGCTGATGCCGTCACCGCCTGCTGCATTGGAGGATATTGATAGTATGCTCTTTTTAACATCACATGCAGTGAATTGACTCAGAACAAAAGGTGAGTGATCAAGAGTAGGGAGAGAAGAGAGATAAGTCAAAGTAGCTATTTTGTCATTTGAATTTACATTGGATGACGAAGAGAAATGTTGGTTGAGTGAGTTGATATCTAAATCTTGCGGAATTGAATGATGACGTGATTTCCCTACTCCCAATGATCGCAAGAACTTCCAGACTTTAGCTGGATCTTCATTATCTACTGAGTCATGGATGTGGCGACGTAGAGCATCCCTACACATTCTATTGCAGCGATTTCGAGATTTAATATATTTTTGCTTATTCACGTCATTAGAACAATGCTTTAACTTAGACTTTGCTGCTACTTTTTTGTGCATTAGTTTTTTTATGTCTTCAGTCAACCAGGGTGCAGGAAGGTGTTTTATTTTTATGGCCCGCAAAGGAGCATGGGTGTCATAAAGCTGTGTAAGAGTGGAATCAAATATGGATACTTTGTCATCGATATTATTGGCGCTATGAACTTGTACCCAATCTATTTCACTAGCATCGTTTCGAAGTTTTTCCATGTCAATTGTACCAAAGCTGCGCTGCAGAAGTATCTTAGGCTTAGGTTTAGGAGGACGTACCTTATACGACAGAAAGATGAGGTCATGATAAGAAAAAGCATCAGCAGAACATTGTCCGTGTTTAACAACATGGTGTAAGGATGATACAAAAATAAGATCCAAAAGGGAGGGATTACAATTTGGAAAGTTATGGGTGGGGTTGAGTGGCAAAATGTGCATGTTGCTAGAATTAACTATGGATTCCAAATTCGCACAACGAAAGTCTTTTTTTATAAGGCACGTGTTAAAGTCTCCCATAATTATATTATGGGTATAAGATGGAATAAGATCTTCTAAAATCTTTTCAAAAGATGCGAAGTAATTGACTCTTATGGAATGGCTATAGTAGACTCCGAGAAGAATTTTGGTGTGTGAAAGTAAAACTTCAATAAAGAGATGTTCACCGGCATCACAAGGCGGAGGCTGTGGTGACATATTTATTATTGAGTACAGAAAATGAGAACGTAGATAAATAGCCACATTACCGCCAACGCTGCCGGTTCTATCGTTACGTATAAGTATGAAACCGGGGAGAGAGAAAGAGGTGGACGGGAGACAAGGTTTCAACCAGGATTCGGAGACTAGTATAGCATGAACATTTGTATTGTCAAATGATGCCAGCATATCAGGGTAATGAGCCGGAATACTCTGTGCATTTATATGGAGTACATTAAAATTCTTAGGCACATCAGAGAACTGAGCCGCTAAAGTATCACTTAGCGTAGGAATGCTTACAAAGCTATCGTTTCCACTGTTAAAAGTATCATTGGAAGAGAAAGACAGATATTCGTCACTGGTGCTGCTACTATCTTGAGTATTCGACATATTACATTAATATTATTAATATAGATATATACAATTATATAATAATAAATATTTTATATATAAACTAAGAATATATAATTTCTTAACTATGTGTAAAATGTATGTACTACTACATACTTACGCATACTCCATCTGCCGACTATGTGGACGAGAGCGCTATTACCTTCTCTATAACTATAACACAAATATAAAAGTAAAAGTAAAATGTATGATTTCTCCTACAAATTTAGTAATAGATATTCAAAGTTTTATAACATTCGCTTGGACAAGATTACAATTAAAAACCTACTTAAGTCGTCGTTACTTTGACTTCACGGACTTGACATATCAACTAATATTTTTACGTGACAAATGACAAATGTACAACTCATAAGAGTCCTTATAAAAAGAAAAAAAAAAAAAAACTGTCTTCTGTCAAATTTTTAGTAACGTCAACAAATATGTATGAAGAAGAGGTTGACTTGAATTAGAATTAAACTGAAAGTGGAAAATAATTTACAAGTTTGAAATTAGGTATACTCAAAAACAAAGGCAACTAATTAGACAAGAAAGTGGGTAGACTACGTAGTACATATTTGGTCTGTAGGGTAGACAATTTATATGCAATGAGGAACCAGACAAGCGATTTTACAGTGACTGAGTTATTGAGAATGAACTATACCTATGTACAATGAAATATGTACCTATTCCTACTTTCGAGATGATGCTGCAGCGACCCGCCTGGACTTTGATGTTGCCGCTGTTGTCTCTTTCGATCCTGGAGCAGGAGCTGGCTTCAAAGTTCCCGACACTTGCGCCGGTACAACATTTTGTAGTTCGATAAGGCTGCAGATGCGGTGACGAGTACCATCGGGCCCAATGACATAAATAAAGCCGTCCTTTGTCCAACACTTTGCAATACCGACTCGTTGTCTTGCTTCCATAAAGGCTTGGTGTCTAGACCTGGTTAGAAACTCGGACAGTGTTATACCAGTACCCTTCAATGAGGTTTTTGAAAACCACAACTTGTTCCGCATATCCAAAATCTTCAGTTTAACCAAGACAGGCCTGGGCTTATCAGTAGTGGCGCGGCCCATTCTTTGGCAGCGATTAATATCATTCAAACTAAAGTCTTTCACATGCAAGTGATTAGTGACTGCCCGCATAACAACCGCAGCTGTATCTTCCTGTTTTTCTTCTGTTATCCCATGGAGCAGGAGGATTTTTCGCCGACTATGCATTTCGATGTTATCCAGATTCCGTGCCAGTAACCCCATCTGATGCTGAAATCCACACATAACTTCTGCTGTGAATGATTTGAATGCTGCAAAATCTGCTGCCAAGGTGCCTGTGGTATTGGCGACAGGGGGTGTTTTCTGCAGTTCGCCTTCAAACTGGTCCATCCTCTTGTTAAGGGCAGCCATCACTTCAAGAAAAGTTTGGGATGCCTCCATTGTGAAAATTTTGTGTCTATATTAGTGAATTGAATTATAGATAGTGAACAATGGTGATAGTGCTGTTACAGGAAATAATGATTATGGCAGGTGAAGTATGCTCTCTCTTATGCTAAACTAAGCATAAATTATGACCCTACAATGGGTTTTTATAATTAAAACTTTATAAATTTAGAAGAGCTTATTTGGTGTTTAATGAGATTGCTTAAAATAAAATAAAAACATAGACTATTTATTCCATGCTGAAATGTACAGTTCATGTAGAAAACGGCATTGACTTGAAAAACTATGGATTTAAACACTTTTCTAAAACGACAATGGAGCGTATTCAAAAGCAAAAAATCGAAGATTTTTACTGGCGAAAACATAATACAATTTTTAATTAAAGTACCAGACGATATAAATTTGGTGATAAAGGTAAGGTATGCTTTATTTCCCTGCATTCTGTACAGAAAAGCACTATACTCGTATATGCCTCGGCGGAAATGGCAGTTGCCTGTCTCATAGTAATGAAGTCCTCGCTTACGGCTCGGCCTTCAAACTCATACTCAACCTGCAGTTGCCTATTTCGCGGCTTTTGCAATAACATACTACTAAAAACTACAAAAAACTAGATTGTCTTCAAACACAGATAGGTAATATATGGTTTGTGATACACGTTTTGTTTCGTTATACTTTTGTTCAATAATTCTGTTTCATTCATTTTTAATAATAATTACTTCCATAACAACCCTTCATTTATCCGTATACAAGCTCATGCAGATCAGATTAAGTACTATATGGTAGAACTCCACAACAAGAAGGTACAACAGTTCCACCGCAATACCAAACGTTCTGTCTGCAGCAGATGTAAGGCGCCGTACCGCTCTGTAAGCTATATGTCCGGGCAAGTCTAGCGCTGCAGTTTGTAGATCAACTATGAAGGACACTGCAACTGCTATGATGAGATGTTATCGATCTGTATTTCTCTTGACTTTATACAACAATAAGTACCTATGTAGAAACATTTTTAGAAACTAATTTAAAATGTTAAACTATTACTATTAACCAGCAAAAACCTCACGTTCGGGATCGAATTAGTCGACCCGAGTGTTGAGCATGTCAGATGCTCCAATTAATTAACTTAGCTCATCTATTATAATATCTCAATCGCTGACTCGCTTAAACGCTTATTACTATAATAATAATAATAATTTATTGGCAAATTAAATTGTGACATAACATAATTATATTCGAACTATTGATTAAATAACTTAAGAACTAGACAAGAGTTCAACCACTAATATTCGCGGTAGGATTCCCTGTGTTGCGAAAACTAGTTCTCTTCCAGGGATGCGTTACATTAACAGACTTTGGCAATATCCTATTACATAAATAGCGGAATTACAAATAAATTTACAATCAAAATAATATAGCTGAGTGCTTTGTTTTTCTTGCATTAAAAACTGGTATTATATTAATAATAGTAGCAGTAATTTCATTTATAGAAAGATTAATGATTGAATTTACTGAAATGTTATAATATATTATATGTTTGATGGCAACAAAACTGTGTGAAGTTATGTCAGTATTAGCGTGTGTTTTTATTTTATTTATTTACATTTTATGACCGACATCAAAGGATAGACATGAAGTGAGATTATGCTTTATTAAAAAAAAAGGAATAATTTTTATTATATTTTTACATTA
The DNA here is from genome assembly GCA_917880725.1 of Selenia dentaria. Taxonomy (NCBI): domain Eukaryota; kingdom Metazoa; phylum Arthropoda; class Insecta; order Lepidoptera; family Geometridae; genus Selenia; species Selenia dentaria. The sequence continues at coordinate 3,039,362 of OU862887.1, forward strand.
CTGAAATATACAGTTTTACGCAGTGACTCGCAATAGGTCTTCTGTTCTATTGTAGTCTAGGTTGTATAAAAACTCTAAAACTGTATTTTTGCATTTTTGTTTGTTATTTCTGTATATGTTGAGTTCTTTGTTAAGTTTATTGTATAGGAATATTGTATAGGAATACTCGTAGTTACTAAGTTAGTTAGCTACTTATTAGCACACATATATATTATTATATCACTTTTATGAATTATGCGAGTATCACCCGCTGGATCACTAACTCACTCACTAATATAATTACTTATCCGTCCGCTTGCTTGTTTATGTACTCCTGCCTCAGTTTTACATTTGCCCACTTTTTCACCACCTTACACACATTAACACATTAACTCAAGTTAACTTACATACTTCTATATGAACTCACATACAAACACATGTTCCCATTCACTAGTTTGGGACCTGAATAACTTGTGTGGATCACCATCCACACAAGGTATTCATACAATAGGGCAGCAGTGTTTTTTAAATAATAAGGGACACATCCCTTATTATTAAAAAAAAGACTGCTGCCCTATAAATTTAGGGTTGGTTAGGATGTGCAGTAGATTTTTTTCTTTTTTATTTTTAACTCTGTTTAGTGACAGAAATGTTTAATTAAGCTCTGTCCTATGCGGTAATTGGAAATCAATAAATGAAGAAAGATTTGCTTGTTATTAAAAAAAGCTGAGGAATGTTTTAGACAACCTGTTCAATATCTATTTATGATCAACGAGTGTTTTATTTTGTTTTGCTTTACAGGTTTTAAATAAACTTTATTTTAACTATTATTATTAACCGGCAAAACGTTAAGGATCGAATACGTCTCGGCGGATTTCGAGCATGTCCGATGCTCATCTTCAGGGTGCGCAGTGGCGTCTCCGAACTCCCGAAGTGCACTCAATTAAAATGTTTGCAAATTTTTACACGAAGGATAAGTTACCTTTATTCATATTTCATTTTATAAATAAATATATTTAAGAATTGCATTAAAATAAAAAAATAAAGAAAGTATCTGAATTCCAAGATATTTTTAGACACTTGTCAGAGCCGAATATTAAACCCGCCAAACGTTTGTGATGTGTTAAAGTGTCTCTCCATGCCTCCCGCAACACAGGGAGTCTCAATGCAGTGTGTGAACATTTGTATTATCAAAAATGCGCCATTACTAGTTTATTTCGTTTACTTACTAACACGTAGCTACAGTTAGAAGCATGTTGGGTAGTATATTTAACTCTCGATAGTTCATATGAATATTTATATATTTAAATTGTGTTGCTCGTTAAATCCGTGAACCCAGTATCGAACCCAATGACGAACGGTTAAATACACGTCTTAAAGTTTTGGTTAATTGCTCCGCTTGAATGTGAGTAGCTTGTGTATGTAGGAGAATGAAAAGGAATTGTTTAATTCCCGCGTTTCCAAAGTTGGTAAACTATCATATTTCATTAAATACGAGTATACGCCAGCTACAAGATTAATAAGACTATAAAAGAAGTGCTATCTGCCAATAAAGTGCTGATTCAGTAACTGAACTCTCCGTACAGTCGACAACACAAAGTTTGAAGCAGAACTTACAAAACAAACATCCAAAAGCAGAGTTCAGACGTTTGCTAAATGTGTGGGTATTTATGCCGATCGGTTTCACATAAATCTATACCATTCTGAAACAAACACATAACAAGCTATCTTCAAAACAATATCTACCGTGTTCGAAGGCATTAATTCTTCTTCATATAAAACTTATTACAGTTGGATAATTTTATGTAGTGGTTATACCTAGATTGGACCTTATACAAATCACGTCTAAAACTATTTTGATGGGTATTTACTAAGTACGTACGTAGTACAATTATATAGCAATGCTTAGTATTATTTAATTTTGACATAAATGAAGCTGCACAGATCAACTTCAACAATTGCACTGCGAACTCATATACATTTGGCCGTAGATAATAGGCCTTGCCTTAGCTTTGATTGGAAACGTGGATCCGATACGTTACAGTTTGGATGTTTGGTAAACATATTAAAATAAAGTAATAACAGTCTTCAAACAACTAATTTTTTTATTTTTTTATTTCTTTATTTCTTTTTATCCATAATTTATTTGGGACTTTTAGTCGCTTAGCGTCTATGCCAATAAACAATTTATAAAGAATGGGCAAAATTTGTTAAATAATTACAGTAAGTATTATTACTTAAAAAAACTACGCAGTTATTTTTTTTACTAAATAATATTTTAAACAAAATAAGAACAGTCTGAAAAATATTTGCATTATGTTTTTTAAAACTTTACTAAATGTGATCAATTTATATTAATTATAGGATCAAATTAAGATACCAATTATGGAAATGTAATCATCAGGAATGCAAATTTCAGCTAGAATGGCCTTTTTTCACTCAGATGTTTGGATAAATCTTAGTAGGAATACATCTCATACATATAAACTTTTAGTTTACAGTTGAATTTAAACAAATCTGAATTAAGTAACACAAGAAGAATAAAAATTCTCAATGTTTTAAGTTTAATAATTTGAAATAAAATGATTGAATTTCAATTTTATGTTTTTGAGCAACATAGGACTGTACAATAAACAGATGCCATGTAAATGACTTTGATTCCATTTACTACTGCTGCACGTTTCTATGGCTAAAAGACAATATTTGTAAATACTTTTATTATTATGCCGTTTATTTTTTATATTTTACCATTATATTTAAAATTAAAAATTTATATTATTGCTGTAATTTTTTTCTGATATGCATAAAAATTAGTCTAAAATAAAATAATATACTTTCATGGAAAAAGGGTTAAAGAGTTTATCTTTATATGTATCTAATATGTTGTTAAATGTCTGTCCTGGTGTCTATAACATATCTACCTCAAGATATGATAAGTGTATACATTTAGTCATCAGAAGTTAATATTTATTGAAGCGGCGGGTTTTTTGCTTTCCTGCGGATTGGAAGAAGTTTAATAGTAGACTCCGTTGATGGATGTATGTTGGAGTTCCACAAACGTGGATACTATTTGATTACTGCTGATAACAGCTCGGATATAATTGATACTACGAACGAACGTAGTGCTAACACATATTCGTGCAGTGCATGTACATTGCTATGTAAGGGCAACAACACCCACCGCCGTAAGCACCGCACTGCTTGATTTATGAGATTTGAAGAGGACAAGTAAATATCAAAATACCGTTGTTTTTGCGTATCAATAGTTTTGCAGATACTGAAAAAGATTGTATCTGATTATTGTATGAACGTTTATTTAAAAAACAATAATTGTTAATGTGTACATCGCAAATAACTTGATTGTACTACAACTACTCAGTATAGTTTGTATTAACTTATAGTCTCTAAGTAATCAATCGCCACGAGTAGTGTTCCGTCGGTGCCGGGAAGGACATCAATAAACCCACTTTTGCGTATCTATAATCAAATGTTCTTAAACGATGCCGAGTAAGATGTTGAACAGTTATCTACCGCATAACTCAGCGTAACGAACAACTGAACGTTATAAAACCTTCGAAGAATCTTACGGAAAAAAAGTAAAAAATTACAGAAGCCATCACCTCGCTGGAGTGACAAACTGTAAAACGAAACTCATAATATTAAGAAACGAGCCGCCAGCGAACCCACGAGTTCGCGGCTCTTAAAAAAGATTAAAAGTTATACCTAATTAAAGATTATTACTGTTTCGGCTTTATCAACAGCGTCAGTTCGCAAATCCCTATACCATTAAGTGATTACAGACGAGGAGTTTGATGCGGATTTTGTTATACGTTTTGAATTACGGGAAAATATGTTTTTTCGGTTTAAACTTTTAAAGTTTATAATGTTGTTATTATCTAGTCCCATTTCGCTTTTGCTGTTGTTCGTTTCAATACATTTTGTTGCATTAAATTAGTTCTTGAATGCGCACTGCCAAGGACGGAGTTCTTGCCTGAGTCTATGTTTTCTGATTGTTGAGATCTTACAGTTTCGAACGATATTAAGTTACACACACCTATGTTTTTGATGTGATGTGTTGGAGAAAAAGGTTAACTATCAATCCACTTACAGAAAAGGAACCGGTTCTCAACTCGATGCCTATTATTTCTTTCATATATAAGTTTTCCATGTATCATCCGATATTCTTTTATCACGATAAAAGGTCATTCCTTAGTCTTAAACTTGATGTCTTTTGACGTTTTATGTGAAATTTAATTTAATTTAGTGATTCTGCTTCACCAATATGAACGACTACGATGTAGCGACGCTGCATGACTGCTACGTTACTACGGCGTAGTGCCGTAGTAGATGCCGCGTAGAGCACGATATTGCAAATACGTAACCAAAGAAGAAACTACACAAGGATGGGAGTGAAGTAGTGCCTGACTTCGATAACATCAACTTATACCTAAATACAATTAATGTAAAACATTTTGCTCGATGCTTTTCGGGTCGGTTGGTAGGTAGGTTTGACGGTTATAATTCGGGTTCCGGACGGAAATTCGTCTACGCTACGTCACTAGTACGCCTGGGTTCGAGCCTGAAGACGTTGGACTGGTTTGCGGAATCCTAAAGAGCAATACCAAGTAAGTATGCACAATGTTTATACACTCTAATATACCTATTAATCTGTCTTCCCCATTTTCCTGTGTAATGGTAGTATGAACAGTTCACATGACAAGACGGCTACTACACTACTACACTCAATACTCTGTACATAGCATTTATTTAAAGCGCCGATTGCCTCAATGGCAGTAAGTCGGCTCAAGACAACGCCAGATGTCTTCCACTTTACAACGAACAATGGTGACTATGAGAGCGGCAGCGGATCTCGCCGGTTTATATCGTTTTATTCAGCTTTAGACCGCTTTACGTCGAATCGTTTGAACGGAACAAGCGTGGCATGCGAGACGTGCGGCAACAATGGTAGTGACGTAATGATGCCCATTTGACGTATTTTGTGACGTTAGGCGCGTGTGAGCTGGTTCCCGCTTACTTAACTTATTCTCATCGTGTAGCAACTACGAGTACATGTGTGGGATTTGTCGGGGGTTCGTGCGCCACTAACTATAGGCTTCCTTGTTATTGTTAGCGTTCGTATTGCTAGAAGGAAAAGGTGAAACTATACTTATATTCGTTGTTTGGTGGCAGGGTTCTACTGACTGCATTTTTTATTCACTAATTACTTTGCATGTAAATACTGACAGGTTATTCTAGTCGAGATATTATGAAGAAACAACATAGCTAAACAAACTAGCTCCTAATCTTATTTCGACTGACATCTCTCTGTGATAAGACGGAGTTAAAGAACATGCCAACATGATCGCATGAATCGTATGTGTTAAGGAAGCTCAACTTCCTAGGCGGTTGGCCTGTGGAGCCAGATTTTGACCACGCAGCAATAGTGCGCAAGCCTTACTGCGTTAAATAGTGAAGAGCACTGTAGCTAGTGCTGTTACACGGCGAAAGAGACTAAAAACCAAGGACTATAAGTTCTAAGCTCTGGCTAGCTCTGCAGTTGCCACAACCAAATACACGATAGTTAAGGGTTTAAAATCCACAGCAACAAGAGATCGCCATCTTATAGTAACTTTGAAAACCAAACGGACTGTGCGCAACGACGACAAGTGACCAGATGGAAGATGGGACAGGCCCTGGTTAGGGGTGCTACATGTGTGGACACACCGGCGGGGTCTCATCTCCCTGGAATGATTGACCAGGCTGGCGATGCCGCGACTAAAGCGGAAGACCTTAAACGTCATAAATATTTGTATTTGGAATGAAAATGTTTGTGCCGTTTGGGGTTTAAACATAAGGGCCCATGGGGGCCGTCTGCACTCAACTCGTTTAGAGATCTGGCTAAACGTTTTGTTGAGGCGACGGGTGACTGAAATGCTGGCGCATTATATATTAGTTTTTATTTTTACTTTTAATATTTTGCAAATATTTGTAATTTTATAATCCTTAATAGAGTTGCATAGTAAATAATATACTAAATATTTAGATATATGTATAGCACATAAGTAAGTACTAGTCTAACGGATAATTCGCTATAACATACTTCCTTCCACCTTTAGTACAACCAAAAAACTATTTTTTAAGTCTCTAACTGTACTGTGCGAGGAGTTGCTATAAGTTTCCTTTATAAACTTCTCGTGACCCTTCCTTACAAAACTATAAACAACGCCCAACACATTTAATTTGCAGAACAAACAAAAACTCCGCAGCAATTACCCAACACCTCGCATTGTACATCATGGAATTAAATATATCGTAGAGACGAGATGGTTCTTCAAGGTGAGCGTGTCTTTTAAAAAGTAAATGGACACATTGAACTCACTAGAACTTTAACGCCAGTGTACAGCAACGGCTGTAGATTTTTTTTACTTTCCACTATCGTCTCTTAATGTGTAAGCAAACATGGAAAAACTGTTTTTTTTTATTAATTTAGATAAGTAGACACCTCGTTAATTGTAGTGGTAAGCCACGCCTCTTTAACAGTAACAGTAACGGTTTTATTTGGCACTGTATGCACGCTGCCATTATTTAGTAATTCGTTAGCACCCTTTAGTTACTCTAACAGTAACACATCATAGTAACACGTTACAGACTTAAATAAAGTATCTATCCAAACGATATTACGTACATTACCGTGACTGTTGTGGTAGCCAACAAGAGAAATATTTGTATTAGAATACTGCCACCTGGTGATTATTTAAATAAATTACAGTCTCATAGTTATCGTGGACACACATTACTAATATGATAATTCTCATATTATCTGGCATTGGTCAGAACGAGTCTAGATATATTACGTCACTGCATAATTTCTATCGCAGAAGTTGCTTGCTACGGGGGAGGGGAACGGGAGTATTTAACTTGCCGTGGAGTTTAATGTGATATGTGTTTAATGTTATGGAGATAAGTGAGGGCGAACAAACTAGAATTGCTCTGAACTTTAATTTAAATTAAATAATTTATATATATAATTAATATAAATTTAAAGCATGTTTCACTTTCCGGGGTTATAAAGACTGAGGTATACCACTACGTCTGTTTTTGAGCTTGTTGTATGTAATTACTCGTTGTAAATAAATCGTAAGTATAAATTAAACCAATCGATGAGTTTGGAAACTGTAACAAAGACACATAACCATCAAAGAGCCATTCACAATCCGACAAAAAGCGCCGACAGTGCCTTTTTGTTCGGAATCACGGTCCCTTTCATTTCGTTACCGAAACGTAACGTGCCAAGTCGATTATTGAGTTATTTCGGAATCTCAAACGTCTAACGGAGCGTCGTTGGTAAATTCTCAGCGAGCGTTCGGAAACTCTTCTATTACCCGCATGCGTCGGTTCACACAGAATGTCGGATCCGCAACACACTTTCGGAAGGTGAAGAAATGTAATTGTAAATTCTAAGGTGTCACAGTCTGTCTTCAGGCGGTAAGTAATTTAAAAACATTTTACACGAAGTGCTGTATATATATTGCTGGTTATATATATTATATGCGCTGGTTTCAGTATATCATGCTTTGACGGGATTCCAACCCGCATCTTGTGACTAGCCACGCCAGACGCCGAGACCACTAAGCTACAATGAAATAAGGTTTCATACACAATTAGGTCCTGTCTGTTAAAGAATATTCTATTTATTTATTCAAAAAGAGTGATTTGTTCATTGTATCAAACAAATAAATTTCATAATGGAAAATAGTCGAATTAGTTGATGGGTCGGATAATGTTAGGAAAAGGAATGATGTGTATGCATTACTTTCTTCAGCTACCTTTTGTATAAGTAGGTAATAAGTATAGCTACTTCATGCTGCATGCTTCACATTAATGGCAAGGCATCCTGTTTATGGTCAGAACAAAAGTTAAAAAAAGAAATTTATTTCAGGCGAGGTTCAACGTAACTATTAAAAATAAAATGTTAAATTTCATGTTCTTCCTTTTAATTAGGACGGTATGTTATGTAGGAAAAAATAATCCTTATGATAAGCCCCTTGACTGTTATCATGAAAACATGTTTTTTATATTATACATTTCGGGTGGGTTTGATTCCCGTTTGAGCCAATCTTTTTCAAAAATCTGTGACTGCATTGAAACGAGATGTAGTCCTCTTTCAGAGAAATGTCCTATCGTCAATATGTACTTCCCCTCCATGTGGCACAGCCGGGGGACGTCCTGTATACAAACGAGGGACCCTATGTTGTTGACATTAGAGGTTTAACAATTACGTAATCTGTGACATGACGTCCCACCTCTGTGGGAGTACTTGTGATATAGCGGGAGGCAGCGGCTGCGGTACAGGAAGGTCTCATTTGTGTTCGGAACAATGTTGCGGTTTGACTCCTACCGTTTTATATGTTGAGTTGCTTGTGACTCGCTGTAACCTAAATTTTATGTTATACATGCACGGTCTGTACAAGCATGATGCCCACCTGGTGTTACGTAATAACCTCTGCTGAGAACTGATGCGCTAGTAACCCTGAGACATTAAGTTATTAAGGCGCACCCCTACCAATTGGTGCGCAGAACCAGATATTTAGAAGATATCGTCACGTTATTTCAAGGATATTTAACAATATTGCGGCAATCTTCAACAATTGATTTACATATTACACGTTTAGATTTTTTATAGTTATCATTATCTACATTTGTTTTTAAAAAAACTACTAAATTTGGAAATAAAACACAGATTTCTTGCATCTATACGTGAACTACATACCACTTGTTTTAAAATTTGGTCTACACAAATAGATTGACCGTTAATTTTTTTTTGTATGTAATAATGAAAAAAATAATATAAAAACAATGAATTTCAGAAATATATTTTTTTCAGACGGCTCGATCGGGACAATCGCTAGCTGAAGTATAAGGGCGCGTTCCCACTATTTAACGATTAATTTATCGTCGGACGAGTATCGTCTTATGCTGTTCCTATTATAATTATAATGGATCACGACCATCATTTTATCGTTTCACGGCATTTATGACGACTACGACGTGACGATACGTGCACACCTCCATTTAAATATGTAAGCCTCGAACACTTAAAACTATACGATTATCTGTCGTCACGACAAATTTGGAACGCGCCTTTAATATAAAATCTGTCGACACGGTAAGGACATGAAGAAAATAAAGAAAAACTTCAGTACGTTACGATAATGTTGTTGTTTGGCGCCAAACGGCCCTTTTGGAAATCTATATGGAAGACGTATGTTCAACAGTGGATGACCTTCAGCTGAGATAATGATGAATTATTTGATAAATTAAGATATGATAACTAAAAAAACTTTTACAAAATTTTGCAACATTTAAAAAAAAATAAACGTCATAATCATATTGTTACTATTAACATTATGGCTAATACTAATATTTTCTTGAGATAAACTCCATCAACGCACAGCACCTACGCCGCGGCTCTGCATCGAGTACACTTCACGGCTTCTATACTTTATTCCCAACGACGGCGACATGTTGTTGGAGAATTGCAACGAGTGACATCTGGGTAAGTGGGCACTTTAGGGAAATCCCTGCGCGTCGGCTAAACAGGAAAAGTTGGCGCACCAAGCTTAAGCCAAGTTTGGTGCACCAACTGCCTGCTTAGTGACGTCACATTTTAGATAGTTATTAAAAAGGCGGTACAATTTAAAGATTTACAACCTCGAGTGACAACAACTTCTAAATCAGCTGGCTGGATTCTAAACGAAATACGAGGCTTCAAATCACTTAAACCTAAATTTTATCTACCGACTTCTAAAAAGGAGGAGGTACTCAATCTGTCTGTTTTTTGTCACTGTGTTTTGCTTTTTGTTTGTTACCTCATAACTTTCGAGTGGGTGATCCGATTCTCAAAATTATTTTTGAGATATTTTTGTTTCATAAAGCTGAATAGAATGGAAGGTTTTTCCAAACAAATTGTACTTGTTTTGCTTTTAAAATTGAAACAATTAACTTTCAAGACAAAATTCTAAAATTGTGATATTTTTATTAAAAAGAACTTATTCACCAAAATATTCCTGAAAACTATTATACAACAATAATGAAGTCCTTTTCAACTTGAAGTCTTTGTTGAACTTTAATAAAGCCTATCCTTTATTGAAAACTGTTACTTGATTTATACTTATTTACCCCCTCATAGTGAGTTAGTTTCTTGTGACTTGAAATATTCTTAAAACGCAAATCAAACGAGCAATAATTCTCTCGAAATATTCTTAATGTTGTTCATCTTATAAAATTGTTTGACTTTGTAAAAGCTGTTGAAAGATAACTTTTTCAGTTTTAAATTAGTTAAAATATACTTCGCAGCTCAGTCACTTCTCAAAAGCTAAAGAAACCCTGCAAAGTGCTCAATATTTAGTAAGCCGAGTTTCTAAGTATCTATATTACGTTAGTAGTAGAATTATCCCACTGGCAGCTTGACACGGCGGCGAGAAAAATGTCTGTAATTTTTTATTTCTAACTTATCTTTCTAACGTTGCTGCAAATTGTTTACGTCGTCTCTATTCCACGAGCAATTGCTGTGAATATCATTTATATGGTCACACTTCTCAGTGACGCTGACGAATGTGCCCACTGACGGTTCAGTTCTTTACGTACGAGGCACGTGATAGAGTTAGTTTGTTGTCGAATTAGACCTGACACAAGCGTGACCTTTGCCAAATGTACTTTTAAATTGAATGTGTGTGTATAGTTGTATTGTCAAAATAACAGCTACTTAAATTGCACATGACATTATACACTGTACATATTAACTAAAACATTTATAAAAATGATATCTGTCTGTGTGTGTCTTTCGGCAATTTTACAAAACGGCTGGATTGATTTTGACGGGATTTTCACTAATTGTTGATATTATAAGGAGTTATTTAGGCTACTTTATCATCAGGTTACAGGAGTCATCACGCGGATGAAACCGTGGAGCGGGTAATAAATGATATATCGCATCCAAATAAAGTCGAGGTTCGATAATAACAGTTACTCCTGTCTATACCAGTTTCAGGGTGCACTTGGACAATAAGCTCTACGCGGCGTTACATAACCGTTGTACCCTCGAGACACTACTCCTTAGTATTAAGGTCATTTACCAGATCGACTGCAACGTTAAAGCCTTCAAAATAATGATATTAAATGTTTCCGCGCTGTGTTCATCGCAAAGAGCAAGCAATTAAGTAAGAAGTAAAAAAAAAACGCTTTCAACTGTCGCCTGACTCGTAAAGAACTACATTAAAACTAACCCTTTCGTAGTACTTTTGTAGCAGTAGTGTCGTATTGATTTCGTAGCTCTGTGTAGCCCTTTATTAACGTTAACGTGTACACACTCGCACTCGGGTGTCCTGTGTCGCAGGAGACACGGATACACACACAACATCCAACACACACATGAGACCATCATTTCTGCTTACCACAGAAATACTTGTCCCAGGCAGGGATCGTACCCGCGACCTCGCACTTCGAATGCAGAATCACTACCAACTCAGATAGTGTAGACGACATTTTACCCAATAACCGAGCCATGTAACAATATTATATTCTCATATCTAAACACAAACCTCTAGTACGAGAACCCAAAGAACCTTAAATGCTCCTTGCATAATAACGATATTACTTTACAACAGGCAACATTAGTTTATGGACAAATAAATTACTTTACGTAGTTTTAGAGCTAAGTGCTTAACATCAATGAATATCTTACCGTAATTAGCAACATTACCAAAGAATTCTTATGAAGGAAATATTAAAATGTCGAAAGATTTTTAAAAGTTTATTTCCATGTTTTAGCAAAACCACGTAATATTGCCAAACGCTGTTTTATCTGCAGCTGCAATATCAGAGCTGATTATGGCTACTCTAGGGTCCAGTCGAACTAATCCGAGCCAATGTGTCCCTCCGTCTCCGTCCGGGGTTATGTCAGGGAGCATTAGCGTAGTTATATCGAACCACATACGAGCACTCGGCTATACTGACCGCATAAACTAAAACTGGTGAGCTACCTGCAACTTGATTCTTCGAGCTAAATAATAAATAAAGTGTAAAGAGTGAATTGTTTTAAATTTTAAAATATGAACTTTACAGTTATATAAAGCAAGTCAGGCATTTGCAGTTAAATAATTTTGCCTTTGCTGTCGGAAATCGGATAATAAAACCCAAGGGAACCCAGCTTAACAGGTGAAAAGCCTCTTGTGCATGAGTCAGTATTGGTTGGAACCGCCACATAGCCGGATATTGGAAGCAGATCAGAACGCTCTGGCGATTGTGTGAGTAAGCGGCAGGTTTCGGTTTCAGTGTGAGTGACAATACAATTTTAATTCACTTGAAACTAATTATAAAAGTGAAAAGGAGAATAATAACGAGAGAATACGCCAACGAACACATATTAAGTGCTGCGTTACATTGCTCAATCGTCACAAACTAGTTGTTACATACAATACGATTCAAAATTCCCTCGGCGATGTCGATAAAATTGATCCTGTCCGACAATCGGAATTGGTGAGTTTTTGGTGTACCATTGCTGGTACCATACACTAAAACTTCTTTGGTCAGACGATAACGGTACATTTGTATTGTCAATAATTCCAACTATAATGGAAAAGCTCAACAACCGAGACTGGTCAATTGCTCTAGCTCACTACTGCTTCAGGACAACGCTAGACCTCACATTGCACGACAGACGGTTGCTAAATTAGAGGAGCTGCGATTGGAATGTCTCCGACACCTACCACACTCCTCAGACCTTGCAGATGCATATGTTAGGAGCTAATAATACAATGACGTGATTCATACTGTGTACCTAAACACTTGTCAGGTTGTTATTGAACAGAATGGAAAACATATCACTTTGAAATTAAATGAAAGGATTGTTCCAAAATAGATTCAAAGAGATAATGGCACCCCGAGGGAAAGTCCTTCCCTTTGGCGATGGCAGCACAATAAGAAGGATTATCCTTTGATCACAAAGTTCAAACCGCACCGATTCAAACTATTGTGTTTCATGTAATATTGTTTACAGAAAATTAATTCGACATCACGACACGACGAATCAGACATTTCTAATAATAGTTTTAGGTTCATTCTAAGGATCAAACAGTTTTAAAGAATAAATCTTCCAAAACGTAATTTAATAATTATGAATCTTTATAATTAATTAAAATTTATCTAAATTGCGATAAGTAATGCATACGAGTATGTCACTTTTGTCTTGAATCTTAAATTGAGATTAGCAAGTGGTCAAACTTTAATCGAGACGGAGGATGGTTCTTACCACATACTTAGAAACCTTGCCTTCATGGAGCTCATTCTGATGAAAATGATGTATCTGGTGCAAATGTACTCGTAGTGAGCTTTTTTTGCTGGGACGTTCCCTCACATACCAGCAGGCGCTTCACCAGCGACGACGATCGAGAGGGTTCACCGTGACGCGCCAACGCAACATAGTGCATCCCGCCCCCCGCACCAACATTTAATCATCAATTAACAATTTACATCACGATTGCTACGAGCTGCCGCCCGCAGTGCTAGACTGCGCGAGACGTCATCAACGCGGGCGTCCCGAACACTCCTTGAAAAAGACCACCGAATGCGGTCGAAACTAAGTAATCCCGTACTTCTGATTTAAAATGAGTGAAAACCACGTTAGTTTTTATAACACAATTGTACCTACTTTCATACTCACTGAATATTTTCCTATTTTGTTCACCGAAATGGAGCAACACAGAAAATATGGAGCAAAAACTAGCTCTATAGAAAAAAATATTGAAAATTAATGCTCCAGGTTGATAACTAATTACTTAATGTGTTTTCGCCATTATTAATTGTCCAAGATTGAGCAATTTATGTTGCTCGTGTACGAGAAGTATAAGTGAGTACTTGTATGTTGTACAATAAGCGTGTGGAGAAAGCATAATATGTAATATCTCTAATGTCTCTATGTTATGTGTGTTCTCGTAGATGTTACTCTGCAGATAGCTACATAGTGCCATACTTTTGGTTTCCTCTAAGGTTTCATGCCCCTTAGCTACTAGCGCATTTGAAATAAGCCAGTACCTAGTTGCCTTATTATTTGTACAGTTTCCCGTAAATAGCGATTTCTATTCAGAAATGTAGTAATCCTATACATTAATGACTCGGTTAGCTTCTGTATTCATCCCAAACCATCCATCAAGGCTGAATCGCACTACATTCATCTTCGCAGTACATCAACTTACTTTATCTCTTGCACATCTGTTACGATAAATGTACATGTCAAGTTTAAATAACCTAAAACAGATATTTTATAAAAGCGATCACACCTAGTGGCGCGGGAGACACGGACACACATCAACACATCAATAACATCGAACACACTATTCTGCTGTTCACAAATATTTTCCCCGGCCAGGAATAGAATCCGGGACATCTCGCATCGATATCAGGGATACTATCAACTATGCTAACGAGGTCGTAAATTACGAGTATATACCAATTGTCAGTAATCACTTTTGCCCGTCGGAGCTAAAATGGAGCTCTTTATATCTTTCGGTATATGTTTTCCGTATAAAATCATGCTGCGTTTCATATGATCTGGTGCTAGAGTAGCATAGTTCAGTATGTTCTGGAGCTGCGATCGCTCTAAAGGAGCTTGTTCACCGTCCGTACCCACTCTCTCCGTGTATAGCACAGTGAGCGGAGCGCGGTAATGGATTGGCCGCTTGACGGGTTCCGAAGGTCGACGGAATATATCCCTTTTTGTTTCCTTATATTCAAACTATTTGCTTCCCGCAGACTCAGTTGTTTCAATTCAAATTTTTTACATTATTACATTAACAGAATTACCAGAATTTGCGAGTTCATAAACCTTTATCAAAATGTAATTTTTCGTCGTAGGACCTCATGATTTCCAAAAGAACGGGCATACCCTTACATATATCCGCTGGTGTATAATTATGTGACCGGAGCGTGCATCCAAACGTCGTCTTCTAGGACCTTTCCATCTTGTATCAAGATCTACGTTGCGCTTGCCGATCCGGGACACTCGACAAACTTAACCGTAATCCGTTATCAGTTCTGCGTGCATAATGCACCTACTCCTTTTTTGATTCTTTTTTTATCCCATTTTTAATCCGCGGGGCAATCCTACTGACTTTCATGTTTCTACCGACCTCTTAAATTTTTTTTCGATATCGTAGTTTCAAATTGAAATAAGGCATTACATCCCCGGGGCTGTAATGTTGTATGAAAATCCCATGGGCGTAAAGTGATTTGGATTTGGAACGTTAGTTGTAGAGGAAACCTTTTATTACGAAGACAGAATACGGAAAAAAGAGAAAAATGGCATTCAAGGTCATAGTTCAAGTTACGTGCTGCGATCACCATTTATTTACTTAAGTTACATATATATGTGAACCAAAAATTAACAAACTAATTGAATGTCAAAATCACCGATTACGTATTTTGAAATTAATTAGTTTTGTGCCTGTTCCATTTGGATCGATACTGCGAGTTTTGATCACTTGGTACTTCCAACCAATTAAATAACAACTCAAACATCTTGCCGTGCTACGAGTGCGTCCTGATGATTGTGAAGTTCATGTGCCATTTTGATTATTACTAATAAAAATAATTTAGAAACACATTTGTTTTTTTTATCCATTTATTTATTTTGCAACTTTGTGTAATACCTATAAATATTATTTATGTAATGCTTGATGTTAAAATAGTAGAATACGGAAGTTATTACGTTCTGTCCACAAAGGCTCCTCGACTGCTCAAAAGTTAGATTAGACTTCCAGGTTCCCGCCTTAAGGAATTAAGGAAGAGTAATATTTTATTTTCAGAAACTTTCACTTTCTATCATAAAGTTGATAATTAAACTTTGTGTTGTTTTTCGTCTTCTTGCAAATGGCGAGCGGTCAAGGGAACCGCATTGTGTACATTGCTTATTATTTGTTATAACAACTCGAACATAATCGTAGTGTGAATAGTTATATCTTAAGGCATTTTTTTAACTTTTCTTCTAATTAATGTAAATAACGTTCGTATTTTGTAACAATGATTTATATGTATAAGTACTTTAGGGATTTATTGGAATAGGTTTCCATACAGCTTAACATAATTGTTGCAGTAAATCATCAGTAAAAAGCAGTAAGTATAATAAACACTATCAGTCTTGTAGGCCTAGTAGTTGAGACAGCAGATACTGAGAGTCAAAAGACGTGGGTTTGAATTTGTTCGATAAAGATAATGTTAAAGTTAAAATAATCCAAAAAATGATAAGATAATCTTAAAATAAATATTAGGCCTATTAATTTCCGAATGACTAAGACATTAAACGGCGTCATAAAATGGACTATTATGAATAATGACTTGGCGACTTATGTATACGAAGTCAGAACTAAGTCATAATACCGGTGATACGTGAAAAGTGAGGAGTTAGATTTCTGCTGAATACAACCACGGATGAGCCAAAGTGTATTTTCCATTAGTTAGTACACCGGTAGAGAAGTTAAATGTTCAGTTTCTGTTCATTAGCATCCAGTGGGCTAATGCGAAGGTATAAGTAGTGTAGGCTGTAGCTAGTGCGCTTCCAATGGAATGAGCTTCATTGTGCGTCAGCTAGCACCGAACGGCAGCCATTAATTAACTATTATCGGAAATTATTACTCGGATTTAGTGTTAGGTACCATTGAGCGTAATTATCTATTTTGAATGCAATTTCGATACTCATCAACTGTTTGGATAAAAGTGAATACGCTACTAAAAGTAAGTTCACTACAAAATACCTATTCCTCTATGTCAACAATAAATGCTCAGTCAAAAAGAAAGGCAACTTGTTTGTAGATGACCTGAACAAAATACATCTAAAATAGCAATACAAATCTGATTATTATTATTAACTGTATGCGGTTCTAACCCTGCGGTCGAGTCTCCTGCCGAGAGATTCATCATACATCAATAACAAGTGGTTATTAATATTCAGCAGCTTTCACACTTCGCACACATTTTAACTCTGCCTTCTGAGCTGAATCTCCTAGATTTAATTATCTACAGTGTAAGCATACTCCGTAGTGATTGGACTTTGCAGAGTCTGCCTGGGAAAGTGCCACACTTGTGCCGGGTATACAGTATATGAAGCAGTAGTGTGCACACATTCATGTGGAGGGAAATGTTAAAAGCGAAATTACTTACATCGCAAGATATTGAACATCTTATACCTTAGTTATACTTAATGTCAATATTGTATAAGTTAAATTAAAATATACTATTATGGGTAGCTAATGTCTAAATCATTCATCATCATTTTTCATCATCATCAGCCTGTAGCAGTCCACTGCTGGACATAGGCCTCTCCAATTGCACGCCACTTAGGTCTATCTTGGGCTTCTCGCATCCAGTTTTTGCCAGCCGTCTTGCGCAGATCTTCACTCCACCGTGCCTCAGGACGTCCTACACTACGTTTGCCGAGACGCGGTCTCCACGCTAGAACTCGTTTACCCCAACGATTGTCGGTTCTACGGCTAATAAGGCCAGCCCACTGCCACTTTAGCTTGCTGATCCGGTGGGCTATGTCGATGACCTTGGTTCTCTGACGGATCACTTCATTTCTGATGCGATCCCTCAGAGAAACACCGAGCATAGCCCTTTCCATAGCCCGTTGAGCGACCTTGAACTTGTGGACCATTCGAGCCGTCAGTGTCTACGTTTCGGCTCCGTATGTCATGACAG
This sequence comes from Selenia dentaria, assembly GCA_917880725.1. Classification (NCBI taxonomy): domain Eukaryota; kingdom Metazoa; phylum Arthropoda; class Insecta; order Lepidoptera; family Geometridae; genus Selenia; species Selenia dentaria. The sequence continues at coordinate 3,057,089 of OU862887.1, forward strand.
GTAGGACGCACTGATTGAAGACTTTCGTCTTTAGGCACTGTGGAATCGGCGAAGTAAGGACTCGACGTAGCTTCCCAAATGCTGCCCAGCCCAGCCGAATTCTTCTTTTCACCTCGTTCTCAAAGTTGTTTTTTCCCAACTGCAATGTCTGCCCGAGGTACACATATTTTTGAACAACTTCGAGAACGGCGCCGTGTATTGCAATCGGTTCCGGTAGAACATGTTCGTTGAATATGACCTTGATTTTGTCCACGTTCATCCGTAGGCCGATGCGTATAGAAGAGTCAGCCAGGTCATTCAGCATCTGTTGCAGGTCCTGCAGCGTCTCTGCCACGATGACGATATCATCAGCAAATCGCAAGTGAGAGATGTATTCGCCGTTGATATTAATGCCACGTCCTTTCCAGTTCAGCGTCTTGAACATATCCTCCATTGCATTTGAAAACAATTTCGGGGAAATAACGTCCCCTTGTCTCACTCCTCGATGCAAGGGTATGGGACTTGTTTGCTGATTCTGTACTTGGACGGACATGGTGGCGGTTTCGTAAAGACATCTCATCACTTGGATGTATCGCCAATCTATCTGGCAACGCTGCAGGGACTCCAGAACAGACCAGATTTCAACCGAGTCAAAGGCCTTCTCATAGTCCACGAATGCTAGACACAGGGGCTGATTATACTCTTCGGTCTTCTGTATAATCTGCCGCACTGTGTGAATGTGGTCTATGGTGCCGTATCCGCTCCAAAACCCAGCCTGTTCCGGTGGTTGGAATTCGTCGAGTCTACGCGCAAGACGGTTCGTGATCACTCTTGAAAACAGTTTATAGACGTGGCTTAGAAGGGATATGGGTCGATACTCCTACTCCACGTCTCTGGAGTTCTCCCTTCGAACAAGACAGCGTTAAAAAGCTTTTGGAGCTCCCTTAGTACGGGTTTACTTCCTGCTTTTAGTAGCTCTGTTGTAACGCCATCCTCTCCAGGGGCTTTTCCATTTTTAAGCTATCCAAGAGCGATCTCGATTTCGCCAATACTGACTTCTGGCAAGTCTTCGGTGAAATGGCGTGTTAACGTGGCTCTAGGATCATTTTCGGGATCAGGTCGAGATGCATGCGATGCGTATAATCGGCCATAAAAGTCCTCCACTTCCGAAAGGACTGCCGGCTTCGAAGCAACGACTTCTCCACTAGCTGTGGTCAACTTTGTCAGGTGGCTTCTTCCAAGAGATTGTACGAACACCTTTGACCCCCGATTCTGCTCGATCGCTCTTTCGATCGAAAGAGTATTGAAGCACCGGAGGTCGTGTCGTACGTTCTTGTTGATCTCTCGATTTAGAATCCGCTTTTCTGACGAAGTGATGGGTGGGTTTTCACGTCGTTCCTTCATTAGCCCCAAAGTCTCTTCTGAAAGCTTGGACTTCTTGCTCTTACGCTGCATGTAACAAAATCTCGTACCTTCTTCCCTCAGGACCCAAGTCACATTTTCGAGGTTCTGGTTTACGTCTGTGGTGGTTTCCACGGCAGCGAATTGGTTCTCCAGGTTTAACTGGAATGTTTCAGATCCTGCCATGGTTTGGAGCAGTGTTGGTCGGAGCCTGGACTTCATCAGACGGACACGTTGCGCCTTGAAGTTGATATTCAGAGAGCCTCGGACAAGTCGGTGATCGCTACACGGAGACATCTCTAAATATGTGCCTTTTATTCGTCATGATGAAGTCAATCTCATTTTTAGTCCTAGTGTCGGGGCTTAGCCACGTCCACTTCCTTTGGGGCTGTTTCTTAAAAAAAGAGTTCATCAAGAAGAGCCCCTCCCGTTCGAGGAACTTGACGAGCATTTGCCCCCTATGATTTCTGCGTCCAAAGCCATGGCATCCTACTACCGATTCGCTGAAATTATGTACTCCCACTTTAGCGTTAAAGTCCCCCATGACAACGGTGTACTGGGTCTTTGTAGTGAAGTGGAAGGCCCTCGATATGTCATCGAACATATCCTCCACTTCATCGTCCGAGTGTGTCGAGGTCGTACACTTGCACCACCTTGAGGTGAGCTCTACAATAGGGTACGCTACCCTGTTCGACACACTGGACACTTCCACAACGTTGTCAGAAAGGGACTTGTTTACCAGAAACCCAACGCCACCTTGGGATTGTTGGTCTCCCTCTCGGAAGTACATAAGGTGGCCCGATTCTAGGGTTAAGGTGTCCTCCCCCTCTCTTCGGACTTCACTCAACCCCAGTATGTACCACCTAATTTTCCCAAGTTCCACCTCGAGTTGCGCCAGATGCGAGTCAAGCCTTAGCGTGCGTCCGTTATACGTCGCCAGGGTCAGTTGTTTGTGGTGGCCTCCCGTAGCCCGGAGATTCTTAGCACCCCTCGCCCCGCCGTTACCATGGTCGCCACCATGACCAGGAATAGCAGAGCCGCCGGAAACTAGGGGCCGTGGCTTTTTGTTGTCCTGCATTGGAGGAGTTTGCCCGTAATCGCCACGCTGGGCAGGCGGGTTGGCGATCGCAGGGCGTAGCTTCTCGCACCGGTGACGCTGCTGCCCGTCACCGGCCTGTTACATTTAGCGACGCCTGTTGGGATGGGTATACCTCCATCGGTCGGTTGTCAGAGCCTCGTTCGTCGATCAGCAGGATGCACCGCGTGCAGGTGAGGTTGACTTGGGTCAAAAGATGTTGGCTCGCCCCTTACATACCCTATGTCCCTATCCCTTAATGTCTAAATGTAATTATATAAAATGTATGAACATAACATCAATATGACATAACATTATGTGAGTTATTGACATGTATGACAAACAGTGTGATTGTAAATTACATATAATTATTTGAATTATTTTGTTCTCCTAATCCAGTAATTCTTAATCTAGGAATAATAATTGTACATAATCGAATATAATCTAATAGTAATCCATATGTCGACGCATAATAAAAGTCAATCTAATTTTTGCATGTCATTATGATGGAATGTGGAGCGCTGCCTATTTTTATGTAACATATTATATTTATACCCATGTTCATGCAAATAAATAATTTTGAATTTTAATTTGAAAATTTGAACTTATACTTAGTCATGTTTTGGGGTCAAACAACCAAATACTTCTAAGTTAGACTTACCCTATGCACTTTATCCTGAGTTGCTCAAACGGAGCTGATTTCATTATGAGCATCGTTTTAATTAGTTCACACGGCTGCTAGACTTATACGTCACGTGGTCTTAATATATAAATAATAAAGAAAGTCTCTTGTCATATTTGTGGCTCTTGTTGTCGGTGTTATTGATATCTCAAATAATATTGCATAACCACCATTGCCATTTATTTGTGAAATGTTGACGACAATGTTGTTGTTTGCAGATTCACTGTAGAATGACCTATTATCGTGTTGACCACCGAGTAGTCGTGCTCTGCACAATAACGTTCATCTCAGTTTATGTACAAGTCATAGGGGCAACCTCGATAGTCTAGAAACTGTGCATTTGGTTACGTAGCAACTGCCAATTTTAATCTATGCTTCTGTTAAGTTCTGTAACGATTCTGTAAAGATGTATGAAACTACACAGTCTTATTGTCCTTTTTGTTATGTATATAAGGACGTAGATCCTAACATTAGTAATAGCGTCACTATCGAGGTTGCCCCTATGACTTGTACATAAACTGAGATGAACGTTCTTGTGCAGAGCACGACTACGTGGCGGAATAGCTATCAATACAATCAATACAGCGATACAATTATCGACCTTTAGCTACTCAGAATAGTAATAAAAACAAGTTTTACCTTACCAAATTTTTTTCAATATTTATTGATAGTAACATAGTGCGCTGCCTTATCACTGGAAACAATTTCTTTGTCACAACCTTAGGATGAAACGCTTAAGTACAAAAACTTATTTAGAGGGAAAATTAAAACATAATGCATAAATAATGTATTAAAACATAATGCAAACATGGCAATAAAAAGGCTTAATTATTTAAGAGTGAATGATTAAGAGTAAGAGTGCTGTGAACTGCAGCCCAGCACTCCAAGCCAGTTGTTCTCCAACCCGTACTGCAATGTATACTTCTACTCATTACATGAACTCCCAGTGGAAATGGGAACCGCTGTAGTCAACACCTGTAGATATAAGCCCGCGGTATCCAAGTTCATCTAACGCGCCATAAACATCGCTCGAGAATGCGCAGCGCGTGTGTGGGCGGCGCCGATTGTTCGTCACGGACTCCACAACTTGCAAATGAAAATTGTTTCGTGTTTTCGACAGGTCGGTGCAAACTCATTTAAAGTTTCTAACTCCCGAGGTGACGCCGACGTCACGTTTATAATGCATGGTATTGCATTATAACAAACTGATTTATACTGAAAGTCATTCATTTATTACCTTTATGATTTTAGCAACCGCGATGATAACCCAACATCAAGTTTTGTAATCAACAAACAAAAAGCATACAAGTAACGAAATTCATAAGCGAGAGAAGAATCTTTCACTCTAGTACCGTTCTACTGCTATATCATTGTTCTCATTAATACCGGACTCCAGAGACTACTAAAAATAGATCATTGCTACGGGTTGTGCTACGAATAAGTGCTAGCAGAGTGGTTAGAATGTGCTGCCGTGCGATTCTCTAATGATTCGTCGTTGCGTTCGTCGACGAGGTCGCCGATGTCAAATACTTTATGTTTAATAATAGTAATACTTTATAAGTAATAATAGTAATAATTTATAAAAGTAATACTTTATATATACTATTTATCCACCCTTGTAAATAAGGTTGTTTTTCCAATGTTTCTTATCATCACGTGTAATGTAATGGTTACTTACATTGGTAAAATACCTAGCTGAAGGCCTAGCTAGCTATCTAAAAAATAAAAAGGAACATTAGAAATATAAATAAAGTTATAATAATAAGTATTACGTGACCTGGCGGATAACACTTCACCACAAGTCCACACACACACACACGTTCCATCAAAGGTTCCAGTTAGCTTCTTGCTTTATCGAAGGCTTCAGTTCTGAGCTCAGAGAACACGGGTTTTTCAAAGTTTGTCACATTTTATGTTAATCAAGAAATAGTTTTAAAATACACAAAATAAGGATTTAATGTAATGAAATATGATCATGAAATTATATTACACACGTCATTTGCTTTTCGGATGTTGTCAGAGATGCAACGATGTTTGCTCTTAGAAAATCGCACGGCTGCTCTTGCGTCAATCAAGTTTAAAAGACTTTAGGATTTTTAACGAACGAAATTGCACTTTAACCCTGACACCTTTAATTGAATTTGCTGACGTTCTACGGAAAGGTTGAAAACCTTGCTTTATAAGTGAATTTATTATTGAACTACAACACGACAAGACATTGTGTATGACAAGAATTACCGCATATCATATTTGATAGTCAACGTATTTGAGATTATTACTCAGAAAAACTAAAAAGTACCGGTACAGATGGTTCTGCTCTTAAAATGTTTCAGTAATACTTTACCAATAGGCAGCTAGCTGTCAAGTTCAATAGCACCGAAAGCGCAAAGTGTTAATACCATATGAAATTCTCCAAGGTTCAATCCTGGTACCACCACTATTTTTACTTACATAAATAACATCCATGAAATAGTATTACATGGCCTTGTATCATTGTACGCTGATGACACGTGTTTATTTTACTTCCGTCCTTCTATTCAAGACATAATTAGTAAAGCTCAAATAGATCTGAAAACTTCGTTTTCTTGGTTCCGATATAACCTCGGAACCATAAATATATCGAAGACATCGTACGTGTTTTTCAAAGCAAAAAATATTGCAAGAAAAATGATGTGAAATGTATCTCGGTCTTAGAATGGACAGTTATTTAACGTGAAATGCTGAGATAGAATACATAAGAACTATAATATCATCGCTCCATGGTTCACTTCGACACATCGTACGGTGTATCCCTCGTCAGATACGGTATACCATCTACAACTCTTTGGTCAAACCGCACTTACTTTATCTGATAGACATCTGAGGCAGCGCAGCCAAGACAAAAATAAACCATTTACAAATATTACAAAACAAAATTATTAAAACTTTATTCCACTACCACGATTTAACACGAACCACGAAAATATACAAAGAAACGAAACTAATGAATATAAAACCACTTTAAACTTTTACAGTGTTACTCTACGAAGAAATTTCTTCGTAGGTTTTACTAATAAAACATCCTTATAGCGTTCTTAGTTCATCGTTATTCTTGACATACATATACTAAGCATAAGGTTACTACGAGAGTAACGAGATAGTTTCTTACCAATAAATGTGTTATAACATTCACATAACTATACGATATTAATTTCGATATAACGGAACGGCGACGTCGCATTTCATAGATGAATCCGATATAATGGATCGGCCACATCAAGGTTCAAAGTCAATGCCCATCGTGGTCTTAAACAATGCGCTTAATATTCCGATCTCATTACCGATAAAATTAGCGATAATGAGATCAGAAGAAAGAACAGTACTAAGTTTCCTAATCGGGTGTTAATATTTTATTATAGAATGTGCTAGTTGTACCACTCGGTTTTACCCGAGTCTATCTATCTACTTACGAAATTTCATCAAAATATGTAAAGCCGTTTTGCGTAATTGAGTAACTGACCTACATACATCACCACACCTACACATACACCATACACCTACATACATACTTAACTTTTACATTCATCCACTCCATAATTGGCTGTGTGCACAAACACGTGCGATCTCTTCGCGATTACGGTGTTTAATGATTAAAGTTGGTGTAGCCGCTTTATTGCAATAGTTCTCGCGTTAAATCGCTTTGACGTGGCAAAAATACCGCCTTCCAACCTATCGCCCAACGTCAACAACGGCAATGTAAATGCCGTTGCCCAATTATCGCGATAAGTGGTGGCTACATCTACGGTTAAAATACAACTTTGCGATAATGACACGGCAGAACATCTGACACTGCGGTGGTACCTACCAAGATGGCCTCTTGCACAAGACAGCTACCACCTAATAAGCCGGGATTCCTCGCATCTTACGATACGTCGAAATCGATAGCGGAGGGAATATAACACTCCATCTCCTGACGGCGAAAATGTTTGTTGCTGGTTAAAATATACCTTCAATATTAAATACTGAACTGATCTGTGGTTTACTTTTGGCAGTCTTGAATACTAACATAAATATATTTATTACTTATATATTTTCACGTTTAAATGGTTTTGGTTTACAAATGTATATGTCAATACAATAAATGTAAATTCATTTATTGTATTGACATTATATACATTTGTATTTTATATACATTGTATACAATATACAAATAATTTTAAGTTTACAGAGGAAAGGTAAACGGTATCAACCTGCGTTATTGTATAATAAAGTGATCGAATGATTCGTTTCCAAATACTTATCAAACAACACCGCGGTACATTGGATGTTAATGTTTACCTACATACCACTTGTGTTAGTAATTCTGCTCATGTTGCACGATCTCGTCGGCAACAAACACTAGTTTACTGAAATGAATATTTATTAACAGTACGTAGAACACGTCGCGACATCACGCGCTAATCCGCGCCGTACAGCCTCTCTACTGTACCGACACTCAAAGGAGTTAAATGTTTGTGATTGATTGCTTTGTTCAGTACATTGTAACGAATAAACCGTAAATCATAATAATTTGGGCCTTTTAAATAAATAATATTTCTAAACAGAGCAAACGTTTGAAATTTTATAATTGCGGCTTATGTTCTTAAAAAAATCTTCCTTAGTGATCCCTTAACACCCAAGGCATCAATTGCAAGGAAAATCTATTTTGCAGGGTCTAGCAGCTCAGGTTATGCATCGATTCTTCAGTTTGGTAGTCAGCAAAAGACACGTGTATAGATTCATCACCATTATCATACGTAGGACGTTCACTGCTGAACACTCCCCCATTAATTTTCCAAAAGTCGTCCCACGCTGCGCTTGCTGGTCCGTGGTCTATAGACGGTTGTGGTGTATACATTAATAATAAACAACAAGGTGTTGATATTGTATAATAATCATATATCATTATAATTTATGTTTAGCGAAGTTAGAATAATGTATTTAGATCATAGCATTTACAATCCGCGATTCTGCTTGGTGCAGTACCTGCATTTAAATATTCAATGTTCAATGTGTTATTATAAAATTTGTTATTTGGTACTTATAACCATCATTTTAAAATTCCAATTATAACTGTTGTCTTCTGGAACCTACTCTTATTAACATAAACATTACTCAATGCCTCTGTCGTCACTGGTGCGAGAGTTACTCGTTACTCAATGCCTCTGTCGTCTCTGGTGCGAGAGTTACTCGTTACTCAATGCCTCTGTCGTCACTGGTGCGAGAGTTACTCGTTACTCAATTCTTCTTCCGCCGCAACTCTTTGATATTTTGGTTTCTTACTCTGCGTACAACCTTTCCATATTTCAAACTGGTGGCTTCCCGCCAATTTACATTGTGAGAGTTCACTTGAACGAAATACATTACCATATCGACGGGTTCCGGGCTATTTGTATTAACCGACATTTTTTAAACTTTACACCAGAGCTGTTTAAAGATTTGATTTTTAGAGAAAAAAATACCATTAGCAAATCGCCTTATTTTTTGTTAAAAGAAGGATATTACTGTTTTTATTATATTTCTCATAAGTGGATATTTTTTTTCTAATATTCCTATTTTTAACGAGGATTTTCACCTAATACAAAATGAACAATATTTTACTCTTTTTTTGTTCCAGGCTAAATGTCTTAACCGCTTATTATTGTTTTTTGTTCCAGGCTAAATAACTAACCCGCCTAGGTTTATTATTTATTGTTCCAAGCTAAATCCTTAACCGCCTAATCATGCAAATAATGGCTCTAAGGTACGGGCTTTAATCAAAGAGTTGGTCATATTTCCAACCTAAGCTCATTGATTTAAATACCATTATCTTAAACTTATTCATGTATGGCTAATTAGTTTATTCGACTGGTTTTTTTATTAAATTGTTTGTGATCCTACTTGAATAATGAAGTAAAGTTAATTGTTTTAATTAAGCGACACTGGATACGAATTTAACAAAGAGGCTAATTGTATGACGCGACATTTTTATATATTTATAAGGTCAGGCTAAATGCTTTAACTTACGTTGCCTGTAAATTGTTGCTCCAGGAAAAATAGATTAAACGACTGTCTGGTACTTGGTAGTGAGCTTAAGCACATAGTTCCTGAATTTGTCAATATTTTGTGTCACTTCATACATTGCAATCCAAAATTAGCCCAATAATGCGGTTATATTAAGTGACAAAAAAGTGATCCGATCGGCTCCAATCCCCTGCAGCTTGAACGCTGCAGAAAAATTAGCTGATTCCAAATATGTATAAAAGTCTATATCGCCCAGAGTGTCGCTTAATATAATTAGCCCGGAACCCGTCGATATCTAGAAAATTTCACATTTGTGTATTCGCTAAGACTCAACAATGTTTGTGTCAGTTAAACATTCTGAAAGTAAACCCAATGTTCTAATTTTGAAATGAGTTAGGTAATGATTAACTTTACATGGTTGTGAGACTTATATAGATATGTTTATATCTATATAATACACTACAAATGTCCTAAGTAATAGCTCAAGAATCTTTGACTTATGTGCTTTGTTATGGTGGTTAAATATCTTATACTAGAACTAATAAATATTAAATCTGTCACTGCGGTGGTAATATGACCTCCCCCACTCTAGGTTCTACCACCATATACTCGTATGTCAGGTATCCTTGATGGCTCGATGGCGGTTGATTAAATAGAAACAAAACGCTGTACACTACTACGTCCCTCGCGTGGAATACATAATTGCATTTGCATACTCCTCTTATAACATAGTACTCTTTTAGAGCCATCCATCTAACACGGCTCCATCCACGATGACACGACGTTGTCCGATGGACGCGGTGAGAGTCCCGGCGTGGTCCCGGGACATGCAGCGGGAGAAATGTTTACTCCAGGGTGAATAGATTCCCATCGACACAGTCGGGATACTTCTAAAGTAAAGTTAAACATTCCGGTCGTTCGAACTGAGACGCAGCCAGTCAGTGATATTTTGCTTTTAGGAAATTAAAAAGTAACAAACTGGAAAAGGGATCATTACTTTGGAAACGAGCTGTCGGATATCTTCAACAGTTGAGACTGACACGGGATTTAAACGGTGCTTGTTTTTTTCAAATAATTTATTTTAAGAAGTCAAAACGTTTGATACTTTATCTTCTGTTGCTGAAAATCCCAGTATATCAGTTTCGTTAATGTTACAGTAAACGTAATATACATTGTCGTCGTTTCATCCACAGTAATCTACGTGCCTATGTCTGTCTGTGCATCTACGAGTATATGTTTGCTACTTCATACATATTCTATACCAGTTTTGAAAACTCCAGTAAGCAGAAATATTAGTAAGTGATGACTTTAGCTGACAAAAATGACAGAGAGCCGCCAAAGTTCTAATAATAATAAGTAATTATATTTAGCATAGTGACTTTAAACACGACGATATATCTGTTAATGTACCCACCAAGAACTTACTCTCACATAAGGGCGTAGTGCTCATGTGTTAGAATTTGATTTAACAAACATAAATATTCACCTAATAAAGTCCCGCAAGCGGGTTCACTGAGAGAGTCCTACCTACTAAAAGCTTTGGCTCGCAAATTCCAGTGGGTTACGCAAACGGCGCGACACCCAGAAAATATAGTGGTACCTTGTGTACCTATAATTTTACTTATATAACTGTAACTACCTTTAGTAGAAAATAAACTTTTTATATCCATGTTTTAATGTCCACAATCACAGGTGTCGCATCTAGGAAATATAATGTTTAACAATTAAGTTTCGTTACATTGACATTAGTACGCACCGGTTTCTCTCGGCTTGTGGTGTGTTATCATTTAACCGAATTGGAGTTATCATTTAATGCCTCATCAAGCCCTGGCTCTCGGAGTAATTACGTATATAATTACAAACTTAACAATTGTTATAGCTCGAGATAAAGACAGACCTTGTTCGTGCTAACAAGTGAGGAAAGGAGCAGGTCGTGTGCCTCACGGTAAACTCTACGCTTGTCAGAGTTTACAACTGTAGTTCTGCCCGGCGTTGTATTGCACTCATCTCCCCAAAACATTAGTTAACAAGTCCACTCTCCTCACCATAACACAGCTTACGCACTGTTTCCATTACAACGGCGCAGGCAATTTTCTTCAACTCCTTCCCCTCACACAGTAAATTAACCTCAATTGACACAGTACGAGTTTGACTGACATTTCAGAGGAAGCGTATTTCTCTACAAATTTGCAAAGATAAGAAGTCAAATCAAAACGAGTGTTACGATTACTGCATACATCAATGGATGTCATTATTATCATACACCGTAGTTTATTTCACAATTTTTTCTAAGAATACTTGTATAGGTAGGTTAGCTACTTAGTTAGGTTGGTAGGTGTGAGCAGAAATAGCTCCGGGAATCACGTTTATTAATTCCTCTGTCTCTGTTTGCGAAAGGGAATCTATTTGTGAGCGTTACTGTCAACATCATTTGTAGGGTCAGAATTGTAAGTGACGCTGACGAATGCGTCCGTTGAGTCTTTATTCCTTTTCCTATTAAGAGGGTATTAGAATAATGTAGTTTGAACTAAAAACTACAACTCATTGTGATGTTATTTTTCATGACGAATACTTAATGATAATAACTCATTGTTACATAATATTACGTCCAAAAAGTTACGAATCTGTTCGTCTCGGGGCGCAGCTGGATGAACTCAAAAGTATGTTTTGTTAGATGGTTCGTTGTGTTCATGCTAATACTACTGATGAAATTTAAAAATAAAAATAATAAAAGCTTTTATTTGGAACTAACATAACACATATGAGAAATAGATGACACCTGCGGAAGTAAAAGGCTGTATCGCAGTGTCAACATTATTAACAAATATTGCACTGGACTGCCAAGAACGCGAGCGGTTATATAAAGCTATAACTTTTAAAGTATTAGAGCAATCCTTTTAAATTAAAGTTATTTTGTGAAAATATAAGAACAAGTAAAACGCTCATATATATCATTAAAAATGTGCTACGTTATTGAATATGCATTTCTAATAGTAGTAATGAAGTATACAACATCTGAAATCTTAAACATAAACATAGTTCCAAAATATATAAGGGTAAAATCGTATTACTAAAAAGGTAAAAAGGTATTACTCGACGATTCCAAACAGCTTGCAGTAAATTATAGCTCTGCCCACAGACCGAGCCATGACGTAAACTCAGTGAATAAACATGATAGCTCTATACTAGAGAGTTTCACCGACGGATAACTAACAATAATTATTAGTTTAGTTTAGCCCGCTCTATTGGAGAGTTTAATTATTAAACTCTCCAATAGAGCGGGCTTCGGGAAGTTTTGTTTATGATTTATATAATGTGTACGACTCGACGATGGAAGGAACTAGTCAAACTTCCTTTTAGGATAAAAGGTTTTTTAAAAACTAAAAATTAAACAAATTAAAAATACGTCCAGCCGATCTGGAGGCTCTAATTATAATGAAATAAAATATGAATGACAAAACCCATCTGCGTGGGTAACTTATCCTAAATACTATCCAGCGACCACCTATGACAATGCTAAGTCAGCTGGAATGTTGCTTACTAATCTAATATGGATGGTTCGGGCGGATGCATAACTCCTCCCTCCCCAAGAGGGAAATTATCGGTGCGTTGATTTTTAATAACGTTCCGATAATTTCGTGAACAGACTAAAAGTAACTTATTACGAAACATATATGTAAAAATTATAAAAAGACATATAAAAACTAAAGATAAGGTGAAATATAAAACTACACTGAGGTTAGAGTCTGGTTCTCTCAAAACACTATTTAACATTTCACTGTGCTTTAACGCATAAGACATGTACTTCACTTCGTCTAAGTTTATTTTTTGCATGTTAAGTACGCGTGCACCGGATAAGGGCACATTTGTACTCTCACTTGTAGATAGCCGAGGAAGGTCAATGACAGGGATCGGCTCTGCGAGGTCGCTCTCGGTATATGCACGATGATGTCGAACTCGAATGCCGTGGATTTCGAAATCACATGGCTTTTCAAGCGTTGCAATATACGTCCCAAAGACTGGATGTTTAGTGACTTCAGCGGCTCAATAAGCTGTTACTACAGTTTTCAGCCGTGTATACAAAATCCAACTTGCAGCAGCTATTGGTTGTACTCTCACATCCTCGATGTGGATTTGACGTTGCACGCAGCGAGTGAGGTTGGCATCAAACCGCATAAGTTGTTCGATGCAGGTGAGCTCAGGATAAGGAGCTCTGTTGTCGTCAGCACACAGGTAGTGGTCCCCAGCAGCCAGGGGCCGGCACGGTTTCTCAATCGGAAGGTATTTAATTCCCTTTGCCAAAAGGTAAGGATATTGGGGAAAGATGGATAGGGTTTTATTTTCAGATTCGTGAAACATTGGTAATGAGTAGAGTTTATAATAATTATAAGTATTATTATCAGTAAGCGGTATCTCTATTATAAACGTAATCTGGTTATGTTTGATATAAGATTTAATATTAACAGTTTCTTCAAGTTTTACCAAGTTATTTTCAGTAGCAGGATATACCAGGTTTTCTGTGTTACTTATTAACCTTAGATGATACAACAACTCTGTCGAATTAACTATGGACTGATGTAAAATTGATATTTTGCTGAAAGCTAGAGCAGTTTCAATTTCTCCTAACTTCACAAATATAGTGCGAAAGTTACTTATGAAAAGGTTATAAAAACTTACAATGTATGTAGAATAGTCCCAGCGTTTTTTTTGTGAAGCTAACTCTTGCAACATAGATTCTAAAATTTTCATGCGTGCCTCTAACAAAATAGAATTTTTATGCATAGTGTCAGTAGTGTTAATAAAACTATCAATTATTTGTGAAACCAGAGTTAATTTCTTTGAAATAATAATTTCATTATGGCTAAGTTTAGAGATAAGTTCATCATATCTTATCGCATCCTCATGGTCTAGATTCCCAGTCACAATTTTGATGATCGAACCCAAGGGGTTAATAATCCCTCTCTTGAATCTTTGCTGCGGAACCAATTGTCTATATTTCTGAACAGTAATATCACGTAAGTAGTCTAAATGCATATTCAATGTTACAAAATCACGACGATATGATTCGTTTTGTTTTATCATATTATTGAACTGTTCATAGTTATGTATAATAAAATTAAAGTCATTGTAAATGCGTTCTAAGTTTAGAATTTTAACTATTGTCCAGTGATCAGTTTGCATGTAAGCTTGACCTTCCCTTACTGGTAGTATGCCTGGGTTTCCCTCAAGTGTTCGCAGCTGAAGGCCCAGCACCGGCATCGCTACCACCATAACGCTCCACCTGCGGAGGGCGTTTTATGTTTTTAATTGGTACTTTGGTTAACCGTTCGCCTACCTGAATTGGTACTACATTTCTTTCTACTGTTCCTACAACTTTTGCTTTTGTATATCTGGGCTTATCTTTACTCTTCCTCTTGTCCACATCTTTTGCGAAAATAGTTTTTTCCTCTTGAAAATCTATTTTCTCCTCACCACCTTTCTTTTCCTTGATCTTTTCCTTATTTCCTATCATCTTTTCTGCCAGTTGCTTGTATAAGAATTTAGTTCGCTTGGCATGGTCTTTCACCTATTGTTGCATGTATTGTTTTTCGACATCAATACCGAAAGGACTACTTGAGTCAGTGTGTCCAAAAACTACTTCAAATGGTGTCAGTCCAGTGACTGAATGAATTGAATTATTGTACGCTATTATAGAGTACATCATGACTGACGCTACATCTGTACACTTTGCTTCATATTTAGCGCACCTATAGATTTCGCAAATAGTTGAATGTAATCGCTCTATTAGTCCCATTGAAGTCGGGTTATTGGGAGTGCCAATATGAAGTTCGACTTTATGTAGCCCTACAAATTCCTTGATCAATTCATTGTTGAACTCGGTTCCTGGGTCTGAGCTTATCTTCTTAGGGATACCATAAAATGAAAAATACTTCATGAGTGCTCGAACTACTTCAGGAGTGGATCTATTAGTTATTGGTATAGCTTGACCTAATTTACTAAAAGCATCTATAAGGGTTAAGAAGTATTGACCTTCAATTTGAAAAAGATCTATAAATAGCTCTTGAAAAGGCGCTTCTTGGGTTTGAGTTAACTGCAAAACGGGTTTTCTATCGTATTTCATTTTACGGCATAATTCACAAGCGTTAATTATAGCTGCAATTGTTTCCTGCATGTTGACCCAAAAGTAAGTTCTACGTATACTAGCTAAAGTTTCAAAAAAACAATATTAAAAAATATTTAGTGACACTTCCGCAGAAAAGAAAACAATGATTTTGGCCTATTTGGGGGGCGTGCACCACCCTCCCTCCCGCATAAAATGCTAATAGGAAGAATACAAAATAAAAAACACAAGAAACCCCATTATTTTGTATTCTTCCTATTAGCATTTTATGCGGGAGGGAGGGTGGTGCACGCCCCCCAAATAGGCCAAAATCATTGTTTTCTTTTCAGCGGAAGTGTCACTAAATATTTTTTAATATCGTTTTTTTGATAATGGATTTCCGCAAAGTAACGCCTGAATCAATAAATTAGCTAAAGTTTCTTTGGTACCTCTGTGGCAGGTTTTGCCTTCATGGTACTTCAACACAATTGATCTTTGCTCTCTTTCATCTTCTACATAAATAACACGTTCTGTACATTCTACCAACTGAACAGTACCTTTCCTAAACAACTCTACCACTACACGACTAAACTGTCTACGATGCTCTTCATGTTCGAAATAGACAAAGTGTCTAATTTTTGGTCTAATATATTCTTTGAGAAACTTTTTTATTAATTCTAAGTTATTTATGGGCAAAAATACTTCCAGTACCTTTTGCTTAGCGCGAGAAATGTCTCGAACTTGTATATCATTTTTGAGCCATGTAAAGATAAGAATCTGGTTTGGTTTAGTGTCAATTGCTTCTTTAAGGATACGTATATCAGTTACGTCGACGTGCATGGCTGAATGTATGGTATCGGATTTAGTTGATTCAGATGGTTCTCTGATAGGATACTCAGGTTCATTATCTGCACTTAATATTTATAGTGTGTCAGAACCTGAAACAGAGATGTGGCTTGCTGAAGCTGTGGCGCTACCGTCTGAAATTGTTATGGTGGAAGAGTCGTTCCGTTCTTCTTTTCTCTTAGCCGTAAGTTTGACGATGTCATTCACTACTTCATCCATATGCTTCTTAAGCCTTTGTTCCTTTTTGTCAACGTTTACTATCATAGACTGTCCTGCGTCGTCTGTGTCAGTTAGAGCATTTACCTTAATTCTTGATAGAGCGTCCGCGTTCGTGTTTTGCTTACCCTTTTTGTAAACTATATCGTAGTCATAGTCAAGTAGTCTCAGTCTCCAACGGGTAAGCTTACTACTAGAGTCTTGTTGGGCTTCGAGCCATGATAAAGGCATGTGGTCAGTATAGATGGTAAATTTATGGCCGTATAAATACGGACGAAAGTGTTTGACAGCCCATATGATGGCTAGGCACTCTCGTTCAATCGTGCTGTAGCGTGACTCGGTGTCACTAAGGGTTCTACTCGCATATGCGACTGGTTTGTCGCTACCGATTTGCCCCTGTGATAGTACTGCACCAAGTGCGACGTTTGACGCGTCTGTCGTAAGAATGAAAGTCTTGTCAAAATCAGGGTATTGCAGCAGTGGTGCATTTGTCAGGAGTTCTTTACATTTATTAAATGCATCAATATAATTTTGGTCAGTCACAATTTTATTACGCTTTTTAAGGCATGATGTTAAAGGTTTTGTAACCTGTGCAAAGTCTTTGATGAAACGTCTGTAATAGCCAATGAGTCGGAGAAAACTTTTTATTTCAGTGGTCGTTTTAGGTAAGGGGTAGTTCAGTACTGCTGCAACCTTGTCGTCGTTGGGCTTAAGCCCGTCTTTAGTAATGGTGTGGCCTAAGTAAAGGACTTCCTTTCGTAGGAATTCAGACTTATCTAACTGAATTTTCAAGTTGGTGGCCCTAAGTCTGTCGAATATAGTCCGTAGTTTCTGGATATGCTCGTCTAAACTAGCTGAGAACACAATGACGTCATCTAGATTGACACCATACAGTGTATTTACTGCAGTCCCCTAAGCACGTTGTCCATGGCTCGTTGGAATGTAGCCGGAGCGGTCTTCAAGCCAAATGGCATTCGTAAAAATTCATAATGACCATTTTGCGTGCTGAAAGCTGTCTTTTCCCTATCCTGTTGCTCTACTTCGATCTGATGGTAACCGCTTGCTAGATCAAGCGTGCTAAAGTAAGAGCTCTTTCCTAATTTATCGAACAAGTCATTTATATTAGGCAGAGGGTATCGGTCATCAATGGTGATATCATTAAGTCGTCTGAAATCTACAACCATTCGCCATTTAAGTTCTCCTGATGCATCCATCTTCTTTGGAACAAGGTGAACCGGTGCGCTCCATGGAGAATGAGATTCCTGAACGACGTTATCTCTCAAAAGCTTCTCTACTTGTTGGTTAATTTCATTTACTTGGGCAGGTGCTTGTCTAAAGGGCCGTACAAAATTGGATCTTCGTTTTTTGTACGTATTTTATGCTTGACTTGATTTGTGAAACTTAAAGGAATTTGGTCACAATAAAATATATCCTTGTATTCATTGCAAAGTCTAAAAATTTTATATCGTTCCTCATTATTAGTATGATCGAGTCGAAGCTTTTGCAAGTTTTGTTCTAACAACTGGTCTGTCTGTATGTCTGTACTATGTTCAGTAAAATTTACATTACAGTCAGTTGTGTCAAAACGGGTTACTGTAAATGGTCGTGTTACCGTCAGAGTCATAGATTGATTGGAAGTGTTCTGAATGACTGTTAATGCATACCCGTTTGTGCAATTGACTAATGCACAGGGCATTCGTACTCCAGAAGTAAATTCTTTAAACTCAACGATGGCTTCTCCCGAGTGTTGGTCGGTCGGGATTTTGACGCGTTGTTCGCATCACGAAGGTAATTCAATGACGTAGTTTAAGTTGTTTACAATTGGTATACAAGTCGTTTTGGTCCGTAATATCAAATCTTTTAAATCTATAATTGCATCTAACTGTTTGAGTAAGTCATTACCTATAAGTCCTTCGTATCGTTCGTCTACGTCATACAAGTAAAACTTGTGGTAATCGTCACTATTGAATGTGGGTAACAAGGGAATCTCTATGACTTCGTTGTGCTGACTGCTAGCGTGAGTACTCACAACTTGGAATGGTTCATGTTTAACGTAATCTAAAAAGTAGTGGTATGCCAAGCGAGGGCTTATGAAAGACCGAGTACTTCCTGTGTCTATCATGAACTTCGCATTAATTTCAGGTATATAGATATACGGCAATTTTAGGTTGGAGTCACAGTTCAGTTCTATGACTTCCCGTTGTCGTGAGAGGCTTGTATCTGAAAATTTGCAGTCTCAGTCTCAGGGATGTCTCTCTCGTCTGTAATAGTCATTTCGTCATTATAGTCCTGAGAAGGCATCCACTGTACGTCATCGATGGGGTACACGTCATGACTGTCATATCCGTAGTCACCGTCATGGTAATAATCGTCATGGTATTGTACGTCATCGTTGTCAGAGGTAAGCTCATTCAACCTAAAACCCTGTTGCGGTGCCTGTTGAGGCTGCGGTCTTGGAGGAAGTGTCCGCATAGATACATCGGTCGACTGGTAATGAGGCTTTTGAATTTGTGGTGGTTTGTACCCAAATTGTTGTGGGGTCATGCCAAAGTTTTGTTGAGGTCTATTACCGAACTGCGGCGGCTTATAACCTAACTGTGGTGGTTTGTAACCAAACTGTTGGGGTCTGTACCCAAATTGTTGCTGCGAGGTAAGTTGAGGGCGATAGCCAAATTGTGGAGGACGATATCCTAATTGGGGTTTATAACCAAAATTATTTTGCTGCCCGAACTGCTGTCTAATATTCTGAGAGTTTTGAGGTAAGCCAAAATTAAATTTTTGTGGCGTAGCATAATTGTACGGTAGTACGAAAGGGTTTAAACCACCTTGAGGTTGAAAGGTCACCGGAGGGGTATTTCCAAACTTAAACCCTAGTCCAGGAACAGTAGAAGGCTTTAGCGCGGAATTATTGCCGTGCATACGATTTCGCATCGTATACTGTTCTAGAAAGTTTACCTCCTCAAGCACTACTCCTAAGGCATCTTCTAAAGTAGCAAGTGCCTTAAGCCTAACTACACGAACCATATTCTCAGGTAAATTGTATAGAAATACATTTAGCGCCGTGTTATTATATATCGCGCGCTTAAGTTCAGTGTCACTCAATAAGTTTACTTTTGAGATAAGAAGTGAACGAATAGTTTGTACTCTACAGCAAAAATCCAGATATGATTCACCTGATTTAATTTTACACGACTCTAATTCTATGCTTATGCACTCTTCACTTCGTGGATCACCGAAGTGCTGTTGCAAAAGTTCTCTTAGGGCGGACCAGTTCGAAACGTCCTCCCTTTCAGATAGTAACGCGGCTGCATTATCAATTAATCGGCTCGTAATCGCATGCAATACATATAATATGTTCTGTTCTTCATGCCCTCGAAATCGGGTTATAACATATTCGCACTTTCTCAAAAATAAACTTAACTGTCGCTTATCACCGCCAAATAACGGGATAAGCCGTAACATTTCATTTGGAATAGGCACTATTTGTACCGTCGAAACTACAGGTTCCGTTGGTAAGGGAACTTGGTGTGGACGTGGTTCCATTTTGATAGAGTAACGCACGATTTAGACAAACCAATATAATAATCTAAAATATACACACACAATGTAACACTTAAAATAAACACATGTAAAACCAATAAACACAATACATAACATAAAACACAGTCAAAAATTAAATAAAAAGTGTAAAATCCAAATATCCTAACAAATTAATAAAGTGTAAATAAATTCCAAAAATTTTATATTTATATATTATCAATTATTCACTTATTTTAAATCGATTAACACATTACATTCATCATCATCATCATCATCTCAGCCGTAGGACGTCCACTGCTGAACATAGGCCTCCCCCATGATTTTCCAAAAGGACCGGTTGGAAGCGGCCTGCATCCAACGTCGTCCTGCGACCTTTCTCAGGTCGTCTGTCCACCGTGTCGGTGGACGACCTACGCTGCGCTTGCCGGTACGTGGTCTCCACTCCAGAACCTTTCGGCCCCATCGGCCATCTGTTCTGCGTGCTATGTGCCCTGCCCACTGCCACTTCAACTGGCTAATCTTCTGAGCTATGTCGGTAACTTTCGTTCTTCTACGGATCTCCTCATTTCTGATTCGATCACGTAGAGAAACCCCGAGCATAGCCCTATCCATAGCTCGTTGTGCGACTTTGAGCTTATCTATGAGGCCCATAGTAAGAGACCACGTTTCAGTGCCATAAGTCATCACTGGTAACACACATTGGTCGAAGACTCTTGTCTTGAGGCACTGAGGTATTTTTGACGAGAAGACTTCGCGAAGTTTCCGGAACGCTGCCCAGCCGAGTTGGATTCGACGATTGACCTCTTTCTCGAAGTTGGACCTGCCTAGTTTGACTGTCTGTCCCAGGTAGATATACTCGTCAACAACTTCGAGAACTGAGTTCCCAACTGATATTGGGGTAGGTACAACATGGGCATTAGACATAATTTTCGTCTTGTCCATGTTCATCTTAAGACCTACCCGTTGGGAAACTCGATGGAGGCCTTCGAGCATTGTACTGAGGTCTTCCATGGATTCTGCCATGACTACAATATCGTTGGCAAATCGAACGTGAGTGATGTATTCGCCGTTAATATTGATGCCAAGTCCTTGCCATTCCAGAAGCTTGAAGGCGTCTTCCAATGTAGCGGTGAACAGTTTCGGAGATATAACGTCTCCCTGTCTCACGACTTTTTGCAATGGAATTGCCTTCGAACTCTGCTCCTGTACTCGGACTGACATGTAGGCGTTTTTGTACAAACACTTCAGCACTTCAATATACCGATAGTCAATACGGCACCGCTGGAGAGACTCAAGCACTGCCCACGTCTCGATCGAATCAAAGGCTTTCTCATAGTCCACAAACGCTAGACAAAGAGGCAAGTTATACTCTTCGGTCTTCTGTATAACTTGCCGTAGCGTGTGGATGTGGTCTATGGTACTATAGCCTTTTCGGAAACCGGCTTGTTCCGGAGGCTGGAATTCATCAAACCTGCGACTGAGACGGTTCGTTATGACCTTCGAAAACAGCTTATAAACATGGCTCAAAAGCGAGATGGGTCTGTAATTTTTAAGTAAAGTGTTGTCACCTTTCTTGAAGAACAGCACCACCACGCTTTTGTTCCATGCTTCTGGCGTTGAACCTTCGAGTAAGACGGTATTAAAGAGCTTCTGAAGGACTTTAAGTACCAGTGTTCCACCCGCTTTCAGAAGCTCAGATGTGATACAGTCGTCACCAGGCGCCTTGTTGTTCTTAAGCTGTTTCAAGGCCATTCTAATCTCGTACAGGCTGATGTCCGGGATATCTTCGGTATAATGTCGGGTCAGCTTGGCTTTTGGGTCTTTGGCCGAGCTGCTAACAGGTTTAGCGACCGAGGTGTATAACTGTCCGTAGAAACTCTCGACCTCTCCTAACACTTCCGCTTTGGTCGACGCTACACTGCCGTCTCCTCTCTTCAGCTTCGTCAACTGGCTTTGCCCAATAGACATGTCTCTTGCAAACACTTTGGAGCCTTTTTTCCGCTCTATCGTCTCTTTAATACGGTTTGTATTAAAGATCCGAATGTCGCGTCGCAAGGACTTCCATATTCGTCTATTGAGCAGCCTATATGCTTCAGCATCATCCGAAGACTGCAGTTTCAATGAGCGTCGTTCAGGCATGAGGTTGAGGGTATCGTTGGAGAGTTTCTGTGGCCTATCTGTACGGTGGGGTTTAAAGTACTTGGAACCCACTGTATGGACAGTTTCTACTAACCTGTTATTGATCTCGTCCACTGAAGCGATGTTCTCAAGACAATCGAAGCGATTGGATAGCTCAAGTTGAAAGCTCTCGGGGTCTTGAATATGGGCACGAGTAGGTCGGAGCGTAGACTTCATCAGACGAGACCTCTCCAGTTTGACATTAATATTCACCGTGCCTCTTACCATTCGGTGATCACTACCGGTTTTAACCCTGTTGATCACGGAGGTCATAATGAAGTCAATCTCATTTATCGTGGAACCATCGGGACTCAGCCAGGTCCATTTCCTGTGAGGTGGCTTCTGAAAGAAAGAGTTCATCATAAAGAGTCCCTCTTTCTCCAGGAAGTCGGCCAACCTCTGTCCCCTACGGTTCCGTTGTCCATAGCCAAATTGCCCCACTTTCGACTCATCTTCGCTTCTCTTACCCAACTTCGCGTTGAAGTCCCCCATAACAACTAGAAAGTGCGTTTCAGAGGTATGTATGGCCCGACTAATGTCCTCATACATATCCTCCACCTCATCATCCGGGTGCGACTTCGTCGGTGCGTATACCTGAATGACCTTCAGTGAATATCGTTTGGATACTCTGAGTATTAGGTATACGACCCTATTGGAAACGCTATCGATCTTAACTATGTTGTTAGTAAGGGACTTATGGACGAGAAACCTGACACCACCTTGGGACTGTTGGTCGCCCTCCCGGTGGTAGAGTAGATTACCTGATTTTAGGGTTATCGTGTCCTCACCTGCTCTACGGACTTCAGATAACCCCACAATGTCCCAGCGTAGCTTACTCATTTCTTCTTCCAGCTCATATATCTTCTCGTCTGTCCTCATCGTGCGTATGTTGTGTGTTACCAGGGCCAGTCGTCGTCGTTGGGGGTGGTAGCCGGGCGTCTGCCGGGGATTCTTAGCACCCCCTGCCCCACCGTTACCGTGGCCGCTACCGTAGCCAGGAATAGCGGGGCTGCCGGGGACTGGGGGCCTGGTTCTTTTTGTCCAATCCATTGAGGGGTATTTGCCAATACTCGCCACGCTTGGCAGGCGGGTTGGCGAGCGCAGTTTCTGTGTGTTTGACTGGGAAGGTGCTGCTGCCCACCTTCTGATTTGTTATCCCTTAGCCGGCTTCTACGGCATCCACGGGTAGAATTGGGGGGGTGCTATTCTAAGCCGGCACCGCCACGGCGGGCACATTACACATTTACACACACATTACATTAAATATTTATGAATATACTATAAAACTTTTATTTAATTGATTGCCCGCTCTGTTTTATATTCGCTCTACGTTCGTAGCCTTATCAGTCCAGACACCGTCCAGACGTTCTTAGAAATAGATAAGCGCTTGGTAGAGCTTTATACCAAACAACCAGATACGTTATAATGAGAGAGTTTTGATCTCGAAAATAACAAATTTATAACTAGCACCCTTTTATGAAAAATATAGGAGAGGTATTGGTAAGGAAGGCAAAGAGTTTTACTCACCAACCGACCGTTACTCCCATACTCGGCACCATCGGGAAGATGACGAATTTTTGTGGTTCGTGGATCGTTTCACAGCTACTCGCGCCGCACTTGCGTTATCCCGGTGAATTTGGACACTCGAAATTTAAACGAAATACGGCACAGCCTTGACAAAACGATCCTACCGGCTGCGCCAGTCAAACTTCCTTTTAGGATAAAAGGTTTTTTAAAAACTAAAAATTAAACAAATTAAAAATACGTCCAGCCGATTTGGAGGCTCTAATTATAATGAAATAAAATATGAATGACAAAACCCATCTGCGTGGGTAACTTATCCTAAATACTATCCAGCGACCACCTATGACAATGCTAAGTCAGCTGGAATGTTGCTTACTAATCTTATATGGATGGTTCGGGCGGATGCATAACTAACTTGTTAATTGCGGTGTGGCTTATACACAACACAACGGTTGTGGCTTTTGTAATAATGTAACGTGACTAACGTGAGAGAGACTTATTATAAACTGATCCAAATCCGTTAATCCGTTTCAGCCTGAAGACGCGATATTACACTCACTCACTCAATAACATTAGCATTAATAAAATTCAAGTGCAAGCAAGTGAAGTTACTGGGAGAATGAGATACAAACACCAACGTCTGCCGGTGACGAGTACAGTACAGTACTACGCAGAACTACAGTCAATGCTGTGGGTGTCGCTGCGACTGGCATGGGCAAGCGTACTGCTTACCATCAGGCGCATGACTTGTGCGTCTCGTCACTTAGCTGTATTACATAAATAAAACCCGCCAAGTGCGAGTTGGACTCGCGCACCGGCTAACATTATTGCTCTAACTAAAAGTGAAACTAGTTTAAACGACAAACTTGACTTAGTTGTTCGATCCCTAGACACGGTTATTGCACCAACCGCAAATAATAAGTTTGTAATCGTAAATACGCTTATTATCTGTTTATTATCTTTCCGCAATGATTGTGTGTCGTTTGATAAGACTGTTTAGTTATATATATTAATATCCGACAGCACTGCTACTGTGTTACATACGTGTCTAGAGTACACTGAGGTACTAGTGCAGAGTTAAGGTTATTCTACACGAGAGCCGAAGGCGAGAGTCAATACTATAACTGTATTGTTGTTTACTGTCACTTGAATCAAAGTCGAGGAAAAAGCGGCACGGGCGTACCATACGCGAGAAAAGGGGCGACAAAAGGGTCTCGAAGTAGTTCTGAATATTTTCTACTTGTGGTGACTTCTATACCTCTATAACTTCGTTGTGAATAAATATATTATAATAAAATACATATTAAACGGTCCACGGAATAAAAAAGTTCATAAGACAGAGAGTGGGCTTTAAGAAAATTCGTTCTTGTTATTCAAGAAGTAGGTAGAAGGTACCGGGAAAGGAAGTTGTCAAGTTGCCAAGTCAATCTATTTTATTTAAAACATTAAAGATTTTTAATATTGATATGGTCGCTTTAAGATGTTGTAAGATTAGCTAATTACGGAATAACTTAAGACAGAAGGTCTCTTAAGTAGGGACTGAACAAATAACCCGCCTTAATATTACATGGATCTCACAACTTTTCACGTTAGAAGAACTAAGTGGCGAGACTTGTTTTTTTTTACAAATTTTGTTTTTGACGGCTTATTATTATCACTTAATAATTTTATGAGTGCTCATATTAATGTTCAATGCCAAAAACATTGTTTTATTTTTAAACAACTCTTTTTTGTTTAACACGTATACCTAGAAGCAATGTTTAAAAAAATCTTTTGCGCGGATCGATAACTTCTAATCTTATAGTGGATTTTTTCTTTGACGCATTGAGTTTTCAATATCTGTAAAAAATCTAATTCCCATTTTCTGACTGACCACCAAGACTGGGTACAACAGTGCAGGTACAAGTAGCATAGTATTTTGTTCACGATAAATTTCGTACCGTGAAGCAGTTCTGAAAACTGAGACAAAGTTCCTCACATTGTAATCAGTTTCAAGAATGTCGACATGTCTCCCGCCGTAGGGACAGATTCCCTTTCGCAAACAGAGACAGAGGAATTAATAAACGTGATTCCCGGAGCTATTTCTGCTCACACCTACCAACCTAACTAAGTAGCTAACCTACCTATACAAGTATTCTTAGAAAAAATTGTGAAATAAACTACGGTGTATGATAATAATGACATCCATTGATGTATGCAGTAATCGTAACACTCGTTTTGATTTGACTTCTTATCTTTGCAAATTTGTAGAGAAATACGCTTCCTCTGAAATGTCAGTCAAACTCGTACTGTGTCAATTGAGGTTAATTTACTGTGTGAGGGGAAGGAGTTGAAGAAAATTGCCTGCGCCGTTGTAATGGAAACAGTGCGTAAGCTGTGTTATGGTGAGGAGAGTGGACTTGTTAACTAATGTTTTGGGGAGATGAGTGCAATACAACGCCGGGCAGAACTACAGTTGTAAACTCTGACAAGCGTAGAGTTTACCGTGAGGCACGCGACCTGCTCCTTTCCTCACTTGTTAGCACGAACAAGGTCTGTCTTTATCTCGAGCTATAACAATTGTTAAGTTTGTAATTATATACGTAATTACTCCGAGAGCCAGGGCTTGATGAGGCATTAAATGATAACTCCAATTCGGTTAAATGATAACACACCACAAGCCGAGAGAAACCGGTGCGTACTAATGTCAATGTAACGAAACTTAATTGTTAAACATTATATTTCCTAGATGCGACACCTGTGATTGTGGACATTAAAACATGGATATAAAAAGTTTCTTTTCTACTAAAGGTAGTTACAGTTATATAAGTAAAATTATAGGTACACAAGGTACCACTATATTTTCTGGGTGTCGCGCCGTTTGCGTAACCCACTGGAATTTGCGAGCCAAAGCTTTTAGTAGGTAGGACTCTCTCAGTGAACCCGCTTGCGGGACTTTATTAGGTGAATATTTATGTTTGTTAAATCAAATTCTAACACATGAGCACTACGCCCTTATGTGAGAGTAAGTTCTTGGTGGGTACATTAACAGATATATCGTCGTGTTTAAAGTCACTATGCTAAATATAATTACTTATTATTATTAGAACTTTGGCGGCTCTCTGTCATTTTTGTCAGCTAAAGTCATCACTTACTAATATTTCTGCTTACTGGAGTTTTCAAAACTGGTATAGAATATGTATGAAGTAGCAAACATATACTCGTAGATGCACAGACAGACATAGGCACGTAGATTACTGTGGATGAAACGACGACAATGTATATTACGTTTACTGTAACATTAACGAAACTGATATACTGGGATTTTCAGCAACAGAAGATAAAGTATCAAACGTTTTGACTTCTTAAAATAAATTATTTGAAAAAAACAAGCACCGTTTAAATCCCGTGTCAGTCTCAACTGTTGAAGATATCCGACAGCTCGTTTCCAAAGTAATGATCCCTTTTCCAGTTTGTTACTTTTTAATTTCCTAAAAGCAAAATATCACTGACTGGCTGCGTCTCAGTTCGAACGACCGGAATGTTTAACTTTACTTTAGAAGTATCCCGACTGTGTCGATGGGAATCTATTCACCCTGGAGTAAACATTTCTCCCGCTGCATGTCCCGGGACCACGCCGGGACTCTCACCGCGTCCATCGGACAACGTCGTGTCATCGTGGATGGAGCCGTGTTAGATGGATGGCTCTAAAAGAGTACTATGTTATAAGAGGAGTATGCAAATGCAATTATGTATTCCACGCGAGGGACGTAGTAGTGTACAGCGTTTTGTTTCTATTTAATCAACCGCCATCGAGCCATCAAGGATACCTGACATACGAGTATATGGTGGTAGAACCTAGAGTGGGGGAGGTCATATTACCACCGCAGTGACAGATTTAATATTTATTAGTTCTAGTATAAGATATTTAACCACCATAACAAAGCACATAAGTCAAAGATTCTTGAGCTATTACTTAGGACATTTGTAGTGTATTATATAGATATAAACATATCTATATAAGTCTCACAACCATGTAAAGTTAATCATTACCTAACTCATTTCAAAATTAGAACATTGGGTTTACTTTCAGAATGTTTAACTGACACAAACATTGTTGAGTCTTAGCGAATACACAAATGTGAAATTTTCTAGATATCGACGGGTTCCGGGCTAATTATATTAAGCGACACTCTGGGCGATATAGACTTTTATACATATTTGGAATCAGCTAATTTTTCTGCAGCGTTCAAGCTGCAGGGGATTGGAGCCGATCGGATCACTTTTTTGTCACTTAATATAACCGCATTATTGGGCTAATTTTGGATTGCAATGTATGAAGTGACACAAAATATTGACAAATTCAGGAACTATGTGCTTAAGCTCACTACCAAGTACCAGACAGTCGTTTAATCTATTTTTCCTGGAGCAACAATTTACAGGCAACGTAAGTTAAAGCATTTAGCCTGACCTTATAAATATATAAAAATGTCGCGTCATACAATTAGCCTCTTTGTTAAATTCGTATCCAGTGTCGCTTAATTAAAACAATTAACTTTACTTCATTATTCAAGTAGGATCACAAACAATTTAATAAAAAAACCAGTCGAATAAACTAATTAGCCATACATGAATAAGTTTAAGATAATGGTATTTAAATCAATGAGCTTAGGTTGGAAATATGACCAACTCTTTGATTAAAGCCCGTACCTTAGAGCCATTATTTGCATGATTAGGCGGTTAAGGATTTAGCTTGGAACAATAAATAATAAACCTAGGCGGGTTAGTTATTTAGCCTGGAACAAAAAACAATAATAAGCGGTTAAGACATTTAGCCTGGAACAAAAAAAGAGTAAAATATTGTTCATTTTGTATTAGGTGAAAATCCTCGTTAAAAATAGGAATATTAGAAAAAAAATATCCACTTATGAGAAATATAATAAAAACAGTAATATCCTTCTTTTAACAAAAAATAAGGCGATTTGCTAATGGTATTTTTTTCTCTAAAAATCAAATCTTTAAACAGCTCTGGTGTAAAGTTTAAAAAATGTCGGTTAATACAAATAGCCCGGAACCCGTCGATATGGTAATGTATTTCGTTCAAGTGAACTCTCACAATGTAAATTGGCGGGAAGCCACCAGTTTGAAATATGGAAAGGTTGTACGCAGAGTAAGAAATCAAAATATCAAAGAGTTGCGGCGGAAGAAGAATTGAGTAAAGAGTAACTCTCGCACCAGTGACGACAGAGGCATTGAGTAATGTTTATGTTTATAAGAGTAGGTACCAGAAGACAACAGTTATAATTGGAATTTGAAAATGATGGTTATAAGTACCAAATATCAAATTTTATAATTACACATTGAACATTGAATTCTTAAATGCAGGTACTGCACCAAGCAGAATCGCGGATTGTAAATGCTATGATCTAAATAAATATTATAACTTCGCTTACCATAAATGATAATGATATATGATTATTATACAATATTAACACCTTGTTGTTTATTATTAATGTATACACCAAAACCGTCTATAGACCACGTACCGGCAAGCGCAGCGTGGGACGACTTTTGGAAAATTAATGGGGGAGTGTTCAGCAGTGAACGTCCTACGTATGATAATGGTGATGAATCTATACACGTGTCTTTTGCTGACTACCAAACTGAAGCATCAATGCATAATCTGAGCTGCAAGACCCTGCAAAATAGATTTTCCTTGCAATTAATGCCTTGGGTGTTAAGGGATCACTAAGGAAGATTTTTTGAAGAACATAATCCGCAATTATAAAATTTCAAACGATTGCTCTGTTTAGAAATATTTTATTGTTAACAAATATTTAAAAGGCCCAAATTATTATGATTTACGGTTTATTCGTTATAATGTACTGAACCAAGCAATCAATCACAAACATTTAACTCCTTTGAGTGTCGGTACAGTAGAGAGGCTGTACGGTGCGGATTAGCGCGTGATGTCGCGACGTGTTCTACATGCTGTTAATAAATATTAATTTCAGTAAATTAGTGTTTGTTGTCGACGAGATCGTGGAACATGAGCAGAATTACTAACACAAGTGGTATGTAGGTAAACATTAACATCCAATGTACCGCGGTGTTGTTTGATAAGTATTTGGAAACGAATCATTCGATCACTTTATTATACAATAACGCAGGTTGATACCGTTTACCTTTCCTCTGTAAACTTAAAATTATTTGTATATTGTATACAATGTATATAAAATACAAATGTATATAATGTCAATACAATAAATGAATTTACATTTATTGTATTGACATATACATTTGTAAACCAAAACCATTTAAACGTGAAAATATATAAGTAATAAATATATTTATGTTAGTATTCAAGACTGCCAAAAGTAAACCACAGATCAGTTCAGTATTTAATATTGAAGGTATATTTTAACCAGCAACAAACATTTTCGCCGTCAGGAGATGGAGTTTTATATTCCCTCCGGTATCGATTACGACGTATCGTAAGATGCGAGGAATCCCGACTTACTAGCTGGTAGGTCTCCTGTGCAAGGGTCCGTCTTTGTGGGTTTCACCGCAGTGTCAGATGTTCTGCCGTGAAACAATAGTGTACAGGCATTACTAAGTTAGGGTGTGTGTAGCATAATTTTATTCTCCAAAAAGACTACATAGTGACCTATATGAGAACATAATTTTTACTTACGTGTAATATTTACACTGTCGTTTTGTTACATATGTACTTACTTACTTATCAAATGTTCTATAATATTATAAATGCTATCTTACTTTAGATAGCGGGTAGGTTCATTAGAACTACCCCCTCGTTGATCGAAGGTTGCTTAAAATAACATGTTGAGCAAGTTTTGATTTAAATACGTTAAATGAGCTTACATTTTTAATGGTAGATAGTTTTTTGTTACACATCTGTACGCCTTCAAAAGTAATATTTTGTTCCACACTTAGGTACTCGTAGTACTAGAAAACCACGTAAAATAACTGTCCATTCTAAGGCCGAGATACTTTTCACATAATTTTTATGCAATTCTGTATTATTAATGTGTAATGGCTCATGAGGCGGAATGATTTCATTTTTTGCTTTGAAAAAGACGTACAATGATTTGACGGATTTATAGTTCTGAGTTTATATTGGAACCAAGAAAACGAGGTATTCAGGTCTATTTGAGCTTTACTAATTATGTCTTGAATAGAAGGACCGAAGTAAAAATAATCATGTGTCATCAGCGTATAATGATACATGGCCATGTAATCCTATTTCATGGATGTTATTTATGTAAGTATAAATAGTAGTGGTCCCAGGATAAAACCTTGGGGAATTCCAAATGGTATTTTACACTTTGCGCTTTCGGTGCTATTTAACTTGACAGCTTGCTGCCTATTTGTAAAGTATCAATGAAACATTATAAAAGCAGAGGCATCTATACCGATACTTTTTAGTTTTTTTTCTATCAGCAGATGGTAACTCACAGTGTCAAAGGCTTTTTTAGGTCATTACAAATATCTAGTACAATGTTTTTGTTATCAATATTATATTTTATTTTTGTTAATAGATCCATAGTTGCCGCAAGTGTGTAACATTTAGATCAAAAGCCATATTGACCGTCAAAAATAAAGGTTTTTTCGGCGGTAGGTGTCGTAAAATAAACAACAACTTGAAAGAGCTTAACACTTTAATAAATAGTTTAAATTAGTTCTAAGCAACTTTTACATGAAATAATAAACTAGTCGGACACCTCACCTGCCAAATTGTGTTATCCCTGCAACAATCACTTAAATCAACAAAGTATTATCACTTCACAAAGCAGTTCAACTATTGTAGGTACCTAACCTCTAAGATGGACAATATGCCTGAACAGATGTCATTGACTGAATTGACTGCAACTTTTCTGCAAAGAATGGAGAGTTTTGAAGCAAAACTCGCAAACAAACAAAATCCAACTCCTTGTGTTGAAGAATTGGCTGCTGAGTTTGTGGCCTTCAAGACTTTTGTTCTGAGTTCATTGCGAGCTATTCATAGCCAAATGGTATGTTTGTCTACTACTGTCGATCAGCTGGAGATGCAAAGCAGACGTAAGTTTCTTCTGATCCATGGCGTTGCAGAAGATGCACAGGAAAATACACCTGGGGTTGTAGTAAAGGTTTTGTCGGAGCGGCTGAAGCAAACTTCATTTGTAGTTAGTGACATCAGCCGGAGTCACAGAATGGGCCGCACACTGGTCGCCGGTAAGCCACGACCGATTCTTTGCAAGTTCCGTGACGTCAGCGTGCGCGATAAGATCTGGTCTGCCAAAGCTGGTTTGAAGGGATCTGGTGTTACTTTATCGGAGTTCCTCACTAAGGCTCGGCATGACGTATTTATGAAGGCTCGCCTACGCTACGGTGTGTCAAAGTGTTGGACGCGTCAGGGCTTTGTTTTTGTGCTGGGATCCGACGGAGTTCGTCACCGCGTAAGCTGCCTTAGAGATCTCGACGGAATTCAACTAAAGGAAGTTACCACACCAGTGCTGGTGGTAAAGGAAACCGCTCCATCGAAAGTACTCCGCCGAGTAGCAGCCTCAAAAAAGTAATTGAACAATTCCAATTTTAAATATGACATTCCTTTCTATACGAGCTGTGTTTTTAAGTTAATCACAAAGTAGGTATATAGGTACGTCTATTAACATATTTTATATTTCGAATCACCGTCTTCTAATTTGTCTAAAATAACATATTTTATATGTGTTCTAATCAAGGTTTTAATCTATAATATCTTTGTTTTGTTTGTGTTAGTAACGTAGGTACCTACGCGTACCTTATACCCACAGACTAACAGATGCTAAATCTAATATCAAAGAGTATAATAACTGTCCTATACAGGAAGGAACGTAATATTATTAGTTGTAGACATAGACGAATAAGTCGTAGAGTAGAAAGTTTTTTCTCATGACAGAACATAGGTAATGAATTATTTTGTGTCAGAGCTGCGTTCCATTTCACTCACAAATGTTATAGTGTTACGCTATTTTTATCTTATTTTTTTCCTTAGTTAGTACTAACTCAGCTGGCGAATTTTTATATTATGTTATTTTTAATATTGTGCACGCTTTAGTCCACAACAAAGTTAATTCCAAGCGTTCTTTACATTATTTATTTATTTATTTTAGAGAAAAGAGTGACATGTTACGAGTATCTGCTTATGTCTAAAGTTGAATTTCTTTGTAGCTGTTTTTTTTAATATCTTTGCACAGCACAATTGGCAGGTGGATTTAAAATGCGCCTGGTAGTTACTTTATTTTATTTTAATTTTAGTTTTGATTATTTTAAATTTTAATTATTATTTATAGTATTTAATATTTATTTATGATTAGTAGTGATAGTGAATATTTATCTTTTTCTTCCTCTGATGAAGTAGAAAGTAGTGTAGACAGCTTTAGCAGTATTCCTAGTCTTTCAACCACAATTGAGTGCTTATTCAGTGGGGTAGCAAAAAATTTTAATGTTATACATATTAATGCACAGAGTATTCCGGCCCATCACTGCGATATGTTGGCATCATTTGAGATTAAAAACATTCATGCTATTCTTGTTTCTGAGACATGGCTAAAGCCATGCCTCCCCACTATATCGTATTCGTTACCTGGCTTTCGATTAATCCGTAACGACCGTACTAGCAGTAGAGGTGGTGGTGTTGCTATATATCTTCGCGAACATTTTCCTTTCACCATTGTAGATATGTCAGCGCAACCACCTCCGACTGATGCTGGTGAACATCTCTTCGTAGAAGTTTCGTTATGTCATACTAAATTACTTCTTGGAGTTTTTTAGCACGTTAATTACTTTGATTCATTTGAGAAGCTTCGGAAGATTACTCTCCTTCTTACGATCACACTATTATAATGGGCGATTTCAATACTTGCTTGCTTAAAAAAGACTCTCGCTCGTCTAAACTAGAATCTATTACCAGATCTAGCAATTTAACTATTCTACCATCAAATGCCACGCATTTCTTTCCAAATTCAGCACCCTCTCTTCTTGATTTAATCATTGTCTCTTCATCAGAACACGTTGACATGCATGGTCAATGTGCGGCTGATGCTTTCTCTTGCCACGATCTGGTATATCTTTCTTATAAAATCCGTCCGCCCAAAGCTAAGCCTAAAATCCTTTTACAGCGCAGTTTTGGTGGTATTGATCTAAATTGTTTGTGTAAAGATGCCCTAGAAATAGATTGGTCTGATGTGTACGATGCAATCACTGTCGATGAAAAAGTAAAAAGATTCAATGCCATGTTATTAAAACTATATGATAAACATGCCCCTCTCCGACCAGTTAAAATCAAGCATCTCCCTGCGCCTTGGCTTACCAATGAAATACGATCTTTAATGCATAAAAAAGTAATAGCCAAGGCAAAGCTTAAGAATCAGGTGACGGACTTGAACAAAGCAAAGTATATCTATAGTCGTAATCAATGCAATAGGGCATGTAGGAACGCACTACGCCAGCATATTCATCAATCAGTTAAAAATGAAGATTCATCTAAGGTTTGGAAGTTTCTTAAAACGTTGGGAGTAGGAAAACAACGCCAAGCTCATTTCCCTAATCATCTTGATATAAATTCACTAAATCAGCATTTTTCTAATTCTTGTACTTTCGATGCGATAGTAAAGGCATCTACTTTAAATAAACTTTCTTTAATTCCAACTCCTGACTACTCATCATTTTTCTTTCCTCAATTCACTGATAGTAATGTTAAGAGAAGTATATTGTCCATCTCGTCCAATGCAGTTGGTAGCGATAGCGTAGCATGCTAATACTTGATGAAATCCTTCTAGTTGTTCAACATATCCTCAATGCATCCATCAAGAGTGGTACCTTTCCATCAATATGGAAAGAAGCCCAAATAATTCCTCTCCCGAAAAAATCAAATCTAACCTCATACACTGATTATCGTCCAATATCAATTTTACCCTTCCTCTCCAAAGTCCTAGAACGTCTCATACACCAACAACTTAGTTCCTTTCTTAATAGAAATGGTCTTCTCAACCATTTTCAATCCGGATTTCGTCCTGGGCATAGCACAGTATCAGCTCTGATTAAAATTACCGACGATGTTCGATATAGCATGGCTAATGGCCAAGTGACAGTATTATCTCTTCTTGACTTCAGCAACGCTTTTAACAACGTGGACTTTGACGTCCTTCTAGGACTCCTTCGTTCTCTTAACATATCTCCTACAGTGATTGAATGGTTTCGCAGTTATCTGTATGGGCGCCGGCAGCGTATACGAATTGATGATTATTTTTCTTCATGGTGTATTACGACTGCAGGTGTTCCGCAAGGCGGCGTATTATCTCCTCTTCTGTTTGCTATATTTATTAACTCCATTTCTGATCACCTTACTTCCTCCTACCACTTGTACCTATATGCAGATGATCTCCAAATATACAGGCATGCACAAATAGATAAATTGCCTGAGGCAATAGATTCCATCAACTTGGACTTAGGAAAAATTCTCATATCGTCATAAGCTACAATGGTTACCTATCCGCCTACGCCGGAATACTCATATACTTTTCCTCCTTTACACCATACTATTCTTTCCTTCTACACCGTGCTATCTCAAGGAGCGATTTGAATTTCTATCTTTTGCGACCTCTCGACCTTTGCGCGTCTCATCTTCTCTAATGTTAAGGACTCCTGTTCACTCTTCAAAGTTTTTTGGCAATTCATTTACTGTGCGCGCCGTGCGGCTATGGAATGATCTGCTTTTTCCTATAAGACAAGCAAAGTCGATAGGAATATTTAAAAAGATGGTTCAAGATCATTATTTGTCCTCTGCCTGCTAAACTGCTTCACTTTTCCTATGATATATTAGGAATGTGTTTATGTATTTGTAGTGTATATATTATATCGTATATATTAATAAATTATTCACATACGACTGAATAATCTCAATTTATATGAATTTCCTTTATGTATTTTTAAATATATGTATATATATTAGTTTGTAATATTATATATATTATATTATTGATATTTGTGTAGGTATTTAAGTTTCCTCTCATTGTTCTTCTTTGAAATATTCTGTTTAGTTTTAACTATTATCTTGTTGCACACCACCGTCTAAACTTTTATTTTTGTCAAGTCCATTCAAAGGTTGTCTGTAAGAGATTGCATTAGCGATAAGACCGCCAATTGTATTACCAGCATAGATCTAAGATCCTTACTTGTAAGTAGATTAATTCGTTAATTTACCTACTGTTTTTGTTTGTGTGGTAAGCAATAAAGAGTTATTGTATTGTATTGTATTGTTTATCGAGTTTAAGTAATCTTCTAAGCGTTTATGTAATATTTTTTCAAGTAGTTTAGATAGAGTAATCAATTTTTTTTTTGATATGGGCCTTTAACTTCCAGGACCTGTTTTGACACTTGATTTATAAACTTGAATGAAAGGCACTTAAACCCCAACGCCTCCGTGTGAAGAGTGCAGTACATAATGCTCTGGGTGGCGCTGCACCAGTCACGGGCATGCGTAGTCATCAGGCGCACGACTTGCCCGTCTTGTCAATTGATTGCATTAAAAAGACCCATTATGTTTGCAGCAAGACAATGTGTAGAACTTGTCATAATTAGGGTTATTACTACTGTATCTAGTTCACGTTTGTCTCACACGCGCGTTGTGTTCGCGACATTTACATTACGTGCAGCCTTTGTCCCGCAACATTCTGTCTCGTTCCCGGTTGTTACGCGTATATAGATTTGAAGAGCATATAGCAGAATCAGTAAAAAAATTGTTTCTATAGACTAAAAATGCTCTACAAACTCAGACCATTTTTAAGCGAAGAGCTCCGAATACAATTAGTAGAAACACTAGTTCTCTCTAAATTGAACTATGCTGACACAGTATATGGCTCTCGGCTATTGTCTAGGACGCAACACTTGATACAAAGGGCACAAAATGCTTGTGCTAGATTTTGCTTCCATATTCCTGCTAGATGTCATGTAACTCCCTTCCTTAATAAGCACTATGTTCTGAAAATGAAGTCTAGACGCAAAATTTACCTTGCATCTATGCTATTTGGCGTAATACATTTTAAAAATCCATCTTATC
The DNA here is from genome assembly GCA_917880725.1 of Selenia dentaria. Taxonomy (NCBI): domain Eukaryota; kingdom Metazoa; phylum Arthropoda; class Insecta; order Lepidoptera; family Geometridae; genus Selenia; species Selenia dentaria. Next base: position 3,093,729 of record OU862887.1, read on the forward strand.
TATATAACAAGCTCAGTTGGATTGCCGAGGGTAGATCTTCTTCAGCTCGCCATGTTTCTCAACAACTGTCTACACAGAAACATCGTACAGTTTGTTTCCGAGGTTCCTTTAGCTACTCAGCATCCAAGTGTTGGAACAATATTCCACCTCCAATTAGGAGCCTGAAAACATTGGGATCTTTTAAGTTTAAGTTAAAGCAATACCTAGTTGTGGCTCAAAGGAACTATGGTAACATAAATATTGATGTATATGTATATTGAGGTATCAATCATTTAAATTTAATCATTGTCTGAATATAAACTTATACATACTTACTCTAATGTTTGTTTCTAAAATGATTTATTTATTATTAAAACTCATTCATAAAATAAAATAAAAATGTAGATTGTGTGTTTTGCAGTGTAATGTTTTAGTAGTGTGCCCTTTTAATTATTATTTTATTTTATTGACTCAGACTATTTGTGTATGGGATCGTTGTTTGTTTACGTGCTTTTTAAATTAATTGTCAACCATTTTCATAATTTTATAAGTATACCTTGTGTAATTTTTCGTTTTAGTCCAATACCCGCTTTAGGCCTATCTGAAAATCAGCGTTCAGATCTGCTGAACATTTTGTGCTGAGTAAGGCCTTTTCAGCAACTACTAACTATTAAATTAGAAATAAGTACTCTCAGATTTAATGTTTTATTTTTATTTTTAGTTCCTATTTTAAGTATTTTTTATTTATTATATATTTTTATTGTGTAGTTATTAAGCTGAATAAATGTATTTTCTTTCTATTATTATGCTTGCTTTAATTATTGTAGCAAATTGTTAATCTATTTCTTCCACTGAAAAGATAATTTTGAAGATTAAGATGAAATATTACACGTAAAAATACATGCTTTTACCAGATTCTTCACACTTATCGATTGGTTCAGGGTTTTTAAGGCCTTCACCTGTTTAGCTAAGTCAGGATTTAGGTGTGCTAGGATCAAACCCAGTGAGAATCCGTAAGTTTTCCGGCCACTCCAAGAAACAACCGGAAATACTTGTAATGATGATTCTTTGTTTGTTTTATTATTTGCTCCAGACATAATGATATTGTTTACTTTTAAAAAGGTAAAGGTAAAGGTTTGACGACAGTTATAACGTGACTAGACATTTTCATCACACTTTGGGGCCATAAGCTTTCTGCTTTGCTAGACCTAGTTAATTATGAATTGCGGATTGAGGGAAACTAACGTTTCGAATTTTGACAACTAATTTGGCACAACATAATTGTAATTCATTATCGTTTAGTAATAATCGGAAATACGATGACTATCAAATATGATATGTGGTAATTTCTTTTCATACACAATGTCTTGTTAGGTTATGGTTCAATTATAAGTTCACTTATAAAGCGAGGTTTTACAATCTCTCCGTATAACGTCAGCAAATTCAATTAAAATATTTATTAAAGGCGTGAGGTTTAAATTGCAAATTCGTTTATTAAAATCCTAGTCTTTTGAACATGATTGACGCAATTAAAAAAAACATTGATGGAAGGCAAAATTTCACAATTACTTTGTAACACATCAAAACGGTTCGTACAAAAAGTACTGATACAAGTCAATACGAGAGAGGACGAACTTTAACAATATTCTATCACCCGTCTGTATGCAGATCGTATATAAGGGGTGAGGAAACGATTCTTACATGAGTCCATCTATCCGCCTCTTTGATTCGCCGAAGGGATAGAATTATTTATTACTAGCTTTGGCTAGCGACTTCGTCCGCGTAGAGTATTTTTTTAATATATTTGGATTATGGTAACAAGCTATATTAATTGATTTCGCCCGCCACTACGTGTGATATAATATTTGACAAAAGTTCATATAGATACCGAACTTTACAGCATGAACTTCTATAGTACGGCTAAAACCCGCAGTAATTAAGAATGTAACACGAGTTTTTTTTTAAATATATCCATATAATGTGTGCAGTAATGTTCAGACATTCTTTTAAGGAATACATATTTTTGATGCAATTCATTCAAAACTAAGTAAAGCTTAACTTTTGCAATAAATGTTATTTTCAAACACAACATAAAAAACCCTCACATTTATAATCCATCAAAGGTCTTTGGTCATCATGCAGCCAGACACAATAGAAATTACATTGTTATGATTATTATCGACGATATTATTAACGATTCTTGAAGGGATATATCGTGGAAGGGGTAAGCAGCGGTGTTTAAACACCTGTATTTCACCGGATACATGTTAGGTCCCACATAATAGGAGTGAGCCTATCTACGGGACACTGTTTCAGATTACTATTGAAAATTCCTTTTTCAGAAAATTCCAATATCTGTCTAACCCGGGGATCGAACCCAGGACCCCGAGAATCCGAAATGTTGCTTCCACCAACAGTATAGTCGAGACACATAAACCTCATTTTGGGCGCCCAGCGGATAAACCCGCGTGGTGATGGATGATGGTGATGAATAAAAATTCCTAAATCTACTCCAGCGCCTCTACTCCATATATCTATATACCTTTGCTATGTTTAAGGACTATTTGAATTAAAAGATTACGCTTGTTTTATCCATTTACTGGCCAACGACAGACTGACTTGTTTTACATCTACCCTATTCTATAAATAATTATGTACCTGCTTTCTTAAACACTACAATCCCTCCATCCTTATTTCCTAAATCAACTCCAATCCTTCGGAAAACAATGGTAAATACAGACTAAAACTTATACCTAGGCTTTTTATTCCTAGCGGCGCGAACTGGACGATCTGCTTTTTCCAAAGCTGGACTGCCTGCTTGGCTACCCAAGTTCACTTCACTACGATTCTCTATCTCCTCCACTGAAAGCGATACGGATTCATCTTCAACCTCTAGACAAGACTCCCGTGATTGTGATATTTCCTCCCTATGACTGGAAGTACTTTCTCCCTGGGGGGATCAGTAGCTGAACGCCACGAGTTATTGACATCTGCATTGTCTTCAGAGTCCTTGTCTTGAGGTTGTATTTGATTCACAGGTGAGTCATGGGTCATTTCGTCACAGATGCTTCCCTCCATAGGAAGTCCTTCGCATATGCTTACCTCATCACTATTGTTTACATTGATTCCTTTATATGCTAACAATTGATCGACATGTTTTTTTACTTTAACACGGAAGTCCGGCACGTAAACACAAAACATTCTTGTACCAATTTTATTTTCTACGACCCCTAACCGCCACATGTGCTTTTTACCATTGTAATAAAAACATTTGACTAACACTTCATCTCCTGCCGCAAAGTTTGAACTCCGACGACCTCTGTACTGCTCACTCTGTGAGATCTGTTTAGACAAAACATTTTTATTAGCTGAGGATACCGACAACCCCGATGGAAATGCAGCATCTGACGATACTCGTAACAAATCAAAACGACACTGTAACGGGCGGCCCAGCAACAATTGACCAGATGACACCCCTGTTGTACAGTGGGTAGAATTTCTATAATCAAACAACAGTCTATTCAGTTTATCCGTAAACTCTTTTTGGGTAAGTTTATTTCTTAATATAATCTTAATGGAATTTTTAATAGTTTTTACGCTGTTTTTTGCCTGCCCATTTGATGCCGGGTGGTAAGGTGCGATTGTGATGTGCTGTATTCCGTTCATCTTACAAAAATCTTCGAATTGGTTTGAACAAAAATTAGTTGCATTATCGGTGACCACGGTACGTACTTAACCAAATCTACTGAACAGATCCCCTAACCTCCCTAAAATCGCTTCACTGTGGGTGCCCGCCATTGGGAAACATTCCACCCATTAGAATGCGCATCCACGGCGATCAAGAATTGTTTTCCTTCTAGCGAGAACATGTCCAAGTGCAGCCGTTCCCACGGACGTTTCGGGTACGGCCACGGAGCAAGCAGTGAGCGTGGAGGAGCGCTGCGCATCGCATTACACACTAAACATGACCCTACCTTTTGCTCGATTTGTTTATCAATATTTGGCCACCACATACGTGCCCTGGCTTCCGTTTTCGTTTTTACTAACCCGAAATGCGACTGGTGTAGTTCATTTAATAATTGTTCTCGGAATTTCTCAGGTATTATTATTTTGTGTCCTCTCAAAATACACCCACGTTCATACGACAATTCTGCCCGACATATAAAATACGGTTTTAACTGCGGATCGGCTGTTTTAGGAGGCCAACCATGTAATATATTATATTATACTACTTCTTGTGTGTGTCCGTGTCCCGCAAAATTTCTGCACTTATATCCCTATATGTGATCAGTTTTAAAGATGCTTCTGCAATAAAATTTATATACAATGCGCGGTCCCAATCCTCCTTTACTGTGTTATAAATATTTAAATGATACTTACAATTTATAATATTAATTTCGATGATTAATTACATTTATTTCCATAAATTTGTATGATTAAAAGTAGTTGTATCAACTTCGGGTGATTGGTCGAGGTTTAGACAGGTATCGACGCAACGACCAATCACAAGCAAGTATAATGGTGGGGATAAAATTAGTCGGCAGACATTATTAGTGGTATGTCCAGCCATTCGCTTTCCGACATCAGTGCTAGTCACTTGCATTGTATCGCTGTTAGTTTTGCCAACTAAAACTGTACTCATGCTCTCACTAGCAATAAAGCTGATCTTTCAATTTATAAAGTGTGTTTGTGCATTCAAAGTCCTTACTTCTGAGGGTTGGACCAGTTCACATCTCAGAAGTGGGATAGCAACTTAGTGCCCACAAGAGGATCGGAGATACGCTTAAGTATTTGTAAAACAACGTAAGTGTTCTTTGTTCATTTATTTTAATTTTGCTTGTCTACCCTCACAAATCCGTGTATATAATGCGTGCATAACTGAATTCATATTATTGCAACTTGCTTCACCAAAGTAAAGAAACTAGGCCACAAGTTTACTCGTAACGTATTTTTTTTCTTTCTTATCTCTTCATTTACGAGATTACGAAATGATTCGATAGTACTATTGGAACAACTTAGGAATTAAACTGTATTTACCGTAACGGAGACATTCCGGAGGTTTATATGGTTAGTCATGCATGTTAATCTTGCCAGGATACTCCCTGGAGATGAACATGTTTGATAGTTTTGTTTGTAGTTCAAGGCACAGAACTATATTTACCGTAACGGAAACATTCTGGAGGTTTAAATGGTTAGTCATGCATGTTTATCTTGCCGGGGCACTCCCTGTAGATCGCCATGTTTGATAGTATCTTAAAAAGTATGTGCAAGTCAATAAAAATCTTGTTTACAAATTTAGTGTAGCGCGATTTATTAACTCGAGTATTTTTTTTTTGTCGAGGCAACGAGAACGTGGATGGACGTAGGTCAAGCTCTCGAAGATAATGGGATGGACCTAGACTGACCTCTCGCGAGACGCTGACCCCGCCGCTTACAAGTCGTGATGCAACTCGAAGCCGCAGCCGTGGTCCAGGGCGTACGCGTTCACCTGTAGAAAATCGTAGCAGCCGTACCGTAAGTCTCGGTCCAAGCAGTCGAGAGGAAGGCGATTACGACTGACGAGTAGTCGGTCTAGTTCCTGTTCACATTCAAGAAGGACAAGGTTGCGCTATCGTGATACTGGGCGTCCCAGGACACAGTCGCAATCTCCAGGGTGGCACGACATATGTCACGCGGAATCAAGGTATTCGCCTAGGTGCAGAGCTTCTCGCCTTTGTACACCATCCCGTGAAGAAACACATCGTGATCGTGAGTAAAATAATAGCCTGTTTATCAAAAACTTTATGAATGCACTTAAGGGTATAAATAATACAAGCGATCACGATAGGTTTCCTGTTTTAGGCAATGTAATTCCAAATTTTGACCCTTAATGTAAGGAACAAACGATTGATACGTGGCTTCATAAAGTCGACGAATGTGCACAGATCTATAACTGGAACGATAGACAAGTAGGCACTATGCCTTACCGAAATTAACAAGAATAGCTAAAACCTGGTATCAGGGTCTACCCTTACTATTATTTTCTTAGCCAGAGTGAAAATTAAAGCTGAGGGAATATTTTCCAACTAGGGATAATCATGCAGATTAACTAAAGAAATGCTGAATAAAAAGGTACGCTATGGGGAATCATTGGAAATGTATTACTAAGCTAAATTGCATCTTCTAAACCGTTGTGAAATATCTGGAAAGCGTGCAGTTGACTATGAGATAGCAGGTATAGAAGACCGTGGTGTAAGGTTGGAAGCACAAGGGGCAGAATTTTGAAAACCTGAATTGCTACACAACTTTTTTTTAAGAAAGTAAAAGTAAGTCAAGATTAGATAAATTAGCAGTTAAAGGTTAAGGATAGAGATAAGGGATCAGAAAATAACGCATTCACCGGTAATAAAGTACCTAGGTCACAGTTTCTAGAAGCCAACTGATGCAGTATGGTCTGCTACAATTGTAAAGAAATCGGTCACTTTTTTTCTCGATGCACAAAGCCGAAGACTCAATGTTCTGAATGCAAGTTATTAGGACATAAGCACCCTGAGTGCCCTGAGACAAATCAAAGTAGCAGCGAGAAACCAAAACAATATTAAAAATAGGAAATACAGGTGATTCCAGTGCCAAGTATAAAATGCCTAATTAAATAAATGGGTTGTTTTCAGAATGTCTCGTTGATTTGGGAAGCGAGGGTACTTTGGTCCGTCTTAATAAAGCTCGGCGTTTAGGACTAGACTAGAAGGTAGGAAAGGTGCCACTATTAAGAGGAATAGGTAACTTTCCATATTGTCTCCTTGGCAAATCTAACGTCACGATTAAAGTGCAGAGTGTAGTAGAAAATCACGTGGAGATATTGGTAGCAGATGATCACTAAATAAATTGTTCTGTACTAGGTCACATTTTCACCAAAAGGCCTCTAGTCTAAATAGTAAAGACAGAGTCGGATGTCATTTGTCAGCGGGTTTAGTGAAGTTTGTTTTGATTTTTCGCTCTTATGCGTGATGAACACTCGCATAGGACGCGGCGAATTAAACGCGATCCCAGTTAGCTCGCGTAATTCTTTCTCGTGAGATATTTACGTGAATAAAACTGTGCGCAATATTGAAGGTCATGAACATTACTTGTTGACCGGCGAGTACCAATTAACACAAGGTGCGGGTAGGGTTCTCGTTCAGAATATCGTTGCAATCAAACTGGTTGAAGAAAGAGGTAGTCTTATAACTAGGAGCCACACTATAGCTGAGAGTGCAAGTTCAAAAATTTGATTTTAGTGATCAACCACCAATAGATGAATCACCAATCAGCTGCGGAGAAAAGTTAGCAAAAGATCAAAAGGAGTCTTTGAAGGTATTGTTAGATAAAATATAGGTATTGTTTTTTTAAATGGTTTAAAATATCTTGGGTTTACAACGAAAGCGGAAATGGTCATTCAACTGAATGACCACGACCCTGTCGTTAACAGCCCATACCGGTTGTCTTTTACCGAACGCTGCCTAGATCAAGGAAAAGCTAGAACTAGAAAGTGGTATTATAAGGTAGTCTAACATTTCGTACGCGAGCCCTATAGTACTTGTTCTTCGTAAATGTAATTTCTTTTATGACAAAATAGACTACCTGGGATACGAAGTCAGTTCAGAGGGTGTTAGACCAGGGTCACTCAAAACAGACTCCATATTCAAATTTCTCGGAAGGTTTTTGCTATCTTCTTTAGGCGGTTTTTTGCAGGATTCGCCTTAATAGCATGCCCTTTGACTTGCCTGCTAAAAAAAGACTACTTGAAGTTGGGGTAGCGAAGAACTGAAATCATTTGGAAAATTAAAACAGATTTTAGTACAAATACCGGTCCTTGGACTTTATGATCCTAGTGCACTAACCCAACTTCACACCGACGCGAGCAAGTACGGGGTAGCCGGCATTTTAAAGCAAAAGTATCTGGGGTGTTCAAACCCGTCGCTTATTATAGCAGGCAAACCAGTCCAGATAAGCAAAAATTGCACCCCTTCGAGTTAGAGAACCTCGTTATTATTGCCTCATTGGATAGGTTCAGGCATTAATAATAAATAATAAATAAATGTTTATTTGACAAAAAAACACATTGTTAACATCAAGTGTACTTACGTATAACTAATTACTAGCTCAATACTGATAGTTATAGTTTTGCAGTTTGTACATGTAAGTATGTACCTATGTATTATTATAATAGGACTTAATCAAGACATTTAGAATAAAAATTTACGTTACAGTGAATAGGTGCAATATAGGTAGGTACAAGCAAAAAGTGTTGAAACTGTAACTTAACATATGTGTACTTAGATATTTAACATACGTCCTTTCCAGGAATTCACAACAATGTAGTATGTTGCTACACCTACTCACATAGAAGAAGTAAGTAGGTCTACATTCTAAGGCGATGTAATCACCTATATACAAGTAGGTCACAAAAGTAGGTATTTAGTTAACATGCAATGATGATTAACATTCAATGACTCATGAACTCTGTATCCCACACTAAGACTAAGTAGTAGGTACTGAAGATTGGCTTTCAACGGTCGAAGACATTAAAAATATCGCGAAGATTTTAGACGATTCTACATGTAAAGATGCCGTTGACATATTAAAGAAATTACAAACTTGTAAATGAGCGGGTATATTGTATAATTGATGAAAAACCATTTGTAGAGTTGTCCCAAGTGGCACCAGATGGCAGCTATTGAAAGCTAATCATGACATGACGATGTGGGACACTTTGGGTTCGACTAAACTTTGGCGCGCTTACTAACTACTTATTGGTTTCCAAAGATGAGACGGTTTGTAAGAAAATACGTCTCGGCTTGGTGAACCACACTCTATCCCTAAAGCTACCATACCATTCCATACCATACATGCGGATCATCTCGGTCCTTTTATCCGCACTAAGCATGGCAATACACCTATCCTTGTTATAGTAGACACGTTTACTAAATTTGTTGACATCACCGCTGTGCGAAAAACTAAATCAGCCACAAGCATTAGAGTATTCAGAGAGCATTTTAGTTACTTCGGCGTGCTGACCCGTTTGATTACGAACCAAGGGACTAGCTTCACTAGTAGGCAGTCTAAAACATTTACTTAATCATGTGGTATAAAGCACGTGCTCAATGCTATCGCCACACCCCGAGCGGTCGGTCAAGTGGAACGGTATAACCGTACAATTTTGACAACGCTCGGGTGATCATGACAAACCAAAACGTTTATGGGATGATCATTTACCAAACATACAGTTGGGTATCAATACCACAGTACACGCCACCACCAAGAAGACTCCAGCAGACATTCTTTTCGGGCGATCAAATCAAATGATGTAATAAACGAAGTTACGTCTGAGGTTGAGGATAGTCTGGACGATGTTAGGGTTACGTTTGGTGAGCTCATTAGAACACAACAGGATAAGGACAAGAAATGGTATGATAGATACAGGAAAATGGGAATTCGTTTCAAGAAAGGTGATTTGGTTAGAGTAGTGATAGCCGTGACCGAAATAGAGGTACAGTCTAAGAAGCTCGAACCTAAATGTAAAGGCCCTTGCAGAATAAAAAAAAGTGCTCCCCAAAGATAGGTTTGTGGTCGAGGACACACCTCTCACAAAGACTAGTAAGAGGTACGAGGCTGTGGTAGCCATTGATAAAATATTATAATGGATCTGCTTTAACGAACCCGTATCAACCGATTGTGAACCCGAATGTAAGAATGCGAATCTGAATGTGAGTAAAGAGAGAGAAAAAGTTGTAAATAGCTGTATAGTAATTTCATTCGCATTAATATAAATGAATATTGTACATAGAATTAAATAAGCAGGCAAATCAGAACGCTTATTATGTTATTAAATTGTTCGCCTTCAATTCCATTGTGTATTCTTAATATAGGTATACACTTTAAGAAAATAAGAAACTGGTATTAGTTCTAAGTTTGGAAGATTAATGTCATGTATCTAAATTATTTCATGTGCTAATGGCTGAAATATTTGCTGGTCAAGGTCATGGACCAGTAAATACCGATTCATTGGTTAGAGTCATGTACTGATGAGTTGGTGTGGGGTATCAGGTAACAGATGCCGCTCATTTTAGCGATTGGCGCTTTAGTATATCTACTGGTCAAGGTCATGGACTAATACATATACTGCCGATATAAAAGATACAGATTGTAAGTGTCAGGTAACCGACACCCTTAAAGGTTATAAACATTTTTGTTAATCTGTTATATTGAAAGTAATGATGTGGTTTTCACTTTGGATGATTAATGTCATGTGTCATCTAAATTATTTCATGTGCTAATGGCTGAAATATTTGCTGGTCAAGGTCATGGACCAGTAAATACCGATTCATTAGTTAGAGTCATGTACTGATGAGTTGGTGTGGGGTATCAGGTAACAGATGCCGCTCATTTTAGCGATTGGCGCTTTAGTATATCTACTGGTCAAGGTCATGGACTAATACATATACTGCCGATATAAAAGATACAGATTGTAAGTGTCAGGTAACCGACACCCTTAAAGGTTATAAACATTTTTGTTAATCTGTTATATTGAAAGTAATGATGTGGTTTTCACTTTGGATGATTAATGTCATGTGTCATCTAAATTATTTCATGTGCTAATGGCTGAAATATTTGCTGGTCAAGGTCATGGACCAGTAAATACCGATTCATTAGTTAGAGTCATGTACTGATGAGTTGGTGTGGGGTATCAGGTAACAGATGCCGCTCATTTTAGCGATTGGCGCTTTAGTATATCTACTGGTCAAGGTCATGGACTAATACATATACTGCCGATATAAAAGATACAGATTGTTAGTGTCATGTAACCGACACCCTTAAAGGTTATAAACATTTTTCTTAATCAAGGTCATGGATTAACAAATACATTTAAGAGTCTATTGTAAAGTGACTGTTTTTGAGCTTTATTTAGATTCTATATGTTCTACTATAATGTTTAGTTAATGTGATGTAACCGACATCCTCAATGGTTATAAACAACTTTTAATGTCATATAAATCGATTGTAAAGTAAAGCATTTAAGATTTATTTAGGTTTTAGATACCGAAATGTACTTCTACACTGACTTGTAGTCAAATTGAGTAATTATGAACTTAGATAATAATATATACTCGAGACAAGTAAAATGTATAATTTATATGATATAATAGAGTAATGTCTTTTTAGTAATTACACAACAACGAGGGACTCGTTGGAAACCGGATGGCCGAGCTGTTATAAATATTTAAATGATACTTACAATTTATAATATTAATTTCGATGATTAATTACAATTATTTCCATAAATTTGTATGATAAAAAGTAGTTGTATCAACTTCGGGTGATTGGTCGAGGTTTTGACAGGTATCGACGCAACCCCACTTCACAAAGTGCTTCGGATCCCGTCTCCGAATTTATCGGAGACGGAGTCCGACGCCATGACGTGGGAGACCGTGTCATCGCGCGGCTCCAAAAAGAGGAGGAAAAGACGACTGGAGGAGGACGAAGGGGACCTAAGTGACCCTTTACCGTCACCTTAGGTCCCAGCCGCGCGACACGGCAAAGGACGTGGCAGAGGAAAGCCACCCACGACCGGTCAGTATGTCGGCCTGGCGAAAGCCAAGGCCGAGCTGAACCGGGCGCGTGCGGAGGAGCTGAGGCTCATGGACGAGAAGGATCTGGCGGATGAGCTGCAGCGGAAGAGGGTGGCATCTACGGCCGCCCAGTTTCTGAGGGTACCGGAGCCTCCGGCTACCAACCTGAGGCTGGGCAACTGCAATGCCGCTCACCTTGAGGAGATCCTCCTGGACTCGGTGGACACTGTCCTTACAGTGGCCACCAAGTCCAAAAATCTGAAGGGCACATGCGTGAGGGCCCTGAAGAACGCTGCGATGACCATCAAAGCGTCCTTCCAGGAATCCCGGTCCCGCACGATGCCCGAAGAGATGGCCTTGCTGGTCAAGGCCAATCAGCAGCTGGCGGCGGAGCTAAAGGAGCTCCGTCGCCAAATGGACGAGATGAGGGCAGCCCGGGCTACGGCGCCAGTTGCGCAGGCCCCCACCCCCCTCGTCAGTGACGAGGCGATGCGGAAGGTCATGGTACAGGTGGGCACCATGATCAACGCTCGCTTCGAAGGCTTAGAGGAGCGGTTGTTGCCGGCGAAGACCCTCAGACCCCCTCTCGCTGCAGATCGGCGAGGGGTGTCTGAGGAGCAACCGACAGCGTCTACGAGTCGAGGAGCTGCCCCGGCGATCGCCCCGGTGCAGAGGAAGAAGCCTGGCTCTGGGGAGCAACCAGTTGCGACCACAAGCCAAGGAGCTGCCTCGGTGAACACCCCGGGGCAAAAGAAGAAGACCAAAGGCAAGGCTGTGAAGGGCCCTGCTCCTGCGGTCGTCACGACTGAGGCGTGGCAAGTGGTGGCCAGGCTCGGCTTGGAACGAAGGAGGGACAAGGGAGTGGAGGCGGTGCGGGCGGAACCCAAGGAGAAGGGGCCCGCTCGTCCGGCTCCGACACCGAAACCGGTCCCACCTCCACCACCGCCCACCAGGAAGAAGCCTGCCCCGAAGACAAAGGGCACGGCCAAACTCCGCTCGCCCCGGACCGCAGCTGTGGTTATTACGCTGCAACTGGGGGCAGCGGAGAAAGGGTTGACCTATGCTGGAGTCTTGGCAGAAGCCAAGACCAAGATCAAATTGGGTGAACTGGGTGTGCCGCCGTTGACCATCCGAACGGCGGCCACTGGAGCTCGGATCTTGGAGGTCCCCGGCGCGGACAGTGCCGCGAAAGCGGATGTCCTTGCCGACAGACTCCAGGAGGTATTTAAGGAACAAGCCGAGGTCAAGATTTCCAGGCCAACCACCACGGGGTGCTAGGTCAGATTACCTCCTCGTGTGCCCGAGTGCTGCTAGTCCTCTTGGATACGGTTTATCCCGGGGGAAGAACAGTATTTCGGGACGGTGCATCCTGGGCAACGGTTAACAACTTCTCTTCACGGGATCTCGTTGACCGTTGGCGAAAGATCTGACACGGTGGGCTCCTCCGCGTATCCCTATGAAGCTAGCATAGGGCACAGTGGACGGGGCAAGGGGTGGCTGGTTCGGTGGAGCTATCCCCGAGAAGAGGGCTGTGAAGCCCATGGAGCGGCAGTGGGGTCATCTTCGGCCACTCTGTCGGGCTAAGCTTGGGGCAGCTGTCTGACGGCAGCTGCAGTCGACCTGCGGGTCGTGGGATGGCAGACCTTTAAGGCCTGCGGCGCGGCAGGGAGGGTCAACTCGGCCACCCTGTCGGGCAAATAATGGGAGAGTAGCTGTTTTACTGCAGTTGCAGAGGACCTTCGGGTCGTGGGATGGCGGGCCTGCAAGGCCCGCGGCGCGACAGGGAGGGTCAACTCGGCCACCCTGTCGGGCTTCTGGCTTCTCCGAATCCTACGGTTTGGTGCCCGCTTATGGGATGCATGGTCGGGGGGAACTCGGCCTCTAGGGCACCACAACAAGGGGACCTCACCCCTTAAAAAGGAAAAAAAGCAACATGGAAAATACGGCGAATGATAATATTCCCCAGGTGGGTAAATCCCACCCTCCGACAGGAGGCTGCCCCGACGTATCTGGGGGGGGGCAACATCCGCCTCGTGGGCTCCGGCCCACGTACTAACGACCACAGCAATCTCAAATTGGACTCTGAAAATGCAAGTGAATTAGTAGCACGCGCATCTTTGTGCGGCATAAAGGAGGTGAGAGTTCTTCTGGAGCGTACCCCGGATATTGCACTTGGTGCGACTGAGATACGCTCGAAGAACTCCATAGTAGAAGTTGAAGCCACTGGTGGCTCTCCCGCATCCTCTCTGGGCACGGGTGGGTCCCCACTGGCTGTGGAAAATGAGCTCGGCGACTTCCATCCCAACATGTCGGAGTCTGACTCCGATATGAGTTGTGTGACAGTGTCGTCTCGCGGCTCTGGAGCTTCGCTGTCCCGCTCACTGCGAAAGCGCCGGAGAAATGGGGAGGGGGAAGACTTGGGGGACTCCTTACCGTCACCCAAGCTCCCTGCACGGCGTGGAAGAGGGCGTACGACTACGACTGGCGCCGAGAGAAAGGCAGCCTCACAGGAGGCTTGCGAGGTAGAAAATGGGTGGGCAACAACAGCCGCCCAATTCAGGAAAGTTCGTCCACCTGAGCCTACATCTGTATCCCTTGGTGAACAGGATACGGCTCAGCTGGAGGCATTGGTGTTGGCCTCGGTTAACACGATTCTGACAGTGGCTACCACATCAAAGAATCTCAAGGGCACGAACGTTAAGGCCCTCAAGGACGCCACGGCAACGATAAAGGCGTCCTTCCAGGAGTCAAGGGCCCGCTCGATGTCCGAGGAAGTAGCCCTCCTGGTGAAGGCCAACGAAAGGCTGGTAACGGAGGTCAAAGTCCTCCGTCGTGAGATGGAGCAGATGCGGGCTCTCAGAACAGAGCCGGCAGCTAGACAGGGGCCTACAATCATGGTACAAGTTGGCACCATGATGACCGCCCGACTCGAGAACCTGGAGGAGAGGCTCCTCCCGGAAGTACGGGTGAGACCTCCCCTGGCTGCTAGGAAAAAGGAGTCAATGGGTGCTGTGGCAGCGAGCACTACGCCCAAACCCAAACCCCGAGGGGAAGCACCTGCCGCGTCGGCACGTGTTGGGGCAGAAAGCACTGCACCTACACCCAAGCCCCGAGGGAAAGGGAAAGCGGGTACTACACCGAAGGCGACAGCTGGCAAAGCAGTGTCCCGCCCATTGTCTGCTGCTGCAGAGCCAGAGTGGACGAAAGTGGTGAAAAAGGGCTCCAGCAGGAGGCAACGCTAGAGGGTAGCAGGACCTCGGGAGTCAAGTCCTACTCCATCGGTGCGAGCGCAGCCGCAGAAACCAGCGCCAAAGCCCGCAAATGCGAAGGCACCCAAACTCCGGCCTCCACGTACTGCAGCTGTGGTTCTCACACTGCAACCAGGGGCGGCGGAGAAAGGAGTCACCTACGCAAAGGTGTTGGCGGAGGCAAAAAGCCGCATCAACCTTGGGGTCCTAGGTGTGCCACCCCTGAGAATCAGGACTGCGGCCACCGGCGCCCGCATCCTTGAAGTTCCAGGTGTGGACAAGGGCATAAAGGCGGACTCCCTGGCTGAAAAGCTTCAAGAGGTGTTCCAGGGGTCTGAGGTGAGAGTATCGAGACCAGTAGCCACTGCAGATCTGCGTGTGAGTGGTCTCGACGACTCAATCACCCCTGATGAGCTGGTGGATGTGATAGCCAGTACTGGCGGCTGCGCTCCATCGGCTGTCAAAGCCGGAGCGATCAGGAGAGGCGCTGGTGGAATGGGAGCCGCATTTGTGCGGTGCCCCATGACAGTAGCCGCAAAGATACGGGACAATGGAGGCCGGCTTCTGATTGGTTGGGTGGCGGCACAGGTCCGGGTTCTAGAAGCTCGACCCCGCCGCTGCTACCGTTGCCTTGCACTTGGCCACGTTGTGGCCTAGTGCAAGTCCGAGGTTGACCGCAGTGATGAGTGTTATCGCTGCGGTCAAAAAGGCCATAAGGCCAATGAGTGCTCTGCCGCTCCTCGCTGCACCCTCTGTGCTGCAGCGGGTAAGGCGGCGGACCACCTTTCCGGGGGCAAGGCTTGCGCCAAGCCCCCGGCTAAAATAAGGAGAAAGCGCAAGGCTGCTGCGTCTGAGGCTAAGGCCAAGACGCAGCCGCCTGGCCATAATACGGGGCAGGAGGTGCGCATGGGGGAAAGTTAGTTATGGCCCTGACTTTCCTTCAGGCTAACATCAATCACTGCGCCAATGCTCAGGCTCTTCTGCTGCAGACCTTGGCGCAGCGATTAATTAAGGTGGCGGTGATTTCGGAGCCATACTCGGTCCCACCCAGATCTGACTGGGTAGGGGACCTTGATGGCTTGGTGGCCATCACCACCCAATCACCGGCCCACTCCCCTTCACTCGAAGGAGTGACGAGGGGCAAGGGATTTGTCGCAGCTAGAGTAGGACACGCTTTGGTCGTGGGGGTCTATCACTCCCGCAACAGACCCCTGCACGAGTTCGAGACCCTCCTCGGCGAGGTAGGGGCCATCATTGCTCAGGCCCGCCCCCGCCCCGCGATCGTCCTTGGGGACTTCAACGCCAAATCCACGGCGTGGGGCTCCCCGACGACGGATCCGCGGGGCCGCACGGTACTGGAGTGGCTGACTGAGGTTGGTCTATGCATATTAAACTGCGGGACGGAGAACACTTGCGTCCGTCAGCGGGGTGGCTCAATCGTCGACTTGACGCTTACCACCCCAGACCTCGCCTGCTATATACGCGACTGGCAGGTGCTGGTGGACGAGGAGACGCTTTCCGATCACCGGTATATTCGGTTCAGCGTCTCCTCGTCCCTGACGGACATAGTGAGAGAAGGATTGCGTGAGATCGGCCCGCGATGGGCCCTGAAGCACCTCAACGCTGAAGTACTGCAGGAAGCGGCCCTCGTCTTTGCGTGGAGTTACTCTCCTCCAGGGCAGGTCCCAGTGGACATGGACTTAGCAGCGGACGGGCTGTGCGAGGCCATGTCAGTCATATGTGATGCTGCGATGCCGCGCGCACGAGCCCGTCAGCCCAGGCGACAAGTCTACTGGTGGTCGGAGGAGATTGCCGAACTACGCCGACACTGCGTGATGAGGCGCCGCCGATACCAGCGGTATCGGAGGCAAAGGCGGCGGGAGAGTGAGGTGTCACAGTCTCTTTACGCCGCTTACCGCGAGGCTTCGAGGGCACTGAGCGTGGCAATCGATGAGGCCAAAAAACAGGCTTGGGAACAACTGCTGGCGGGGCTTGAGCGTGACCCGTGGGGCCGCCCGTACAACTGGGCGAGGCAAAAGCTCCGCCCTTGGGCGCCACCCACCACTGCCACGCTCCAGCCAGTTGTACTCCAGAGGGTGGTTGAGGGCTTGTTCTCCGGTGCACCGGGGACTGAATTCACGCCTCCCACCGCGATACTGGCCTCGTCGAGCAATCCCAATGTGACTGAGGACGAGCTTACCCCCATCTCAGCCGGAGAGATGGGTGCTGCAATACTCAGAATGAAGGCCAAGAACACGGCACCTGGGCCTGATGGCATACCAGGTCGTGCTTGGGCCCTCTCCTTTGACCACCTGGGACCCCACCTGAAGGCCCTGTTTGACAGGTGCATAAGGGAGGGAAAGTTCCCCAAACGGTGGAAGAGGGGCAAGCTCGTCCTCTTAAGGAAGGAGAACCGTCCCGCGGATGAGCCCTCGGGCTACCGCCCGATTGTGCTGCTTGACGAGGCGGGCAAACTGTTGGAGCGTGTTGTCGCTGCCCGCCTCGTTAAGCACCTTGAGACGACAGGGCCCGACCTGGCTCCTACTCAGTTCGGGTTCCGGAGAGGCCGATCGACGCTGGACGCCATATCCTGCGTCCGCGGCCTCTCCGAGGAGGCGTGCTCCAGTAGTAGCGTGTTACTCGCTGTGTCGTTGGACATAGCCAACGCTTTTAACTCGCTGCCCTGGAGCACGATACTCGGAGGACTGGAACACCACCGAGTGCCCCGGTACCTCCAAAGCCTCGTCGGGGACTATCTCTCTAACAGAGAGGTAGTCTTCCCTACGATGAACGGAGAGGGACGAAGTCCCATGTCGTGCGGCGTTCCACAGGGGTCCGTTCTAGGCCCTCTTTTATGGAACATCGGATACGACTGGGTGCTTCGTGGCGCTAACCTCCGTGGCGTCGGCATCGTTTGTTATGCCGACGACACATTGGTTACTGCCCGGGGAAAGACGTATTCGGAGGCGTCGATTCTGGCCACTGCTGCTGTCGCGACAGTCGTGGCCAGAATCCGGAGGCTAGGTTTGGTGGTGGCGCTCCATAAGTCCGAGGCCATATATTTTTACGGCCCCCGACGGGCGCCACCGGCAAACTCTGCCATAGTGGTGGGAGGAACCTCCATTCCAGTCAGGACGACGCTGAAGTATCTCGGCGTCGTCCTTGACAGCAAGTGGAGGTTCGAGGCGCATATGCGGCAGCTGTCCCCCAAACTTTTGGGGACAGCTGGCGCATTGAGTCGCCTTCTTCCGAACACCAGAGGAGGAGGAAGTAGCTGCCGCCGCCTCTATACAGCGGTGGTTAGCTCCATGGCCCTCTATGGTGCTCCCATATGGGCGGGATCCCTGCGGCGCAATGGGATAGCCGTCCTGCTGGCGGCCCAGAGAGTTATGGCGGTGAGGGTATGTCGCGGATACCGAACACTCTCACATGAGGTGGCGTGTGTCCTCACCGGACTGCTCCCATGGGACCTTAAGGCGGATGTCCTGGCCTCGGTCTATCAGCGCAGAGCGCAAGCGCGGGAGCGGGACGAGCGACCGGCACCGCGGGAGGTGGCGCATTGGCGTGATCGGGCCAGGGCGTCAGCTCTTGCCACATGGAGGGATAGGCTTCTTGCAGGGCCCACACAGAGGGGGGCCGGCGCTCAACGACTCCTTGAAGCGATCCGGCCTGTACTTGAAGAGTGGGTGCGAAGAAGGCATGGTGGCCTCTCTTTCCGGCTGACACAGGTTCTCTCAGGACATGGTTGTTTTGGGAGACACCTCTGCAACGTCGCACGGATAGAGCCCACCCCGGCATGCCACCAGTGCGGCTGCGTCGAGGACACCGCCCAGCACGCGCTGGAGTCATGCCCAGAAGGAGCGGGACCGCGGCGATCCCTGATCGCGGTTGTAGGATCCGATCTCTCCTTGTCGGCCATTATTATGAAGATGGTCGGTGACGAGAGGTCGTGGGAAGCAGTGGCCTAATTCTGCGAAATTATTGTTTCGCAGAGGGAGGCGGAGGAGCGGGAGAGGGAGAGAAACCCTCTCTCTCATCCGCTCCGGAGGGCGCGGACACGGAGGCGAGTCAATCGAGCTCGCACTCCGTCTCCGCTCCGAGGACCTGCGGCATCGGCTGCGGGGACGGCCGGTGCCCCCCATCAGGGTTAGGTCCTCACGAGGTGTGGATGTACCCTGTGTTCCGGGGCATCTCACGAGGCGGAAATGGGGTGGGCTCTTTACACCCACCCCAGAGGCTGGGCCTGCGTAGGCGGGCAGCGACGTCGGTGGGGGCTGTGGCTGAATGCACGAGCGGGCCCGCGCCCCCTGCCACCTGTCGACGACGGAGGAACACCGCAGAGGTTTGGTGGGTAGGTCGCCCTTCTGGCGGAGACTCCCACACGCGCACCAGCTCTCCCCAGAGCTGGTGACCAGGGTATAAAATCTTCCTCTGCGAAAAAAAAAAAAAAAAAAAAAAAGGCCAACCACCACCGCTGACTTGAGGGTCACGGGCCTGGACGACTCGGCCTCCTCCGAGGAGTTGGCGAATGCGCTGGCGTCCCTGGGCGAGTGCCCCGTGGCGTCAGTAGCCATCGGCCCCATACGTCGGGGACGCGTACGCGTCGTTGCGGCCAGAGGGCGCGTTCTGGTGGGCTGGGTGTCGGCGCGAGTCGGCATCCTTGACCCCAGGCCACGTCGCTGCTTCCGCTGCCTTTCGTTGGGCCACGTAGCGGCCCAATGCAACGCCGAGGTTGACCGCAGCGACGAGTGTTACCGCTGCGGTCAAAAGGCTCACAAGGCCCGCGACTGCTCCGCTGCCCCCCGCTGCTCACTTTGTGCGGCTGCGGGTAAGCCAGTGGACCACCTCTCCGGGGGCAAGGCATGCGCCAAGCCCCCGTTCAAGCCAGGGGCTCGGCGGAAGGCCGTCGCGACTGAGGCCAAGGCCCAGCCGCGAACGTCTCCCTCTAAAGAAGGAAGGGCGGACAGCATAGAGGTAGGTTAGTATGGCCCTAACCTTCCTCCAGGCGAATGTCAACCACTCCGCCCGCGCTCAGGATTTACTCCTGCAGTGCATGGCGGAGCGGTCGATCAAGGTGGCAGTGGTTGCCGAACCGTACACGGTCCCACCCAGGAGTGACTGGGTGGGGGACCTTGACGGCTTGGTGGCAATCACCACCCAGTCGCCGATTACATCCCCCCCTCTCGTAGGGGTTGCGAGAGGCAGGGGTTTCGTGGCGGCAGGAGTGGGCCCTGTCGTCATCGTGGGTGTTTATCACTCCCCGAACAGGCCCCGTCACGAGCTAGAGGCTCTTCTCGGCGAGGTGGGGACCTTCATAGGTCAGACCCGCCCACGCCCCGTGATCGTCATGGGGGACCTCAACGCCAAATCCTTGGCGTGGGGGTCCCCATCGACCAGTCCGCGGGGCGTCACAGTGTTGGAGTGGCTGGCCGAGGTGGGCCTCTGCGTCGTGAATACGGGGAGTGAAAACACCTGCGTCCGCCAATGGGGTGGATCAATCGTCGACGTGACGTTTGCCACCCCAGACCTCGCCTGCCAAATTCGCGACTGGCAGGTGTTGGTAGACGAGGAGACGCTCTCCGATCACCGGTATATCCGGTTTAGCGTCTCCCCGTCTTCGGCGGACATGGTGAGGGAGGAAACCGGCGAGACCGGTCCGCGATGGGCCTTGAAGCGTCTCGACGCCGAGTTGCTGCAGGAAGCGGCCCTCGTCGAAGCGTGGAACGGCACTCCTCAGGAGGGTGACCCTGTAGACGTGGATGCGTTGGTGGATGGACTGTGTGCGGCGTTGTCGCGTATCTGCGATGCCGCGATGCCGCGTGCAGCAGCCCCACGGTCCAGACGCCAGGTCTACTGGTGGTCAGAGGAGATTGCTGAACTCCGAAGACGCTGCGTGAGGAGGCGCCGCCGATACCAGCGGTATCGTAGGCGAAGGCGACAGGAGACGGAGGTGAGCGAGTCTCTGTATGCCGCCTACCGAGAGGCTTCGATGACCCTTCGCGTGGCCATTGACGAGGCGAAACGGCGCTCCTGGCAGGAGCTGCTGGAAGGGCTAGAGCGCGATCCATGGGGCCGCCCGTACCTATGGGCGCGGCAGAAGCTGCGTCCATGGGCCCCCCCCGTGACCGCCTCGCTCCAACCAGCTGTTCTCCAGAGGGTGGTGGGAGGGCTGTTCCCCGGTCCTCCGGGAGACGATTTCTCGCCACCTTTCACCGTGCCCTCGTCGACCGACCTCGCCGAGGTGGAGGAGGACGAGCCTGCCCCAGTCTCCGAAGGGGAGCTGGGCGCAGCAGTGCTCAGGATGAGGGCCAAGAACACGGCACCCGGGCCAGATGGCATACCGGGTCGTGTGTGGGCTCTCTCCTTGGAGCACCTGGCCCCCGCTCTCAGGGCCCTATTTGACAGGTGCCTTCGGGAGGGGAAATTCCCCAGGAGATGGAGGAGGGGCAGACTCGTCCTCATACGGAAGGAGGGACGTCCTGCGGACGAGCCTTCAGGCTATCGTCCGATTGTCCTGCTCGACGAGGCGGGAAAGCTGTTGGAGAGGGTGATCGCTGCCCGCCTCGTCAAGCACCTCGAGACGTCGGGACCGGACTTGGCGCCCACCCAGTTCGGATTCCGGAGAGGTCGCTCGACGCTGGATGCCATCTCCCGCGTCCGCGATCTCTCCGAGGAGGCGTGCTGCAGTGGCGGCGTGATGTTGGCGGTGTCTTTAGACATCGCCAACGCCTTCAACACGCTGCCCTGGACCACCATACTCGGTGGTCTGGAGTACCACCGAGTACCGCCGTACCTGCGCCGACTCGTCGGCGATTACCTCTCCTATAGAGAGGTAGTCTTCCCGACGACGAATGGGGAGGGTCGGAGCCCCATGGCGCGCGGCGTCCCTCAGGGGTCTGTTTTAGGGCCCCTGCTGTGGAATGTCGGCTATGACTGGGCCCTCCGGGGTGCTGGCCTTCGTGGCGTCGGCGTCATTTGTTACGCTGACGACACGCTGGTCACCGCCAAGGGGGGCACCTACAGGGAGGCGGCAATCCTCGCCACGGCCGGAGTCGCGATGGTCGTGGCCAGGATCAGGATGCTGGGTCTGGAGGTGGCGCTCCACAAGTCGGAGGCCATTTGTTTTCATGGTCCCCGGCGGGCGCCACCTGCAGACTCATCCATAGTGGTGGGAGGAACCTCCATCCCCGTCAGGAAGACGTTGAAATATCTCGGCGTCATCCTTGATAGCCGGTGGAAGTTCGAGGCGCACATGCGGCGGCTGTCCCCCAAATTGTTGGGGGCAGCCGGCGCACTGAGTCGCCTCCTCCCCAATATTGGGGGTGGAGAGGGCAGCTGCCGCCGCCTCTATACAGCGGTGGTCAGCTCGATGGCCCTATATGGAGCCCCCATATGGTCCGGGGGGCTCGATCGGCGGGAGACCGCCCTGCTGATTGCAGCCCAACGGACCATGGCTGTGAGAGTGTGCCGGGGGTATCGGACACTCTCACACGAGATGGCATGCGCCCTCGCTGGTCTTCTACCCTGGGACCTTGAGGCCGAAGTGCTGGCCTCGGTCTACCGCCGCAGAGTGCGAGCGCGGGAGCGGGACGAGCGACCGGCGCCGCGAGAGTTAGCGCATTGGCGCAACAACGCTAGAGCGTTGGCTCTCGCAAGGTGGGAGGTAAGACTTCTTGATGGGTCCATTCAAAGGGGGAATAGTAGTCGACGGCTCCTCGATGCTATTCAGCCCGTTCTCCTCGAGTGGATCACTCGGAGACATGGGAGGCTCTCGTTTAGGCTGATGCAGGTGCTCTCGGGACATGGTTGTTTCGGGAGTTACCTGCATCGCATCGCCCGACGAGAAGCCTCCCCGGCATGCCATCAGTGCGGCTGTGCAGCAGACACTGCCCAGCACGCGCTGGAGGCGTGCCCTGGAGAGGACGAACCGCGACAGACTCTGGTCGCGGTCATTGGGACGGATCTCTCATTGCCGACCATCCTAGCCAGGATGGTCGCCGATGAGAGATGTTGGGAGGCAGTAGCCTCCTTCTGCGAGATTATTGTCTCGCGGAGGGAGGCGGCGGAGCGTGAGAGGGAGAGAGACCCTCTCTCTCTTCCGCTCCGGAGAGCGCGGACACGGGTGCGGGCTAACCGAGCCCGCACTCCGTCTCCGCTGAGAGGGCCTGGGCCGTCGGATGCGGGGGCACCCGGCACCCTTCAGAGATAGGTCCTTTCGCGATGTTGATGCCTCCTCCGTGTTCGGGGCATCACACGAGGTGGAGGGGTGTTCCCATTGACACCCCTCACCGAGGAGGGCCCGCCACTTTACAGCGGGCAGCGGCGTCGACGGGGGCTGTGGTAGAATAATTCGGTCCCACGCCCCCCGTCATCAGTCGAAGACGCTGGAACACCGTGGGGTATTTAGACGGTATGGGCGCCTTTAGCCGAGTCCGTCATACCCCGTATGCCCCCCCGCATACGGCAATGCGTAACAGCATTTCCCCACATAAAAAAAAAAAAAAAAAAAAAGGTATCGACGCAACGACCAATCACAAGCAAGTATAATGGTGGGGATAAGATTAGTCGGCAGACATTATTAGTGGTTTGTCCAGCCATTCGCTTTCCGACATCAGTGCTAGTCAAAGTCAAAGTCCTTACTTCTGAGGGTTGGACCAGTACGGTTCACACTAGGTACACTAAACAGTGTATCCCTTGTAAGCCACGCAACACATTATCAATGGGTCTCTGAAATGTTGCTAGTGCTGTTTTCAGACCAAAATGCATACGAGAAAATTCGTAATGTCCTGAATTTGAACTAAAAGCTGTCTTTTGTCTATCCTCTTCAGCTACTTCTATCTGATGGTAGCCACTAGCAAGGTCTAGGGTAGTAAAGTAAGTACTGCATCCCAACTTGTCAAATAGTTCCGTTATGTTTGGTAGTGGGTATTTGTCGTCGATAGTGATTTCGTTCAGTTTTCGGTAGTCTATTACAAGTCGGTATTTCTTTTCATTAGTCTTGTCTAACTTCTTAGGTACAAGGTGCACGGGTGCACTCCAGGGAGAGTGTGATGGTTTTACTATATTTTTATCTTCTATCATTTTATTTACTTGTCTATTAATTTCGTCATTAATTACTTGGGGTTGTCAGTAAGGTCGTACAAAAATCGGGTCTTCGTTACGTGTTCGGATGTGGTGTTTCACGTTGTTGGTAAAAGTCAATGGTAACTTTTCAGTATAGAAAATGTCTTTATATTTTAGACAAAGTTATTGGATAGATTCTTTTTCTTTAGGGTTCATGTGGTCTAAGCGTAATTTACTAATATTTACAGTTAAGATTTGGTCAATTTCAAAGTCATTCCTGTCGTCAAGTTTATTTATGTCACATTTATTACTGTCATCATATTTTGTTACTGTTAATGGTCTGTCAATTTTTAATGTAATTTCTTCGTCTCGAGTATTTTGTATAATTGTTGTCGCATAACCATTATCACATTTTACTAAGGCGGTAGGTATTCTGACGCCATCACAGAATAACTTGTAGTTAAGAATCGCTTCACCGTTTTTTAAATTAATCGGTAACTTAACTCGTTGTTCGGTACGTGGTGCAAGTTTGAATACATTATTGGGGTTGTATATCATTCATTTTTTATATCGATTTTTGCCTGCAATTGTTTCAGGAGGTCGCTGCCTATAAGTCCGTCGTAACAGCTATCTACAATAAAAATATAGAATTTATGCGTTTCAGGACTGTTAAGGGTTGGAAATAAGGGTATGACTATTACTTCATTATGTCGGCTTGAAGCATGTGTGCTTCTAATTTCGAATGGTTCGTGGTATTTAAAACCTTCAAATAATTCATTTGCCTTTTTGGGACTAATGAAAGATCTTGAACTTCCGGTATCTATCATTAGCTTAGCATTTATTTCCGGTATCACTTTGTATGGCAAGTTTAGTGTATTACAATTAAGCTGTATTATTTCAGGGGTTGGTTGGAGGCATTGATCTGAAAATTTTCATCTTATTGTAAGGCTGGGTCTTGATCATCTTGTTTGTCAGTTGTCTCATAAGTTTCAACGTTGTATGCAGAGTCAATGTCGTTATTTTCATAATAACATTCATTTTTAGGGTTTTCATATATGTCGTCAGTTTCAGATTCATTAAGATTATATAATGCGTTCATTTTGAATCCTTGTGGTTTTACTGGAAGTGTTGTACGCATGCTTACGTCAGTGGATAGCTGAGGTGCTAACCTCTATGTGGGACGGTAACCGAATCGTTGCTGTCCTTGATTTAGTTGGGGTCGGTAGCCAAATTGCTGCTGACCTTGGTTGAAATGAGGACGATAAGCACATTGTTGTTGGGTTTGATTGAATGAAGGTTCATAACCGAAGTGTTGTTGACCTTGATTCAGTTGAGGCCGGTAACCAAACTGTTGAGGAATTTGATTAAATGTAGGTTTGTATCCGAATTGCTGCTGACCTTGTTGGATGTGTTGAGGTCGGTAGCCTAACTGTTGGTTGGGTGTTATACCGAATTTAAATTTCGGTTGCGTTTGCTGAAAGTTTAACGTACTAGGGCCATTTTGGGGAATGCCAAACTTAAAATTATTTTGAGGTTGCGGGTTTGAAGTAAAGAAAGGCTTCATTCCAAATTTGTATATGAAGGGATTATGATTCATAGTTTGAGGTTTTGGCTGCATCGTATTCTGAGATCGCAACATTTTATTTTTTGAATTATATTGTTACATAAAGTTTACTTCTTCGAGAACAATACTAAGTGAATTTTCTAATGTTGTTGAGCATTTGAGGCGCACTATGCGAAGTAAGTCTTCGGGTAAGTTGTACAAAAATACGTTTTTCGACATACTATTGTATATGATGATTTTACTTTGACGTAAATTGACGTCATTAATTAGATTGACTTTGGCAATTAACGTGCTATGGACGTGTTGAATCCTGTTACAGAAATCGAGATAAGATTCACCATTATTTATGTTTAATGTTTCTAGTTCTATTGCTATGCATTCCTCTAAACGGGGATCACCAAAATATTGCTCAAAAGCTACTTTTAAATCAGCCCAGGTATCTAAGTCTTGTCGTTCGCTAACAAGAGCGGCTGCTCTACCTGTCAGTTGTGATGTTAAAAATGTACAAGTCCTGATGTGGATTATTTTCTATCCTACAACAACTTATTAAGTATTCGCATTTTCTTACGAATAAACTTAATAATTTTTCGTCACCGTGGAACTTCGGGACGATGCTTGCAAACTCGCATGGAATGTTACCTGTCTCCATTTTATTAAAACTATTTATAAACAGTTATATACTTAAAGTTGAAATATATAAAGCACTTAATTATATCTATCTAACCTATTATATACTTTAATTTGAAGTATATAAAGTAACTATATTTAATTCAAGTATGTACTCGATGAATTTATAAATCTTTGTATTAATTTTTACTACTAAACTATATTATATTTTTAAATCGATTTTAATTTACACACTTAAACCTTTTTAAAAGAAACCATAAAACACCTTTCAATTTTTGGAAATAGCGTTCGGATAATCTAGATACTTAAGTATAAATTAAATATCGAATAGGATTGGACTACGATTGGAAATAGCGATTAAGGTCTATTCACAGAATGCCCATGTCCCTCGTTGGTAGAGCCTTATTTATCCTCCTCTGGATCATCTTAGCACTCACTCACTCGTTATTATTATGTCATTATGTTCTTGACTTATTTATTTGGTTCGTGGATTTCCGTGAAACGCGTGAAAACGTAAGTCGCGGGGTACTGAAGTTAGAGTAATCGCGACGCGGAAATCCTACCGGCTGGGCCAGTCAAGTCGGGTGCGAGCGGGAGGAGCTGTTAAAAATTCAATTTATTTGTTTAAGACGTCTCGACACCAGAAATATCAATTAATGTAAAGGACAATACATGACTTTTTAGGAGAGCCAAAAAAACATTTTTTTTACAAATATCATCTGTAACTTTTTGTCATTTTCCCCTATCTAAAATATGTCTAAGACAAAGTTTCTTAGAATTTTCTCTTCTTTATAACTACAAACAAAAGATTTACGTAAACGTCTGCGTTTAGAAAATAGCATGTCCTTTACATTAAAAAAAGTTGGTTAGTTGTCCTTTACGGCACTGCATTTTTCAATGTAAACTATCCCATATTAAAGTAAGCACCAAGTTTAATAGGAAACTACAATACAAACGTACTGTAAAGGACATAAACAACTATGAATTGAATGAAATATGATGTTTGATAAACTATTAAGAACTTGTATCATGTAATTTTGGAATATAATATGTTCTAACTAATAAAAACTTCTCTTAAAAATATATCTGAGTCTGAGGTAGGTTCTTATCAACGTGATGGGAACACTGGATGGAAAACTAATAGAAGGTTAGTCTCTACTAATATAATAAATAGCTAGGGTTTGTATGTACTTAGTATGTTTGTAGCAAATATACTGAAAACTACTGGACGAATTTCAATAATTATTCTTTCATCATTAGAATGCTGCGAGTAAAATATGAGTAAAATATATTTTTTTTAAATTAAGGATCCTGTCTTTCTTCAAAAATGTAAACTAAGGTAATAAAAAACACCAGGATCTGTAATACGTGGCCGGGACGGGCCTTTAGCAAAAATAAATAAAAAAACATAGATCAAAATATTTTTTTATTGCAGACTTTTTTTAATCAATACAAATATTTGAACACAGTGTCATTTTAATATAAACAAAACTCCCTTTTTAGTCGGGGATTAAAACATAACAGTCATTCTCAGAGATCAAAACAATTCACAATACAAACATTGTATTTCTGAACTTACTGTTATAGTTAAGATAATTAATGTACCTTTTCTTCTTTTAATTATTTTTAAACATCTTAAATCCACAAATAAGAATCAATAAAAATATTTGAATACAGTGACATTTCAAAATCAACAAAACTCCCTTTTTAGTCGGGGATAAAAAAATAACAGTCTTTCTCAGAGATCAAAACAATTTACAATACAAACACTGTATTTCTAAACTTACTATTATAGAGTATAATTAATGTACCTTTTCTTCTTTTAATGATTTTTAATCATCTTAAATCCACAAATCAATAAAAATATTTGAATACAGTGACATTTCAAAATCAACAAAACTCCCTTTTTAGTCGGGGATAAAAAAATAACAGTCTTTCTCAGAAATCAAAACAATTTACAATACAAACATTGTATTTCTAAACTTACTATTATAGAGTATAATTAATGTACCTTTTCTTCTTTTAATTATTTTTAATCAGTCTTAAATCCACAAATTAAGAATCTTCATTTATGGTATAGTATGTCATTAAATCAATTAAATCGTCAAACCTTTATTCATCATCATGTTCATGAGTTGACTCTTCATTGTCAGTATGATTAAGTGTATCTTTTATAATTGATTTGTTGAGAAGACTTATATATTCCCTATGGAATCTTTTAGGAATTATTCCATTGTCACATAACTTTTTTAGATCGTTAAATTTTGCAACGGAAATCGGCAGTCTTTCTTTGTATAGACGCGGCAAATCATCTATTTTCCATCGTTTTATTTCCAATCTGGGTAGTGAGCCTGTTTTATCCAGATCAGAATTCCTGTCTTTTGTCGTTGTTTTAGCTCTTACAGAACTCCTTTTTCCTATTCCTTTACCTTTTCCCTTTTCTTCGTGCTGTCTATATAATTCTATTTCATGAGACGTACCATTCTCTAACATAGTGTATTTTATCTCAATGTTGCTCAAGTTAGCTTTCTTCATAGTGCAAATTCTTATGTTTTTGAAATGCAGATCTTTATTTTTCAGAGTAGTTTGAGTGAACACAGAATTCTCGAGATTGTTGAAGTTAATAAAATCCGTATGTTCTAAAACACTAACATTATATGGCGTCGTTTTCTAGCACTCTGCATAAAATTAGGCCATTGAGAAGGTGCCCAAACAATTATCTTCTTAACTTCCCTTTCATGGACAGCATGCATGCTGTCAACTGGCATGTATGTATGACCCGCCAAAAGGTAATTTATTTGTATTACATTTAGATTTTCAGAGTTCTCTAAGAAGCTTTTAAACATTGAAATGATGACCTTATTTTTATTTTGTCCTGAGAAATTGTCACAATATAATAATAACTTTTTCACTCCTCTATTATCTACTTCTTGCAAATATTTGTATAAACATGTCGCTATTTCGCAGCTTCCTCTTTTACCATCTGCCTCACCCCATGTATAACAATATCCTTTCTGGGTTCTGTTGTCATATACAGTAAAATTATACACAGCATATTTTCTAGCATAGTACAATTGCATACTTTCGCCATATGGTGTTGCTAATACCTTTTGAAGATCGAAACTAGCTACAAGTAACGAATGATCGGATACTTGATTTTGATGAAAGTGGAAGCGTTTGTAAGTGGCCTCTTTTTCTATTAAATGGGTCTCGAGTTGACCAGCATCTGTGCTCATATCAGGATTATTTTCTTGCTTAGTGCATAAGAAACATTTGTCTTTTTTGGAACCTGAAATGCGTAGTTATACTCCTTAAATATTTTTATGAACAATTTTTCGCTTAAGCAGACTGCGGATAAACCCTCGCAGTGTTTAGTATACAACCTATATAAATTTGACAAATTTTTAAATTGTTCAGGCAAATATAGTTTAGTAGAGTTTTTTCGGCTGTAGTGGGATGGTAAGGCTGGTAGTGATTCTATGTATGTTCTTGCGTTTGTTTTTGTAGCTTCGTCCTATTTATTTTCAGCTGTACGTGTTCGTAAATCATCTTGGGATAGTCCTTCTTTTGCATTATTAAGAGTGTACAATATGTATGTTTGGCTTATATCCAATGTCTTCATAATGAATTGTTGACACACTTGCCTGCGCCCTTCGTCTTCGTTAATATAATACTCATAAGTTAAGGTACGTCTGCTAATATTTTTTGTCTTCTGTCGCTTAACGTCAATTGCTCTAGAACATTGCACAACCCAGTATCTTTTTTTTTCATTACTGAGTCCCCAAAAAGAGGTAAATATAGATTTCCTTCTCTCTTCTGTAATTTCATAACACTTTCGGCTACATTTTTCCTCTTTACAAGGATTTTCCTGTAATGTTCTCTCTTTTTTTATGGTACCAGATTCTGTTTCATAGGATAAACCTTTTTCTTTTAAACATTTCCGTACTTTGCGCTTATTTTCAGTCTTTTTTTTCTTCCTTGGTATTATTTCCTTCTTCTGTTTGTCTGTGTCATTCCTTCTGGTTTTCTTCCGTTTTCTTTTTTTTTATGTCGACTTCGGAATTGTCCGTAGTCATTTCTTTGTCTGACCAACAGTCAGAACTTCCTGCAGAAAAGTCTTCATCTTCGATCTCTGTTTGTAAATCTGTTTGAAAATCCATGCATGATTTTACAAATTTTGACCTCGTTTGGCGTTTCTTCTTAGAATCCGTAACATTTATGTTTGAATTAATGTCATTTTCCGTTTCATTTATAATAAAATCATCATTAGGGGGAGTATTTAAACACATGTTAGAGGTACAAGGGACATTTTCTATAGTCAAAACTTCATTATTATGGATATCAATAAATGTTTCTTTTGCAAGTATAGTTGGAGATGTTTCATTTTCAGTAATTACTCGTATATTATTATTTTCGTGCTGTAAATAATCAAGGAATTCTGCGGCGCTTTTTCTAAAGGCGTTATTTGTGATGTTTACGTAGTTTTCACATGATGTCGGAATATTATGAATATAACTATTCAGTTCTCCCCCTATAACATTAACTTGAGATGATGCACCACCCATCGGAGGTACAGAATCAGAATTAGGTGCGTTATTTCCCGCTGGAGCTTGTAATGGTTCTTCATTCTGTATAATATTTATATTATCTTCTAACAATACGTCAACAAAAGGTGTTTCAGTTACTATAATACTAGGTGGTTCGTTGCAATTTAAACTAATCTAATTTTTGTTACTCATGTTAAAAAAAGAATGAGATCGGGACAAGGATATCGTTGACGTATTTATAATTCCCGTGTCAAGTTCGACATAATGTGCGGAATCGTTGCTGCTATTGATAACAAGGCTGTGTCTGTTTGTAATTCTTGTTACTACCGGTGATTCCCCTTCTACGTCGCTATTTTCTATATAACTTCCGGAAGAATTATTTTGGTTTGCAGCAGACCTATAAACAAAAATAAATAATTAGTATGCCTCGTTGGTCTAGTGGTCTTAGTATATAACTGTAAAAAATATGAGGTCTCGGGTTCGACTCCCGGGTCTTTGTAGCGATAAATTCTTAGTACACACGTGGAGCAGTCTGGAATTGTAGTAGATAAATAGCAACAGGCTCGTAGCCCTGTTACTTAAAATAGCTGGCGATCGTATTATACCTACACCTCTGCCTATCCGGTTCAGGACAAAAGGCGTGACGCTATACGTATTTAATGTGTAAATAATTAGTAAGAACATTAAAACAACTTACAGTAGGTACTAGGACTACCTATGGAACAAGATGTCGAACCACCGTTTAATGTAAGGGACATTATTACACTATAGACGCGCTGTTTTTAAAGTAAATAAAGGTCATTGAAGTCTTTTTATATTATTATGTTTGAATAATTATTGAAAATGATCATAATATGGAAATACATATAATACACCTGAGCTTTGTTCATTTAACAACAATATTCGCATCAAAAGTAATTAAATATAGTATATTTCTCGTAAAGAGTTAAATTAATGTAACAGTATATCGCAAGGATAATGGCCCTTACATTAATACGTATTAAATACTAAATTACGCTTTAAACATTCGATAAATAAAAAACGAGAATATTTTGTAATTTGATACGATACGATGGAGCATGACACGACGTGGCCAAGCTAATTTGCCAATTTACAATATAGAAATATAGATATCACGAGTACATAAACAATACAAAGTACCTACCTAAACATTATTGCACACGGTAAGTATTAAGTAGGTACCTAACAGTCACGACTTCGATTCTCATTCATCATTTCTCACAGTCGTAACGAATAGCGCATCGTCCTGTGCTGTGCCAAGTAGTATAGTACTTAGTATTAAATAATAATGTGTTAAAAACTTACCTCTCTAAAGTTCTTTTCATGCTCATTAACTGTTCCTTTCTGGCAAGTAAAGCGAATAGTTTGTCAGAATTGTTAATAGTCTTACTATTTTCACTTTCACTCAAATTTATAACTGGCCCTGAACTCACTTGTATATAAGAAACACTAATAAAACATTGAATACTTTAAAAAAACACCAGCGCATCGATTTTAATGTCAATCATAACAATAACAATCCCTTAATGAGCGCGATCGAATATATCGCGCGCGCCGGCCGGTGTAACTGCCCGCCCGTGCCCCGCTCACCCCCTCAACTCGCCCATTACGCTCATCGCGAGCCCAAAAATATATTTTTATTAGCGTAAATTTTAATGTAAGTACTTAATTGAAAATGTTACACGTTTATACTAATAATGTAAGGAAACATAAATTAATTTCTACTAGCTAATTTTGATGTAGTTTAGTTTAAGTGACAATGTCGATTGAGATGTAAAGTTGAAACATTAACGTAAGAAACACGTTATACTTAAAAAATGATATTGTACATTAAGGTAAGGGACAAATTATAATTAAACTATAATTATGTTTGAACGTAAAGGACATGTTGTGAGAATTGTACGAAAACAAGTTTAACGTAAGGGACTGAATTTTATTTCTGAACTATTTACGTTATTTTTCTAACACGTAACAATAATTGCGTCCGTTAAAACATTTTTTAGATTATAAAATCCGTGTAGACCTAAAAAAAACGTGTACTGTAAGGGACGTTTTTTTAACGATATAGAAATGCCAAATATACTAAACTGTAGAGTGCGAAATTCTGGATCGAATGGTATATATAACTAATTTTGGCCAAAATGTCCCTTACGTTAATTGATACTTCTGGTATCGCGTCTAATGTCTTTAAAAGCTTTAATAAGACTAACTTAATTGTAAATAAATTCTAGAGTCTGGACATCAGACAACCGTGGGAGCGGATGGGCTTATCAGCTAAGTCTGTTGAGTCAGCGTATCAGTTTCTAGAATATAGAACATAATGTTCCGCGCAACTACGGTGGTGCAGACGTGTTCTTGTGTGGCTCCATAGTTTATTACTTAAACTTGTGAAAATGTCACTAAAATCAATAAAATTGAAAGTCTTGTCCGAGGACTAATAAAAACAGTAACGACACTAGTGAATAAAGTGGATGCTCAAAAGTGCCAAATAATATCGTTAAATGAGAAAATAACGAAACAAAGTGAAATTATTGCAGATATGGATTTCGAAGGTAAAGAAGACAAAAAATCCACATGTACCCGCAAATCATTAAGACCCGATGATGAGCCGATGTCGACGCAGCGCTCAAAGCGCTTAGCACATCTCAAAGCCGTTGCAACCATAAACTTAAGCGCACCGAAAAAACGTAGCGCTTGCAGCACTGAAAATGTAAAAAGTGTCGATGCGAAAACAGCTAATACGAAGCCAGCATTAGTAAACAACTCAAAGGCGATCGAAATTCTACCTACAATTATATCTAATGATGAAATTAACGTGAATAAAATTGTATTTTGTAAAAATGTTGATAAATTCGAGGTAAATAATTGCTCTTTCACGAATCAGGATCGTTTGCGTAACTCAATAACCAGTGAAGAATGGCAAACTGTACACTCAAAAAAAAAACGGAGACCACGTCCTGTATTTGTTGGGACCGGGAAACAGATTGACGAGTTACAGACCATCGAGCGTAAAAAATATATTCAGGCTTGGTCACTGAAGCCTGAAACAACAGTTGACATGGTACGTAACTATCTAAATAAAATAGCTCAAGCAAACTACTCCATAGAAAAAAGAGACATGAAAACCAACAAACACTCCTCGTTCATCATTGGATTTCCCGAATCTCTGAAGGATTGTGTATGTCGGTGTGGCCGCCGGGCCTTCGGTTTGCTGAGTGGTTTCTCGTCAGACCCCGTGAATAGCGAGGAAGTCACACTAATGTACGGGCTGTCGCCATCTCCTCGACCCCGACGACCACAGGTGTTGTGTGAATACGACAGCAATACAACGGTAACAATTTTACATCAAAACATCAGATCTCTTGCTAATAAAACGCATAGGCTGGAAGTTCTTTTACTCGACGAGCTACAATGCGATGTGCTTGCAATATCGGAGCATTGGTTGTCCGAAGCAAACATTAAGAACGTGAATATAAATGGATACGTACTGGTGTCCAGCTACTGCCGGGAAGCGACTGCTCATGGTGGCTCTTGTATATTCGTGAAAAATGATGTGAAAGCTACAGAGTGTATGGAATTTACAAATATGTCCACAGAACGTTACTGTGAAGTATCGGCAGTTGAACTATTAGAATATAATATAATTGTACTATGTATATATAGGACCAACTTAATAAGCTCAACCGAGTTTTTACCATATCTTGAACGTGTACTCGAACGAGCCAGTGATATAGGTAAAGAATTTGTAATTGTGGGCGATGTCAACATCGATTGGCTTGGTTACAAATGTGCAGTGTACCAGCGACTGTGTGATATGCTATCATCAAACAATTTTATTAATGTTGTTGACTTTCCAACGCGGGTAATCTCTTCATCCTCTAAATGTTTAGACCATGTATATAGCAATAGGCAACAAGGTACTGTGACTGCATGTTCCGTGGAGGCACCTGTTATCATGAAACTAAGCGACCACCGGGCGGTGCGCGTCGAGATCGCATGTACTCTGCGACAACCTCGGCCGCGCACGCGCCTCGCAAGAACCTACTCGATGGTGAGTCGCATCAACTATTGTTTAGCAATTTCTAGCGTCGACTGGGATATTATTTTTAAAAAACATACTAATTATATCGACAGTCTAGCTACATCTTTATTAAATATACTAGCAAATAAATAAACATTAAAAAGCAGTCATGGATATCGGATAAAATTCTTCAAATGAAATCGCTTTTACTGGACACTTTTGATTTATGCAATAAATTTCCAGAGAATGAACATCTAATATGTGTAACTAATGAACTTAACGTGTTGTACGAAAATTGTGTTAGAAGTCATAAGTCCCGTTACTATTCTAAATTTATCTCAAACAGTAGTTGTAAAAATAAAGCGCTGTGGCGAGTCGTGAACACGGAGAGAGGACAAAATTCACGAGGAGTGACCGGTTTTGCAGACGTGGTCAAAGATGTGGACGGTTGTAAGTTTGAGTCGAAGAAAACGGCTGCGGACACCATGAACGCGAGGTTCGTGGGCGCAGCTGCCGCGTGTGGAGCGCCGCGCGCCAACCTCGCACTTGTAAAGGCCGCGCTCAGCTCAGCGCGCCGACCGGCTGACCGCTCGCTTAGGCTTGAATCCTTCTCCGCCGATGAGGTCTATAACATTATCAAGTTTCGCATTCCCCGAAAACTTACTAAAGATATTTATGATATATCTATGGATGTGCTTCACACAACAGCAGCTGAAATAGCTCCCATTTTAGCAGCACTTTACAACCGCTGCATACGTACTGGTCGTTATCCAGTGTCCATGAAAGTAAGTAAAATCTCTCCTTTATATAAAGGAAAAGGAAAACGTGATGACATCGACGCATATCGGCCCGTGTCTATTATACCGGCAGTGGCAAAAATCTTTGAAAACGGAGTAAGTAAACGCCTTACTGAGTTTATGACATCAACAGGGGCCCTTTCGGATCGGCAATATGCTTATAGGGCAGGTCGATCAACCACCTCACTCACTAGAGACCTGATAAGACACGTCCTCAGTGCGTGCGAGCGGAAGCAACAGGTCGCCGTGCTGAGCTGTGACCTGTCAAAAGCCTTCGACGTCGCAGACCACGGCGTCCTTACCGCCAAGCTGCACCACTATGGAGTGAATGCATCTGCACATGCACTGTTGACCGACATGCTGCGGAACAGGTCCCAGGTCGTAGTGAGTGACGGAGGAAATACAAAGTCGGACCCACGGTTCACAACTATGGGCGTGGCCCAAGGCTCATCACTGTCTAATATCCTCTTCTCTTTGTTGTTAAACGACCTACCGGATGCAATCGTTACGAATGACATTTTTATGTATGCTGACGATGTAGCGGCAGTTATCAGTGCCCAGTCTATTGATGAACTCGAGTGCCGAATCAACGGTACAGCACAGGAGTTAGGACAATGGTTTAAACAGAATGGACTTGTTCTTAATTTAAAGAAAACCCATTTTATGCATTTCTGTCTACCCGGGTGGTCAACGGGACCTTTGTGTGTCCATGTCGGCGGCGAGCGTTTACGACAAGCAGACGCGATAACCTTTCTTGGGTTCGAAATAGATCGCGGCATGACGTGGAGTTCGCACGTAGACAAGATATGCGCCAAACTAGGTAGTGCTTGTTTCGCGCTTAAGCGTCTGTCGCATGTGGTGTCTACTAATGTGGTTCGCACGTGCTACTTTGCTACTGTGCACTCGCTCCTTCAGTACAGCATCGAGCTATGGGGACGCGCAGCCGACTGGTTGCGGACTTTCCGCATGCAAAAAAGAGCTGCGAGGGCAATTGCACAGGTGTCACGGTTCACATCAGTGAGATCATACTTTAAATCATTAAAAATACTAACATTGCCTTCACTTGTAATTTTTCAAATAGCAATGTACGTGCGACAACATCTGTTAGAGTTCGTGAGGCGCAAGGATATGCACAAATTGAACACCCGCGGTAAACACAAACTCGCAAGCGTGTCTAGGAGACTGGTGCGGTCGGGTAAACTGCCTCACGTAATTGGACCTACAGTCTACAACTTGTTGCCTGATGTAATTACAAGCGCTCTAAGTCTGACATTATTTAAATTGAAATTCAAGAACTGGCTCATCGAGAAATCGTTTTACACTTTTGACGAATTCTTACTGGAATCAAAATAAAATTCTGTGTTGTCTAGTTATCATATTTATTAGATCAGTTGATATTATAATGAGGATAATTTGACAGATAAATTGTTACATATTGTAAAATATAATATAATAAGCACATTTACTCTTTAGTAATTGAATACTAAGTTTTAAATTCATGTACTTATTTTAGGTTGACATATTATATACAACGATGTTAATGAATACATTATAAAAACCTTTTTAAATATGTGATGATGATATACCTTTTTAATGAATTGATTATTTAAATGTATCATAATGGTTATGATTTTGATGAATTATTTTGTTATTATTCTATATTATATTATTAATTTTGTTATTATTTTAAAAATGTATTATTTTGATCTAATTTAAATGTAATTTTTGACTTGTAAATTGTATTTACTAATAAATTGATTATACTGATTATACTGAACGCTGACACGTGAGATTCGTAGACTTAACTACCTACACAACACTACTTAACAATAATTTTAAAGCAACTGGTTTAAGTCGGTAGAAATAAGACTTATTTGTAGAGAAGTCTTTCGATTTTAGTTATAAGTATAGGGTAGTACTTGAACCAAGGCTTGAGATTAAATATCTGTAATAATGAATTTAGTAAAATACACCTTCTGTGTATTTAAATAAATGCATATGAGTGGTTCACTAGTTTTCAGCTAGCTTAAGTGGGAAATTAGGGCATTTATTGGGAACTGTGTTACATAACAAGAAATTTAGTTTTTTTATGCTCGTTACTAAAAGCAAAGTGCCAACAAGGACGACTGCTTTTCGAATGAAGTTATTTTCCGTGCAAGTAAGAGGCCATAACATTTAATTAGGTTTTTTATGTGTGAAGGCACTAGATAACTTTTAATCATTTAGTAATTAAATATGAACACAGATGCGAGTATAATCATAAAGTTATTAAATTATAAAATCTTGTCGATGTTAAATAAATATAACATTACTTTTGGAAATATCAAAATATCCGAAATTGGGTTTGATACTCTTAAGGTAATGAAAAAGGAGAAAGTGTCAAAAAATAATCAAACTCGTGGCTACTCGATGACGTGCGCCAGTGGTTTCATGTAGGCTTAAGTTAATATATTTTTCTTTCAGCGTCCACGTGTAGATTTAATTAGATCTAAGTAGTAGTTAGTAACATGAAACCATTAGTGATGGGCAGTCGAGATCCGCTTCTTTCTCCTCCACGGTAAATTACTATTTATATAGTTGTACTAATTGCGTTATTTCTTCGATTTGGGGGGGGGGGGATGATTCTGTTTCTTCCAGAACACAGGAAGTTCGAGAGCTATATGCCGAACTGTGGGTCGTCATGTACGCCAGTTAGAGTTATCGTAAAGAATTGAATTATTTTAATATCGTCAATACTGAAAATAAGTATTAAATTCAAGCGTAGTGAGGATTGAATAATAGGTTGGTACTATTAGGTAAATTTCCAGGTTGAATTACATGGCGACTCACAGTCTAAAAGAAGTCTTCGAAGGTTTGTGGCATGTTTTTTTAAACTGACCATATCGGTTTTGTTTACAAACAACTGTTGTGCTATCAAAATAAAATAAAATTTGAATTAAAATAATTGTGTTACAAAAAAGATATATTTTGAATTTTAATAATTCTGATATAACTGTCTTTTCTCAAGAGGAAACGTTAGATATGCTTAACCGATATGGGAAATCCTAGTTAATACAATGAGTGACTGATTACTTTGACTACATTTAATTTATTAACAGTAAATAATTACAAAGTCACTTATTGTATAACAAGGTAATACGATGAATTTGTCTATCCATGTTTTTTTTCCAGAGATGTTTACAT
The DNA here is from genome assembly GCA_917880725.1 of Selenia dentaria. Classification (NCBI taxonomy): domain Eukaryota; kingdom Metazoa; phylum Arthropoda; class Insecta; order Lepidoptera; family Geometridae; genus Selenia; species Selenia dentaria. The sequence continues at coordinate 3,132,367 of OU862887.1, forward strand.
AATATATGGTTTATATTATCTTGCTGTATATTATAGTTGTGTATTTGTTGTCGTGATCAATACTTTCTAGATATATCAGGCGGAATACTATTGTATATCAAGGGAATTTATGTGCTTTTGTTTAACCAATTTCTTTCAGAGATGGTCATTGTTTATTTAATATTACTTTATATTATGTTTTATGGTTACACAACTTCATATAGGTACGTCAAGAGCAGATCATTATTCAAGGGAATATTATATTAAACTTTATCTAACCAATTTTCGGAGATGGTCACATTGATTAATTAAAACTAACTAATCTAGCGAAATATTATAAATATTATGTGTATGTTTGACGTATTCACCATTTGTTATAGATATTTCGAATGTGACTTAATCATTTTACGGAATAGTTAATATTATCCTGCCTTACCTAAGTTTTACAGCGGGTGGTGGAATATTTAGAAGATATTTTTAAAGTTAGAGCAAATAAGGCGCCTTTTAGGGGTCAATGTGTTCTTGGCTTGGAATTTATTACTCTTACAGGAATGTATGGAGAATATATGGAATAGCTTTGGATTAATATATTGATCTTTAATCGATAAGCAATTAAGCGTAAATAGATTCACTTATGAGTTAGAAATGAACAGGGACCGGATGTAATCTGCTTATAAAGTAACGTGTTGCAGCCCAGCTCATCATCATCATTCTGTCTCTTAAGATGGATAATTAAGTTAATGCAGTTAAGGCATATCTGTTCAATTACCATTTATTGAGTGCCAAGACTCGGAAATCATATATCATAATCAATTCGGTTGTGATAATACTGGTTGCCTTTGACTTGATTAAACTAGATTCTTGTTAATTGAACTAAACTATGAAACCCTAAGTCCTTCTTTCGTTAATTCGTTCAAGTAATTAATTTGTGATATATTTAACCTGACAATAGTTTGATAAATTCATCAGACTGGAGTGCTTTTATAATTATGTTATAAATGTTGAGCTAGTTGCGATTTTGGGGCTTCACAACCCCCGGGATTAATGTAACTCCCTCTCATGATTACTTAATTTGGAAAGCTTCGACTGCAAGCATATGTACTATACATGCAGCTGAGAAATTTACGCGTACTAAACACCGGTTCGATAAAGGATGCTCTTCGGCCAAAGAGCTATTTATTTATTGGTCCACTTACAAATATTATACTCGAACATTGTCGAATTATGGTTGGATTAATATTAGTTGAATTCCTACCCTAATCCATTTAATTACTTCCTACCCTTCTGTTTCTACATATTAGAAAGAAGATTTGGTATTATTATTACAAGTAACTGATTAAAACTATTCAGCCCTAGCATGATTACTTGTTAATATAGAATGAATTATTCTTAAATTAACTTAGAACTAATTATTATTTCAAGATGAAATTAACTTTCTTTAACTGTTAAACAGTTGGGTTGTTATAAACCTCAGTATATACCCCTTCCCTCCGGACCTCTGAGCAGTTCAGACGTGTTTAAGGTTGCCTCTGTGTCGGTGCATAATTAAAATTAAATCAAATTTGAAACGCGAAAAATATAAGCAAAAATTAGGAGAACAGAAAGCAGTAAGAAGTCGGATAAAACAAGTCGTTCCAACACCTCAAGCTTCAACACACACAGGTTCGTGATTTTGAAGTTTATATTATATTGACTGTACGCACAGACACCAAAGGTCTGCTTACATTGGACGGAAAGCAAGTTTGTTCTAAATCGTCGATTGCGACCATTATACCTGGACCTCTTCATTTGTATGACGAATTAAGCTAGTAATTAGGAAGGTCAAGTTACGCTTGACGGAAAGTCGATTTGTACGCACCCCTCGATAGCTCCCACTTTAGTTAGACACCTTGCTGTGTGGGTGAGCAAATACATTATAGCAATATCTCTACGCTTTCCTTATCACCTGGTACATAAAGTACGCTTATAATATGCCGCTTAAGCGCACACCTCCGCCAGCGATGTCGTTGCAGACTTTGGCCCCAATTTTTCCACGTCCAAAATCAGCAACTCCTGTCGCATCACCTATTTCTATAGACCATCAGATTCAACACTGCTCCTCCGAACCAAATCTAACGACCGATAAAGAGGAAAGTATCTCCAGTTTGACTGTTCGAAACATGAAACGAAAATATATAGAATGCGACAGCAAAGAGAAAGATTTTGACGTCATGGTCGAGATGAAACAATTACTTAAAGCTTTTACGGATAGCCAGGATCAAAAAGTTGATAAAATATGTACTGCGGTAGAGGATATGCGACAAACTATTGAATTTATCTCACAAAAATATGAGGTGTTAAAAGTTCAGCAGGATAAATTAGAAATGGACAGAAAAGAAGATTTAAAATATATTAAAACACTAGAGGATAGATTAGAATATTTCGAACGCAGCTCCCGATCAACATGTTTGGAAATTCGGAACATTCCTTCATCACCGACGGAAAGAAAATCTACACTTCTGGAAAATGTCATGAAGATAGGCAAATGTATTAATGCTCCTGTACAGCCGCATCAAGTCAAGGACATTTTTCGAATTAAGTCTAACGATCCAGCAAGCAGAACAATAATAGTTGATTTTACTAGCGTATTAGATAAAGAGAAAATAATTACCATGTTTCGGCAATAAAATAAACTCCACTCGAGACTTACCTCTGAGCATATCAAAATAAGCGGGCCCGCTAGACCGATATTTATCTCCGAAAATCTCACTGCCAAAATGAAACGCTTATTCTACCTTGCACGAGATTTTGCAAAATCAAATGATTTCAAATATTGTTGGGTAACTAACGGACAGATATTTCTGCGTAAAAGAGAAAATGAACCTTTGATTAAAATTACGCAAGAATCTGATTTGAAGAATCTGCCCAAACAGATATGACTAGAAAACCATAATTTGGAATACATCCTTACAGCCGAGAGATGTTCTATAATAATGCCTTTTACTTTTATGCTTCTTGTAATGTTCTCATTGGATATAATAATTTGTAATTTAAATATTTTTGCGAGTGAACTGCTTTATAGTCTAACACACACTACACACATGTTCAAATACATTACACACTTACCTAATCACATTTCAAACATTTTCGTGTTCACCTTTCGTAGATCTTACATAGTTCTACGACATACCCGCGTATTGAACAACTGGCAATACTTTAATTACTGCGAGCTTTTGGTAATGCAAAGTGTGCAAGATTCTGTCAAACACGGCAGTATTAGTCATATTAAAATAATGCCCATGTTCTTAATAAAGCTTGTTAATGGATAAGGAACATTTTGCAAGTGATGTTTTAGATAATATTTCCGTATCATTTGCGTATAATTGCAGTCCAGAAGAGAGTGGAGGCTTTATTAGAAATGCTGATAGTATAAAAATTTTTCACGTAAACATCCGAAGCATAAACTGCAATATTGATAAACTTTTAGTTTTTCTACAGCGAATTAGTTATCAACTAGATTTAATCGTACTTTCGGAATGTTGGTTAAGTAAAGCTCCGATTGTCCCCATTCTTCCTGGGTATCTTTCACATGTATCTTCTTATAATAACCAAAATGAGGGTGTGGTAGCATATGTGAGAAGTGGTCTGGTGTGCAACGTTGAAGTTCCTGATTTCTCCGATGCTAACTGCATTATTCTAAAATTTTCAGATCGTATTGCAGTAGTGGCTTTATATCGTTCTCCTTCCTACAAAAACTTAGATCCCGTCATTAGTCATCTTGACTCCGTACTACAAAACTTGAACTCTTTCACTACGCTAGTCCTTATTGGAGACACCAACATTAATATAACTTTAGATAGTACTGATCAAAAAGCAAATGACTACCTAAATTTAACCGCTTCCCATGCCATGCTTCCAGCACACCGTTATCCAACAAGAGAGGAACGATGTCTAGATCACGTCATACTTCGGTCCTCAAAACATGCAACTACACTTGTCTTGGACTCATCAATCACAGACCACGCCCCAGTTTTGGTCTTTTGTGAAACTAAACTAAAAGCTAACATTACAAATCGTACAACACAAAAATATGATATACCTGCCATCGTAAATGCTTTGGAAAATATAGACTATTCCTCTCTTCTCTCTACAAAGGACCCAGAAAGCGCATCCAAGCAGTTAGTTGAGCTTATCTCTTCTAATGTACAGGCACATACCAAAGAAATAATTACTCCTAGTAGAAAAAGAATAATCAAGCCATGGATTACTCCTGGTCTTTTAAGATGTATTCGTCACAGAGACAAACTATTTAAAAAACACAAACGAAATCCTAACATTGAAGATCATAAAATTGTATACCTTAGATATCGAACTTTTTGCAACAAATTACTAAAAAATTTTAAAAATAGTTACGAAAAAAATGAAATTCAGAAGGCCAAGAGTAGTCCCAAGGAAACCTGGAAAATAATTAAGCGGTTAGGCAACCTAAATAGTAAACAATCATCTTCCTTCGAGTTACTAAAAATGGGTACATCTCCTTCTTTATCTGTTGATAAAGTCAACTCCTATTTTGCTAGTGTAGGCGCAAACTTGGCTTCAAAAATAGCTGAACTTAATCAAGTACAGCTGTCTTCAACTAAACCATCATGCCCCTCAATGCCTAGTTCATACTTAAGCTCACTAAGTTCAATGGCTCTTTTTAGCGTAGATAACCATGAAATAGAATCTATTATACTTAATCTCAAAGACAGGTCTGCAATAGGGTGGGATGGAATCCCTACTTCGGTTATTAAATCTGCAAGACATGTTCTTATTCCCATATTTAATTATGTTTTCAACCTTTGTCTGCCAACTGGAGTTTTCTCCACAGTATTTAAAAGAGCGATTGTTCACCCTATATTTAAAAGTGGCGATAGAGACAATGTTTCGCATTACCGACCCATCTCAGTGCTCACAGTGTTGTCAAAAATACTTGAGAAAATACTCAACAAGAGACTTATAAGTTATTTAGATGAACACAATATTTTATCAAAAAATCAATTTGGCTTTAGAAGAAATAGATCAACTGAAGACGCCACATTGGAAGTTTCGGACACTATAGTTAAACATTTTGATAAAAAACTTAAAACTTTAGGCATTTTTTTAGATTTATCGAAAGCATTCGATACCGTTTCCATTCCTATTTTACTCTCCAAGCTCGAACACATTGGTATTAGAGGTGTTGTGCTAAATTTGTTTTCAAGTTATCTTAAAAACCGTACACAGTCGGTTAAAATTGAAAAATATGTTAGTAACGAAGAAATAATAAACTACGGTGTACCACAAGGTAGTGTCCTTGGACCTTCGTTGTTTTTGATATATATCAATGACCTTTGCAATAAGTCTCTCCCAAACTGTAGAATAATTACGTATGCTGACGACACAGTTCTACTGGTACATGGTCAGGACTGGACAGAGACTAAGGTTTTCGCGGAAGATGCGCTAAAAGCTGTTAAAGACTGGTTAAACTCCAACCTCCTCACGTTAAACTTATCGAAAACTAAAGTAGTCCCCTTCTCGGCAAACATTTTTTCTCGACCACCTTCCTCCTTCAGAATTTATGCTCATTCCTGCACAAATAGTAGTCCCAGTGACGCTTGTAGCTGCGTTAGTATCGATTGCACTGAATGCATTAAGTATCTAGGTGTCATGGTTGAGAGTTCAATGTCTTGGAAGCAATATATCAACACCACAGTCTCTCGTATTCGAAAACTTATCTATGTTTTTAGAAACATACGTAACGTGGCTGATTTTAAGTGTCTTAAAACTGTTTACTACGCTCTGGCCCAGTCGATACTGACTTACTGCATTACCTCCTGGGGTGGTACCTACAAAAATTCTATGTTACGACTGGAACAAGCTCAAAGAGCTGTACTAAAGGTTTTAGCTAAGAAACCAATTCGTTTCCCCACTGTTGAACTTTATTCACTTTTTGAGGTACCAACAGTTCGGCAACTCTTTATATTACAAGTCATTCTGCATAAGCACTCGCAAATTTCCTATGACCCTAATACAAATAATAAACGAAGATCGGATATTGTTTGTAAAACTGAACCTCACCGTACTGTTATACGGGATTCGGGAAATGTCTTTTTAAAAACGAACAGTTTTTATGAACACAGGGTTTTAATTGATATTGAAATAATTATAACTTATTTTTACAAGAAAGAGACAAGTGTTTGGAACTGATGACGGATTGAGACTGACTTGAAGTATGAACTAAGAATCAAAATGAAACAAAGAGAAAATGCTGATATTGCTTTAGGCGTGTAGGGTCTCCATACTATAGTAGGGATATAACAACCCCCACGCTAAGAGGAAACTTACTGGAAAATGTAAGTTTACATACATGAGTTCAAATTGCACGTAAGCGCGGTTGATTTAATTCTATACTTTCATTATCGTCTGAAGGAACTGTAGTCTCATTTGATTTGGAAAACAACGATTTCAAACACTTGTTCTTTTTACAAAAGTATAAAGAAATAAAACTAATACATAAGGTTATTGATAAAATAGTGAGGATTGGAAAGCTAATGTGATTACTTAAAACATTTGAGTTTTCTACTTTCTCTAAATCTTGTATGATTTGGTCAGATATAGATTTCATATTTCTTAATTTATCTAAGTTAACGTTTTTAATAGTAGAAAATGGAATATTTAATTCGTTAAGGCGACCTAAATTACAACAGCTATCATTAATAATATTAAAATCAGAGGTTACATAAGGTACATCTATTCTAGGAAAACTTTTCTTAAATATTCTAACGTTCTTATAATAGGCTATACATTCAAGTGGAATATCAAGCACACTCGTACCGGTAAATACTAATTCAGTTAGCTCGTTATTCTGACATTCAATAGAAATTTTGGTGGGTTGTGATTAAACGAATATCCATTTACCATTATTTAACCTGTGGCAAATATCTATTTCTCCATAGAGGAATCTAAACTGACAATTATTCGGCAAAGAAGATACGGCTCTGGTAATGATTTCCATTTCACAGGATGGATTACTTGAAACACTGTAGATGTCGCTGATTTCGCAAAGGTAGGTTTCACTTAAGATATGTTTACAGAGGTTCAGGTTATTGAGATATGTAAATGAAGATTTGTCTTTACTAAGAGCTGAATATTCTTCGGTAGGTAGAATCATTATATAAGAGTTAGGATTTTCGGAAGAATGTGGAGTAGGTAAAGGTACATTCTTATACAAGTTATATTCTAATGCACTAACTAAAGGTATTCTAATTACAAACACTATTTGACCGTCTAAATAATAACAAACTAGATCGGCAATATTCATTAAGGTGTGAATGTTGTTAAATTCGAGATTCACTGAGAAGTCTCTGTACTTAGGAACTAACTTAAGGTTACTTATAATATCTTCGTATAATTGACGTGGTGTAACAATAGATGGGTGAATACTGTTGCTTTTTACAAATAACATAGAGTTAAGGATGTCTTCGATTTGGAAGGAAATGGTTAATAGATTACTTTGTAAGACGTTCAATGCAGTATTAATTCTAATCTTAAAATTATCTACTAATACAATGTGAGATATATTGTTGAGAGATGTGGTGACTTCATCAATGACGTTATTTAGCTTAGCTTCATTTTCATTCAATTCATGAAGTGATTTGTTCATGTTAGAAATAGCGGACTGTGATATAATTATACTTTTCTTTATCGAATTTGCTAGGATTTTATCGTTATTATTCAAGTTTTGAATGGCTTTGTTATAACGTATGGCATCATCTTCATCCATGGTGCCAAATATGTGTTTGAATACGCTACCAACACCAGCAAACCATGCGGATCTTTTGGATAAACTATTAGAAACTATATGAGAAATAGAGTTAAAGTCGCGTAGAATATCTGTAAATAGAGATTCTAATGGTTCTAGCATATTCAGACATTTGCTATCATGTATTTCTTTATTTTCGCGGCATTGGACTTTAATTATATTGAGTACGTTTTGAATATTCTCAATATGATTTTTAAAAGTAGTCACATCTACTGGGATGACAATATCAAATCGATCATTTATAATTTTCAGAGTACCCATGGGATCAAAGAGAATGCCAGGACTCTTGGTAATACGTTCCACTATTTTGCTGTCTCCGGAGGTTAAGACGGCGTTACATTGAACAGCGATTCTGTAATGATAATTTAACTAGGATGAATAACTTGTATACTTGAGATTATAAAGTGTAAACTTGTAACGTAAAATAAGAATGAAATATGTATGTGTGTATAAGTTATAAAAGTAAAATAAAATCAATCAGTAGTATATAGTTTTAATTTAAATTAAGGATTTTCATGAGCTAGTTTAACTTCGTCGAAGTGGTGTTTGACATGGCGTCGATTAATTAGGAGGGATAAAGTGTTAAAGCCATGAATTTTAACGACTTTATATGGACCTTTCCATAGGGGTGAGAGGGCTTTCCGCAGTCTTAAATGATTTTTTAAATACACATAATCACCGACTTTGTACTGGACTGGGCGAGATTGTTTGTCGTAGTATGTTTTTGATTTTTCTTTTGAGTCGCGGATATTTTGCAGTGCTTTTTCGCGTGATGTTTTCAGTCTATGATGCAGCATTTTAACATATTCCGGGTAAGTGACATCGGGACGAGAATCAAAGATAGAGTCAGGGATAAACGGTTTATGGCCAAAAACGAGTTCATACGGAGTGAACCGAGTTGTGCTATGAACACTGCTGTTGTAGGTTAGCATGGCGGTGTAAACGAATCTATGCCAGTTAGTTTGATTTTCGTTCACGTATGATTTTAGGTACTCTTTTAAGATTGAATGACTGCGTTCTAGGGCTCCTTGTGTCTGTGGATGGTAAGGCGTAGACCAGATATGCTTAATTTTAAGAAAATCACAAGTTTGTTTAAATAGATCAGCAGTAAAGTTTGTCCCTTGATCTGTTAGTATAGTTTTGGGAATACCGAATAGGGATATGAAATGGACTAAGCATTCACAGGATTCTTCAGCAGTTACGTTAGAGATTGGGTAGGCTATGGAAAATTTGGTAAGGTCATCTTGTAGGGTAAGTATGAATTTTAGTTTTTGTAATCCGGCTTCAGAAAGAGGACCAACGATGTCAAGGCTAATTCTCTCAAAAGGACGAGTAGAAGTGGTCGTTATTTGCATAGGAGATTTGTTTATTTTACGAAGAGCTTTGTTTGATTGACATAATTTACAGTTCTTTACATAATTTTCAATATCTGATCGCATGTTTTTCCAGTAATAACGTTCTTTGACCCGGTCATACATTTTGTTAGAGCCTAAGTGTCCTGCAATAGGGATGTCATGATTTTCTCTTAAAACTTTAGCAATTTCAGTAGGTACAAGGTAAATGATGCTGTTGCGGTGAATATTTACAGTGACATTAGTATTGTTGAATAAGTACATTAGCATACTATAAATTTTGACGTAGGAATACTGTTGGAATAGATCTTTGAAATCGGATATAGCAAATTCATTTATGGTTCCGGTAAGTAAGATATCGTTTCGTACTGATTTCAGTGTTTTAAAGATCTCAGGGTATGTGCAACCATCGAAATAATACACTTTTGTAAAGAGTAGGTAATAGGTCTTGTCGTTGTGTTGCAGTCTCCGGAATGAATGGAGTTCTCGTTCTTCGTTAATAAAGGTTGTTGCGTCGTCGAGTTTAGACAGGATATCTTGAAGGTAGGGATTTGATTCGTCAAGGTCGATAGATACGGGCATAAGAATAACTTTAGAGCTGCTTTTGAGGAGGCTTTCGTTATGCTCCCGAATTTGGACATTAAAAGTTTCGTTTTTATTACTCATAGTTTTAAGAAAGTCGGAATAGTCTTTGTTGATATTTAATGGAGTCGGTTCTGTTATGTCACTAGTCTCACTAGGAGAGCCTATTTGAGTAGGAATAGAAGGAAGACTTAAGTCGATGTCTTGAAGGTTTACGTCAGGTGGACTAAACTCCAAAGCATCTAAGTCTGCAAGGTCGTCGAGAAGGTCTTGAGGAAATCCTGGTTCCATGTTTGAAACAGGGTTGTTGATAGGGTTGTCTACTGCGTTTAAAGTAGATGGTTGTGGATTTGGTTCGTCTTGGACAATTGGATGAACTGGAAAGCGAGATAATGCGTCGGCATTGCTGTTGATTTTGCCTTTTTTATATTCGATTTCGTACTCAAATTCTTCGAGTTTGAGCCTCCATCTTATGAGTTTGGATCCAGGGTCTTTACAATTAAATAACCATTTAAGAGGTCTGTGATCTGTTATTATTGTGAAGCGCCGACCATAAAGATAGGGTTGAAAGGTTTTTGTGCCGAAGATGATGGCTAGGCATTCCTTTTCAGTGACGCTGTAATTGCTTTCAGCTTTATTTAGGGTTCGAGAAGCATAGGCAATAGGGCGGTCGTTTCCTATGGAACCTTGGGAAAGTATAGCAGAGATAGCAAAGTTCGAGGCATCGCAAGTGAGGATAAATGGTTTTGTGAAATCAGGGTAGGCTAATAAAGGGGCTGAAATCAGAGCATATTTCAGCTTTTCGAAGGCGAGTTGGTGTTCGTTTTGCCAATTGAAAGGGACGTTTTTCTTCAAGAGGTTAGTTAAAGGTTTAGCTATTTTGGACAGATCTGGTATGAAACGACGATAGTACGACACTAATCCCAGGAAAGATTTTATATCTTTAGGGCATGTGGGAATTGGAAAGTTTTCTACGGCTTTGGTCTTTTCAGGGTTTGGTTTTACTCCTTGATCTGTAATAATATGGCCAAGATAAGATACTTCATTGTGGAGGAATTCGCACTTGTCGGGTTGGAGTCTTAGGTTGAAATTACGAATTCTGTCGAACACGTTAGAGAGGTTTTTCATGTGAGTATCGAGGTCAAACGAGTGAATTACTACATCATCTAAATAGACAAAACATTGAATTCCCTGTAGGCCTGAGAGAACAGAGTTCATGAGTCTCTGAAATGTTGCGGGGGCATTTTTTAAGCCGAAAGGCATCCGAGTAAACTCGAAATGACCTTGTGGGACAGAAAAGGCAGTTTTGGGCGCGTCTTCTTTTGACATTTTGATCTGGTAAAAGCCAGAAGCTAAATCAAGGGTGCTGAAGTATTTGCATTTGCCTAATTGATCTAAAATCTCGGATATGTTAGGTATAGGGTAAGAATCTCCGATGGTTATATCATTTAATTTACGGTAATCAATGACGACACGCCATTTGCGTTGGCCAGAGGCATCAGTCTTTTTAGGTACGACCCAGATAGGGGAAGACCATGGGGAAGTAGAAGGTTTGATTATTCCTTCGTCAAGCATTTTATTTATTTGAGATTGAACTTCTTGTTTATGTATGTCAGGGAATCTATAGGTTTTCGTATTGATTGGAATAGAAGAAGTTGTAGTGATCTCATGTTGTAAAACGTCAGTCGTAGTCAAGTGATCGTCAGGAAGGTGAAATATATCAGAGTAAGTAGAACAAAGGTCGTACAATGCATCTGTTTCTTCTGAATTTAGATGAGACACTCGTAGTAAATTTATGACCTTTTCGGTTCGATTCATGGCATTTATCTGGTTTTCATCGAATCTAGGCGTATAGAAAATGTTATGTTGGTCACTTTTGTCTAAAGGTATTATTTTTAATTTCAGATTTGAATCTACTTTAATCGGGGATTCTGAGGTGTTAACAACGGATATATTAATTCTGGAATTTGGTTTTACTTTGACAATACAGTTTGCTATTAATAGATGTTCGATAATATTTTGATCGACAATAAGTCCTTCTCTAATTTCAGGGTTCAGTACTGAGCACTCAATCACTGTTTCGGTTCGAGGCAGAATGGTGTACATTGGTTCGGTAAACTTCAAGGTAAGTCTCGTGTTATTGATAGTAAGAGCATTTGCTGTGTAGTCTATTTTGGAGTCAAGAGTGGATAGCAAGTCGTTACCTATTATTCCATCGTAAGGAAAATTTATATTGGGTACAACGTGAAAGTGATGTCTTATTGCATTAAAATTGATCAAAATGTGACCTAATGAGTGCATTGGATTTTCTGTAGTCCCTATTCCGCTGAAGGATATAATGTGGTTCGTGATTTTTGGCATTTTTTCGATTGTATTTACTTTCAGGAGACTGATGGATGCTCCACTATCAACGAGAAGTTTTAAAGGTTTGCTAGAGACAGATGATTGAACTTCTACGAAAGGTAAGTATTTTTTCACTGGGTTAGATATTATATTATATGTTTTTAATGTGTTTTCTTCTTTTACAGATGCTGTACAGGACGGGCAAGACATGGATAACAGTTTGTTAGGTGGTAAGGCGATATCACAGGTAAGTTTAGATTTAAGTGAAATTTCATTTTTGGTTTCAGACTCTTTGTCCTTGTAGTTAGCAGGTATAGAATTAGTAGTTTTCATGTGGGCACTATTTATTTGGGGTTGGTTACCCTCGTAGTTGTTGGATTTAGTATATTTAGAATTAAAAGTTTTAGTAAGGCCACTATTTATTTGGGGCTGGTTACCCTTGTAGTTAGTGGATGTAGTAGGTTGAGAAGTAATAAATCTCATATGACCACTATTTATTTGGGGCTGGTTACCCTTGTAGTTAGTGGATGTAGTAGATTGAGAAGTAATAAATCTCTTATGACCACTATTTATTTGGGGCTGGTTACCCTTGTAGTTAGTGGATGTAGAAGTAGTAAATTTATGGCCACTATTTATTTGGGACTGGCTACCCTTGTAGTTAGTGGATGTAGTAGATTGAGAAGTAATAAATCTCTTATGACCACTATTTATTTGGGGCTGGTTACCCTTGTAGTTAGTGGATGTAGAAGTAGTAAATTTATGGCCACTATTTATTTGGGACTGGCTACCCGTGTAGTTAGTGGACGATTTACAGACAGTAGAATATAATTTTGAAGTATTAGATATAGCATAAACATCGATTTTATCCCTTATTGTTCCTGTACGATGTTGAGGGGAAGGGTTTCCTCGTTTAAATTTCGGCCTATATAATCGACTTCGTCTCGTGAGTCTTGTTCTTCAGGTAAGTTAACAGTATGGATAGGTTGATTATTCCGATAGAAGGTTTGTCGGTTTGGTTGTTGAGTTTGGGAGTTTCCAAATCGACGGCTGTTATTGTACTCACGTTTACGGCAAACGTCAATGGTATGACCTACGGATTTGCAGTAGCGACAAACGGGAAGAGTAGAGTTAGGTGATATTGGTGCGGGTCTTTGATTATTAAACCTGTTCGGAACATTCACACTATTTTGAGTAGAGTTTTGATTTTGTTGAAATGCTCGCTGAGGTGAGCGCTGTTGAAAGTTAGGCGAGTTCGAATTATTATTAAAGGAAGAGGGTGAATTCCGCTTAAAAGAAATTTGATATATTTTTTCCTCCGAAACGGCAAAGTTAATAGCATCGTTCAAAGTTTTGGGGTCACGACATCTCACAACAGTCGATAAACGTGGAATGAGTCCTGAAGTAAATGTATGCAGAGCTAAGTCCTGCATTGCGGCGACACGGCCAGGTAATTCAACTTTCTTAGTTGAAGGTATTTCAGTCAACAGCTTGGATAAAGTAGACTCTACAAGAAGAGCGAATTGATTGACTGTTTCATTATTAGATTGACGACTTTCCTGAAGGTCTGAGAGAAGTGCAACATAATGTTTACGTTCTCCAAATTGCGATTTCAAAAATTCCTCTAGTTGTTGCCATTTTTCAAATTCTTTTATTGAACATGCACTTTCGGCACGGCCTTCTAATTGACTTAATATATATACTAATAAAACGTCTTGTTGTGATTGTGATGCGAGGCTCATCGCATTTCTACAGTTATTTAAATAAGCATTTAATTTTGCACGATTTCCATCGAATTTACTAATAAATTTACACAAAATATTCATGTCGATTTCTTTCGTAGTCATTGTGTTTGGATCGGTTTGATTGTCCTTACTGTCTTTAGGCATAGTGTGCTAAGGCGTTAGTCAAAACAAAGTAAGACGCGAGGCTTAGACTCACGATAAGAAAGGAATGTTGCGCTAAACTCGGACCTTAGTAACTGAGTTAAACAATTGTTGTACAATATGATTAGATCTATGTATGTTATTGAATACTAGTACTTACGTAAAATATATTTAGGTGAATTGCAATATTATAATTATCTTTGTAAGTATTATTTAAATAAATCACTGATGCTGATTACACAATTATCTTCACAGACAAGTATATTTAAATTCAAATGTTCACTTTGATATATAAGTTTGCGAAAGTTAATAATTTGTTTCAAGGACTTACAGGATCGTGACGACTGCAGGCGCGATACTGGTCATCTTGGAATGGCGAGGTACTCCTTCTCTTGAGGTGAGTTGGTAGTTGATGTTATGGGCTTCCGACGGCAGGACTAGTAGGTGAAGAACAGGTAAGTTTCACAGGTGTTCACAGGATACAGCGGCACTCGGCAACAGGATATGGCGACAGGATACCAAGGTAGGTACGGCGACGAAGTACGGGCGTGGAATATTGACACGGTGATGCGACGACAGGACTTCTCAGAGTAGAGCAGACAACACGGCGATAGGATACTGAGACAGGATACAGTGATACGACGAGATAGAAGGTTTCTTCTTATAGGCAGTGTATGCGGCGACTGGTTGCGATGATTTATGTTCTTGATTTCTTGTAGACTTCTTGTATGGTTTTTCAGTTTTCTTGAATTTTCTTCCAAAAGAGGCGATCCGAGGATTTTAAAAATCCCTTAAGCTGCCACCAATGTTATACGGGACTCGGGAAATGTCTTTTTAAAAAAGAACAGTTTTTATGAACACAGGGTTTTAATAGATATTGAAATAATTATAACTTATTTTTACAAGAAAGAGACAAGTGTTTGGAACTGATGACGGATTGAGACTGACTTGAAGTATGAACTAAGAATCAAAATGAAACAAAGAGAAAATGCTGATATTGCTTTAGGCGTGTAGGGTCTCCATACTATAGTAGGGATATAACAGTACGATGATCGCAAGTCGCCATTATTTTTACATTAGCTCACGTCTTTATAATAAACTTAATAAAATTTTAAATATTTACCCACTGCCCCTACACAGTAAAATAATTACATTGTACCCTACATTGTAAAATTAAAACCCTAAAATGGCTCATAACTTTATCATATGATGATACAGAACTATTTATTTTGAAATGTAATTAGTGATCTCATAGGTTAATACACACACACTCACACACACACACACACACACACATATACACACACACACACACACACACACACACACACCACTCTTACACGACTCAAATCTTAACTTATTTCTTAATTAGTACCTATCTCACAACATTCTGAAGTATTTAAAATATATTATATTTATTACATATATAAACTACTTCATATTTTTAACCTAATAATAATAATACTATTGTTACAGTTAAACTTTGTAAAAACCTATTTTAAATTTTTATAATATTTAATATAAGAGCATTGTATCTAGTAGGTGTTATGGAGGAGAGCGTTGCTACCTGCGACACAGTCTTTGTACTATAGCGGTAAGCATCGTTCAATGTATTTTGTTTCTTATGTTTTTCTGTTCCACAAATAAAGATTATTATTATTATTCCTTTTATTTGACATATTTCACGGGTTTCACCCGGTCCTTTACATAGGCATAAGTGGGGCTGTAGCCAACACTTAGAGGCCCGTTTGGTATAAAAATACAATGTAGTATAAAAACAGAAACATTTTGGATGGATGGTTACATGGTATATCTATTACAAAAATGGGTAAAATGGGCATGGCTATTGATATGTACTTATTAGTGGAACGGGAGATAGTGGGCTATGGACGAGACTACGGCACCTGCCAATTTCAGTCTCATCTTAAAATATTTAGGCAGGTGGTGACTTGCCACCCACTAAACGGGCCCCCCATAAGAGCCACCATCAATGGTGACAAAAGGGGCAACGTTGGTGTGGATATCTGAAGGGTGTTGAGAGGTGTGCTGCGGTTTCACTAGAGCGCTACTACCGGCGTTATGCCCTTTAACACTTCCACCCTTGGAGCTTTTTGTTTCTGGCTCTTGCTTCTCCACCCCCAGACGACCAATTAAGGCAAGCTGGGGGTCAGGGGTCTCATTTAGCCCCAGGGAGAATCAGGGTCCGCGGTGTCGCCACTCACCGACGGCTCGCCACAAAGCCGCCCCTGCGGTATTATTATTATTATAAAAAAAAAAAAAAAAAAATATTATTATTATTATTATTATAGTATGATAAGATTCCTTGATTACTATCATGAATCATTTCAGTATGTATCTTGATGTCTTCCGTAGTCAGGTACCCGGCACTGGTTGAATATCGAGTGTTCACTGTTGATACTTCGGTGTAGGTGTGCACTTGGGACCCTTCCGTGTAAATTCTGGCTCTGCTTGGTTGCGGGGATTAATTGGGATCTTTTTGGTGAATGCGTGTAATCATTGAATCGATTGAATAACTATGGAAAACTGGTATAACCAGATTGGGTTGAACCCCAAAATAATTATCTTTTATCTCATCTTGTGAAGCAAGGAGATATATCTGACTGTATTTATAATACAGGTATAAAACTATAACCGATTTATAACCGTATTGAGTATTGATTGCTAGGCCACAGTTGTGTTTTTTTTTTTTTTTTGTCCCGGGGAAATCCTTTATGGATACCACCTACCACGGGGAGGGAGGTGGTTATGTGGGAGTCCGTATACCCACCAAAACCCCGGGGTGTTCCGTCACTGCCGCCCTCGGCGGGAACGCGGGACAGATTTTCCACACGACCGCGAACCCGCCGTGGCTGTCCGTTACCGGACCCTTCTCTTCGCGGCACGCCAGAACACATGGCACGCCGCAAATACCTCGGAGACCAAACCCGCCAACAATGAGCGCCAGACTTCTCCGTGTCTGGACGCCCGTGGTCTCCCTGCGGTGGGTCGTATACGTAGCCCCACCGCCTGCTACGTCAGCCACAGGGGATAATACCCAGCGACCCCACCTCCTCGAGTCTGCGCCGAGCGCCCGGACCCCACCTCCACGAGCCTGCACCAAAGCGCCCGGGCCCCCCTCCTCGACCCTGCGCCAAAGCACCCGGAACCCACCTCCTCGAGCCTGCACCAAAGTGCCCGGGCCCCCCTCCTCGAGCCTGCGCCAAAGCGCCCGGGCCCCACCTCCTCGAGTCTGCGCCAAAGCGCCCGGACCCCGCCACTCCTATGTGGGCTTGGCGGCCAAAGCCCATAGGAGCGGCCCTGCCTGAGCCGGCCAGCGCACATCAACGCCGGCGCGGCCCCTGGGTTCCTCTTGGCTTCACCGTGGTGATCCAAGCCACGGCTACTGAGCCCCCCCGCCACGTCAATGCGGGAACCCTTCGGGGGGGAGAAACCTTAACCTCACATAATCAAACTCAACTCAGTGCAACTATAACGTTGCCAAATTAATCTGTTACTTTTAATTTGCAGAATTGCAGTAATTTTACTTTTAACTTTTAAAATGTTCCATTTTATTGAATTGGTTCATCTACCATTATTAATTAATTTACAATTAATTATATTGATTCACAATAAATAGTTATTTCAATCTATTCCTGTTTTTTAATTTATCTCCTAATGTGTTCTCGCTGTTGAAGTGAAAAGTTATGTGTGTTACACGAGAGCAAAGTTTTTTGCATCTCGTGCCTTCGAATCCCTCGCCACACTCAGGATTCAAAATCAGCACTCGCATCTAAAAACGAATTTGCTCTCTTGTTGCACAAATAGCTATATAATTATCTACGAGAAAAAACTAGATTTTGCTGTTCGTTTACTTTTGATTTTTCGTTATTGTATGTAGTGTCTGAAACACATTTTTAAACGTGTGAACCACGAGCCTCCCAGAAGTCAACCGCGATGCTGCGGTGGCAGGCGCGTTTGTTCCCACTAGTTCAGTGCGGATGGTGCGACGCAGCATAGATAAATCAGCGACGCAGTGAACCCATTGCCAAACATTTGCACTGTAGGTATATGTGTAGAAATTTACAACATTAAGTTACTCTTTTTGGGCAATGAACCATCTCTGGCGTTTCGGAACGCATAGAGGACAAATACACAAACATTGATTTTTATTATAATAATATTAGGTATATTATAGATTATGACCACCACCTTAGGATTTTATCGACATATAATATATAATCAAATAAATGGTAAATAGTTTAAAATAAGCACTTTATTCGAGTATATGGTATACAATATCAAAGAAAGAATGTAAGGACTTTATTATTCCTACTAAAATAAGGAATCATGCATGACATAACAGTATTATTATCTATCTACCAATATGATCATAAAAAAGTAAGCGAAGAAATAAAAGCGTATTACTTATTGTAAGAACAAAACCAAGCTGTAAGATAAACAATATCTAATATTATAATAAGTGTGTAATGCAGTCGGAGGCATCCAGAATTTAAACTTAAGTTAAGAAATGATAATGCTAACGTAAAAAGCTGGATACCACAGACTGCCTACACACTCGCATAATTATGTTATACACACAATTCTTGTTTCAATTATTTTATCGACATTCTATAAATCCATTATAAAAGTTTCTGAAACAGTTAGCTTATTGCCAACATTGAAACAACCAGTAGCTTAAAGTAGCCATATTTGAATTAAACCTTACCATTAAATTTGGTACCACCACGTCTATTTAGCAAGCTTAAAATAATAATGGATTACGATAGAGGTTTTGAACGTATTATTAAATATTGCACACAATTCACGACCTTTGCAACTGCGTTAGTGTTCTATTCGGGTTGGGTTGGGCATTATAGCTATTGATCCTGTAACGCGCCATTAGGACCGATTTCAGCTAAAAGAGGAACAGGCCGTTAATAGTGTTGAAATAATATGTTAATATGTATGATTATTCTAAGCTTATTACAAAACCGTGTGCCGTGGTGGTGCCGGCTTAGAATAGCACTCCCCCAACTCAACCCGTGGGTGCCGTAGAAGGCGGTTAAGAGATAATAAATCAGAAGGTGGGCAGCAGCACCTTCCCAGTTAAACACACACAAACTGCACTCGCTAGCCTGCCAAACGTGGCGAGTATTTGCAAAAACCCCTCAATGGGTATGACAAAAAGAACCAGGCCCCCAGTCCCCGGCAGCCCCGCTATTCCTGGCTACGGTAGCGGCCTCAATAACGGTGGGGAAGAGGGTGCTAAGAATCCCCAGGAGACACCCGGCTAACACTAAAAACGACGACTGGCCCTGGTAACACACAACATACGCACGATGAGGACAAACGAGAAGATCTATGAGGTGAAAAAGAAATGAGTAAGTTACACTGGGACATTGTGGGGTTATCTGAAGTCCGTAGAGCGGGTAAGAACACGATAACCCTGGAATCAGGTAACCTACTTTACCACTGGGAGAGCAACCAACAGTCCCAAGGTGGTGTCGGGTTTCTCGTCCACAAGTCCCTCAATAACAACATAGTGGCAATCAAGAGCGTTTCTAACAGGGTCGTATACCTAATACTCAGAATATCTAGAAAAAATTGCTGAAAGAAGATATTCGCTGAAGGTCATTCAGGTATACGCACCAACAAAGTCGCTCCCAGATGATGAGGTGGAGGATATGTATGAGGACATTAGTCGGGCCATACATACCTCTGAAACGCACTTCCTTGTTGTTATGGGAGACTTCAACGCGAAGTTGGGTAAAAGAGGTAATGATGAGTTAAAGGTGGGGCAATTTGATTATGGGCAACGGAACCGTAGGGGACAGAGGTTGGCCGACTTCCTGGAGAAAGAGGGACTCTTTATGATGAACTCTTTCTTTCAAGCCACCTGATAGGAAATATACCTGGATGAGTCCCGATGGTTCCACGAGAAATGAGATTGACTTCATTATGACCACCAAGAGACAAATATTCACTGATGTCTCCGTGATCAACCGATAGTGATCATATCAAGATGGTAAGAGGCACATTGAATATTAATGTCAGACTTGAGAGGTCTCGTCTGATGATGTCTACGCTCCGACCTACTCGTGTCCATATTCAAAACCCCGAGAGCTTTCAACTTGAGCTGTCCAATCGCTTCGATTGCCACGAAAACATTGCTACAGTGGACGAGATTAACAACAGGTTAGTAGAAACTGTCCATACTGTGGGTACCAAGTTCTTCAAACACCACCGTAAATATAGGCCACAGAAACTCTCCAACGATACCCTTAACCTCATGGCTGAACGACGCTTCATAAAACTGCAGTCTTCGGATGATGCTGAAGCATATATGCTGCTCAATAAACGAATATGGAAGTCCTTGCGACACGACATCCGGATCTTTAATACAAACCGTATAAAAGAGACGATAGAGCGGAAAAAAGGCTCCAAAGTGTTTGCAAGAGACATGTCTATTGGGCAAAGCCAGTTGACGAAGCTGAAGAGAGAAGACGGCAGCGTAGCGTCGACCAAAGCAGAAGTGTTAGGAGAGGTAGAGAGTTTCTACGGACAGTTATACTCTTCGGTCACTAAACCTGTTAGCAGCTCGGCCAAAGACCCAAGAGCCAAGATGACCCGTCATTATACCGAAGATATCCCGGGAACTCAGTTCTCGAAGTTGTTGACGAGTACATCTACCTGGGACAGACAGTCAAACTAGGCAGGTCCAACTTCGAGAAGGAGGTCAATCGTCGAATCCAACTCGGCTGGGCAGCGGTCCGGAAACTTCGCGAAGTCTTCTCGTCAAAAATACCTCAGTGCCTCAAGACTAGAGTCTTCGACCAATGTGTGTTACCATTGATGACTTATGGCACTGAAACGTGGTCTCTTACTATGGGCCTCATAAATAAGCTCAAAGTCGCACAACGAGCTATGGAGAGGGCTATACTCGAGGTTTCTCTACGTGATCGAATCAGAAATGAGGAGATCTGTTGAAGAACGAAAGTCACCGACATAGCCCAGAAGATTGGCCAGTGTAAGTGGCAGTGGACAGGGCACATAGCACGCAGAACAGAAGGCCGATGGGGCCGGAAGGTTCTGGAATGGAGATCACGGACCGGCAAGCGCAGCGTAGGTCGTCCACCAACACGGTGAACAGACGACTTGATGAAGGTCGCAGGACGACGTTGGATGCAGGCCGCTTCCAACCGGTTCTTTTGGAAAGGTATGGGGGAGGCATATGTTCAGCAGTGGACATCTTACGGCTGAGATGATGACGCTCATAATTTATGATAGTTTCGTAAAAGGTGGGAGTAGGCCCTCTGAACCAATTGGAACCTGAGTTTCTCACGTTCCGCTCTGCGCATCACCGGTCCCGCTTGTAGTACTTGTCAAGTCATTCAGAATTCCTATAAAGATAATTATTATATAATCATACGGTATAACGGCTATCTACATCGGAATTCGGATACTACTACTTTATTGATAAGCTATGTTTATTCACTCAGTAGGTACTTAATATTAAAAATATAAGTAGTTATTTATGCAACTGTTGTTGGTACTATAATTAGGGGTACTAAAACACGAAAGTGGATTTATCACATGAGTGTTCTAATACCTAATTTATACACAGGTTGCATACAAGGCTCGATCTACACCCATGGATATGAATCTTCTATAAAAGTTTATGAACTGAAACTATAGGGTGTTGTACAGTCGCCAGCAATAAGAAGTATACATTCTACAATTTCCTAAACCATGATACAGTACCAGATTTTATAACAATGTAGATAAGGATTATTTTGAGCAGTCAAATAATATAAATAACTTCATTTTAGATTATTTTTGATGCATTTTTTTAGGAAAGAGTATGCTGAGGCGCTGTTGAAAATTGTGAAATGTATACATCTTATTGCAGGTGACTGTACAGTGTTGTAACAACTTTATATACTGAATTCATGTAAAGTTTATGTGCTGAGTAGCTATAACACAAATAAACATTTATTAGAGTTAATTGTATTAAAAGGTCCGTAAGCGAACATTAGGTACGTTTCACTACCAACCTAAGTAATGAAACGCCCGTGCATGACATTGTTATTTTTTTTGATATTTATAAAGATAGGTACTACGAATGGAGTGGTGAGAATGTGGCTATTTGATGAGTAAAGTTTTGCGGGGAAAGGATCGAAAAAGCGAAGGAGTTGCACAATAAAATGCGGTACAATATTATAACACTCGTTTGTATGATATTAGGGTTATTAAGAGGTAGTTTATTTACGACAGCGGGCATGGAACTAGTATTTATTCTGTGGTATAGGTCGGAATACCAGCGTAGGACGTGTTTTAACTATTCCTTAGAATAGGTCTCGAACAATACGAGGATAAAGAATGGGCGTTTTCCCATTACACGGCACTCCTAGATACACGGCATCGTACCGGCAACCCTCGGCAGTGTAGTAGAAAAAAGATTAATGGAGAAATTATTTCTTCCGATGGCATTACGGTAAAGCATGTCGTCCACGGAATTTAAAAAACCATGTCCAATTATAATAAGTTTGGATTGTTGCCCTGATCACGCCGTTCCTACCACCACGCCCCCATGAAATCAGTCGAGACTGCTTGCTCTGAAATCTATAAGTACTAAATACTCGCTAATATCATAAATCACAAAAAGGTTATTCATTAATGCTAATAATATGAAAATATAATCTGTAAGTAGAGTTGTAGAATTGATTTTAAAAAGCAGATATTACTCATATGATATAGGAAATTTCCAGTTTGCTTCGGCTAATGCAATCGCCCAGTTGAATCGTTTTAGTAGATGTTTGCTGAATATTTTCTCGATGTCTACTCCGTATGTTTTGCACCTGAAAGTATAAAATTGCTCGAGTTAAGATCCTTTCGTACAAGGGAACTATAGGGTTCAGACGGGCGTAGCCAAGAACAGACGTTGCCCATAGTCCATCTGCATAGTTCACCTGGCTTTACCAGGGTTTTTTTTCTTCCTGTGGTCTACATCAGTTTAACTGGGTGTGAAATTTGCATACAACTAATTTCAACTTGACTGTTCGTTACCTGCGTATCGAACATGCATGTAAGTGTTACGCTAAAAATCCAATTTAAAAACATTTATTACTTTGTGAAAGTATTGAAGAATTACTTTCCTCCTAAAATTATATACACTGAGAAAAATCGAATTCTTAGCTAAGGTGAATTCGTTCGTACACGGCTGAATTGTAATTACGTGAGGCTTACGTTTATTATTGCTTTCTTAAGCGAAAATGTACAAACGGTTTATAGATTTAACAGATACAAACTGTTGAACGTAACGTACCGTAAGGCACTTTCCGAATAGACCCTACTCCGGTTAAATCAGCTTTCTACGGCACCCGTGGGTGCCGTAGAAAGCGGCTAAGGGATAACAAATCAGAAGGTGGGCAGCAGCACCTTCCCAGTCAAACACACACAAACTGCGCTCGCCAACCCGCCTGCCAAGCGTGGCGAGTATTGGCAAAAACCCCTTATGGATTGGACAAAAAGAACCAGGCCCCCAGTCCCCGGCAGCCCCGCTATTCTTGTCTACGGTAGCGGCCATGGTAACGGTGGGGCAGGGGGTGCTAAGAATCCTCGGCAGACGCCCGGCTACCACCCCCAACGTCGACGACTGGCCCTGGTAACACACAACATACGCACGATGAGGACAGACGAGAAGATATATGAGCTGGAAGAAGAAATGAGTAAGCTACACTGGGACATTGTGGGGTTATCTGAAGTCCGTAGAGCGGGTGAGGACACGATAACCCTAAAATCAGGTAACCTACTCTATCACCGGGAGGGCGACCAACAGTCCCAAGGTGGTGTCGGGTTTCTCGTCCACAAGTCCCTTACTAACAACATAGTTAAGATCGATAGCGTTTCCAATAGGGTCGTATACCTAATACTCAGAGTATCCAAATGATATTCGCTGAAGGTCATTAAGGTATACGCACCGACGAAGTCGCACCCGGATGATGAGGTGGAGGATATGTATGAGGACATTAGTCGGGCCATACTTACCTCTGAAACGCACTTTCTAGTTGTTATGGGGGACTTCAACGCGAAGTTGGGTAAGAGAAGCGAGGATGAGTCGAAAGTGGGGCAATTTGGCAATGGACAACGGAACCGTAGGGGACAGAGGTTGGCCGACTTCCTGGAGAAAGAGGGACTCTTTATGATGAACTCTCTCTTTCAGAAGCCACCTCACAGGAAATGGACCTGGCTGAGTCCCGATGGTTCCACGAGAAATGAGATTGACTTCATTATGACCACCAAAAGGCAAATATTCACTGATGTCTCCGTGATCAACAGGGTTAAAACCGGTAGTGATCACCGAATGGTAAGAGGCACGGTGAATATTAATGTCAAACTGGAGAGGTCTCGTCTGATGAAGTCTACGCTCCGATTTACTCGTGCCCGTATTCAAGACCCCGAGAGCTTTCAACTTGAGCTATCCAATCGCTTCGATTGCCTTGAGAACATCGCTTCAGTGGACGAGATCAACAACAGGTTAGTAGAAACTGTCCATACAGTGGGTTCCAAGTACTTTAAATCCCACCGTACAGATAGGCCACAGAAACTCTCCAACGATACCCTCAACCTCATGGCTGAATGACGCTCATTAAAATTGCAGTCTTCGAATGATGCTGAAGCATATAGGCTGCTCAATAGACGAATATGGAAGTCCTTGCGACACGACATCCGGATCTTTAATACAAACTGTATTAAAGAGACGATAGAGCGGAAAAAAGGCTCCAAAGTGTTTGCAAGAGACATGTCTATTAGGCAAAGCCAGTTGACGAAGCTGAAAAGAGGGGACGGCAGTGTAGCGTCGACCAAAGCGGAAGTGTTAGGAGAGGTAGAGAGTTTCTACGGACAGCTATACACCTTGGTTGCTAAACCTGTTAGCAGCTTGGTCAAAGACCCAAGAGCCAAGCTAACCCGACATTATACCGAAGGTATCCTGCACATCAGCCTGTACGAGATTAGAATGGCCTTGAAACAGCTTAAGAACAACAAGGCGCCTGGTGACTAAGGGATAACATCTGAGCTTCTGAAAGCGGGTGGAACACCGGTACTTAAAGTCCTTCAGAAGCTCTTTAATACCGTCTTACTCGAAGGTTTAACGCCAGAAGCATGGAACAAAAGCGTAGTGGTGCTGTTCTTTAAGAAATGTGACATCACTTTACTTAAAAATTACAGACCCATCTCGCTTTTGAGCCATGTTTATAAGCTGTTTTCGAAGGTCATAACGAACCGTCTCAGTCGCAGGTTTGATGAATTCCAGCCTCCGGGCAGTGCTTGAGTCTCTCCAGCGGTGCCGTATTGACTATCGGTATATTGAAGTGCTGAAGTGTTTGTACCAAAACGCCTACATGTCAGTCCGAGTACAGGAGCAGAGTTCGAAGGCAATTCCATTGCAAAGAGGCGTGAGACAGGGAGACGCTATATCTCCGAAACTGTTCACCGCTACATTGGAAGACACCTTCAAGCTTCTGGAATGGCAAGGACTTGGCATCAATATTAACGGCGAATACATCACTCACCTTTCTATTTGCCGACGATATTGTAGTCATTGCAGAATCCATGGAAGATCTCAGTACAATGATCGAAGGCCTCCATCGAGTTTCCCAGCAGGTAGGGGTCTTAAGATGAACATGGACAAGACGAAAATTATGTCTAATGCCCATGTACCTACCCAAATATCAGTAGGGAACTCAGTTCTCGAAGCTGTTGACGAGTACATCTACCTGGGACAGACAGTCAAGCTAGGCAGGTCCAACTTCGAGAAAGTGGTCGAGAATCCAAGTCGGCTGGGCAGCATTCCGGAAACTTCGCGAAGTCATCTCGTCAAAAATACCTCAGTGCCTCAAGACAAGAGTCTTCGACCAATGTGTGTTACCAGTGATGACTTATGGCAATGAAACGTGGTCTCTTACTATGGGCCTCGTAGATAAGCTCAAAGTCGCACAACGAGCTATGGAGAGGGCTATGCTCGGGGTTTCTCTACGTGATCGAATCAGAAATGAGGACATCCGTAGAAGAACGGAAGTCACCGACATAGCTCAGAAAATCAGCCAGCTGAACTGGCAGTGGGCAGGGCACATAGCATGCAGAACAGATGGCCGATGGGGCCGAAAGGTTCTGGAGTGGAGACCACGGACCGGCAAGCGCAGCGTAGGTCGTCCACTGACACGTTGGACAGACGACCTGAGGAAGGTCGCAGGACGACCTTGGATGCAGGCCGCTTCCAACCGGTCCTTTTGGAAAATCATGAGGGAGGCATATGTTCAGCAGTGGACTTCCTAAGGCTGAGATGATGATGATGGCATACAAATATATACGCTTTACGTATATGTATATATATAAATATATATAAATGGGTATATCTTAACTTTAAAACTATATTTGTTATTACAAATATATTTGAAACTTATATTACCAGTCAGCCAATTACCCAAGTTTTAGAAGAAAACAGTTTTACCTGATCGTATAATGATTGCGTCTGAGGCAATTAGTAATTATAGCACACATAGGGAATTTTTTGTCGCGTTGAATCGCGTTTTGAGAAGAGTTTATTAGAAAACCTACCTTCTATAGGCAATTATTTTAAGCCTATTCCCATTCTCCGTAAACATAGGCAATAAGGCCACTGGTATGGGAAACGAATAGTCACACTCAATACACTGTGTGGACACGCACACCGTGCGAGTGTTGTTTTATTTTGTTTACTGTGTGTTCATAAGCTTCTAATTGTGTACTAATACAATACTCATAATTTGTGACTTAATTGACTAGTCTTCTTTTGTTTAACATAATATTCAACAACCTCAGGGTGATAGCGGGTAAATTAATGCAGGCTCGAATCCTGTCCGAGGCTACTTGAAAAATAATAGTTACACTCTCTTTGGATTAACTCGATTGCTCTTATCGGTAGATATATTTTCTAAGATCCTTGGAAATAAGTTACTTACCAAGCCACAGTAATACAGAACCGCTTAAGAATAAAAGTAGCGGGCTGTATTATGGCTGATTACGTGGTGCTGCTCTTGCTATACGAGTTGGCACCAAGGTCTTTTAACTTACCAAGCCACAGTAATCCGAGGGTCGTTATAGTAGCACTGAGCAACTTCAGGATTGTGCACTGGATGATCGCCTGATATCGTTTGTTCTTCCCTATTGTTTTTTTCTACAAAAAATACAATTTGAAACTTAAGTATTTAAGTAGTTAAATAATATACTTAATTTACTATAGTATGTCTTTAAGCTATAAACTGAATGCCTAGTAGATATACTAGACCTACACGTGGTACCTGAGTGATGTACCAATCGGCAATTTATTGCTATATCTCTACGTACTGTCTCTTAAATAATTAGTTAATAAGTTACCTATTTATAGTTTTGAGAGCTATATGTCGCAAGCTGTACCTGAATGTATGCTAATTACCTGTACGATCAGCCCGCCGATGGTTACACAAAACGGCTACTTCTTTATTGGCGCGCTTATAGGCTATAATTTTGTCTATTTCTGAGTCAGAGCTGTTTGTATACTTTTTGAGTGATTTTTCGAAAGTCATTGAAGCATTATAAGTGCGGAAGACTTTAGTAGTTAAATCAGGGTCTAATGTTTGTAAATAATCATTCAGTATGTATGGGGTGAGTATATCAAAAAGATCTTCACCAGCTTCTTTGTTCTCCATAAAAAGCTGGAGATTTATGAAAACAGACTTGTGTTCAATCGGCACCTCCACCTCCTTATAGAATCTGACTGCACTTTTTCCATGGAAATCAAATACCACTACATTTTTTTTTCCTTCCTTTTCCGGGTATAATTTGATGTGCTCAACACGTAATATACAACAACCGACGGTGTCTGCTTGACCCTTTTCATGACCAGCTCTCAACCCGAGACGATGGATTAAGTATAAAGCGACAGCAATCTGCCTTGCGAGACCTGGTCTTTCTAAATTCATATTTTCAAAGTAGTATTCTTCTATAGTTTTAATGTGCGTATGAAGTTTTCTGGCAGTCTCATACTTTTTAAAATCTGCTTTACTTTTTATTGTAGAACTAGGATGAAATGTCATGTATTTCTTTCTTCCACGAACATTGTCTGTCCAAGATGCTAACCAAGAAATCTTGTTATCGTTTATTACTGTTTTCCACTTGTGTCCCGGTGGTGGTTCAGGTTGTTTACTGTCCTTAGAGCAGTTAATCTCTATGTCTTCGGGTTTAACACGTTTTTTTAGCATACCCATATTATCATTATCACCCCGACCCCTAAATAAACCTGGTGATGCAATTTTATATTTTTCAAGTTTTTCGTAAAATCCATCTACGATAGCAAAACCGTGATCTTTTTCCAATTCTTTAATTTCGTCCTGAATAGCATTGTTTTCGTCTTTCATTGGTTCTTTTAAATACGTTTGCATTTTCGTGAAGTCACATTTTGAAAGATCAGTGATGATCGTAGCCTCATCATGTATCATAACTTTTCGCCAGTCAGCAAAAAAATTTTTTTTTAATTTTGGGTTGGTTGTGTGTTCGTCGTCCAATATACGTGCATATAAACATGCCACTTCCTCGGCGTCTGGCGAGAGTCTCATCTCCTCACCAGCATATAAAAACCGCACATGTTCTGGTAATGGTTTATATGGAGAGGCAAATACTGGTCCTTTATGCTCCAGGAACTTCCATTTTATACTATCATCCGTCTCCTCCTCTTTCCACCTATGGAAAGAACAAAGGTTCATTTAAATATTAATTAAAACAAAATTTTTTATACACACTACTAAATGCATAATAGTAAGCAAAACTAAAAGGTTTTGTGAGCATAGGAAAACATTTCCAAAGTTATGATTTATGATTAAGAATAGTATTATACAGATGGTTTCTGCCATATGCAACTGCTAATATGAGATAAGTCACGTAACAAGGAAGTCTATTGCATAACTGTCTGTATCCCACGATCCCTCTGGTTAATAAACGTCTAGAACCTTCTCTGTCTTTAATGCTAATCTCCTAGCCGTCTGGGTAGGCAAACAGGTAGGAGGTTATATAACGACTGTTGTCCTTAGACAAACAACTGGGACCGACGGTTTAACGCTCAGTTGAATAATGCCACTAGCGGTCACCCATCCAAGTCCTGACCACAGCAAGCGTTGCTTAACTTGTTGATCGGTTAAGATCGCCAAGTCAAGCTCCGCTACGAGCGCTTCGTGTAATATGAATACATATTGTGTAATTAATGTATAACATGGATTTTGGTGATCTGAAATATATAAAAATATTACTCATTATTTATTTTCATGAATATATTATCTGGTCCAACACTTAGAGGCCTATGTGGTATAAAATATTAAATTGACTCTATATATAAAAATGAACCCGTATTTTTCCTGGTCACGCTATAACTTGAGAACGGATGGAACAATTTCGCTAGTTATTTTTTTTATATGTTAATTATTTTCAGGAGAAGGTTCTTTAAAAGAAAAACCAAGAAATGATGGGAGATTATGGTAAGGCCACAGGCCGAGCCTACTTCTCTTACGAATTCGAGGGCAGTCGCTAGTATGTATATAAAATTAACCCCTATTTATACTGGTCACGTTATAACTTGCGGTCTTACGGAATTTATTCATATTTTTTTAAATGTTTTCTAATACTTCGAAAAAGGTTCTTACATTAAAAAAATTAAGAAAAGATGGGAGGCCAGCAAAGGCGCGGGCAGTTGCTAGTAGTGTATAAAAGCAGAATTTAAGATGACAGTGACAAACATGGTATATCTAATACAAAAATTGGTACCTTATTAGAGCTATTGACATGAACTCTTGAATGATAAGGGAAATGGCAGTTGACAAAACTACGGCACCTGCCAATTTTATTCTCTTCTTAAAACATTTAGACAGGTGGTGACTTGGCACCCACTTAACGGGCCCCCCATAAAGACCACTACTAATAGTAACGAAAGGGGCAACGTTGGTGTGGATGGCTAAAGGGCGTCGAGAGGTGTGCTGCGGTTTCACTAAAGCGCACTATCGGCGTTATACCCTTTAACACTTCCAACCTTGAAGCTTTTTGGTACTTGCTCTTGCGGATGCAAGACGCAATTAAGGAAAGCCGGAGGTCAGGGGTCCCCAGTGAGAATCGGGGTCCACGGTGTCGCCACTAAGCGACGGTTCGCCTCAAAACCGCCCCTGCGGTATTAAACTTTTATTTTAATTGTTATTTAAAATATTATTATTATTAATACCCGTGGATCCCCATACAATGGACAACGTATAGCACATTCGATTTCCATGCACCTGGACGCGCGATGGATCACCGTATACAGCACTAGCGATGTATAAATGTCGGTCGCAGTATGGTGTCGTTGTCCTTTAAAACAAGAGATTGTACCGACTCTACGTTTTTGGATTTTGGGTGAGAAACACTTACCATTCCCTAACTTTATGTTTAACTTTGTCTTTATCATCCTCTTCTTCGTTCTCGCGTTCTTTTTCTCCTAAGTTTTCATCATCTTCTTCATCACCTTCTTCATCATCTTCTTCATCATCTTCTTCATCATCTTCTTCATCATCTTCTTCATCATCATGCTCTTTTTCATCCTCCTGTGTTGTTTCCTCTAAGCCTTCGTCACCTTTTTTTTCGTTGTCGTGGACTTTGGTCTGACTCACACTGTCTGCCTCCGCGTCCTAAAATATAGAATTTAGCTAGTACCCGTATCCCAGAAAGATATTTTGCACTTGAGTAAAGATTTCTCATAAGATACTAAATATCACCCTCAATGGGAGGGCCTAGAATCACACTAATATTAAAAAAGGCGGGAGTTTTTGATAAATTATGTTTGCATATTAAAATTTTTTATTTCTTTACGCTCAAACGGTTAGACCAATTTGATGAAATTTGGTATGGAGGTAGTTGAGGCGCTGGATTATAACATATTTTACTTTTCTTCGTCATCATACATCAACGCGGGTGTAACTGCGGGGCGAAGTAAGTTAATTATAATACGAGTACCTATGCGTAACAGATCACAGATTAGTATGTAAATTGCAATACACCAGTATTCCCGGTTTCTCTACATGTTATTCCTAGAACGAGTTAGCGTCCGTAACGACATGCGATTGTAGGAGTTTACGTTAGCGCCGCCCTTGACGAGGATACCGCAGCTAAGGTAGATTCTAGTCTGAACTCAGTATTTCCGTGGTCGCCACATACTAGAAATCTACCTTTTGAATACAGAATCAAGCGGAGGGCAGCCTCCGTTTCCATTCAGTGGTGGCGACTTGCCGACAATCGTTACATTCGCTAGCTCATGCAAACATGTCGAGACTTACAACCCTGGGATGGACCTAGTTTGAGCAGCGACCTTTTTTTTTTTGTCCCGGGGAAATCCTTTATGGATACCACCCACCACGGGGAGGTAGGTGGTTATGTTGGAGTCCGTATACCCACCAAAACCCCGGGGTATTCCGTCAGTGCCGCTTTTGGCGGGAACGCGGGACAGATTTTGCACATGACCGCGAACCCGCCGCGGCTGTCCGTTGCCGGACCCTTCTCTTCCTGCGGCGCGCCAGAACACATGGCGTGCCGCAACTGCCTCGGAGACCGAACCCGCCAACAATGGGCGCCAGACTTCCCCGTGTTTGGACGCCTGCGACCTGGTAGTCACCGAACACCGACCATAATAATGTAAGCTTCATGTTCAGCATGCATAAGACTCAAAATTGCAATAACTTTTGGGAGAGCACGCGACGCGCGCTGAATCCGCGCGCGCATTAAACGCGTTCTGTTACAACCCTAATATCTGCTGATCTAGCAATTGATCTCACATTAATTCTAGTGATTGACGTCAATGCATTTTAGCAAGCCAGAAAGAAATATTGTTTTGTATATGCTCATATTTTTCGGAATATATTTGTCATTTAATTTAAGATGGTTACTCTGCCTCTCATCAGTAAAAGCATAGTAGGCGATTTCAAACCTGAGTGATCAAACAAAGAATCAACAAAGTCGAAATTTGTAAACTAAATTAATAAATTTAGCCAGCTCGTTAACGCCACCGTCATCGCTGCTATCGAGCCCGTCAGCCTAGCTCCTCTGTGTGGGTTCACATCACACCAAGCTTTTGACCCTTAGTTTGAAGACTCTACAACTCTACGTGGCTCCTCTGTGTTGAGGGTTACCTACCCTAACATCGAGTCACCCTGTTGATTGGGAACTCAAGACCAACCAGCTACTCTACTCTTCCCTTGAGACGCCTGACTAAGCTCCAAGCTGTCCACGAGGTACTAAGGGAATCCATATCACGCGCATCCTGCCCGTGACCACCGAAGTCATCGCGCCAGCGCCTTATTTTGTGAAACGCGATACACATCACGTGACCCGACGCGACAGCTCGTGCTGTCGACTGTGTGTCCCGACTCCGCATTCCTAACTCCAATGACGCCTTTACTATTCATCGTTCTGTAGATGATTTTCAAATTATTGTTACCTGTATTATACGATTTTTAAACCACTAAGCCTTTTTAGCGAGACCAAACATTACAATTTTTGAGAGCAAAATTTAAAAGGATGTGAATTATTCACTCTAAAATTGTAATGTTTATGGTTTTGTCTAATCATTTTGTGTAATTTTTTTTCTATTTAACAATACTTATTTAATATTAGGTATTTGGTTAACGAGAGCCTTAAGGTAAAAAAATGGCTTCTTGCAGTTAGTTAGTACCTGAAGAGGACAATATTAATTTTGGTATTATCACAAAATTCATGATACGAGTATCTTTATATTTTGCGTAATTGCGAAAATGCTTTGTCACTAGGGTCAACTGCACTAAAAAAACATTTTTCTAAATCTACACTAATATTGTAAA
Source organism: Selenia dentaria (assembly GCA_917880725.1). Taxonomy (NCBI): domain Eukaryota; kingdom Metazoa; phylum Arthropoda; class Insecta; order Lepidoptera; family Geometridae; genus Selenia; species Selenia dentaria. The sequence goes on from OU862887.1 coordinate 3,165,230, forward strand.
GAGAATGGCTGAACGACGCTCATTGAAACTGCAGTCTTCGGACGGAGGATGCTGAAGCATATAGGCTGCTCAATAGACAAATATGGAAGTCCTTGCGACACGACATCCGGATATTTAATACAAACCGTATTAAAGAGACAATAGAGCGGAAAAAAGGGTCGAAAGTGTTTGCAAGAGACGGGTCTATTGGGCAAAGCCAGTTGACGAAGCTGAAGAGAAGACGGCAGTGTAGCGTCGACCAAAACAGAAGTGTAAGGAGAGGTAGAGAGTTCCTACAGACAGCTATATACCTCGGTCGCTAAACCTGTTAGCAGCTCGGTCAAAGACCGAAGAGCCAAGCTGACCCAACATTATACCTAAGATATCCTGGACATTAGCCTGAATGAGATTAGAATGGCCTTGAAACAGCTTAAGAACAACAATGCGCCTGGTGACGAAGGTATCACATCTGAGTTTCTGAAAGCGGGTGGAACACCGGTACTTAAAGTCCTTCAGAAGCTCTTTAATACCGTCTTACTCGAAGGTTCAACGCCAGAAGCATGGAACAAAAGCATGGTGGTGCTGTTCTTGAAGAAAGGTGAAAACACTTTACTTAAAAATTACAGACCCATCTCGCTTTTGGGCTATGTTTATAAGCTGTTTTCGAAGGTCATAACAAACCGTCTTAGTCGCAGGTTTGATGAATTCCAGCCTCCGGAACAAGCCGGTTTCCGAAAAGGCTATAGTACCATAGACCACATCATCACGCTACAGCAAGTTATACAAAAGACTGAAGAGTATAACTTGCGTCTTTGTTTAGCGTTTGTGGACTACGAGTAAGCCTTTGATTCGATCGAGACGTGGGCAGTGCTTGAGTCTCTCCAGCGGTACCGTATTGACTATCGGTATATTGAAGTGCTGAAGTGTTTGTACAAAAACGCCTACATGACAGTCCGAGTACAGGAGCTGAGTTCGAAGGCAATTCCATTGCAAAAAGGCGTGAGACAGGGAGACGTTATATCTCCGAAACTGTTCACCGCTTTATTGGAAGATGCCTTCGAGCTTCTGGAATGGCAAGGACTTGGCATCAATATTAACGGCGAATAAATCACTCACCTTCGATTTGCCGACGATATTGTAGTCATGGCAGATTCCATGGAAGACCTCAGTACAATGCTCGAAGGCCTCCATCGAGTTTCCCAACGGGTAGGTCTTAAGATGAACATGGACAAGACGAAAATTATGTCTAATGCCCATGTTGTACCTACCCCAATATCAGTTGGGAACTCAGTTCTCGAAGTTGTTGACGAGTACATCTACCTGGGACAGACAGTCAAACTAGGCAGGTCCAACTTCGAGAAAGAGGTCAATCGTCGAATCCAACTCGGCTGGGCAGCGTTCCGAAAACTTCGCGAAGTCTTCTCGTAAAAAATACCTCAGTGCCTCAAGACAAGAGTCTTCGACCAATGTGTGTTACCAGTGATGACTTATGGCACTAAAACGTCTCTTACTATGGGCCTCATAGATAAGCTTAAAGTCGCACAACAAGCTATGGAGAGGGCTATGCTCGGGGTTTCTCTACGTGATCGAATCAGAAATGAGGAGATCTGTTGAAGAACCAAAGTCACCGACATAGCCCAGAAGATTGGCCAGTGTAAGTGGCAGTGGACAGGGCATATAGCACGCAGAACTGATGGCCGATGGGGCCGAAAGGTTCTGGAACGGAGACCACGGACCGGCAAGCGCAGCGTAGGTCGTCCACCGACACGGTGGACAGACGACCTGATGAAGGTCGCAGGACGACGTTGGATGCAGGCCGCTTCCAACCGGTCCTTTTGGAAAATCATGGGGGAGGCATATGTTCAGTAGTGGACTTCCTACGGCTGAGATGATGATTATAAAGAGTGTTTGCGCGTTTTAACCGCAAATCCTTATAAACCTTTTCGGCCAATGGGTAGACGAACGTAGGGGCGCACCTGTAAAGTCTGCACTACGACCGAAGCCACAACAAAAAAAAAGGGAAAGAAAAAGTGTCAAGCTGGGTTATCTGCTTTAATTTTTTCTTCTTCTTCTTCGCCCCTTGATAAAATGTCGACGCAAACGCAATAACTTTTGTGTGAATTTGAATTTGGCCGGCTGGCATAGCGATCGATTACACTTAGGATCATCATTATATTCAACGGAAGATAGACCTGGAATTGGAATCAGAGTGGACACAAGCAACAAAGTACCTATCACTTCGCTCCCCAGGACACAATCGAAAAACGTGTGCACGTGCGCATGGAAGAAGGCGAGTGCTCGCCGAGGATAAAAGACACAAGGTTAGTGCTCCAAGTTCTGTCGATTACCCGAGGCCAACCCTTTGTTCATCCCGCACCCCCTTATGGTGGATTTACAACCCTCCATAAGTTTGGTCGACTTCGAGCCAAATTTCAACCAGCAAACGCTACCGCTTTGTATAGTGCACAAAATCTTATTTGTGCGTATTCCCGCTTACAAAACTTATTAACATTGCAATTACAATTAATTTCACCTTTTAAGAGCATGTCTTCCTATTAAGGACATCCTATTTACAATACATTTAACATACATTTATTAGAAGTTTCAATTTCTTTGACGCCATTTTGAGGTTAATTTTACAAAGATTGCATTTGGTAATCTCATTCCCTATTTCAATAATGGCAGAAATAAAGCTAAAAATAAATGAATCAAAAAGAAATACAATATTTGAACAACTTAGTTCAATGTATTCCATAACTAAGAAAATTTCACAAGCTGATACTCGAACAAAACAGGATTTTTTGTGTAAGTCATCCAATATTGAGAAACTTTATGATCAATTTGATAAGCTATGTGATGAATATTATACTTTAAAGTTAGGGGAAGATATTGATTTCAATTTGGATAATAATCAATGGTTAGCATTTGAAAACTTGTACTCTGCTGTCAAACAATTTAGGATCCAACTTTGTGAGAATTCTAGCTCTTCTTTAAAATCTATAAAAGATGCATCTATTGATATTATTCTACCTCGCTGTGAATTACCTGTATTTGATGGAAAAAGTGAAAATTGGCCATTGTTTTATGAATGTTTCAAAACAAATATACATAATAATTCAAAGTTAACAAACTCTCAAAGAGTTCAATATTTAATTGGTCAGTTGAAAGGCAAGGCCTTATCTGTTTTTGCTGGAATATTACCAACTGAGGAGAATTATGAATGTATTTGGCAGACTTTAGTAGATAAGTTTCAAGACAACAGAGCGCTAGCTGCAGTTTATTTGAACAACATTTTTGATCTGAAAAATGTTTCAAATAATAACACTAATCACTTGACTGATTTTGTTGAGAGGTTTTCTTCCTCATTCAATGCATTGAAACAATTAAAAATACCAGATTTAGCTGATTTTATTTTGCTATATGTGACACAAAAGAAGTTGGATTGCAATTTAGTTCAAACCTTTGAATTATCTAGATGTGAGAAGGAAATTCCAATGTGTAGTGAGTTTGTTGAGTTTTTAAGGCAACATATAAAAATAATAGAGCGAACCAATGTTCAAAAGGGATCTATTCCACGAACCAATCGTAATGTGAACTCTCATTCATTTGCATTAGTAGACAAGGAGATACAGGGCACAATGTGCATGTTGTGTAAAAGTGGCTCCCACCCACAAGTTTACATGTGTCCTACATACAAAGAGATGGATGTGAAAACTCGCTTTGAGTTTACAAGAAGCAATAAATTATGTACTAACTGCTTAAGTTGTAAGCATTTATCTAAAGACTGTAAATCAAAATCAACTTGTAAACACTGCCATTTAAGGCACCATACAACTTTACATTTTGAATCGAATAGTACTAAAGTGGAACATAGTAGAAATACCACTCAGAATTACACGCCTGCAGTTTCTTCTAAATTAAATACTCCAAACAGTAACTCGTTCACAGCTATGCTGATTGAAGATAAACCTTCTTTGTTAACCATGGAACAGGCTCCAATGTCTTTTGTAACTGACCAAGATTCAGTGACATTGACTTCGATACCTACACCCAGTACTGGCAACAAAAAAACCACAGTACTGTTATCCACTGCACAAGTTTATGCTGTCACAAATAAACAGCAAAAATGTGTAGTACGCTGCTTGCTTGATTCAGCCTCACAAAACCATATTGTTAGCCTAGACTGTTGCAAGAAACTCAAAATTAAAATTATACCGCTAAGTAACTCACACATAAACACAATTGGATCTAACTCAACAAAAATTATAGGATATACATACCTGACCATACAGTCACGGTACACTACAGATACATATAATTTAAAGTTATTGGTTGTTCCACACATTGTGAATAAGCTACCTACTTCTTATATTGATGTGCCCTCAATGACACAATTGAAACATTTACCTCTAGCTGATGAGAGCTGGAATATACCAAGTGGCATTGATATTATACTTGGTGCACAATTGTTTCCATACCTATTGCATGGGGGACCCCTGTTTGATTGTCCTACCAACATTGCTGATGATTCCGCCGCCTTTGAAAATTCCGCTATGAAATCCGCTTTCGCCGCAAGTAGTTTGAAGGCTTCTAATAGCCTTTCTAACCGCTCAGCTAACGCCGCGTCTGATTCCGCCGCCTTTGAAAATTCCGCTAGAGATTCCGCTTTCGCCGCAACAAGTCTGAAGGCTTCTAATAGCCTTTCTAACCGCTCAGCTAACGCCGCGTCTGATTCCGCCGCCTTTGAAAATTCCGCTAGGGATTCCGCTTTCGCCGCAACTAGTCTGAAGGCTTCTAATAGCCTTTCTAACCGCTCAGCTAACGCCGCGTCTGATTCCGCCGCCTTTGAAAATTCCGCTAGGGATTCCGCTTTCGCCGCAACTAGTCTGAAGGCTTCTAATAGCCTTTCTAACCGCTCAGCTAACGCCGTGTCTGATTCCGCCGCCTTTGAAAATTCCGCTAGGGATTCCGCTTTCGCCGCAACTAGTCTGAAGGCTTCTAATAGCCTTTCTAACCGCTCAGCTAACGACGCGTCTGATTCCGCCGACTTTGAAAATTCCGCTAGGGATTCCGCTTTCGCCGCAACTAGTCTGAAGGCTTCTAATAGCCTTTCTAACCGCTCAGCTAACGCCGCGCCTGATTCAGCCGCTTGTAAAAATTCCGCTATGAATTCCGCTTTCGCCGCAACTAGTTTAAAGGCTTCTAATAGCCTTTCTAATCGCTCAGCTAACGATGCGTCTGATTCCACCGCCATTAAAGGTTCCGCAAAACGCCTTCCGTATTCGCTTCCAGTTCTCAAGACTACGCTTGGTTACGTCATCATGGGTGAGATACCGGTTGTTATGCCTGACGATGTTGACGTCACCTGGTCCTTCGGTCCTATAACCAATGATGAATTAAATAAAAGTTTGACTAAGTTTTGGGAGTCGGAAGAACTGTTTACACACTGTCGTATTGAGGACCCTGATGAGGTTGCATGTGAGGAGATGTACAGGGCTTCTGTCGCTCGCGACGCTCACACGGGTCGATTTATTGTTTCGCTTCCTTTTAAATCTGACCCGGCGTTGCTAGGTAATTCGTATTTTATCGCTAAACGCAGGCTCATCGCTCTCGAACGCAAGCTTAGGGTAAACTCGGACTTGCGTAATGCATACAATGACGTCATAACTGATTACCTAGAGAAAGGATACTTATCTGAAATACCGTATTCACCTGCGACTACTGAAGAAGGTTACTTTATTCCGCATCATGCAGTAGTCAGACCCGATAAAAGTACTTCGAAAACCAGAATTGTTCTGGATGCCAGCGCAGTGACAGACTTAAATATGTCTCTAAATGATATTTTGCACACTGGTCCGAATTTACAAGCGGACTTGCTCGCACTTCTGTTAAAATTTCGACTTCTACCGGTCGCTGTTACCGCAGATGTTCAACAAATGTATTTGCGTATTTTGGTTATTGAAGATCATCGCAAGTATCAAAAAATATTGTATCGATTTAATGAGAACGAAGCTGTTAGCTTATTTCAGTTTAATTCAGTCGCTTTTGGACTTCGGTCTAGCCCATTTCTAGCTATGCGCTCAATCCGTCAACTAGCTGCAGATTATAAGGAAACTCTTCCTCTAGCAGCAGAGGTAGCTAGCAAAGACATCTACATGGATGACATAACTACTTCTGTTGTTTCCACCGAAGTTGGAATTGATTTATCCCAACAACTTTTGGCTTTATTTCGATCCGGTGGGTTTAACCTTGTGAAATGGGCAAGTAATTCACAAGAGTTGTTGGCACATGTTCCGGAATCGCATAGAGTTGCGATTGAATTTTCGGATAACGACAATTTAAAAATATTGGGTCTGAAATGGCTTCCATCTTCCGATGCCTTCACATTCACTACGAATGATGCAGACACCGGTTGCACCAAACGCATAATCTTGTCGGTCATAGCCAGACTTTTTGACGTACTCGGCCTTGTTGCGCCAGTCATTTTGTATGCCAAGTTATTAATACAAGAACTGTGGCTCGCTAAAATTGGATGGGACGAGGATGTACCAGATTCCATATCAAACAGTTTTAATCAGTTTAAAAATGAACTACCGCTTTTATCGGAATTAAAAATTCCACGCCATTTAGGTGTTAGTATTGATTGTGTGGTCAATATTGTCGCTTTTGGAGACGCGAGCCTTAAGGCGTACGGGTGTGCAGTTTATTTACACATAACTCAGCCAAATGGTGATGTGTCGATGAATCTGGCTTGCGCAAAGTCCAAGGTAGCCTCCCCAAAAATCGCATCGCTCGCACGATTGGAGTTATGTGCTGCCCTGTTGCTTTCTAAGCTCGTTCGTTATGTACACACAACTTTTAATGACCGCTACCCTATGTCGGACATATACGCCTTTTCCGATTCGACTATCGCTTTATGTTGGATTCACTCACAGCCACATCGTTGGCAAGTTTATGTTGCAAATCGCGTCAGTAAGATTCACGAAAATGTTTCCCCAGACCGCTTTTTTCACGTTCCAGGTATTTCGAACCCAAGTGATTGTGCTTCGAGAAGCCTTCTGCCTTCTCAAATCCTTAATCATGCGCTTTGGTGGACTGGTCCAGCGTGGGCTCAGTGTCCGATTGCTGAGTGGCCAATCACGGCCTTCCAATCATCGCAAGAAGATTTGCCTGAGACTAGGAAGTCTGTGGTTCTCGCGACACTAGGTGAAGTCGAAGACTCTCCTCTTTATACTCTTGCGTTAAAGCTGTCGTCATGGCCCAAACTGTTACGAATTGTAGTGTACATTTTACGCTTATTGGGAAAACTTCCTCGTGATAGTCTCATAAAGTCATCTGATCTTGATGCTGCGGAACTTGTGATCCTTCGGAATCTGCAATATAAATATTTTCTTGACGATTTGACGAACATTAACAAGAATAAATTGACTTCTCCTGCAATTCGTAAACTTGATCCATTCATAGACAATTCGGGTTTGCTACGTGTTGGTGGCAGACTGACAAACGCGAATGTTCCTTATGAAAACCGGCATCCAATTCTGTTGCCGCGTCGTGATCACATTTTAGATTTATTGATCGATTATTATCACCGCATTAATTGTCACACTGGCTCGCATTTGCTCATGTCAGTATTAAGGCAGCGTTATTGGATACTTTCCGCTCGAAATCTTATTCGAAAACGTGTACGAATGTGCACTACGTGTTTCAAATGTGCTCCAACAAATTATACTCCGGTTATGGCAAGTCTTCCGGCTGCTCGGGTTACGGAAGCCAAAGCGTTCACAAATACTGGAGTCGATTTCGCTGGACCAATAAACCTCTCAATGACAAGACATCGTGGAGTGCGAAGCACGAAAGCGTATATTTGCCTCTTCGTTTGCTTGGCAACCAAAGCTATCCACTTGGAAATAGCTTCAAATCTCAGCACAGAGACATTTATTGATGCTTTCAAACGCTTTATTGCTCGACGCGGCCCTGTATCGGCAATTTATTCAGACAATGCTACCAATTTTGTTGGAGCAAAACGTTATTTCGATGAATTATATACATTTTTACAATCTGAGGACACAAAAACTTCATTTAATTATGAACTTTCGAAACATCGAATCTCCTTCTACACGATACCACCCAGGGCCCCACACTTCGGAGGCCTATGGGAAGCTAATTTGAAGTGCGTTAAAGCACACTTATTTCGATGCATTGGACAGCAACTACTTTCTTATGAAGAGTTGCTGACAGTCTTAGCTCAAATTGAATGCTTACTCAACTCACGTCCATTGGGACTTCTGCCTGACGAACCGCAACCAGAGGTACTTACCCCCGCGCATTTCTTAATGACTACGCCATTGCAATCTTTACCTGCTTATGAAGTCAATACTGATAAAACTGTTGTTCAGAGAAAACGGCTTTTAGATAGCTTAGTACAAAGTTACTGGAAAAAATGGCGTCTTGACTATCTCCACACTTTACAGCAAAAACAGAAATGGCTCAAACATAGGGAAAATATAAAAATAGGTACGGTTGTTCTTGTACATCAAGATGACGTGCCACCGCTTCGCTGGCCTCTTGGAATTATAGAGCAAGTGTTCCCTGGGAAGGACTCAGTAATTCGCGTCGCTTTAGTTCGCTCACATAACAAATTAATTAAACGCGCAGTTGCGAAACTGTATCCTCTTCCAATTAATGTGTAACATTCAATGCATCGCTTAGTTATAAGATATTTACTTTAATAGTTATATAAGGACTTTGACTTACACCATAAATTCTCAATTGTTTGCATAGTTCGCTTATTTTAATTCAGTAATCCTGCTTCACCTCTTAATTTTACTTCATTTTGAAACTCCTAGAGCTTTCAAGCCGGGGAGTATGTTTGCGCGTTTTAACCGCAAATCCTTATAAACCTTTTCGGCCAATGGGTAGACGAACGTAGGGGCGCACCTGTAAAGTCTGCACTACGACCGAAGCCACAACAAAAAAAAAGGGAAAGAAAAAGTGTCAAGCTGGGTTATCTGCTTTAATTTTTTCTTCTTCTTCTTCGCCCCTTGATAAAATGTCGACGCAAACGCAATAACTTTTGTGTGAATTTGAATTTGGCCGGCTGGCATAGCGATCGATTACACTTAGGATCATCATTATATTCAACGGAAGATAGACCTGGAATTGGAATCAGAGTGGACACAAGCAACAAAGTACCTATCACTTCGCTCCCCAGGACACAATCGAAAAACGTGTGCACGTGCGCATGGAAGAAGGCGAGTGCTCGCCGAGGATAAAAGACACAAGGTTAGTGCTCCAAGTTCTGTCGATTACCCGAGGCCAACCCTTTGTTCATCCCGCACCCCCTTATGGTGGATTTACAACCCTCCAAAGAGAAAAGAATTGTTTGTTTGTTTGTATGTAGTTAAGTAGGGTGCGAGCGGGAGGAGCTTTTCAAAATACAATTTATTTTATTTAAGACATCTAATGTCTTTAAAAGCTTTAATAATACTAACTTAATTGTAAATAAAATCTAGAGTCTGGACATCAGACAACCGTTGGAGCGGATGGGCTTATCAGCCAAGTCTATTGAGTCAGCGTATCAGTTTCTAGAATATAGAACGCTGACACGTGAGATTCGTAGAGTCGACAGACTTAACTCATTCCTCCTTAAGTTCGAAGTTCTCTTCTTTTTGGGAACTTCGATAAATGAAAATAATTTTGAGTGATATTTATACAATAAAAAACACAGAGTTACAAAAGTAAGGATGCAGACTCCAAGAGTTCAAACGCTTATGCTACGCACTTCAATAATTGCCCTTTCACTTTCACTATTTTCACTATCACTATAACTTTTCTTTAGCGCCAATGCCAGGAGTTTCAAATCGGTCAGATTGACGCTTTTTAGGTTGACAGGTGTGGAAGATGTGGTTTTCTCAGGTGAGAACAGCAAAGGTAAGTTTACGACTGGTAAGTTTAGGTATGTAACATTTTAAATATACGTTTGGTGCCTTTTCAGGGTTTCGAATTTTCACTACGCGGAGGTCGTCCAGAGTAAGTATGTAGGTGCCTTGTACATTATGACGAAACATTTCGTTATTGCAGGTACTTGTGAGTAGCTTTTCATCTCTACTATAGAGTATCCATCTATTTGTTTTCAGGAACTGAACTCGAACCTTTTCAATAGTTATAGGGATTTGAGTGCATGATGTCACGTTCTTAGCATCACGTCATCAAGTCGGTTACGCAGGGGTCGTTAATGAACTGGGACATTTCATCATCAGTGCAGAGGAAGCTGGCCTCGTCGATTTCCTGACATGGGTGACTGAGCAATCTGATCTTCAACCCTTTCGCTAATAGGTAAGGATACTTGGGCAATATGACAACAGTTAATTAAACAGTCAAAACCAATTTATTCTACACGCTCTGTTGAGGTGCGCACATTCTGGTCGACCGGCTAGCCTATTGATGAGCAGAGTATCTAGCATTGGGGTGTAGTGCTTTCTACAAGGGTGCCACCAGCACTATGCGCTGGAAAGTTGATGTGGTCAAACTAAATTGGTATACATGAAATAAAAAGATGATTCTCCTTAACATAATTATAATGTCATGGTATATGGACAAAATCATTTCTTAACAATTTCTATTTCTATAAAAACAAGTTATACAAAGCTTAGTTTAAATCTAAATATTGTATTTAGTTCTATTACATTATTTCTACAGGTTATAATAAAATTGCAAACATTTTGTTATTGTAATAGGTTCTAGCAAATGGTAATAGAATAGTTAAAACAAAATTCTTGGAATTAATCTAGGTACATTATCTAGGTCAGTTATCATTACATGTAGAAACTTTCACATGTAATATCCTAGGCCTTATTACTAGGGATATCAAGTTTTAAGTTGGAGACATAAAGAGACACCGTGGGGGTACATTCGTGAACTTCTACACGTCGTTCGACAGCGCAGCAACATGTGACGGTGGTCGCTTACCCATGGTGGGTCATACCTCCATAAATGTCAAAGTGAAAAAAAAGAAAAAAGACTTATAGATGAAGATGGATATTACCAGGCCATCCTATAGGTTTGGCGTGGTTCAAGCTTCAAATCGGAATTTGGAACGGCAATCTGCGAACGAAAATCACTCTGTTACGATTACCACGAATACCACGAAACAGTTTTAAAAGGGTTCCTAGCAACGAAGAACTGCCCTGCCGTTCCATACATCCGTCCTTTAGCGATGTCGATGACGCGTCGCCATCATACGGCGTGGCGTGCCTGCGGTACTGCTTTTCCCGGCGTCAAATCTATGGAAACACGTCAAATTAGTTCAAATCGAAACGATACAAAGCAAGAGGGATTTATCCCTGAAGAATATAACTACTTACAAGCCTCGTTTCTAGAATATTTCCTGACTTATAACAAGAGAATTGGGAGACACCCTTCGTCCCTTCACATCGCATTAAAACGAAAAAAGTCATAGACCAGAGATACCTTATTATCTACCTCGTTCCATGCCTTCCACACAATTCGCATTTGCCAAAGTTATCTTAAGAGAGTGCCAATCAAATATCAGTATAGGAAAACAAGACACAACGAAGGCTTACTATATTAAACGGTGAATCTTGAGTTTTCTGAAACAAATACGAGTAAGTGACAAAGCTTGTTTTGAGCGACCCATATTAAATTTGGGAAAGTCAGAATTCGTCAAAAGTTGAACTATTTCGGTGATCAATGTTAGTTTTTCATTATTGTAGTTTTCTTTGATTTTAATATTAGTAATTAGTCTGTCGTATCTAATGGCATCGTCATTATCAAGATTTCAGTTATAATTTTAATAAGTGACCCTAGTTTATAATAAGGCCTCTTTTAATTCGGACCGTTGTAATTATGTGTTTAAACTTATTTATAGTTATGTTTTTAAAGTACTCTAGTTGACTTCTTACATCTATAAAATTATCAGCAAATTTCTTTTAGTGCATTCGAAAAATTGTACAGATTCCTTTTTAAACAAGTGTATAATTATTTGAGCAAATTGTCGCCTATGTTCTTCTTTTTCAAAGTAAATGAAATATTATTCGTATTGTTTTTTATGTATTTTTTCAGGAATTGTTTCACGAGATCGGTTCTGTTCAAAGGTAAGTGTACTTCTAGGATTCTTTGTTTGGGTTGGGATAGATTTTTAACAGATAGTTTATCTATGGACCAGGAATAAACTAGTATTTGATTAGATTTGCTTTCAACGGCTTCCTGCAAAATTGCAATACCTTATGATTCAGGCTCCTGTCCAGAGTGAGCAGTTTTTGTGCTGGAAGAGTTTCTAGAAGCTGACAAAGTTGAACTACCAGATGAGCATGGTATTGAATAAGGAGATCGGCAATTTATTGTTTTTTCAGAATCTGGTATTGTTATTGTATTTTCGTAGTCTGAATCTAAGCATTTTATTTCATCCTATTAATCTAGAGTTTTATTTTGTTCTTTACCTAGTTCTTCTATTTCTTTCATTAATCGACTAATTTCTCTATTTCTTTCTCTAGATACTTATAAATAAAATACGGAATAGGATTGTACTACGACTGGAAATAGCGATTAAGGTCTACTCACAGAATGCCTATGTCCCTCGTTGTTTGAGCCTTATTTGTATTCCTCTGGATCGTCTTAGCACTCACTCACTCAATATAATAATGTTATAATGTTCTTGACTTATTTATTTGGTACGTGGATTTCCGTGAAACGCGTGAAAACGTAAGCCGCGGAGTACTAAAGTTGAGTAATCGCGACGCGGAAATATTACCGGCTGCACCAGTCAAGTCAGGTGCGAGCGGGAGGAGCTTTTAAAAATACAATTTATTATATTTAAGATGTCTTATGTCTTTAAAAGCTTTAATAAGACTAACTTAATTTTAAATAAAATCTAGAGTCTGGACATCAGACAACCGTGGGAGCAGATGGGCTTATCAGCCAAGTCTGTTGAGTCAGCGTATCAGTGTCTAGAATAAAGAACGCTGACACGTGAGATTCGTAGAGTCGACATACTTAACTATGTTTGTTTGTTTTTGGTTTGTTTGTAATAAATAGGCTTAAAAACTACTGAACCATTACAATCCTACATTTTTTTTGATGAATATAGGCTATACAATATTTTCAAAACAGTTAGGGGTTCGTATGAAAACATCAATATTGTAACCCAAGGTGTGGAAAATAATTGTTTTTTTTTGTTGCGTTACGATGCGGAACCTATTGACCATATTATAATATTTGTCTATGCAATTGCCATCAGAGGAAAGTGATGTACTATATACAGGAGGCCGATCTCTCTAACTAATTTGTCCCAACTGCAATCGAACCGTAGCTGATTTACACACATTCTTATTCTGCTATTGAAAAACAGTGCAGCTGCCGTTTCGTTTCTTTTGACGACAGCGATCGAATTACATTTTCTATTATGGTAACTCGATAAATCATGAACAGGACGCAAACTCATATTTGTGTTTAATATTTAAATATGACATGGTAGCGTTTACGATACGTTTACATGACGTTACGTTTCAATTTGTCTACAGAAATAGTAGAATGGCTTCTTGGGTAATTATCCAACGGCAACCGGAGTCGAACTGCAGTTGAAACGGGGTGGATTGTTGAAAAATGTAAAACAGTACCAAATAGTTTTATAAAAGATGTCAATATCTGCAAAGAAGTCCTCTAGAAGTACCTCAAGGTATGTCACAAAATGTGTTGACCAGCATTGTAACTGGAAGGTTCACATAGAGCACATTTGTGCTAAGCTCAATCGATGTGTACTTGCGTTAAAAAGATTAAGACGCACCGTAAATGAAAAGTCTGCTCTCACCGCTTATCATGGTTATGTAGCATCAGTTCTAAGGTATGACCTTTTACTTTGGGGAAACTCTACGGACATTACCAAAGCGTTTTTGGTGCAAACAAGTGCATAAAATCAATATGTGGTGTGGGCCCACTAGACTCATTTAGACCACTTTTTAAAAAACTAACTTTTTGTTCAACATCGCCTTCATCATCCTCTTCTTCGTTCTCCTGTACTTTTTCCCCTAAGTCATCCTGTTTTGCTTCCTCTTCTTCTTCATCATCTTTTTTGTCATCGTTCTCTTTTTCATGCTCCTGGTTTGTTTCCTCTAAGCCTTCGTCATTATCTTTTTCGTTGTCGTGAACTTTGGACACACTGTCTGCCTCCGCGTCCTGAAATATAGACTTTAGCTAAGATCCGTATCCTAGAAATATATTTTGCACTTGAGTAAAGATTTCTCATAAGATACTAAATATCACCCCCAATGGGAGGGCCTAGAATCACACTAATATTATAAAAGGCGAGAGTTTTTGATAAATTATGTTTGCATATTAAAATGTGTTATTTCTTTACGCTCAAACGGTTAGACCAATTTGATGAAATTTGGTATGGAGGTAGATGAGGCGCTGGATTATAACATTATATACTTTTCTTTGTCATCATACATCAACACGCGGGTGTAACTGCGGGGCACAGCTAGTTAAGTATAATATGCCTAACAGATCACAGATTAGTATGTAACTTGCGATACACTAGTATTCCCGGTTTCTCTACATGTTAGCACGAGTTAGCGTCCGTAATGACATGCGATTGTAGGAGTTTAAGTTAGCACGGACCTTGACAAGGATACCGCAGCTAAGGATTTCTAGTATGTGGCGACCACGGAAATACTGATTCCGTACTCAGTATTTCCGTGGTGGCCACATACGAGAACTTTACCTTCTGAATACAGAATCAAACGGAGGACAGCCTCCGTTTGACTCTGTATTCAGTGGTGGCGACTTGCCGACCATCGGTTCATTCGCTAGCTCATGCAAACATGTCTACACCAGTATTCCCGGTTTCTCTACATGTTAGCACAAGTGAGCGTCCGTAATGACATGCGATTGTAGGAGTTTACGTTAGCGCCGCCCTTGACGAGGATACCGCAGGCTAAAGTAGATTTGGGGTGCTTGGTCAGGCTACCTCCTCGTGTGCTCGAAGGCTGCTGGTCCCTTATGGATATGGTCTATCCGGGGGGAAGAGCAGCATTTCGAGACGGTGCACCCTGGGCAACGGTCATCAACTTCTTTTCATGGGATCTGGTTGACCGTTGGCGAAAAGCCTGGCGAGTGGGCGTCCCTCCGCGTCCCTCCCTATGAAGTTAGCATAGGGCACAGTGGATAATAACATTAACCGATATATCAATATCGTCAACTCATTGATCAAATCCTTGAATCACAGAAGAACATAGCACATTTTGACTTACTGAAGTCGACACACGTCGCTCGAGCTTTACTTTTTTGCATGTTATTCCATCCGTTTCACTGCTACACTGGTCGGAGTTAGGAGATGTAGAGGCACGTCTCCTTTTCTGTGCTTGATTTACGCTTTCCGGCATGTCACGTCTTTCTTTCTCACTTCTGGTATAATTGACCTTGTAAATAAAAGCAAACATAACGTTAATATATATATTATATTACAACGCGTCATAGGTACAGTTTTAACCAACTGTACATATTTATCCGTAAATTACACCACAGAGGAAAACCTCTTTTCTTGTTGAACGCAAAACGAAGAGTAACCCCCACTGTTAGCGTCAGTGACGTATTTTTGCAAAAATATTTTACACAAGCCAACATAGCAGTCTCAATTCCCGCTTAAGGTTTAAGCCGGTGACGCTAGAGTGGTGGTTTCCGTACAAATTTATCCTTTTAATGTAAGTTTCATATAGTAACCGAGATGGCGGTAGCTCTGCCTGTTGTCGAACATAGATGGCGTACGACCGCGACAACACAATGTTGCGATTTTAGGGTGCCTTAAGCTGTGGAACCGGATTTCATCTAATATGTTCAGATGCATATTTTCTGTTAAGTATATTCCGTCTCAAAGGGGGGAAATCTTACAACCTGTTGTTATTATCTGTTGATCTTGCAATCGACCATACTTGCATTCTAGTGAATCAATGCATTTCAGCAAGCCAGCGATATTAGTTTGTATATAAACTCATATTTTTTTTGATAATAATGTCATTCAATTTTAAAAGATTACTTTGCCTCTCATCAGTAAAAAATTAAATGCGTGATTTTAAAAAGAGTTACCTAACCTGACAGTATGTCTCGGTGTCGGTTCTCGCCCTTAGGGTTCCATACGAAATGTGTCCCACCGTTTGTCTGCCTGTCCTATACAGATTTTTTCATCTTTTTACTTTTCGTTACACTGGGTACGCAGACCTTACATATAGTTATATTCCATTTAACTTAAATTAACTAAGAATAAATAATGGTATTGACTTATAAAAAATGCATAAATTAAAGATTTAAATCAACATTATTTTTTCAATGTCATTAACCTGCCTTACACATAAACGAGGATTCTAAAAGAATCATAATCTTCATAAATAAGATTTATATTTAATGCTATGGCGGATTATGTAAACATTCATAAACGTTTATATAAAAACAGTTTTTTTAAATCGTGGTGACTTATCCCAATTATCTGCTACTTTAACTGGGCCCATAAACTATTCTCTACTTAGTGTGGGCCACACTCTGAAGTTAAATAACAAAAAAATAAAAAATAGTCAATGATGGCCAAGTGCAAGTGGGACTTACGTAAAAAATATGATCATCATTTCTGTTGTCAGAAATTCCACTGCTGAACATTGCCTCCCTGATTTGTTAAAAGAACCGGTTTTATTATGAGAGTGGATAAGGATTAACACCAATAATGTGGCCTAGTTTGTACTGCCTTTACAATTACATATTTTAACATGAAAAAGTAGTTATCGTGACATACCTGTAATAGTTAAACATTTAGTATTCTAGACTTTTTTGTAGATATCGATGTTTCTGTAAACCTGTAGCAGTACCTACATCATTTTGTTTCATGATTAATAGTTTCCACAGTGTACGCGTTGTATGGATTTTTCGGCGTTATATTTGTATATTTTAACATAAAAAGTAGTTATTGTGACATAACTGTAATAGTTACAAATACAAATCATTTATTTACAAGAATGTGACATTGTACAAGACAACATTGACAAGTGTACATAGTGATGTCCAACAAATAAAAGTCCTGTCACATTCTACCATTACAATGGTGCGTAAATATAAAATTACAATTAGTGCATATTAAATATAAAATTGTTGTAGATGAAACGTATGAAATTAAAATTAGTTTATCATTTAATGAATGTCTTAAAATATTAAATTGTTTATAAACTATAAATGTCAAAATAAACCTGAATAAAAATTAAAATATGTCAGTAAAATGTTTAAACATTAATCAAATATATGATGTATTTTCTATATTAAGTCACAAACTCCTTAAAACTGTAAAAACATTTTTCGGAAAGCCACAATGTCAATTTTCTTTTAAACATAGTTAACGGCAATTCCTTAAATTGATTAGGTATTTTATTATAAGCTTAGATAGCTCTAATATAAGCATTATTTTTTAATATGTCTAATACACACCTTGGACGATGTAATTTAAATTTATATCTCTCATTTCTACCAAGCGTTTCAGAATACATTTTGAAATATTGAGGATACATTTTTACAAAAACACAGAGTTCTTTTATATACGGGTACATACAGGCCAGCGGAAAGATATGGAACTTTGTAAAAGGTGGTTTGCAACTGTCCATAAACCAGGCGCCACATATAGCTCTCACGCATTTCTTTTGCACACGAAATGCTTTTTCAACCTCAACCGAGCCTCCCCACAATAAAATGCAATATAAAAGCACTGTCGACACGTATCCGTGGTATGCACGTAGAGCCGCTTCTGTGGATACGGTTTGACGCAACCTTTAAATAGCAAACACAAATCGGTCTAGTTTATTACAGACATATGCGACATGCTCCTTCCATTTACATTGCTTATCAAGCTTTAGTCCTAGAAACTTCCTCTATTTTAATGTTTTTGTAGTTTACGTTCAGATTGATAAGTTGTCTCCTATGAGTTTGAAATTGTATCATCTGAGTTTTATTCACATTATTTTTAAATTATTATTACCTAACCAATTAATTATCTTATCAAGTGTTATATTTATATCATGCTCATATGTCTCTTTATTTTCACATTTGACAATAAAAGTGGTATCATCCGCAAATAAAATAGGTTTATGGTAAGTGATATTTGGGAGATCATTAATGAACATTAAAAACAAAAATAGTCCAAACACACTTCCTTGCGGAACACCAAATCCATTATTTTTAAAACTTGATCTACACGAAACTTTAATGCCATTATTAATTTTAGCTATCTCAACGCACTGACAACGATCCACCAAATAACTTTTTATCCAATCATTAGCGACTCCTCTGATTCCATATTTTTCTAACTTAAAAAGAACCAATTTGTGATTAATGTGATCAAACGCCTTACTCATATCAAGGAAGACTGCCGTTATAGGGGTTGTGTCATTGATAGCCTCGGTGATCATTTTTATTAAATTGAACACGCTAGTGTAGTGGAGTTATTTTTACTAAATCCAAATTGTTCTTCTTTGCGTATGTTTTGACTCGAAGCGAAAGCATGAAGCCTTTTCAACATCACCTTTTCAAATATTTTAGATATTACTGGTATCAAAGTGACTGGCCTATAATTATTCACATCAGTCACGTCACGTTTTTTAAATAATGGCTTGACAATTAAAATTTTGAGACGCTCAGGAAATATTCCACTATGTAGCGACATTTTTATAATAAAACTTGAGGGTTCACAGATGAATCTTGCGCAAAGTTTAATTATTCTTGTGTTAAGATCATCTATTCCAACAGAGTTATTATTATGAAGACAATTTATGAGGTCATCAATTTCTTTTGGGTCAGTCGGGCTTAGAAATATTGTACTAGGATTATTTATGTTCATGGTTACATTTATATCGTCAATGATAAACTTAAAATCATTCTCATTAGTTATATTATTATATAAAAAAAATATTTTTTACTGATGTCAATCGGGGATGTATAATATTGGTTATTATGTAAAATTTTGTTTATTTCTTTGTTATTATTTATGTCACCAACATCCTGATTTATTAGCTCCCATACTGCCTTACATTTATTTTTCCTTATTTTAATGTAATTTTTATTTGTCTTGATTAATTTATGCATTGCTTAAGTATCTTAGAGTATGTTTTTGTACGTTTTAGTATTTATTCTTTTACCTGAACCGATTTGCTTATTTTTTAAATATAACTTTTTTTTTTCACGCAAAACTTTTGTTAAGCCTTTTGTCAACCATGCAGCTTTATCACTTTTAGTGTTTTTCTTTACAGTAAATACGGAAACACATAAATTTAAAAAGCAAACATAATAAAGAATGGAATTCATGGAATGCTTCGTTTAAATTTAATTTTTCATATACTTTTGAGAAAGTTAGTAAAGAAATATAGTTGCAAAAATTAACAACATTTTGTTTACTATAATCACGGACATTCTCATACCAACTGCATGATTTTTGACGTCTTTTGTTGATTTTGAGCGTCAAAGTTTAACCTGATTCATGGTCGGAGAGCCCTAAATACTGAACTTTAGTTTGAGTATGTTTTACATTACTAGCAAACTGGTCGAGACAAGCTTGTTGTCGAGTCGGTAACTTGATTTGAATTTCCATGTTAATTTTTTTTAGAATATTAAATAATTCTAAACAGTACTTATTATTAGGTTTCAACGAATCAAAATTCCAATCACCGCATACAATTATTTTCCTTGACATGTTTGATAGTTTTAGCAAAAGGCATTCCAATTTTTCAAGAAAAACATTAGGATTACTAGTGGGCGTTCTATAAATACATATAACTATACTTTTTGCGAAATTATCTCTACGCCACAACATAGGTTGAGACAAAACTGGTGTCTATATAGCCTAACTCGAGTATAGTTCATATTTACAAACAAGGCATTATGATATTGCTGACATATGATATGCCGTGGGGTACCGGCTTAGAATAGTACCCCCCCAACTCTACCCGTGGGTGCGTAAAAATCTGCTAAGGGATAACAATCGGAAGGTGGGCAGCAGCACCTTCCCAGTATTAAAACCCCAAAATTGCGCTCACCAACCCGCCTGCCAAGCGTGGCGAGTTCTTTTGATCTAATCCCCCCTATGGATTCGATAAAAAGAACCAGGCCCCCAGTACCCGGCAGCCCCGCTATTCCTGGCTACGGTAGCGGCCACGGTAACGTTGGGGCAGGGGGTGCTAAGAATCCTCGTCAGACGCCCGGCTACCACCCTCAACGACGACGACTGGCCCTGGTTACACACAACATACGCACGATGAGGACAGACGAGAAGATTTATGAGCTGGAAGAAGAAATGAGTAAGTTACACTGGGACATTGTGCGGTTATCTGAAGTCCGTAGAGCGGGTGAGGACACGATAACCCTAAAATCAGGTAACCTACTCTACCACCGGGAGGGCGACCAACAGTCCCAAGGTGGTGTCGGGTTTCTCGTCCACAAGTCCCTAACTAACAACATAGTTAAGATCGATAGCGTTTCCAATAGGGTCGTATACCTAATACTCAGAGTATCCAAACTATATTCGCTGAAGGTCATTCAGGTATACGCACCGACGAAGTCGCACCCGGATGATGAGGTGGAGGATATGTATGAGGACATTAGTCGGGCCATACATACCTCTGAAACGCACTTTCTAGTTGTTATGGGGGACTTCAACGCGAAGTTGGGTAAGAGAAGCGAGGAAGAGTCGAAAGTGGGGCAATTTGGCTATGGACAACGGAACCGTAGGGGACAGAGGTTGGCCGACTTCCTGGAAAAAGAGAGACTCTTTATGATGAACTTTTTCTTTCAGAAGCCACCTCACCGGAAATGGACCTGGCTGAGTCCCGATGGTTCCAAGATAAATGAGATTGACTTCATTATGACCACCAAAAGGCAAATATTCACTGATGTCTCCGTGATCAACAGGGTTAAAACCGGTAGTGATCACCGACTGGTAAGAGGCACGGTGAATATGAATGTCAAACTGGAGAGGTCTCGTCTGATGAAGTCTACGCTCCGACCCACTCGTGCCCATATACAAGACCCCGAGAGCTTTCAACTTGAGCTATCCAATCGCTTCGATTGCCTTGAGAACATCGCTTCAGTGGACGAGATCAATAACAGGTTAGTAGAAACTGTCCATACAGTGGGTTCCAAATACTTTAAACCCCACCGTACAGATATGCCACAGAAACTCTCCAACGATACCCTCAACCTCATGGCTGAACGACGCTCACTGAAAATGCAGTCTTCGCATGATGCTGAAGCATATAGGCTGCTCAATAGACGAATATGGAAGTCCTTGCGACACGACATCCGGATCTTTAATACAAACCGTATTAAAGAGACGATAGAGCGTAAAAAAGGCTCCAAAGTGTTTGCAAGAGACATGTCTATTGGGCAAAGCCAGTTGAAGAGGCTGAAGAGAGGAAACGGCAGTGTAGCGTCGACCAAAGCGGAAGTGTTAGGAGAGGTTGAGAGTTTCTACGGACAGTTATACACCTTGGTCGCTAAACCTGTTAGCAGCTCGGTCAAAGGCCCAAGAGCCAAGCTGACCCGACATTATACCGAAGATATCCCGGACATCAGCCTGTACGAGATTAGAATGGCCTTGAAACAGCTTAAGAACAACAAGGCGCCTGGTAACGACGGTATCACATCTGAGCTTCTGAAAGCGGGTGGAACACCGGTACTTAAAGTCCTTCAGAAGCTCTTTAATACCGTCTTACTCGAAGGTTCAACGCCAGAAGCATGGAACAAAAGCGTGGTGTTGCTGTTCTTTAAGAAAGGTGACAACACTTTACTTAAAAATTACAGACCCATCTCGCTTTAGAGCCATGTTTATAAGCTGTTTTCGAAGGTCATAACGAACCGTCTCAGTCGCAGGTTTGATGAATTCCAGCCTCCGGAACAAGCCGGTTTCCGAAAAGGCTATAGTACCATAGACCACATCCACACGCTACGGCAAGTTATACAGAAGACCGAAGAGTATAACTTGCCTCTTTGTTTAGCGTTTGTGGACTATGAGAAAGCCTTTGATTCGATCGAGACGTGGGCAGTGCTTGAGTCTCTCCAGCGGTGCCGTATTGACTATCGGTATATTGAAGTGCTGAAGTGTTTGTACAAAAACGCCTACATGTGTACAGGTGTACACTGAGATATATAACAAGCCCGAATATAAACGTAGTCTTGTAATCATGTTCATTATCCAATTTCACTGCACCAGCACACTTTGTTTTTTTTTACTGCAGGTCCAAACACTTGTATTTTTTTTAATGTAAAACATATGCATGCCCGGCATGCAGTAGCCACTTTACTCTTAATCTGTTTTTTGTAAATTTGTAGTGGCGCACACACGGAGAAGGTCCTTCTCCCGACATCTTCAAATGACTTTTCTTAGAGAGCTTTTTTATCACTTGCGAATTGCATTGTTTTGTATACGGAAAAGAGATAACATCGCAAGTATCGCAAGAGGAAGAGAGACATATATATTGGCCTATTAGCTAAGCGCTCTGTCTATATTGTATTATTTTACGTAACTAGTTTGTGCCTAGGTAGAGTAATAAAGCTGCACTTGCTCTATTTTTTTCACTATAGGTAACTACACAGTTTGTGCCCACTGCCCAGGTAGTTGTTTTGCAACCCTTTCCCGGCTATGCTTTAGTCTATAATTTGAAATCATTAATGTTATTGAAATCGCCAAAGTTAAAAATTACTATAATTATTGTTATCTTAAATTATTATTTCAAACCTGTATAACGTTTTGTAATACTAATTTGTTTTATTGTTTTTTACTGTTTTATACGTAATTTTGTAATATACATACATTTGATTATATACTTTAATACATAATCATACCTTGATGCACTTTTTATGTCAATGGTACAAGTTGAAAACAATAGCAAACATAATTACAGAACATGTTATCAAATTTATCGAAATCGGGGCTCTCCGGGACGGGTCCCTCCGGGAATGGGGCCCAAAGGGAGTAACCCATACGTTCATCATTTGGGGGTTGTTCATCTTTTGGTGCACTACCTTATTCCTCATAGTGGCTATGCTACTTTCATCGCTCTAAAGCACTAAAATTTGCCTAGCCTGCGGTAACGTACACCAAGCGGCCTTCTCACCGAACAGTGAAAGTAACGTTTCATGCTACAGTATTATATATACTAGCTGATTCGCCAGTGACTTCGCTCGCTTGGTCTTGGTGTAGTAGTAGTGGTGGAAGCGCCGTTTTTAATTCTCGAGGTCCTGGGTTCAATACCCGGGATGGACAGTTATTGGAGTTTTCTCGTATGAAATCTTCGATAATGTAACCCAAGGTGTGAAAAAATACGAAAAAACATCATTATATCGAGAAACTACTCTGCGGAAACTATTTACAATAGAGCAAAGCGATGTACTAAAATTTTATTAAACAAAGTCAAAGTCAAAATCATTTATTCAATTTAGGCATCAAAGACGCACTAATGAACGTCAATTTTTCATTATAATGTACTTTAAAGACTACCGCCGCGTTCCAAAATATATAGAGCCTACCGAGAAGAAGCAGCAAGAAACTCGGGGCCATTCTTTTTATATAGATGTTTATACAATGTTTTTACTTAGGTACTACAAATATTAGCTCCAATGTGTTGCCTTACAAAAGAGAACATAATAATGGTATCAGTAGGGCAAGACAAGCTACACTTTGACATCTTAATACACGAGTAGATAGATCCTTTTTTTTTTTTTTTTTTTTTTTTGTCCCGGGGAAATCCTTTATGGATACCACCCACCACGGGGAGGGAGGTGGTTATGTGGGAGTCCGTATACCCACCAAAACCCCGGGGTGTTCCGTCACTGCCGTCCTCGGCGGGAACGCGGGACAGATTTTTCACACGACCGTGAACCCGCCGTGGCTGTCCGTTGCCGGACCCTTCTCTTCGCGGCACGCCAGAACACATGGCGCGCCGCAACTGCCTCGGAGACCAAACTCGCCAACAATGGGCGCCAGACTTCCCCGTGTCTGGTCGCCCGTGGTCTCCTTGCGGTGAGTCGGATACGTAGCCCCACCGCCTGCTACGTCAGCCAAAAGGGATAGCCCCCCGCGACCCCACCTTCTCGAGTCTGCGCCGAGCGCCCGGACCCCACCTCCTCGAGCCTGCACCAAAGTGCCCGGGCCCCCCTCCTCGAGCCTGCGCCAAAGCGCCCGGGCCCCACCTCCTCGAGCCTGCGCCAAAGCGCCCGGGCCCCACCTCCTCGAGCCTGCGCCAAAGCGCCCGGGCCCCACCTCCTCGAGTCTGCGCCAAAGTGCCCGGACCCCGCCACTCCTATGTGGACTTGGCGGCCAAAGCCCATAGGAGCGGCCCGCCTGAGCCGGCCAGCGCACCCCAACGCCGGCGCGGCCCCTGGGTTCCTCTTGGCTTCACCGTGGTGTACCTAGCCACGGTTACTGAGCCCCCCCGCCACGTCAATGCGAGAACCCTTCGGGGGGGGAGTAGATAGATCCTGGAGTGATCAGTCCCAAGCTGTTTTATCCTCCAAGTAATCCGAAATTTTGTAATAATCTTTTTGACAGAGTTTAGTTTTAATAGTAATTTTAAACTTATTAATAGGCAAATCTCGGATAATATTGGGAACTTTATTATAGAATCGTATAGGTACATTGTTCCATAAAAGAATGACTTATTCTGTGGAGACGCGTTACATGTACGGATAGCTTGTGCTTATTTCGCGTGTTGATGGAATGAGCATCACTCCTTTTATCAAAACTGCTAATGTATTTTTTTATTTTTTGTTTTTTTCACATCAATATCTGCAAAAAATACCGTAATAACATATGTCTAAATATTACAATTATGCCACAATAACTAAGTACATTTTCATGTTAAAATATGCAATAGTAACGCTGGTACAAACTAAGCCACATTATTCATCCTTATCTACTTTAATAATAAAGAAGGAAGGTTTGATTATTTGTTTGTCTGTAATGATAAACGGAAAAACTACTGTAACGATTCAAGAAAATGTTAACAGTAGAAAGCTCATGATGCCTGAGTAACATACGATATACTTAATTCATCATTATCATCCATCACCACGCGGGTGAAACCGCGGAGTGCAGCTTGTCCACTCTAATGATATAGAGAAAAGATTTGATAGTTTGTTTGTAACGGACAAACGCAAAAACTACTTAATTTTATTGTTTGAACCGGTCAAACAATAAAATTATTTCACCATTAGAAAGCTATACTACGCCTGAGTAACATATCGCTGCAAAAAAACGTATTTGCTGTAAGTAGCCAAAACCAAACTTTTCACCGGAGCCAAAAAACTTGTAAAAATTTAGAAAATATCATATTATTTATCTTTGACAGAGAGATGATTTTATGATCACAGTTTTGTTAAAATTATAGATACTCATGAACAGTAATGAAAATATTTTTGTCAAAGTTATTACCAGTAGGCTTATCACTAGGTACTTACAGCAATTGAGTTGACTTTTCATTTTACATACCTGAAGAACGTCGTGAGTAGTTTAGCGTCTTCTATGGAGAATATAGCTAAGTTCCGTATATTTCCAGACATTTAAAATGCTGATATTTGAAATCAATACGAGTACACCTACACAAATAATAAAAAGAGGAAAAATTTGTTTGTTTGAATTGAATGCGTTCCAAAACTACTGGACTTATTTAAAAAAAATCTTAGACCATTAGAATCCTACATTATCCTTGATATACATAGGCTAAAGGATATTATCAAAAATTAAGGGATCCGTATGAAAACTTCGAGTATGTAGCCGAAGGAGTAAAAAAATTAAAAAAAATTCTTAAATCGCGAACGCTGCGGAAACTATTTACAATAGAGCAAAATAGTGTATTACAGTTTTATAGAGAACATTAATATCTACAAAAACGTCTGCAGTGCCTGGTGGAAATTATAAGTTATTTAACGAAAATTATACATTTTCACCATGCGGTTGCTGGGTCTATGATTGTATTCTAATATTTTTGGGTTGAAAATGACGAGGGAAGCTGTGTGTCGGAAGGCCAAAGGTTTAGGTCTAAATACTGAAATACAGGTGATTGTACATACCAATGTATCACCTTCAGCAGGTATCCATCGCGAGTCCTTGAGGACCCAGTGATCCTGGCGGTCGGCGTGTTCCTTCCTTTAAGTATCACCTCACAAGTTCTTATATAATTTGCACAGCTTCGCGAAGAGTTTATGAAGTTATTGGGGTTAATGTTTATAACTAATTAGATGCGCACGCGCGGCGGTTTTATAAGCGCTTAAAACTGTCTGGTCAGCTCGAGTGACAGCTGAGTACTGATTGTTACGGATTAATGTATTGCCAGTGTTGTGCATATTTTTTAGTTCCGATCGAAGTGGCATTGCGGGTACCACTTGTTTTGTGTTGCATTCAATTATTGTTTATATACGTCAACACGACGGTAGGCTAGTTAGTTGCAATAAACCGGCATAGAGTAAACACGTACATAGCTGTTTTCTTTATCTACAAACCAAACAGAAACTTATCCCCAGTCAATACATGGTCCTTCGAGCCGGATTGTTATTGAGCTATCGGAGTGATTGCTGCGAGTCAGCCGGCCGGCGAGAATATTAGAAGCCCGCATTCCTGAGCGATAAGGATCTATTTTTAGCGCGATGTCTACAGTTACGGAATTACTTAACTTACTGGAAAACACAGCGTGTTTAATACAAAAAACGCAAGCTAATGTGAAGAAATGTTCGAAGGCAAGATTGACACAAAGTTATGTGCAAATTTGTATAAAAACGGTCGAAGAATATTGGGAAACTTTCAAAAATGCGCATCAAAATCTAGTTAAAATAACACCTCAAGAAAAACGAACTTTGATGTCGTATTTTAATAATGATGAATATGATAGCTATGAAGAAGCATATATATGTGTACTTGCTGACCTCAGGGACTTATTAGCAAGTCTGACGCCCTCATCATTATCATCATCGGGACCCACCGCCGAGTCAACAAATTAACTCGCGCGCCTTCCGAGAATTAAGTTAACAAAATTTAGCGGGAATTATGAAGATTGGCCTACATTTCAAGATCTGTTTATTTCGCTAGTGCACGAAAACAAAACAATTAGTGATGTGCAAAAGTTACATTATTTAAAGACTAGTGTGACATGTGAAGCTCAGACGTTATTGAAGCACGTTCAAGTAACTCATCAAAATTACGAAATAGCGTGGGATATTCTAAAAACAAGGTATGGTAATAAAAGACTAATTTTGAATACATATATGAAAAAATTATTTAATCAAAAAAAGATGTCAAGCCAATCTGCTACACAAATCAAGCGTTTGCTCGACGTGACGTCAGACTGCCTACATAATTTACACAATCTTAATATATCAACTGAGACATGGGATCCTATCATAATTTTTCTTGTCGTACAAAAGTTAGACCCTGAGACACATCAAGATTGGGAAGAATATTCATACAAAAAGATACAGATTCGTTACCTACCTGGGATGAGTTAAAGAATTATTTGCAATCAAAATATAGAACACTGGAACTTGTCACATCATCGGGCCCCCGTGATAAACCTATGAAGGAACGTTCTTTCCACGTCGCCACTACTACTTCACCTACTTCATCCACAGCAACTTCGCCGTCACTCTCTGCAAAGAAGACATGTGTATTATGCAAAGATAACCACACTTTATGCCATTGTAAGGAATTCACTACGCTGCAACCTATGGAACGAACAGAATATGTTAAAAAAAATAACCTATGCTTTAACTGTTTAGCACCAGGGCATTCTGCTCACCAATGTAGACTGCAAATGTCCTGTCGTTTATGCAAACGGCGCCATCATACTCTCCTACACCAAAACAAGAATTCAGATACTTTGGAAACTGTAAGCACCACTCAACCGAAGGCATCACACCACAGTGCAGAAGAGTTAGTAGAACAAGTTAACACAATGATTGCGTCACACAACAATGTTAAACAAGGCGCATCCACGGCGCTACTAGCGACGGCAATGGTGACTGTTACAAACGAACATAACCACACCATTGTTCTCCGTGCGCTCGTCGATCAAGGGTTACAAGCAGCGTTTTTGAGCGAAAAGGCAGCTCAAATGCTCAATCATACCAAACTGTCAGCTAGAGGAAGCATAATTGGAGTAGGATCTTCAAGTATGAACGTTGATCACGTGGTAAGACTTCAAGTTGGTTCCCGATGGGATGCAAACTTTAAGATAGATCTAACTGCTTATGTGATGAGCAAACAACTTACCACGAACCTGCCCTCTAAAGCTGTAATTGTCGACAGAAATCTATGGACACACCTAGAAGGTCTCAATCTGGCAGATCCAAACTATCATACACCAGGGCCAATCGATTTGCTTCTAGGCGTCAGAGAATACGCACAAATAGTGCAACAATCACTTATTAACTCGTCCGCATCAGGACAAAAAATAACAATAGATTTATGAATGATACTTGCCTGGAATGAGAGTTGCTGATTCGGACGGGTTAAAGGTCCTCCGGGTTCCCCATGCGGACAAAAAACACACCTTGGATGGATTTTGTTCGGAGAAATCAATTCGCCGAGTTTGAAAGAGAAATCATTTCTGGTCCTCCATCATCAAGTAGACATGGATGATATGCTGAAATCACTGTGGGAAATAGACACAGATTATAATAGAAAGCTAACTAAAAATGAAAAATTATGCGAAAAAATCTACGAAGAAACACATATGAGAACTGGAGAAGGAAGATACGTGGTAAAATTACCTTTTAAAATAGAAACCCTAAAATCACCGGAAGGAAATACCAAGGATATAGCACGAAAAAGACTACTGCAGCTAGAAAGAAGATTTAAAAGAACACCTAAATTAAAAGAAGATTACACAAGGGTTATGCAGGAATATATAACGCTGGGACATATGGAAAAAATACCCGAAAGTGAAGCAAATGAGGAAAAGGCAGTATACTTACCTCACCACGCTGTCATTCGTGAGGATAAGGTAACGTCCAAGACGCGTGTCGTATTTGATGCTTCTGCAAAGGGCTCGAATCAAATATCACTTAATGACGAATTGCTGGTTGGTCCTCAGCTTCAAGACGACCTAAGAAACTTGATTATGAGATGGCGGTTAAAGCGCATCTGCTATGCCAGTGACATTAAGATGATGTACAGACAGATTCTGGTTCACAAAGAAGATGCTGATACTTACCAACGTATTTTATGGCGTGAGAACGATTCTGAAAGTATAAACGAATACCGTATGCTACGGGTCCCCTTTGGCACGGCACCAGCACCATATATTGCAGTAAAACACCAAGTTGCCGAAGACAAAGGTCAAAATCACACAACTGCTGCGAAGATAATAAAAGAAGATTTTTATATTGATGATATGATGTTAGGTCATGACACTACCAAAGAAGCCATAGATACAGCACAGGCAGTTTCAAGCATATTGAAAAAGGGTGGCTTCACGCTGTCGTATTGGTCATCCAACTGCCTTGAGTTTATGAGATCTATTGAAACCAGCGAAAGAAGTACTAATGCACAGTTAGATCTCAAGTTGGATGGAACTGTAAAAGCATTGGAATTGATTTGGAATTTGGAAACCGATCAATTTCAATACAAATTGAATCTACCCACAGTCTCAACTAAAGTATCAAAAAGAACAATCTTGTCAGATGTTCAGAAACTTTTTGATCCTCTTGGAAGGATTTCACCAAGTCTGACAATGGCAAAGATCTTACTGCAAAAAATTTGGTTAGCTAAGATCGGCTGGGATGACCCAATAAGTCAAGAGCTAGAAGACGAATGGCAGATTATTCGGTCAGATTTCAAGAACGTAGCTGATATTCGCATCGATCGTTGGCTTGGGACCATAAGCACAGCTATGGAAAGGGTGCAAGTCCATGGATTCAGTGACGCATCGATGCTGCCTTTCTCTGCCGTAGCCTATTTAAGGGTGGAGAACCAAGATGGTACAGTCATCACCAGAATCATAGCTTCAAGAACTAGGGTGGCACCTCTTCGCACCATCTCCTTGCCACGCTTAGAATTGTCAGGGGCACTATTGCTCTCGAGGCTACTAAAACAAATAGAACAAGCTATAAAAATACCTGCAACGCAAATGTATGCTTGGAGTGATTCCACTATTGTGATAGCATGGTTGTCCAGCGAACCTCACAGATGGAAACCTTTCGTAGCAAACCGGGTTGTAGAAGTTAATGAAAATATACCCTACAGTCGATGGTTTCACGTTAAATCTTCAGAAAACCCAGCAGACATTCCAACAAAGAGCATGTTACTAGAAAATCTGAAGAATTCAAAGCTGTGGTGGACAGGCCCGGCGTGGCTATTTGAAAGGGAGATCAAATTTACACATACAGAAGTTGAAAGTACAGATTTAGAAAGGAAGAAAGAGAAAATACACGTTAAATTTACATTACAAGGGGAAACCAGTCATCAAAGTTTAACGTCACAATTTGACCAATTCGAAAATTTAAGAGAATTGATAAAAGTCATAGCCTACAGCAAGAGATTTTTAAATTTTAAAAAGATCTTAAATATAGAAGGTAACTTTACAACAGAAGAATTAGAAAACTCGCTCATAGCATGCATTAAGTTAGTACAAGAAGAAGAATATATTGAAGAAATAGACAGAATCAAAAGGAACAAACCTATGAAAGGAGATAGCAAGTTAAAATCATTAAATCCTTACCTTAACGAAGCTGGTGTCCTCAAGGTGGGCGGTCGCTTACGGCATGCAAATCTCGACGAGAATACCAAACATCCTGTAATTCTGGGAAACAAAAACAATTTAGTACCTCTGATTGTCGCTGATGCTCACGTTCAAACACTGCATGGTGGAGTTCAGTTGATGTTGTGTTATTTACGTACTAAATATTGGATCATAATTGCAAAGGGAATGGTAAAAGCTTGCATTCACAAATGCCTCATATGTGCAAAACATAGAGCTACAGCTAGAACACAGATCATGGGAGACCTGCCTAAACAGAGAGTAACTCCAACACGAGCCTTCTTACATAGTGGAGTGGACTTCGCAGGGCCTTTCCAGATAAGCATAGCAAGAGGCCGAGGTATAATAACTCAGAAGGCATATGTTTCGTTATTTGTCTGTATGGCAACCAAGGCCATCCATTTGGAACTAGTTGGCAATTTAACATCGGAAGCTTTCATTGGAGCGTTTAAACGATTTGTTTCTCGAAGAGGAAGATGTAGCGATTTATGGAGTGATCAAGGGAGAAATTTTGTTGGTGCTGACAAACAGTTGAGAGATGCATGGGAAGAGGCCAAATTGGAGTTTGATGGACGAATATCCAATACTTTGGCATTAGACGGTACCCAATGTCATTTCATCCCGGCATATTCACCAAATTTCGGAACTCTATGGGAAATAGGAGTAAAATCCCTGAAACACCAATTGAGGCGCATTCTGACCACAAATCTTAATTTTGAAGAGATGACAACAGTGTTGTGTCAGATCGAAGCTTGTCTAAATTCCAGGCCTTTATGTCCCATTGATGACACTGATCCAGACTCAATGGAACCCCTAACACCAGGACACTTCTTGATAGGAGAAACCCCGATAGTGGTCCCATCGCCAAATTTTCAAGAAGTGAACATAAGCAGACTATCCCGTTGGCAATACACACAAAAACTTGTTGGCGACTTCTGGCGTCGTCGGCAACAAGAATATCTGACAAGGCTACAACAACGTCCAATCTGGTTAAAAAAGAAAGAAGAATTCAAAATTGGTGATATCGTGTTAATAAAAACCGATGGCTTGCCTCCTGGAAAGTGGTCTTTAGGCCGAATCGTGGATAAACATCCTGGAGATGATTCTTATACAAGAGTTTATAGTGTAAAAAGTGGTAACAGTGTAGTGAAAAGGTCAATTTCCAAACTATGTCCCCTCCCTATTGACACTAATTAAAACATATACTTAAGTACTGTTATTAGTTGTAGTTTTAGCATTATGTGTTTATTAATTACTTGGCCTCTTTGTGTAATCAATATTTCAATTCTGCCAGTACTTGTAAATTGAGTTCAATTTTGTTATTTATAGAATGATTTTAAAAGGACCTTATAGTCCTTTTGGTGGGCGGCATGTTGTGCATTTTTTTTTTTTTACGTCAACACGACGGTAGGCTAGTTAGTTGCAATAAACCGGCATAGAGTAAACACGTACACAGCTGTTTTCTTTATCTACAAACCAAACAGAAACTTATCCACAGTCAATACAGCCAGTTACGGGCTTAAAGATGCCGCTGGATAATCCAACCCGCTACTAAGATCTAGCGATCTATTAGCATGTTTATAAACTCCACCAAATATAACAATAAAAAGATCCAAACCCCCGGCCTTCAGGAGTTATGATGACTCCTGAACCAAAATCAGGTTGAGCTACAGCTGTAAAGCTGAGCCTAATAAGAGTGGATCGCAATTGAATCCAGTAATCGTATGCGGATAAGTATTTATGAAAGCGGGAAAACAAACAAACCTAATGAATAAATAGAGAGTTATACAAGTGGGATAAAGAATTAACTATATAAATAAAGTAAACTTATTATTAAAAGGGCAGCCCGGATGGACTACACAAACTTATAGCTGAGTTTATTGGGAGGGTAAAACGCAGAGTTCCATCACAGGTCTGAGATATGTACCATTTTGTGTGCGAACAGTAACGACCCGTACTACTTTATCTGACGAAGATATTATATCCTCAATCTGAAATCCTGAATCTGACGAAGATATTTGTCCATGAGAAAGCAAGTGACACAAATTACAAAAATAAACGTTCAAACAAAATATGAAGAGTCTTTCACTTCTATGGAGCGCTATGTGGCCTACGGGGTACCACAGGGAAGTGTCCTAGGACCTCTCCTATTTATTATATACATAAACGATTTACCAAGGGCAACTACTCAACCGATGACACTGTTCGCGGATGATAGCACTGTAACTATAGCTTGTAAGAATATTGACTTCTATAAAACTGACATAAACAATTCCGTGACATCTATCATTTCATGGCTTGACAATAATAATTTAAAGATAAATCTTAATAAAACGAATATAATGCACTTTAGTCAAAGATCAAATAACCCATCTGACATTAACTTAATTTATGCAAATAATACAATTAATCAAGTCGACATTGCAAAATTTCTAGGTGTAATAATTGACAAAAAATTGAATTGGAAACATCACATCGAAGAACTTTGTAAAAAAGTCAGTAGTTTATCCTACGTTTTATATAAACTTGCTGCTACTTTAAATATAGATGCTCTGCTGTCCGCTTACTATGGTTTAATTGATTCTGCTCTCAGATACGGAATTATCTTCTGGGGTAACTCTACCGAAAGAGAAACTATCTTTAAAATGCAAAAACGCTGTATTAGGGCCATGTTTGGACTTCAGACGTCTGATAGCTGTAATATCTATTTTAAGAAACATAACATTCTTACACTTCCGTCACTATACCTACTGGAAATAGCTTTATTTGTTAAGAACAACTCTGAACTATTTCCTAAATTGTCAGATAAAGCTATAAGAAATCGGCGTGACAGTAACAGACTAGCCTCACAATCAGCAAAAACAGCGCTTATGCGCAAAAGTGTAGTCTGCATGGCACCCACTATTTTTAATAAAATACCTAAGTGCTACAAAGAATTAGAGACTAATCTATTTAAGAAAAGATTTAAAAAGTTTCTAATAGAAAAATGTTACTATAGTATTAATGACTTCCTTAATGACAAATTCTAATCACCTTGACATATGTTATCATTATTATAATTGAGTTTTATTAGGGATGAATTCACTTTGACACACTTAATTATCTTATTTGTTTGGAATATTTGTTTGACATATTATTAATTTAGTTAAGTACCTACTATATTGCTATGATAATTATTTAATTTAATATAATATTGACAATGGCAGCTCCATCTCTCAACTTTGTACGCCTACATAGGCAAAACATAATGGAATTTTGACTTTATTACCAACAATGTGCATGCTTATGTATAATACTTATGTTTTGTGCAATAAATGAATCTGAATCTGAATCTGAATCTCAACTATACCCAACGGCCAGTGCAAGGGTGGTAATTTTTGCGTTTTAATGAGAACTACGGTGCCTTTAGTCACTGGGTTAGATTTGGTATTCCACTCACAGCGGGTCTGTAGAGTGTTGAGATACTCCTGCCTCCAACGATTCCAATATCTCTGAACTATGTCATCGATAAGGCGTTTATTACGTATTAGATCTACTGGACCTGGGCGTGGATCGACGTGAAACGAGTCCAGGGGACCAAACGTCAAAAAGTGCGCGGGGGTTAAAGCTTCGGGTTCCGTGGGGTCTGAACTTAACGCGGTTAGTGGTCTAGAATTTATCATTGCTTTGACTTAAGTTAGGACGGTAAGCAATTCTTCGTATGTCAGAAGATCTTCTCCTATTGAGCGACGAAGGTGCCTTTTGATAACGCGAATTTGACTTTCCCAGCTGCCCCGAAAGTGGCAAGCTGTTGGCGAGTAGAAATTAAAGTTGATGCCCTAATACGTAGTTTCCTGTTCAAAGGAATCGCGAAAGGCCTTAGATTTCAAAAATTTGCCAACCTCATCTATATGGGCTTTTGCGCCTACAAAATTCGTCCCATTATCCGAAAATAACGAGTGAATCTTTCTTTGACGGGATATAAACCGTTGAAATGCACGAATATGAGACATAGTGTCTAGCCCGACCGAAAGTTCTATATGACAGGCGCGTGTGACAAGACAGTTAAACAGAGCTATGTATGCCTTCTCTTTACGGGCTTTATTACTTTACGGGCCCCACGGTAGCGGCTGATCAAGATATTTATTGGCCCCGCATAGTCCATCCCACTGTAAAAAAAGGGATGAGGGATTCATTGACACGGGGAGCAGGGAGAGCTGCCATAAAAGGCTGTTCGATACGGGAATTGGCTTTAAAGCAATTGTTGCAAAGGCGGAAGCGCTTTTTCGTAATTTATGCCGTAACAGCGACAGTAATAATTGCGGACCGGCGTGTAGATACTTCCGGTGGTAGTAATTTATGATAAAGTTCACAATGTGATCCTTTTTGGGAAGCAAAATCGGGTGCTTGCTGTCATACTCCAGCGATGAATTATTTAGTCGGCCACCAAGGCGTAGAATTCCCTTTTCTACGAAGGGAGAAAGGGGGAGGAGCGACTTAGAAACCTTGCGGTTCTTGGCGAGCGCGTTGATGTCGTTCGAGAAGTATTGACGCTGTAGTGATTTTATGACAGCGGTCTCAGCAAATTCCAAATGTAAAAGTAGCAGTCTGTTCGAGCGCGGGAGTTTTCCCAAAAAGCAGTAAATTTAGACGATAATACGTAGCAGTTTAGACCATAAAGATATACGACGGCCATCGCACAGAGAAACGGCTCGGGCTCTTCAGTAGTGACGAAAACGTTCGATTGTTTTTTGAGCTCCAAAAGCTTCTCCTTCTGCGCGGAGTCAAAGGTAAAGCGGTCTATTGGCCACGTGTGGACTGCGTCACGTGCTCACGTAGGTCTATGGAGCCACAACGGTTGATCTAACAATTGAGCGGGAGTGAGCCCACGCCTAAGGCAGTCACTCGGGTTCTGGGCACTTTCACAGTGATAAAAGTGTTTAGTGTTAAGGTTATCTTGTATTTGAGCGATGCGATTCGCAACGAAAGTGTCGAAACGGTGCGGAGACGAGTGAACCCAGTGTAGGGCCACCGTTGAATCGGTAAAAGCAAAAATTTCGTCGATGTGACAGCGAGAAAAAACGGTATCGATAACAAATCGAAGAAAGTTCGATAAGAGTAAAAGAGCGGCAAGCTCCAGGCGAGCTAAAGTGATGTTGCGAAGGGGCGCGACCTTACTTTTAGCGGCTATTAAATTGACCTTATTTGGTCCCGAAGGGCGTTGTACGCAAAGATAAACTGATGCGGCCGTAGGCTTTTGAGATGCGTCCGCAAAGCCCAGTACAATGACGCGAGACTCAGGAACTATACCTAAAAAGCGCGGTACCTTAAAGTTTTGTAAAGCAGGCAGCTCAACGAGGAAACGATTCCACGCCACGCAAATGTCACGTGGTGGTGTGTCGTCCCAATCAATTTTTCGGGTTGCGGCCCAAAGCGCTTTTATTAAAAATTTTGCGTGTAAAATTACGGGGGTGCAATAGCCGTCCATGTCCCATAATCGAGCTATCGTAGAAAGCATAAGTCGCTTAGTACATTAAGTCTGTGGTTTGAATTTAATAGAGATTGAAAATTCATCTTCAGTTGGCGACCAAACCAAGTCTAATAACTTGAGGTTGTCTTCCTTGTCGAATTCTATTTTTGTTGACAAGCGATTATCTGCCGGAATCGATTTTAAAACTTTTGAAGAGTTACTCACAAATTTTACTAAGTCAAAACCTCCACGTTTGAACCATTTAATTAAATCTAGGGCCAGCTGGGACCTTTTTCAACTGTGGTCACGGAAACTCCTAAATCATCCATATATAAGTTACTAGCGACCTCTGAAGCGAGCGATAAGTCAGTTTCGTCTTACGCAAGTTGCTTGACAGTTCGCATGGCTAAAAATGGCGAGCAACGCAGTCCAAAACAAACGCGTGTAAAGTGGTATAGTTTCGCTTGTTCGACTCCGTAAAGTTTGTACAGCACGTTCAAAAAACGGCGTTCTTTCTCGCGAATCCCAATAGCTCAAAACATTTGCTTGATATCTGCGGTCAAAGCCACAGGAAACAACCGAAACTTTAAAATAATCGTGGTAAGATCGGCTTGTAAATTCGATCCAGAATGTAAACAATCGTTCAGCGAAACGTCAGTATCTATGCACGTCTGACTGGCGTTCAAAACAATGCAGACCGGTTTGTCCGGCCGTGAAATCGGGTGATGCGGTATTCCAAAATGATCGTCGTCGATAGTTGAAGCGGGAGCGGGCGAAAAGATTTGACGTTCAAGATAGTCTCTCATCACGTTATCACATTCGGTTTTTAAAGCGGGGTTCGTCTGAAACCGGCGTTCGTCAGGCACCGAGGCTTTCGTCATAGAATCTCCTAACAAACAGGTTGGTTGCGAGAAAGGCACAGCGCTAACGTATCGTCCTGACTCATTATCGCGGTGTGTATTGGACACGTAAAATCTTCGCATGCTCGATCAGCCTTAGACATATGTGTCACCGAGGGCACGGACTCGATTTGCAATAAATTTGATACTAACGACTCAATCGACTCATCACTCGATGTGAAAAAGGTCTGACTGCAGTGATTACGCGGCGAGTTGTCATTGTGCAAGGTAGTGCGGCTATAGATCCGATAACTAAGTGACCGAAAGCGGATTCCAAAATGTCAGGTTTACCCGGCGGTCCTAGTATTCTCCCAGGTCTAAACTCGTGAAACATAAAATTTTACTAATACATTTGACATGAATGTTTATGTATTCTCCCAGGTCTAAACTCGTGTAACATAAAATTTTACTAATACATTTGACATGAATGTTTATGTATCAGATTCCTTGGTTATTCAACTATCTCTGACAAAAATTTCGTCTCTTAACTCGCTATAGGTATGGCACAAGAGCCATTTATTCCCAACTCGGCGCAAACTTTTGACGCGGGCGCAGGTGGTAACACTCGAGAGCAATCACGAGGGCACCACAGGGCTCCTTAGGCAAGTTAATATCTCCATAAAAACTTCAGCGCCTAAGAGAATATCAATATCCGCGGGAACGTGAAACTGCGGGTCAGCGAGTTCAATGCGGTCTAGGCAGTTCAATGACGAAATATTAAACTCGTAGGTAGGCAAATTACCTGAGATCGTTTTAATTACTAGCGGTTGAATCTGCAAGCTAAAGTTTTTATCGTAATAAGAATGCAATGTTATGTTTGTGATGCCGGAAATAGTCTGAGAACTGTTGCCTATTCCATTTACTGATCGATCCGTACAATCATTAAAGATGCGAATGCCTAATCGTTTACAAACATGGCGAGTTACGAAATGGTTCTGTGATCCTGGGGTCAATTAAATCCTAACACGAGCGATCGATCCGTCCCTGCACTTCACATTGGCTAGGGCAGTACCTAATAGAACACAGTGAGGTTTATGCGGATTTTTCTTACTAGCACTCATGCTGCAAAAGGGAGCTGCATGGTCTGCTGGTCTATCAGAAACCAAGTTTGAAGACGCGAACATTTTCTGTCCAGTAGCTTCTAGACTATTTAATAAGGTATCGCGTGAGTACGTTGACGTCGACGGATCAACATGAGACGTGTTTGGTACCTGAAAATGCAGAAGGCTGTGGTGAAATTTACGCAAGCGCGAAGTTTTTTAATGTAATTATAACGTTCGCGTGGAGTGAGCGATTTAAATTTCGCACAGGAATACAGGCGATCATGATCCGATTTGTCAGATAGTGAACAGCTGGCTTTGTTATTGTTTACAACAAAGGACCGTGCTACTACTTCTTAGAGCTACTACTATTCGATATATATTTTTTTATTGCGTTTTGCGGACGAGGTCACGGCATTAGTCTTATCACCGGTGCGAGATAATACTTTGATGCGATCGCGAACAAAACAAGTTAGACTGTCGAGAGTAGGTATATCTTTGGTGCAAAGAGGGTCCTCAAGTCGGCGATAGGCGCTGCCGAGGACGCAGCGAGAGACGAGATGCTTGAGGGAGTACGGGAGACCATACAAGGCGGCGCAGAATAAACTGCGCCCCTTTGAACCCCCGCTGACGAAGACCCTTTGGTCTCTGTTTCCGTTCAGGACCAACTTCGCCCACCAGTGATGGACCCCCGCGAGCGGTGGCTCCGCCGGAAGATGGGGAGGAGGAGGCACCTCCAGTCACGGCGACCGAATTCGTAGGGAAGGCTCTCCACCTCCGCGCCAAGAAGACGGCCCCTGGGCCGGATGGCGTCCCTGGACGGGTGGTGGCCATCGCCGACTCCCAGATAGAGGAGAGGTTTCGGGACTATTCAGCGCATGTTTCGCGTCTGGGAGGTTCCCGAATCCTTGGAAGGAGGGGCAGTTGTGCCTTCTCCGGAAGGAAGGACGCCAGGCGGACTCCCCATCTGCGTACTGGCCCATCGTTCTGCTCAATGAAGTTGGCAAAATGTTCGAGGGGATCGTCGCCAAGCTGCTGTACGGCCACCTGCGGAAGGTCGGACCGGACTTGTCGGACGCCCAATTCGGTTTTCAAAGTAGGCGTTAGACTGTAGACGCGTTGGCCTTACTCAAGGGCCAAGTGCTGGAGGCTGTGGAGGCAAGGGACGGAGTTTTGGCTGTGTCATTTGACATAGCCAACGCCTTCAACTCCGTCCCTCACTCGACAATATTGGAGGCACTCCGCTACCACGGTGTGCCTCAGTACCTGCGGAGGCTTCTGGCCGACTATCTGGAGGACAGAGCCGTTCTCCTCGTAGACCGCACGGGCCAAATTCGCCGGTACGGTGCGGGGTCCGGTGTTCCAAAGGGGTCTGTTCTGGGACCTCTCATGTGGAACATCGGATTCGATTGGCTCCAGCGGGGAACTCTCCTCCGTGGCACGAGTGTCATCTGCTATGTGGATGACACTCTACTCACTGCCCGGGGGAGGGACTTCAGGGAGGCGGCAAGTCTGGCCTCGGCCGACGGATCTCTCATCGCGGGAAGGATCCGCCGTCTTGGCTTGAAGGTGGCACTGCATAAGACCGAGGCCGTATTTTTCCACGGGCCTCGGCAGCGCATTCCCCCTGACGCCCACTTTATCGTGGAGGGGGGTCAGGATTGAGGTAAAGGCCCAGATGAAATATCTGGGCCTAGTGCTTGACAGCAGGTGGCGCTTCGGCCCGTACTTCAGCGGGCTGTCGAAGCGCCTGCTAAAGGTTGCAGGCGCTCTCTCGTGGCTCCTTCCGAATTTGGGGCGGCCCAAAGCGCGGTGCCGGCTCTTATACGCCGGCATCTTGAGGAGTATGGCCCTCTACGGGGCCCCTATCTTAGCTGACCCCAAAGGGCTATTGCACTGCGGGTGGCGAGGGCTTACTGGTCGGTGGGGTTGGCGGCGGCGTGCGCTTTGGCTGGCACCCCTCCTTGGGAGCTCCAGGAAGAGGTTCTTGCCAAAGTGTACGAGTGTACGGCGAGGCGTAAGGCAATCGGAGAGTGCCCCACCTTGGAAGAGCGGATGGCCGTCCGGCGTGAGGCGAGGGATGCAGTCGTCCATCATTGTCCACGGTTTCCTATCATTCCGTCTGGTGCAGGTGTTATCCGGGCATGGATGCTTTGGATCATACCTGCACCGAATCGGAAGGGAGGAATCACCGGCATGCCATGATTGTGGCGCAGCGAAAGACACGGCGCAGCACACCCTCGAGGTGTGTCCGTCGTGGTCCGAGCTGCGCTACAATTTGGTTGTCGTAGTCGGGCCGGACCTCTCGCTCC
Organism: Selenia dentaria; assembly: GCA_917880725.1. Classification (NCBI taxonomy): domain Eukaryota; kingdom Metazoa; phylum Arthropoda; class Insecta; order Lepidoptera; family Geometridae; genus Selenia; species Selenia dentaria. Next base: position 3,205,688 of record OU862887.1, read on the forward strand.
CCAGCGTTGTTACTGCCATGCTGGAGGGCGGGGGGAACTAGGCAGCGGTCGCCTCCTTTTGTGAAGACGTGATTTCCCAAAAGGAGGCAGCAGAGTGCGCAAGGGAGGAAGACCTCCTTGCGGCGCCACTGCGTAGACGAAGAAGGGGTGGAGAAGGCGATTGAATGATAGTCGCCTTCTCCCTCTTCTCTTCTCTTTAAATTTAACCTATAAGAACCACACACAGGCGTGAACATGCTGCACTTTTGCCGTACTTACCAAGTGACATTAGCAGAACTTAGATGCATAAACATTTTAGTGAGACCTTTTGACATAACCCGATACATATATTTTGTACATCTTATACAGATCACATGTTAAAAAATTAACATATCTTTCACTACTCTTGATAATGTATGGTATGGATGATATGGTATGAAATATGCCAAGCTATTAGGTATTTTCTATGCTAATTATTTTCACAGAAAAGACACATCATATTGGCTGTGCAGTTTCAAAACCTAGCAAAGGACATCTTTTGTAAAAACGTGTTTTTATTAATTGCATCTTGTTAGATAGTATAATGATACTGTCCAAACGCCAATTAAACACCCCAAAACGATTTTTATTCATAACTCTAGTAAGATGGGATAAATTCTTAAAAAGTTAAGTAAACCATTTTTAAACATAATACTTATAGCACAACAGTTTTAAAAGGCATGCCCCATGCTCGTTTTCGAATTTCATTGTCAATGCGACTTACTAGGGCTTGAAATGGTAACATCAAAGTTGAATTGCGCGCGTATACACGTACAGCTCAGATTATTTATACATATTATACTTCCTAACCGTTTTTACAAATAGTTTGAGCTTCTTATAGTATAACTTTTTAAAGCACGCCTGCTTAGCGATACCAAACATTGCAATTTTTAGAGAGAAAAATTCACATCTTCGGACGCAATAATTGCAAAGTTTTAGCTTAATTTACCAACAAGCTATATAATTCTCAAGATTTAGTAACGAGTGGTCAAATTTCTTCTGAAACTTAATTCATTACTGGTTTTCGCAATATTTCACTAATTGATGAATACATATTCTTATATTTATGTTTCTAAGGGTTTGCTTGTAATTGATTACAAGCGAACCCTTAGTTTTATTCAACAATTATGTTTAGGTTAGCAGCTAGGTTTACAACATTGCTACTGTAGAGATATTCAATATCGAAACCAGACTCCAATATAATGACCACATATTGTACTATGTGTTAATAACAGATATTGCCCAATTTTAGTACCAGCACCTCCAGCACCTCCAGCTCGAGCTCTCAAGGCAGTCGCCTTGAGAGCTCAAGCTCTCTGTCACCTTTGTCACACATTAAATAGTGAATTAAAAGAACAGCCTCCACACGAGGTGGACGCAACAAAACACGGATGGACCTTTTGTTAAACCAATATCTGTGACAAGTACCGCAAGGTACAGCGAGGGAGAAGAGTCGAACTGTTCAATAATGTCATACTCCTCTCAGGCATCGGCAGTATCAGAAGGCACTAGAGCCAAAAAAAGGGGACGGAAAGCTTTAGAAAGCAATTCACCAACTGCTTTAACACGCTCTATATTTATGAAAAAGAAGAAGACGAACATGATGAGCAGGGTGAGTCTGAATTCTTTGACTCTTCCCACTCAGACTCGGGCCAAGAATAAACTGCCCACAGTACTGAGTCTTGGTACAGAGATGCAGGAAAGACCAACTGATGAGCTGGTGCATATATCAGGGAACAACTTCAAACGGTTGAGAAAATTGTGGACAAATCATGTTACTTAAAAGGTAACTTCGTTCATAGCTCACGTGTAGCTTTTAGAACTATTGAGGCTGCTACAGCAGAGATGACACAACGGACATCAGTAAATGTCAACATTGAGCGGTTGGAGCGGGAAAACTCTGAATTTCGTTTAAAGATGGTTGTTCTTGAATCGAAAGTAGAAAAACTGACCAAGGTATCGAACGATACCCTACCACTGAGCATTTTAAAGGTCAACACTACTAGATCAGCTAGACTAGCTGCTCCAGATTCTCGACCTACCGTTAGTGAGACAGACTGGGAAAATCAGTTCATGGAACGCATTGGTTCTCTTATGTATAAAAAGCTGAAATCTTTTAAAGCTCAGCTACATTTTCCCCAGGGAAGTACAACCATTCTAGAGACTCCAGAAACAGGACCGAATGAATCTCCACAAAAGATCTCAAATAAGAAGAAGGTACAGAAGCTACCCGTTTCTGCGCCTGCCCCTCAAGCTACACCAATACAGCCGGCTGCAATACCGGTACCGCCAAGATCAACTGGCAATTGGTCTACGGTAAAGGGCCGGAAGAAGAAAAGAAAAAACGGAAAGAAAAAGCCATCTGCGGATCATACAAGGACAGCTTTGCCGCATAAAAAAACTGTTACCAACAACAGAAAGGCTAAACCGGTAAAATTACCAAACACTGCGGCTATTGCGGTAACGATTCTGAAGGGATCAGAAGCCACCTACGCATCAGTCATGACAGCTGCCAAACAGCGCATCAAGTTGAGTGAGTGTGGGGTAAATGCTATTCGTCCTAGAAGAGCAATTACTGGTGGACTCATACTAGAGATAGCTGGCATAGACTGTGCTTCTAAGACAAATGTGCTTGCGGCGAAGATGCGGGACACCCTTAAAGGCATGGGCGTGCACATCATGCGCCCTACAAAAATGGGAGAGGTAAGAGTGATAGACCTACATGAGGCAGTCACTCCTGAAGAGATCGCCTACGCAGGTGCTGAAATTGGAGGTTGCTCAACAGAGGAGGTCAAAGTTGGAACGATACGTCGCTCACTGAACTTTTTAGGGACTGCGTGGATTCGGTGTCCGCTAGCTACTAATAAAGAAACTAGCGGCGGCCAAGCGCATTACTATTGGTTGGATATCGGCAAGAGTGGAAATACTTGTGGCCCGTCCGTTACAGTGCTATCGGTGCCTTGAACTAGGACATGTGAGACGCATGTGCCCGAACACAGTGGATCGGAGATCGCGGTGCTACGCGTGTGGCGAATCTAACCACCGTGCAAGTGAATGTACACGGCCTCTTAAATGCCCACTGTGCTCAGATTTAGGTCGCCCTGCTGATCACTGGGTGGGTAGTAAGAAGTGTACTCCACCAAGAAGTAAGAAAAGAGAAGAGTCGGGACTACGGCCTGTACAAACTGAAAAAGTGCAGAAGCAGATGCCTCCGGAGGCAACTGTTCAACCAGACAAAGTCTTGGTCGAGGAAGTTATGGACGCTTCGTAATAGACAACAACTTAAGCGTTCTCCAAGGCAATTTGAATCACTGCAAAGCAGCCCAAGACTTGCTGTTGCAAACTTTAGCAGAGAAATCGATAGCAATTGCTGTCATGGCGGCACCTTGTCAGGTTCCTAACCATCCACATTGGTTCGCCGATGACGTGGTCAGCGTTGCAGTTTACTGGGGAGGTGGAAGTAATTACCCTTCCTGTTCATTGCTAAGCAAAGGTCAGGTAATTGTTGCTGTGGAGTGCTGTCGCTTAGCTGTGATTGGATGCTACGTTACTCCAAATTGTTCTCTTGCCACCTGACGTAGACGTATCTGGATAACGTGAGTAGTTGCATCCGCGCATGTGCCCTCCGTCCTACTCTTGTCATCATGTCTCCAGAGACGATATAAAGGGTCAGACAGTATCTGAGTGGGCAGCAACAATGGACCTAAGACTGCTAAATTGAGGCTCTGTCAGTACATGCGTCCGGTGGTAAGGGGAGTCAATTGTTGATTTATCATGGTCAACACCCTTTGCCCTGCCCTTGCTATCAGGATGGAGAATAGCGAAGGAAATCGTCACACTTAAGGATCATCGCCATATTGTTTTTAATGTGACCCTTCACTCGGGCGATAGCAGACGTCTTCATACTAATGTAACACCATGACGATGGTCACTCAAGCGACTTGCTAGAGACTTACTCGAAGCGGCTGCCATTGTGGCAGCTTGGGTGGGAAATGACCTTACTGACCCGAGACAGAAGCAGCTTGGTTTCGAGACATGATGACGTCGATTTGTGACACATCAATGCCTCAGGCTCAGCCAGTAGAGCATAAGGCAGTATATTGGTGGTCGGAGCAAATTGCGCACTTGCGCAAAGATTGTCTGCGCTCCCGACGTCAATTCACCAGATCCCGTAGAAGACAAGGGAGTTCTGCTGCGAAAACTCAGATCTTATACGTGGCATATCGTACCGCCACGAAAACACTTCAGATCACAATAAGTGATGCTAGGTCACGGTCATGGAATGAACTTCTTGAAGGCCTAGATAGAGAACCATGGGCACGACCGTACAAAACAGTACTTGGCAAACTGCGTCCATGGGTTCCGCCACTAACAGAAACCCTGGACCCTGATTTAGTAGAAGGAATGGTCAATAGGCTCTTTCCTAGACTGCATCGTAATCATGCTCTGTCTAACCCAATGCCTGAACTAATTGATTGGACCGATGAACTAGAGGTATCTGAACAGGAGCTGACCCGAGCTATTCAACGCCTGAAAGCTCGTAGCACTGCATCTGGCCCTGTGCGGCATCCCGGGCCGCGCATGGGTTCTAGCACTCAACGTTGCCTTGGGGGAAAAGTTGAGGCTATAATTTAATAATTGTCTCCGCAACGGCGTGTTCCCTACATACTGCAAGGAAGCGAAACTGGTTCTTTTAAAGAAGGAAGGTAGGCCACTAGATTCACCTTCCGCGTATGGTCCCATTTATCTTCTAGACGAAGCTGGCAAATTATTTGAGAGAGTAAGTGCCGACCGCTTAGGTAGACACCTGAGATGCGTGGGGCCAGATCTTTCAGACAACCAATTTGGATCCAGACATGCCCGATCAACAGTAGACGCAATCATTCGGGTTCGTACGTTATCGGACCAGGCCGTATCTAATGGTAGAAAGGTATTAGCTGCAAGTCTCGACATAGTTTAGAAAAAGTCGCGCGCGCTCACTCTCAGCGAGCGGACGTGTTAAGAATAATATTTATACGTGTTGTGACAGCTAAATAAGTTACTAAAATGGTGCAGTGCAAAAAATGTAAACTATTTCTATCTAAAAATAAAAGCGAAGTGATTCAGTGCAAAGGACGATGCCAGTGTTACTATCACCGATCATGTGCGCAAGATATGAAGGAATTCTTGGAAACTGAGATTTGTGAAAAGTGTGCAGCTGGTTCGAAGGATGCCACTCGACATAAAATCACTATACCATGTGATGGAAGTACAAATATGGAAATCATATTATTGCAAATTAATGAAAAATTAGATATTGTTTATTCCATGAAAGAAAAGATGGACGAGTTGACCGAAGCAGTCGACTTCTTCTCAGAGAAGTACAAAGAACTCGAGCAATTTAAAATAGAATACACAGATAAATCTAAGCAGCAAGATAATAAAATATTAGACCTGAAAAACAGGAACATATATCTTGAAAAATGTACTAAGGCATTGGAGGAGCGTATCTGTGTTCTAGAACAAAAAGAACTTGATAATAATATCGAACTTGTCAACGTACAGGACGATGACGACGAAAAAATCATGGATGTCGTCACCAACATTTCAAAACAGCTCGGTTTAAATCCAAGAGATATTGAAAAAGCATGGAGGGTGGGCGCGAAAACAATCGAATCAAAGAAACGCCCGATCATTGTTGTTATGCGCAGCCGGGAAGCGAGAAAGGCCTGGATAAAATGCCGTAAACAACGCCTTACTAACCAAAAAATATTTAATAACGAAAATAACACACCGATTTATATAAATGAGAATATAACTAAACATATGCGACAACTATTTTGGGAAACTAAAACTAAATTGAGAGATTCATTTAAATATATATGGATTCAAAATGCTAAGATATTAATTAAAAAAAACGACGAAAGTAAGAAGACGTATCAAATTCGCACACTGAGTGATATTGAGATTTATATTGATATCGACAGGGAGTAGTCCTATTTGTAGTACCTACCATCCACATACTCACACATCATCAATAAACAATGGACTTTGGTGCGGATATTACAGACGAAATTCCTTGTAAAACTTACACTGACTTAACTGAATGGAGTGACACTATTACCCAACAGAGCAGCGCATTACAAATAATACACGTAAATATTCGTTCGCTTCGGAAGTACTTTAGTCAATTACTGGTTTTACTGCACAAATGTATTGATGCACTCGACGTAGTGGTACTCCCGGAGACGAATATTAGTGAGGATTTCTTATCACTATATACCATACCGAACTATACAATACACGCAAATACTAGAATGGAGGAGGTGGTTTCGGGGTGCCTGGTTGCATCCTGCATCGACCATATATTCGTACGAACTGATACGGCAGTCGAGATCGAGACGTATAAGCTTATCTTTTGAAGCGGCCACGCTTAGAGCCAGATTTCCTCCACCGAACATACTGGCGGATATGGATGCACAGGTGTATATCCGTCTTCACAGGACTGACGAACACCTTAGCGGATCTGAGGTGAGATAGCAAGAACAACGGTATGCACTTGAGAGATGACGTGAGCGACTCAGAGTGCCGCGAAACATGCGGCAACGTGCTGTCAGTGCAATCTTGCTTAACTTCGTGTATTGGTTGAAGAGAAAGGAGCCCGTCACTTATAGACTCACGCAGGTGCTGACAGGCCATGGGTGTTTTGGCGAATTCCTGAACAGAATAGACCGAGAGCAGACACCACAATGTCATCACTGTGGGATTGGACCAGATTCCGCACAGCACACGCTCGAGCAGTGCACAGCGTGGAGCTCAGAGCGGCGGACTTTGGTCTCTAAAATAGGTCAACATCTTACTTTGCCCAGTGTGGTCACAGCCATGCTAGCAGAAAACTCGACATGGAAAGCTGATGTCAAATTTTGTGAGACCGTCATGGTCCAAAAGGAAACAGCAGAGTTAGATCGAGAACGAGCTGATCCCGCAAAAGGATTCGGCTTAAATCCAAGAGATATTGAAAAAGCATGGAGGGTGGGCGCGAAAACAATCGAATCAAAGAAACGCCCGATCATTGTTGTTATGCGCAGCCGGGAAGCGAGAAAGGCCTGGATAAAATGCCGTAAACAACGCCTTACTAACCAAAAAATATTTAATAACGAAAATAACACACCGATTTATATAAATGAGAATATAAACTAAACATATGCGACAACTATTTTGGGAAACTAAAACTAAATTGAGAGATTCATTTAAATATATATGGATTCAAAATGCTAAGATATTAATTAAAAAAAACGACGAAAGTAAGAAGACGTATCAAATTCGCACTCTGAGTGATATTGAGATTTATATTGATATCGACAGGGAGTAGTCCTATTTGTAGTACCTACCATCCACATACTCACACATCATCAATAAACAATGGACTTTGGTGCGGATATTACAGACGAAATTCCTTGTAAAACTTACACTGACTTAACTGAATGGAGTGACACTATTACCCAACAGAGCAGCGCATTACAAATAATACACGTAAATATTCGTTCGCTTCGGAAGTACTTTAGTCAATTACTGGTTTTACTGCACAAATGTATTGATGCACTCGACGTAGTGGTACTCCCGGAGACGAATATTAGTGAGGATTTCTTATCACTATATACCATACCGAACTATACAATACACGCAAATACTAGAATGGAGGAGGTGGTTTCGGGGTGCCTGGTTGCATCCTGCATCGACCATATATTCGTACGAACTGATACGGCAGTCGAGATCGAGACGTATAAGCTTAATACTAAGCTCGCAGATCACTACTTAACCGGTTTAACGACAGGGTTCCATATACAGGATGAGTTGGAAAGCGGTAACAAAATTATACTTTGTCAGAATATGATACAAAAAAAGTTAGATAGTACGGACTGGAACGAGTTATTAAATATAGAATGTCCTATACAATTGTATAAAGAAATTTATTGTGTATTTAAGGAAATTTACGAATCATCAAAAATCGAAATTAATAACAAATCCACAAGAAATACGCAGCCGTGGGTAGACCGTACCTTACTTAATAATATAGAATACAAGGATTTATTATTTCAACAATGGAAATCACAACCGAATAATAATAATTTACGACTACGATATACAAAAACAAGAAATAAGACTAATAAACTAATTAACAATGCAAAAAATAGGTTTAAGCGAGAGGAAATAGCACAATGTAAAGGGGATACAAGAAAAATTTGGCAAAACATAAATAAGTGGTTAGGACGTAAAAAGCCTAAAGTAGATGAAGTAATCACAAAGCATATGTGTAAGACTCAAAATTAATATAGGTATAGTTTGTAACAAATTCTGTCAAACTTTCACAAATGAAATTGATACCATTAAACATCACTGTAACCGATTGTTCCTACAAAGGTCAACTTATGCGAGCGACAGTAATGTTACATTTTTATTTAAAAAAGTAAATGAAATGGATATTGCAAAAGTGATAGCCAGGCTAAACAGCAACAATTCGCCAGGTTCCGATGGTATTCGAATAAAAGATGTTAAATATGTAAAGGAAAAAATTAGTCCAATTTTAGCGAAATTCATTAACTTAAGTGTGCTTAATGGTAAATATCCCGATGAATTAAAATTATCAATAATAAGACCTATATTTAAACAAGGCAGACATAGTGATTTTACAAATTATAGACCTATAGCAATATTAAATAGTATTAATAAGATAACGGAGAAAATTTTAGTTGGACAAATAACAACATTTCTGGAGGATAATGACATATTATGTAACAAGCAGTACGGATTTAGGAAAAATAAAAGCACAACAACGGCACTTGCACACTTTACTGAAGACGTTAATAATTATTTGAATCGTAGAAAGCAGGCTGTTGCTGTGTTTATTGATTTTAAAAAAGCATTCGATACTTTGGATCATGGGGGCTTGTTGCAGGCTATGGATGAATGTGGTATTAGAGGATATGTCAAAACATGGTTCAAAGAATACTTAAATGAAAGACACATGAAGGTGGTAATAGATATGATAAGCAGCGATGTTGGCAATATCAAGTACGGAGTTCCAACCGGGTCAGTGTACGGGCCGGTCGGGTACATGATGCATGTGAATAGTATAACTAACGTGGTCAAACATTGTACCAGCTATATGTACGCAGATGACATGTGTATATTGTACGGTGATTATGACATTAACACGATACAAAGGAAAGTACAGGAAGACTTCGATAGTATAGTAAAATGGGCTCACGATAATGGAATTATTTTAAATATAAATAAAACTAAAATCATTCGTTTAGACTCTTCGTACAATAAAAACATAAAAAGTAATATACATATAACGGGTCACTCATATACCTGCCTGCATATGAATAAGAATAACTGTAAATGTAAAAGCCTGGAAGAAGTACCTACAATTAAATATCTAGGATTGTCGATAGATAATTATTTTTCGTGGAAAGAACACATAAACAACGTTAACAATAAACTTAGAATAATATTATGTAAATTTTATCAGCTGTGTAATATACTAAGCCGAGGCACTCTGTATAGTGTGTACCACGCGCTAGTTGAGTCTGTTATCAGTTACGGTCTATGTAGTTACGGACTCACCTTTCCGACGTATTTGCAACGAGTTAAAAATATTCAGTTGAGAATTCTTAAAAGATTAGTTAGTAAAAAAACAAAAGATGATTTAAATAAGGCATATTCTAAATTATTTAATATATGTCAGGTATTACCGGTGGATATTAAGGTTAACTACCTTATTTTGTTACAACAGTTTAAAAATAATAAATTTAAAGAAAAAAAAACATTCGGCTATGCTACCCGCAAAGCGGACAAGCCACAATTAGTACAAAATTATAAAGCATATAACGTTTACGGAACACGCACCAGGGAATATCTTGTGCCTCGATTAGTAAACAATTTGCCAGAAGATTTTGAAATTAAACATAGAACTAAGTACATGTATAAGAAGGCTTTAAAGAAATTGTATCTACAACAAATAAATAGTACAGTGGAAAATAGAAATGTAATTTAAATTTAAGTCTACAACTAATGTAAATGGAATTGTCTTTGCCTAGTAAATGTACTTATAGATACATTGTTTTTAAAATAGTCGTTTAGAAATTGATTTATAGCACTAGTTTAGTATCAACAAAATATTTAAGTTGGTATCTGTATAACTATGTATAAGGTTTACGTAAGTAGAAGAAAATGAGAGTAACATCTGCCGAAAAACTGCCCAGCAGTTTGGCAGACAGTAGCTTGTGAAATTTGTAATGTAATGCTGTGTATAAATAACTAAATAAAAAAAAAAAAGTTAATGCCTTTAACTCTCTCTCTTGACGAACAATTAAAGAGGCTTTGGTGTACCACAATATACCAACTTACATGCAACGAATAATCAATTTGTATTTTCAAGACAGATGCGTGCAGAACATGGATAAGAACGGTACACTTCAAAGAAGGGAATTGGTCTGCGGTGTACCTCAGGGGTCTGTACTGGGTCCACTTCACTGGAACCTGGCATACGATGCTGTTCTAATAGTTGATCTACCTAATGGAGTAAATGTTGTCTGCTATGCAGATGATACTTTAGTTCTGGCTGATGGTGAAAGTTTTGAGGAAACTAGGCAGCTTGCACAAAGCGGAGTAGCATGCGTAGTAAATAAGATACGTCAGTTGGGTCTGAATGTAGCTCCGCAAAAAGCTGAAGCTATTTGGTTCCACAAGGTCCCACAGGGCCGAGAGCCAGCCAGCTTTACAATCCAGGTTATCTCGTGGAAGTAGAAGTAGGGCGTTACCTTAAATATCTAGGGCTCATCTTGGATAGTAGATGGTGGTTTGACAAACATTTCAGCCGTTTAGTCCCACGGGTCAAGAAAGTAGCGGGTACTCTGCACAGACTCTTACCCAACCTCGGAGGGCCGAAAGAAGGGGTTCGCCGTCTCTATGCGGGGGTTGTAAGATCGATGACTCTATACGGAGCTCCAGTGTGGTCAGAAAGGCTCTCAGAGATTAGGCGATGTAGATCTATGTTCAACAGTTTACAGCGTATAATAGCCATAAGAATTGCGCGAGGTTACAGAACAATATCTTTTGAAGCGGCCACGCTTAGAGCCAGATTTCCTCCACCGGACATACTGGCGGATATGGATGCACAGGTGTATATCCGTCTTCACAGGACTGACGAACACCTTAGCGGATCTGAGGTGAGATAGCAAGAACAACGGTATGCACTTGACAGATGACGTGAGCGACTCAGAGTGCCGCGAAACATGCGGCAACGTGCTGTCAGTGCAATCTTGCTTAACTTCGTGTATTGGTTGAAGAGAAAGGAGCCCGTCACTTATAGACTCACGCAGGTGCTGACAGGCCATGGGTGTTTTGGCGAATTCCTGAACAGAATAGACCGAGAGCAGACACCACAATGTCATCACTGTGGGATTGGACCAGATTCCGCACAGCACACGCTCGAGCAGTGCACAGCGTGGAGCTCAGAGCGGCGGACTTTGGTCTCTAAAATAGGTCAAGATCTTACTTTGCCCAGTGTGGTCACAGCCATGCTAGCAGAAAACTCGACATGGAAAGCTGATGTCAAATTTTGTGAGACCGTCATGGTCCAAAAGGAAACAGCAGAGTTAGATCGAGAACGAGCTGATCCCGCTAAAAGACGGCGACGCTGGGGCGGTGGTGCGTAACGCTCTAGCATGTCAACCCTGTAAGCCTGGGTTTTTGAAGAATAGGGCATACGGTTACCTCTGCCTGTCGTAAGAGCCGACTAAAAGGGGACCCTAAGAGCTCGGGTATAGGCGTCATGATGTGGCAATTTACACCGTGCCATCCTTAGAAGAAGGAGATGCGAAATGCTCTCAGAGTTAAGCCAAAGGGCAATATGTATTGATGGTCCCAGTGCGTTCCTATGGAGATCCTGGGGTCATCAATAAGACATCGAAGAAGGCCACCGAGAGGGTTTTAGTGGAAAGTCCCACATAACCCGGACGCTCCTCATAGTGTCCGGGTATCTAATAAGATTTCCCCCTCGTAATAAAAGTATCATGGTTTAGTTGGGGCATGCTTTCAAAGTGGCAAACTCGGGTTATCGCTCTCCTGTAAAATTTAATTCGTGTCTGTTTTGATATTGCATTGCCCACATAATGCCACTAGCAAACTAATAGAAGAGTATACAGTTTGTGTGAATTGGGTTCATCAAGGTACGAGAGCTTAACACAGCACACGAAGTGAAACCTCAAAATAATTTGTAGGTATTCTATAGTGCTGACCTGGAAAAAGTGATCATGTTGCCCAGATTGGAAATATTTAAAGCAGAAATTTTCTGTCAGCGCCTTATAGCATAGATAGATAGATAAACTCTTTCATGCAACACCATGTGGTGTTATTACACTTAATTTTAAAGTGTTCATTTGTTTGTTGTACTTTATAACGTTATAAGGTACAACAATAAAGTGAAAACTTAAAATTAAGTGTCACAGTGGAGCGATCTCTTCCACACAACCAAACCCTCGCACCACTTGGCAAAATTACCACAGAATGTAAACTCCTTACTGTTATCTGTAATGATAATATTGCAAGCAGCAAACGAGAAGTCGTCTGCGTTTTATAAATTTTTTTTGCGTACTAGAGACTTTTAGCACGTACATGTCAGGCTAGATAATTTTAGCGCACAAAACAAAAATTGGCTCTTATGTTCAATGGTTGTTAATATGATTAACAGTGATGAAGCCATTGCTATAAAAGCAAATATTCTCCATTACTTTGAACCCGGCCACGCATTTATGAGCAGTGACTAAGTGACCCACCAGGTAGAGCTGGCCATGAAAAAAAGGTTAACTGTAGAATTTCCTTCGTTTTAAAGAGTGTGTATGTTGAATTAATAAATCAAGAATAATTGTACACAAAATAAAAATCTAAATATCCAACTGAACAAGGGCTTATTTAAAAAAATATGATAGAGGCATATTTTTCCCCGGTAGGTATAATCTCATGTAGAACAATTTCGAAGATACTATGTATATTTCTATTCGTTTCACGAATGATAAATATTTAAAAACCCACGTTCACAAATCTAGTGAAATTCTTTTAAAGCAAATAAAATGCTCAAGTAAAAATAAAAGTTTTAATAAATATTGTTATAATTTGCAAAACATTGGCTTTTAATTATTAAAATTTTGTTTGTCCTTATTTAGTGCTTTAACTTCCGTTGGTTGAATATTAAATTCCAATATTTTTTGTTATTGTTTCACTATAATGCCGTTATCGCAAAATGTTCTTAGTTTAACTGCGTTTTAGCGTAATTTATCAAGTTTTTCCTTGAAATTGATAAACATTTGTAGTTTACCAGACTAAAATGCGGTAAAATGCAATAACGACACCAAAGTCTAACATAATATGAGTCCTATTTTCATAACCTAATGATAAGCTAAACAAGATTTTTGTGTCCTATTTTCATAACCTAATGATAAGCTAAACAAGATTTTTGTACTATAACGACTTTTAAGCTTAACATTTATAAGACTTTTTTTAGTGTTTTAAAAGACAATATTTTTATTTTAAGTAGAAACACTAAAATGCCGTTAAGGTATACTTAACGGCATTTAAGTCCATTATTCAATAAAAATTAGAAACATCGATGATAAACTAAAACGAAAAATGCGTTTTTTAATATAATTAAATAATATTTACAATATGGCAGATGAATAATTAAAAAGTATTTTACTTGATGTAATGTTTTGGTGCTTTTGGGTTACATAATGGTGTTATCATCGAGAAGTTACATAGGTTTAAATTTTCCCCGCGTTTTTTGCTCATAACCTAAAATTGGGTTTAGGTAGATAACGGCATTATAGATATACCACGGCAGTATAGTACTCATGTAAAATTAATAAATATGTCGCTGTAGACGATTAAAACTTATAAAAACAAATATAAATTTGGGGCGTTTATTTTGTTTAAAGGATATCTTAAAAAATATTATGACTCCTCTTTTGCAGATGTACCTAAAAATACTCGTATCTACGTTTTTCAGCTATTCAACGAGGTATAAAAATCTAGGGTTTAATAAAAAATTTAAAAAAAATCTTAGTTGCGTGCCCCCAGGGAGCACACACATTTTTTTCAATTCGGTCCAGTAGTTATTGAGTTACAATCATATAAAAGCACAAATCTTTCTTCTGTATAATACCTATAGTACGAGTATATATCCCACTAATATGTTGGATATATACGTTTGGATATGGATGTTTGTTAATCTTTCACGCTCTAACGGGTGAACCAAATTTGATGAAATTAGGTCTAGCCTCTTCGCCTACGTCAAGATCGTATTTAGGTATGACTTATCTTCTATCAATAGATTTCTGTTATAGGTGTGGCAGTTTCTGATAGCTTATTCAAAAACACGCTATGATTTTAACAGCTCGATACACTAGACGTGCTCGGCGATAGAGTCGGCATGTCATCCATCTTTGTTATTCAGCCGACTGTAGTCGAGCGGTTCCGATCCCACCGACAGACAAAGGCCTACTCCGAAATATGAAGTTTGGTTTGACGAATTTCGGGTTTTCAACGAAAGTGAAACAGCACAAATACAATTAAGGGTGATGAAATGTAATGACGTTGTTTTCCCCTGGTGATTAATTTTATCACTTCACAGGTCGGAATCGGTCGCATCCGCAGAAACGTGATGGGATTGGTATGTACTACGTACGGTATAGTATTATTATTATTTACTGATCGATTTACTGGTTTACTACTATAATTTACAAAGTATTTAAATTTACTGATAAACTATAAACAATTATAGTTCAACATGGGTTTACATAATCAAACTTGTGTTTGATTATGTTTTTTGTTGTTGTATATAAATATTTTACGACAGAACATAACATGTTATTTATCTATATATATATATATATATATAAAAGAAAGTCGTGTAAGTTACACGATTTATAATATAACTCAAGAACCGCTGTACCGATCAGTTTAGCGGTCTTGAGTGAATCACCTGCGATACATACATGTTGTTTTTAAACACAACAAAACAAACAGTTTCGCCTATATATCCTCGAATGGCAAAGCAGCGGTATTATAATACGATATTTTTCATCATCATCATCACCCATCACCAAGGAGGTGAAACCTAGGGGCGGTAACATCAGTCTACCGGTATTGATTAAATCGATATTTTCGCCTATATCGAATGGCGGCAGTGGTGTTTTAAACGCCTACGTTTCACCAGATATGTTTTTGGTCTCATATTATGGGGGGTGAGCCTGTTGCCATCTACGGGTAACTGTTCCAGACTTTGGGCTGTTTTTGAGAATATTTTTCTTTCTCAGAAAAAAACTGTCCACCCCCGGGATCGAAACCCAAGACCTCGAGGTTCCGAAACGGCACTTCCATTACTTTACGAAGACCGAACGAGCGAAGCTGCTGGCGGGTCAGTTAGTACATTATATCCCGGGGAAGCACATATGATACTTTTTATCATTATCATCATCCATCACCACGCGGGTGAAACTGCGGGGTGCAGTTTGTAAGTTTATATAGGTACCTAACGTAGTAAATAGTATAGCGTCTCTATACATAATATTTGTACAGGGGCATACCTATAGTACCTATACACTTGTATATAACTATATCATATACTTGTACTTTCAAATAAATATATATATACAGTAATGAATTGATTATCCGGCAGGTACTCGAAGAGGGCGCCAGGGCGGGGCCTAAAAAATAAAAAGAAAAATTTCAGGCTCGCCAAAAATTACATTAAAAAAAATGCTACCTAAACTATCATATCATTATTGGCCATTGCAACGTCAAATTAAGGAATTACCATTTTTTGCCAAAATATGTTAAATGCCTTGCCGAACTGCATAAAGTAGGCATGTTTAAAAAAAAAAAATAGCCACCCACCAACCACCAAGGCCGCCATACGTATTTTTTTTCACAAGAGGTACTCAAACTTGGGCATTAAAAACAGAAATCTGCTGTTGTGGTTCTTCAAACCTTTTATTATAAATGCATTAGCTAACTATCACTTAGGTAGCACGTCAGCAAGGTGCAACATTTACATTTAAGAACATTTGGCAAAATAAGGTGATTGCTTAATTTGACGTTGTAATGTCCAATAATGTTATCATAGGCAGCAATTTTTTTTCCAAATGTCGTATTTTTCAGTCCAGCCTGAAATGTTTTTCTTTTATATACGTTTCTAAATATGACATTACGGGCATGGTTTTTATTATGACTTATTAAGACCACATCCAAGACTTGTTTGTCCCGTTGAAATATCCATATGCTAACCATACCATCAAACTCACAACCATGTACCCTAAAATATAAAATTAATTACAAATAGTTAGAAAAACTTACTAAAGCTTCCAGTACTTCATCTATAGACGTAGAACGTTGCAAATAAGTTTTGTAAGTAAGACCTTTGTATATATTTTATGCACTTAATGAATGTTTGAGCAAACGAAATCACCGCGCAACACTAACCGACCGAATAAGGATAACAGACGATGCACGTCCTGTTTAAATACTACCATGACTAATATTTTTATCACAAAATAATAATTTGCACTTTGCTGTACAAATATATGTTTTATTATAATGAAACGATTGATAAGTACATATTATTTATTTAAGTGATAAAAATATCTGCGTAAACTACTATGTTTCAACATAATTTTATATCGAAATTTCCTTATCTTTACATTGTAACTGTAACCTTCATAAGAAGTACAAATAGTCTGCTAGGTTTGAACCTGTAGGTACTACTACCGTCGTACCGTAACTACTTATTATACCTAGGTTCGTCGTATGTCTAGATGTACCGAGAAGACCTAAAACCCACCCCCTATTAGACCACCGTGGGCGTGTAGGGCACTACGGCTATTAAAATAGAAACGCTGAGTCTGTCCCAGGGTTGGCATAAACAAATGTTCAATAAAACAGTAAATAGGCAACAGCTTTAATTATGCCAAATGATGTCTAATGAGTAAATATTTTAGGCTTATACTATATATATTATAGAATAGTAGCTTAAAGTTTGTATAACTTATATAATGCTCAAAGTCGCACAACGAGCTATGGAGAGGGCTATGTTCGGCGTTTCTCTACGTAATCGAATCAGAAATGAGGAGATCCGTAGAAGAACGAAAGTCACCGACATAGTCCAGAAGATTAGCCAGTTGAAGTGGCAGTGGGCAAAGCACATAGCACGCAGAACAGATGGCCGATGGGGCTGGAAGGTTCTGGAGTGGAGACCACGGACCGGCAAGCGCAGCGTAGGTCATCCACCGACACGGTGGACAGATGACCTGATAAAGGTCGCAGGACGACGTTGGATGCAGGCCGCTTCCAACCGGTACTTTTGGAAAATCATGGGGGACGAAAATATGTTCAGCTGTGGATGTCCTACGGCTGAGATGATCATGGTGATGGACCTATATAAATATTGTTTTTTTACCTAAAACTGGAACCGATTTCAACACCAAAAAGTGTAAAATAACTTGTTGAAGTTGGTACCATGATAGTTCAAAAGTACTATTATCACAATATTGTGTGCATGGTATTGAGTTCTTCAACAAGTTATTTCACTCTGTTTAGTGTTGAAGACGGTTCTGGTATTTGGTAAACTAAAATTTCACTCACAAAGGTCACTAAAATAGTAACCTTTGCGGGATCGGTAGTAATTCGCTTGTTCCGAACACCGACTAAACTAGCGAACTAAAATCTACTTTTAGTTAATACGTATTACGTACGTTCTTATTGTGTTCATGCTTAAGTCCGAATTCGTATAATGCTTGCAAGTGACTAGATTTTGTACTTTAACTGCTAATAGTGACTGAATTCTTAAATTCGCCGTTTCTGTTTAATTGTGGGTATGTTTAGTGCAAATTTAATCGTCATGTAAGTTCGTGCTCCCTAGACTAGTCTAAACTGATGTAAAACTACCCACATTTCGATAGAATATTCATATGTTTAGAATTATCATTCTAAGTGGTGCTCGAATGTAGATTTTAGTATTAACATAATAAGAACTACTATTGTTTAGAGAATTTTAGTTTAGTGTACGTACAAGCGAATCAGTACCGTCGATTGTCATTTACCGTTAATGATGATAACATTAAATCAGAAAAATAGGCGAACCACTTTTTAGTTATTGGAGTGGAACTCAAAAACTGCTGGGCCGAATTTGATGAAACTTAAATGGGACACCTCGAAGTACACTCTACCAAACCAAAAATCATCATTATTAAAATCGGTTCATATATATATATATATACATATTTCTAGCTGCGCTCCGTGGTTGCACCCGCACGGTGATGGATGATGATGATGATGATGGAAAAACATATAACCTATGTGACTCCGCGATAATGAAGCTTTCTACTGTTGAAAAAAATTTTTAGATCGGCAATTTAGTTTTTGCCGTTATCCGTTACAAACAAACTATCAAATCTGTTCTCTTTATTATTAGAGTAGCTAAGGATTAACACCAAGGTACGAATAATCTGGTCTAGTTTGTACCGGCGTAAATACTGCATATTAATACGGGAAAGTACTAATTGTGACATAATTATAATAGTTCAACAAACGGTTTGCAAGATTTTAGTACATATTGATGTCCTTTAAGAAAACTATCACATAATAACATCACTTTGCTCTATTTTCGATAGTTTCCGCAGCAACGCGATTTGTTTGTTTCGCGAAACAGGATGTTTTTGGTAATTATTTCACACCATGATTACATTATCGAAGTTTTTATACGGATCCCTAACTTTATTGAAAACATTATATAGCCTATGTTACTCAGTTATAATGTAGCTTTCTAACGGCAAAAGCACATTTGAAATCGGTTTAGTAGTTTTTAAGTTTTTTCGTTACATACAAAAATACAAATCTTTCCTGTTTATAAAATTAGTAGAGATAACATATTTAAAAGTAATATCAGAGGCGACGTAAGTAAAACTCTATTAAAAAAACTAGAAATAAATTATAATATAACTTTGTAACCAAATTCACTTTCTTATCGGTTTAGTAGTTTTTAAGTTTTTTCGTTACATACAAAAATACAAATCTTTCCTCTTTATAAAATTAGTAGAGATAACATATTTAAAAGTAATATCAGAGGCGACGTAAGTAAAACTCTATTAAAAAAACTATAAATAAATTGTAATATAACTTTGTAACCAAATTCACTTTCTAGCATAATTTATTGTTTATTGTAATAAATAAAGCATTTGTAATGATTAAACATAGTGCAAAAACTTAAAAGTACTTTACATCCTCTCGAAGATAATGGAAATCATTAGCAACAAAGGAGCACCAAGTGATAAGCGATCAGTATGGTTTCCGTCGCGGTTGCTCAGCTGGTGATCTTCTAGTATACTCACGCATCGATGGGCGGAGGTGGTAGAGTCAAAGGGGTGAGGCGTTGGCGGTTAGTTTAGTTAATAAATAACACTATTTTTGATGTATTTAAAGACCAGGTGAAAGTTTGGCCAGAGAAGAAAAAATATTGTTCCATAATGTTTGATGAGGTTGCACTGGAACCACACGTCAATTATTGTAGTGCCAAAGATTATTTCACAGGATTTACACAGCTGGAGTCTGATTCATCACCAAAATTAGCGGACCATGCTTTGCTTTTTATGCTTCGAGGTGCTTGTGATAAATGGCGACATCCTGTGGCTTTTTACTTTTGTGAGGGTACAACATCAGCTATGTAGGGACTGTGGCGAAGCTTAAATGGCTATGTAAGCAAATTATACGAATGCCCCTGCGCCCGGCACTAGCCTCGCCAGTCGTCTCCACACCTACGTAAATTGTACTCGCGTATAGCACTAAATGGTTTTCTGTGACGTAATACCTATGTAACATATACGTGTATGTAACCATTGTAACTGAAGTACGAATAGACTTGTATAGTGAACCGGTGTTTTATTATTTACGTCCAAACCAAGAATATAGACACTTCGATAGTATATCTACAGACCTTCATCTACGATCTTACACGCAACAAATGAACTCAACAATGGTGACCCCGACGATTTTATGAAGTGCTTACAACGACGTGAATATGAAGTGCTTACAAACTGACGTGATTTTATCTTTGAATTATAAGAAGAGTTAAGTGATATCACTCGTATAAAGGCTTGCAAACGGACTGGTGGCGACTCCTCACCGACTATTGGGCACGTACTCGGTGAGAAAATAATAAATATAAGTGAAGAAAATAATAGCATCCCAGCATGGCTACTTCGAATCATGGCGTACCACATATACCACCGGCACCTGCAAAAACGGAATTATGCAATACAAGCCCAGTTAGCGATTTAGCAGCAATCAGCGTTTCTTCGAGAGTTCCTGAATTTTGGGTGGACATGCCTCGATTATGGTTCGCTCAATTCGACTCAATATTGGATCCACAAAAACAAGGAGATACGGCAAAATACAACTTGGTCGTAGCGAAGCTTACCCGTGATGCACTTCACCAGGTTGGTGATATAATTTTGGCACCTCCAAAAGAAAATAAATACGAAGCCATCAGAAATCGATTATTAACGGTTTACGAAGAAACTGCTGAAAAACAATTTCATAAATTGGTCAGTGAAATGGACCTTGGTTCACAGCGTCCGTCACACCTTTTAAGGCAGATGTCTGAACTTGCCGCAAACACCCAAGTATCAAGCGACGCACTTAAGCGGTTATGGAAAGCGCGATTGCCGAACGCAGTGAAGGCAGTTTTATCAATTGCACCGGACATGGACCTGACAAATTTGGCAAATATGGCTGATAAAATTATGGAAAATCTGCACACAAATGATGTAGCCACAGTGTCAACCTCTACGTCTACAAATTCTGCATATACGGCGAATAAAATGATGGAACAAATGATGCAAATGACACTGGAACTACGAGGACTACGTAACGAAGTAAACGAAATACGAGGAAGAAGCATGAACCGAGGAAATGCATGGAACCGACGCAGGTCACAATCAAGAGGGCAACGAAGAACACCAGATAGCCCAAACTGGCTTTGCCGTTTTCACCATCGCTACAGGAATCGAGCAAGGTCATGTGAGCAGCCGTGCAATTGGAAGCAGCCGCGAGCACCTGGGAACTCGGAAAACTGAATGCTGTGCAGTCAAATTCGGTGGAGGACTGCATATCAACAGCTGGCAACCACCGACTATGTATTTTCGAGCGGAAGTCTAGGATCCCATTTTTGATATACTCTGGCGCAAACGTAAGTGTTTTACCGGTAAGCAAATTTAGAGGTGAAAATTTAGAGAGTAGTTACAAGTTATATGCCGCGAACAATTCCGAGATAAAAACTTACGGTGTTAAAATTTTAGAGCTGGATTTCGGGTTACGTAGATCATATAAATGGACTTTCATAATTTGTGATGTAAAGCAAGCTATCTTGGGAGCTGATTTTATTAAACATTATAAGTTACTTATAGATTTATATAATAAAAAATTTGTAGATAGTGAAACTAACTTATATGTGATAGGGTCCATCGTAAGTTGTAGCGAATCTTCTATTAAGAGTATACAGGGTGATATCCCTTACGGTAAAATGTTAGAGGAATTTTCGGAAATTACAAAACCGATTATTTTTAAGGAAACTTGTGCTCATTCCGTTCGTCATCACATTGTTACTACTGGTCCGCCGGTAAGTGCGCGACCAAGGCCACTACCTCCGGATCGCTATTTAAAAGTAAAAAAGGAATTTAAAATAATGCAAGAGTTAGGTATATGCAGACCAGGGAAAGGTGAATAGTCTTCAGCGCTTCATGTCGTTCCAAAAAAGGATGGACAGTTACGTCCTTGCGGTGACTATAGAGCCTTAAACGCTATTACGAAACCGACCGTTACCCTATTCCGAGACTACAAGATTTCACTTACGTGCTTCCCAATAAGAAGGTATACTCACGGTTAGACCTAAATAGGGCCTACCATAATATTCCAGTAGCAGAAGAAGACATCGAGAAGACGGGAATCGCAACAGTTTTTGGTCTTTGGGAGTTTCCCCGTATGTCTTTTGGATTAAAAGGAGCCGCACAGACCTTCCAGAGGTTCATGGATCATCACGTTTTGAAAGGTATTGAAATTCTTAAATCTGCGGAAAACTCAGATAATGCTGAGTCAGCAGTTTCGTGTTACATAGATGATATCCTGGTTGCATCAGAAAATAGGGAAATCCACGAAAAACACCTTAGGTTAATTTTTGAAAGATTTAGTGACCTTGGCATAACTATAAATTTAAACAAATGTATTTTTGGGAAGACTGAAATTGAATTCTTAGGCTATACAGTATCAGAAAACGGAATCAGCCCGTTGTTGGAAAAAGTAAAGGCAATTGAAGAATATCCAAGACCAGAACCGGTAGAACAGCTGAGACGTTTCTTGGGTATGGTAAACTTTTATAGATCTCATCTTCCAAACGCAGCGAGGTACCAGGCGGAACTCAACAAGTTCTTGCATAACTCAAAAAAGAAAAACAAGACTAAAATCGACTGGGACGAGAGTAGCATTGGAGCATTCGAGCAGTGTAAGGTAAGCCTTAAAAGCGCCGCTACATTGTCTCATCCTAGCGTAGACGCTCCACTATCTCTCATGACAGACGCATCGGACACCTGCGTAGGTGACGTACTGCAACAGAAGTTAAAAGGTAAATGGAAAATAAATAAACCCGTTAGGTTATTTTTCCAAAAAACTATCCGAATCTCAGCGCAAATATTGTACTTATGATAAAGAGTTAACCGCTATTTATATGTCTATATTACATTTTCGGAACATGATTGAAGGACGACAGCTTATCATTTTTACAGACCATAAGCCATTGATATATGCTTTTACAAAGGTAATAGGTAAAGACAAAGAAATTCCTAGGAGAGCACGACAGCTAATGTTTATAAGCGAATTCACGAGCGAAATAAAACATATAGATGGTTCTCAGAATACTGTAGCTGACGCCTTATCACGTGTTGAAACTATCACTTGCCCAACAGCCATAGATTTCAACGAATTAGCGCAGGCACAGGAAAGCGAAGATCAAATTACGCCTGAGTCAAACAGTAAGTTGTTATTCAAGCACGTTGTGATACCTAACACGAATGAACGGATATACTGTGAGGTTTCATCTGACAATGCAAGACCATACCTACCGATAAAGTTTAGAAGGATAGGATTTGACAGTGTTCATAATATTAGCCACCCCGGTATTCGCGTTACTAAAAAACTCATTTCGCAAAAGTTTTTTTGGCCGAACATGAATAAAGACATAAACGCATGGGCAAAAGCTTTTATAGCGTGTCAGAAATCTAAAGTTAACCGACACACAGTTTCAGGCCTATCCGCTTTTCCACCAAGTACGAGATTCAGTCATGTGCATTCTGACATAATTGGTCCTTTGCCTACGTCACGACAAGGATATCGTTATTGCGTTACGATTATCAACCGTTTCACGCGTTGGCCGGAAGCTATACCTGTTTCAGACATATCAGCTGATACGGTTGCTAGAGCAATATACGATCATTGGATTTGTAGATTCGGAGTACCACTTAGAATATCGACCGACCAAGGAAGACAGTATGAGAGCGATCTTTTTGCTTCCTTATTGAAATTATTAGGTGTACAACGAATACGTACTACCCCGTATCACCCCCAAAGCAATGGGATAATAGAACGATTTCATCGCTCCATGAAAAGCGCTATCACAGCACGATTATCGGCTTCGGAAGACGTAGATTGGGCCGAACAGCTACCAACAGTTATGTTAGGTTTGAGAGCCGTAAGTAGAACAGATACAGGATATAGTTCAGCAGAGATGGTCTATGGCGATACTATTTGACTACCAGGTGAATTTTTTTGCGAAAATAATCGACGGATAAGTGATCAGCATGCTTTTATAAGAGACTTACGTCAGACGATCAGCAGGTTGAGAGCACAATCACGGGCAGTAAGTGAATCGCGTAAAATTTTTGTTAGTAAAGATTTGAAATCCTGTTTCCACGTATTAATTAGAAACGATGTAGTAAAAAAATCATTAAGTCCTACATACGATGGCCCTTACCGCGTCATAAGTAGGGATAATAAAGTATTTAGAATTAGTTTACCTAACAGAGACATAAATGTATCGATTGACAGGTTAAAACCAGCATATATTTTAAACGAGAACATTAATTTAAGAGATTTAGCTTGCGAAAGTACAGAAATGCTACGCGATAATATTAATGTAGAATATAATGAAAGCGATTCGATGAAATTGCTACCGCTTGTAACACGGACCACACGCAGTGGCAGGCAGGTCAAGCCGACAGTGCGATTTTTACTGTAGGTGTTGTACATTGTAATTGTATGCTTAGGTAGGTGATAAGTAGAATAAATCTAGGGCATAGATTATTGTGAAACGTATTTTAATAAGTTGTTTTTATTGGCACTCAAGCGAATTTTTCATGCGGACTTCAACAGTCAAATTAGCATAACATAGTGTTTACTTAATATTCAATTTTTTTTGTTATAATTTTATGCCGATAATGGGCAAATATTATTCAAAAAACGAAAAGATCGTTATCGCCCAACAAGGAGCAAACGACGCTAAGCAAGTTGGAGATATAGAAAGAAAGTTAGAACATTTCGGGATCGTCGTCATCGTACTAGCCTTTATCATCATAACTTTGTGTATATGCATTTGTGGAAGACGATGCCTCAGTAGTACTAAAACGTGGCTGAGAAATGAGCTAGCATCGTTGTGGCCAGGAGGAGCATCAACCCAAGCTGCCTCACAGCATACGACGACGGGTCAGACGCAAGCATGTTGCCAAAACCCATGTTAATAAAATCAACACGAAACAGTGAGTCTAGAATTAATTGTGTAAGCGTTGAGACATAATTATATGTAAGCATGTACTTAGATAAGAAATACATTGGAAGCATCGAGTGACCACACTGTTAATAGATCTATGTGAAACTTCTAAAGTAGTATAGTAGTGCCTACCCTTAGTATGTATTATGTAGTAGAAATAAGTAAATTACTATCCAGTCTATACGAGCATAGAGTAGGTACCTGAATTTTATTTTATCTCTGTATTTAGATATAATGTTTTACAAAATCCTAGTAACCTGTTGTATTTCGAAAGTATTTACCAATATCCTATTGATCATAATAATTTGTGTATACTTACCTTAACATACTCAAATACTTATCAGTTTAAAAAGTTTTCGATATGTTATGTTTTCATCTCATGTTTGTAAAATTTAGAGGAAATGTTTTTAAAAGAATAAATAAATTTGCTAGTTTAAATGTATAAATAAACTATGTATACTTCGTTATTTTAACGCTCATAAATTTCAATTGTACATTACCTTTTAATATGTATAAACTGTTTCAAAGTAAATAATGTTTTCTGTGTAGCAACAATGTCGTAATATAAACCGATGTCACATGTACTTTGGCCCGGGCGATCATGCGCCGGTCGTTTTTGCAACCAAGCACATTCCTGTGTGCCTCGATGTAATGTTCGACTTGTATGTTTTAATTTTTATAACTTACTCGACTTTAAAAAAGGAGATTGATTTTTTTGTTTCACGTGTACTTACTTATTTTTTTAGAAGGGGATGATTGTAGGGACTGTGGCGAAGCTTAAATGGCTATGTAAGCAAATTATACGAATGCCCCTGCGCCCGGCACTAGCCTCGCCAGTCGTCTCCACACCTCCGTAAATTGTACTCGCGTATAGCACTAAATGGTTTTCTGTGACGTAATACCTATGTAACATATACGTGTATGTAACCATTGTAACTGAAGTACGAATAGACTTGTATAGTGAACCGGTGTTTTATTATTTACGTCCAAACCAAGAATATAGACACTTCGATAGTATATCTACAGACCTTCATCTACGATCTTACACGCAACAAATGAACTCAACAAGCTACATCATTAAAAGCGATTATAAGATAAATTGTTGGAGCTGTTGAGAGGACTGGCCTAATCCCAATCCCAATATCCCTTATTTGTGACCAGGGAGCTACAAATAGAGCAGCAGTAAAAGGATTACAGGAAGCTACAAGACGATCACAATTACTAAACAACGTCGAATGCGGTAAGTAAGTATACAAGTATGTATGAGAAAACTATTTTTAAATATTGGGTACTTTTAAATTTTGTTTTGTTTCAGATGATTCCGTTGAAATCGGTAACTCAAGATTGCATGTTATTTTTGACCCACCGAATCTGATAAAATGCATCTGAAATATTTTTTTAATAAAGATTTGTTATTCAATGGCAACGTGGCAAAATGGGATGACATTGTAGAAGTGTATACAATGGCCTGTGAGCTTGGAGAAATTCGCCTTCTTCCACAACTAACGGACGAACATATACTACCAGATAAAATAAAAAAAAATTAAGTCAGTAATTGTACAAAAGTTAAGAGCCAGAGAATAGCTGCAATGCTTAAATACACTGCGCGATTTTGTAAGTATCTACATACCTTTTCGTTTATATATTTTTTTTAAATGATTGACAAGTTATGATTTCATATAAAATTCTTATTTTTTTGTAGCCCAACGTTTCATCCAAACCCATAAGCAATACAATGGCTACAACTGCAGTTGTAAGTCAAGAGTTTAAAGAAGATATGGATTTTTTTTGAAAAGTAAAGGGATTGATCGATTTTATGCTCGGAATTTTAACCAAGATCCAATCGAAAAATTTTTTGGTAGGATCAGAGCACACAACTATAGAAACTTAAATCCAAGCTGTAGTGCTTTCAAAAATTAATTTAAGGCTTTGTTTTTATCGGACGTCATCGGTGATCATTTACAAAATTTTAATTGCGAAGATAATGGTACAACACCCTTAAACTTGAGTTGTTTTTTTAAACACTGCACTAAAGATAGTGATGCCATAACTGAAGATTCCAAACTTGACATAAATGCCACTGGAAGTAGAGACTTACTTGCAGTGGAAAGACAATCTAATGTTTCCTTATTGACAAATGTCATTAAAGAAAATGTAAGAACTAATGCTAAGTCATTCACCGCAGGATTTGTAACGCGAAAAATACTAAAGACTCATAAATGCAAAATATACACTGATGATTTAATTACAAAAGATATAACAAGTGTACATAATTGGATCTTGCATAGAGAGCGGTTTCAATCTAGACGCTTAACTTACCCTACTCCAATGATTGTTAGACATTTTGGATACATCATAGAAATTTGCAATGAATTTCTTAATAAACACGATTACGAAAAACAACTTAAAAAAAAAAAATATGGCAATATATCTCTCAAAACAAAACATCGACTGGTTTCGCTGTGAAATGCATAAGGAAAAGATTGTTCACGATTTTATAACCTTAACAACAAAAATATAAATTCACACTTGGACTAGATAGATAGATATCACTTTATTGAGACACCACATTTATGACTTAATATTAGACAATAAAATAAAAAAACAATGCCTAAAAACTAGGTGCAACAATGGGTGGTCTTATCGCTCAGAGCGATCTCTTCCAGACAACCCACTCGCAGAGGAATAGGTATACAATAAAAGATGGACTGTAACAATACAAAAAAAAACAGTAAACACACTATAAATACATAAATGCTATATTAAATAAACTAATAAAAATACATAAACAGCATACTTTTATAATATATACTTAATTATACTAATAAAAATTATATTATATATATATATGTATATATAAATATATATGTAAACACTAAAGCATCTTGACAGTATTTTAATAGTCTAGGAAGTGTTTATTACATGTAAACACAAATAAAATATTAAAAGAAATATAAAAAAATAACAAATAAATAAACGATTAGAAACACAAAATCATGAAAGTTAGATAACAATTAGTGAGTAAGAGTTAGAGTGAAAGATATAATTTTTTAACCTGATCTTTGAAAGTTTGAAGTGACGTAGCACGCTGTATTTCCAGTGGAAGAGAATTCCACAAACGGACGGCTTTAACAGCAAATGAGGAGTAATAAAAACTGGTCCTGTGTTCAGGACTACTGATATCAATAGAATACTCAAAGGTATCGATATTCATCGGCTACCAAATTCACTGCCATCTATGCAAAAAAATGCTTTGAATAAATTTAAAAAAAAGGTTCAAAGATAGGGTGTAAGTAAAAAAAAAAAAAAATTGTAAAAGGGAACTATGTAATACAATTCATGAAAAAAGCGCTCATATAAATCTCTAGTTAATAAACTCCTGTAAATATTATAATAACAAATTAAGAATAAAAATAAAGTTTATTAACTTCATAAGTAGGTACAGAAGTAGGTAGTAGATAGGTATCCAAATTGAAATAACTATATATCAATACCACCGTACATTGAGTTTTCACAGTTTGCAGGCTAAATTTACATATGTATTTTATTTAGGTACATAAATGAACTAAGGTGGTTCAGAATTTTCAGTCAATTTATTTTATTTTTACTAAGAGGTATTGTAGTGTATTGTATTGTATAGTGCAATGATTTTGCAAGAGTAATTTGTGAGACCTCCACATTTTATCCACAATGCCACCACGACGTCATCTATTTACCCACCTAATTGATAGAAGATTTAGTAGGGATATTGATATGGCACTTTGAGAAAATAACATCTATATATTAGATATTTGTTATAAGAAAGATATAGTTTTAATATACATGTTGCCTGAATTAGCTTTAAGGGGTAGCCAAATTGTTTAGATTAAACTTGAGCTATAGTTAGGACTGTCAGACTAAAAGCTAGTTCATTGTTCCCTGCCAAAGCTTACGAGTTAAGGTAGGTATTTACTCGTTCATCCAAAACAATACTTACTTTTTACAAATAAAATGTAGAAATCTTGTCCTTTGTGCTATTCATGGTAATTTTGCGTCACTGATTGATTGTAAAAGTGATTACTTATGTTAATTTTGAAATTTTTATTTTATGTAATTATAGAATTATTTATAATAAAAAACAGTAAAACCTTCATCGTAGTTTTTATTATCGATATATTTCATATTCGGTTGTCCTGTCACAACAATAAATATCCAAAGGGCGAGGGAAAAAAAAGGAAAATGGTGACTTCTAGTGTATCGGTTCCCCCTCCCGTACCCCTGTCGTAACGTTATACCCCTCGCCTGTTGAGTTTCCAGTCTGTACGTAGTACATATACTTGTCTGTGGACTAATGTTATGAGGTCAATAGTTTTCGCAGCGTACGCGATATAAGGACTTTTTTGGGTATTTTTCCACACAATATCATCTGCGTGTAACCCAAACACGCAGATGATATTGGATTCTGGTTGACGCTACTTTTCTCACCACGCCTTGAGCTAGATTTTCTTTTTCTCACCAACTGACCGCGTCGGCACGATCCCAGAGAAAAAGGTCAATGGCCGATCGCGTCCGCCCGTCATCCACGAAGTCGTTTGGATCTGACAGAACGTCAGCTGTCATAACGATTACTTTGCACGCACCACAAAAGTGCAAGGATTTTTGAGGTCCAAATTGACGGCGCAACAATTGTTGCGAGTAAGTTTCACGCGCGTTTTTCTTTTGTTTATTTTTTAAAGTCATCCCAATGTTTAACCATAGAGTTTAATTCTTTAGCGTAATATATTTTCTTTCTATGGAAACACTACACATGGTTATGTTCTATCTGTAAACTTTAAAAAAATATATAATCAATGTATATTTTTTTTCATTATTGCTTTTGTTCACAGACTCAATGTGTCCGTGGCATTGCTTACATTTATATTTTAAACTTATATATTATATTTTTTATAACTACCAACGGAATACATATAATCAATGTTTATATTTTCATCTGTGTTTGGCGGTAAAGTTATGTTTTGTGCTATAGTTTTTAGTGAGTTAATATGGTTAAACTCATGATTTTGATATAAATTATACATGAATATGATGGTGAATGTGTAAGAAATACTGTAAATATGTGATTTAAGTTCTGACATCAAAATTTACACAATAAAAACATTGTCACGAATCGACGACTTCCCGTTAGCTAATTTTCATTGTTATAATTGGTTATATTTTGCTTTATTTTGAATAGATTATACTTTCACATTGTAAAATATCACAGAAATAATGTGTCGTCAAGTAATTACACCCACTCAGAATATGATAAATACGCCATATCATGTCAGCATCGATAAAAAATCAAAGTCACGTGACAGTCGCTAGTACTCAAAATTCCAAATTTGTAATATGTTTTTAAATATTTCTGATTTATAATTATTATTTGAAACCTAGTTTGGTTTGTAGAATTTCTAATAAGAATTGCAATAAAAAAACCAACAAGAAAATTTATATTTTATTTAAAAAAAAAATCGAAATTACCATGTCTAAGTCTAGAAAATGGGCCCAAGTTGAAAAAAAAATCATTATTGGCCGAAATATCAAAGTCGCTCTTATTTTTTAATAAAATTATTAATAGCCTAAGCATATGTTACTAGGTAAAAATAATACTTCTGTTCTAGATATTCATAATTTTTATAAATATCAATTCAAAATCCTGTTTTGGTAAGCATTATTTATTGATAAAACTTAATTTTTGTGGTCAGATTGCAAGTTTTTTTTATGATAATATTTCTTCTACGAATTTAAATATTTGAATGTAATTAGGTAGGTATGTGTTTTTAGTATTTAATTACCATAAAAACCTATAGATTTTAATGTAAAATGTTTAAATTACAATTTTTTTCCACATCAACTCAGATTTTTTCGGCTACGCTAAGTTTGTCCTCGTGTAACATAACATTTTACTTATACATTTGACATGAATGTTTATGTATCAGATTCCTTGAAATTGCGTCTCATAACTCGCTGTAGGTATGGCACAAGAGCCATTTATTCCTAACTCGGCGGAAACTTTTGACGCGGGCGCAGGTCGTAACACTCGGGAGCAATCACGAGGGCGCCACAGGGCTCCTTAGGCAAGTTAGTCGATAAACAGATGCCACTGACGTATGGATGCGGACGTTTTGTGTCGCGGATTTAGACAAAAGTTGGAAAGGCACGGATGGAAAATGAGACGTTACAAGGTAGGTATGATAAAATATATACGGAAAGTGCAAAAGTCAATCATCTCGACTACTGCAGAAGAGACTCGAAGAGGCTGAAGCAGCCATATACAACAACGACACATCCTCAATCATTATGGGGGCAATGTCTGGTCAGTATATGGCTGCCTACAACGCGAGTAGTGGTTTTGTGTTTCTGGATGAGGAAGATACCGAACGGACTGGTAGGCCAAAATACGCAACACCACCACACGACCCTATTGTTGTCACCGCCCGGTGCACCAAGATAATGTTGGATGACAGACTCTTGCAAATGGCGGAAGTCATTTCGGGAGACTCTGAGATCGAGACATTCTGGAAACACTGGGAGGTACCCAAAATACAGTGGGTCAATGTAGTTCCCGGATGCGGAAAAACAACTTGGGTAGTAAGACACTTCGATGTGGACAAGGACGTTATCGCAACAACAACTACAGAGGCAGCAAAAGACCTGAGAGAGAAGTTAGCGCACCGAATCGGAGACCTGGTGAAAACCAAGGTGCGCACTATGGCCTCGGTTTTAGTAAATGGTTTTAAGAAGAATGAGAGCTACGTCCGCCTGATGGTGGACGAGGCTCTCATAAACCATTTTGGGGCCATAGTAATGGCTTCTAGGCTGTCTGGAGCTAGCGAACTTGTCCTCATCGGAGACGTCAACCAATTACCTTACATAGACAGGAAAAACCTGTTTGATCTAAGGTATAACCGCCCTAGCCTGGTTACGAACATCAGCCAGGAGTTGTTGTGCACGCACCAGAACCCAATGGATGTTGCGTATGCGCTGAGGGAAATATACTCCGGTATATATTCCTCGGCTCCCAGTATAAGGTCCCTGCGCCTCGAGAGCTACACGGGAGCTAAAATCCCCAAATGCCTTCCAAACACCTTCTTCCTGGTCCACACTGAGGAAGAAAAGGAGACCCTGACCAGCCAGGGCTATGGAAAAAGTGAAGGATCCCGCACCCTTACCATTCACGAGGCGCAGGGACTGACGTACGAGTCAGTCGCGGTGATTAAAACTAAAGGTAAAATGAAGCTGCACGAGAGCGTCCCGCACGCAGTCTGTCACTGCAGTTTCCCGGCACACGAGGACCTTTGTCTACTACGCCAACGACGAGGATGATGCCATCGGACGGTTTGTGAGGCAAGCGACGGTTGCGAGCGAGCAAACCATCTACGGCTATAACCTGAAGATGGAAATCAGGGATCGAATCAGCGTGGTGATGGAGGCCCTGCTTCAGCGTAAAGTGGGCAACGTGGGCTCACAATAAATGTTAAGTTAAGTTAAGTTTTTCCCCTCTTTTCCCCTTTTGTTCCCCTATTTCTGGTTAACTAATCCATTTGTTGTAATATAAGTAGTTTTTCGAATTGTATGTA
Source organism: Selenia dentaria (assembly GCA_917880725.1). NCBI lineage: Eukaryota > Metazoa > Arthropoda > Insecta > Lepidoptera > Geometridae > Selenia > Selenia dentaria. The sequence goes on from OU862887.1 coordinate 3,238,208, forward strand.
AGCTAGCGTTAAGAAATTATAACTGACAAAGAGATGGTATTCAGAGCAGACATGCTCACGGAAATGTGTTGGCAAGCGGTGGCGTGTGTGGCGGGTCACCATCTTCTCTCAGAAATGGTTGAGGAAGGCGATGGCTGGCACATGCGTCAACTCATGAACGGGTGCTGTTTGCGGGCACTGGTCTGCTATGAATGCTTGCACCAACTCAGAATAAAATGTATCAATAACTTTAAGTTTATTATGTTATTTGTATGAGTTAATTTATAAAAAAAAAATTGATATGTTCCACATGTATGTATTTTGTTGTATGTTATAAATGTATCGTAAGTTGTCAAAAATCTAAGAGTTAAAAAAAGGCACTGACCCTGGAGTCTGTAGAGTGTAGTTTTTATTTATAAAAAAAAATGGCCCTTAGCTAACCATACCATCACACGCACATCCATGTAGCCTATAAATGTAAATTTAATTACTAATAGAAAAACTTACTGGAGCTTCTAGTACTTTATCTATAGACATAGAACGTTACAAATTGAGTCTGTAAGTAAGACCTTTGTATATTTTTTATGCACTTATTGAATGTTTGAGTAAACGAAATCACCGCGCAACACCGACCGCATAAGGATAACAGACGAAGCACGTCCTGTTTAAATAATGCTATGACTAATATTTTTATCACAAAATACGTCCTTCACTGTACAATTAAATGTTTGATAATATTAAATAATTGTTATGGATATATTATTTAGTTTTAGAGGCTTACGTACTCTAAGTGTTTAAAAATAGCTGCGTAACATGTACTATGTTTCAACATATTTTAAATCGAAATTTCCATATCTTTACATTGTAACTGTAACCTTCAAAAGGGGAAAAAAATTCGAGGGTTTAGACCTATAGGTACTACTACCGTTCGTACTGTAACTACTTATTGTTGCTAGGTTTGGAGTAAGCCTAGGAAACGAGTTGACCTACAGCCCACCCCTCATTAGACCTCCGTGGGCGTGGAGGGTGGCGTCCCCGATTCGCACTACGGTTATAACAACAGAAAAGCTGAGTCTGTCCATGGGTTGGCTTAAACAAATGTTCAATAAAACAGTAAATCAAAGACCTTACACTTACTAACTAGACTGTGTACCAATAATTTTTGTTTAGCTAAATTGAGATCTATCTACTTCTGTTAGCGCATCTTTTTCATTAAAGGCGGTAGCTAGCTAAAAGCGGTCCTGGCGAAAGGGCTCCCGTTGGTAGTGTGTCCTTGTCTGACGTCTTGCCAGCTTAACTAACCATCGAGTTAGGTAGAAATGGTTGAAAATTTTATATTTTGCTTTTTTTTATTTACGTAAACGAATGATTTATAAACTTTGAAATATATTGAAATATTCTACAGTTTTATAATTCATTCGTTAATTCGTTGTACTTTAAAAAGTAATTAGTTAATTAGAGATATTTCAGGATTCTATGATGTTTTCATGTTAAAATAAGGGGTATAGACATAACGGAGCGTGTTCATCTGATTTTGGAATAATAAGAAGATATCTTGGTGACCTTTCTTCGTCGCGTCGTCGACATATCGATCCGCCGGGAAACGTCCCCTTGCGCCCGCGTCGATATACGTGTTCGCGAATGCCCATTATCCCAGTGCTTATGGGACAAATCTTACCGAAGTGAATCACCAGCCCGCATTCCTCAGACGGACACCTACCCAGAGGAAGTCTCACACGGACCAGCCCGCATTCCTGTTAGTACCCAACTTCCATCTACCTTTTACTACTCCACGAGCGTATGGTGGCAGATTGCCCCACCACTGGCAAATAATATGATAAAGGGCCAGACAAGTATTGGCGTAGCGTTGATTTAGGCGGAATATTGACATGTGCTTCTGAAACATTCACGCAGTAAGCTAAATAAATATAAACTTTCTTTTGAGACACCTTGTACTTCAGAAGTTCAGATTCTTAACTCACGTGTAGGGTAAGTGATGTAGATTCCAAAAAAATATACATTGCATGTTTGTTTTATTTTTTTTACTTACTTAAAATTAAACTCAATATACTACAATCGTTTTTACAAGCAATTTGTCTTGTATTCTGTTTGGTCATGGTCACCACATTAGAAAGAGACACACTACCAACGGGAGCCCTCTCACGCGGACCAGTATTTTCGCCATAGTGCACAGTCTAGTTAGTAAGTGTAAGGTCTTTGCAATAAATAGGTAACAACTTTAATTATGCCAAATGATGTCTGATGAGTAAATATTTTGGGCTTATTATTAAAGAATAGTGGCTTCAAGTTCATGTAACATACATAAATATTTTTTTCTTACCTAAAACTGGAACCGATTTCAACATCTTCAACACCAAAAAGTGTTAAATATCTCGGTACCAAGATAGTTCAAAAATACCAATATCACAATTATGTGTGCATGGTAGATACTGACTTCGACAAGTTAATTCCCTCCTTTAAGCGTTGAAGACGGTTCTGGTATTTGGTTTAAAAAAATAGCCCTTTTTAGTGACCTTTGCGGGTCATTTCGTTATTTCGTCGATTGTCATTCACCGTTTATGATGATAACATTGAATCATAAAATGAGGCAAACTATTTTTCAGTTCTTGGAGTATAACTCGAAAACTGCTGGACCGAATATTATCAAACTTAAATGGGACCACCTCGGAAGTATACTCTACCAAACTGTTAGGTACTACTGCGTAGGTAATTCAGGTCGCAGTGGGTTCAAATGAAAGCGCTTCATGTTTCCAGGACAGTAGTGTTCAAATTCAAATTCAAAACATTTATTCTGTAAAGGCCTAGGGGGGCACTTACAAAATGTCATTTTACATTTATTTTTTCTTCTTAAATCTACAACCGGATCGAAACGCGACCACGATTGAGAAGATCCGGCAAGAAACTCAGCGGGCTTGTCTTTAAACATTTTTTGTATCGCCAATTTCTTAAATGACGTAACAAATGGTCGCTTATTTTTAGCTCCAGTGTGTTGCCTTACAATAGAGAACATAATAATGGTATCAGTAAGGCTAATTTTAAACTTATTAATAGTCAAATCTCGGATAACATTGGGAACTTTATTATAGAATCGTATACATTGTCCCATAAAAAAATGACTGATTCTGTGGAGATGCGTTACATGTACGGATAGCTTGTGCTTATTTCGCGTGTTGATGGAATGAGCATCACTCCTTTTATCGAAACTGTTAATTTTGTTTTAAAAACTAACGTAGTTTTCACTCATTTTAATTAAAAGTACGCGATTACTCACGTAATATTAATCGGATAGGTCCGACTATCCGACCACATTCGGTGGTCTTTTTCAAGGAGTGTTCCCGACGCTCGCGTCCATGACGTCTCGTTTAGCACTGCGGGCGGCAGCTCGTAGCGCTCGTGATGTTAACGGTTTGTGCGGGGGGCGGGGTTCATTATGTTGCGTTGGCGCGTCTCAAACTGACCCCTCTAGACCTTTGTCGCTGGTGAAGCGCCTGCTCGTATGTGAGGGGTAGATTCCACCAAAAAGAGCTCACTACGTCCGCAACAGATACATCATTTGCATCAAAATGAGCTCCATGAAGGCAAGACTTCCAAGTATGTGGTAAGAACCATCCTCCGTCTCGATTAAAGTTTGACCGGTTACTAATCTCAATCTACTCTCGGATCTTGCGCGGCACGTAGAACTTTTCTCTTGCTAAGACCCGAGCTCTGTCGAAGCGGACGTAGTGGTACGTGTTGGAGAGCAGAGATTGTTCTATTAAGGCGGAACTGTTACTATCTATATTTTTCAAGGACCGTATATGTATAGTCGAGTGGAGATGTTTCTTCGCGTTTCCCCGACGTAACATTTCCTACAGTCGCAGAGAATCATGTAAATACCGGAGACTCTCAATTTGTTTTTATCTTTGGGAGAGCGAAGCAAATGTATTACTTGTCTCAGGGGCTGGAATATCGTTTTGATGCTTTACCTTCGGCGTAACAAGTTTCCAATCCTGTCTGTAAGACAGGATTGGGAACTTGAACGTATGCAGCTCCCCTTTCCACCGATGCTGGGCGTGTCTTAGGCGACGCGCTTGCCATGCGCCAGCTCTGTCTCCATTTGTACACATTGCTTTCCAGCACACCCCTGATGTGGTCAAGCTCAATGTACAAGTATTCAGGATCGCATAACTTTAATGCTCTGTTTAAGAGTGCCAGTGGTACTGAAGCTAGATGCGTTGGGTGATGATGTGAATCTGCTCGGACGTACCTATAAGTGTGTGTTGGCTTGCGATATAGAGAGTATGACAGTTGGCCGACAGGATCACTTCTCACCAACACATCAAGAAAAGGTACAGCTCCTTCTCTTTCCTGATCCACAGTAAAAGCAATTTTTGAATGGACATTGTTAAGGTGCTTCAGTAAAGGGTCCACGTCATCTTTGAGTATAATGGAAAACACGTCATCAACATAGCACCACCAGTGTTAAGGTTTTATGGAGTGTTCATACTTGCCATCACCTCAAACCACTCCATAAAAATATTCGCGACTATAGGAGCCAGAAGAGACGCCATCGCTATGCCGTCAATTTGCAGGTAAAATTCCCTTTTCCACATGACACTCGACAGCGTAAATTGTATCAATTTCACGTACTCGATAGGTATATTTATGCATTCTATTAGATCTGATATAATATTTATAGTGTCATCTATCGGTATGTTTGTGAACAATGTTACGACGTCAAAACTCACCATCTCTTCGTTTTCACCTTTTTTTTTTGCAGAGAAAGATTTTAGACCCTGATCACCAGCTCTAGGCAGAGCATGCGCGCGTGTGGGAGTCTACGCCAGAAGGGCGGCATACCCACCAAAACTCTGCGGTGTTCCATCCTCATCGACTATTGGCGGGGGGCGTAGGACCACTTGCGTTATTCAGCTACAGTCCCCCACCAACGTCGCTGCCCACCTAGGCAGGCCCAGCCTCTGGGGAGTGTTACCACCTCGTGGGATGCCCTGGAACACGCGGGCCATCCACAACTAGTAAGGACCTAGCTCTAATTGGCGCACCGGCCGTCCCCACAGCCAACGCCTCAGGTCCAGCTCTGAGCGGAGACGGAGTGCGAGCCCGATCCGCTCGCCTCCGTGTCCGCGCTCTCCGGAGCGGGAGAGAGAGGGGATCTATCTCTCTTTCTCACTCCTCGGCCTCTACTGCAACATCACGACCTCGAAGAAAGAGATTATCGCCTCCCACGACCTCTCATCGTCGACCATCTTGGTTAAGATGGTAGACAAAGAGAGGTCCGCCCCCACTACTGCAACTAGGGATTGCCGTGCCTCGGCAGCCCCTTGGCAATCTTCCAACACGTGCTGCGCGGTTTCTTCCGCGCAGCCATACTGGTGGCACACTGGAGTCGCTTAACTCCAGGCAACGTTGCACAGGTACCTCCCGAAGCATCCGTGCCCCGTGAGGACCTGTGTCATCCTGAAGGTAAGCGATCCATGCCCTCGATGGACCCACTCTTTAAGTATTGGCCGTACTGCTTCGAGGAACCGGGTTGCTACAGCTCCCCTCCGTGGACTGACGCCCAAGTGCCTGCTCCAGGACGACAAGGCGGCCTCCTTGGCGTCCATTCGCCACTGCCCACATTCTCGAGGGGCAGGGTAGAGACTCTCCTGTCGCGCCCACGTTCTGTGCCAAAAGACCGAAGACAGGACCTCGGCCTCCAGATCCCATGGAAGGGACCCGGCGAGAACGCAAGCCACCTCTTGCGAGAGTGTGCGATAGCCCCTGCACACTCTCACTGCCATGGCCCTTTGGGCCTTATAGAGTAGGGCGGTCTCCTGCGAGTTTTAAGACCCTGCCCATATGGGGGTGCCATAGAGGGCCATAGATCGCACTACCGCCATGTAAAGGTGGCGGCAGCTACCTCCTCCTCCGAGATTGGGAAGCAAGCGGCCCAGTGCAGCAGCCGTATCCACGAGTCTGGGGGTCAGCTGCTGAAGATGGGCCCTGAATCTCCATCTGCTGTCAAGTACAACGCCAAGATATCTCGACCGTCGTCGTCGTCGACCGCGTCGACCCGACAACGATAGAGACCCCCTCCCTACTATGATATTGCTGCCTGCGGGTGGCGCCTTCCAACGACCAGGAAAACAAATGGCCTCAGATTTGTGGAGCGCTACCTCCAGGCCCAAACGCCGGATCCGCGCCACTACCGCCGCTGCTGCGACAGTAACCAGGATACACGCTTCCTAGATATTTCTCCCCCGGGCGGTAACTAAGATGTCGTCAGCGTAACAGACGACGTCGACGCCACCCAGGTTAACGCCCCGCAGCACATAATCATAACCAACGTTCCACAGGAGTGGTCCAAGGACAGACCCCTGTGGAACTCCGCGAGTGACTGTGCTTCGGCCTCCACCTTCTCGCGTCGGGTAGACAACCTCTCTTTCTGAGATATAGTCCCCGACGATACGTTGGAGGTACTGGGGCACCTCATGATGCCCCAGAGCACCAAAATTGTACTTCACGGCAGACTATTGAAGGCGTTGGCGATGTCAAGTGACACCGCCAACAATACCTCGCCGTTGGAGCACGCCACCTCGGAGAGATCGTGGACGCGGGATATTGTGTCCAGCGTCGAACGACCTCTCCGGAACCCAAACTGATTGTCGGCCAGATCTAGGCCAACGCTCGTAAGGTGCTTGACGAAGCGGGCAGCGACAACACGGTCCAGGAGCTTGCCAGCCTCGTTAAGCAATACAATTGGGCGGTATCTGGCAGGTTCACCAGCAGGGCGCCACTCTCTACGCAGGAGTACGAGGCGACCTCCCTTCCACCGTCTGGGGACTTTACCCTCCCGCATGGAGCGGTCGAAGATGGCTCGTATGCGGGGCGCCAGAGCGTCCTGGGCGAAGGCCCACACACGACCAGGAATACCATCTGGTTCCGGCGCCGTGTTTTTAGCCCTCATCCTAAGGATGGCCGCACCCAGCTCCCCTTCTCGGAGGTGTTAGGTACGTCCTCCTCCTCTGCTTCTACTCTTAGAGCCACCGACGCCGTGAGAGGGGAAAACTCTGAACCACTGGGGAACAGTCCCTCGACCACACGCTGAAGCAACAGAGGCTCTACCGTACTGGTGACGGGGGGAGCCCAGGGGCGGAGCTTTTGCCTCGCCAACCTGTACAGCCGCCCCCAAGGGTCTCGTTCCAGTGACTACAGGAGTTCACGCCTGGCTTCTTCGTTTTCACCTAAACGTACGCCCTCCAGCAGTTGTATAAAAAGGGCGAAATCCTTCACATAGCTGGTAGTTTTGCCCGTGAGATGAAACAACATATTTGCGAGAAACCGCAAAGTATTGTACGTAGGCGAGTCTATTTGGCTATTAATAGGACGGAGAGGCCAATCTGGTTTGTGGATTTTCGATAATCCGTAGATTTTCGGTGGAGTCGGATTTGACGGTCGCAAACTATTATGTAAGTCGTCCAGTAAGGCCATCAAAAGCTTATTCAGCCTAGTGGTAATTCTGTTGGTCGGGTTGTAATCAACGTTTTTGTAAATGTTACTGTCATTGAGTAAGTTGTTTAGTTTTCGTTCATACTCGTGTGTATCGACAATAACAGTGGCGTTGCCTTTGTCTGCTGGCAGAATTAGTAAGCCAGGGTTACATTAGATTTTCATAGATAAACTGAGAGACAACAGTTAAAATGGTCTTTAAACTTCTGTCTAAGGGAAACTCTGGAAGCTAAACTGTAGGTAGCTCGTATAGCCCTTTTTTGACTGCAAAAAAGGGTTATACGAGCTTTCTACAATTCTATTTTCATACTGATAAATATAGAATTAAGATCTTCAGAACATCCCCAGAGCAGTATGCCATAAGTCATAACGCTATGGAAATAACTAAAATAAACTATTCTAGCTGTGTCTACATCAGTTAATAGTCAAAGTTTTTTAACAGCATAAGCTGAACTAGCTACTAGATATTTTTTTTATGTGGCGCCCATTGCAATTTAGCGTCTATAGTAATTTCTAAAAATACCGTTGACTCCACAGAGTCCAATCCAGTTCCATTCAATTGTATATTGGTTTCTACTTGTCTCACATTTGGTGTCGAGAACTTTAAACAATTAGTTTTCTTCTCATTGAGGAGAAGATTATTTGTATTGGTGGGGCAATGTGCCACCATACGGTAGTGGAGTAGTAGAAGGAATTAGGGAGATGGGTACTCACAGTAATGCGGGCTGGTCAGTGTGAGACTTCCTCTGGATGCTGGTGATCCACTTCGGTAGGCGTGGTAAGCACTAGAATGCTAGGCGTTCGCGAATGTGCGTGTTCGACGCGGGCGCAACGATACAGAAAAAAGGTGGGCCGACCGAGCGTGCGCACGTCACGGGGGTGGTTCTGTGACTAATTCGTGCCGCTTGGCCGAGCAGTGTCACGAGGCGGCGCATTCCTTCCTATTCTTTCGTCGCGACGGTTCTCGCGCGATCATCTTTCCGGCGCGGCAAAGGTGGTGGTGTGGTGCTCAATCGATGGGCAGGCGGGCGATCTTGAGGACAGGTCGCTTCAAGATGCCCAAGGTTATCTTGACTTCCACCACTCGGGTGACGCCATCCCTTCCTGGGCGCGTCTTGGTGATGCGGCCCATGCACCAGTGTAGAGGCGGCACCTGGTCGGTCACTATCATGACCAGTTCCCCGACTTGAGGTGGGCAGGATCGGGAAGTCCATTTGGAGCGGGTTTGGAGGGTGTGCAGGTAGGATTTGGACCAGGATCGCCAAAAGTGTTGGGATAAGGATTGGACGAGCTTGAACCTTTTTAATGCAGAAATGGCTCGGCCTTCTACCGAATACTCAGGTTAGGCGGTGAGCGGACGGCCTATAAGGAAATGACCCGCGGTGAGTACTTCAAGATCCGCAGGGTCAGAAGAGAGGGGGTTGAGAGGGCGTGAATTGAGCACGGCTTCAATGCGCGCTAAAAGAGTTGAAAATTCCTCAAATGTCAGACGTTGTTCAGCGACCACACGGTACAGTAATTGCTTAGCTGATTTTACTGCTTTTTCATGAAGTGCACCAAACCAGGGTGCTTTTGGTGGATTTAGCCACCACCACGTGCTGTTTAGAAAGTGTATGTGCGATATTGTCATTATTGGCTGCGAGAAAGTCTTGTATTTCCCTAAGTTCATTCCTAGCGCCTACATAATTTGTACCGCAATCAGATCTAATTAATATTGATATAAATATAATGGTCGATAATGAGATCAACTAGTGGACTTGAGCTGGGTAATATGAATGAGTGCTGAGCGTCGTAACGCAGTGCAGACTGGGTGAGTCGGCCACTCACTTTCAGTAAGTTGTTCTCCAAGAATGGTGACAGGCGTTGTACGCGTATCGTGCACTCTTTGTTGTGTCGTAAGCGGTGTACGTCTTTAGCAAAGCTATTGTGTTGTACTGAGCGCACCCAATGTAAAAGGGATTCCTTTCGTTCGCTGACCGTAATGGGCCCAGCGACATAAGCAGAGCGGCTCTGTCTGCAATTGTGTATGAATCGCTTTATACACGCCGTTACGCCGATAAGTTTATCCAGTGAGCTGAATCGTGTGAGCAGAGTCTCGTCGAGTTTAGGTACCGCTAGAGGCCTGATAAGGCGTGATGACCCAATGCGGGTGGAAGGGCTGGCCATGTTTGTGGTGAGTCCTTGAGCCAGGACGGTGACTACCACAGGAAATGCTTCAAGAGATCTTGAGCTGACATTCCCCTGCTGGCGCAGTCTGCAGAATTAAGAGCTGAAGGTACATGTCTCCACCTGAGATTGCATGTATTTGCCTTGATTGAGGAGACTCTGTTGGTTTCAAATGTCTGAAGCGTGTGTACAGGCATGTTCAGCCAGGCCAGTACTATGGTACTGTCTGACCAACAGATGTGCTGATGAATGGTGATGTGAGCTAATAATTGGGCCGAGACATGGGCCATGAGCTTAGCCAACAAGTGAGCAGCTGATAGCTCCAGTTAAGGAATGGTTTGGCGGTTTTTAATAGGAGCTACCTTTGACTTGGACATGAGCAGGTGCACATACCTCCACGAATATATAACCACGGCGTAGGCGAGTTCTGAAGCATCCGCATATCCCTGAAGGGTGTGTGTGGATGCCTTGTGGCAGGGCGAAGCCGCCATACATTGAATATTAAAAGGTAGGGTTTGGTAATTGGTAGGTACTCACAGGAATGCGGGCTGGTCTGTGAGACTTCCTCTGGATAGGCGTCCGGCTTAGGAATGCGGGCTGAATGGTTCTGGATGCCTGTGTCACTTTGGATAAAGTTTGTGCACTAGGTTGACGCCCACTCGCGTACACGTGTATTTGCGCGGGCAAAATGGCGGGCGGATCCGGGCGTGTCGTGACGCAGAAGCGCGGAGCTATGGATATGTGATCACGATTACATATATTTGCGCCGGTGGCAAAGGTGGCGGTTCCCATGCGATATCGGTAACGTGAGCTGATAACGGATGCTGATTGGGCCGTGCACGCGCGCCGGCACAGTAAGTGTGACTGGCGGGTGATTTGCCTCGAGGTGTGACGATGTGTCACGGAAAGGCGGGGGTCGCATTTCAATCTGTTGACTCGTCGCGCGGTCTCGCGCGAACATCTTCCCAGCGCGGCAAAGGTGTGGTGTGGTGCTCAATCGATGGGCAGGCGGGCGATCTTGAGGACAGGTCGCGTCAAGATGCCCAAGGTCGTCATGAGTTCCACCACTCGGGTGACGCCATCCCTTCCTGGGAGCGTCTTGGTGATGCGGCCCATGCGCCAGTGTAGAGGCGGCACCTGGTCGTCCACTATCAGGATAAGTTCCCCGACTTGAGGTGGGCTGGATCGGGAAGTCCATTACGAATGGGTTTGGAAGGTGTGCAGGTAGGATTTGGACCAGGATCGCCAAAAGTGTTGGGATAAGGATAGGACGAGCTTGAACCTTTTTTGTGCAGAAATGGCTCGGCCTTCTACCGAATACTCAGGTAGGGCGTTGAGCGGACGTCCTATAAGGAAGTGACCCGCGGTGAGTACTTCAAGGTCCGCGGGGTCAAAAGAGAGTGGGCTGAGATGGTGTGAATTGAACACGTCTTCAATGCGCGCTAAGAGAGCTGAAAGTGTAGGTGCGATATTATCATTATTGGCTGCAAGAAAGTCTTGTATTTCCCTAAGTTCATTTCTAGCGCCTACATAATTTGTACCGCAATCATATCTAATTAACGTTGTGACTTTGCTGAATACGGGCTGAACAATCACGCGGTCGGCGGGTAAGTCGGCCATGTACGGGGCCTTGGGTTTAGCGCGGAAACGAAAACAATGCAAACATTTGTATACTCGATTTACGCGACGAGCTGATAACATCCAGAATCACTGGCGTAAGAGTGAGTGCAGAATGTCAGCGCCTGGCTGACTTAAGGTGTTTGCGAAGACATTTTGTCGTCATGTTGTGTGTGTGCTGAATAGTTTTGGGCTGATAATATGTGTGCTGATTAGTTGTGGGCTGAGCGGATATGTGCTGAATAGTTGTAGTCTGAGAGGATATGTGCTGAATGTTTGTGGGCTGAGAAGGTATGTGCTGAATATTTGTGGGCTGAGAAGGTATGTCCTGAATATTTGTGGGCTGAGAAGGTATGTGCTAAATATTTGTGGGCTGAGAGGATATGTGCTGAATATGCCGTCCTAGTCATTGCCTTGGCGGCGGTGGCGAACGCGAAGAAGTGCCCGGTGGAGTACGACGGGAGGACACCATCTGGCCCGTATCAGGTGAGGGACGGCGGCGTGGTACCTCGCGCTGTTGTACTGGTAGTTAATTGTATTGGGTACATACCCGAAGCTTGTGACCTGTGGCAAACTGTTTTGCAACCGCCTTTTTATGTTTTTATACCAGTGTTTTAATTATTTTGTTTGTGGAGTCTTTTTGAAGTTTTGTATTTATGTCAATATATATTTTAGCATGACAATGAAAGGCTGATTTAATTTTAGCTCCTAGTGTCCTAAATCTAGAAAATAGCCAGGGTAGGCCTCCAGTCGGTAAAATAGTGGTCTTCTCGCAACGTATAAGTGACCAGTGATCCAGTAAGTATGGTTGTAACTAGATCGCAAATAAAACTTGTGCCTGATAAAACACAAGAAAAAGCACCTTCTAATCCTGACAATATGCCAAGTAGCAGTTTTCAACTCCCACCACTATTCGCCCACTACTCAAGCTAGACGTACTCATTCTGTGTCCACGCATACTAGCCACTCATCGGCGACGGCCCTCGCAAAAAAGCTCGCAATGGAGGCCAAGCATGCTCGCCACCTCGCTGAGTTGGAAATTGAAGAGATGCGAGCACAACGCAGAGCTGAGGAATCACAGGTTGAACGTAAAACTGCTATACTAGACTTGCGTGCAGAGCTTGCCGCAATTGACGCAGAAAGAAGTGTGCGCTCCTATTAGCAGGAGCGATAGGAGCGTAAAGCAGTGGTTAGATCATAATGAATGCACTGAAGGTAATAAAGATCAATATGTTGTTAACGACAATACCACTGTCTTATCTCTATACAATAATCCTATACAGTCCACAGCTCAAATTCAGGTAGAGCCTAACATTAATACATTCTTATCTCCACAGGACTATCACGGTGACCATGTCCCTCTCAGAGCGGCTAATCCACACCCTATAACGTCCCCGCCCAATATTTGCGGTGAAAGGGTGCCCGCTACTGACCAATATAGAGGAAATGACTGTACTTCTCGCTTAGTTGATGCACTGGAGATTATAGCACAAAAGAATGTGCCATGTCCTGATAGAGTCAAGCGATTCCAAATTTCGCTTCCCACTTTCGACGGGAAATCGCCATTAGATTGGTTAATGTTTAAACGCGCTTTCTTAGACACTGCAGGTCCATACTCAACGGTAGAAAACTTAGCTCGTCTTAATCAAGCGTTAAAAAGTGCAGCGCGTGAGGCAGTAGGCACGTTGCTGGTGATGGCGCGGCAAACATCCGACGTCATCGAAGCACTGGACCGACGTTTTGGTCGTCCAGAGGAAATTGTTGCTCAGGAGGTAAACTCTATCCGAGCCTTGTCTAAACTTGGTAACGAGGTAAGAGATTTAAACGTTTTTTCCACCCGTGTGCGTAATTGTGTGGAGATTGCGAAGTTGTTGGAGCACCACCATTACTTACGATCACCAGAGCTGTTTGGAGCGTTATTGAGCAAGCTTCCACAACTTCTACGCACACGTTGGTTCGACTACGCAAAAAACAATTGGTCAGGCCAGTCCAAAGTAGAGCTACTATCAAACTTTCTATCGAACGAAGTTGACCTCACGATGCAGTTTGGTTTTGTCGATGATGCTACCACCTCAAACCGAGAGCGAGCACACACCGTGTCAGAGTCTGGATCGGGCTCTGGTGCTAAATTAGTAAATAAAAATAGTGGTGAAACGCATTGTTTGTGTTGTTCTCAAAATCATCCGTTGTCCAAATGTGACAAATTTAAGGCGATGTCAATTGATGACAAATGGCAATTTGTCAATTATTAGTTTGCTACCGGTGTCTAAAAGAAGGTTCGCATAATTTTAGGTTCTGCAATAAAAATAAAAAAAACTGTGAAATTAAAGATTGTAAAAGAAAACATCACACATTATTACACAATTCTAATTTTTACAGTCGTGCTACATCTGCACACATCACCGAGAATGTAGAGAGCAAACCGTCTACGTCTTCTTAAAATTAAAAATTAATATATCCGAACACACTGAACAAGCGATTATTAACACAGCTGCTACACCGTGCGACACCACGCTTCAACCTCTATTAAAAATAGTTGCAGTAACAGTATCTGGACCTGCTGGGAGCGTTGATACATTTGCATTATTAGATGACGGGTCAACAGCAACGTTTATCGACACGGAGGTTGCCAATGAGATAGGCGCAAAGGGTCCCAAAGCACAAATTCACATTGATTGTGTAGGTGGTCTATCACGGAATAGCACTGTACAATATGTAGATGTTCAAATAAAGGGAAAGTTTGCAGCTGAAACCTTTTTGATTCGTAGGGTGCGTTCTATAAATAACTTAGGTTTGTTACGACAGTCAGCCACGCACGATAGCCTTTGCTCATACTCTCATTTGCGTGATCTAGCAGACGAGTTGTGCTACGTAGATGCTAAGCCCACATTAGTAATAGGAGTAGATAACTGGCATTTGAGTATTGCATCTGAAAGTAGACAAGGTACTAAATCACAACCCGTTGCTATAAAAACCGTATTAGGTTGGGTGGTTTTTGGATTTTCGAAGAGTAAAACTAAACCTTTAGAATATGCCTATCATATGAATCTCAGCGAAGACACTGAGCGACGCTTAGAGTTAGAGACGATCATCAAAGAGCAATACAAACTAGATGCCATAGGAATCACTAAGAATGAACCTCGCAGCGCAGATGACCAGCGTGCGCTTCAAATACTAAACAAAACGGCCGGTTACCTAGCGGTCGTTAAGAGGTTGGATTGTTGTGGAAAGCTGATAACTTTGTTGTGCCAAATAGCTATTCATTAGCTTTAGCTAGGTTCAAAAGCCTCGAAAAGCATATGCTAAGAGATCCACAATATGCGATGCGTTACCGTGATAATATCAATGAGACCTTGAATAATGGATACGCGGAGCAATGTGCAGCTACAAAATCTGACTCTGTTTGTTGGTATTTACACCATTTCGCGGTTGTAAATCCCAATAAGCCTTTAAAAATTCGCATTGTTCATGACGCTGCCGCAAAAACGCAAGGAGTGTCCCTAAAACTCATTGCTATTACCGGGACCCGATTTTTTGCAAGGTTTGCTTGGAGTTTTGATGCGTTTAAGAGAAGGCAAGGTAGCATTAACGGCAGATGTCAAGGAGATGTTTTCGCAAATAAAAAATAGAGAGGAAGATAGGGACGCGCAGCGGTTTCTATGGCGCGACAACCCCTCGTCACCCATTAAAATTTATCGAGTGTCTTCAATGATTTTCGGTTCCTGCTCTAGCCCCTCGACTGCCATATTTATAATGAACCTGAACGCTTCAAAATTTCAAGAAAAATTCCCAGAAGCCGTTGGTGCAATTGTCAAAGATACTTATATGGATGACTATAAAGGTAGCTTTGATACAGTGGAAAACGCAGCTCGCTTAGCTGCTGAAATAGTTAAGATCTACGAACATGGTGGTTTCATCATGCGCGGGTGGATCTCCAATGAACCTAGTGCGCTAATCTTTTGCCAAGCGAGTTGCTCGGCGCCAGTGCTGATAGTAGACCACATGAAGCAGGTGTAGAGCTAGTAACATCCACATTCACTCGCACGTTGGGGTTGATATGGCAGCCCGACTCTGATATAGTCAGTTTTAATATGGGATTTAAAGACCCGCTGCCAAATCAATTGACCAAACGAGTAGTCTTAGCACAAGTCATGCGCATATATGACCCATTAGGTATCTTAGCTCCATTGGTAGTTAGAGGCCGTATTTTGTTTCAAAATTTGTGTCGTAAAGGTCTTGATTGGGACGAGTGTCTATCAGGAAATGATAAAAGTGTTTGGTTGGATTGGTTCGACAGTATCAACTCTTTAGTCAGCTTGCAAATCCCTAGATGTTATAACCTGTCGGTCGTTCAAGATTTTGAGCTTGAGTTGCATGTCCTTTGCGACGCAAGTGAGCTAGCATACGTTGCTGTCGCATACTGGCGATTCATTCTCAACAATGGCAATATTAAACTCGCAGTTATTGCAAGCAAAGCACGTGTTTCACCTCTAAAACCTACGTCAATCCCACGTCTGGAGTTGCAAGGCGCTCTGATAGCTGCTCGTCTCGCTAATTTTATTTGTAAAGCTCATCGCTTCAAGCCGATACGGCGTTATTTCTGGTACGATTCAATGACAGTGCTAGGATGGTTGCGTAACGACGCCAGAAAATTTAAGCCTTTTGTGTCACATCGCGTGGGTGAAATCTTGGAAGGTAGTGAAGTCGGTGAGTGGCACTGGGTTCCTACGGTTCTCAATGTCGCTGACGATGCGACAAGAGGAACTCAAAAATCACTGAACATTAAGTCACGCTGGATAGCAGGTCCAAATTTTTTATTAGCTCCTTCCTCTGAGTGGCCTTGTGAACCGCAGATCACCATAAGCCCTTTAGGAGAGGAAGAGTTAAAACCATGCTTTCAATCTCGTACAGTAAATATAACCCCATCTTCTACTTCATCATCTACACTTCCTATATCAAATGCTATTCATTTTAACCACGCGCGTGAATTGCCTTTACCAGTAGTGGTAGATATCATACATTTTAGCTCGTGGATTAGAATGGTAAGGGCAACTGCACGGATCCATCAATTCATTGCGACCATTTTTCTAAAACGGGAACATTGTTTTTTTAACTTCATGGTTGAGGATATAGTTGAAAATTTATTTACAGCACATGACAATCGAGCAGCGACAACTGCTCCTGGCTCATTAAGGTCATTGGATGTGGAGGCAATCTACCGAGCGGAATATCACGCGCTAATAAAGAACCAAATCAATTCTTTTGAAAAAAAAATGTTTTGTTTAGTCCGAGGAGAAAACGTGCCAAAGAAGAGTCGCCTCTCCACTCTATCACCTGGTTTAAACGAAAGAGGTTTGATTTTCTTATCTGGATGCATTTCGCCGCAACTAATGTTAATCCTGAAGTGAAACGGCCTATTATACTAGATGGCAAAGAACCAATTGTTCGTCTTATCATCAGACATTTTCACGTGAAGTTTGCTCACGCCAATACTGAGACGGTAATCAACGAACTGCGCCAACAGTACTGGATTTTGGGATTAAGGATCGCTGTAAGATCAATTACACGAAGCTGCCAAATGTGTAAGCTGTTACGCGCGCCTACTATGCAACCTCCTATGGGGGATCTTCCAGAAGCGAGGCTGACACATCACAGAAAGCCATTCACTGCCGACGGCCTTGATTATTTTGGTCCCTTGCAGGTTGTGGTTGGTCGCAGACGAGAAAAAAGATGGGGGCGCTATTTACCTGCATGGTTACGCAAGCGGTGCATTTGGAAGTAGTGCATAGCTTATCTTCACATTCGGCCATTATGTGCTTGCGTCGATTCATCGCTCGTCGTGGCACCCCAGACACCATATATTCCGATAACGGGACTGCGTTTGTTGGAGCTAATAGACAATTTTGCGAACTTTGCAACAGTGATGTCTCCGGTTTTGCAGTTAACAATAAAATTAAGTGGCGTTTCATAGCACCTTCAGCACCTTTCATGGGCGGGGCTTGGGAGAGACTGGTGAAGAGCGTATAAAACAGCCCTGCATGTGACTCTAAGAGAAAGAGCCCCCAAAGATGAGACTTTGGTCACGCTGTTAGCGGAAACAGAAGCCATAGTCAACTCAAGGCCCCTCACACACATTTCACCGGATGCGAACTTCCGCGTAGGCACTTACGCGTAATCATTTCCTGCTCGGCGAATCTTCAAGAAAATCAGCCATGGACACTGTGGAAGTCAGCGATTCGGACTTATGTGGCAGGAGCAGTTGGCAAAAAGCGCTTCGACTTGCCGACCATTTTTGGCGCCGCTGGGTCCGTGAATATCTGCCAACCCTAGCACCTCATCGCGTTTTGGGTACACCTGTCTCTATTAAGGTTGGGAACCCAGTACTCATAGGCGACGGAGAGCTGCCAACGGGTACTTGGCCTCGGGGTGTTATTGAGGCACTATATCCAGGACGCGACGGCATAGTGCGGGTGGCAGATGTGCGTACCCAAGGCGGGCTATTGCGTCGTCCCATGAAAAAGCTTGTGCCTCTTTAAAAAAGGGAAGCATGTGGCAAACTGTTTTGCAACCGCCTTTTTATGTTATTATACCAATGTTTTCAGTTTTTAGTTATTTTGTTTGTGGAGTCTTTTTGAAGTTTTGTATTTATGTCAATAATTATTTTTGCACGACAATGAAAGGCTGATTTAATTTTAGCTCCTAGTGTCCTAAATCTAGAGAATTGCTAGGGTAAGCCTCCAGTCGGTAAAATGACCCTTGACATTACACCATGGGCAGTAATGGTTGTCACTATAGAAAGGTTGCGCGTTCGATCCCTGTTTGGGTCTAGGCGCGGAGCTGAAAGGTCGCAGGTTCGACGGGTTCGAAACCTGCTGAAGTGGGGGCGAGAAGCGCGCGGGTCTAGGCGCGGAGCTAGGCGAGGAGAAAGAGATGATTGAGACGATTTAGTAGGAGATTGAACCGATTTATTATTAGATAGAGCCCATTTAGTATAGAGCCGATTTAGAATAAGATAGAGTCGATTTAGTATTTGATAGAGCCAATTTAGTATTAGATTTATTAGAGTTATACGATAGAGGTAAGTTATGTTCATTAGAATTAGCATACATAGAAGACATAGAAACAAAGCGAAGTGAGTCGTCATATATCACGTTGGTTTGAGTAGCTGATTCCGTACGACGCGTAACCGGAATCCCCTCTAGTTTAAATTATTATCACTAGTATTTGACACTACGTCATAAAAATGAACCTTATTTGTATGGTTGTAAGAGTTCGGCTTTTGACTTTGGCGCGCATTATTATTATATTGGCGCTTACGACATTGTAATATGTCGTGGCCAATACGTTTGCTGTATCTGCAGGATATAGTACTTGTTTGAGGCGAACTTGAATAAGATGGCTTTGGATGCGGCGGTTCAGGTATATAAAGAATAGGACGCCCTTTTTTCGTGTATAAAGAAATCAATATCTTGCACCAAAATATAAATGGGATTATAATGAAATCTGAACTATTGACTATAAATTTAGAATGGCTTATAGACAATGGTTCCCCTGCTGATATAATATGCTTGACAGAAACCAATATGATAAAAGATGATACTGCATTACTGAATATAACAAATTACTTTCTTGCCACTTTTTTAGCCGTAATAACCGCCGAGGTGGTTCTTGTATTTTGGTTCACAACAAACATGAGTTTAAAATGATTCCCAAGGTGGAAAAATATAGCGTGTCTAGTATTATTGAATGCTGTGCTGTAGAGCTTATAAAACATACATTAGTTATTGTGTGCGTTTACAGGCCACCACGAAATAAGTCTTCAAATTTCGAATGCTTTTTCAATAATTTGGATTTTATTCTTCATGAAGTTTGCTTCAGTAAAAAGAAAGTAGTTGTTTGTGGTGATTTAAACATAAATACCCTTCAAAAAAGTAAAGAAACTGCCAATTTATTGCAAATTATTAAAAGTTGTAACCTTAAGTTGGCCAGTAATGAACCAACCCGACTTATAAGTGGAACATGTAATGACATTTTTTTCACAATGTAAGAGGATGCAAGCACAATATTCAAAAACTTGCTCTATCAGATCACACGGCTCAAATTTTAACCTGCCCAGTAAAAGAAAGTTGCTCACTTAATCACTGGTACATAGAGAAAAGAGCCTATAGTAATGAAAATGCAAAAAAAATAAGGAATGTCTAGAAGCTCTAAGTTTTGACGATGTCTATGGTACAGATGATCTTAACACAGCATTTGATTATTTTCATGATATGTTTACCTTATTATATTATTTATGTTTTCCATTAAAAAGAATACGAAAATCTGAACATATAATTATTCAATTTAAATTTAAATTAAAACAGTTTTTGTTACACAAGGCGTATTATAATGTAAATGAATAACTTAATGATAACTTTTATCAACATTTATTATTCAATTTTTAATTGCTTAATTTGCAGTGACTTTCATAATGTATATAAATATATTTTATTACTTTGACATTGTATATTTAATTCATAATTGACAAAGGGATCAAATTATAATTTATTTAAGTAGTTTTCGTATGCTAAAACACGACATAGTTCAGTTTAACGTTGTGTGGTGTTATTATTGTGTAACTTTATTTTGACAGTCTCAAGCATGTATACCTTCACCAACTGTTATAATTGTTGCATGCCGAAAGGCTGAATATAGCTGAGCATTTAAACTTGTAACAACTTATTAGGTTACCTATATTCGCAATAAACGATTTGAATTTGAATTTGAATTTGAAAATTTGAAAAAAAATTGAATCTAAAAATTTTAATTTCCCCTTTTAAGGTAACAGCTCCTCTCGGAGTGTCTTTTTTTTTATTTTCTTTTTTGGGGGGGAAATGCTGTGCACTTGTGGCCCTCTACGGTGCTCCCATATGGGCAGGGTCCCTCAACTCCCAGGAGACCGCCCTGCTACATAAAGCCCAGAGGGCCATGGCCGTGAGAGTGTGCAGGGGCTTTCGCACACTCTCACACGAGGTGGCCTGCGTTCTAGCCGGATCCCTTCCATGGGATCTAGAGGTCGAGGTTCTGTCCTCGGTCTTTTGGCGCAAAACGTGGGCGCGACAGGAGGGTCTCCGCCCTGCCCCTCAGGAGTATGGCCAGTGGCGAACGGATGCCAACGAGGCCGCTTTGGCATCTTGGAACAGACGCTTAGGCGTAGGTCCACGGAGGGGAGCCGGAGCAACTCGGTTCCTGGAAGCGGTCCGGCCCATCCTCAAGGAATGGGTCCATAGAGGGCATAGGTCTCTTACCTTCCGGATGACTCAGGTCCTCTCGGGGCACGGGTGCTTCGGGAGGTACTTGTGCAACGTTGTCCGGAGGGAGGCGACCCCTGTGTGCCACCAGTGCGGCTGCGCGGAAGAAACCGCGCAGCACGTGCTGGAAGTTTGCCCAGGGGCTGTCGAGGCGCGGCAGTCCCTGGTTGCAGTCGTGGGGGCGGACCTCTCCTTGTCAACCATCTTAACAAAGATGGTCGACGACGAGAGGTCATGGGAGGCGATGGTCTCTTTCTGCGAGGTCGTGATGTTGCAGAGAGAGGCCGAGGAGCGAGAGAGGGAGATAGATCCCGTCTCTCTCCCGCTCCGGAGAGCGCGGACACGGAGGCGAGCCGATCGGGCTTGCACTCCGTCTCCGCTCAGAGAACCTGTGGTATCGGCTGTGGGGACAGCCGGTGCCCCCAATTAGGGTTAGGTCCTCACATGGTGTGGATGGCCCACGTGTTCCGGGGCATCCCACGAGGTGGTAATGGGGAGAACTTTTTACACCCTCCCCAGAGGCTGGGCCTGCGTAGGCGGGCAGCGACGTCGGTGGGGGCTGTGGTGAATACGAATGGTCCCACGGTTCCCGCCAACAGTCGATGACGATGGAACACCGCAGAGGTTTGGTGGGTATTCTGCCCTTCTGGCGGAGACTCCCACACGCGCACCAGCTCTACCCCTTGGGCTGGTGATCAGGATATAAAATCTTCCTCTGCGTAAAAAAAAAAAAAAAAACCTTTACTGAGCTCAAATGCTACCCTTTTGCTCAAGATCCCTTCCAGTTTTCTAGCGCTGGCGCACACTATACGAATTCAATGCTGAGATTCAATAGAGTTTTAATGCTTCCTAATATAGTTAGGTATATATTTTACAATCGACTCACAGTATTACATAAAAAATGTATTTAATATCCTGATTCATGATATTTCATACAGACTTTATGGTGATAAATAATTTATTTTCTACTACTGACAATTGCATGTTAGTAATTCATTTTATGAAATAGTTTCTTTGTCTATTCTTGTTTTAGATAATATTTATTTTAACCTTATTGTGTAATTATAAAAATCAGACAGATTTTGTCCTTAAGATATACAAAATTGAAGATACCTAGCGTCTTTAACTAGTATTGATAGAATCTACCAAGGACAAATGGAAAAATCTTTGGGCACTTTTAGCTTCGAGAAAATCCACGGAACGTATTTTATTCCAGCCGTTGGCAAACGTTATCAACAATTAGCCTCAATATTTTTAGAAGCGTAATGTACTTTTTGTTCAATAACAATATATCTTTCAGACAATTGATTCTGAGCTGATCATTTTGGTTGAATATTTATATTATTTACTTATGATTGTCTGTTTCATTTCATATTATTTAAACTTTTATTCCAAAGTCTAAAGTAATGTAATGAATAAAGTTAGACTTTTAGATAATTTATATATTATTAATTTATGTCATATATTTAAATAGTAAATTTAAATTTATACTTTTCAAGTCTACATTTACTTTATAAGGTCGTAGGAATTATAATAGATATCCTAAGAATATTAAATAATCCCTAACATTCCTATCCTATAATGCCTGCAACCTTCTATAAATATAACTTAAGTGTCATTTAAAACTAGGGACCCGTGTCCCACATTTACATTTAATCGTGTAAGTGTTAACTTTCTCCTTAGCAAAGAGTCCAGTCCCCAACGAAGAGAAAATGATCCCGCTAGCTGGTTTCCTTAACAGAACGAAATCGGTCCGATCTCCCCCGTTTAGACTTAAATCCTAGGATTGGGTGTGTAATGAACCATCATCGATTTACGACTTTGGGATTAAACCCGGTCCAGGAATTATACCTACTGAGTGCGAATAAATAAATATAATAAAGATAGACCGCCTGTTAAAGTCGACTAAAACCACCGATAGTCACCTCCTTAATTTAGTTTCCTTCCTTCACAATGTCCCATCCCTAGCTCAGCTGACAGGCGATCAAATCGATCATTCACTTTTTTACTACCACGAAAAACAAAACCCAACGGTTTTTTATCAATCACCAAAAATCAAAAGGCTCAAGATTTCCCTGTTTTATATGAAGCATGAGGAAGCCTCTATAACGAAAAAAGGAATACATGACATATTTACTTGGCTGGTCGGCCGGCCAGCTCCGCAACTGCCTGCACTCAGAAGCACTTGTAATATCCCAAACCCATCGGTTAGTTTTTGCATTAATCATCCCAATACCTAACACCGCCCATAACAGTTTCTTCGTATCAGTAACCCGGTGTATAAGACATGACACAATTGACGAGCCCCGAGCACCGATACCAGAAAAACCTATAAGAGGAGACTGCTAGTCGCTTGCTGAGCAAGAATACGACTCCTAGTTTGCCTCAATTCCCAGGCTCGAAGATAAGTATAGACCTTCATATGGCACCGTTAGTCTACAGAATATACTATGAAAAACACTCGTTTTTTCGATTTACCGATCAATACAGTCGATCGATCAGTACAATAACTTTACAAATTAAATTTACTTTAACGCAACCCTATGACGACATAGTAATCACACCAACCCGAACGCGATAATTTTACGGTATCCGAGCACTATGGAGACTACTAAGTCGATATAGTCAATAGACTAATAATTACGTGTCACTCTACTGAGCGTAGATTCCTTGCCGATTACTTGATGTATAATGAATTTCCCTCTAGTACTAATTTCCTTTATGTATCATCAACTAAAGCTCGATTGACGCTGGTTGAGGTCGCTTCATCTAATAATAGCGTGTGTCTCTTGAAGCTGCGACTTCCTTAGCCAATAAATAGAACTCTGACTATTGTTTATTATATACTTCCATAGTCATCAAATTTATTTCAAGGGATTTGGTACCTTGTCACCATTACGATAACATTCAATTTGGTAATTTTGGCTTGTTTTTATCCAGGTTGTTTTGTTATTAATTCTTGGAACGATTCGTTCTCGAAACAAAGCTTGATTGAGGTACCTTTATAGTAGTTTTGTTTTGACAGTTACAATAATATCGCTTTACTTGTTCGTGTTTTGTAAATTATGCTTCTCTATATCTGTGGACTGAGCGGAACGCAAAGTGTTTCGTTACAAGATCCAACTTCGAGAAAGAGGTCAATCGTCGAATCCAACTCAGTTGGGCATCGTTCCGGAAATTTCGTCTACCTAAAATACCTCAGTGCCTCAAGACAAGAGTCTTCGACCAATGTGTCTTACCAGTGATGACTTATGGCACTGAAACGTGGTCTCTTACTATGGGCCTCATAAGTAAGCTCAAAGCCGCACAACGAGCTACGGACAGGGTACAGGGGACAGTACTATGCTCGAGGTTTCTCTACGTGATTATATCAGAAATGAAGAGATCCGTAGAAGAACGAAAGTCACCGACATAGCCCAGAAAATTATCCAGCTAAAGTGGCAGTGGGTAGGGCACATAGCACGCAGAACAGACAGCCGATGGGGCTGGAAGGTTCTGAATTGGAGACCACGGAATGGCAAGCGCAGCGCAGGTCATCCTGATAAAGCAGATGACCTGATAAAGGTCGCAGGACGACGTTGGATGCAGGCCGCTCCCAACCGGTCCTTTTGGAAAATTATGGGGAGGCCTATGATCAGCAGTGGACGTCCTACGGCTGAGATGATGATAATGTTGATACAGTTCGAGGCACAAATCTACGTTATTGCGGACTGCAGTGTTGCTGATTTTTAACTCGTCGTGCCTTACCGCTAAATGACGTCCTTCAAGACGCCATTGCCGTCACGTTAGTTAAGGTTTAGGTCAGACGTCAGTTTTGGGTTCGTACAAAATTCGTCCAATGTGTACGTCTTGGTGACATCGTCCTATGGTCTGAAAAAAAGCTTTATTTATCACGTCATATTTGACGCAAAAAGTTGACCCCATCTTCCCCGTCAAACACCAAATTACCTCTCCGATAGAACACGATGTTGATCTAAAAAAGATACCAGCCGATTGTACATAACTTTTTCAAGAATGAACACTAAGCGGAGCTATCGGCCTTTAATTTTGCCCACACTTGTAAATTGATGCAATGGCGGCAACTTTTAGACAGTCTGAGAACACACCTACACCATATTATGTTAGTGGAGCGAATACAGAGGGAATGGTTTTTTTTAGTAGTTTAACATTAAATCCGTCAGGACCTGGGGCGCTGTCTATCTTAAATTCGTAAATTATATTAATAATTACTAATCAGTCTGTCGGATTAAAAAATAACAAGGAAGTTAATAGCTGATTGCGCCTGTATGAGAAGATAAGCGTTTCCTGTGTGACACGGAGCTTGTTTAATATGTTATTTGCCAGTTGCTGTGCAACTGAAACGAAATATTGGTTACATTTATTAAGCGACGTCTCAACGTCGGAACAGGATATTAAAAGGTTTAATGATTCACTGCTCTTTACAGATTTCTGGCAAATATTTTTCATAATAATAATAAGTAATATAATGCAGAAAGATTTGTTTGTTTTGTTTGAACTGAATAGACTCCAAAACTACTAGACCCATTAGATTATTTCACCATTAGTACTCATTAGTAATCTCACGCTAATTAACGTAGGTTATATAATATTTTCAAAAAAGTTAGGGATCCGTATGAAAACTTCAATAATGTAACCCAAAGAGTGGAAAACATACTAAAAACAGTCTTGAAAAATGTTGCGTTACGCTGCGGAAGCTATTGATCATATAATATTTGTCTATGCTATCGACATTAGAGGAAAGTGATGTACTACAGGGGGCAGATTTCATGAACTTAATTTGTTCCAACTGCAATCGAACCTTAGCTGATTTACACACATTCTTATTCTGCTAATGAAAGACAGGGCAGCTGCAGTTACGTATCTATTGACGCCAGCGATCGAACGAACATTTTATATTATGGTATTTCGATAGGTTATGAACACGACGCTAACTCAGTGTTTAATATTTTACTATTATATAGTAGCGTTTACGATACGTTTACGTGACGTTACGTAAATGTATCGTAAAAGTTTACGTTACGTTTCAATTTGTTTACAGAAAAGCAGATAGGCTTTTTGGGTAATTATCGAACGGCAACAGAGTCAAACTGCAATTGCCGCTGCAACTGCAGTTTGTTGTTTGTTGGTTGGATTGTTAAGAGTTGTGAAATAGTAGAATTGAACCTCAATTTATTAGAAGATGACAATGTCTGCAAAGAAGTCCACATTACCATAATTATGTCTAACTATTACGGTTATGACACAAGCAATACCTTCAATAATTCATACCTTGGTATTAATCCTTATGCAACTAAATTTTAAAAGAGGAATTTTGCGCGTACGGGCATGCGACACTAGTATTTACAAAAAAAATTTAATATTTATAGGCTCTAGTAATATTTAGACTAAGTTTTAGTTCTGCACCCGATTTTGTTTAAATGGTCACTGAAACTATAAACTAGAATGGATTTCTAAATGTTTTGACTTATTTTGTAAACATAAAATTTCACATAAAAGATAGGTTTACAATCGTTTTTAATATGCCGCTCGGTTTTGAAATGCGATTCCGGCTCGACGTATTTGTTAGTAAAAACACACATTGCCAAAACTTAACACCGTCGCCGCTTAGCAAAATTGAGAAATGCGCCCCGCCCGCACCCTGCACACCCTTTGAAGGACTGACGTCCCTCGCCCCTTCAGTAGGTCACGTCAATCGGCGAGAAGAGTGCCGTTGCCGGTCGATTTGTAAAACTTCGGTAAGTGATTTAAAGTGACAATCGTAAGTTTTTAGATAATTTGTTTTATTTTAATGTGGAACAATGACATATTAGCTTAATTTTATGGTTTTTTAGGTAAATAATTAAAATATTTTAGAGATCCGTTTTAAGGTAAAAACTCCTCGATCATCAGTATTTCTTGTCAGTATTCCATTATTCTGGCTGGCGGAATACTGACGGCTTATATATAGACGGCAAAATACTGATGACGGCTGGTGGAATAATGAATTGATCACTTCATGTAGTATCTAAGATTTTCATATAATTAATGATCAAACGAACTTACCTGTATGTGAAGTTCGATCATAATTATATGATCAGCTTGATTCGACGCAATTTTGTTTACATATTGCAGTCTAGTCTCCACGTCACTGCCTTGCACGGTTTGCTTTAAGAGTATTTTTCTTTATATGGCAGCTCCATTCCAATGACAGGTCATTATATCACCGCCATCTTACATTCATTTTGTTTAAAGAAATAAAAAAAATACTTCACAGTTTGGAGTCAGGGCATTCCTAATTTAGGGACGGTTATCATAAATCGCGTCGGATCAAGCTGATCATAATATAATTATGATCGAAGTTCACCTACAGGTAAGTTCGTTTGGTCATTAACTATATAATATCTCAGTTTGATTCGAGCCGATTTTGCTTACATATTGCAGGATGTTCAGAGAAATAATTAAAATGTGAAGTTACATATATAAATCTCTACGATTAATCTGTTTTCTTAATCATATTACACATATTTATATATATAAATAGATTATAGTGCTTATATATTCGCAGAAAGTAAATTTCTTGCAAATTGTGATAAATCATGTATTACTTCTTTATTATAATATTGAGTAAATCTTAAAAAACCAAGTACCTACTGTGTAAACTAAATATGGATAATTTCATGGCATCAATACCGCTCTTGGCAAGAATGATTTGATCCAGTGGTTTAAAGTTCGCGAAGAAACCTTCAACCTTTATAACTTATTAATAAATAATCATGATCATGTGAACGCAATTAACTTGTATTTTGTATGTAAGTCACGAGACATCTTGCAGGACATATCTCAGGTCTATCATTGAAAAAGGGTAACATCAAAACTGGTTGTAACGCATTTAATAATAAATAATAATAATAAATATTCCACAACTATCACACAACGCCATCTAGTCCCAAGCTAAGCAGAGCTTGTGTTATGGGTACTAGACAACTGATAAACATACTTATATATTTCTAAATACATACATATTATAGATAAATTACACCCAGACACAGAACAAATGATCGTGCTCATTACACAAACATTTGTCATGGGTGGGAATCGAACCCACGACCTCCGGCATAGCAGTCACTAACCACTAGACCAACAGGCCTGTCAATAATATATATATATATATATATATATAATACATATTGGTAAGTGTTTCTAGTGTTAAATTTGCACTAGACCATTGCTGATAAATATTTTAAAACATTGTTCGGATCCCAAGTTAAATCATATTTGGGGGTCATAGGTCTGAGCCTAAATAACACCTTCATTAAACGTTTTCATTATTAATTTAGGGGTCACAAAAAAAGAGAGTGCTTATTTATGTAAATTTAGTGTACCATATCTAGCACCATTTTCAAAAACAGTTGTCAAAAAAATTATAATCACTGGAACATGAGGTTCTAAATGGTCTATAATGTTCCAGTGGCTTAACCAAGCTTTGTAGCATCCGTCGTATTGCTTATATTCACAAACACGAACAAACCGGTTTTCTGGCACACCTATTTCACTGATTCGTGAAGGGATATGTGCCAATGGAGAGCAATCCAAGCATAATGTCGACTGATTCTGATGTCAGACTTTTATTTAATAAAGCTTGCCTGATAACTTCACGGCAACCAATATAAGAGTTCTGTGTAAGTTGTGGGATAATCAGAATAAGAGATTTAAGTAATTTAATATCTGGACCAAAATGCAACGTATCAGATAATTGATTTTTTTCAGTATTTGAACCAAGCTTGCGTGGGCCAGTACGGTACCACAACAATACCTTCCGCGATGTCATGAATGATTTAAAAGGGAGAAACTCATTAAATAGATTTGTCCAAGAAATTTTAAATGCGTCTATAACCCAAGCATCCGGAACTTTTCTAAAGGCTGAATCACATATTTCCCACACTGTGTCATAGAACATTCGATGATCTCTTTTTGTATTAGTGAGCGCATCTTTTACCTCGGCATTGTTTGCCGATATAGAATAGAATAGAATAGAATTTAGTAATTTCAGACTAATATCTGTCCATATTATTAATAAAGGTAGTAATGTAGTTAATCCATATTATTAGCATACGAGTACACATAGTCTTACATCTAAGTTAGTAAAAATAATCAGTATTTTTAATTTAGTTCAGATAGACATAATTAAATTATTCACATAAATACCATTACAAACAAATATTATAAATTCAATTAATAAAAGATTAAGTAATATCAATAACATATAAATGTAAAAGTTTGGGTGGGTGTTTGTTATTTTTAATCAGCATAATCAGATTTAAATGAAATTTGGTAGATAGATAAATAAAAGGATTAACACTTAATATAATACTTTTAATGATCATTCATCACCACGAGGGTAAAAACCGCGTGCCGCAGCTAGTTAGAATAACTACGAGTACCCTGTGACAAGCAAACTTCTAAATCTGCCCAGCACTGCAGACTCTGGTCGCTCGGTAATCATCTCTAGGATTCTGTTGGTGCTGCCTCGAATTCGGCGTACTAATGAGCCTGACTTTTTGCGCATAAAAGTCATCTATCCTCGCATCGGCAAACATGCCCGAGGCGCTGCAAAATCGAGGCAGCCTCACCAGAATCCTAAAGGCATTAATATACTGTACGCGGAGTGCATTATAGGTTTTTTGTGTGTAGTTAGTCCATAGTGCGCTGGTATAAAAACTCTGACAGTAGGCTTTAAACAGTATAACTTTAACATCTACTGAACACCGCGCAAACCTATGTACCAACAGGTTTGCACGCACTGACAATGCTCTCCGTTCCCTCTCGATATCTGCATCGTCACTCAAAGTCTCTGTCACTATGTGCCCTAGGTACCTAAATTGCGTGACACGAGCCAAAGATACACCGCTCAGATAAACAGGTGGTATATGCTCAGGCTCTTTATTTTTATCTCTGATGACCATATACTCACTTTTTTTCGCGTTGTACCTTAAGCCATGAGCTACAGCGTAGGACTCGCAGATTCCGAGAAGTTTCCTTAAACCGCCAACCGACGGGCTCAGCAACACCATATCGTCCGTGTAGCTGATGTTATTAACGCAGATATCATCAATATGACACCCGATATGGCAGTTGCTGAGCTCATCGATCAGCTGGTTGACATACATGTTAAACAATCTCGGAGAGGATATCGCCCCCTGTCTTACTCCACACTCTAATACATATTCTTGTGAGTATGCATTTCCCCACTTTACATAATTTTTCTGGTTTGTATACCAAAATGAAAAAAAAATTATGAGTTCCAGAGGAACGCCAGCCTCTCCAAGCTTGGCCCAGAGCTTATTGTAATTTGCTAAGTCGAAAGCTTTCAAAAGGTCTCAAAAGCAAGCGTATATAGGTGTTTTTCTATTTACATAATATGACACACGTGAACCTGCACGTGATAGCATAGGCGGACGGGTTAAGCTGGAAGCCTTCGAGGGTTCAACATTATCTGGTTTTGGAACTTATTACATTATTTAATAGATTATCACGTAATTGCTAGGAGTACTACTAGTGCTTCAGAAAAAATATATGCATTGTGACAGTATCAACCCTTCATAATAGTACGCATCACATTGTTCAAAATGTATACTATGTTTTGTGTATGTTGGTAACGAAATAAAAAATCATGAAACAGATTTTGTGGGAGAAATATACCGTGACAGTATCAACGCTTCATGGTAGTACGCATCACATTTCTTCAAAGAATAGCACTGTGTTTGTGTAGGTAGGAAACTTAGTAAAAATCGTAACACAGATTTTGTGGAAGTAATATACCGTGACCGTATCAACCCTTCATGGTAGTACGCATCACATTTCTTCAAAGTATACCACTATGTTTTGTGTAGGTAGGTAACTTAGTAAATAATCATGACACAGATTTTGTGGGAGAAATATACCGTGACAGTATCAACGCTTCATGGTAGTACGCATCACATTTCTTCAAAGAATAGCACTGTGTTTGTGTAGGTAGGAAACTTAGTAAAAATCGTAACACAGATTTTGTGGAAGTAATATACCGGGACCGTATCAACCCTTCATGGTAGTACGCATCACATTTCTTCAAAGAATAGCACTGTGTTTGTGTAGGTAGGAAACTTAGTAAAAATCGTAACACAGATTTTGTGGAAGTAATATACCGTGACCGTATCAACCCTTCATGGTAGTACGCATCACATTTCTTCAAAGTATACCACTATGTTTTGTGTAGGTAGGTAACTTAGTAAATAATCATGACACAGATTTTGTGGGAGAAATATACCGTGACAGTATCAACGCTTCATGGTAGTACGCATCACATTTCTTCAAAGAATAGCACTGTGTTTGTGTGGGTAGGAAACTTAGTAAAAATCGTAACACAGATTTTGTGGAAGTAATATACCGTGACCGTATCAACCCTTCATGGTAGTACGCATCACATTTCTTCAAAGTATACCACTATGTTTTGTGTAGGTAGGTAACTTAGTAAATAATCATGACACAGATTTTGTGGAAGAAATATACGGTGTTAGTATCAACGCTTCATGGTAGTACGCATCACATTTCTTCAAAGTATAGCACTGTGTTTGTGTAGGTAGGTAACTTAGTAAATAATCATGACACAGATTTTGTGGAAGAAATATACGGTGTTAGTATCAACGCTTCATGGTAGTACGCATCA
The DNA here is from genome assembly GCA_917880725.1 of Selenia dentaria. Taxonomy (NCBI): domain Eukaryota; kingdom Metazoa; phylum Arthropoda; class Insecta; order Lepidoptera; family Geometridae; genus Selenia; species Selenia dentaria. Next base: position 3,269,474 of record OU862887.1, read on the forward strand.
CATTTCTTCAAAGTATAGCACTGTGTTTGTGTAGGTAGGTAACTTAGTAAATAATCATGACACAGATTTTGTGGAAGAAATATACGGTGTTAGTATCAACGCTTCATGGTAGTACGCATCACATTTCTTCAAAGTATAGCACTGTGTTTGTGTAGGTAGGTAACTTAGTAAATAATCATGACACAGATTTTGTGGAAGAAATATACAGTGTTAGTATCAACGCTTCATGGTAGTACGCATCACATTTCTTCATACGTTCAGTGTACCTAGACTTTACCTAATACTAATAGAGTACGTAGTGACTGACCTGAATCGCTTCCAGATGATGTAGAAATGAGACGCCGACGCTGTTGCCAACTTTGCTTGCTGTCCATTTAGTTATTATGTAATTGTATAATGAATTTCTTCATCACCTTTATCAGATTTTCACTAAATTTTGTAAAAAGCCCGCTCCATTTCGCCTCGTGAGATGCCCCGGAACACAGGGTACATCCACACCTCGTGAGGACTTAACCCTGATGGGGGGCACCGGCCGTCCCCGCAGCTAATGCCCCAGGTCTTCGGAGCGGAGACGGAGTGTGAGCTTGATTGTCTCGCCTCCGTGTCCGCGCCCTCCGGAGCGGATGAGATAGAGGGTTTCTCTCCCTCTCCCGCTCCTCCGCCTCCCTCTGCGAAACAATAATTTCGGAGAATGAGTATATCTTCCAAAACAACCATGTCCTGAGAGAACCTGAGTCAGCCGAAAAGAGAGGCCACCATGCCTTCTTCGCACCCACTCTTCAAGTACAGGCCGGATCGCTTCAAGGAGTCGTTGAGCACCGGCCCCCCTCTGTGTGGGCCCTGCAAGGAGCCTATCCCTCCATGTGGCAAGAGCTGACAACCTGGCCCAATCACGCCAATGCGCCACCTCCCGCGGTGCCGGTCGCTCGTTCCGCTCCCACGCTTGCGCTCTGCGCTGATAGACCGAGGCCAGGACTTCCGCCTCAAGGTCCCATGGGAGCAGTCCGGCGAGGACACATGCCACCTCATGTGAAAGTGTTCTGTATCCCCGACATACCCTCACCAACATAACTCTCTGGGCCGCCAGCAGGACGGCTATCCCATTGCGCCGCAGGGATCCCGCCCATATGGGGGCACCATAGAGAGCCATGGAGTTAACCACTGCTGTATAGAGGTGGCGGCAGCTACTTCCTCCTCTTCTGGTGTTTGGGAGAAGGCGACTCAAAGCGCCAGCTGTCCCCAAAAGTTTGGGGGACAGCTGCCGCATATGCGCCTTGAACCTCCACTTGCTGTCAAGGACGACGCCGAGATATTTCAGCGTCGTCCTGACTAGGATGGAGGTTCCGCCCACCACTATGACAGAGTTTGCCAGTGGCGCCCGTTGGGGGCCGTAAAAATATATGGCCTCAGAATTATGGAGTGCCACCACCAAACCTAGCATCCGGAATCTGGCCACGACTGTCACGACAGCAGCAGTGGCCAGAATCAACGCCTCCGTATACGTCTTTCCCCGGGCAGTAACCAATGTGTAGTCGGCATAACAAACGATGCCGACGCCACGGAGGTTAGCGCCACGAAGGACCTGCTAAGTCTACGTCCACTGGGACCTGCCAGGAGGAGAGTAACTCCACGCAAAGACGAGGGCTGCTTCCTGCAGCACTTCGGCGTCGAGGCGCTTTAGGGCCCATCACGGGCCGATCTCACGCAATCCTTCTCTCACTGTGTCCGTCAGGGACGAGGAGACGCTGAACCGAATATACCGGTGATCGCAAAACGTTTCCTCGTCCTCCAGCACCTGCCAGTCGCGTATATAGCAGGCGAGGTCTGGGGTGGTAAACGTCAAGTCGATGATTGAGCCACCCCGTTGACGGACGCAAGTGTTCTCCGTCCCGCGGTTTAAAATGCATAGACCAACCTCAGTCAGCCACTCTAGTACCGTGCGGCCCCGCGGATCCGTCGTCGGGGAGCCCCACGCCGTGGATTTGGCGTTGAAGTCCCCAAGGATGATCACGGGACAGGGGCGGGCCTGAGCAATGATGGCCCCTACCTCGCCGAGGAGAGTCTCGAACTCGTGCAGGGGTCTGTTACGGGAGTGATAGACCCCCCACGACCAAAGCGTGTCCTACTCTAGCTGCGACAAATTCCTTGCCCCTCGTCACTCCTTCGAGTGAGGGGGAGTGGGCCGGTGATTGGGTGGTGATTGCCACTAAGCCATCAAGGTCCCCTATCCAGTCAGATCTGGGTGGGACCGAGTATAACTCGGAAATCACCGCCACCTTAATCAATCGCTGCGCCAAAGTCTGCAGCAGCAGAGCCTGAGCATTGGCGCAGTGACTGACGTTACCCTGAAGAAAAGTCAGGGCCACAACTAACTTTCCTCCATGCGCACCACCTGCCCGTATTAGGGCCAGGCGGCTGCGTCTTGGCCTAAGCCTTAGACGCAGCAGCCTTGCGCTTTCTCCTTATTTTAACTGGGGGCTTAGCGCAAGCCTTGCCCTCGGAAAGGTGGTCCGCCGCCTTACCCGCTGCAGCACAGAGGGTGCAGCGGGGAGCGGCAGAGCACTCATTGGCCTTATGGCCTTTTTAACCGCAGTGATAACACCCATCACTCCGGTCAACCTCGGACTTGAACGGTCGGAACGGACGGAACGGAAATAGGTCGAATACACTTCCTTGCACTTGGCCACGTTGTAATAATAATAATAATAATAATAAATCTTTATTCATTACCTTAGAGCTAAGATGGACATCATGTTCCTAATTCTAATCCAATCTAGTTATATATTACACTATGCCTGAACTAGGTAAACCTGTGTCTCAGGCGAAAAATGCTTACACATGTTTTGACCAATAAACAAATTAACACAATAATGAGTGAACAGATTACAACTTATAATATAAATAAATGTAATACTAATTTAAATAAACTATGGCTACGTGGTATTTTTAAATATATCTACATGAGTCATTTATCTAGGCCACTAAACACACAGCTTATAACTATTACATAGGTACAATTAATAACTCCTCGGTTTCCTCGTAAGTCATGTTGGCTAGGGCACTCAAGATGGTTTTCTTACAATTTATGAGATTCATTTCGTATATATATAAATTGCGATTAAGTTTATTGTATAGATATGGCCCTAAGAACATAAAAAACCTAGTTGCGAAAGCATGCTTATTAGTTGCTGTGTTGGTACAGACAATGTCTTTGCGTCTTTTGTTAGTAACTTCAGTACTATAGGAAAGTGCTCTGTGTTGTTTTAAGACTGTGTATAGTATAAATAGCTGTCGAACTGTTAAAACTTTACAGGACTTATATAATAGGTTGGTTGGGTAGAGAAAGGGACGGAACGTGGACACCTTTAGGATCGCTCTTTGCGCTCTTTCTGCGGCTAGTATAAATGTTTTACAGGCTCCGCCCCAAGATGTTATACAATAAGTGATGATTGACTGACATAAAGCAAGATATATTTGCTTAACTAAATTCGTGTCAGCAATATAGCGCAGCTTCTTGAACACATATATTAATTTTCGTAGTCTATTACTCATAACTTCAATATGTTGATTAAACGATAATGTTTCGTCTATTATTACGCCAAGATATTTAATGTGGTTAGTAAATGAGATGTTAGGGCATTGACATACATTATCGCATTTAAGGTAATTGCAAGCGTGTGCATATATAAGTGGGTTAGTAAAAATGGCTGATCGCTGTTTTCGCATCGTGAATTTTAGGTATTTTGTTTTCTCAGCATTCAGCGTTAAAAGGTGACCTCGAAGCCAGCTGTTTACAATATTGAAGCCGTGTTGTGCCAGTTCATACAGCTGTGAATCATTACCTGCTGAGAAAAGTAGAGCAGTGTCGTCAGCATAGGATATTATCTTGCCGTTGGCAAGTTGAAGGTTGCATAAGTCATTAATGTAGATCAAAAACAGTGTAGGTCCCAGAATGCTCCCTTGTGGAATTCCAAAAGAAGCATTTTTTAAGTCAGAACTGACCACACTGTCTATTCTTACGTATTGACACCGATCACTTAGATAGCTGGTAAGAAGTTTAAGCTGGTTATCACGTACACCAATGTTTTCTAATTTTTTAAGTAAGATAGGGGTAGGTACGGTGTCGAATGCTTTTGCAAGGTCAAGGAATATCCCTATTGTTTTGTTCCCTTTATCAAGTTCATGTGTGACGAAATCAGTAAGTTCGTGTACAGCGTCCGCAGTAGATAGTTTTGGCCTGAAGCCAAACTGGTTCTTTGATAGAAGGGCTTTGTTTTCTAAATAATTAACTAATCTGTTGTTAATAATCTTTTCAAAAATTTTAGAAATGGGAGAAAGTAGAGATATAGGCCTATAGTTAGTTATATTTTCCTTGCTTCCTGACTTATGAATTGGGACAACAACAGCTTTTTTCAAACATGTAGGAAAAACACCCTCTTGCAAACATTTTTGGAAAGCAAGAGTTAACGGTCGTGCAAGGATGTGCTTGTACTTCTTAAGTATTTTGGTAGGAATATTATCCCAGCCAGTAGCACAGTCGTCCTTTAACCCCATTATAATTCTTTCCACTTCCGTACAGTCAATATCCAAAAAAACAAAAGATTGTAGCTGAGGCTGAGTGATTTCTATTGTAGGCGCAAACAATTGGTTTTGAATCTGCTCTGCTAAAGTTTTCCCAATGTTAGTAAAAAATTCGTTACAACTATTAGCAGCTACTTCTGGTGAGGCATGTGATTTTAACAAACTCGAGGACGATTCACGTTGTTTTGCTGTGTATGTAACATTTTTTATGATTTTCCATATTTTTTTGGTGTTATGGCCAGCACCTTCTAATAAGTTTTTGTCGTACTTTATCTTAATATTTTTGAGAAGGCTGTTACAGAAGTTACGATATCTCTTGTATGTTAGTTGTAAAATAGAGTTATTTGGACAAGATTTAGCCTTCATGTGAAGCTTATCGCGATTTCTCATGCAGCGAATGAGTCCCGGAGTGATCCACGGCTTAATATTTAAGTTTTTTCTGCTTATTTTCACTTTTACAGTGTGTTTTCGTATAATTTGCTGAATTTCGCTTATTAGGTGTGACATACAAGATTCCGCGCTTGCTGAGTCATAAGTAGAAATGAGGTCAATGTTACATAAATCGTCTTCCAAGTTGTTGTGATTTAGTTTGAAGGTGCATGTTTCATTTTTTAGTTTAGGCTCCTCACGGCTAAGTATAAGTAAAACGGCTTTGTGGTCAGTCACAGATGAATTTGTTACAAGGGTGATTGCAGGCAAGCTAGACTTAAGCATTACGTGGTCCAAGCATGAGCCACTTTGAAAAGTTGGTAGTGTGTGTGCTGGGAGTAAGCCATTGAATGAGCATCGATTTAAGTACTCCTGTGCTGGCCCATCACAACACCCAGGGAGGATGTTAATATTTATGTCACCTACAAGTGCAATATTTTTAAATGATAGTCTTTGAAGGTGAGAGTGCATTGACTCAAGAAAAGTGTCTACACTAAGATGAGGTCTATATACGGCTAAAATAGCAATAGTAGTTTCCACTTTCACTAATAGGCAGCTGCAATCCCGAACGATTAACTCTTCGACAGATATATTTAGATAATTTCTAGCATAAACTACTACTCCATCGTTTTGATTATGACATGTCTTAGTATAATAAGCTGTGTAACCTTCCATACAAGGTAGGTTGCAATTGTGGGAAGAAAGCCAGCATTCTGTAAGGATTATTACGTCACAATCAAAATTAAGCCGTTGTAAGAAAGTGCTGAAATTATTAATATTTTTGTGAATACTGCGAATATTTTGTGTTAATATAGTTAATGCGTTAGAATAAGCAGATATGTGTTGTATACAATTTTCAACATCGCAGGACGTAGACTCGGAAACTGAGAAAGTATCAAGATCGTTAACTATTCTATGAGACATAGTTGTTTAATATTAAGGCTAGACTTATAGTGAACGCGGCGCTCTTAGGCGCCTTCATAATCTGTCGAGTTAATGTACCTTTGTTCGGCTATTTTCTTGGCGGGGCAATCTGGGTCACCTGTCTTGTGATCGCTTGGCTTTTTGTAGCGCAGACAAGTTGCACATTTCGATGCTTGTTCTTTCTTAGTGCACTCAGATGATTGATGACCTAGATCGCCGCAGTGTCCGCAGGTGTATACATCCGCTCTGCAAGTCTTTGCTGCATGTCCATATTGTTGGCACTTAAAACATCTGGTCACAAAAGTAAAGTCTCTCACGGGACAGGAACACCAATTCACAAAGACTCTATCTTGAGTGATGAGGGCTTTACGAATAGTAGGAGAAACCTCTATTATGTAGTTGCACGACTCAGCACCCTTTCTTCCTGATTTGTGGCTCAGTTTGATGGCAGCAAGAAACTGATCTCGGGACATGTCTATTAATTTGTCGCACAGATTTTGTTCGTACATACATTTGTAGACCTCTCGCTCCTGCATGCTTGATGGTACTCCAATTACCACTATTCTTGGTCTGCGTCTTTTTGGTTCGTCGATAGTAAGCGCTGATGAGGACAGGTGAACTGAGTTTTTTAGTTTCTCAATGTCATCTTTGGTGTCTGTACTAATGATGACACCTCCATTTATGGTCTTCCGAAGTCCCCTTACATGTAACTTCATTTCTTCAGGGCTGATAATTTTCTGTACTAAGCTTTTAGTCTCCTCACTGGATTTAAGTTTATCCTTGGGATAAATCGCGACAGAGCTAAGTTGTGTAGGGCGGATGTAATTATTTGTGCTCTTTTTAACCATGTCGGCAAACGATGCTTTACTTGATGGTAAGGTTGTGGCCCAGTGCCGAAGTGTATTTGACCTATTTCCCGAGGAAATTTTGGACTCTAGTGAAAACTTGTACCTAAGATCTATCGCTTCTTCAAAACCAATGCCAGAACCATCTTCTTCACAATCATCTGAAATTCAACGCAGCATACCATCGAGAGTACAATGTTGCTCTGAGCAGTGTAGGTCTAGAAAGAAACGGTCTCTGGAGGCATATGAATTATGTAAAGTACAATACCTCTCAGCAGAGAATTCACCACCTGCATGTCACTTCCACACCAATGAAAGTCGAACTAGCTAAACCTCAACAATCAAAACACCGTCCTAACCTCCAATAAAATCCTGGATCTTTGAAAATAAAAGTCTCGGGGTGACGAGTGCAGTATAGTGCTGCACAGAACTAGGAAAAAGAACTGGAGTGCATGTAAATTTGCTGGTCGAATGAAACGGAAGGGTGACGAGCGCAGTGCATTGCTGGCCACGCGATATAAGGACTTTTTTTGATATTTTTCTACACCTTGGGTTGTATTATCGAATTTTTCATACGGAACGCTAACATTTTGAAAAATGTTTAAAGCTAATGTTCATTAGAGCAAATGTAGGATTCTAATATTATAGTGAAATCATTTTTCTAATCGGTCCAGTAGTTTTGGAGCCTATTCAGATCAAACGAATAAACAAACAAAACAATCTTTCCTCTACATGATATTAGTGTAGCTATCGCAACTTCTGTAATAAACTTAAAAAGCTTAAAAATGTCTATAATAGGAGACACCAAGAAGAAAATCAACATGACACTAAGAAACTATGGAAAAGTATAAAAAACTTGCTGCGCTCCGCGGTTTCAACCCCGTGGTAAAGGATGATGATGAGAATAAATCAAATATAGCGTATGTTACTCAGGCATAATGTAGCTTTATACTCGTGAAAGAATTGTTTTAATTTTTGCATGTATCCGTTATAAAGAAACAAAAAATCATATATCTTTCCTGTGTTCCTTTAGAGTACATTATGGACTGAATTTCAAGAGTGGAATTTTATGATGTGGTTTCGGCCACACTTCTGGATATTTTTTTCGTTAAATCCTAACTTAGGGAACTCTTTTGGCTTGCCTTAGTAGGATTTAAAGCCGACGAAGCCACCAGATTTGATAAAAAATAACAAAAAATATAGGCATTTGAAAAAATAAGAGAACACTGACTTTCGAAATACTGACATCCGGAATACTGGCAAAATACAGTCGTATCTTTTATATTATTTCACTTAAGCAGCGCAAGTACACCACCACCCGCGATCGAGAGAACGTGGAGGAGGTCACCGCAGCCGTTCGTCATCTCGCCGCTCGCAGTCAAAAAGCAAAAGTAGAAAATATTGCAAGAATACGTAAAAATCTTAAAGGCACAGCTTATGAAGCTGTTAGTTGCCTATTTATAGGTCAACTTGAACCCAGGCTGGTACTAAGAGCCTTGGAACGGAGATTTGGACGACCGGAGGCATTAGTAACGTCTGAAATGGAAAAACTGCAACTATTACCAAAAGTGAGTGACAATCCCAGAGATATTTGCATCTTTGCGGGCAAGGTGGCGAATGTCGTAGCTACCGTTGAAGCCCTAAACCAAGAGGCCTACCTGCACTGTCTGGAGATGGTGAAGAGCATCATAGATAAGATGACACCTATCCTGAGCAGTAAATGGTATGATTATGCAGATTTAAAACAAAGTTAATTTAATACTCGTAATCCAGAAATAAAAAAATTATCAGAATTTTTAAACACAGAGGCAGACAAGAGCGGAGCGTACGCCTTACCTGAAGTTATGAATGAGGATGGTTCCATGGCTATTAGAGCAAAAAAGAAAAATCCCGAGAGAGCCTTTGCAGCGGTAACGTCACGGTCAAGCGAAGGGTGTCTATTCTGCAAACATAAGTCTCATAAGATTATAAAATGTAAAGAATTTACAATATACAATGTGGCCGACCGTTGGGAAATAGCCAAGAAAAACCATTTATGTTTCTTGTGTTTAAAAGATACACACCATCGCTCTAAATGCAAAACTAAGACCTGCTCATCATGTGGTAAGAGTCACCATCATTTACTGTGCGATAACATCAAAACACACTCTGAAACTACCCTACAACAGATTGAAACGATAGCCTGTGCAACTGAAACAAAGGAGAAAGGCAACGAACTGCGACACACATACCTAAAAATTGTCCCAATAGACATAATAGGACCAAAAGCCACAATAAGCACCTTTGCACTCCTCGATGAAGGAAGTACATGTACACTTATAGAGGAATCGATCACAGAGTTACTCGGAGTAAATGGCCCAATCAACCCACTGAGAGTAAGAGATGCAAATGGAGGTGAATTGACACACGAACAAAGCAAGGTAGTAAATCTGTGTATAAAAGGCAGAAATGAGACCAACAAATACACACTACGCGGAGCACAGTGTGTAAAAAAAATCAATTTTACCACACAGTCCGTCTCGAGGAAAGAAATCGAAGATTGCTAACATCTCAAGGAAATAGCAGACAAATTATTGTATCGAAGCGCCTGTCCGAAAGTTATCATAGGACAAGATAACTGGAGCCTGATAATATCTAGAAAGACTCTAGAAGGCAACAGAGATCAACCTGTAGCATCTTATAGACATCTTGGTTGGGTATTACATGGATGTAGGTATCAAACCGGTGGACCAGATGAAGCATTCTGTGGATATATAGTAAGTGAACAAAACCGTGATGAGAAGGAGAAGGAAGTGATGATGAGAGATTTCTTTAAACTAGAAGCGTTGGGTATTGAACCCAAAAAGTCCGTGAACGACCCGGAGCAAAGGGCTATCAGCATGCTTGAAGAATGCACTAAGCGAATACCGAAAGGCAGGTTTGAGACAGGGCTCCTCTGGCGAGATGATAAGGTAAAATTACACAATAATTATAATAATGCACTGAAACGCCTGACAAATTTAGAGAGCAAACTAGACCGGGATGTAAAACTTAAACATATATACAAGGAACGAGTTGACAATCTAAACTCATCTGGATATGCTGTCCAATCTCCCATAGAAGGAAAGTCTTGGTATCTACCACACTTTGCGGTAGTAACTCAGCAAAGAAGAAAATAAGGTTAGTTCATGACGCTGCAACAAAGTCAGCTGGTATGAGTTTAAATGATACACTGCTTGCTGGCCCAGATCTGTTGCAATCGTTTCCGGGAGTAGTAATGAGATTCCGTCAATACCCATACGCAGTCTCTGCTGACATCAAAGAGATGTTCATTCAGATAAAGATACGAGCTGAGGACCGTGATGCGCTCAGATTTTTATGGCTTGGCGAGCGACGCGATGCGGCACCAGAAGAATATCGAATGACTTCTGTAACCTTTGGGACTAAATCTTCACCATGCACTGCGCTCTTCGTAATGAATTGTAATGCCCGTGACTTTTCTACACAGTATCCAAAAGCGGTAAGAGCTAAAAAATATAACCACTTTATGGATGATTACTTGTGCAGTTTCCCTACTATCGAGGAAGCAGAATGCACTAACAGAGAAGTCGACTTCATACACAAGCAGGCGTGCTTCGAGCTCCGGGGATGGGCATCCAATCACAGAGTGACAATCAGCTCGCTCACAGAGACAACAGAGGGCGCCACAGTTGCCATCGGTGGGAGCGAGACCGAGAAAGCGCTGGGCCTGCTGTGGAATATGACTGAGGACTACATTAGTTTCAAACTCAACCCGGCAAGAGTTCCAGATGAAATTATTAAAGGAGGTAAGAAGCGTACTAAACGTGAGGCTTTAAGCATTATTATGTCAATATTCAACCTCCTGGGTCTTATTTGCCCAGTAACTACGCCAGCAAAGAGGTTGATGCAAGATGCCTGGTGCTGTGGGACCAGCTGGGATGAACCAATACCTGAGGAACTAACCAGTAGATGGCGCCACTGGATCGAGAGCTTAAAAGGGCTAGCAGGTATAATAATACCACGATGTTACGATTACGAATCGGTCACGATACGCCAACTACACACGTTTGTGGATGCGAGCGCCGATAATTACACAGCAGTAGTCTACTGGAGAAGCACACGAGCCGACGGCAGCGTACATGTGGCTCTAGCTGCAGCAAAAAGTAGAGTATCTCCACTTAAACCAATATCGATACCTAGACTTGAGTTACAGGCGGCGCTACTGGGAACACGAAATTCACACACAGTAGCGAGAGAGCACGACTTCGAGATTGAAAAAAAAATCTACTGGAGCGACTCACGCACGCCGTTGGCTTGGATCCGGCAGAGCCGCGCACCTTCAAGACCTTTGTTGCACACCGTCTGGCAGGAATTGAAGAAACAACGAAGAAATATGAATGGAGGTGGGTTCAATCTATTTCTAATGTCGCGGATGACGCCACACGCTCTACGCCCGAGGGAATCAACTCAAACCATCGATGGTTTCATGGGCCAGAGTTCTTAAAATACGGAGAAGACAAGTGGCCAACTGAGACACCAGTGCCAGCTGCAGTCACAGGAGAGGAACGAGCCAAAAGCTTTGCTGTCGTTTGGGTCGGTACATCAGAGCATTTGCCACAAATAGAAAGATTCTCTAAGTGGTTGCGCCTCTTAAGAGCAACAGCGCGAGTAATACAATTTATTGCAATCTGTCGCCAGGCTAGAACAGAGAAAGTAGCGGCCCTACGTACGAAGCGAACGCAAAAAAATGAAGATCGAGACCCAGACTGGAAGACGACGCGCCGACGACCCGCTACCCGTAAATTAACCCAGGTGGCACTTACGACGACCGACATCATCCCACTCGAAGCTCACTTCATGATACGGGCAGAGCAGCTGTGGGTGCTAACATCCCAGAAGGAGAGCTTCGGAGAAGATATTCGACGTGTGCAACAACAAGAAGCGACTGTTGTTGGGGGTCGCCTTGCCGCCCTGAACGTCGCGCTCGGATCAGATGGCGTACTCCGCCTCCGCGGGCGCATCGACCGAACGCCAGAGCTCGCACACGAGTCTGCGTGCCATGTCATTTTGGACGGGGATCACCCGTACACACGACTATACATACAACATGTACATGAAAAGCGCCATCATGGGGGCGTCGAGATCGTCGTGAACGAGCTACGTCAAAGAGCGTGGATCGTGCGCATCTGGCCGTCTGTAAAGAGAGTGCCCAAATGTTGTCGAGCCTGCCGACTGCAAAAAGCGAAGCCGACGCGTCCTGCAACTGGGGACCTGCCTGTAGCCCGTTTGTCACATCACACCCGCGCCTTTTTCTACTTTGGTCTGGACTATTTAGGACCTATACAAGTGACTGTTGGACGTCACCACGAAAAAAGGTGGGTAGATTTATTTAATTGTCTGACCTCCAGAGCCATCCACCTCGAAGTCATCGTGTCCCTGAGCACCGACTCTGCCATCTCCGCACTACGCCGCTTTATAGCGTGGCGCGGGTGCCCCACACAGATCCTAAGTGACAACGCCACATGTTTCTTGTCCGCCGATCGCGAACTGCGGGCGGCCATCATGGGCGCCGTCAGCGAGGAGGCCACCAACCGTCAGATCGAATGGCGGACGATCCCGGTGGCAGCACCTTTCATGGGCGGTGTATACGAGCGCATGGTGCGCTCAGTCAAGGAAGCGCTCCGCATCACCCTCAACGAGAAATTCCCATCCGACGAGGCCTCCGCTTCAGCTAGGAGAGTGGCAAAGGTGCCACTCTCCTAGCTGAAGCGGAGGCCACAGTGAACTCACGCCCGCTCACCCACGTGCTGGTGACGCCAGAAGCACCAGAAGCTCTCACTCCTAATCATCTACTCCTGGGGGCGGCATGTCACATTCCCGCCCCAGGGGTATTCACCGAGAACGACGAGTATGCGCGTCAACAATGGAGGCGTGCCCAACAGCTAGCTAATGTCTTTTGGAAGAGATGGCTCCGGGAGTACCTTCCTTTACTCCAACATCGGCGGGTGCTTAAAACCGCCTGTGAACCACCGAAAGTCGGCGACATCGCCCTCATCTGCGATGAGAACTTACCCCGTAACACCTGGCCCCGAGGTAGGGTCACTGCCCTGTATCCTGGGCGAGACGGCGAGGTTCGTGTCGTGGACCTGTTGACGAGCGCTAGCCGCACCTTGCGAAGAGCAACAAAGAAGACCGTCGTGCTCACAGTGGATCGCGAAATTGTGACGGCGGTAGAATGTACACGATGAGACTGACAGACCGACCGACTTATAGGCAAATGTATAATATAGTAAGAGGCTGTTGTGAAATGTAATAAATAAAAAACACAGATTAGTGATATTGGCAAACGAAAAAAGTAAAGGACTCTTCCCTCTAATCAGACATAATTGTTTTATTTTCTCCACTTACAATCCACGATTGAAGATCTGAACAGTAGTCGTCAGCCAACAAAAACTTGTAGATAGCCTAACCAATGTGGGCACAGCCTGTATAGGTTTAAGCGATTGCTTTGTATCCAGTGTAAAGGTAGCAACTGGTGGTGACAGAAGATATCATACAATTTTGAAGAAGCGATAGATCTTAGGTACCAAATTTTCACTAGAGTCCAATATTTCCTCGGGAAACAGGTCGGATACACTTATGTTCTCAACGCCTGTAATACTGACAAGACTTCTGGATTTTCTTAGTTCACCGTTAAATGTCTTGATGTATCATAATTGACTTTCTTCATCCGTTAGTCGCCGAACAAGTGGTGATGCTTGGCATGGAACAGTCGAACTAGCCATGTCTAGATGAATCTGTGATTGGACCTGAATTGCAGGTTTTTCCTTGTTCAAAGTATAAACAATGACTTTTAGAAATCAAAAATCAAAATCAATTTATTTGCATAAATATGGGTAACAAAGTTAGTATCATATTTTATCGGGTCGCCATATTTCACCATTATTGGTATGCAAAATTTTAATAGATAATATTTTTATAATTATTAATTTATACAATACAATTTTAGTCATTTAAATTATTGATCAAATACTTACTGTACTTTGTTACCACAACAAACTTGACAGTCACTAGCTCTAAGCCATAGATGAATATAATACCTAGCGAACACTAAGCCACCCAAAGTACAATAGTCATTTTACATCAAGATATACAAGTAAGATACATCAAACTTACATATTTTATGACCTTATATCATCATTTTAAATAACAATTATATGAAAATCTTACATACATGAAGCGATCAATTCAGTATTCCACCAGCCGTCATCAGTATTCCGTAAGCTGTCAGTATTCCGCCAGCCAGAGTAATGGAATACTGACATGAAATACTGATGATCGAGGAGTTTATAGCTTAAATCATCATTGTTGTCAGAAACCCTGTCTGTAAATAGAGGTGTGCCTCAGGGTTCTATTTTGGGACCTATTCTTTTCATGTTGTACTCTGCTGACATTGTAACGCAAATTCAGAACTGCAAGTTTCATATATATGCAGATGACATTCAGGTGTACATATCCTGCAAACCACGCGACGTTGATAGCGCTATTGCAAAACTCAATGAAGACCTTGTAAGAATATGTTCATGGTCTTCCAACAACTGTCTGGTACTTAATCCAGATAAAACAAAATATCTCATATTCGGCAGTAAACACCAGATTACCAGTATACAATCATCAGCGAGTATCATGCTTATGGGTAAACTTATTGAGCGAGTATATGAAGCTCGAAACTTAGGTTTACTAATGGACAGTGAGCTTCGATTCAAAAACCATGTTAATAACTGTGTGAAAAATAGCTTTTATCGACTGAAAGTCTTGTACCAAATGAGACCCTATCTAAAAGAAGAGCTACGTATCCAATTAGCTGAATCATTAGTATTGTCAAAATTAAATTATATGGACACTGTTGTTGGTCCTAGGTTGTTGGTCAAAACACAAAAGTTAATACAAAGAGTCCAGAATGCTTGCGCTCGTTTTTGTTTTAACATTCCGTTAAGGACTCATGTGACCCCATACTTGAACAAACACTTACTTTTGAAAATAAAACATCGCCGCAAACTTCACTTGGCATGTCTTCTGTTTGGCGTTTTAAAATACAAAGAGCCATCGTATCTATACGACAAGTTGTCATGGAAAGCTAGTCGCAGGTCCCTTGAGCCACGTCAATGCTCGTCGCAACTCGTTACAGAACAACACGGAACAGCCGCCTTCAGAAGAAGTTTTCGCTATGCCGCGACCAAGTGCTGGAATAATATTCCGCCGCCTTTAAGGAACCTGCAATGTATACACGGATTTAGACTTAAGTTGAAAAGATTTATTTTCGCACATCAAAAAAGCGAAGAACTTCTAAAGAACGATACTAGTGCTATTTAATATAATAAAAATTACTTACTTATATATCCTGGTAAAACATTAACGTATGATTTTTTGTAATTAGTAATTTTAAATTTTATCCTATATTATATTTTGTCCTGTATCACATTGTATATATCTCAATGTTATTATGATAGTAATTTATTGGTTTAACGACACGAAGTGATTATCACAGACTATGTCACAGACCATTATAATGGTGATAGTATGTCTTTAACAGTTACATTGAACCAGTTTAAACACAGATAACAATGGGTATTTAGCGTTTGTCTCCACAGACTATGTCAAAATTTTTTCATTACTTATTTTAATAATGTGTATGTTATATGATATATTTTATAAATGGATTTAGAGTGTATGGTATTGTTGTTGTTGAATCACGCACAGTGTATTATGTCCGTGCGTGACGTCACCTGCCGTTCCCAACGGAAGACCAGCGTTGGTTGTTTACAACCGGCACTATGCTGAGTTGGGACCGGCTTGTGTCAACGAAAACCTGTTCATTTTCTTAATTATGTTTTATTTCCTTTTTCTGTAACCTGTTTTTTTGGCACAATAAAATTTATGTCTATGTCTATGTCTAAAAACGGATCACTCAAATATATTATTATAATATTTACCTAAAAAACCAAATAAATTAAGCTAATATGTGTTCCACAATAAAATAAAACAAATTATCTAAAAACCTACGATCGAAATCACTTACATACCGATGTTTTTACAAATCAGCCGGCAACGGCACTCTTCTCGTCGATTGATATGACCTTACTGAAGGGCCGAGGGACGTCAGTCCTTCAAAGGGTGTGCAAAGTGCGGGGCGGGGCTCTTAGAAGAAAACAAAATTCCTTAACAAC
Source organism: Selenia dentaria (assembly GCA_917880725.1). Taxonomy (NCBI): domain Eukaryota; kingdom Metazoa; phylum Arthropoda; class Insecta; order Lepidoptera; family Geometridae; genus Selenia; species Selenia dentaria. The sequence continues at coordinate 3,285,480 of OU862887.1, forward strand.
TATTTCGTAATAATAATACATTTAGTTGTACAGCGAAATACGAATTATTTCGTGATAAAAATATTATTCATGGTATTATTTAAACAGGACGTGCATCGCCTGTTATCCTTATGCGGTCGGTGTCAGTGTTGCGCGGTAATTTCGTGTGCTCAAACGTTCAATAAGTGGATGATAAATATAGTAATAAATACTTACAAAATTGATTTGCAACGTTCTCCGTCTATAGATATGAAGTACTAGTAAGTTTTTAACTATTGGTAATTATTTTTATAATTTAGGCTATATGGTTGTGCGTTTGATGGTATGGTAAGCTTATGGAAATTTCAACGTTATAAACCAGTCTTGGGTGTGGTCTTAATAAGTCATAATAAAAACAACGCCCGTAATGTCATATTTAGAAACGTATTTAAAAAAAAACCACATATCAGGCTGGTCCGAATAACACGACATTTTGCTCGTTCGGTCTTCGTAAAGTGGTGGAAGTGCCGTTTTAGAACCTCAAGGTCTTGGGTTCGATCCCCGGGATGGACAGTTTTTTTTTCTGAGAAAGAAAGATATTCTCAATTACAGCCCGGAGTCTGGAACAGTGTCCCGTAGATGTTAATAGGCTCACCCCCCATAATAATTATGAGACCAAATACATATCTGGTGAAACGTAGGCGTTTAAAACACATTTGCCGCCCTTCGATATCGATCGGAAAGTATCGATTTAATCAATACCGCTAGACTGATGTTACCGCTCTTCGATTTCACCTCCGTGGTGATGGATGATGATGGATGATGATGATGATGATGAAAAATATCCTATTGAAATACCGCTGCTTTGCCATTCGATGATATATAAGCGAAACTGTTTGTTATGTTATGTTTAAAAACAACATGTATGTATCGCAGGTGATTCACTCAAGACCGCTAAACTGATCGGTACAGCCGTTCTTGAGTTATACTCGTAAATGGTGTAACTAACATGACCTTCTTTTATATATATAGATAAATAACATGTTATGTTCTGTCGTAAAATATTAACATGCTCAAACACAATTGTAGTATATGAGTAAATTTAAATACCTTTTAAATTATAATAGTCAACCAGGAAATCGATCAGTAAATCGATCAGTAAATCAATCAGTAAATAATAATATACCGTACGTAGGTACATACCAATGCCATCACGTTTCTGCGGATGCTACCGATTTCGAACTGTAAAGTAATAAAGTTAATCACCAGGGGAAAAAACTGTCATTACATTTCATCACCCTTGAGTGATTTGTTAGATGTGTGCCCCGAACGCATTTTTCAGCGGCAGGTTTTTTGCCTAATCGCATTTTACCACGATCATGTTATGTCACGTGTGCTTTATGTATGACCGTATGTTATCCCACAGGCGATTTGCCTTGTAGCATAATGATTTAGTGGTTTTTTGGTCTAAATACATTTTGTCCAAGAGCATATTATTTTCTTTTATGCTTTATGTCTTACATTAAATATACACATTTCAATATTTTCCTGTCTTCATTATTAGTAAACAATAAGTAAAGAGCCCGAGTAAAGTTACTCTGTTGCCATAAACGAGGGTTATTATAATGAATATTGTATATTGTCTCATTCATTTTGATCTCGTCAGCAACAGATATCTGCAATTCTACATGAACGAAGAGCTCAAAAACACACTTTCTGGAATACCGGCTTTCTCTTCATAAAAAGCAAACTACTTCTTTGAACTTTTCCGCCTGTGTAAATAAAATGTTGCTACTTCCGGTACAGTCCCTGAAATAATAAAACAACTGTTTTTATTATTATTTATCATTTATTATACAATAAATGTTCATTTTAATGCTTTACTACTCACCTACTTAAACTAACGACGATAAAAGAAATAATTTATAAAACCAATAGCTAAAAATCTTATAACTTATGGGAGACATAACATAATATATATATCCATATTCCGCTGCTTGGATCCACTGGTGCCGGAAGATAAAATGTATCACCTACATGTTTATAAACCACAGTTTTCTTGTACCCTGTCTCAGACTAAAAGTTTTCTATGCTAAAGGAGACTACCAGTCCATTCGTAAGGACATCAGTGATCAAGACTGGGCTTCACTTCTCTGTTGTGATAGTTTAAATGAAGCTGTTCATATGTTTACTAAAATATTATTAGAACTTAGAGATAAATATATTCCATTTAAGTACATACGGCCTAGCCAGTACCCGTTATGGTACTCGCCTGCTTTGGTAAAAATTCTAAATGAAAAAAAGAAGTTTCATAGTAAATTTAAAATATATCATAATATAGCTGACAAAAATTATTTCAAAATTCTACGGGACCGAGCGAAGAAGGAGGAACATTAATGTTATCTAAACTATATTTCTAGAATTGAAATGTCTATCCGCGATAACCCTAATGCGTTCTAGTCCTACATAAAATCCAACAAAAAACACAACTCATATCCGTCTACAATGACGTATATGGATTCTAATATCACTACTGGTCTTAACATTTGTAGTGCTTTCGCAGACTTTTTTAACTCTAACTATTTGCAAAATATACCTTCACAGTCTCCATCTTCTTCTTCTTCAATTAACAATAAATCAATCTCTCCTGCAGCAGATATACACACCATCGAAATTAGGAACGATCGTATACTTCAACTACTCAAACCTCTATATTGTAAAAAGTCTGCTGAGCCTTATGGTCTTCACCCATGTCTACTAAAAAATTGTGCTGAAGAACTAGTTTATCCCGTTGCTCTCCTATTCCAAAGGTCTATTGACGTAGATGTGGTGCCTAAAATCTGAAAAACGGCCATCGTAACGCCCATACACAAAAAAGGATCCAAGCGTGATATCCGTAATTACAGACTAATCTCCAAGTTATGTGTGCTGGTCAACATTTTCGAAAAAATTGTACATGATCAATTATACGATGCTCTAAGCCACACGCTTATACCACAGCATCATGGATTTCTTCGGGGTAGGTCTAATTCAACAAATCTCATAGTCCTTATCGACTCGGTCACTACTGGCATGGACTCGGGTGGTCAAGTTGATGCTGTGTATACGGACTACAGCAAGGCATTCGATCGTATTGATCATATTATTCTTCTTGCCAAACTTCAAGATGCGGGCATACGTGGCGATCTTCTACGATGGTTTACTTCGTATGTTAACGATCGATGCCAAACTGTAGTTGTTCGCGCGAGACCGCGCGACGAGTCAACAGATTTGAATGCGTTCCCCGCCTTTCTGTGACACATCGTCACACCTCGAGTCTACTCGGGCTAGCGCCTCGAGTCAGTCACACTTACTGTGCCGGCGCGTGCGCACGGCTCAATCAGCATCCTGGGAACCGCTCCCTTCTTACCGTTGTCGAAATAAGTGTTCGCGTGTGTACGTCACCCTTGTGCCCACGGGGCCAATAAACCCGAATTCCTACAAGATACCTTAACCGCCACCGCGAACGAACGATAGCCAACTCTAGCCGCTTATTATATATTTTTTTTTATTATTGCTTTTGTTCACAGACTCAATGGGTCCGTGGCATTGTTTACATTTATATTTTAAACTTATATATTATTATTTTTTTATCATTAGTAACGGAATACAGGAGGACATTTTTTTTTTCTTAACTAAACTTACATAATAATTTTTTTTTTGGACACAAACAGACTTTTAACTTATTTCTAAATATCGTACATACCGAGAGCATTCCGGCTCCCGCAAGCAGCGCCCGTTCACGAGCTTGACACGTGTGCCAGCCATCGCCCTCCTCAACCATATTTGAGGGAAGAGGACGACCCGCCACACGACGCCGCCGCGAGAAGAAGCCTTTTAGTGAGCGTGAATGCTCAAGGTATACATACTATATAGGTATATATACATAATACAAAAGCCTAATCTTGTCTAATTTTTTTTTTATAACTAATTTTAATATAAGTCGGCTTTCTCCACCTGGCCCAGGGCCTCCGTCACATCCACATTCCGATCTTTTATGGCCATCTGCAAGTTGTAGTCGCGGATAGCATTTGGTGACGCAGACACCGCACGTCGCACGAAACGGCTGATGGCGTCTTATTCGTCATCGGTGTAGTAGGTGAAGGTCCTGGTGTGCCGCGAGACTGCAACCACTGCGTGCGGGACGCTCTCGTGCAGACTCATGTTGCCCTTGGTTTTAATGGCGATGACCGACTCGTATGTCAGTCCCTGTGCTTCATGGATGGTAAGGATGCGTGACCCCGTGCCTTCGCCATAACCCTGGTTGGTCAGGGTCTCCTTTTCTTCCTGATTGTGTACTAGGAAGAGGGTATTGGGAAGGGTGCTGGGTATATGCGCATCTCTGTACCTTCTCTACTCCAGGGACCTAATACGTGGGGCTGAGGAATATATACCTGAATATATTTCCCTCAACGCGTACGTGACATCCATGGGATTCCGGTGTGTGCACAACAACTCCTGATTGATAGTAGCTATCAGGTTCGGGCGACAGTACCTTAGTTCGAAAAGGTTCTCTCTATCGATATAAGGCAGTTGGTTGACGTCTCCGATGAGGACAATTTCGCGAGCACCTGCCAGCCGCGCTGCCATGACAATGGCTCCGAAGTGGTTCATGAGAGCTTCGTCTACCATAAGGCGAACGACGCTCCTACTAAGGTGCGCACTTTGGTTTTCACCAAGTCGCCTATGCGGTGCGCTAGCTTCTCCCCACATTGAAGCTTCTAACCACCCATGTTGTTTTACCACACCCCGGAACCCCGTTGACCCATCGGATCTCCGGTACCTCCCAGCTTTCCCAGGACTTTACCTCAACTCCAGGGCTCCCTTCCATGGTTTTAGCCATTTTTAGGATCCTATCGTCTAGCATTATCCTGGTACAGCGGGCGATAACCACGATGGGGTCGTTCGGTGGTGTTTCGTACTTAGGCTTTCCGAGCCGCTATTTGTCTAGGGCCACGAAACCACGCTCAGAACTGTATGCTGCCATATACCGACCTTTCATCGTTCCCTTGATGACCGGAGAGGTGTCGTTATTGTATATGGCTGCATCAGCCTCCTCGAGCCTCACCTTTAAGAGGCCTTCGTTTCCTAACCTGAAGGACTGCAGGATATTTTCGCAGTTCCTGAGATTGACTACTTTAGTCCCTCTCGTGAAAGCAAAAAATTCGAGAAGTGCGTTTCTGGCGTGGTCTTTTCCTGAGCGACTTTTGTGGGGAGAGCTTCTTTCGAGGCAGGATCCGTAACACGCTTCGCGCCATGGTGTTAAACGCCGTCATAAAGGTGGAGATAGAGCCTTGGCCTTTCTCACGACCTCTTTTCTGACGTGCCGTGGCTTTTTCGGCAGCTGCTTTACGCTGGACTCTCTCCGAGCCACTGATGGTGGTCGAACTAGGGACGGGATTCCCCCAGCTGTCGGTTGCATTTGTTCGGTCGTGTGTGGGAGTCCTAAGATAACTTAGATTTTCTCCTCTGTTTTCGTACACGACCACCTCATGATGTTCAGAGGCATTTATGCATCCGAGCCGGTCTACGGTCAGCACATACCTTCTCAGCCCACAAACAATCAGAACATATCCGCTCAGCCCACAACTATTCAGCACATATCTTCTCAGCCCACAACTAATCAGCACACATCTTATCAGCCCAAAACTATTCAGCACACACACAACGTGACGACAAAATGTCTTCGCAAACACCTTAAGTCACCAGGCGCTGACATTCTGCACTCACTCTTACGCCAGCAATTCTGGATATTATCAGCTCGTCGCGTAATTCGACGTCGAGTATACAAATGTATGCATTGTTTTTGTTTCTGCGCTCAACCCAAGGCCCCGCACATGGCCGACTTACCCGCCGACCGCGTGATTGTTCAGCCCGTATTCAGCAAAGTCACAACGTTAATTAGATATGATTGCGGTACAAATTATGTAGGCGCTAGAAATGAACTTAGGGAAATACAAGACTTTCTCGCAGCCAATAATGACAATATCGCACCTACACTTTCAGCTCTCTTAGCGCACATTGAAGCCTTGCTCAATGCACGCCCTCTCAGCCAACTCTCTTTTGGCCCCGCGGACCTTGAAGTACTCACCGCGGATCATTTCCTTATAGGACGTCCGCTCAACGCCTTACCTGAGTATTCGGTAGAAGGCCGAGCCATTTCTGCACAAAAAAAGGTTCAAGCTCGTCCTATCCTTATCCTAACACTTTTGCCGATCCTGGTCGAAATCCTACCTGCACACCCTCCAAACCCGCTTCCAATGGACTTAGCGATCCAGCCCACCTCAAGTCGGGGAACTGGTCCTGATAGTGGACGGCCAGGTGCCACCTCTACACTGGCGCATGGGCCGCATCACCAAGGCGCTCCCAGGAAGGGATGGCGTCACCCGAGTGGTGGAACTCAAGCGTATTCTTCTTGCATGAACAAGGCCATTTCACTGTTATAAAGTAAAGGCATTGGGCTAAAGTCCACCTGGACCTTTTTCTTTACTTCGACCAATTTCTTTTCTATTTCCTTACTTCGGAAATCTGGAACACACATATCATGTGCTACCTCTCGGATAACGCGTGATTTGTTTGAATTTATTTTAATAGAGCCACTACAAGACCTTAATTATGTGACATCGCCATACCAACGATTTATCATTATTCAAATGGTATCTTTGTCCATGTCGTACCAGAATTTGTCCTCCATGAGTGCTGTTCAAAAAACTGAAAGGTTCACTGCTTTGCTCACTCTTTTTATCTGTTACAAGCGACCTAATGTATCTATACCTACTTATAATAAAGAAATATTTTGTAAAAATTAAGACATTCTTTATTTTCCAATTTTAGCACCTTAAAAAAAATGTCGTGTGCATACCAACAGTCAATGAGAGTGTCAATCAAAGACTACAATGAATACTACTCGTAGGTTGTGTCAATTAGAACATTTTAATTATTATTTTTTTTACCCTAGGTTACATCCATATATTATGCACCCTATTGATATTACAATCTAGCCTAAAAAGGCTAATAAGTAATTGTATTATATCCTAAACTGCTATATTCACTATACGTAAGAATGTGTCCAGTAACACTTTTCTTATTGTCTCTATTTAAGGTGAAGTCACTATGTTCATGTGTTCTTTGGAGTAGTACTTACATTAACTACATTACACTTATACACTAGCACTTATCACCACACTAACTCGAACGGTTTTGTTCTCTTTAGTCTTCTTACTATATCCGTGTGTTCAAGCAGTATAACTGCATCAACATTCACATGATGATGAAGCCGATGTTAATGAGCTTTTGCATACTTTTGTATCACTTTGTCGACGAACTCTACTTTAGGGTCCCGATGGAGATCGTCGTTCCTAATGTACCAAGGTGCATTCACTATTCCCTTTAGTACCTTATTCTGAAAGCGTCGTATTATTAAGATGTTCCTTGGTTTGGTGCAGCCCCAAAGCTGAATACCATACGTCCATACAAGCATTAAGACTTGTTTATACAGTAACAGTATGTTGTATATAGCCGACGCAGAATATCTTCCAAGCAGCCAATACATTTTTTTATAACATAAATTTAGTTCCTCTTTTTTCTTTTTGACGTGCACTTTCCAGCGCAGCTTTGTATCAGGCTTCATACCGATTCGTTGAGTTTGATTCTCCACTTTTTGGTCTATTCGAAAATATCATTGACAGCCGTTTGTATTTTTGCTGCTGCTTCTTTGTGGGTATTTCCTACCGCTATTATAGCAGTGTCGTCAGCAAAGGTAGCGATAGTGTTAGTTTGTAGATGTGGAATGTCACAGGTGTACAATAGGTACAGAACCGGACCTAAGACGATTCCTTGTAGAACTCCAGCTTTTATTTCCTTTATTTCTGAGTTGGCATCTTCTTGTTTTATTCGAAATACTCTATTTGTGATGTAAGATTCCAGAATATCTGAAAACTGCGGCGGTATTTTTTTTCTTAGTATATAAGTATATAAGTCTTTCATGCCACACCTTGTCAAAAGCTTGCGATACATCGAGAAAGACTATTGTACAAACTTTTTTTATCTTCAAGAGTTTTTTCGATGATATTTGTGTGCACTTGGTCTATGGTTGAGTGCTTTTCTCTAAAACCGAACTGGTGCTCTGGGACGAGGTTTTCGTTGTTCATATAGGTTGTGTTTATATAGGTGTAATAGGTTTAAGTCTTTTCAGTTAAAGCTTATCAAAAAGTTTTGACATTACGGGGAGTGAGGATATTGGTCTGTATGAAGTTGTTTCATGAAGTGGTTTTCCAGGTTTTGCTATCATTATAACTTCTGCAACTTTCCATAAGTCTGTACATATTTTAGTCTAAGTGATGCGTTTATAAGTATTGTTAGCTTAACAACGCCTTTTCGTGGAAGATTATGAAGAATTTCGCCTGATATTAGATCGTACCCTGGGGCTTGTTGTGAGCTTATGCTGTGCTTAATTTCTCGTACAACTTCTTTCGGAGTCACAAGTTTTATTCTATCTTCTTGCTTACAATAAGGATGAACGATATTAAAGATGACATTATCATTTGTTTCACATTTGTAAGGATAAAAGATAGCTTCTAAGTGTTCTGCAAACTTTTCAGCTTTTTGTTCGTTAGTTATAGTCCATTTTTCATTTTCACATTTTTGTGATGGGATGTGAGTTATAGGCCGTTGAAGGTGTTAAGTTGCTTTCCACAGAGACTAGTCAGTACTGCAGATACTTGATAGATTGTACAGATAGTCGGCAGTCTAGTTGTCAGTGAATTATTGAATTTGTGTCAATTATAATGAATTATGAAAGTTATTATGAAGATATTACTTTGCAACTCTTTAGATATGCAATTAGGAGTCGTTCTTGAGCAGTTAGATTAATAGTATCCTCTTGAAAAGTATACGGCATCTTCTTCTTTTATTTACTAAACCGCGCCCCACGGTTTCACTCGCGTTAGTCTTGAGCCTTGATCCAGTCGAAAAATTAGAAGTTTCCACGGGTTGCCACCTGGCTGGCTCAGTCTGTCTTTCTGTTTCTCTGTTACTTTTGCATTCAAACTACTAAGCCCGCTGAAATTTGGTTTCTACTATTGAATAGCTTTGTTTTAAAGAAAGGTCGTGGTATACTTTGTATTGAAATCCAACAAGTAGAACCCGAGAAATTAACGAAAGACTGAGTGACTGAGTTTTTCGCTGGATCTTAATACTCGTACATACATACATCGAGGCTTACAAAGATTCTTAAAGGTTGAACGCGATTAGAACTAAAAAAAGAGGATAAAAAAAACGCGTTTATGTCGAAATACTGCGGAAAAAACTGAGAGTATGAAATGTGAGACTAAGATAAAAACCGACTATACATAGAGCACACGTGACAAACCGCGATCATGGCAAAATGCGAATAGAGAGAAAAAACCTGCCGATGAAAAATGCGTTCGGGGCACACAACTAACAAATCCATTATGTCGTATATCACAAAGTGCGTCACTAAAGAAAATCAAACCGAGTGCATCCCATGATTAACAATATGTACATAGTTTAATTCATTCATGTTTTGCTGACACGCGATTAATATACTTAATTTTGTACTTTTTTATTTCTTTTTGTGTTATTATTTTTTTAAAAACTAGTAAACTTAATATTTTTTATATTCATTGTATTATTTTTATGCAATCATAGATTAAGTTCACTAATATTATAATGAGGAAAAGTATGTTTGTTTGTTTGAATTGAATATACTCCGAAACTAATGGACGGATTTTTAAAAATCTTTTGCCAGTAGAAACCTACATTATCCTTGATGAACACATGCTATAAAACAATTAAAAAAGTTAGGGGTCCGTATGAAAACTTCGATAATGTAACCCAAAGTGTGAAAAATATACCAAAAAAATCCTTATATTGCGTACGCTGTGGAAACTATTGACAAAGAGCAAAATAATGTACTACAGTTTTAATGAAGACAGTAATATCTACAAAAAAAATGTGATACTATAAGTCTAACTTATTACATTTATGTCACATAACTACTTTTTCATGTTAAAATATACAATTATAACGCTGAAAGATCCATACATCGCGTACACTGTGCAAACTATTGGAACAAAAAGATTTAATACTACAGTTTTATTGAAACAGTGATATCTACAAGATAGTCTAGGATACTATATGCCTATTTATTACAGGTATGACACGATAACTACTTTTTCATGTAAAAAAATGTAATTGTAACGCCAGTACAAACTAGGCCACATTATTAGTCTTAATCCTTATTTACTCGAATAATAAAACCTGTCCCTTTGAAAATTCAGGCAGGCATATGTCCATCAGTGGATGTTCTGACGACTGAGATGATGATCATATTTTTTTATGTGAGTCCCACTTGCTTTTGGCCGTCATTGACTATTTCTTATATTTTTGTTTTTTTACTTCAGCGTGTGACCCACACTAAGTAGAGAATAGTTTATGGGCCATAAGTCACCACTATTAAAATAACTGGTTTCATATAAACGTTTATGAATTTTTACATAAACGATTAGAAAGTAGCAATGAAATTGTAAAATGAAATGAACACTATTAACATAACGATTTAGTATTAGGTAATTATATACGTTGAAAGATGTAAATTAAATTACAGTTCAAGGTTTCTTCTTGGAGATGAGATAGAAACATTAGACATAGAGTTAGAATCAGAACTAGAAATTTTGGAGTCGTGTCCATTAGTGGTTTTATCAATATTCGACCTTGAATGGATATGAGGCTGAGGCTTTATATAACATCTACTCGTATTTGTTTGGTTGAGGCGACAGGTGACCGAAATGCTGGCGCCTACTTTAAGCGAAAACTTAGCATTGCCATCCAGCGTGGCAATGCCGCCAGCGTTTTGGCCACTTTTCCCCTCACCATGGGGCTTGTAAATTAGTTTTTATTTTAGTTTTAATACTTTGTAAATAATATTAAATAAACAATTAAACCTTACACCTAGTCAAATACTAACGGCCTCAGGACGCTTCTTTTTTAAAAAGAAAGACAAAATACTTTTTATACGTCTAATCCCTTCAAGAGGCAACTTAATTCTAAATTACAAAATTATATTCGTCAGTCACCGGACACAGAAGACCACTCGCTTTATCTTGTATTCGATTTAACACAACGCAACGGTGCACTATCGTGTAATGCTTAATCAGCACGGATAGTGATTGTGTTGGGTTCTGGTCGCATGACTTCTCCCCCCTGAGATTCGAAATTATCCGAAGGATTCGGAGAATTTCGGAATTTACATTTAAAACCCATTTTCTTAAGTCTAATATATAATATACCCACTAAAATAATGACAATAATTAAATATAACCCAATGGTCCAGACACTAAAACTATAAAGTCTAATTTCACTCATTTTATCTTCACTTTCACTTTTCATTGTTTTAACCGCCATCTTTATACTGTCCAGATCTATATCTTCTAATTTTACTGGTTTCATTTCTTCGGGTTTTAAGTTAATAATATGTGGTAGATTTACAATAGGTACTTGCTTAATTTAATCTTAAATACAGATTTTCAATTTGGTGTGGTCTTAGTCTAAGAGAGAATCTGCCAATTTTGACTTCACATAATATATCTTCCAATGTTACAATGTATGTTTCTTGGATATTTTGCTGGAAGACTTCGTTTATGCATATCCTTTGAAGAAGCGTTTTCAATCTTGAGAATACGATCCAACGGTTTGGCTGGATGCGTTGTACTAGAACATCTTCTAAAATGACTGATATCAGCGTACATGAACTGGTGTTATTGGAATATTTCATTAAATCAGAAACACATGTATCCTCCATAAACTGGGATGTGGAGTCTTCAAAACACACAAAGTTGGTTGCCGCAATCAAGTAGCACGGCTGGGCGAGTGGTTTGGAGGATAGTCCTTTCACTATCAGATATGGATATTTCGGTAGGATGATGTAGGTCTTGAGGTTATGGGTAATAGGGAGTGGGTACAATTTGTAGTACATAATATATACCTTTTTAGTAATCAACGGGATTTCTAACAAAAACGTTAACTGATTTTGTTTGAAAAAAGCTTTTATACTAATGCTTTGTTAAATTTTTACAAGGTTTTCCTGATTTACCTTAAAAACATTTTTTTCTGTTTTCTCTATGTCCTCAAGTGTAGCTAATAAATCATCGGATTCAATAATAGATTGGTGTAGAGTTTCCAGTTTACTGAAAGCAACGGCAGTTTCTATATCGTTCATCTTGCCAGAAATAGTTTGAAAGTTATGCAATATCAAAGAGTACGTGTCTATTATTAAATTACTGAGAAAGTTCCAGTTAGTTTCCCGCTGTACATTTACTAGATCGTTTTGAATTTCCTTGAGTTTCTTATCAAGCTGAATAACGTTTCTGTGAATTGCTTTCGTAATGTTAAGGTAAGGCGGAAAAATCAACTCCTAGCACCAGAATCAAAATTAGAAATAGTAAAAAGAGGGCCTCACTGTCGAACAATAAAAATATATAATAAATTGCCACTTGATCTAAGAAACGAAACAAATCAAAAAAAGTTTAAGCTAAAACTCAGAGATATATTAACAAAGAAATGTTATTTGTTGACGAATTTTTAGTAGATAAAAACGTTTTACACTCACAATGATTATCTATATTATATTTATTTCTGTTTTATCTCATTTTTGATTAGATCCTAGATATGGGTATACAATTAATTTTTCACGCTTAATTGAATTAGATAATGTAAGTACCTCATAAAATTTGAATTTACAATATTTATACACCTATTTGAATTTGATGACATAATATTTATAATTGTGACATTTAATTTTATTTTGATTTGTATATAAACATAATGAATGAATAATGTATAGTGGAATAAATAAATAATATAATGAATAATGTAGCTATGTAGACTTTATAAGAATAATTTAATGAACTAGGTACATTCTGTTTGCTACACCCTAACAGGGTATGTATTTGTGCTATATTGTATAAATGCATGATGCAATGAATGAATAAATAAATAAATAAATGTTACTAAACCTTTCAACAACTTCGGAGATCAGAGTTACCTCTCTATTCTCAACTGTTTGTTTTAATTTAATATTCTCAATCAATTGATCATAACGCTTAGCGTCTTCGCCGTCCAAGTTTCCGATTATAATTTTAATCAAGGACCCTAATGGATTTTGGATACCTCTTTTTATCCTATAACTTGGAACTAATTGTTTATACTTATTTATAGTCTGATTCATAATATATTTTAGCTGAAATTTAAAATAAGAGAAAACCAATTTAATATAAGTTTCATTATAATTGATATCTATCAAGTTTTTCAAGGTCAGAATACTTGTCAATATTAAAGGTCAAATCGTCAGAAAGCAAGTTAAGGTCTAGTACTCTAATTATGGTCCATTTATCACAACTGGCGACCGCTGTTCCCTCCTTCACAGGTAATAGCCCTGGAGAGCCTTCAAGTGACTGCAGTTGAAGGGCCTGGAGTAGGGTCGCTGTCATCAGGACCAACACGACGTCCGGGATGCGTCTGTGAAGGATGTTCAATATCTTTAATTGGGGCTCTAGTTTCACGATTCTTTGTTATTACTGGGATTATGTTTCTATCTACCATGCCCGATACTATCGCTTTGTCATACCTATGTTTATCTTTACTCCGGCGAACATTTGTTCCCTTGCAGTACACTACATCTTCAGTTGTTATATTAAATTCTGTTTCACCTCCTCTTTTGATTTTAGCCTCTTTTTTGGTTTTAACTATCTTATCAGTTATATTTTTATACAGACAATGAGTTCTCTTTTTGTGATCACGCATTAGTACTTGCACGTATTCCTTATCGTAATTGACATCAAAAACATCCTTTGATTCCGTATGACCAAACACCACTTCGAAAGATGTTAAACCTGTCACGGAATGGATGGTGTGATTATAGGCCATAACGGAGGAAGAGTCAGTGGATTTTTGTTCGTATTTCTCGAGTCTATATATTTAAATTAGGGTTGAATGAAACCTCTCCACAAGGCCCATCGAGTTGGAGTTGTTGGGTGTTCCTAAGTGTAAATTCATTTTGTAAAAGTCCAATATTTTTTTTATTAAACAATTGTTGAATTCTGTACCTGAATCACAGCTTAATTTTCGTGGGGTTCCATATAGAGAGAAATATTTTATGAGCGCTCTGACTACTTCTGGTGCAAACTGGTTACACACTTCGATCGCTTGTCCCAGTTTACTAAACGCATCGATGATTGTAATAAAGGATTTTCCTTCGATTTTAAATAGGTCGATGAACAGTTCTTGAAATGGCCTATTTTGTGTTTGAGTCAGGGTGATTGCTACTTTGTGAGGTTTTCGGTCGTATTTCATTTTTTACACAACTCGCACGCGTTAATAATAGCGGCTGCTGTGGTATCCATGTTTGGCTAGTAATAATTTCTTTTTACATGAGACACAGTTGCCTTGATTCCTTCATGGTATTTTCCTATTATACTTCTCTGCTCGTCTTCATTCTCCAGTACACTACTCTCTCAGTACATTCTAGAATTTTAACTGAGCCTTTCTTAGAGAGCTTTATTACTGCACTTGCAAACACTGCTCTATGCTGTTTGTCCTCAAAATATATAAAATATTTGGTCTTAGGTCTGATGTACCTTTTCAGGAAATTTATGATTAAGTCAGGTCGATTAATTTGTAAATGGATTTCTAAAATTGATTGTTTTTTATTAGATATGTTTTTGACTGCAATATCACTTTTGAACCATGTGCAGACTAATATTTGGTTGAGTTAGTATCTCGAGCCGAATGTAACGTTTCGGTATTATTGGATTCCGAAGCGGAAATGATACCACTCGAAGGTGAGATCGAATAAGGCGAGTCTATTTAAGTCGGGAAGTATATAAGTTCCTTCAGAATCCTAAGAAGCCGTTTTGGTTTCTTCCGAATCTATCAAGGCAGTTACAGTCTTTTCAGAACCAGATAAGATTGTCTCAGTTTTCTCAGAGTCTAATGACACTGTTATAGGACTTGTTACACAACACTTTTTTGTCGAACACTTTTATTTCCTCTTTTTCTTCCTAGATCTGCTATCTTTTGAACATCATCGTCGCAATGATTTTGCAAATCTCTTTCATCTTAATTCACTTCCATAGATTTGTTATCAACATCACTGCCTAATGCGTTTACTTTTACTCTGGAAAGTGCATCCGCATTGGTGTTTTGGCGGCCGTTCTTATAGATCACGTCATAATTATATTCCGCAAGTCTTAAACGCCATCGAGTTATCTTGCTGCTCGGCTCTTCAAATGAACTGAGCCATGCCAGTGGTCGATGATCAGTATAGATCGTAAACTTTTTACAGTATAGATATGGGCGGAAATGTTTAACAGCCTATATAATTGCCAAGGCCTCCTTTTCAATCGTGCTGTACCTACTCTCAGCATCCGAGAATGTTGTTAAAATATTGTATTTCTTCACATTTCATATTATCAACGCAAAGGTTAGACATGACATCTTGAATGAAGTTCGAGTTCACTTTTTAATCTCTATACAATATAACTATGATTAATTGCGGGTAGCATTCCGTCGGTAGTTGTAGAAAAGTTTATATGGTTTACGTCTGCTGGCATGATCGTCTTTGACGTGTATTGAAGCGGGAAATTTGAGCCGCGACATACTCCGCCCCGTTGACAGACCATCGGTCTTCAACCATGCATATCTTCGGGTTTCGGGAGAGGGCACAATCTAACAAATGATCGCCGTACGCTGCCTCTTGATGTGAGAAGATCTGCAACTCGGTTAATGTTGAATTCATTTCAGGTCCCGTGAATAGCCTGGTTACTCTCCCAAGTCTCCAACAAAGGGGAGCCAAATTGTCTTCTTTGATTAAGACTAGATCGCCTACATCAAGACTTGCAGAATGTTTAGTTCATTTTTGTCTCTGCTGTAGTTCTGATATGTACTCCTTCTGCCAACGAAGCCAAAAGTGTTGGCGTATTTGATCCAGTCTTTGATACCTTTGTAGCTTGTTCGGATTGACGTCATGTAGTGCAGGTGATGGGAACGTCGTCAACGGCCTTCCGATCAGAAAGTGTCCTGGAGTGAGGGGAAGGAGGTCGGAAGGATTGGACGACATGGGACACAATGGACGGCTGTTAAGTATTGCTTCCACTTGTGTGAATAAAGTTTGAATTTCCTCAAAGGATAAATGACTATTGGCAATAATTCTAGTTATGTGATGTTTAGCGGATCGGACTCCAGATTCCCACAGGCCTCCATGGTGAGGCGAAAAAACAGGGATGTTCGAAAATCTAATACCTTCCTGCGCAGCGAAGTCAGAAAGAGAGTCATTAATTGGTTTTAGAAAAGATCCTAATTCTTTGGCTGCAGCAGTGAAGTTTCGACCGTTATCAGAGAATATCTCAGCTGGTTTACCGCGACGCGAAATGAATCTTCGAAGTGTCATTATGAAGTCTTGCATGGACAGACTACTAACTGCTTCCAAGTGAACACATTTATAACGCATGTCTACAAATATGCACAAATAGCATTTGATTTGTCTTGCTCCACGTCCTTTACGATTTAAAATGTAGAAAGGACCTGCATAGTCCAAACCTACGAATGAAAATGGAAAATCAGGCGTGATTCTTTGAACTGGGAGATTTCCCATTTTTGGGAACAATGTTTTACCTTGAAACGCAATTATGTACTGTGTTGCGAGCTAAACGTCTTCCGTTTATAGGCCATATAGTCTCCCTAACAGTAGCTAATAATAACTGGGGACCAGCATGTATTTGTCGGATATGTTCGCGAGCAACATAATATATTTTTGTTAAGTGATGTGATGAATCAAGAACTATAGGGTGCCTCTTCGTGTATGAGCATTTAGAAGCGTCTATCCTGCCACTAAATCATTTTCTAGAAAAAGTGACGCCGACAATAATTTGGATTTATGGTTTAAAGGTAAGTTTCGTTTTAACATTTTGTATTCATTTGGAAAAGATTCGAGTTGAGGCATAACACAAAGCTGATCGAATGAATCTTGTAGTTCAATGGCGGTCAATACACGAAGTCGCTTTTTAAAACTTGAAAAATTTATTGAAACTTGAAAAAATTTCTATTTTTATGACAGGTTCTGCGATGACACCAGGGCTAGACTGGATGGACTTCACTTCAGGTAAGTCACTTTGAGTTTAATTTTTTTTTAAGATATGGCCATTCACTTTCATCTTTAGCTAGAAAGGCTGGACCATGCCACCACATATCTAAGCCTTGCAACTGTCTGGGATTAATGCTTCTAGAAATTATGTCAGCTGGGTTTTGATCCGTGGTTGTGTAACGCCATGATGATGGATCTGTTGTTTCTATGATTTCACCGATACGATTAGCAACAAATGTCTTTAAATTTCTAACTGGGCTGTATATCTATGCAAGCACCACGCTGGAATTGCACCAATAAACAACGCGCGCAGGTTTATATTTTATAGATTCAAGTACACATTTAGTTAATCTGGCTGAAAAAAGGGCGGCACACAACTCTAACCTAGGAATTGTCATGGGTTTCAAAGGTGAAACCTTAGATTTAGCACACAACAAATTAATGGTGACTTCTTGATTGTTATTTGTTGACTTAAGATAGATACAGGATCCATAAGCACCCTGTGCTGCATCGCTGAATGAATGGATCTCTACAGCTGTCGGGTTGTCGCAAAGCACATTTCTGGGTATTTTTAAATTTGAAAGATAATGAGTGTTGTTAGCAAATTCATCCCAATGTTTTTTGGTGTCTTGGGGAATCGGCGTATTCCAATCGACTTTCAGTAGCCACAATTTTTGGAGAAGCATGTTTGGTTTTATAGTACACGGACTTAAAAGCCCTAAAGGATCATATATTCTGAATGCATTGGACAGAATCGATCGCTTAGTAACATTGTCATTTTGTATATGTATGGGTTTAAATGGAAAATGTAAATGATCTTCGTTAGGGCTCCACCCCAATCCAAGAGTATTTGAGGATTCGCTAAGGATAAGCTCATTGTTGGTTGATTTATGTTCAATATTTTCGATAAAATTCGGTAAGTTACTTTTGTATTTACGCAATGGAAAACATGCCGATTGTAATGTTTCAGAAACTGACTTTTGTATGTGACGTAATTCTTCCTCACTATTCGCGCCGGTGATCAAATCATCGACATAGAAATCATTTTGAATGACTGATTTAATCTGACTGTCCCTACATTCCTCTCCGACTTGCCACAAGCACCTTGTGCTCAAATATGCCGCACTTGCTGTACCGTAAGTGAGGACATCTAAACATAAGGTTTGTATAGGAAGTGACTCATCTTCTCTCCACAATATCAGCTGTAAATTTCTATCGTCAGGGTGTACTTGTGTTTGCCTGTAAGCCTTTTCGATGTCAGCGCAAAGTAAAAATTTGTACTGCCTTGATCTAATTAAAATGGAGAAGAGCGAGTCTTGTACATTTGGGCCTACCATGAGTATGTCGTTAAGTGAAACTCCGGAGGAAGTGGGTGCTGAACCGTCAAAAACAACTCTTATTTTGGTTGATTCACTGCCTTCGCGGAACACGGCGTGATGGCACAAAAAATATCCTGGCTTAGGATGCGGATTCGATGCAACTGATAGATGACCTAATTGGTCATACTCCCGCATAAACTGTGTGTAGTGTAATTTCAAGTCAGGATTTCTACGAAATCGTTTCTCTAGGTTGAGAAGGCGTTTTTTAGCCATAACGTATGAATCGCCCAAACAATCGGGACTTTGTTTCAATGGAAGTCTAACACAAAATCTACCTGTGCTTAAGCGGCTAGTAGTTTTCATGAAATACTCTTCACACAAATTTTCTTCATTACTCATATTATATTTCTGTGGAATTTCTTCGATTTCCCAAAATTTTGTTAGAATCTTGTCTATGTTTAACTGTTTGTTGTATGATTGGTCGTGCGACTGATGGTTTGAATGAGTGTAAGAGTCATTAGCTGACTGGCTATAAGATTGATTGTTGAATCCAATTGAATTTGATACTGGTTGTATGATTGATCACTTGATTGATTGAACGAATGGTTTGCTTGTTCGTTGTGTCTCATATGATCGTCTGCATGATTGTACCAGTTATTTGTTGTATGTTTGTTTGTATGTGTCGCTGTGTGTTTGTTTGTATGATTGAGCAATTTGTCGTATGATTGATTATATGAATGATCGAATGAATGATTGCATTGTATGTATTTTGCTGAGCTCGTATGGATAGGACCGGCTATTATCCAGCCTAGCTTAGAGTTGATAAGCTTGGGATTTCTAGGCCCTAATGATTGTGTTTCAGGACAAATGATGTCCCAAAATACGTCAGCCCCAAGGAGGGCGTCAATCTTCGCTGGTTGATCAAAATTAGGATCAGCCAGCTTTATGTTTTTTTGTAAGTTTATATTTTGTATGTTTATAGGAACTCTTGGCAGTTCACCTGTCAGCTCTTCGAGCACTAAGCAAGGTAAAGTAGCCTTGTAAGGATTATGTCTAGAATGTATTTGTATCATTGATCTTTCAATTACCTTGTTGCATGAATTGTTACCTATTCCAATGACATTTATTGCGTCTATAGATTGTGTGTTTAACTGTAGTTTTTCTTTCAGGTTTCTACTCACAAATGTGGATTGACTGCCACAGTCTAGGAGAACGCGAACCGTTTCCGTCGCATGCGTCACTGGATTAGACACTTCTATGGTCGCCGTGGATAGGATCACTTCACTGAGAGTCTGCTTGGAAAAATTTACAACCGGCTCAGTAGAAGAAGAAGGGATTGCGGTCACTACACCTGGATGAATGACTGTAGCATGTCTTAAATTACAAATTCTACATGTCCCTGAACGACAAACTGAAGTTTGATGACCTTGTCTGAGACAATTACTACATAAATTGTGTTTTTGAATCTCAGCTAATTTCTCGCTAATGTTTTTATTTTCAAATACAGAACAATCGTAAATGCGATGTGCATCCTTGCAAATGATGCACGACAGTTTTTTTTGTGTAAATTGATTCATACTTGTGAATGTTTTTATAGACTGATGTCTGTCTTGTTTATTATTGTTATTCCAACCTTTATTATTGAAGTTCTGACTGTTTTGTACGTTTGTATTTTGTTTATAGGTACTGTGGTTAAAACGTGGAGTAGCGGATTGCAATGTGTTAGGTCTATCATGCTTATTGCGATTTATCGCTTCGAGAACATCAGCTCGATCAGTTAAAAATTGGTTGAATTGATCTAAGTTTGGAACTTCCTCAAAAGTGTTACGAAGTTCTTCCCACTTTGTTAAAGTGTTACTGTCTAGTTTAGATGATAATATATATATAATCAGCGTGTCCCACTTGTCTGTAGGTTCGCCTAAGCTAGCCAATGCACGTAAGTTTTTCATTACATGATCTACAAGAAATCGTAAAGAACGCTCCGATTCGCGTGTGATTGGTTGTACATTAAATATAGCATTCAGATGCTGACTTATAAGAACTCGTTTGTTGTCATACCTTGAACACAATAGTGTCCACGCGTTCGCATAATTCGATGAAGACACTTCGAGATTGCATATAACGCGGGCAGCATCCCCTTCGAGATAACTGATTAAATAATGAAACTTATGAATGTCAGTTAAATTAGTGTTATTATCGACGAGAGCCAGAAATGCATCTCGGAATTGAGCCCAACGGAAATAAGATCCATCAAATTTTGTTATTTCAATTTTCGGTAATTTGAATGTTGATGAAGTCTTATCATGACAGTGAGAGCAAGAGCATGAAGTTTCTAACACCTCAGACTTGCGTCGAGTTTGTATATGTATGTTTGCATCTTCTATTAAAACCTTGGCTCTTGCCATGTAAGAGACAATATCTTGTTCGATGCTTTCTCTCTCATCTATCTAAGTATCCAAAAATTCGGAATTCAATACCTCTATTTCAGTTTGTAAATTATCAAACTTGACACCCAATGACTCAAATTTACTTAATTTAAAATTTAGTTCGGCCAATTCTAAGTTACTTAGCTCAGCAGATTCTAAAGATGCAAGATAATTTTTAAATTTTGTAATTTGACCTTTAATAGAGCTACGTTTTGTGTTTAACTCTTTGAGTTTTACACTACATTTTAATGATTCTGTAGCCATGGTATAAGATGATATATACTATATACTAGCAATTATTTATGTAAAAAGTAGTAAGTTTAGTTTTAAAGATGAATAAACTGACAAGATATAAATGTAATCAATAGTCAAGTTTGGCTCGTAGGTAAATCGTGTAAGTAATTTATTATGGCAAATATTATTTTATATATTGTATGAAAACGTTAAATTCTTTTTGACACATAACGAATGATGTATTTACAGTATTTACACAGATACTTATGAACTATTGACAATTTACCTGATTTTGAAATGATTTTATTCAAATGACCTTTGGACTTGCCTAACCTTTGCGCGATATGAATATGAATTTTGCTAGTTGCGCACTATTTTGTATTTAATGATGGTATGAATTTTGTATACAATTACTCTGTGCCTTTATTTGAGACTTTAGACACACTGTGGAGGCAATAACAAATGATTCAATAGTAATTATGTTTAAGTTGGATGTGGTGAAGGTTAAAGGAAGGACAGTTACAAACGGTTACAAAAAGTACAAAAGGTACTTGTTCCCGCTGTGATTCCCGTGATCTTGTCGAAGTCTTACTGCTCTTGCTTCGCTGCCAGATGCTGCCGGTGTCTGTTATGGTATCCCCTTTGTCTTCAATTAAGTACTGGATTGAGATATTTCACGAATGCTTCGATTGCAACGCCGTTTTCTTGATGCAACTTGGCACGTCGACGAAGTCCATGAAAGGTCGACAAAAAAAAAACTTATGTCTTCGCGAGACACTGCGAGTTTCTATGATTGTAATGAAACCCGAGAATGTTGTAAAAATATTGTATTTCTTCACATTTCATATTATCAACGCAAAGGTTAGACATGACATCTTGAATGAAGTTCAAGTTCACTTATTAATCTCTATACAATATAACTATGATTAATTGCGGGTAGCATTCCGTTGGTAGTTGTAGAAAAGTTTATATGGTTTACGTCTGCTGGCATGATCGTCTTTGACGTGTATTGAAGCGGGAAATTTGAGCCGCGACAGTCCGCTATATTGGGCAGTGGATACTTGTAGTCAGTCGTAATGTCATTTAAACGTCTAAAGTCTACTACCATACGCCATTTAGCTTCTCCGGAAGCGTCCATTTTCCTGGGAACCAAGTGAACTGGGGCGTTCCACGGAGAGTGTGACTCCTGGATCACATTTTCCTTTAGCAGTTTGTCCACTTGTCTGTTATTCTCCTCATTCACCGCATGTGGTTGTCAGTAAGGTCTCACAAAAATAGAGTCTTCATTTGTTGTTCGCATTTGGTGTTTGACTTTATTTGTGAAAGATAAAAAAACCTTGTCACTATAAAAGATGTCTCTGTATTCATAACACAGCTTACTGATCGCATTTGTCTCTTCAGTATTCATGTGGTCAAGTCGTAATTTTTCTAAATTTTCAATTAAGTAATCGTCAATGTCCATTATCAGTTATAACGTTTACGTCACAAGTTTGAGGTTCATATTGTGTTACCTTAATCAGCTGGTTTACCTTTAATGTAACTGGTTTTTCCAATGAGTTTTGGATAACCGTATATGTATGTCCATTGAAACAGCTAACCAATGCAGATGGCATTCTAACACCACCTTCAAATTCCTTGAATTCCATGATGCCTATTCCATTATGCATGTTTGTCGGCAACCTTACGCGGGTTTCAGATTGAGGCTCCAACTTTACATTAATTTCTGGATTATATATGAATGGAATAGCCGTGTTTCGTGTATGTATAACTTGATTTTTCATGTCTAAATTGGCATCAATTTGTGCAAGCAAATCTGAGCCAATCAGACCATCATAGTCTGCGTCAACTTCATATACATAGAATGTATGTTCTTGAGAACTTCTAAATGATTTTTAAAGTGGGATATGGATTGCCTCACCATGAGAACTTCTGACGTTAGTACTCACTACTTCGAATGGAACTGAAAATTTATAATCTTAGAAGTACTCATCAACCTTATGAGGGCTTATAAATGACCGCGAGCTAATCTCGGGCAAATATATATATGGTAATTTTGCAAAGTTGTCACAATTAAGGTTTATTATTTTGGAGTGTCCTTGTCGGAGGCTAGTTTGTAAAAATTTTCGTCATTGTGTGTGTCCTCATAATTTTCAGGCATATCGACTGTGTAGTCGCCTTGTTCGTAATAATTGTCATAATCACAGTAGTCATTTTCACAATATACATCTATCTCATTATGATATAGAGCATTAGAACGAGCAGCAGGCAATGTTGTACGCATCGTAACGTCTGTATTGTCGTATCTCGGTTGGGGTGGTATTCCAAACTCAAATTGGTTTTTTTGTGGTTGGAACGCCTGCCTAGGTGGACCTTGACCAAAATAAGGTCTATAACCTTGAGGTCCGGTAATCGCGGGTCTGTAACCTTGTGTCGCACCGAATCTAAGACCTTGATTGGGAATACCAAACTTGAAATTTTGTTGTGGCTGTTGAAACTGTTGTGGGTGTTGAGGTCTAAAGCCGGATGTGTGAGGTACCCCGAACTTAAATTGCGGTGCCTGCTGTGCTCCGTAATTTAAATTATGTGGGGGATTTGGTCTGACCTGACTGGGCATACCGAATCTAAAACCTCCTTGGTTTTGTGGAGTGACGTTAGCCGAGAAATATGGTTTTAAACCGAATTTGTCTACGTAAGGATTATGAGAGGATGATAGCTGCGGTTTGCTCGTCCCCATACGTAACATTATGTTGCGAGCATTGTACTAAAATTGGAACTTGACCACTTCCAGTACCATGCTTAACGCTTCTTCTAGTGTTCTGCTACCTTTGAGCCTAACTATCCTAATCAAATCTTCTGGCAGGTTATAAAGGAACACATTCATAACCATAATATCGTTAACCGGACGAATGTGTATATTTTCTTTATGAGTAAATTTCTATATGTAGAGTATTACTCATAAAGAAAATATACCCATTAGTTCATCTGGTCCATTCAATCCATTTCTGGATTTGACCATAACTAGAACCGAAAACAAACTGGATTTCCAAATTTTTCAAAAACCGACTCACACAGACGTAGTTATACCTTTTTCTTCTTGTCATCCCATACAACACAAATTAGCAGCCTTTCGCTGCTATGTTCATAGATTATCTACAGTTCCTCTGTCAACAGATAACTATAAAAAAGAGCTAAATATAATTTACCAAATGGCAACATCTAACGGTTACAATGCAGCAAATAGTCGATCGCCTAATTCAAAATAAGCAGCGAGATAGGGTTCGTTCATTGCTTTGTGCATGCCCTCCGGAAAAAATAAACAAATATGTTTATGTAGTTTGACCTACATGGGCCCCGTCTCACAAAAAATTGCCTACATACTCAGGAAAAATAACATCCACGTGGCCTTCCGAACAGACCAGAACTTACAACATATTTGTAATGGAAAAGATCGTCTTGAGGATGGAAAAAAGTCGGGTGTTTATAAACTGGTCTGTGACGATTGTAACGGTGTTTATGTGGGTCAGACAGGCCGTACTTTTGATATTAGATTTAAAGAACATGTTTCAGCTTACAGGAATGACCACCCTGGCCAGTCTCACTTCGCTAAACATTTACTCGATACCGGTCATACGTTGCGCAACAACAACACTTTTAAGATTTTACATGTTTGTGAAAAAAGCTTTCGGTTGAGTGTGTTGGAACAATTAGAGATTATAAAACATAATAATAATAATCTTACACTATTGAATGACCAAACTAACATGGTTTCATCTCCATTATTGCGTATATTTTCCCAAAATACGTCACCAACAACAATATAGCAGCGGCCGGCGCGCGTGCAGTGAGTCACAAGGTGGCGGAGTCTGCATGCTATATAAGCGGGCGATTTTGCGTTGTTCTCTCACTGTCGGTCTAGCGCTCGACGAGTCAACATCTCCTGAGGATGCCTCGTGTAGAGGCGAAACACGTGTCGATTCGGTTTTGGTTTGTTTGGGGTTTCTTGTGTTTTTTATTTTGTATTCTTCCTATTAGCATTTTATGCGAGAGGGAGGGTGGTGCACGCCCCCAAATAGGCCAAAATCATTGTTTTCTTTTCAGCGGAAGTGTCACTAAATATTTTTTAATATCGTTTTTTGATAATGGATTTCCGCAAAGTAACGCCTGAATCAATAACTTATCTATAATCATGCTATTTTTGGTCTAATGCTCGGTTTTGCGTTCGAGTAAGGAGCGGCCAAAAGTGGCCAAAGTGCCAAAATAACGTTTTTGATTTTTACGAACGCTTTAACAAAAAAGCCAACAATAGCAACGCCACAATGCCCTTATGGCTACACGAACGCACCTAGCACGCGATTTGACATCTCGATACACTAGACATGCTCGGCGATAGAGTCGGCATGTCATCCGTCTTTGTTGTTCACGAATGTAGTGAAGCTAATCCGCCATCATCACGGAGGTGAAACATCAATCTAGCGTCTTGAGTGAATCACCCGCAATACTTACATGTTATTTTTAAACACAACATAACAAATATTTTCGCCTATATATCCTTGAAGAATAGAAGATAATTTTATAAACGATAAAATATAAATACATAGAATATATTATGTACTGATACTTTTCCTCATAATAATCACCACCTATCACCACGAAGGTGAAACCGCGGGGCGGTAACATCAGTCTAGCGGTTTTGAGTGAATCGATACTTTTGCCAATTTATCCTCGAAAGGGTAAACAGCGGTGTTTTCAACGCCTACGAATCGCCATATATGTTTCTGGTCATGTGATCATGTATTAGGGGGCGACCCTATAGCCATTTACGGGGCACTGTTCCAGTCGCCGGACTGTTATTAAGAATATCTTTCTTGCTCAGAAAAACCCGATTACTGTCCAACCCCAGGATCGAACCCATGACCTCGAGGTTCCAAAACGGCACTTCCACCACTACACCAAGACTAAGCGAGCGAAGCCACTGGCGGGTCAGCTTGTCTAGATATCTATCATGGTTTTGTTTTTGCGACATGTGTAAGTAAACAAGGCTGAGTTCGAGGGTATCTAACGAACTACCAGTAACACAAATTCGGTCAAAATAATATAGTACTTAATTGAGTAGTCAGGTGAAATCAATGCTTTATCATTGTTAGATCCATGTAACACTACGTTATAGTTAATGTCAGCCAAAGTTTTACACTGCCCGTACTACCCATCTGAACATTTTAGATATCAAAACGCAACATTTGGTTGTCATCGTCGTACGCCATCTATGATCGACCTTTGAAAACAACAGGCAGAGCCATCTCGGTTATTGTATGGCACTTATATTAATAGGATAGATTTGTAGGGAAAGCACCACTTCAGCGTTTCCGACTTAAACCTTAAGCGGGATTTGAGACTGTTATGTTGACACAATGTAAATTACTTCTGGTAATAAAACGTTGCTGACGCTAACACTGGAGCTTAATTTTCGTTTGGCGTTCAACGAGAACAGAGGTTATCCTGTGTGGTTTAGTTTACGGATAAGTATGTACAGTTAGTTAATAAAACTGTATTATAAGTTTTGATATATATTAACGTTATGTTTGGTTTTATTTACAAGGTCAAAAACACCAGAAGTGAGTAGAATCACGTGACTCAAATCAAGCACAGAAAAGGAGTAGTGACTCTAGGTCTTCTAGCTGCGACCAGTGTAGAAGTGAAATGGATGGAAGAAAACACAAACAACGAAAGTCACCTTCAGTAAGTCAAAATGGTGTTATTATATTCTGTAACTCAGGAATTCGATCCAATTAAATCTAAATCCAATTAAACTCTGGAATTCGATACTATTTCTATTTCTTTATTTTGCTCAATGACAGCTTCTGTGAAAACTGGAAAGAGCGTCTTTTTAACAATATATGTATGCATTATTTTATAAAAATATGACGTTAAGATAATTGCATACCAATCACTGTTTTCGCGTTGTAGGTATTCAGCAAATGTATTGCTATCTCAACATTGCAAGCACTCCCCGCAACGGCGCGCGAGCGCGAGCATCTGTGTGTGTGTGTGCGCACACATCTAAACTCGTTAACCTTCGTGGTGATAGGTGGTGATGGAAGTGTGAGGAAAAGTATCCTATTAAAATACCGTTCGAGTATATATATTCTATGAATTTATATTCTATCGTTTATATAATTATCTTCTATTCTTCAAGGATATATAGGCGAAACTATTTGTTATGTTGTGTTTAAAAATAACATGTAAGTATTGCGGGCGTGAGGGCATTGGTGGCGTTGCTATTGTTGGCTCTTTTGTTAAAGCGTTCGTAAAAATCAAAAACGTTATTTTGGCACTTTGGCCACTTTTGGCCACACCTTACTCGAACGCGAAACCGAGCATAAGACCAAAAATAGCATGATTGTGCTGTTAAATAGATAGCTGTCAAAAAACGATCACATACAACCATGCTCCGGACATGGGTCGAAAATTGCACTTTTCGGTTGCATAAATAATAACCTTTTTTTTTGGCTTTGCGAACGGCGAACAAAAAGAGCCCTAAAGTACATTTTCATCCACATATTCCCAATTCGAACGCCCTTGTGAGCGTTTTTAGCGTCATTTTCGCCAACTTGGGGCTTTTTTTTTTTTGATGGGGGAAATGCTGTGCACTTCCCTTCAGCTACGGGGGCGACGGAAGGGGGCGTGTGGGGCTCAGACCCACTAAAACCCCCCCGTGAGCAGTCCTCCGCCAAGGTGGGGCAAGACAGGGTCGCGCTGGCAGTCACCATCTCGCCCCAGCGGTAGGCCCGGATTGATCTTAACCGGGCCTCAGCGCATGTGAAGGGATGGCCTTGCTCACCAAGGCCACCCCTAGACGTGTAGGGCCGTGCAAACCGGCGAAGAGTCCCCCGACTATTCGCCAGTAACCTCACTACAGAGGAGGGAGGAGACTTGCAAACCGTCTCCTCCGTTCCCCCGGTCGTCTGCGCCGGAGCTGGTCAGCTCGGACATCGTTCTCCCTGATCCACTCCGCGGACTCCTTCTGCGTCATCACCGCTTCGCAGAAGGTGGCCATCGCCTGCCACGATCTCTCGCTGCTGAGCATGGAGAACACCACGCTCGGCAGGGAGAGATCTCCGCCTATTTTCGCTGAAAGCGTGTGCCGCTGCGGGCCACATGCAGCACACACTTCCAGTGTGTGGTGCGCCGTATCCTCCGGCGCACCGCACGCGTGGCAGGCTGGAGTCGCCTCCCATCTTGCGATTTGGTGCACGTACTTTCCGAAGCATCCATGTCCGGAGAGCACCTGCACCAATCGGAAGGTTAGCGACCCGAAAGGTCGTTTCACCCACCTCTGAAGGACCGGACGGATGGCCTCCACCGTCCACTGCCCAGGAACCGGCGGAGCCAGGTCCTCCTCCCACCGCCGCAATAGAGTGGCTCGCGCCTGCCGTCGCATGCATGTGACCTCCTCCCAGTTTGGGGCTGCTCCTTGGAATCTCCTCGCCGCCACGAAGTGGTAGACTTCGGCAAGGATTTCCGCCTGCAGCTCGCAGGGGGGATCACTGGCCAGCACGCATGCCGCCGTCCATGACACCGTCCGGTATCCGCGAATTGCCCTAGTCGCAATGACTCGCTGCGGACGTCGCAGCAAGCTCCGATTATTGCGACCGAGGGTGTCTACCCAGACTGGTGCCCCGTAAAGGGCCATACTCCGGATCACTCTGGAGTACAGTCAGCTATTCTTAACTTGGGGCTATTCGAACGAACTATAAGCTATCAGAAACTGACACATCTTTGACAGAACTCACAAAAAATAATTTTGAGAATCGGTTAACCTTATCGAAAGTTATGAGGTGACAAACATAAAAAAAATACAGTACAACAATAGAAGCAGTGCTGTACTGTTAGAATGTAGTGGTTTAGATGGTAGGTGGCATACAACTTCGACTATCTTTTCTACCGACTTCCAAAAAGGAGGAGGTACTGTTTTTTTTATGTTTGGCACCTCATAACTTTCGATAAGGTTAACCGATTCTCAAAATTATTTTTTGTATGAAAGCTGCTTCCCATGTGGTCCCATTTAAATTTCATCAAATTCGGTCGAGTAGTTTTTGATTTACACTCCCATAACTGAATAGAATGGAAGTTGGTATTAAATTTTTCAAATTGTACTTGTAACTTAACAATAAATATGTATTGAATAATATTAAATACATTACATATTGAATAGTTTCTAGTAGATAATAATTTCGATTGAGGGTTCTTTTTTTATTCATAAATTATAGAGCGTGATCTTTCCGTAGTGGAGTTTTAGTTTTAGAACTCAATTTTTATTACCTTATTTAACTATCACGGGTTTTAACTATCACACTGTTTTAAACTGTCACGGGTGTACAAGTAAGTTATATGATTATTAACGGGATATTTACCGTGGTAAGTTTGTGGAACATGTTGCATGTAACTACGCCGAAATATCGGGAGCTCATTCCACAACCTTACCACGGTAAATATCCCGTTAATAATCATATAACTTTAGTGAACAACCGTGACAGTTTAAAACAGTGTTTTGCAAGTAAATCCTCAAAATAAGATTTTATAAATTAATAAAAGAAGTACTTTTAATTGTTATTGTTTTTATTCCCTAATTTTGATTTAAAAAATTCCGATTAAAGAATTTTATATAAGTACTGTAATATAATTTCATGATCATATTTCATTGCATTAAATCCTTATTGTGTGTATTGTAATTATAAAAAAAATTATTGTAAGTACATGTGAATGTATCATTGTAAAATATGGATGTGAGCGCTCCTATAAAGTGATATTCTCACCAAAATCTCTAGTAAATTATAAAAAAAAATAAAGTTCGGGCGCCTGGAGCGACGTCACACAAAGATTATATATTTATTTAACTCACCTGTAATAACTTTTGATAGAGCCTTGGTTCTTTTGATCTTTAAGCGGGGGCAGATAAATAACTAAAAAAATCATTCAGATTCGTTTATCTTTATTGCCGGGAAGCACAAGCGTTACAACAGTTTACAGATTTATTTTAGGAAAAGTTTATTTGCGATAGCACAGAGTCTGAAGGACCCTGGCATATACCGGTTTATTAAAACTAGCCTGCACACTACTAATTTTGGTATTTTCGTCGCTGAAGGCGTACACCATTATTAGCTGTCGTTATTGTTGAACTATAATAATATAATTACATGGATTGGAAATATCATTACATGGTGTAACTATACCACCTCTCTTAAAAGAATAAACTACTCTCGTCATGTTTTGGCCAAATGATCGTCAACCCATACGTTATGTAAATATAAGTAACCTTGGTTCTTTTAGAGTTGTAGAGACTTTCAAGGTTATTAATGTGTGCGTATATAAGTAATAAAAATTTTGTTTGTTATATAAGATTGAGGGCCCCATCCATCGCCCACAACTATGAGTGCCATCCAATGTCTGCACCCCCTTGGAGGGGAAGGATAGATATAGGAATGGTTACCTTAGTGTATAACAATAACCATTCAACTCTGCTTGATGGAACTTCAATTCTGTTGCACTAGCCTTGACTAGTATTGTAGTAAAAGGACTAATTGTCCTAAGTTTGTAAATTGGCACACAACAGTGGCCTAGCAATCAATACGATTATAAATTGGTGTTCTGTTGCACTAGCCTTGACTAGTAATGTAGTAATAGGACTAATTGTCCTAGGTTTGTAAATTGGCACACAACAGTGGCCTAGTAATCAATACTCAATACGACTATAAATCGGTTATAGTTTTATACCTGTATTATAAATACAGTCAGATATATCTCCTTGCCTCACAAGATGAGATAAAAGATTATTATTTTGGGGTTCAACCCAATCTGGTTATTCATGATAGTAATCAAGAACCATATCATACTGAGGTTTATTACAACCAAACTGTTTAACAGTTAAAGAAAGTTAATTTCATCTTGAAATAATAATTAGTTCTATATGTTTCATATAAATTATTTTCTCACATAAAACTTAGTATGTGTATAGTTAAAGAATAATTCATTCTATAGTCACAAGTAACATCATGCTAGGGCTGAATAGTTTTATTCAGTTACTTGTAATAATATCAGTTCTCCTTTGTAATATATAGGAACAGAAGGGTAGGAAGTGATTAAATGGATTAGGGTAGGAATTCAACCTCCCGCGATCAATTAATATTAACCCAACCATAACTCGATGATGTCGTGTATAATGTTTGTAAATGGTTCAATAAATAAATAACTCTTTGGCCGAAGAGCATCCTTTATCGAGCCTATGTTCAGTGTGCGTAAATTTCTCAGCGGCGTGTATTGTACATACTTGCAGTCGAAGCTTTCCAAATTAAGCAATCATGCGAGGGAGTTTATTAATCCCGGGGGTTGTGAGGCCCCAAAATCGCAACTAGCTCAACATTTATTACATAATTATAAAAGCACTCCAGTCTGATGAATTTATCAAACTATTGTCAGGTTAAATATATCACAATTTAAATACTTGAACGAATTAACGAAGGAAGGACTTAGGGTTTCATAGTTAAGTTCAATTAACAAGAATCTAATTTAATCAAGTCAAAGGCAACCAGTATTATCACAACCGAATTGATTATGAAATATGATTTCCGAGTCTTGGCACTCAATAAATGATAATTGAACAGATACGCCTTAACTGCATTAACTTAATTACCCATCTTAAGAGACAGAATGATAACAAAGCTGGGCTGCAACACGTTACTTTAAAAGCAGGTTACATCCGGTTCCTGTTCATTTCTAACTCGTAAGTGAATCTATTTACGCTTAATTGCTTATCGATTAAAGATCAATATATTAAGTCAAGGCTATTCCATATATTCCCCATACATTCCTGTAAGAGTAATAAATTCCAAGCCAAGAACACACTGACCCCTAAGAGTCGCCTTATTTGCTGTAACTTTAAAAAATATCTTGTGATACCACCCACTGTTAAACTTAGGTAAGGTAGGATAATATTAACTATTCCGTAAAATGATTAAGTCTCCTTCGAAAAATCTATAACAAATGGTGAATACGTCAAACATACACATATTTATAATATTCCGCTAGATTAGGTAGTTTTAATTAATCGATGTGACAATCTCTGAAAATTAGTTAAATAAAGTTCAATATAATGTTCGTTTGACATACCTATATAAAGTTGTGTAACCATAAAACATAATATAAAATAATATCAAATAACAATGACCATCTCTGAAAGAAATTGGTTAAACAAAAGCACAAAAATTCCCTTGATATACAATAGTATTCCGCCTGATATACCTAGAAAGTAGTGATCACGTCAACATATACACAACTTAATATACAGCAAGATAATATAAAACATATATGTAAGCATCTCTGAAAAAAATGGATAGGCAAGTTCATCGTATTTCCTTGTTATACAATAAGTGACTTTGTAATTATTTACTGTTAATAAATTAAATGTAGGCAAAGTAATCAGTCACCTATTGTATTAATTAGGATTTCCCATATCGGTTAAGCATACACAACGTTTCATCTTGAGAAATGACAGTTATAGTAGAAATAATATAATTCAAAATATATATATATTTTTTTGTAAGACATTTATTTTAATTCAAATATATTTTTAATTTTATAGTACAACAGTTGGTTGTAAACAAAACCGATATGGTGAGTTTAAAATAACATGCCACAAACCTTCAAAGACTTCTTTTATACTGTGAGTCGTCATGTAATTTTGGAAATTTACCTAATAGTACCAATTGTTTAATGTGTTATGGTCGAGTTTTGTGTGGTACACAGGTGCGAAATAAAATGAACGTCCTCTCTTACTGATAGTTTGTATTGCACTGAACCAAATAAATGAATGCATTATTATGTAGGTTAAGTATTGAACATACCGCCCACCAAAAACAATAGTTTTTAACAAATTCAACAAAACAATATAATTTTAACACTTAGCAAAATACTTTTTTCGAACAATGGACTGTAACATTGACATTCTTACAAAATCTTGATTAATTTATTATTACATTATATTATTCATGCATATTTAAGGTTTCTAACTTCACTTCACTTCTATAGTTTATTTAGTCTTATCAAACATATAACCAACAGCACCGCCCACCATGGCTTAATCTTTGTCTGTTTCTTTAGGGAGTGGTATCAGCTTAGATAAAGGCCTTTTCAACTCATGATTTCCCTTGCACAGCACTGTCACCACTCGGACCAAATTATCTGCTCCTGGATGTAAATACTTAATTTTTCCGAGCAACCATTTTGTTGGGGGCATGTCCTCGTCCTTTATAACAACAATGTCTCCAATGGCAGGCGATGGAACTGTAACTTGCCATTTATATCTCTGTTGTAGCGTGTTCAAATACTCAGTTTGCCATCGGTGCCAGAAATCTTGTGTCATTCTTTGAATTAGTTGCCACCTAGTTATGAGGCTAACTTTCTTGTCTTCATACTGTATATCAGGGACGCTGATTAGGGGTTCACCCACGAGGAAATGTCCTGGAGTAAGTGGCGTGTCTGTACAATT
Organism: Selenia dentaria; assembly: GCA_917880725.1. Lineage (NCBI taxonomy): Eukaryota > Metazoa > Arthropoda > Insecta > Lepidoptera > Geometridae > Selenia > Selenia dentaria. Next base: position 3,319,155 of record OU862887.1, read on the forward strand.
GTCTATCTGACAAAGTGGTCGAGAATTGAGGCAAGCCTCAATTTGGGCAAGCAGCGTAGCCATTTCTTCATACGTGAGCTTCGTATCTTTGTTTATCCGCGTCAGATGCCTCTTGGCTGACCGAATACCTGCTTCCCATAAACCTCCGCCTGAAGGCATTTTTGGTGTTATAAAGTGGGACGTTGTCCCATCGTTGGCCAGCAGTTCTGCTATTTCCTTGGCCATGCTATCGAAACTCTTCTGGAACATGTCTCTTAATATTTTGGCAGCTCCTACGAAATTGGTGCCATTGTCGCTCCAAAGATTTAAGCAACGACCTCTGCGCGCTACAAATCTGCGAAATGCAGCTATAAATGCCTGTGATGTAAGATCTGTGACTGCTTCTAGGTGAATGGCACGGGTAGACATACATACGAATAAGCAAATGTATCCCTTTGTCGATTGGTGTCCGCGACCCTTAGCAGTTCTCATTAACACAGGGCCGGCGTAGTCAACTCCGCTATTAATAAACGCTCGATGCTGGTTGACTCTTACTGCAGGCAGTTGTCCCATAAACTGATAACTGACCTTAGCTTTGTCAATCACACATGTCTTGCATTGATGGACACATTTCCTTACAGCCGCTTTTAATCCAATAATCCAGTACTTGGTTCTTATGTACGCCATCATCATTTGTATTCCACCATGGAGCGTCTTAGTGTGAGCTTCATTGACTATCAATCTTGTTATATGCTGATTGGCAGGTATAATGATAGGGTGTTTAGTCGTTTCTGCTATTGAAGCGTTTTCTAAACGACCTCCAAGTCTGATCAATTCCCTTTCATCTAAAAAGGGTGATAGTGTGATAAGCGAACTTCCTTTCTTTACCTTTCCATCCTTCTTTAGGTCATTAACCTCCTTTCCATAAACTAAGTTTTGATAATATCTTATGCATTCTTCTAATATTGTTTCCATTTCGACTGGCGTAAGATATTTTTCTTTATTTTTCTTCTCTTTGCTCTTCAACATTCTTCTACAGTAAGCAAGTACTCTTTTCATTCTTGTTATAGTTGAAAATCTTTCCCAAATAGGCTTGTCTTCTAAGATTGTGTGGAACGATCCTCTCATTTCAAGTTCCGTTTGAGGTACCTCACATCTGTAAGCTGGTATATTTTCGTCCTTTAAGTATTTAGGCCCAGTCCACCATATCTCTAGAGAAGCTAGGTCGCTTGCTTGGACGCTTCTAGTGGCAATGTCAGCCGAATTCTCTTCCGACAAAACGTGAGCCCAACGGTCACTGTCTAGAACTCGTGTAATCTCTGCAACTCGATTAGCCACAAATGTTTTCCAGCGACTAGGATGAGATCGCAACCATGACAGCACGACCATCGAATCTGTCCAGGCAAATATTTTGTTTTTAGGAACACTTATTAATTCCGTGAGATCACTAATAAGCTCTGCTAGTAACGCTGCAGCGCAAAGCTCTAATTTAGGAACTGACAGCTGCTTCAACGGTGCAACCTTGGTTCGCGATGCAATAAGCGTTACATAGATGGTGTCATCTTCCACAATTCTTAGATAGGCAACAGCTGAATATCCAAGAGTAGATGCATCAGCATATCCGTGAATTTCCATGTTTATGTCATTTCTTAGCGTGGTTTTCAACCATCGTGGAATTTTGATGTTTTGCAGATGTGTTAATTCATTTCTATACCTTTCCACTCTTCTCTCAATTCAAACGGCAACTCATCATCCCATTTCAAGTTGCAAATCCACAGTTTTTGGATCAAGACCTTAGCAGTAATAACCACTGGTGACAGCCACCCGAACGGGTCGAATAAACGTGCAACATCAGACAGAATGGATCTTTTCGTTATAGGGCCTCTCAGTTCAGGTAAGTTTACAGTTACTTTAAATGCATCGTCCTTTCTATCCCATGTCAGTCCCAGAATCCTTATAACCTTGTCAAATTTTATATCTAATATTTCCCTCGTACTTTGTTCTTGTAAACATCCTAAAACTTCTTCAGAGTTGCTTGTCAGTTTTTGCATTTGAAATCCTCCCTTTTTAAGAATAGCTTTAATTTCTTCACACATTGTCTTTGTCTTCTCTATACATTCGTTACCTGTCATCAAATCATCCATATAAAATGAAGTTTTTAGTATAGATGCAGTATCGGGGTACTCATGTGCTTCATCATCCGCTAATTGACTCAATGTTCGTACGGCCAGATACGGCGCTGCAGCTGTACCAAACGTAACCGTCTGAAGATTATAGCTCATCAGTTCTTTCTCTGGTTGATCTCGCCAAACGATTCGTTGTAAATTTGTATGTTCTGCTGTCATTCTTATCATTCGATACATTTTAACTATATCCCCAACAATGCATATTTTGTGTAATCTCCATTTAATTATTAAACTTCTTAGATCAGGTTGTAACACAGGCCCTACCATCATGGCTTCATTCAAAGAATGGTTATTAGATCCCTTGGCACTCGCGTCAAAGACTACTCTTACGCGACTTGTATCTTTGTCCTCACGTACAATAGCATGATGTGGTAAGTAGATTGCATTTTTGATGTCCGGTGTTTCTGATTTTGTCATGTGACCCATCTCCTTGTATTCTTCAATGACTCTTGTATACTCTGTTTTAAAATTATGATCTCTTTGAAATTTCTTCTCTAACTGTTTGAATCTATATATAGCTTGTTGTTTTGTATCTCCACACATATTTACTGTTTCTTCAATACTCTGTTTCAAAGGTAAGTGTACTACGTATCTTCCACTATCATCTCTCTTAGTGTTTTTGTATATTTCTTCACATTTCTCTTCTTCTTTAGTTAATATCTTTTTTTTCTTATACAAATCTGTTTCTATTTCCCAGAACTTCCGTAGCATATCATTGTCTTCTGCAACTACGTTTGTGATATGTAGCGTGATTACTTTGTGTGTGTTGTGCACCGTTTTGTCTTCTTGTTGACCCGAAAGAATCCACCCTAAACTAGTTTTTTGAGCCACTACCCCATTAGACATTTTCATCAATCCATCTTCTATAATTTTACAGAAAGCATCGGCGCCAAGCAATATGTCAATACTGCCAGGCGTGTGAAAGGTAGGGTCAGCCAGTTGTAAATTTTGTAGTTGTGTCCAGTTCATCGCGATGTGTTTTGAAGGTAATGTTGTGGATATTCTTTTTAAAACATACGCCTTCATGTGTATTGTTTCCCTTTCATTGAATCGCGATGTAACTGAGAGGTCAACCATGTGTTGTATAGGTACATGAGTTCCTTCTCCTACTCCAGAGACTACACCGTTTATGGGGGTTCTTCTCATCCCCAGTAGCTCAACAGCTTTAGCAGATATAAACGTGGCCTCAGATCCCTGATCGATTAAAGCACGAAGAACATGTGTCTCTCCATTTCTTGATTTTACAGATACTTGTGCTGTGGCTAGTAACACTTTTCGACCAGGTTGTTCATTAGAGAAGTGTGCAGTTGTGATTTTCTGTTCTGGTTCTTGTTGGAGTGCATCTCTCTCTTGATTAGTTTGTCTCACTTCGTGTAAGAGGGAATGGTGTTTCCTTCTGCAGACTCGGCACGATGTTTTTTGCCTACATGTATATACATTGTGATTTGGTACAAGGCAGTTGTAGCATAAGTGATTCTTTTTTACAAACTCTCGTCTTTGTTCGACTGATTGTTTCGTAAACTCCTTGCAGTTGTACATGTAGTGAGCGCCCTTGCAGAAAGTACATGACGGTTGTGAATTAACGCTTGTGTGCGCGTGTGAAGACTGAAATGTGTCGTTTTCATTTTCATTCGTAATGACGTGGAATGATTTTTGAGGTTGCGGCTTCTCTTTCGAAGATGTTGACAGTGGAGCGATTAGTTCTAGTGTGCGGAACTTTGATTCAAGAAATCTTTTCATCTCCGCCCACGTTGACATCTCATCGCTGCTCTCCTTGTGTGCATGTTCTTCCCAGTCCTTAAGTGACTCTGCGTCCAACTTCTGTGATACCAGAAATAAAATTACAGGATCCCAAGAGTCTGTGCTTACTTGTAAATTGTTCAGACTGTTGATACATTCGCTTGTAGTATCAAGAATCAATTTAATTTGACTAGCTGACTGAGTAGTTACTTTCCTTTGGTAAAATAACCTTTTGAGAAGAGAAGTCACTATCATCTTTTTGTTTCCAAAGCGTCCCTTAAGTAGCTCCCACGCTTGTGTATAATTATTTTCAGTGATTTGTATATGACGTAACAACATTTCGGCTTCACCGGAAACACTCGTTTTAAGATAATGTAGCTTTTGAACATTGCTCAATGTTGTTTGATGCACTAGCGCCGTGAATAAGTCTTGGTAAGTAGGCCAATCTTCATACCTTCCAGAAAATGTAGGCAATCGAATCTGCGGGAGGCGCGAGAACGATAGCTGACCATCGTGTGACGCAGTCGACATATTAGCGTCACTATCCTTCGTTTGAGTCTCTATTCTTAATAAGAGATCGGTTATATCACCATGTAAACAAAGATATAATTCTTCGAATTTATAGTATTCTTCGTTAAGAAAATAAGACATTTCGCCTCGTTGTTCCCGCGGCGTACACTTAGTTAAACCGCTATGAGCTTGTTTAAAGGTTTCCCAATAGTCCTCAATAGTTCTCAATCTCACTTTAACATACCCTTCCGTTAGTCTAACTTTCGGGCACTTTTTAATGTTTGTTTGAGCCCTTTGCAACATTCCGGCCACATCCTCAAGCGTACCCAAGTATCCACTTTGTTCCGCCGTCGGTACTGTCATTTTAATTTCATAAATATCCACTCGTAATTATAAACAATCCAATCCAATACTAATTAATCACGTAAGAAGTGAATATTAGTTGAAACTGCACTTCACTCAGCGCGTTATCTAAGGAATGCGGTCCTCTATTGTCTTCGCAGGTAGCCGAGCGCCGGCCGCTTGGGTTACCTATTTATCCGACTCGATTTGACCATATGTTTAATGTGTTATGGTCGAGTTTTGTGTGGTACACAGGTGCGAAATAAAATGAACGTCCTCTCTTACTGATAGTTTGTATTGCACTGAACCAAATAAATGAATGCATTATTATGTAGGTTAAGTATTGAACACCAATCTATTATTTAATTCTCACTACGCTTGAATTTACGTTGAATATTATTTCGTCGACTTCAGAAGAATGATTTGTATTTTGGAATAAAATAATTCAAGTTAAACATCCAGTAAATAGTTACTTGCTTTAAAGATTCAATTACGTCGATACGTCCTAGTAAGTCTCGATTTTAATCAAATGAATAAAATTTACACATATGTACCTACTCTAGTACACTATTATTTTAATACGTATTTTCAGTATTGACAATATTAAAATAATTCAATTCTTTACGATAAATCTACATGACAACCCACAGTTCGGCAAACAGCTCTCGAACTTCCTGTGTTCTGGAAGAAACAGAATTATCACCCCCCCAAATCGAAGAAATAACGCAATTAATACAACTATAAAAATAGGAATTTACCGCGGAGGAGAGAGAAGCAGATACTCAATCGTCCATCACTAATGGTTTTATGTTTCTAACTACACTTTGATCTAATTAAATCTACACGTGGACGCTGAAAGAAAAAGTTATTAACTTAAATCTACATGAAACCTCCGGCACACGTCATCGGGTATCCACAAGTTTGATTATTTTTTGTCACTTTTTCCTCTTCATTACCTTAAGAGTATCAAATCCAATTTCGGTCATTTTTGATATTTCCAAAAGTAATGTTATATTTATTTAACTCCGACAGGATTTTATTATTTAATAATTTTAAGATTATACTCGCGTCTGTGTTCATATTTATTTACCAAATGATTAAAGTTATTAAGTGCATTCACACATAAAAAACCTAATAAAAGTTTATGGCTTCTTACTTGCAAGGGAAATAACTTCATTCGAAAAGCAGTCGCCCTCGTTAGCACTTTGCTCTTAATAACGAGCATACAAACTAAGTTTCTTGTTATGTAACACAGTCCCTATTAAATGCCCTAACTTCCCACTTAAACTAGCTAAAAACTGGTGAACCACTCATATGTTTTTATTTAAATATACAGAAGGTGTATTTTACTAATTTTATTATTACAGAGATTTAATCTCAAGCTTTTGTTTAAGTACTGCCCTAAATCTTAAAAACTAAAATCGAAAGACCTCTACAAATAGTCTTGTTCTACCGACTTAAACCAATAGCTTAAAAATTGTTGTTAAGTAGTGTTGTGTACTTGTGTGTTGTTATTTCTGAACAAATTTGAATTTTGACACAAGGGTTGTCGATAGGATAATCAATAAATTGAAACCCATCGACTATGCAAGATCATTTTGATATCTCCTGGATAGTCTCGATTTAATATCGACCAGTTAACACCATTAATCTTAGCCCTTGTACCACAATACAAATAATTTAATACAGACGAAATTACAGTTATTCAATTATATATGATGTCGAGGCTCCCTTTTATCTTGGTAAATGAATTATGGTGTGTAATTTATGATGTAAAAATGTGAAGGTAACTACTTATTTCTAGATGTTACTTAAATTTAAGCTGTGTTAATTTTATGTTGTCACATTTTCATGATTTATTATATCCTCCTAAGAGTAATAAATCATTACTTTTATTGAGTAAGCATTCCCTAAAATTCATTTAGATCCGTGGATTATATTAATTCACGTCCAATTGAATTTAAATTATATATTATAATGTAATGTGTAATTATATGAGTGATTCAACCAAACACAAGAAATAAAATGAACAATACAATAAAAATATGATTATGACAGAAGTAATAAAACACTCATTAAAATATTACTTTACAACAAACAATTTTCGATACATTTAATGAATGTTCTACCCCTCAAATGCATAAAAGATACCATCACTCACAGACAAAGCTCAGAAGGGTTTATTATATTAATAATAGAATAATGAATATGTTTTTCTATGCTAATTTATACTAGAATTCGATTTAACCTAACTACATAAATATTAGAAAACATCGAATTAATTGTGTATTGAATCAATATTATATTATATGTAAATAATTTTATCATACAATAATTATTTAATTATTTTGGCATAATAGTGAATTATTAGACAATTTTTGCTACGTTTTAAATGACAAAATTTTATAAAAGACTATAAAATTATACTGCTTAATCATCCCTTTAATACTAATCACTACAAACAGCAAACTTTTAATATTAAAATTTAAATAATAAGTCTAATTTTAAAACAAAACCCACGGAGTTTCGCTAAGAGGTTAAAATTAAAGAAACACTTACATAACCAGTCCTGGAAGACCCCTCACTACACTCCACTTGACTCTAATTTAAATATATTTTCTCTTTAAACGTGCGCGCGACCGTCGTTTTTAGAATCCCGGTTCACACTCCTTCTAATTTAAGTATATTTTCTCTCTAAACGCGCGCGCGACCGCCGTTTTTAGAATCTCGGTTCACTACTGAGCCCTGCGTAAACGCCGATCTCTCTCAAGCAAAGGTCCGAAGCATTCCATTCGCTGGCGTGCCCTGATTGGTCGGCTGCACCTGCCGGCTACCTGACCATTTTACTTTATGCTTTGATAAATACAACGTGACCTTATATTCTTAATAATAGAATTTAATTCAGTGTGAACGTTTATTTTTAACCGCAATTGATTATTTGTAGCGCAATCGATTCGTGTTTACCCTATAGCTATCTCCCTTTAACTCTTTTATGTGTTCAAATTGACGATAGGTACAATGGATTGGATTTCCTTCCTTATGATGGACGATGTGACACGCGGAAAAGGAATCTCACCTCCTGCGCAGATGAAACCTCAAGATGGCGGTCCGCTCCAAGTAAATAATTTCCACGGGAATCTCATGGGAGAAAATTACGTAGAAATATACTCGTAGGAAAAATGCTTGTAAGAAAAAATCTTGCAAAAAAAGTTATGAAGAAAAACGCCAGTGGCTGAAACAATAAAAAGCTAGAGTTAAAATAAGGTCCGTACGTCAAAGTATCACGCCATTTTGACTAAAACAAAAACACATTTACCGTTTTTCTTAGGTTATGTTGCAGACACTCCAAAATCCATTATTTTGATAAAATCAAATCAAAAATGTAAAGCCCTTGACTTGCGGCTTCTGAATTTCGCCTCTACATTTTGGGAAATCTACTCGAAACTTAGATTCGAACGGATATAAAAATTAAACAAATATCATGACTTCACTTGACGGCTGTTGGTTAGGAAGTGAACGAAAGCTCGAAGATTGCCGAAAATCTGTCCATAGGCAAGACGACTCTCCAGTGTGGCCAACCATCCAAGCAAAAAAATGTAGAACTTCCGTACAGGGGTTGCAAAAGGTGTGTAATAAAAAGTTTACCAGAATAACTTCCTCTTAGGATTGGCAAATTACAAAATCGAAAATATGTGTCTAGAATGGACAACGTGTAACGGAGCGAAAAACGAACGTTACAGTATTTAAAAACTATTTCTTTATTGACATGCAACGTGACAAACTTTAAGAAAAGAGAACCATGATGGAATGACACAATGGAGACGTGAGGAATTTTTAATTTTGGATTTGGGAAGAGAGAGGATTGGATCACGGACTACGTCCGATTAAAAAAATATTATAGGAAGATTCCAATTTGGTGTGCCGAGACACGAAATAATACGAAATAATTATATTCCCTGGAAACCTTAGTTGACGGTGAGGTGTTGAAGTTGGTGATATAGTGATTTGCACCCGACGAGTCACTCTCGATATCGTCAATTACATTCCTGACGTCAAGACTAGGATAAGATATTTTCATATGTATTAATTAATAATAAATCGAGGGTGTTGGTTTGATGAATACTCTCGCCCTGATATATAAAACAAGCTATTGGGGGTATTCCGTGTTCTCTGAGCCCAGAATTGAAGCCTTCGATAAAGCAAGGCTAACTGGAACCTTTGATGGAACCTGTGTGTGTGGACTTGTGGTGAAGTGTTATCCGCCAGGTCATGTATTACTTATTATTATAACTTTATTTATATTTTTGATGTTCCTTTTTTTTTAATTTTAGTTAGCTAGCTAGGCCTTCAGCTAGGTATTCTACCAATGTAAGTAACCATTACATTACAATACCTACATACTAAAAGCTTCTAAAATTTCTATAGACTAAAGAACAGGAAGAAAATACAGCTGATTTTTTGTATGTAATGTTGAATATGATTATAATGTCGATGTGTGTGTCTCTAGTAGTGAGCGTGGATGAAAGGATACCCTCTTCATTCACCTTCATAACTAGAAATTACACAAAAGAATACCTACATTATATTGTTCGCTGTTATGAAAAATATTATTTAAAAGCTAGTAGATTTTTAGTGTTTGTTGCAAGAACTTGTCGAGAGAAAGCCGGATTCGTGAACAGAAAATTTAAAAATTGGCTAAGAGTTAATTTTAAACATTTCTACTGGCTGGTTCATTTTAATATTATTTAGAAAAATAAATGGTCCTTGGGATTCATATATTTCTTTAATCTATAATTTGTTTAATAGTTTTTATAATCCTGTGATTAATTTGTAGTATAATGGTTGTTATAGTAGTTTAAAAATATAAATTAATATGGCTATTCATATTATGAGCTTGTATAGTATTGTGTGTGTAAAATTATTGATGTACGACGAACTTATCTCTCTTCGACTTCGCTATACATTATATCTACATCTACGCTATAATATTATAAAGAGTAAAGATTTGTTTGTTTGTTTGTTTGTATTGAATAGGCTCCGAAACAACTGGACCGATTAGAAAATTCTTTCACTATTAGAATCATACATTTTCCCTGAAAAAATACCAAAAAGAGTCCTTATATCGCGTACGCTGCGAAAACTGTTGACCATATAATAAAAGCCTATGTTATTGACATTATACTCGTAGCAAAGTGATGACAGAGGACCGAATCCACTCCACTAACCTAATTTGTTCCAACTGCTATCGAACCGTAGCTGAATTACACACATTCTTATGCAGTTACGTTTCTATTAACGTCAGCTTACGTATAACATTTTATATTATAATAACTCGATAGATCCTGAACATATAAGTGTTTCATATTTAACTATTATACTTATAGTAGCGTTTACAATACGTGAACGTACTGTTACGTTCTAATTTGTGTATAGAAATAGTAGAATGGCTTTTTGGGTATTTATCAAACGGCAACCGGAGTTAGACTACAGTTGCAGTGGGGTTGATTGTTGACCCCCCCCCCGAAGGGTTCTCGCATTGACGTGGCGGGGGGGCTCAGTAACCGTGGCTAGGTACACCACGGTGAAGCCAAGAGGAACCCAGGGGCCGCGCCGGCGTTGGGGTGCGCTGGCCGGCTCAGGCGGGCCGCTCCTATGGGCTTTGGCCGCCAAGTCCACATAGGAGTGGCGGGGTCCGGGCGCTTTGGCGCAGACTCGAGGAGGTGGGGCCCGGGCGCTTTGGCGCAGGCTCGAGGAGGTGGGGCCCGGGCGCTTTGGCGCAGGCTCGAGGATCTGGGGCCCGGGCGCTTTGGCGCAGGCTCGAGGAGGTGGGGTCCGGGCGCTCGGCGCAGACTCGAGGAGGTGGGGTCGCGGGGGGGCTATCCCTTGTGGCTGACGTAGCAGGCGGTGGGGCTACGTATCCGACCCACCGCAGGGAGACCACGGGCGACCAGACACGGGGAAGTCTGGCGCCCATTGTTGGCGAGTTTGGTCTCCGAGGCAGTTGCGGCGCGCCATGTGTTCTGGCGTGCCGCGAAGAGAAGGGTCCGGCAACGGACAGCCACGGCGGGTTCGCGGTCGTGTGAAAAATCTGTCCCGCGTTCCCGCCGAGGGCGGCAGTGACGGAACACCCCGGGGTTTTGGTGGGTATACGGACTCCCACATAACCACCTCCCTCCCCGTGGTGGGTGGTATCCATAAAGGATTTCCCCGGGACAAAAAAAAAAAAAAAAAAAAAAAAAGGGGGTTGATTGTTGACCCCCCGAATGGTTCCCGCATTGACGTGGCGGGGGGGCTCAGTAGCCGAGGCTTGGATCACCACGGTGAAGCCAAGAGGAACCCAGGGGCCACGCCGGCGTTGGGGTGCGCTGGTCGGCTCAGGCGGGGCCGCTCCTATGGGCTTTGGCCGCCAAGTCCACATAGGAGTGGCCGGGTCCAGGCGCTCTGGCGCAGACTCGAGGAGGTGGGGCCCGGGCGCTTTGGCGCAGGCTCGAGGAGGGGGGCCCGGGCACTTTGGTGCAGGCTCGAGGAGGTGGGGCCCGGGCCCTTTGGCGCAGGCTCGAGGAGGGGGGCCCGAGCACTTTGGTGCAGGCTCGAGGAGGTGGGGTCGCTGGGGATTATCCCCTGTGGCTGACGTAGCAGGCAGTGGGGCTACGTATCCGACCCATCGTAGGGAGACCACGGGCGTCCAGACACGGGGAAGTCTGGCGCTCATTGTTGGCGGGTTTGGTCTTCGAGGTAGTTGCGGCGTGCCATGTGTTCTGGCGTGCCGCGAAGAGAAGGGTCCGGACAGTCGCGGCGGGTTCGCGGTCGTGTGGAAAATCTGTCCCGCGTTCCTGCCGAGGGCGGCAGTGACGGAACACCCCTTTTTTTTTTTTTTTTTTTTTTTGTTTTTCGCAGAGGAAGATTTTATACCCTGGTCACCAGCTCTGGGGAGAGCTGGTGCGCGTGTGGGAGTCTCCGCCAGAAGGGTGACCTACCCACCAAACCTCTGCGGTGTTCCTCCGTCGTCGACAGGTGGCAGGGGGCGCGGGCCCGCTCGTGCATTCAGCCACAGCCCCCACCGACGTCACTGCCCGCCTACGCAGGCCCAGCCTCTGGGGTGGGTGTAAAGAGCCCACCCCATTTCCGCCTCGTGAGATGCCCCGGAACACAGGGTACATCCACACCTCGTGAGGACCTAACCCTGATGGGGGGCACCGGCCGTCCCCGCAGCCGATGCCCCAGGTCCTCGGAGCGGAGACGGAGTGCGAGCTCGATTGACTCGCCTCCGTGTCCGCGCCCTCCGGAGCGGATGAGAGAGAGGGTTTCTCTCCCTCTCCCGCTCCTCCGCCTCCCTCTGCAAAACAATAATTTCGCAGAATGAGGCCACTGCTTCCCACGACCTCTCGTCACCGACCATCTTCGTAATAATGGCCGACAAGGAGAGATCGGATCCTACAACCGCGATCAGGGATCGCCGCGGTCCCGCTCCTCCTGGGCATGACTCCAGCGCGTGCTGGGCGGTGTCCTCGACGAAAAAGTTCGCAGACGGTAGGATGACGGAACACCCCGGGGTTTTGGTGGGTATACCGAAGCCACCATACTTCGTATATTTGAAGGGTAGATTAGGTAGGTACTCACAGGAATGCGGGCTGATCCTTGGGAGACTTCCCGTCTGAGGAATGCGGGCTGATGTCTCACTTTTGGTAAAGTTTTGTCCCGTGAGCACTGGGGTCACGAGCAATCGCGAACACGTATATCGACGCGGGCGCATAAGGGGGCGTTTCCCGGCGGATCGTTGTTCGCGGTGACGCGTCACAGATAAGGCGCGGGCCGACCGGGCGTGCGTTTGCGGTGGCGGTGTGGGTTTCACTGTTTGCTCGGGCTGATTCGCCGAGCAGACTGGCGAGGGGGGCCGCATTCCATTGTGTTAACGTCGCGGCTTCGGGCGCCAACAAGTAGAATTGCTCCCCAGTTTTTATAGAAGTTTTTTTTATTGAAGACGTCAATTACTACAAAAAAGTCCACGTCGCCAAATGTCTAACTATTACAGTTATGTCACAATAAATACTTTTTCGTTTTGAAATATGCAATAGTGACGAAACCAGGCCACATTATTCGTGTCTTAGTATTAATCCTTATCTACTAAAATAATAAAGAGGAAAGTTATATAATTGTTTGTTTCTATATAATAGATACACGTTAAACTACTTAACTGATTCAAACAATTCTTTCATGAGTATAAAGCTACATTATGCCTGAGTAATATACGCTAATATTTGATTCATTCTCATCATCATCCATCACCACGCGGCGCAGGTGAATTTGCGGAGCGCAGCTAGTTTTAGATAAAGGTAATTCGCTTGTTCAGAACACCAAACTAAACTAGCTAACTAAAATCTATTTTTTTGTAAATAATGGTAGTTCTAATTATGTTCACGCTCAAGTTCAAATTCGCTTAATGCTTGCAAGTGACAATTCTTACATTTGCCATTTCTGTTTAATTGTGGGTATGTTTAGTGCAAATTTAATCGTCATGTAAGTTCGTGCTCTCTAAACTAATCTAAACTGATGTAAATTAACTACTACCATAGTTTAGAGAATTTTAGTTCACTGTATGCAAAAGCGAATCAGTACCAAACTGAAACTATCATTCCCGCTTTGTAAGAAAACTCAGTTAAAAAACTAATCTTTAAAACTACCAAAACGCGTTAAGATCAGTTCGAACATTAGTTTTATTGCAAACATTTACTTGTTAAAATAAAATAAGTAGATCAACTTAATACTTACCACAAATAATATATAGGTAGGTATCAATATAAATCCTGTATATTCCTCCTCACTCTCTAAACCTTCATAACAAGGTTCTGGGTGTAATATAGGTACATGGTATACTAGCTACTTACGAAGTTATGTAGAATTATTTTTATTGAAGATTAATTTGAAATGCTAATTGTATTTCAAAAAGATACTTAAAGTAGAATAAAGTTATCGATATTTTCCCATCTCTGTTGTCGATATAACAGTAAATATTCCTCATGCTGTCTGTGTAATGTGGGCTCCCCCCAACCCCCTATGCGCCCGATAGAGGGAGTCACTGCTCGTGAGATGTGTAGGTAATTTTTTCGGGGCAAGTCGTTTTTCACCCCCTAAATGGTAACAAAATATTTTGTTTTTGGTGTCAATTGCTCCAATAGAATATTTTCTAGGATTGTACGTTTTATTATTTTGAGAAAAGTTCTTGATTTCTGTAAAATATTGATTTTTATTAGTCATATATTCAGCGCAAAAACATGGCTCGTTTAGATGGGTGTAACTTTATAGTACTTTAAAATACTGAAAAAATCAAAACGTACGGGCATAGTAAACAATGTGTCAATTACATTAAAATAAAAATCACTGAAATCGGATAATCTTAAGAGGTAGAAAAGATTTTTTTCTTTTTGTACTAGCTATCCAATCCTCTTAACACACGTACAAGGTTATACCAGAGTTGGAGAAACTGATAGGGATAGAGCTATATCGATAAACGTAACACGATAACAGACCCGATATTTTATAACAAAATGTAAGAAACTAGACTACTGCCGGATACTTTTGTACAAATTGATTAACTAAAATTATATTTCATTACAAGATGTTACACGTATTAATTCTTGATTGATGCTGACAACTTCTTTAAAATTTTTAAAGCTGTTTTAAAATAAGTAAGTATATATATATATATATATATGGCGTGTAAATTGTACTTGATAAACAATTGTAAACTGTAAAATAGGCACGCGCAGGTAGGCAGGTATTCTCAGTCATGGTAGCGAAATTTAGAGTTCTACGGATTAGGCCGGGAAATATAGGAAACCTTCTTGTTGGTTCATAAATTTTAAAAACCGATTTGGCAGCATTTTTTGTTTTCAATTTTACATCGGGGCATAAATTTTGACTTTAATAATAATAATAATATCATATTTATTTCAGACCACAGTCCATATAATGTTAGTACTACCTACAGAGCACTTATAACTATGTTAGTACTACTAAACTAAATAATATAAAATATTACAAATGCTACCTATGAAATTTATTATTTTTTCAATTAATTAAAATAAACCTACTATTTAGCCACGAAGCATGTGAAAGGCTTGAGCACTGACATCCAGTGTCTCATCAAAGATGAGTACATATCCTCAGCCACGACGGCCAGAAGACCGCAAGAGGTAGTGCGCATGGAACTCATCAGGGATGCAACTCTTTTTCGCATGATTGCATAGAAGTCGTCAGTGCGCGCATCTGCAAACATTCCTGATGCGCTACAAAAACGCGGCAGCCCCAGCAGCATCCTAAAGCCGTTGTTGTATTGGACACGTAGAGCGTTGTAAGATTTTTGCCTATATTTAGCCCACAGGCTACAAGTGTAAAACGATGTACAGTACGCTTTAAATAATGTTATCTTTACTGGCGCTGTACATCGAGCAAATCTGCGAGCCAACACATTGCACCTAACCGACAACGCCCTACGTTCCCTTTCCATGTCCATGTCATCTGACATATCATCAGTGAGCCAGTGGCCCAGGTACTTGAAATGTTTTACCCAGGTAAGGGGAGCTCCATCAAGCTCTACCGTCGGAACAGAGTAGCTTTTTCGACCCGCTTTAAACTGCATGAGTTCACTCTTCTTGACATTGTACCTGAGCCCATGGCCTGCCGCATATGTCTCACAAATAGTTAAAAGGCGCCTGAGGGCGTTAATCGATGGAGTCAGCAGAAATATATCGTTCGCGTAGCTGATGTTATTGACACTGACGCCATGAATTGAGCAACCGATTTTGGTTTCACTGAGTTCAACGATCAACCTGTTGATATACAAGTTAAACAACTTTGGTGAGGTTATACCGCCTTGCCTTACCCCACACTTCAATTGATACTCCTCAGAGTATGATCCTGCCCATCAACTGTATTCTGTTGATTTTCATACCAAAATTTAAAAACGTTTACCAACTCTTTAGGTAATGTGGTGTCTGTTTCAAGCTTACGCCACAAGGTGTCATATGAAACCAAATCAAATGCTTTCGACAAGTCCAAAAAACAGGCATAGACTGGTGTCTTTCTACTAGTATAGTATAGGACAGCATGTTTCAGACACACAATCGCAGATTCAGTAGAAAGCTTGGGTTGAAAACCAAACTGTGCCTCATGAAGATCTAAGTGTTTACATAGTTGTCTATTAAGCATGCTGTCCAACACTTTGGCAATGACTGTAGCTAGCGAAATAGGTCTGTAGTTGGACCTGTCGGAAGCATCGCTGGTTCTATTCTTTATGATAGGTACTACAATAGTTTTCATCAAATTTCGAGGCAAGTATGAATGTCCGATACAGAAGTTTAACAACATAGCTAAAACTCTGGGCAGGTGATTCCCAGCATACAATAGATGCTCTATACTGAGCCCATCGTGCCCTGGTGATTTTCCCCGCTTCATTTTCTTTATAACTATTGCAACGTCTTTTGCCAGACCATTTTCGTGCCTAACGGTGTTATATCAACACGATGTAACTCAGTACAGGGCTCAAACTGTTTATTACATGTTATGGGCTCGACCTGGAACTGTTCTTTAAATAAATTAGCAATTGCCCCCGAATCAGACACGCTATTCATGCTAACAGGCAGACTATCAACCGTACTGAGCTTTTTAGTGTGTTTCCAGAAACTACCGAAATCTTTAGAGGTATGTTGTGTGGCCAATATATCCATTTTTATTCGGTCTTGATTATTTTGACACCAAATGGTGTCAAAATAATCAAGAATTAATTAAAAAATTATTACTATATTACTAAAATTAGCGCCCTCTTAAAAACTTTGCGTGTTTCATTCATGTTTCGATAGTGTATGCCCATTGTGGGCTTACCGTGCAGTACCCACATCTGGAAAGCAAGACGAGCCTCCTGGTGTACAACTACAAAACTCCAAAAGTTGCTTACCGAAGCACTTGACAGGATGTGTGTTAAAATCCTCAAGCATGTACACATACTCTGCCTCTGCACTCTCAATAATCGCACTTATTTCACCGAGACATTCTGTAGGCAGGCAACAAGGCAACAAGGCATATATACAGAAAATACAACTATATATATTTGATCGGGTAGTGAGATTTTTACTGCCGAAAGACGAACACTACTACAGGGTATCACCGAAACATCTTGAAATATGCTCTTCCTCCATAAAATAGCCACACCACCATAAGGCCTTCCCAGGAGTGGTCCAGCTGACAAGTCCATGGCTGACTTTCCAGTGTATCCAAATTCATGGTCAATGGTACCTAAGAAAGACACATTATCAGGTAGTAGCCATATTTCCTGAAGTGCGACAATATCAGCCTTTCTACACAAAGATCTTATGCAATCAATAGACCTAGTTACTGACTTGTAATTAAAGCTCATGAGAATACAACTTTTATCCATTACTGTTGTTATTATTATTCAACTTATTTCTCTCATTAGACTTGGTATTTTTTCGAAAGTCAACGAAACGTCGAAAAGAAACACCATCAGGCCACAGCTTCGAATCCATAAAAAATAGTTTTAGTGAGGGGTGTGCTTAGCGATGTTGTTCTCGTTCTTTTTGTTGGAGATTTTGTTCCCCCCATGGCGTTTCATTCGTACAAATGGCGATCAACATCGGCTGAACTGAATTCCCGCCGTGAACCGCAACAAACGCTTGCGCGTGTTAATTTTTCCAGTGCTGCCACCTCTGCCAAGGACGGGGTACTTTTACGGACTTGAGTACTTGTTAGTAGTTCATTTTGTTAACGTCGACCTACGGTGTCGCTGTTTGTTATTAGAGTAACGGACTATACTTGACTTTTTTCATCGGTAGGTAACATGACGTCACGTTCCGTGTTTGGGCAGTGTATGCAGTGAAGCCGTGACACCGCACATAAAGGGCACCCAGGATTACAGTTTGTGTCCTAGGTTGCAACCAGCATGTTATGTTTCAGTTTTAGGGTTGGCGCTCGCCCTGTTGTGAGTTCCGGTATGAACTCGGCTCGTGTTGTTGGACCGTTGTTTTAGGGCGATAGTTTGGCTCGTCTACCACGTTGGTTGTGGTGGTAAGTGATCTGGGGGGCCACGACATGTGTGTTAGGGGCTCCGGTTGCTCGTTTGTGTTGAAACATATGCTCTAGGGTTGTAACCGGGACATTTACTAATGCGATTGTCGAACCTGGGAGTGGGGTTGCGGCGACCTCGTGCATAGCCCGGACCGAAGGATTTTTTATGTTAGAAGAACAATCGTTCTGGCGGAAGGATTTTTTTTTTAGGTTTGAAAGTACAGGTTGAAAGGATATTTGTAGTTTGTGCGTCTACTGACGCAGAGCTCCGCGACAAAGAGACATCAACCTTCGAATTTCGCTTAGTACACATAGCTGGTAAAACAGCTGTTTCTAACCATCGTAGCGTTTGTTATAGCTCTCTAAGGATCACACATAAGATGGACAAGGAAGATTCCACTATTATTTTTTTTTTAATTTTTGCTTCGTTTCTTGCTCTACCTGTTCTTCTTCCTTATTCTTTACTTTTATATGTATCCCTCTCTCTTGATCAGTTCCGAAACCACTCCGAACTTCATTGGTTCCCCATCAGTTGCGAACTGGAAAACTTCTCACCTTCTTATTTAGGCATCTCTTTTCTAAATGGACCTTTCCGGGAAAACTAGATAACACTGATCTGACATCTTCTAAGGGAGTAAAATAACAAACGCTGCTAGGTACCCGTTGGGGCTTACCATACCTCGGTAGGGAATATTTAAAGGGTAATATTTGGGTTTAGGTAAGAATGTGGGGTACTTACCTGATGTCGGGTGACTCTGGATTTGATGGGGGCTGATGACCTTGAGAGTCCTCTGGGTAGGCGTCCTACTCCGGACTGCGTGCTGAATGGTTGTCACTTGTAGGTATATATTGTTTGTATTTATTGTTTGTGCACTGGTTTACGCGTAAACACGGGCTGATTAGCGGTCACTCGCGGCGAAGTTAGGTAGGTGACTCGGGCTGACGCGTAACGCGAAGGGTTTGTGCTGAGCACGGGTGCCGGGTAATGGCGGTTCCCATGCGGTCGCGGCGCGGAGGCGGAGCGGTATACGTCCGCTAGCGGCGACTCTAAATTCGTGACTGTTGCCGCTGCCCAGTTCAGCCGCCTGCTCGTAGTTTGACAGCTGCAGGACAGCGGCGGCGGGACGCGCGGGCGGGGGGCATTCCTTGAGGTGACGTCGCGCCTTTTGGCGCGATCAGTACCCATCGATAATCGCTGGGTACCTTAGAAAACCAGTAGACGTCCTGGGATTTTTTTTGATGTTGGTACGTTTGGCATCTCTCCGTCTCGTAGTTTAAAATATAAGGCTAGATCCCAAGACGACAACTTTTTGTTCCTTGTTGTAACCTATAGGCGGACTGAGAGCGGATGGTAACTCCCAGTATGAAAAAAAATAAGCCCCAACCACTAGAGGCAGCTGGAGACCTCTTAAAATTAAAAGCTTTAACTCCGGGAGCGGTCAGGCGCGGAAACTCCCTTATCAAAAAGCCAAATCCCGACGCGTAACAAAATTCTAAACCGGTCATTCGCTCAGTACTCTTACTCGCATAGGAGGGTGCGCGAGAGGAAAGGCATGCAGCAAGCCCACGATCTTAGTGCGGCTCGCAAATTGCTAAATGAAAGGAAGGCGCTTGCTCACGATCTTAGCGTGTAGCACATACCGAGGAGTGACTGAGGAGGGGGGTACGACAGTAGAATGAAAGATGATAGACCGGCAGAAAGAACAGAGTGAGTGAATGAATGAGGGAGCGTAAAAGGGAAAATTGTGCGTAAGAGGAGTGCTTCGTTCTGTCTAACGGGGTCAACCGCTATCGCCCACGTTAGCCCGAACAAATTTATAAATCAAGGATGTCTTTGCTGAGGTCAACCCTAGCTAGTTCGCGGAGTCCTAGCGCGTACACACCACACGGTAGGGGAATTCACTACAAACGGGAAAATACAGGTTCGGTTTTAAGTTTATGTTAGGGGTGTCTTCCGGTTTTGTGTAGTTAGTGTTTCTAAGTTTTTTGTTTTTATATGAGGACTATGTCCGTTACAAATTTGTACTTAGGGTTGGTTATGTTATGATTTTTTGTGTTTGTAATTGTTATGTTTCAGGTCTACGGATCTTATTTGCTATCCGTAATGACGGAAATTGTCATTCGTTTTACCTTAATTTTTTGGAACATTTTGCTTTCTGGCATATTTTAGGTGCAACATTAAATTGCTTTTGGTTTTCTCTCGTTTTTTGTTGGCAGGCCACGCCGTTCGTGTGCACCACGGGACTGCTAGAGTTAATAATAATAATAATAAATAATAAATCGTTTATTTCATTTCTGAGCATTTTACAAAATGAGGTGGGGACTACCTTTTAGGTATAGTGAAATACCTGTGCCAGGTAGACCCGCTCTTCCTTATCTTAAAAATATGAAGTATACATATTAATAGTTTAAAATTTAAGTAACGATTTATACAGAAACAATCTAGTTATGCATTCTGGTAATACGGTAACCATACAAGCGTAGGCGGCAAAACCACTGAGTTGCGTCTACCGATCGTCCGGTGGTCCGACGTTCGCCGAAATGCATTACAAAGATAAGGGAGCTGTGCCTCCCTGCTTTAACCTGTCCTACTCAGCGCGCGCGCAGAGAACGTTTTGGCGGCAAAATCAGCGGGGAGTCGCCGTGTGTGTGTGTGTGGCCGCGCGCCAAGTACTTGAGTGACATTTATGGCTCTAGCAACCATAAACTTACGAGTTGAATCGTTCTGTTTACATTTTTTGTTTGCTCTTGAACTGTGCTTTGACATTGTATTCGAATGATTTGTTTTATTTCTTTGTTTTAGTTGATACGGCCCGTTGAGAAAAAGGGATAGTAAAATAGTTGTTTACATTTGAAATAAATGACCTTTTTGTGTTATGAAGTGTTTTTTTTTATTCATCATTTACTATTCTAAATTCTGCATAATATTTCCTTTTCAAAATGATATAACACTACATATACGTTCATAGTATTATTTCTACATTTCGGCCTCCGAAGATTGGCCCAGAATTGGCGGCATGTTTTTCCCGCGCAAATGTGAACCGCGGTTTGTAAGTTTAACTATTACGTAATATAGGCCAGCACGTGTAAGCGGTCATTGACGCCACCCGATATCGTACGATCGTCAACTAGGTAACTTTTATAGTAATAAACGGCACAAAACACACAGAATAAGGTAATAGTGCCTGCACCACCCGCCGCGTTGTTAGGTACCTACAAAAATCTGGTTTTGAAAAACAAAATAGAAAAATAACACTCTTTTTGTGGTGTATATCGGTCGTAAAAACAATAAATAATGAATATTACATAGATTCGTACCGATGTAGTCGCAAATCACTTCACAATTAATTTTTGTACGCAACCACTCAACAACAAAAACACGCCCCGCGCGCCCGCTTCTTTGTTAAGTGGTTAAAAATATATTTTCATTGGAAATAGTCGATATTATGAGTCTAAATAATAGTATGGTTTAAAAGGTAATAACTAAAAAAATAGCTATACGAAAATACACCATAGTTCAGTAGATATAACGATAAATGTCCGACCAATGACAGCTGCCTCGATCGAGGCGCGCTGATCCTGACGGAGACGCGCGTTTTGACTCAATCCAGTCGCGCCGAGTATAACAGGTTAAGCTTGTAAGTTAGTTCTAATTTAACTCTTGGATGTATCGGACATCAAACTTAAATATAATTATTTTAATTAGATTTTGTATTTTTAAAAAGTACTTTTCGTGTTCCCGAAATTTTACTGGCGCAGCCGATAGGATTTTTGCGCGTGGAAACTGTGCGTAACTACTCGAACAATCGCGAGTTTTGTCAGTTTTTTGCCGTATTGCACTTGCGCGGAAATCCACGAACCAAACAAATCGTCAAAGCGGACCCGGATTCAAGGAAACTCTTGGGCTCAACGGAAGGATGAGTGTGACGGCACTGTGAGTAAACCTTTTCGCATTTTCCTTCATTTCCCATCTATTTCCGTTTGCCATAATTATAAATCGTTATTTGATTTTCTTTATAACGCACACATATCGGCGTTCTAATTACTGTGTTAGTGATTATTGTTTTTATAAATAAGACTTATTAGACTACTGCGCACACATATTGGCATTGTGATTTTGTTTAGATAAGTAAAGATTAGTTATAATAATGGATCTACGACTTGTACCAAGGGAGTTGCTTAGCCTTACTCCTAAGTTTGAAGGGGAAGAAACCTTATTAAATTTATTCATAAAGAAAGCCCAATATATACACGCTGGATTTGCTACTGAAACTGCTGCCCAGGCGTTATATGTATACCACTCAATAACCAGTAGGTTAACAGGTAGAGCAGCCGCTTTGGTTAGTGAACGAGAGGACATAAATTCCTGGGATGATCTGAAAGAATTGTTAATCCAACATTTTGGCGACCCTAGGTCTGAAGAGTGTATAGCAATAGAGTTAGAACAATTAAAAATAAAATCTAGCGAGTCATACATTGATTTTTGCCACAGAATTCAACAAATGCGTAGTACCTTATTCGCTAAAGTCAATCTAATTTCTGACGCTGGCGTGAAGGCGGCAAAAATGATTGTGTATAACAATATGGCTTTAAATGTTTTTCTTTATAATTTATCGGAAGACCTCATACGCATAGTGCGCCTCAAACAGTGCAGCAATTTAGAAACTGCCCTTAGTATAGTGATGGAGGAAGTTAACTTCTTAAACCAATACAATGCAAAGAAAAGGCAAATTGCCCCGCTTCAATATTTTAAGCCACAAATGCCAATCATGTTGCCTAATTCATCAACAAGTTTTAAATTTGGTAATCCTCAAATACCCCAACAAAATAAATTTCAGTTACCTAGTCAGAATTTTAAGTTCGGAATACCACACCAGCAACAAGTCACAAATAAATTCGGATCCTCAAATATGCAACCTGCGAACAATTGGAGATTTAATAACAATCACGGCACCCAAAATTATAGATTTGGCATGCCAAATCAACAACAAAATTTTAGGTTTGGTACCCCTCAACAAATTTTTAGATTCCGTATACCTCAACAAGGTCAAGGTTTTCGTCCACAAATGAACAATTTTGTCAGACCACAAGGATTCCAACCTCAGCTTCAAAATAATTTTAAGTTTGGAATTCCCAATCAAAACATTCAAAATCAAAAACCTGCTATAAATACTGATGTGTCTATGCGCACTGCTCGTCCGCTTAGACAAAATATGCTGGATGCTCCTTATAAAGCCGATAGCAACAACGTATTTTATAATCACGAGGTTGAAACATGTCCTGAGTACTACCCTGAACATGAGACAGAACAGTGTAACGAAAATTATATGTATAATTTAGACACACCCCAGTTTGAGGCAGCGGCCTATACGGAGACATCCGAAATGCCTCATCAGGAAGTAGACGCTTACAATAATGAAAATTTTCAGGCACAAGCCTCCAATATCCACCTGAGACAATACAAATTAATTGCGATTCTATATTCAAGCTTCCACATATAGAAATTCCTGAAATAGGTGCACGCTTCATGATAGATACGGGAAGCACACGGTCGTTTATTAGCCCAGCCAAAGTAGATGAGTTCTTTACAGACTTCAAATTTTACGAACCCTTTGAAGTAATCAGCACTCACGCTCGTAGCCAACATAATGCTATTTACATACCACTCCTGAAAATCTTTAAGAGCACGGAGAAGCATAAATTCTACGTCTATGATGTAGATAGTAGGTATGACGGCTTGATAGGATCTGACCTACTAAAGCAATTAGACGCTTCAATCTGTAATACTGACATTCCGATAATATATAATCCACCTTATGAGGTTATATTGGAACCAAAGTCTAAAACAAAAGTAAGGGTTCCTACTGACTTAAAGAATGGTGGTGCTGTGCTGGATTACGTGGACTTTGGACAAGGAATAAGAATGCCTAGTGCGATAGTGAGATGTACGGATTCATTTGCATATACAGTTTTGCAGAACACATCAGAGGATAGAGTGAGCATGACGTTTGGTAGGCCGTTAAGAGTGGATAAGTATGAAAAGGAAGAATGCGTTGTCAATGTTACAATGGACATAAATGAGTTTGATGTAGACGAGTTGTTAAAAGAAAATTTGAAAAAGTTACGACTGCAGCATACCAACAAGGAAGAGCGTGAATGTATACAGAAACTGTGTTTTGAGTATCGTGACATATTTTACTGTGACGAAATGCCACTCACATTTACAAATAATGTTAAACATCAGATTAGGACCAAGAACGAAGATACGATATTTACCACACCTTATAGACATCCACCCGCACAAAACGAAGAAATACAAAAGCAGGTTGAGAAACTCCTTCAGAGTGACGTAATAAGGGAATCTCATTCACCATGGAGTGCCCCGTCCACATAGTTCCAAAGAAAGCTGATGCGTCCGGCAAAAGGAAATTCCGGATGGTTATAGATTACAGACGCTTGAACGAGATCACCACAGATGACAAATATCATTTGCCAAATATTTCAGATCTTTTTGACAAACTAGGTAAATCAGTTTACTTCAGCACGATCGATTTGACAAGTGGCTATCATCAAATAGAGGTCCAGGAATCAGATAGACTTAAAACCGCATTTTCCACACAATCAGGTCATTATGAATTCACTCGTATGCCTTTCGGTTTAAAAACGGCTCCAGCAACATTCCAACGTGCCATGGATAATGTGTTAAGGGGCTTGCAAGGCCTCCATTGCCTTGTCTATTTAGATGATATAATCGTGTATTCATCTAGTCTACAAGAGCATATCGAGAAGCTTCGAATGGTGTTTGAACGACTGAGAAAGACTAATTTAAAAGTAACGTTAGATAAGTGTGAATTTTTCAGGAAAGAGGTCTTGTACCTAGGGCACATGATCACCAAAGAAGGCCTTAAGCCAAATGATGACAAATTCCAAGCCGTTTTAAATTTCCCAATTCTCAAAACTGCCACTGAAATTAAAAGCTTTTTGGGATTGGTTGGGTACTATCGAAAATTTATTAAAGATTACAAGTTGTTTAAAGAAAAGAAACAAATTCGAAATAACAGAACAATATAAAGCAGCCTTTGAACAATGTAAAGAACTGTTAGTTAACGCTCCAGTATTACAGTTCCCTGATTTCTCGCAACAGTTGGTACTTACCACCGATGCGTCTAATTACGCATTGGGAGCAGTCCTGTCCCAAGGCTCGATTGGAGCAGATAAACCTATCGCCTATGCTAGTAGAACACTAAATGATGCTGAAACTAGGTACAGCACAATAGAGAAAGAACTTTTAGCTATTGTGTGGGCCGTCAAAAACTTTAGGCCGTACTTATATGGCAGAAAATTCACAATTTACACCGATCACAGACCGCTTGCATGGTTGAATTCTATAAAAGAGCCAAACAGCAAACTCACTCGCTGGAAGTTGCGTTTAGCTGAATTCGACTATGACATAATTTATAAAAACGGAAAACAGAATTTTGTAGCAGATGCTCTCTCACGTGTCAAAATTAATGCCCTGGGTAGTGATGATGAAGGATCTATGCATGTTAATGTAGATAAAAAACTTTTAAAAGAACATTTAGCGGAGCTGGAAAGAGAAATTGAAAGGGTGAAAAATTGCAAAGAAAACATACCAAACGTAAGCAAAACAATTAACATATCATCGGATTCTGAAAAAACAATAGAAATACACAATTCAGACTCTGAAAGGACGTTTTCGGTACCATCTCCATCTAGTAGTACCATTACAGCATCTGAAAAGGCTGAAAGCACCCACACCTTTACTGAACATTCTGCATTTGATGTAGATACAGATGGAGTTCCGATCCTCAATGAAGCTATAGATACAAAACCAAATCAAATTCTTATCCACACGTGGTTTAGAGACGAAATTACAGTAAAAAACATATCCAGACCCAAACAAAAGATTTTTGAAGTTCACTTACCTCTAAACAGGCCTGATTTAGTCAAAAGTTTTCTGAAAGAATATATCAAGCCTAAAATTAAGCATTTTATATATTTTGAGGATGATAGACACCGGAGACAATTTGCAGAAGCAACAATTGCTTTGTTCAAAAAGGGTACCGTTAGGCTGTTTGAGTGTAAGCAAAGAGTAGTTTATGTTGAAGACGAAAATGTACAGCGAGAAGTAGTTATGAAATATCACATAGGTAAGACATGCCATCGCGGCATTTAAGAAACGCCAATGCACTTAAAACGCACATACTTCTTGAACCACATGGATTTGACCGTAGCAACTATCATAAATACTTGCGAAAAATGTAAGGCCATGAAATATGACAGGAAACCTATAAAACCAGAACTTCAACTTACTCAAACGCAAAGTAGACCTTTTCAGGAAATTTTCATAGACGTATTTAGCATAGAAGGAAAATCGTTCTTAACCATAATCGATGCTTTTAGCAAACTCGGTCAAGCCCTTGAAATCAGCAATAGGTCAACACCGGAAATTGTTGGGGCTCTAATTAAATATTTTTCACTATACGGTGTACCTCGTAGGATTAGTTCAGATTCCGGAACCGAGTTTAATAATGCACTTATAAAGGAAACCCTAGACTTTTATAAAATCGAACTGCACATTGGTACCCCACATAACCCAAATTCAATGGGACTTATCGAACGATTTCATTCAACCCTTGTAGAGATCTACCGCCTGGCAAAGTACGAACACAAAATTACAGATGCTGCATCCGTTATGACGTACGCAATTATGTCTTACAACCAATCCATACATTCCACCACAGGTCTCACTCCATTTGAAGTTGTTTTTGGCCACACCGACTCCATGAGTAACTTTGATGTAAAATTTAACAAAGACTATGCACAAAAGTTATTACAAGACCATAAGAAACGTACCAAATATCTTTACGAATATCTAACAAACAAAACACTTAACCAAAAAGAAAAGATTAAGGAAAAACGTGGCGGCGAAACGGAGTTTCATATTAAAGCTGGCGATAGGGTATTCGTAAAAGGTGCAAATGTAAGGCGGAGCAAAGACAAAGCGCGTTACGAGAAAGCTAAAGTTACAGGTGATATAAGTAGGAATGTCGTCTCAGTTAGGCTTCATGGAAACAATACTAGAGCACCTGTTAAATATGTGAAACGACCTTCACAGGTTCCTCCTGCTCCTGATGAATCTCACCAGGATCCCGGCCCTTCTACTTCAGCCAATTGAACACAACCCTGGAATACTCCCAATGAAAGAAGGAAAGGCTTTAGTTAGTAACGATAAGTGGTCAATAGTTAAAATACTAGATTTAAGTTTAACACGTGAGGATTTAGAATTAAACATGAACCGTTACAACGAGCTTAATATTCACATTGATAGTTATTTTCGTAATAAAACAGCTGGCGCGGACGTAAATGGCCTAAGAATGCAAGTTGATTACACCCTCAGTCTAACGATAGAAATGTTTAATCAGCTACTACCGTCGAGGCGTCTTAGACGTGGAATTCTGAATCCTCTCGGTTCTATAATTAAGTTAGTGACAGGAAATTTAGATAACGACGATGCGATAAGGTATGATACAATGATAAAAGATATAAAGTCAAGTCAAGATGCAGTAGATAGAAACATGACAGTGGTCGCTGAAATGATGGAATCTCTTACAAATGTCTCACGCTCAGTAAAACATAATTTAATTGAATTAGATAAAGTGATGTTGCATATTAGGAAACAAATTAGTGATACAAAAATGACTATTAACGAACTTAACATAATTAATGCCTATTATTTGTTCTTGTATAACTTTAATACACTCTATATAAGATTAGAAGAAATAGAAACGTCAGTAGCATTCAGTAAATTGGGAACATTACATCAATCGTTGATTGATACTAACGAATTGTTATCTCTATTAAAAACCATTGAAACTCATGATAAACTTGTATTTCCTGCCACGTTAGACAATATTCTCAAATTAGAACAATGTGTGGAACTCAGAGTATTTGCTAAGGAAAATCAAATAACGTTCATTATGGATATACCCCTAGTCGAGTTCGATGTATATACGTACTATAAAATCATCCCGTTACCTATCACAAATTCCCTAAACCAAACTTCCATAGTATTACCTAAATATCCTTACCTTTTAATGAAAGGGTTGAAAACGGTGTCACTGTTTCATCCCTGTAAAGAAATTGACGAATCAGTATTTTTATGCGAAGAAGACTACACGTCCCTGATGATAAAAGATGTCTGCGTAACTCAGTTGATGAACTTTGCTGCTATCGTCACGGAATGCCGCCCAATGCTGGTTGAGTTGATGATGATGATGATGTGAAAATAGAGAAGATACAAACACATCGATGGATGGTTTACACTAAAACCACCCTTCTAATGATCAAGAAATGTGGCGAAGAGATAAGCCACTATCAACTCCAAGGCACATACATTGTTACAACTGATGATGACTGTGAAGCAAATATCAATGGAGCCATATTGAAAAGACGAGAAGGAAAACTCGAGATAAATTCTTTACCTGCACTACCAATTGTGAACTTACCTGAAATAATCCCGTCGGCGCTGTCCCGCTTGGAAACACCTGTTAAGCTAGACGAAGTAGACTTGACAAATCTTCAACATCTATCCCAAGTGTTAGCAAGAAGTGAAAGTGTTAATGTAGAAAAGAGTGGAAACGAATGTGTAGTTAATGTGAAGAACATGAGTGTCGGTTTATTAGTTCTATATATAATTTTACCTATAATTATAATTATAATCTATTTTAAGAAATTGTTGTATTATAGCACGATAAGAAAATTGTGTATTCGAAATTCTCAGGAAGAACCAAGTTCTCCCGAAAATTTCGAACTTACAGTGGGAGGAGTTATGCATTCTGGTAATACGGTAACCATACAAGCGTAGGCGGCAAAACCGCTGAGTTGCGTCTACCGATCGTCCGGTGGTCCGACGTTCGCCGAAATGCATAACAAAGATAAGGGAGCTGTGCCTCCCTGCTTTAGGCTTGTAAGTTAGTTCTAATTTAACTCTTGGATGTATCGGACATCAAACTTAAATATAATTATTTTAATTAAATTTTGTATTTTAAAAAGTACTTTTCGTGTTCCCGAAATTTGACTATCTTATAAAAAACAACCTAACAACTAACAAAATAAACGAAAGGTATATAGGTACCTACTAAAACATTGACTAATTTTGCCATTTAGTTAGTACATATATTTAATGATTTTGTAACCAAAGCACCTTTGGTTAATATTGAACGCACCCATAACGCCAAAAATCATAAAATGTGGGTACTTTGGTAACTCCTAAACACCTTCCTACCTTTCCAAACGTCAAGTGACTGACGAGAACCTTTCGAGACTTCAACGATACAAGTCATATTTGTTCCGTGTGCATTATCCGCCATTTTGCACAGCAGCAGCAAAAGTTAGCCGATCTACATAGCCGCGCCAATCTATCGGTCGTGCCATTGTATCGCCGCGAACTTTGCTCGCATCAACATCTTGTCTAACAAGGAAGTAAACCGCGCGTCGCCGCCTAACTCGCCATCAGTGCAGCTGCATGATACGGGCTCGAGATCGCGACCGCGTTCAGCGGCATATCAGTGCCCATTCAACGGAAACTCATCTAGGAATAGTGGACCCTCAGGCGAAGGAAGACCGAATCACTCGGACCAGCGCCATACCTAAAGGCTATCGAAGAATCACGGGTGAGTCAGTCACATTTTCCACCTCTTCAAATTTCCTCTCTGAAGTTCCACCATTTCCTTGGTCCTTCTACCCAAATAAGTACCTACCGAAGCATTCGCGGATAAGTATAATTCTCATCCGTATATAATTTTTCGTTCAAGCTAAGTTTCAATCTAACAATTCATATTTTGTATTTTCATATCTCCGCCATACCTAATTCTATTGTGCAATTATTTGTCATTTCATTTCCAATACAAGCTAATTCATTTGGCGCTAAGATTCAAATTAGCAAATAAGATTATACCTCTGCATACAAAGATTACTTAATTCATGTTGTCTATGGTGATTTATTCGAATCGGTATACTTTTCAGAGTGTGTAGCGAACCTTATTTTATTTTTATTCTATAGCAACACCGGCCAATTTTATCAAACGTCAATCAAGCAAGGATACTTTCTAATCTGTGCAATCAAGTTTGTTTACTTTTGCATTTCAAGGTTAATTTCAATGTTGTTACGGTTTTCGAGTGCTTACAAGTAAAATTGAGTAAATTACGTTTCAAAATGACTGCCGCGAAATTATCCAGTGTAGAGTTTGACTTTTGTGGTCGTTTTATACAAGAGTTATACGCGTTATCAACACGTCTTGCATCTCAGCCTAAAGTTATCAGTCATTCAGAAAAAGCGACATTTATCGCAAGGTTTCGTGACTTGGATAGGCATTGGCAGAAGTTAGAGACAGCATTTACTGTTATTATGGCCAATTTGGATGACGATGTTCAACGGAAAGACATAGAAGGCAAGTTTACACAATATTCAGATATGGTATATTCCTTGAAATCTTTGCATGGGCATGTCTTAGATGTGAATCAAAAGCAGATATCTAAACCAAGTTAAGACTTTCACCTTCCGAAAATTTCACTAGCACGATTTACTGGAGTCCATGTTGAATGGCCAAACTTCATCAATATCTTCAATAGTTTGATACATGAGAGGGACAGTCTTGACTCAGTGCAAAAATTTCATTTTCTTCTAAGCGTTCTAGACAAAGAACCTCTATCTTTAGTCAAACATTTGCCCATATCTAGTGAAAACTATGACGTAGCTTACAGGTTACTGACTGAACGCTATGAAAATAAGCGAATTATAGCAGATCGTCATGTCAGTGACATACTATCATTGGCCAACTTACAGCAGCTAAATTCCAAAAGCTTGACAAAGTTTCTAAATACATTGAAGGAAAATACTAAAGCTCTAAAAGCCTTAAAATTTGATGTTGATTCATGGAGTTTTCTACTACTCCATATTATTCTAAAAAAATTGCCAGGTGAGTTACGCACCAAATTTGAGTCATCAATTGATACTATGATGATTCCATCTTTTAAGCAATTGATAAACTTTTTAGAAAAGCAACTCAGGATATTGGATAATGTTTCTGGTTCTACTTCTAGGACCAATGCAGGCAATACTTTGAGTATATTAGATAGTGACAAATCGTATCAAAAATCAAGTTTAGTTGCCACATGTCCATGCTGCAAGGAGAATCATGCCATATATCGCTGTTCTAAATTTCTCAACATGATTCCTTCTCAAAGGAAAGGATTTGTGGTTCAACATAAATTATGTTTTAATTGCCTGCGCAACCATCATGTTTCAAAATGTACATCATCCAGTGTATGTCAGGTATGTCGTGGACGGCACCATACCAAACTTCACATTTCAAACAATGCAATGGAAAATAAACATTCAATGGGTAATCAACTAGTTGAAAATCAACAATCACACTCAACATCTGCACCAAAGTCTTTTGAGCCTGCTGTGTCGACTCATAGCTCCACAGTCCAGCCTCAAACATTACATGGTGTTGATACATCGTCCACCATGATTTAAGGCACTGCGTATGTTTGCGTGCAGGATGTTGATGGTCAGTTTCATTCCGCTCGTGCCTTAATTGACTCTGGATCTCAAGTATGCATTTTGAGTGAGAACATGGCTCAACGTTTAAAACTACCTCGCACTAGGTCAGGTGGTTTGTGTGGACTAGGTGCCGTGTCTGTTCGAGAAACTCGAGGCATGGTTCATTGCAGTGTCAAGCCAGTACGGGATGATTCATACATTTTATCAACTGATTTTATTATTTTGAAGCAAATAACGGGTCATATGCCCTCCGTTCCTGCTGATCCTAGTGTCTTAGCTCTTTGCAGTAATTTAATTTTAGCTGATAATAACTTCACCATTCCTGGACAAATTGACCTGCTTTTAGGTATTGAATTTTACGATCAGATTTTTGATGGGAGGAAGTTCAGTTTAGGTGACAACATGCCCACTGCCTACTCATCCATATTTGGATGGATTATTATGTGTAGAACACCCACAGCATCTGTGTATGCACACCCTGCTGCATCAATGGCCTGCACTATGGATCTCGATCGTACTCTCTACAGGTTTTGGGAGGTTGAAGAACCCCCTAAATCACCCATTCAAGATCCAGAAGATATTCAAGCTGAAAAACATTTCTCAGAAATTTATACCCGTGACAGTGGTGGTCGCTTTGCAGTTTCATTACCTTTCAAGTTCAATCATAAGCCCTTAGGTGATACTCATCTTGTTGCTTTAAAGCGCTTTCATAATTTGGAACGCAAGCTTCTCAAGGAGCCTCAACTGCGTGAACTTTATGTAGCCTTCATGAGGGACTACATTGAAGCCGGTCACATGCGTGAAGTGCCATGTCCGATTTCGAGTGAACGCTATTATATACCCCATCATGGGGTACTGAAAGAACACAGTACCAGCACCAAGCTTCGCGTCGTTTTCGATGCCTCGACATCTAGCACATCTGGTGTATCACTGAACCAAGTACTCATGTCGGGTCCAAAACTTCAACAAAATATTGAGGACATAATTTTGCGTTTCAGATTGCATGGTATAGTTTTCACCTGCGACATTAAGCAGATGTATAGGCAGGTGCGCATGCGTGATGAGGACTGCAAATATCAAACCATATTGTGGCGCGAATCTCCTGACGCTCCGCTGAAGCATTTCGAATTAACCACAGTTACCTCTGGTGTTTCAAGTTCGGCGTTCCAGGCTATTCGTGTTCAGCACGAGCTAGCTTACCTCAATGCGGACAAGCATCCCGCCGCTTCTAAAACTTTATTAGAGGACACGTTCGTTGACGACGCTGTAAGCGGGGCTCGCGATATCGACTCTGCCCAGAAACTGGCTCAGACTACAGCTGATATTCTCGCTCAAGGAGGTTTTCATTTGCGCAAATGGTCCAATAATTCCCGAGAATTTTTAGAGGGTTTCCCTGTCGATCATCGTGAATCTCCTTACCGGTTTATAGAAGAACGTGGCGAAAATATTTTTAAAATCCTGGGCATCGAGTGGAATGCTGATAATGACTACTTCGTCTATCACGTCTCCGAAATGAGCAACGTTCTTACAAAGCGCGGTGTTTTGTCCAACATTGCAAGGCTTTATGATCCGTGCGGATTTTTATCTCCGGTCACTTTTTTTGCCAAACTTTTTATGCAACGACTCTGGTCTATCGATTCAGGATGGGATGATCCTCTCCCTTCGGACATACATAAAATGTGGATTGACTTTATGTCAGACTTTCACAATTTGAACAAAATTTCAATACCACGATATGTGATCACTGATCAACCGGTGTCCATTATTTTGTTCGGTTTCAGTGACGCTTCTGAGCGCGGGTTTGCAGCATGCATCTACCTACGCGTTCAAAGTGCTTGCGGTCGCGTTTTAGTTCAGCTGTTGCTGGCTAAATCACGCGTTGCGCCGCTCAAGCAAAAATTTACTATTCCCAAGCTCGAGTTAAACGGAGCTCTACTGTTAGCTCGCTTGTTGGAGCACGTCACTAATCTGCTCAACGGAAAACTTTCGTTGGACAGTACGATAGCGTGGTCTGATTCCACAATCGTGCTGTCATGGCTAAAAACTTCACCTCATAAATTACAAACTTACGAGGGAAATCGGGTGTCTCAAGTACAATCACTGGTTCCAAATGCTACTTGGCGGCACGTTCCTTCATCATTAAACCCATGCGACCCTGCCAGTCGTGGCTTAACACCATCAGAATTGGTCAACCACTCCTTGTGGTGGTCATCAGCATGGCTCGAAGACAATCCTTCGTCATGGCCTGGTGATTTTAACATTATCGACGATGCAGATTTACCGGGACTCAAACCTGCGACTTCCAGCTCTTGCTCTCACACCGTCCAACTGGCGGAAACGTTCCCAGTTGCGGAAGGAAAAAATCCTGAGAGTACTAGATCTTCAGAAAATCTCCTGACCAAATTCAGTTCGTTTCCCAAGTTACGGTCTACCGTAGCTTGGTGCAAACGGTTTATTCACAATGCACGCCATCCAAACAAAAGGCGTACTGGACCTCTATCACTTATTGAACTCAATGATAGTGTTTGCACCATTGTTAAATTAGTCCAGTGTACGTGCTTTTCCGAAGCCTTGAAGTCATTGCAAAACAGCAAGGCTCCCAAGGGCAGTCTGATGCGCTTGAATCTCTTTCTCGATTCTGAAGGTCTAGTGAGAGTCGGCGGTAGGCTTTTCAAAACTAGCCTAGCTTACGACAGTAAGCACCCGATCTTGCTCCCTAAATCTCATCATTTCACTAATCTTTTAGTCGATCACTACCACCGGATGTTCTTGCATCCTGGTATGAATACACTTTTAAGTTTACTTCAACGCAAGTTTTGGATCCTGTCCGCGCGTAGAGTCATACGCAATCGTATTTTTCAATGCCATAGATGTTACCGTCTACGGCCAAAATCTATTAAACCTTTCATGGCTGATCTACCGGCCAACCGTGTGACGCGTTGTCGACCATTTCAAAGGGTTGGTACTGACTTCGCTGGGCCTTTCATGTTGAAGACTTCTCGTGTGCGCAACGCCAAAATCGTCAAGGCCTATTTGTGCATTTTTGTGTGTTTCTCCACGAAGTGTTGTCATTTAGAGATAGTGTCTGAATTATCTACTGACGGTTTTCTAGCATGCTTTGACCGCTTTGTATCACGAAGAGGACTCCCTAGCGATGTCTACAGTGATTGCGGCACAAATTTCGTAGGCGCACGTAACTATTTGAAGGAAATCACCAATTTTCTTAGGGACTCTCAGTCAGACATTCAGAAGTCTTTAACTAGTCATCAAGTTATATGGCTCCTACAAGCACCAGCAAGCCCACACATGGGCGGCTTGTGGGAGATGGCGGTCAGGTCAGCGAAACTCATCTTATCCCGTTTAATCGGCGACCGTTCTTTTGTCTTCGAAGAACTCGCAACCATATTTTCGAAGGTTGAAGCCGCGTTGAACTCTTGGCCGTTGTGTCCCATTAGCAATGATCCCAACGACCTCGAGAGCTTAACGCCCGGCCACTTCCTCATAGGACAACCTCTCCTAGCTCTCCCTGAGCTGGACTCGTGTGACGAAGTCATAAGCCCATTGAAGCGATGGCAACTACTTCGCCAAATCACTCAACATTTCTGGAAGCGTTGGCAGACTGAGTATCTGCACACCCTTCAGCAGCGCCCGAAGTGGTTCCTCAAATCTCAAAATTTGCAGCTAGGTGATCTAGTTCTCATCAAGGAACCAAACTTGCCACCACTCCAATGGCGAAAGGGTCGCGTCGCTCGAATCTGCCCAGGCACAGATGGTACGGTGAGGGTCGTCGAACTTAAGACATCATCTGGCACTTTGCTTAGACTAGCGGTGAAGCTGTGTCCTCTGCTGCCATGTGCCGAACAATATCCTCAACTTAATGATTATCATAATTTAACCTATTTTTTGCTTTAATTTTGTCACTTAACTTATCTTAATTTTTAACTTTATTTCCAATTCGAATTCATTACCATAGCACTTAGATTCAGCTAAAAACTTATCTCATACTTGAAAGAGCCGAGAAGCTCTTTGGGAGGCGGTATGGTTAATATTGAACGCACCCATAACGCCAAAAATCATAAAATGTGGGTACTTTGGTAACTCCTAAACACCTTCCTACCTTTCCAAACGTCAAGTGACTGACGAGAACCTTTCGAGACTTCAACGATACAAGTCATATTTGTTCCGTGTGCATTATCCGCCATTTTGCACAGCAGCAGCAAAAGTTAGCCGATCTACATAGCCGCGCCAATCTATCGGTCGTGCCATTGTATCGCCGCGAACTTTGCTCGCATCAACAAGGAAGTAAACCGCGCGTCGCCGCCTAACTCGCCATCAGTGCAGCTGCATGATACGGGCTCAAGATCGCGACCGCGTTCAGCGGCATATCAGTGCCCATTCAACGGAAACTCATCTAGGAATAGTGGACCCTCAGGCGAAGGAAGACCGAATCACTCGGACCAGCGCCATACGTAAAGGCTATCGAAGAATCACGGGTGAGTCAGTCACATTTTCCACCTCTTCAAATTTCCTCTCTGAAGTTCCACCACACCTTTTTATTTAAAATATTGGTTTACAAGCTAAATCTATTTAAAACATGAATTAATTAATACAAATATTTTGTATACAAAAATAGAAGGTAATCATGGATTACATACAAATTCAGTGTGTAAGCGCAAACTAAAGTAGGTACAGAATAGGTTGATGGAGTGGTATGTGGTACAAGTGACAAGGTACAATAATTTAATTTAATTATTATAAATTTTTTGTTTAGTTTTGATTTTTATTAATTTTTTTTCATTTTGTTAGATTTCTTTAATTTTACTTGTATTGATTATATTATATTACAAATGCATATAGGTACATAGATATATTTTATTCAAATATGTATTAAGGTATTTTGTGTAATTGCTAATCAATAAAATTTAGCATATATTCTACTTCAGAATAATCCAATGTCATGATCCAATTTTGAACAATGTATTTGCATTCATATAAAGTGTTAGGATAAATATTTAAAATGGCGTTGATTTTGTTATATAGATAAACACTTAGTTTTACAAACTGGCGCCTAGCGAAAGTAGTTCTTACTTTAGTTGATTTTGCGACGTATCGATTAGTTCTTTTTCCAAAAACACTTGAGTCATAAGGGAGGGATTTATGCGTTTTTAATATTACTTGATATATACACAATTTTCTAACGCTGAGTACATTACTAATTGAATAAAGTTGAGACGTAGGAAATCTATAATGTTTGAAGTTCATTACTTTTAAGAGTGACCTCTGAGCTCTCTCAAGAATGAGAAATTCTGTCTTTGCAGCACCTCCCCATATCGAAATGCAGTATGTTATTAAAGACTCTGCTAGAGCCTTATAAATTTTAAACAATACATTTTTTGAAGCTACATGCCTCAATATTTTAAAAACCCAAATTAATTTACGAATTCGATTTGAGACGAGATTAATCTGCGGGTAACAAGATAAACGTTGGTCCAGCATCACACCAAGATATTTTACAGTGGCTACCTTTTCAATAGTAGGACAGTTACAGTCATCATGTGTACTATTGTTTTCATGTATTTTTATATAGAAGTTTGAAGGTTGGGGTTGAAACTTATTATATATAGAGTAGCACATATAAATTGTCTTACTAGTGTTTAACGTAAGCAAATTTTCTCTAAGCCATTCTGAAACTATGGCCATACCTTTTTCTGCATTATTTCTTACTTCATTCCAAGTATTCCCAGTAAAGACAATGGCAGTGTCATCGGCGTAAGAGAAGGTATGTCCATTTTCCATCTTTAGATCACAAAGCTCGTTAATGTATATTAAAAATAAGGTGGGCCCTAACATGCTTCCCTGGGGAACACCAAAAGTTACATCTACATCAGCGCGAGTCATTTCTGCGATTTTTACGCTTTGTGTTCTATTAGTGAGGTAGTCTTTCAGAAGGGCTAGAGGAATATCTCGTATCCCTATGCTCTCTAACTTTCGCACAAGAATGGGTATAGACACGGTGTCGAAAGATTTCCTGAGATCGAGGAAAACACTCAAGCATTTTGAGTTTTTATCCAACTGGTTGAAGATCATCGTAGTTAAAGCTGAGACCGCATCTTCAGTAGATTTACCGTGTCTAAAACCAAATTGTGAACTAGACAAGATGTTAAAATGATTAATATAGTTTAGAAGTTTCTTAATAATTTTTGAAATGGCACTTAAAACGGAGATTGGTCTATAGCTATTCACATCTTTTTTGTCACCATTTTTGTACACAGGAGTTATTATAGATTTTTTAAGATGTTTAGGAAAAACACCCTTGGTAAAACATAAGTTCGCTAGGTGGGCAATCACAAGGGTCACTATATCTTTGGCAAGTTTTAGAAAATGTGTGGTAACGCCATCCCATCCCGGAGCACTATTTGATTTTAAGTTTGTTAGAATACTGCAAACTTCTTCAGTATCAGTACTCAGCAAAACAAAAGAAGATGGTTGTCGGGGACTTGTCGTGTTAGTGATGTGTGTATGCGGTCTTTTTGACAAAATTTCTTCTGCCTGATCTTTTCCAATGTTTGCAAAATAGTTATTTATTGCATTTAAGGACTCCATTTGTGTAGATTTAGTGTTTAATAATTCCATGCTATTAGTTTTAATTTTTTTTAGGTTAGTTATTTCCGATATATTATTCCATAATAATTTATTATTTTTACATTTCGCTAGTTTTTCTTTTTCATAGTTACGTTTAACTTTCTTTAACAGTCCATTACAATAGTTTCGGTACCGTTTGTATGTCAATTTTAATATTTCATTTGTAGGATCGGATCTTAGAGTCTTAGAGTTGGTACCGATGAAGCCAAACTCGCTAGGTCACTTTTCGCCCCGTTTGAGGCACAGTTGGGCGCTGAGGGCAGCGCACTCTGGGGGCGAGGAGGGTATTGTAACGAGGCGAAAAGCGTGTTTTGAAACGTATCCATACCGCTGATTGCTTCTGTAAACAGCCCCCCGGCGTCATCTCACGACGGAGGTCAGTACCTTTTGCTTGGCTCTATACATAGCGGTGCGAGCGGTCAGTCGCGATCGTGGCGCAATCTCCGGACAAGTAAACATTTGGGATGGGTGCGATTCTCCCGGAATTTCAAACTTGGCTAAAAACCAGGACTCCGAGAGATTGGAGGGCCCTGAATTTACACGTCCCGATATGGAAGTCGTCGATTGTGGTTACTTTCAGTCGCGAAAAAATCCCGCTATGCAAAACACCAAACTCCGTCGACGCGCCACCTAGCGAATATTGGCGGAAATTATTGATATGGTCGATGCCGACATGGTTTAGCAATTCCGCCCCTCAGTACGGTGGCGCGCGTGTAGCCGGTTGCCATGTGCAGCGTTCGGAAAATCGTTTGCACGAGGACGTAGGAGGGAAATCAGAGGGTGAAAAGCCCGAAAATGTAGACAAGGATTTATTCCCTACTCCCTGTGTAAATAATATAAATTCCAGATGACAAAACAATCTTACGGCTACCGGCCTTAGAGCACCCCGCAAGCCGTCTTTTCAACTGCAGCAACACCGGGCGCTATCCGTCAAAGTTCGAGAGAAAGTTCTAGGAGGTTAGTTATTTTGTATGAAATTACTGACGAGTACAAATAAAAGGACGCAAGTGGAGTCCTGCCGCGCAAGTGATTGTGACCAGACCGGGAAAAAAAAATAAAGTCTAGAACTGCAAACCGGACGTATGGAATGTTCGAGAGGCCGGCCCAGCCGGAAGCGAAATATACGAAAAAAACCCCGGGGCAATCCTTCGAGAAGTTTGAAGTTATAAAAGACCACGGATACCTTACGCCCAAAAGACATTCAACGTCCGTCGCCAGCGGTTGACCCACGGTCAAGTAATTTCGTCCCCCCCAAGGGTTCTCGCATTGACGTGGCGGGGGGCTCAGTAGCCGTGGCTTGGATCACCACGGTGAAGCCAAGAGGAACCCAGGGGCCGCGCTGGCATTGGGGTGCGCTGGCCGGCTCAGGCAGGGCCGCTCCTATGGGCTTTGGCCGCCAAGTCCACATAAGAGTGGCGGGGTCCGGGCGCTTTGGCGCAGACTCAAGGAGGTGGGGCCCGGGCGCTTTGGCGCAGGCTCGAGGAGGTTGGGCCCGGGCGCTTTGGCGCAGGCTCGAGGAGGTGGGGCCCGGGCGCTTTGGCGCAGGCTCGAGGAGGGGCGCCCGGGCACTTTGGTGAAGGCTCGAGGAGGTGGGGTCCAGGCGCTCGGCGCAAACTCGAGGAGGTGGGGTCGCGGGGGGATTATTTCCCGTGGCTGACGTAGCAGGCGGTGGGGCTACCTATCCGACCCACCGCAGGGAGACCATGGGCGTCCAGACACGGGGAAGTCTGGCGCCCATTGTTGGCGGGTTTGGTCTCTGAGGCAGTTGCGGCGCGCCATGTGTTCTGGCGTGACGTGAAGAGAAGGATCCGGCAACGGACAGCTGCGGCGGGTTCGCGGTCGTGTGCAAGATCTGTCGCGCGTTCCCGCCAAAAGCGGCAGTGACGGAACACCCCGGGGTTTTGGTAGGTATATGGACTCCCACATAACCACCTACCTCCCCGTGGCAGGTGGTATCCATAAAGGATTTACCCGAGACAAAAAAAAAAAACGGTCAAGTAATTTCGTCAAAGGGACGTTGAATCAGGAGAGAGACTATTTGCTATCTAAACTCGATAGTTTAGTATCTAGATCTATTTGGCATCCGCACAATATTTGTCGCCTCCGTGCGAATTCGGAAATCCACACTGCGTCGTGGCTGCTGCACCGTACTCGTCACTCGTACATTGTGCTGGCAACTTTTAGGCTAGGCTGGCTAAAATTTCATCATTGGTTTCCGACTGGGCTGCGCGCACTAGCACTTTGCAGATTTAGATAGGTACTTCTTGCCGCAGGCAGCAATATATGCCAGTAGCCGGGTGCCAACTGACTCACTAGGTTACCGTGTGCCCTGGTTGAGTGCAGACACACTGTACTGAAATCCGTACCGTAAGCCTAGAGCTTCGCTGTGCCACCACGTTCAATAGTCGCTCTCTACCACTGTACCGTAGATACACGATAGTAGACACCCCGCGATGGGCAAGTAGGTAGGTACCACACAGTATTAGGTCCTGACCGACAGCTTTGCTACCTTCAGAATCAACCTGTTGTAATAAATTAATTGTTTGTACAATTTAATAGGCAAGCGGGGAATGTCTATATTGACTATGTCTCCCTGTTCCGTGCTCCAATGGTAATAATATAAAGATAAAGGTATCATATAAATTTGAAAAAATTAAGGCAAAACCGCAAAGCCTTTGGCTTGCGGCTCCTGAATTTCACCTTCACATGTTGGGAAAAGCTCAGAAAATTCAGATCTAAATGTATATAAATAAAAAAAAATCGCTTTTACATGACGGTGGTTGGCAGAGAACTGAAAAACTGGCTGAAACTCTCTGTTGGCAAGACGTCAGTTCGGACACAGACCAATGCATAGCTAATAATCAAAGAGAATCAAACGTCATACAAAAACTGTTGACCACAGAGTATTCTCCGTACATAGTTTACACAAGGTGTTACCCTTGTAATAAAAAAGTTAACCAGAATCATTTTTGAAGAATTTGCAATTTAAAATCAAAGTACGTGTAACGGAGCGAAAAACGAACGTAACATTACAAACCACACAAAAAAAAATAAGAATATTCTTTTATGACCAAAAGTCAAACCTACCCCAAAATCTACTAAATATTCATCAAAAGGATGACAACAAAATTCCAAACGCTACTAAACTAAAGAGTCTCATAATAAAGAGAAAGTTCGGGAATAAACAAAACCAAAAACTAAAACAAAAATAGTAATCCATAGGATAATGGTTGCCAAACAGCAAACTAAAATAACAAAGTTACATATAAACAAGCATAAACCTAGACAAAAGCAAGTTAAGCCTTAACTTCTATCGAACCACCTTCAAGCCTATAAAACTTCCTTTAGTTCGATTAGGCACCTTACTCGACCACCGACTCTTACAACACTGATGTTAACCAAACTAACTCCTTACTCTACCACTTTATGAGGTGCGGTTGGACACCTTCGTCACCGACTCATACTCTTCAGGCCTAAACTTCGGTTAAGCTTTCGAAGCCGATTTAATTTCTTAATTTAGAAACTTCCTCTTACTCAGAAGTGCGGTTGGACACCCTGGTCACCGACTCCATTCTCTTCTACTCTTCCATACTCCGAAGTGCGGATGGACTCTTACGTCTCCGACTCCTACTCATCTGGCCTAAAATTCGGTTAAGCTCTCGCCGCCTACTGAGATTTATAATTTTGAAACACCAATTAACTTCACACCGACTTTGTCCTCTACTGTAAAAGTATGCAGTACACAAACGTGTTAAAAGATGACAAATTGTTGAGAAATCAACAATAAAATTTTGCATGAAAAGCTAAATTGAAGAAAATCACTGTTTGACGGAACAGCGAAATGATGCAATAGTGACCGGCACACCTCCACCGACTTTCCGAGCACTATGCATTAAATAATTTTGTTAAAAATAGAAAATATGACAATAGTGACAGGCACAACACCACCGACTTCCCGTGCACTACGCATAAAAAAATATGAACATTGTGGTCGGCACAACTCCACCAACTTTCCGCACACAATGACATATAAAAGAAATCAATCTAGGTACAAATATCCCTAGATTGTTGATGTTCATCCTAACAAAGAGCGTAGGACTAATTATCAAAATTAGGAAGGAAATTTCTAATAAATGTTCTACAAGATGTTGAGAACAAATAACCTAAAGCAAAGCTCCAAGGTAAATAAGAAAAATTTTATATTTATTAATAGGAAGGTGAATAAGTTCCCTTTTAAATAAAATAAATATACAAAAAGAAATGGAAAAATGATTTCCAAATATAAATAAATCTTTTTATTTCATAACATAGTCAATTACAATTACATATATCAAAAATATAAAATAAATTACAAAGGCTAGATTAACCTTCTAGTCAAAAAAATAGTGTTCAAACGAAACATGCTATACCATCTTAAGTGTTTGAATTTGACAAAAGAGAAGTTTGAGGTTTTCACGCAGGAATACAAGAAGAGTTGGACTTGTCCAGAATGCGTGAGTACAATGCCTAAAAAGGATAATTCGAACACACCGGTGCGAGGAAACATTATGCTGAATAAAACATTCACACCATGCAGTTACGTTAGCACAGAGCGCGGGAATCTAGTTCAGAATGATGTATCCGTACGGATTACGAGAGTAAGGTGCTGCTGGAGCTGCAGGAGATTCGCTCGGAGATGAATCG
This sequence comes from Selenia dentaria, assembly GCA_917880725.1. NCBI lineage: Eukaryota > Metazoa > Arthropoda > Insecta > Lepidoptera > Geometridae > Selenia > Selenia dentaria. Next base: position 3,361,908 of record OU862887.1, read on the forward strand.
TCGTTTGGATGCACAAGTGATGGAGTACTCTTTGCTAGTGGACAGATATACTAGCACCGAAAGCGAGTTACGAGAAATTCGTAACATAATGGAGGTAGTTCAAGTAAAGGCTACAAAAGTGGGTTTATTAGAATCGGAAGTTAAGCTCTTAATAGAGAAAAATCAACAATTGGAGGCAGCACTACGTGGTTCGATGCCGGGTACAATTGAGGTGAATAAAATATCTCAAAGTTCACTTCATGATGATAAGTCTCAAAATCAAAAACGGGTAGAGAGCGTAGAAAATCCAGCAAAACAGGGTGTGGCCACAGGTTACATGACTGCGTCCATAACTTCAGCAGACAATATAGTTGATCCGATAAGTACTACTCGGGAAAGTTTGGAAGAATCATTAGATGATATTTCAAGGGAACAAAATGCACAGGAAACATGAGCGAAATGGACCATTATATATAGGAAGAAAAGAAGATACCTACAAGGGAGGTGAAGAAAGGTGACGCACTAATGCGATGGGCATACAAGGAACTGAACGAAAGAAGTACTTGCATGTTTGGCGGCTCCAAAAGGAAACATCCATTGATAGCTTGGAAGGCTATGTGAAGAAAATATTGGGAGACGGTATAGCAGTCAAAGTAGAAAAAATAAATCACAAGACTGAAAGAGGTTATGCTTCTATTATAATAGGTGTGGCTGAAAGCAAGTATGATTTATTATGCCAACCTAAGAACTGGGCTGTGAATATCGAGTTCTGCGAGTGGGTGTGGTTTCGTGGACCACGCGACCACAGAAAAAACCGAAATAATTCGGATCATTTGGTTTTGATAGCCTATCAGAACGTAAGAGGGCTTCGTACAAAAACAGAGAAATTTAGTCAAAATGTTGCTAGCTCCAGTGAAGATTTGCTCGCCGTTACGGAAACAGGGTGTAATGAGTCAATTCACGATGCGGAACTAATCCCACCTGGATACACAATTATTCGATGTGACCGAGCGGACGGGCGTAAACAGGGCAGCGCATGTTTAGTGGCCACACCGCGCTATGAGTTGCGACGTATGCCGGTACCGGCCGTACTCGATGTAAACATTGACAATCATCTGTTTGAACTGGTTTGTGGTTCTGTTTACGAGCGTGATAGATTTTTATTTTATACACGTATATACCTCCGAATTGTACTGATAATGAATATATATTACTGTTTAGAATTGTAGAAGAATACTGTAATAACTATAGGGACGTAATTGTAATAGGAGATTTTAATTTGTATTCTTGCTCGTTAGATATTAGTAATTATTTCGAATATTTTCAATCATATTGTGGATTCACTCAGAGTAACAATGGGGGTAATTGCAACGATAGACAATTAAATTTAGTGCTGAGTACGTTGGCGAAATGTGATAGTGTGGGTGTTTGCGCCGCGGAGACTGCGCTCGTGAAGGTTGACTCGTACCACCCGCCGCTTTAGGTGACGGTGAGTTTACCCCGACGACGGCCGCTCTCGCGCGCTGCTGTGGTGGACTCGGCCACGCTGTGGGGCACCCACTCACACTCGCCTAGTAGTCCTGATAGAAACTTTTATAAAGCTGATTTTTTATCACTATACAAATCGATAGCGAATATAGAGTGAGGTCCAATATACGAACTAGATTTAGAGATGAGTTTAAATTATTTCTATAGCAAGTTAAACTCTTCTTTTGCCAACTTTGTAACTTGGAAAAACCAAAACAGAGTAAGCTTAAAGTACGTTTATCCCGAATGGTATACGACTAATTTAATTGAAGACTTAAAATTAAAATCTTTTCTTAATAAAAAATATAAAGTCAGCAGGTCTGAAATTGACAACAAAACTTTTGCTAATTGTAGGGCCAGAGTAAAAAAATATATTACACGCAGAAACGCAATACAAGCTTAATGTACAAAATCGGAATTACATCGGGATCCGAAGTCAAGGAATTATAATAATCCTAAAAGAGAGAACAGAAGCCCGCACAATTTAATAATAGATGGTAAAGTCATTAAAAATGACGAAGGCGCTAGGGAATTTGCTTAATATTTCCATTAAGTATACAGTACGAAACGAGCCAGTTTAGACGTGAACGCGGCAATAGCGGCAGCGGGCAGCGAGAACGGAGCGGCACGAGTCCACACCGATAAAGTGCAATTACAGGACTTCAACCGTGCTCTACGACATTTCAAACCGAAGAAGTCCGCTGGCCCAGATGGTATACCGCTATACGTATTGAAGGATTGTCGTATGGCGCTTGCTAAACCGCTTTTACACATATATAACCAAAGTCTTCAAGCGGCAGAGAGATGGAAAATAACTAGGGTAGTACCTGTACCAAAAGGGAAATCGCGTACTAAAGTAGACGAGTATAGGCCTGTCGCGGTACTGTCTTCACCGGCAAAAGTTTTCGAGTCGATAGTACATAAAATCATAGCGGCACAGGTGAGCTCGCAGCTCTCAGACGCTCAGCATGGCTTTAGATCGTCAAGAAGTACTACCAGCAATCTACTCTGTCACATGGCCGATCTAGTACCGACTGTAGATGGTGGGGGTCAGGCGGATAGTGCTTACTTTGATTTCAAAAAAGCTTTCGATTCAGTCGATAATGACGTTTTGCTGAGAAAGTTAGCAGGGATAGGGTGCGCTCCACATGTCCTGATTTTTTTTGCCAGCTACATGACTGATAGGCAGCAATATGTGGAATACTCAGGCTTCAGATCGGAGCGGTATTTTTCCAGGTCGTGAGTAATCCAAGGCAGTAATTTGGGACCTTTGGAGTTTATTATAATAATAAATGATTTGCCAAAGGTTATCCAGAATGCCAAGTGCCTGTTATTTGCGGACGATCTTAAATTATCTCTAGTGATTGAGACTGCAAGAGACTGCGAACTGTAACGAACCGAACCTTCGGATGAGAGTTTCGCTACGTTCACAAATATAGTTAAACAACTAATCGTTTATTACAAATAAATTAATCAATTAATACCGTTCCTCTAACATCAGAATGTATGAAATATATAAAATAACTGATATCAATTAATAGTATTATTAATAGTACCTAGACGAAATCGGTAGTCCTTTGAAAGTCAAGTTTTATAAGACGAATATTCAAAAGACAGACAAACTGATAAACAGAAATCGTTACGCATGAGTAGACAAGTAGGCATAAACAAATGGTACGCTTATCTGTTCTCGGAAATGAGGCGCCAAGCGGGCGCGTATCAAAGTACCCTCAAAAATCTAGTCAGAAGGAAAAATAAACTTCATCAAAGTATGTCGACGAAACCAAGTGTTTGTAATGCGTGAAATATCTATTATTTTGATGTAAACTGATTACAGTTGGGAATTAAATATTCATAAAAGAATTATCAAGTATCTGGTGTATGGGTTTCGTAAACGAAGTCATTGTTAGGACGAAAACGACGTTTTGGCTGTCCGCCATTGTAGGCTATGTGTGCGTGACGTCAGCTATCATGGCGGGCAGGAATAAGGAAGTTGATGTTTTCAAATGCTGTAAGTGCAGAAATAAGATATTCCCGACCGAGTATGAACAAATTGTAGAAAACATTATTAATGAATATAATTATTTTAGAATTACTTTAGATCGGTGGCATGGATAGTGAATAATTTAACAGTTCTGTTGGATTTGACAAAGACCGCGTAGTGCGATAGCAGCGCCACGCAGATTTAGAGCAAAACCTGTTCGTAGTGGAAAAAACGTCCGATTGGTCGAGTGGAGTGATGTGAAGGGAGTTGGGGGGAGCCTACTGAGCTGACATGCGAGACAGTCGGAGAGAAATCGAGATCATTAATTTTCGTACCATCGTTGTAGGAAGACGTGTACCTAGTGAGTTTGTACCATTAGAATATAAGTTAGTGGGGGGCATTTCTGAGAGTTCTCGGCTTTATTATTGATAATTGGGCATTCCCTGTTATACGTAAAAGGGCCTTGAACTATGTTTTTCTATCGCGATTTGGACTATGTCTGGTCGGGGAGAATGACATTGCTCGTTAGAAATGGCGTTTTAGAATCGTGTCAGTTTATAATATAAGTGTGTTTTCGTGAAACGCATAGGCGTTGTGGTTTTCGTCGAGCTGGTATCGCATAGCAGCGAGATTCGGTCGAGAGGCCGGGCCAGCAACACTTAGCCATGTTAAATCTGTGAATTTCATAAAAACGTACTTCGCGGTAGGTTGTAATATAAGTGTGTTTTCGTGGAACGCATAGGCGTTGTGGTTTTCGTCGAGCTGGTATCGCATAGCAGCGAGATTCGGTCGAGAGGCCGGGCCAGCAACACTTAGCCATGACAAATCTGTGAATTTCATAAAAACGTACTTCGCGGTAGTGTACATTGTGGGAGGTAGGAGTGTTCGTTATTTTAAAGTTGTGATCACTGACCACTGCGATAAAATGACACGCACTAAATTCTTAGCGGGTTTCTAGAGGTTATCAGATTCATAAACGGGGGTTTGTTGTAAGTAATATGTTATAGAATGGTACAAATTCATGTTATTCCCAGTGTAGGCAACGGCACGGTCCGTGATTAGAGTTTCCGCGAGTTAGGGTTAGGCGGAGTACCGTGGGACCGGCCCGAAGTTGTGTTACCAGCTTAATGGAACAACTTTCGTCCCCTTCTTCCATTGTAACTAGCATAAGAAGGTCTCGGAGGTTCAAGGCAAGTGTTCCGATGCCCGTGGCTTTGGCCCAGTGCGCCGAGATATCGTATGTTAGCTGCAGTGGGGGCTGTCTTAATGAAACCGTAGGGCTATTTTGCTCTGTAGTATCCCTTATCGTCGGACTTCGGTCAACCACTGCAGAGTAAAATGTAGGGAGTCTAGGCTAGTATCAGGGTGACGCCTGAACGTTTCCAGATTAGTTAGAAACACCTACTTGGAGATCCCTGAGCTGAGGCGATACTCCATGCGCATTTAAATGTGAGATTTATCTCTAGTTCTAACACACCATAGCAGAATAGGAACATTTCAGGGACCGATAGGCTAGGGTTTTGCTGTAAGATATTTCCAGAGTAGTTGTAATATACGTACTTGTGGTTTCCTCGTGCTCGGGTGAAGTCCACATGCGCAATTAAATGTAAATGTGAGATTTATCTCCAGATTTGCATATATACACACCGCTAGAAAGCATAGGAAATCTCATTTCGGACTGTAGGCAGGGCAGTAGGCCAAATCGAATTAATAACAGTAATAAATAATCAAACAAGTAATAAATAATCTAACAAGTAATAAATAATCAAACAAGTAATAAATGATCAAACAAATAATAAATAATTCAATCGCGGCATAAATTACATAAAACTAAGGTTTAACCTTTGAATTTAGGGCTTACCTAGACCGACAATGAAACTAGACGCGACGAGGGTTTAGTTAACTAACGAGTTTGCTAGGACGACTCTTAGCGGATAATCCTTGTGTCATTGGAGTAAACACATTATTAGACTTTGTCGACTGTTGCGCGCCGTACCGAATGTAACTTAAAGATTTAGGAAAAAAGGTATCATACAAAATAAACTAAAGTAACTACCCGAATACTTTATCTTGGGGAATTATCGTCACTGCTTGGGCAAGCATAAGCAGTCCCAGTAACTCACCTCTATTACCAATAAGGGTTAGAGACGTTACCTTCTTCAGTTTTGGCTATAATTTTACCTGGACTAAAGCGTTCGTAAGTACATTTATAACAAGATCTACCAATAAAGGATAGAGATGTTACCTTCTTCAGTTTTGACTATAATTTTATCTGGACTAAAGCGTTCGTAAGTACATTTATAACAAGATCTACCAATAAAGGATAGAGATGTTACCTTCTTCAGTTTTGGCTATAATTTTACCTGGACTAAAGCGTTCATAAGTACATTTATAACAAGATCTACCAATAAAGGATAGAGATGTTATCTTCTTCAGTTTTGGCTATAATTTTACCTGGACTAAAGCGTTCATAAGTACATTATAACGAGATCTACCAATAAAGGCTAGAGACGTTACCTTCTTCAGTTTTGGCTATAATTTTACCTGGACTAAAGCGTTCGTAAGTACATTTATAACAAGATCTACCAATAAAGGATAGAGATGTTACCTTCTTCAGTTTTGGCTATAATTTTACCTGGACTAAAGCGTTCGTAAGTACATTTATAACAAGATCTACCAATAAAGGATAGAGATGTTACCTTCTTCAGTTTTGACTATAATTTTACCTGAACAAAATCGTTCGTAAGTACATTTATAACAAGATCTACCAATAAAGGATAGAGATGTTACCTTCTTCAGTTTTGACTATAATTTTACCTGGACTAAAGCGTTCATAAGTACATTTATAACAAGATCTACCAATAAAGGATAGAGATGTTATCTTCTTCAGTTTTGGCTATAATTTTACCTGGACTAAAGCGTTCATAAGTACATTATAACGAGATCTACCAATAAAGGCTAGAGACGTTACCTTCTTCAGTTTTGGCTATAATTTTACCTGGACTAAAGCGTTCGTAAGTACATTTATAACAAGATCTACCAATAAAGGATAGAGATGTTACCTTCTTCAGTTTTGGCTATAATTTTACCTGGACTAAAGCGTTCGTAAGTACATTTATAACAAGATCTACCAATAAAGGATAGAGATGTTACCTTCTTCAGTTTTGACTATAATTTTACCTGAACAAAATCGTTCGTAAGTACATTTATAACAAGATCTACCAATAAAGGATAGAGATGTTACCTTCTTCAGTTTTGACTATAATTTTACCTGGACTAAAGCGTTCATAAGTACATTATAACGAGATCTACCAATAAAGGCTAGAGACGTTATCTTCTTCAGTTTTGGCTATAATTTTACCTGGACTAAAGCGTTCATAAGTACATTATAACGAGATCTACCAATAAAGGCTAGAGACGTTATCTTCTTCAGTTTTGGCTATAATTTTACCTGGACTAAAGCGTTCATAGTACACCTATAACGAGATCTACCAATAAAGGCTAGCGACGTTATCGGCATTGCATTAGAATAGGCCAACACGAATTTAAGGGGGGGAGGGGGAGGGGGGAGGGAGGGGGGAGGGGGATGTCCTCCGACACTACTCTCGTGGCGAGGAAATGCCTAGTTTTTGCGAAAAACTACTTTGAATTTTCTTTGAACTTAACCTCAAATTTATAACGTTTATATATTGAATTTAACTATATTTACTTACAAATATGAATGGATTGGACATGGAGTACTGACTATTTTGGTGTGTTCTATGTTTGACTCTGGGTGGGCTCCCGCCAGAAGCTCTAGCGGTCGCCCCTGAGTGTCACTTCGCCAAACTCGGTCTTCGCTTCGCTACGGAGGTCGCCGGCTCGCTTCGCTCGCCACCTCCCCCCGTCGCTCCGCTCAACCTCGTCTGGCTCGCTCCTCTCAGGACCTCCCTTGAGCTTCTGGCTCCCGCACTTTTTATATACAATCTAGGGGTGTCAGCCACAAGACTAGGTGGAGTCGGGGTGCTCTGTGTCGGCTCTGTCTCTTATTTTGAACCTAACCAACTCAAGTTAGAGTGCCCTTGACTCGAATAAGAGTGCTAGCCCTGATGGTCACAGCTATTTTGAATTACATTAGAAATAAATCATATAGGTGCAAAACTAGGACAAAAATAAAACAAAATTTAGAAAGTATTTAACTTATATTTTGTATACATATTGCACAGCTTTTATCAGTTCGAAAAACTTATCCTTCTTACTGGCCTCCACAGATCTCCTCCATAAATACTCAACAATTGAGTCTGCAAAATTGCCCGGGTGGTTGTAATTATTCTTGTAGAAGAATCTTTTAACCACCCGCCATTGAGACTCAATTCGTTGAGTATGTGTCCCATCCTCGGCTATAAATGGACTGTCAGGGTCACTGTGGTTGACTTTTTTATGAATATATCCATGTTGGCTTAGGCAATCATAAGCCCTCCAGCAGTCAGTATGGATGGTTGTGCCCGGCTCTACATGTTTTTGAATTAGGGGAATTAGCACCTCTGCAGACCTAATGTTGTCCGGGCACACCTCCAACCGCAAGTCCTCTGAACCATCTTCTATGAGGCCAAGGACCCAATGTCCCTCAATGTGTCTCCCTGAAAAAAATTAAAAAACAGTTATTAAATTGAAAATACAAGTATAAAAAAATGTAATTAAGTATTGTAAATTAAATTAGCAATAAAATAATAGTTCAAATAATTAAAATATTTATTTTAATACCATTTTCATTGCACCAAGTCGTTTCGTTACACGCATTTATAGAGAATCGTCGAATCAAAAATCTGAAATTGAAATTAGTTTTTCTAGAAAACTAGACATTTCCTCGCTCTAAAATTGATACCAAAGCGTAGAGAAAATTATTATCTATAAGATCCAACTCTTAAAATCACCAAATTCGTGTTGGGCTATTCTAATGCCAACCCACGTTATCTTCTTTAGGTTGACTGTAATTTACCACGCACTAGAAGTGTTCATAGCACAATTATAATGAATCCTTCATTCAACAAAGAGTCATAATTGGTAATGTAAGAGTAAAATCTTCCTTTGGAACTAGAAACATTCAGAGGGCAAAACTCGGAATTATCAGAGTAGGTAGTCCGGTTTCGAACGTAGTAAGACTCGGCAAAAGTATAAAATAATACGTGATCGAACTAATAATGCGTAGAAGGAGACGACCATACCCGTTCCTTTAGAGACGAATTTGTTAGGGCTAATCGAATAAAACATAGTTAGAACTAGTTAATCGGAGGTTAGTCAGGCTAAGTTCCGATAGGCAATACGTTATAGGGCTAGGTAATTAGGTATTCTAGGACCTTATAGAGGCTTTCATATACTAGGTAAATTTAGTATACGGAAGCTTCGCAATGAACTAGATATGACGGATGGAGTGGTTTGCGTCAAAGAGTACCGCGCCTCTTCTGTACCTAAACCAGCGAATGAATGTTGCTTTGAAAATAAGTAAAGTAAGCTGCGTGTGAATGTTGGTATAGTCACGAGACCGACTCACTACAGACTTAGGGTTGATAAAAGATTAAGTCCTCTATTCCCTTTTTGAGACAGAGACTGACCGACTAACACCTGGAACTCCTCTCTAGTGTTCATATTAGCTTCATTCAAGAATGTGCGTATATACATAAATATATTCTATGTATATGTATGTATATATTTGTAGATAGGCGGAGGAAGAAAGTCCAAAATTAAATCGGAAGAATTTCTACTATTTGTGACGAGGTTGGGGTCACAGATCTATGCCGCATTCCCACAATACCCTGTAAGCGGTGGAAACGGTGTCCAAAATCACTGGGTAGAGCCGTTACAGTCACAAGCGAAGGAGGGGCTTGGACCTATAGCCGCAAATTCACACTGCAAACGTTAATTAGTTTTCATATTATTACGTTAAAACTAAGTTCAACATAAGTACCTACATGTTAGCTTAAGACTACCAGCTTTATCTCACTGGAGCTATTCCAACATTTCACAGTTAACGTAACTATGTCTAGAAATATATATTATGCAGAAAATATTCAGAACCTAATTGTATACTTATATTTAGATTTAGGGTGAATTGGCATATAGGGTAGAAATGGAACTTGGATGGGTACACTTACCTATAATATCTGCTTCGCTTTATTTAGCAGGCATTTTATATATATTTCATGATTCGCATATAGTTCAAGTAAGGTACTAGGTTGCACTTGTAGTAGCGATATACCTAGTAGACATTCGAACTGACATCTTTTAGATATAGCCTTCATATACGCAGGTCATTAATATCATACAAAGCGTCGATAAGGATTCGTTAGATAGTAATATTTCGCGTGACAACTTCATTCAATAAGTATATACGTTTGGGGTGAATCGGTACATTTTCTAATTTACCTTCATAGTGCGATATCTCTTAGAGAAAGCGGCATTACGTCATTAGGTAGTCTTTGGGTCAGACATGCTATAATGCAATTGCGGATTTGTTCTTCATTAACGTGAACTATGCAAACGATGGTTAGACATATCTAAATATATAGCGGATATGAGTTCCGCTGCGTTCTTAATTTAAATATAACAAATTGAGGGGGTTCAGTACAGTTAAAGAAAAGGTCTAGGGAGTTTTGTCAGTACCTAAGCATCAAAGTAAACTGTTAGTATTTCCAATCATCTACGCCAGATAGACAGGGTGAAATCTGTAGGTATGTTTCGCGTAATCTAGTATAACACTTAGTTCTACGATTAGGAAGATAGGATTAGTTTTAAACGGCTCAAAAGTTCTAGGGTTATTTTACGATCACAACATACGGTCCTACCAGCTACACTAAACGATCTATTTGGCCATATTCTTTCTTCGGATCACAATAATATTACTTATAAGGATTAGATTAAAATGGTGACAGGTGATATTAAGAAAATAGGAGAGAGGGTCGTTACAATAGTAGTGCCGTGACAAGGATATAGGATAGGATAAGGGGGTCGTTACAGAACAACTTCAAAATGATATAGACAGAGTAGTGATCTGGGCTAAGGAAAACTGTCTGCAATTTAACGCTACCAAGTGTATGACAATTACTTTCACTCGTTCTCGTAACCCCATACTGCACAAGACGTATCATATTGATGGGCTACCGATGGTTAGAGGAAACGTTGTGAAAGACTTAGGGTTGACTCTGAACTCGGAACTGACATTTCGGGACCATATTACTAAGGTCTGCAAAAAAGCCTCCAGTAATTTGGGTTTTATCCTACGTATGGCTAACGGCTTTACAAATATTAATGCGATTGCCGCCTTATACAACGCGTTAGAAGGAAGCCAAATCGAATGCAATGGAGTCATTTGGTTTCCTCATGAGACTAAGTACATTCTAATGGTCGAAAAAATACAGAATAAGTTCATTAGGTACTTATACTTGAAAAAATACGGAGTTTATCCTTTTTATCCATTAATGTACCCTACGTTATTTATATAAGGCATGGTCGGGTATAATGAACTAAGGATCAGGAGAGAGCTCACACTCGTTTGTTATATTTTTAAGGTGCTGCGGGGTAGGGCACACAATCCGGATGTATTGCAGCAGATATACTTTTGTGATAGGTATGTGGAGCGGCGAAGGCAACGAATACTGGTGTCGTTGCCACGCGCAAGGACTTACCTCCTGCAGGAGCGCCTTTTACACGCGCACTTCGCGCTCTCAATGTCATGGCGGTCGAAATAGATCTATTTCATTGTACTCTGATCGAATTTACTAAAATAGCTTTAAGGGTTTTGTATGTTAATAAGGTAGGTTAGTGTAAGTTCTAATTATGCTACGCTATCGCATTAAGTTATAAAAACGTGTAATGATAGTTGTAAGTTAAGAAAATAAATAAAAATCTTTCAACTGGGTTATTCTGAGGTTTATATTAAGTGTTGTAGTATATTTTAGTTATATTATATCCTTTCATAAATTCAACACAGTGTCTGGTGTGGTGGTCTGGGTGTCTCAACATAAGTTATGTTTATTTCTAAAAAAGTCTATTAGTTATTCTAGTAGTATATATTATTCATAAAGAAATAACTAACAATATTTAGTGAAAACATCAACTATAGAGAGAATATATTTTTGACTGGAATAAGTTATAAACAAAATCCTAATAATATCAACTGAATGCATAAGTATTGGCCTATCCATGTTTTAAGTTTAACCACAGTAAAAAAAAATATAATGTATCTAGCTTTACAAGTGTCACAAGTAATTGATATACTCTTGTACATCATAAAAACATACCTTCCTATAAAATAATAAAAGAAAGGTTTCTTTAAATTAGGACACAGTAAAATAGATGCTACAATTAAATCTTATTTAAAATTGTGAAATGCATTTTCATCGTTTCAAGCAAGTAATTGTATAGAATTTATGTTTTACCACCAGCGCCTAAATTAGTCAAAGAGGATGCAATATCAGCAAATTTTACAAATGAATGTTGGATAATACAAACACATTTCAGGGAAACCCCTCAATGGTTATGTGTTTTCTGGATGTGGGAAATCCCAAACCAATAGAAATATCTAAAGAAGGTATTACTAAAAAGTTAACATTTTTCGTTAAATTAATACAAGTCACAGACACTGAAATAGTTCCATGAATTGTTGAGACGTACCGTCAGCAGCATAAATAGAACCACAAGTTGGTATAATTTTATATCCAAGTTTCTCAAATTTCAAGTGGCTATTTGAACCCAATACACAGTTATTCGAACCGCTATCTAGAAGTCTAGAATATTCACAATTATTTACCTTAAATTTCAAAAAAGTACGGGAACCATCAAATTCTTCCCTACATGTAGCATCATCAAGTTTATTTGAGTGTTTATCCACAGTCATCGAGACTCGCTTAGTTTCCTCACAAACTAGGGCTCGATGGCTAAACCATTTTTTATACTCCAAAGAGTGATATTTATCCAAATAACACACCTCACAAGTCTTGATGGTCACACCAGCTTTATGACACTTAAAACAAATCATCCCAGTTATAGAAGGGCAATTTCTATAAATATGTCCTTAGGACTTACACTTAAAACAAATTAAATTATTATTGCTTTAAACCGCATTAAGTTGTGCTGAATGCTTATAAAATTTTGTAGATTTATTATTGATCTAAGTCTTTCTATTCACAAACACAACACTTCTTATTCCTTACCGAGCTGTAAGAATTGTTCAAGAGATGTAATGATTCTACCAAACACAAAAGGTGTATAAATTGATAGCATACTAGCTAAATCTTTAATGTAGTCGTAATCTGAAAGAGATTCATTTGGTTTCTGTTTCTTAGTGCGAAGGTCACATTTCAAAAAGTAGTCATATTCAAGTTTATCAACACCTTTCAATAACGTTTCCTTAAGCTGTAGCCAAGATCCAATGTTAACTCGTACAGTACGAAACCATTTCAAAGCTATGTCTGAAAGTAAATCCGAAAAAGAACCAAATAAAACAATTTCATCAAAGTTTTTATAAAGAAAGTATTCTTCAACTTGTGTGATGAATTCTCTAACACAAGTCTTACCGTCAAACACAATCCTAGTTCTTTTCAGGTCTAACAATTTAGTAGTTGTTGGATTTTTTTTTAATGTTTTCATTAAGTTGTACATTTAACATATTAAAAGAAGGCAGAGTCGAAGGAGGTACACAAGTTGGTAAACTATGGGCAATAGTAATGTTGTTTCCGAACGGATCTGGAACTTCAGTTATATTAACCGCTTCCTGTATAACATTTTCCTCTAAGGTACAAGTTGTATCGCCTGAGTGTTGATTGTCGTTCACCCCTAACAACGATGGAAATTGAGTTTGTTTATCCATGACGAACACAAACAGTAAAAACCTAAAAGCAAAAACACAGCTGAGATGTAAGAACTCAATAAACTCCAAGAAAATAAATATGAAATTATTTGAAATATTTCAAAGATAATTATTTATTTACAGTTGAATTTTAAAGTTCTAAGCTATTATTTTCTTTCTAAACCCGATTTAGTATTTATTTAGGTTAAGAAAAAGTTATTTTATTATAAAAGGTGCAGTAATGATTTACAAAATACTTAACCTCAAAATGTAAACTTCAGTACAATAAATATTATTATAAACTCACCAAAATCCAAGTATATATTAGCATGAAATCATTCAATAAGTCAAAACAATTATACAGTATTACATCTTCATAACACCAGTATATAATTAACAGCTGTTCCCTTGAATACAATAACACTTCACCAGTAAACCAGTATATGTCACATAAGATATAACGAACAGTACAAAATGGCTTAATTAATCATGTCAAAGCACAAGAAAACATGATGCAATTTATAACACACAAAAGTATTGTCTTGTAATAAACATAAATCAAATTACAATAAGTGTACAAGACAGATTGCAACAAGTAAAAATATCAAAAAAATGCAATAACGATAGTTATCTATGTATGAATTCCATCCCTATATGTCCCTGTTCGGGCGCCAATTGTAATAAATTAATTGTTTGTACAATTTAATAGGCAAGCGGGGAATGTCTATATTGACTATGTCTCCCTGTTCCGTGCTCCAATGGTAATAATATAAAGATAAAGGTATCTTTTAATTGTAATAATATAAAATTTGTTAGGGTAAGGTTTATGTCAGTAAATTAGAATAAAGCAAAATAAAATATTTGTATGAGTATTTCGAATAGTATCTATGTGAGCGCTCCTATAGTATTACAAGCTTACTGTGTTAGCTAGAAAAATAATAAAAAAAACAAGTTCGGGCGCCTGGAGCGACCTCACATAAAGAAAATATATATAAAATTAACAAACAGTACCTGGAATAGCAGCCTGTAGAGATTCGGAACTTTTTATCTTCAGGCGAGGGAAAGATGAAATAAGTGACAAAGCATTTAGATTATTTCATCTTTTATTTCCGGGAAGGAACACAAGCGTTACATTTAATTTAAAATTTTATATCGATTTTGATAACGTTTTAGCAATTACACATGGTCTGAAGGACCCTTGCGGTTATACTGGTATAATTGTGTGAGGGGCACTATAAGTTTTCCTATCGTTAGCTTGAGTTATTTATCGTTAACTATCGTAAGCTATCGTAAACTATCTTTAGCTATCGTTATTGCACCCTTATTTAAAGGAAATTAATTATTTTAAAGTTTTATTTTAACTACTCGTGCCGAGCGCGGATTTGTACAAGACAAAGAATTGAAAATACCTTACTCCGAGACGAAACCTGCGATTTTATCATGACGCGGAGAGGAGATTCATCTTCCAGGGCACGATGAAATGCCAAGATGTCGGTCCTCAACTTCCCACGGTGAACTCATGGTGAAAATAAATTCGGCAGAAAAGTCAAAGTCATTTATTCAATTTAGGCATCAAAGACGCACTTATGAACGGAAATTTTTCATTATAATGCACTTTAAAGACTACCGCCGTGTTCCGAAATATATAGAGCCTACCGAGAAGAAGCGGCAAGAAACTCGGGGCCATTCTTTTTATATTGATGTTTTCACAATGTTTTTACCTAGGTACTACAAAATATCATATATAAAAATCCGAAAGTAAAGTTCCAAGAAAAACTTCTAAAGAAAATCTGCAAAGAAAAACGCCAATAGCTGAAACAAATAGAAACTAGCGTTAGGATCACGTCCGTAAACTTAAAGTATCGTTATTTGACTCAAACAAAAGTACACTTACCGTTTTTTCTTAGATTATGTGTCTGATACTCAAAATCCATTAATTTGAGAAAATTGAGCAAAACCGCAAAGCCCTGGGCTTGCGGCTCCTGAATTTCACCTCCACATGTTGGGAAAATATCAGAAAATTCAGATCCAAATGGATTTAAATATTGAATGATAATCGCCTTCACATAACGGCGGTCGGCAGAGAAGTGAAAAAATGGCCGAAACTCTCTGTCGGCAAGACGTCAGTTCCGACACAGACCAATGCACAGCCAATCATCAAAGAGAATCAAACCTCATACAAAAAACTGTTGACCACAGAGTATTCTCCGTACATGGGTTACACAAGGTGTTACCCTTGTAATAAAAAAGTAAACCAGAATAATTTCTAAAGAATTTGGAATTTAAAATCAAAATACGTATCTAGAATCGACAACGTGAACGGAGCGAAAAACGAACGTTACACTGTGTTGTTGTAACTTTGTTTTATCACTCCTGTGAGGAGTGCATAGAAAGACTGACTCATATGTGCTAGCTACAATATATGATTGTATTCAAAATATTAGGTACCGAGTACTATAGATCAAGCCTGACGGTTCGCTTCCTTCCGAAGCAATCTGTATTTATGTAACTTTGTTTTATCTTTCTGTTGAAGTGTACTTTAGGTTGATTATCATATAATCACTGTGAAATACTATGACGGGATAGAAACTCGCCACACGTACGCTCGTGGCGGCGCTAGCGTCGTACTACCATAGACACAGACATCATTATCTATGGGTACAAAATATTTACATAATTCTATAGGGCCATTGTTGGCGCGACTAGACATGATTCTTACTTTTATTTTTCTTTGACATTATTAATTTTAATTTTATAATATTTTGTGTAGCTAACAATGTAATTATAGTTATGAATGAATGATTTATTTGCTATAAGTATTGGTACAATTTAGATCTTATGTATAATATAAACAATGGTCCATAATACTTAATCATAATAGTGACGTGCAAATAATATTTTTCCTTAATTTAAATAATTACGCTTATCTGTATGGAAGCATATTAAGTAGGTACCTATTAAATTAGATTATTATTATACATTTTAATTGAAATATAGAATAATTTTAGTATTCAAATAGTCAAGATTAATAGTCAATATTTTTAAATTATCACTATTATAAGTTTTGCTAGTTAAAAAAGGTCACTTACTGGATAAAAAGATTTGTTAGTTAACCACAACTTGAGTTTCAATAAAATTTTCGCCTCGGTAATTTTTTAAGGTCATTGGGCAAAGCGTTATAAATACGAATACACATCACGTGGCAGTTTTTATGAAACATTGCGGTCTTAGGTATTTTTGTTAAAACCAATCTATCAGGACGTCTTGTGTTTTTCGGGTACATTTTCTGAGCGGTTGTAAATAACTCAGGGTGCTCCTTAATAAATTTAGCGCATTCGAAAATATACATACAAGGCAATGTTAATATTTTGTATTCCCTAAATAATGGTTTACATGATTCCCAACAGCGGATTCCAGCTATAGCGCGGATACATTTTTTTTTTGTGCAATAAAGGCTCTGTTTATGTCTGTCGAGTTCCCCCATATGATAAGGCCATAGCTCAAAACAGAATTAAAATATCCATAGTATGCGGATAACACCGTTTGTCGTGCTGATGTTTTAGTAAGCTCATACAGCACATATACGAATTTATTTATTTTACTGCAAACTTTTTTAACATGTGACTTCCAGTTGCAATTTTTATCAATAATCACACCTAGAAAAGAAGTTTCATTCGTTTCATTTAAAGTAACACCTCTATTTTTTATATCTAACTGTTTGGTTTTTCTTCCATACGTTCCAAACTGAACATATTTAGTTTCATTTAAGTTTATATGTAAATTATTTTCGTCAAGCCATTTCATTATAGATTCAATAGTATTATTTATGTCAGAAGTATATTTATCCATGTCTGTTTTATTATTACAAGTCATTATTAAGGAAATATCTTCAGCGAATAATGTACACGAATTGCTGGTGACTTCCGGTAGGTCGTTTATGTAGAGCAGGAATAAGAGTGGCCCCAGAACGCTACCTTGAGGCACACCATAAGTATTTACCTTAAAGCTAGACTTATATGACTTTAGTTTTCCACAATTTGTTAGTTTAGTAATTTTAACACATTGCATTCTATTTTCAAGATAGGTTTTTAACCAGTTTTGCGCAGGGCCCCTGATCCCATATTTTTCCAACTTATTCAAAAGCAGCTTATGGCAAACAAAATCAAATGCCTTGGACATATAAAAAATATGACTGTTGTTAAGTTGCCAGCATCTACATTGTCGAAAACTTTGCTAGTGAGGTCAAAACATGCAAGTGTAGTTGACTTTCCCTTCTGAAAACCATGTTGCTCATTTCTTAGAATGGCCTGTTTGTTTATAAAGCCAACCATACGTTTATGCATGGCAGATTCCAAAACTTTTGAAAAAATTGGTATGATGGTTATGGGTCTATAATTATCTACGAGAGTCTTATCACCCTTTTATACAATGGTTTCACAATCGACAGCTTCAGTAGGTCAAGGAAACAGCCACATGAAAATGACAAATTTATAAGGTACGTAAGAATCGACGTAAATTCTACTGAACAGCTTTTCATGATTTTTGTTGCAAGTTCATCATAGCCTTCACTGTTAGTATTATTTAATGATATTATTATTCTGTGTACCTCGTCATAACCGTAAGGTGTCAGATACATGCTGTTGCAGACTGTTTTCTTTAAAGTGTTTATTTAAGATTTATATATTTCAAAAAATGAGAGCTGGCTCATACATTCCTTAAATTTAAGGATATTACCTTTATTGTAATCTCTTTTGCAAATTTCGTATCTAAGCAAAGGTTCCTCTTTGGTTTTGACCGGTATATTTAATTACTGCGCCGTATTGTGATCAGAGATACCTAGGTGCAGAAGTTCAATGCAAGAATTAAGTCGCGTCGGTTCATCTATATGTAGAGTTAAGTTATAATTTTTGTGATGTCGAATAGTTCGATAGTGTTATTATTTAATTGTATTGTGTTAATATTTAAATCTCCGGCTATAACAAACTTCTTTTTTTTAAATTTGTGCCTGATATTTTGTAATACTGTTTCCAGAATCTCAAAAAACAATGCACAGTTTGAGGTTGGAGTCCTGTATACACACAGTATAAACAAATTTTGGTTAGGAATTTCAACACCGTAACATTCAAAGACATTGTCGGTAAAGTATTTGGCCGTGACGTTGAATTATACTCTTATTATGACTTGGCATGATTTTTTATAGTATTACATTTTTAAGGTACTAACGCCTGCTTAAGCGATCTCAAACATTGAAATTTATAGAGAAAAATTCCATCCTCGGACGGGATTCGAACCCGCGTAAACGCCGCCTAGCTTTTTTATTTTTACCTTCAGTTGACATATCTTTCCTGAAAGAAGTAAGTGGACTAGTACACATTTGTTTAAGTAAGCTTAATTCTTTCGTCAATTTACTAATTTGGTTCTTTTGTTCATTATTTTCTAGAATTACGTTTTCTAGTTCATTTTGTGTGGATTCCAGACTTGATTTTAGTTTCATTATTTCGTTCTGCATGTCTTGTGTATTATTGCTCATATTAGTAGATAAATCCAAACTCTTGCCGAACATGTTCTCTGATAGTGTTGAGTCCATAGAACAGTTTCCAGCCAACAACTCCATAGACTTCGACTTGATCAGTTTATGTTTTCTAATTGTAATATTTGTATTAGAAATATCCATACTGTGCATTGTCACCACCGTTACTACAACACAAGGACGATAAATTATTTGCGTGAAAAAATTTCGCACTGTTCCCAGATGTGAACCGGTTGTCGTTTGGTCGGCTCAGTCAAGTCCAATATCAACACCACTCGGCTGCCGTGACTGATAACAGAACTATCCAAAATACGATACTATTTCTTCGAAGTAAATTTACTCGTACATTATTGTAGTCCAAAGGTCAATAATTAAACTGTGCAAACAAGTTAGCCGGCGGTATGTGGAACATCAAAGTGATGTTGCAATTATTGTTTGTTATTTTCACTGTTTACTCACATATCACGGTAAAATATGTTTTTGTTTTAGGATTATTTATAACTATTTACACGTAGTTGCTGTCACTTTATTGTTTAAACGATCATAATTATTTTGTTTCATAACACATAAGAATATCACAAAACTATTAAATCTCGACAAATAGTTTGCCTGAAAAGGAGATAATGTTCACACACGTTATTCATAACCACTTGATATGTTTTCACGCACATTCACATAGTATTAGCGACTTTTTGCATATTTCTACGATTAAATATCACCATTATAATAATATCGTTAGTGTAATTGGCCTAAAGCCGTGCTAACTTAATAGAATAAATAAATAAATCATAAAAAGGGACCAGCACGAAAAACCTTCAATGTCGGTAGGTAGTTATACATCCCCCTCGCCCTTCCGTGCTCGACTAGAGGGCTTGCTCAGCAGTAGCTGCAGTATCATGTAGTAGTTACATGTAATGATGACTAAGACTTCTCGTTGTCCTGCGGTAGGTTAAGTTAGCTGTTAAGATTTATTTTGTTCATATTTTAAATCATTATTAAATCAGCCTCCGAATCGGCAACACCTAGTTTTTAATTTTAGTTTTTAAAAAAGGGTTTTCCTTAGCCCAAGTTTTGACTGGCGCAGCCGGTAGGTTCGGTTTTATAAAGGCTGTGTCGTTCCTGCTATACTCCGGGTGTCCAAATCCATCAGGAAAAAGCAAGTGCGACGCGAAACGCTGAGAGCCGATCCTTGAACTAAATAAATTTGTCAAACGGGTGAATCCACAGATGACCATGAGAGTAATGGCGGGTGCTTGGTGAGTAAAACTTTTCGCCATATCCTTCCCGAATCCTCCTCTTGTTATCCTAAATTTTGTTTTGTTATATTTGAGATAAGACTTCGCTCACTATAACGTATCTGGTTTTTTGTATGCAATTCTACGAATTACCTTACCAATAAATATACTGCAGATTAAAATTTTGATAAAAGTATTTAAATTGAAAAATTATAAAGTAGATAAATTTGCTTTTAAACATAATTTATAATTGTTAGTTTAAAGACAAAAATTTTCTTATTCCTGAGTTATATTTACTGATTTTTACTGTGTTTTACTGGATTATACTGTGTTTTATCGAATTTACTGTGTTTTACTGATATTACTGTGTGTACTTGATTTAACTGTGTATTTTACTGTGTGTTTTATTGTGTAAGTGGTTATATATACTTTTATATTGTGAATTGGTATCTAAAGTTTGCTCTATTCTATAAAAATGGAACCAGCCCAAGAAGTTACCGCGATTCCAAATGAAATGTTAAAGCTTGTGCCTACATTCAATGGCGATAAAAGGCAACTTAACTTGTTCATTAGGAAAAGCGAATACGTAATAGCTAGGTATATGGGGTAGCGAGGAACAAAATCTAAACGTATATCAAGCGATCACAAGTAAACTCACAGATAAAGCGGCCGCGTTATCATCAGAACGCGAAGATATTATAACTTGGACCGCACTTAAGGAATTGCTGCAACAACACTTTGGTGACCCTCGTATTGAACAGTGCATTAACCTTGAACTTGAATCGGTTAAGATAAAGTCCGGTGAGAGTTATTTAGAATTATGTAACCGCATACAAAGTATGCGATCATTGTTAATTTCAAAGGTTAATATATCAAACGACGCGGAATTAAAACGTGCAAAAACCACCATCTATAACAATACGTCCTAGAACGTATTTTTATATAACTTGCCTGAAAATATGGTACGCATAGTAAGATTAAAATACCCTGCGACTTTAGAAGATGCGCTTAGTATTGTTCTTGAGGAGGTCAACTTCCATGAGCAATATAATATGCGGAACTGCGTTTATGGTAGCGCGGATAATAGTGGAAATGTCCCGAAACCATTTTTGACACAAATTCGAACTTTGGTTTTAAGTTTAACGGACCATCAACCGAGTGGTTTTAGACTTCCGACCCACTCGCCAAATAACTTGCCGCCAAAATTCAATTTTGGTAGTCAGCCCGCACCGTACCGAACGCCTCAAGGGCAATCACACAATTTCGGATACCGTCCGCAGTTGGGCTACCGCCCGCCTGCACAGTTCAGTTTACAACCACCCCATTTCGGTTACCGCCCACCTCAGTTCGGTTAACGACCACAGTTAGGGTACCGTCCACCTTTTAATAATAATAGTAATCAACCCCTACAAACAGGCTCAAGGCCTTACGTGGGTATGACACCCCAACAATTCGGATACAAACCACCCCAAGTTAACGCTCCGCATTTTCAAACCTCAGATGCTACGATGAAGACTGCACCGCCAAGGCCGCGCGACAGATTTAAAATCAATGAATTGACTGATAATGACGAAGCGCAATACTATGACTTTTACTGTGACCATGAACCTGACTATAATGCATATGGCTATATTGATGACGCCAACTGTGACGAGTACAGTGATGAAATGACGTATGAGACCACACAGACAGACTTACCTCAGGACCAGCCGATCAAAAATTTTCCAACAACAGCCTCCATAGAGGACAAGAAACGATAGAACTAAACTGTGACCCCACACTAAAGTTGCCTCATATATATGTCCCGGAAATAGACGCGAAACTAAAGTACGATACTGGCAGCACTCGATCATTCTTGAGTCCACGAAAGGCGTATGAATACTTTTATAACAATATTAGGTATGAACCATTTAAAGTGGTAAGTACTTACACCTCCAGTGACCACAATGAAGCAATATAAATTTTACCAACCTTTCAAAGCAATGAGTGTCACAAATTTTATCTCTATGACGTCGATCCACGTTATGGCGGTCTTATCGGGAATAACTTATTGAAACAACTGAATGCGATTATAGACCTTAAATACTTATACTTGAAGATTAAAACTGCGTGCATTCCAATTATTAATAATAACTTAGACTACGTAATTGACTTACACCCGCGATCTGAACAACGCGTGAAATTATCCACTGACCAACACGCAGGTGACGCAATTATAGACCTGGTGTTCGAATGCCGAGTACTGTAGTAAACTGTACCAACGGTTCCGCTACAACTGTCGTTCAGAACACCTTAGAAAAATCAGTACGACTGACTGTTAACAAACCTCTCAAAGTAACGCCTCACCAAGAAACCGAGTGCAATCTAAATTTTACAACGAATGAGATGACAGATAGACAAATTGAGACAATACTTGTAGACAACCTACACAAACTCAGACTGGACCATACTAATGACGAAGAACGTGAACTCATATACAAGTTATGTATGGGATACAAAGACATTTTCTACTCTGACCAATGGCCTTTGACTTTTAGCAACCAGGTAAAACATAGAATCTGTACAAAGAATGAGGACCCGATATATGTAAAACCCTATAGGTTAGCCCCGGCACAGACAGACGAAATTAACCGACAAGTGAAAAAGCTGTTAGATGACAATGTAGTTCAGGAATCGCATTCCCCGTGGAATGCTCCGGTGCACTTGGTGCCTAAGAAAGCAGACGCGTCTGGTTAACAGAAATTTCGTATGGTGATAGACTATCGACGACTAAATGACATAACCATCGATGACAAGTACCCTCTACCAAACATTAACGATTTTTTTGACAAATTCGGTAAAAGCGTTTACTTTAGAACGATCGATTTGGCAAGCGGTTACCATCAGCTTGAGATCCAGCAAGAGGATAGGGAGAAGACTGCCTTTAGTACACAAAACGGTCATTTTGAGTTTCTTTGAATGACTTTTGGGCTCAAGACAGCGCCTGCCACTTTCCAACGTAATATGGATAGTGTACTAAGGGGACTACAAGGCCTACACTGTATGGTGTACCTTGATGACGTCATTGCTTTTTCTTCAAGCCTCCAGGAACACCTACATAAACTACGACTTGTGTTCGACAGACTCCGACAGACAAATTTAAAAGTACAGCTAGATAACTCTGAATTTTTACGAAAATAAGTACTATATCTCGGTCATACCATTACAAAAGATAGCCTCAAACCTAACGACGACAAAATAAAAGCTGTAATGAGTTTTCCTCTGCCGAAAACCGTAACGGAAATCAAAAGGTTCTTAGGACTTGTTGGGTATTACCGACGTTTTATACCTGATTTTGCCACAGTTACAAAATTCAAAATTCAAAATTCAAAAATGATTTATTCAGTTTAGGCATCATAGACACTCTTATGAACGTCAAAATTTTTAAATGATTCTACCGCTGTCTTCGGAAAAGAACCACCGCCGAGAAGAAGCAGCAAGAAACTCGTGGGCCATTATTTTTTCAAGTCTTACCCAGTCATTACCCAGGTATGCCCCCAATATAACAAACAACCAGTGCAGGGCCGCTGGGATTTCATTTACGCGCGTGACCGGTGCGGTAAATGTCTAGGCCCGCATTATGACGATGAGTGCACGTCAACGGGCCTATGCAAAACATGTGGCAGTGCAAACCACCACACAACCCTGCACAGGTTGGGGTGTACCTCACCAACGCACAATTCCGCGCATTTGCTACCCGCACAACAGCGCGAGATACCACATATTTGCCGCGTGGGGAATATGTTCACGCGAAGGCGTGACGTCACTTCACTCACCGCGCGCACCCCGCCGTCCCCGCGCGATAAGAGATCGCCGTAAACGTGGAGCGAGGCGACCCTCGACCGCCATCACTCAGCCAGACGCATTTCGCTCGCGCGCACGCAAAATAAAGTAAAATCCGCTCTGCACCGCCGCCGTTTTCGCCACGAGTCGGATACGCCCCCTAATTTTACCGACGTAAAATACGCGAACGCGAGTGCCGGAACAAGTGCATTCATAAGACACTACAAACTATAACCAAGTGAACAACAGTTCTTCAGCCCCTTCAGCACGTCGTCCAAAGCAGGACGCCTCCACCGAGGACTCACGGTCACCAGCTCCCTTCAGTTCCAGAGTCCCCCGACATAACCCACGGAACCCAGGTACCAATAATTCTTCCCTACCATCATATAGTTGCAGGAAACTGCTTAACTAGTGACGTCACAGTAGGTTGTGATGCTTTGTTAACAGCACCCCTAAAACAAGGTTTATACGTTTTAGATAAAGAGGCAGCGATGGTTATTACGTCTCCTCCAGATACTACTTCTAGTGCATTTGATTTGTGGCACAGAAGGTGGGGTCATCTGAGTAAGCCTTTGATGGAAAAGTTGAAAGGTTTAGCAGATGGACTGTCGTATGGAGCGGTGAGTACGGAACCGTGCGAATGTTGCTGCAAGGGAAAGGCGTGCGTCAAGAAATTTCCGAAAAGAAAAGGTAAGAGAGCAAAAGATTTGCTCGAGCTAGTGCATTCTGATTTGGCGGGCCCTATGGAGGTAGAGTCTTATGGTGAAAATAAATACTTTTTGGTCTTCGTAGATGACTTTAGCAGAAAAACTTTCACATATCTGCTAAAATCGAAAACTGAAGTATTCGCGAAATTTAAAGAATTCAAGGCACTAGTTGAGAACCAGACGGGCAAGAAAATCAAAAAATTACGTACTGACAATGGCACAGAGTAAGTAAATCATGAGTTTGAAGTTTTTCTTAAAAAGCATGGTATTCAGCATCAGACGTCTGTACCGTATACGCCACATCAAAACGGAATTGCTGAGCGGACCATAAGAACCGTTACAGAAAAGGCGAGATGCATGATACACGATGCTGGTCTAAACAAAAAACTATGGGGAGAGGCCATTGGCTGTGCGGTGTATCTTAAAAATAGATCTCCAACTATGACTTTAAAGGGTAAGCTTCCTGAAGAAGTCTTCACGAATGAACGAGTGGACTTGACGAATCTAAAAGTATTCGGTTGCAACGCTCAGGTTCTGATAAAAGATCATAGCAGGAAGAAATTCGATCCGAAGACTATACTTATGATAATGACTGGGTATTCCACTAATCAGAAGGCGTACCGATTTATCAATTTGGATAGTAACCCAACAAAACTTGTGATAGCTCGAGATGCTACATTTTTTGAAAATGTGCCCATGTCGAAGTCGAAACGAGATAACGTTTCAGAGAAGAATGTTGTCGATATTTATCTACACAATGACATTCCAGAAACCAGTCATCCTACCACTGAACCGGAGGTACCGAGATTAGCGGGACCTGTTGCAGTGGGGGTACCGGTGTCTAGGCAGAATGTCATGGTTGATGAAGTAGAATCTCAATCGTGGAGTCCAGGAGCATTTACTTCAACCCAAGATTCAGACTCTGGTGAGAACTTCTTTGATTCTGTTGATTCGGAGAGCCATGTTGCGGAAGATTTGCAAGATCCAGTCAACACAAATGTTGCTGATCTTCCAAATGATGTGGTTAACACTAATGAACGACACTACCCAATTCAAGATAGACGTTCAAAGAGAGATGCGGACATGGTCTATAACTTTCACATAAGTAATATTTCTGATCCTGTATCGGTTCAAGATGCTATGGAGCGCTCAGATATGGTTGGTTAGTTATGGTTGGAAGCGATGAAGGATGAATTTAACTCCCTGAAGGCTAACAAAACCTGGGAACTAGTTGATCGACCGATAGATGCTAACGTTGTTAAGTCCAAATGGGTTTTTAAACTCAAGGTAGGAGCGGATAGTAGTGTGCAGCGCCATAAGGCCAGGCTGGTCGCTAAGGGCTATTCTCAAAAACCAGGAATTGACTATTTTGAAACGTATGCACCTGTTGTGAAAATTTCATCAGTTCGTCTTCTACTTGCGCTGGCAGCTGAAAAAGACTTAAGCATACATCACATAGATGTGACTACAGCTTTCCTAAATGGTGAGATACAGGAAGAAATTTATATGAAACAGCCAGAATTTTTCGTTCAAAAGGGGGAAGATCGTAAGGTTTGCAAGCTTCAAAAGTCTTTGTACGGGTTGAAACAAGCAGCCCGATGTTGGAACGAGAAAATTCATGGCCATATTTTGAAAATGGGTTTTACGCAATCTAATTATGATCAATGCGTTTACACTAAAATTAAAGGTGGTCTGTTTTTAGCTATAGCACTTTATGTAGATGACTTTTATATATTTACAAACAATGAAGATGCAGCTGATACAGTGAAAGAACAGATTAAAAGATCTTTTAAAATAAAGGACCTTGGTATTGCGAAGGAATGTCTTGGAATGCGGATTGTGCGGGATGTAGACAAGCAAGAAATCCATCTTTCCCAAAAGGCATACATTAACAAGATTCTTGAAAAGTTCGGGATGCAAGACTGTAAACCCGTTAGCACACCGATTGCTGCGAATCTTCATTTGAAGTCTGGTATAAAGAATGACGATACACGGTATCAAGAGATCATAGGATCACTGATGTACCTTGCGTGTTGTACTAGACCAGACATATCATTCGCAGTCACAATGTTGAGTCAATTCAACAACTGCAATGACTCATCACACATGGCAGCACTGAAACATGTTCTCAGGTATCTGAATGGGACAGTGGAACTATCGCTGTGTTACAAGAAGTGTAACAAACCTATAGTAGCTTACGCGGACGCGGATTGGGGGAATGGGCCTGATGGGAAATCATTCTCTGGTTATACTTTGGTTTTCGGTGGTGCTGCGATAGCTTGGCAGTCTAGGAAACAGCGATGTATAGCATTAAGTACTGCAGAAGCTGAGTATATCGCAATATGTGAGGCTTCAAAGGAAGTAGTTTCTGTAAAAGGTTTATATGCTGAACTGTCGGACCGGACTGACACTATTACAATATTTAGTGATAGTCAAAGTGCAAGTAAACTAGTTTATATTCCTTCAATAGGGAAGCGGTCGAAGCATATAAACATTAAGTACCATTTTGTACGAGATTTGGCAGAGCAAAGGGTTATTTGTATTAAGTATTGCGAAACAGCCCTTATGCCTGCTGATATGTGGACAAAAGGGGTTGCTAGACAGAAACACCAGTTCTGTATGAAACATTGTGGATTAAGTGGGGGTGTTCTAGAATAGGACCTTTTTATGTATGTATCAAAAGATTGTAACCTATTTAGATGTACCTATCATCGACAATGTGTTACCTAGCAACAGTTTTGTTGATTAGCTGTCTTGTATAAAATGTCTATGCAGATAAAACGAATTTATTTTACTATATAAATTACAATGTTTTCTTTCCATATATAACCACTAAGTGTTACCTGAATATATGTAATATTTCGAGTAGGCAACCTAAATATAACACAAACGAAGCGATAGGCGCGGTATTGTCCCAAGGACAAGTCCGAACCGGATAAACCTGTAGCATATGCCAGCCGCACCTTAAGCGATACTGAATCTCGGTATAGCACCATCGAACGTGAACTACTCGCGATAATCTGGGCTACCAAACATTTCCGGCCTTACCTGTATGGTCGGAAATTCTACATATATACCGATCGTAGGCCTCTAGCATGGCTCAATTCACTGAAAGACCCTAACAGCAAGCTTACCCGTTGGAGGTTGCGTCTTCAAGATTTCGACTTTAAATAAATCAGCCTCCGAATCGGCAACACCTAGTTTTTAATTTTATTTTTTAAAAAGGGGTTTTCCTTAGCCCGGTACGGAATAGCGGTAAATAAACAAAATGTCGGTACATTGAAATTGTTACTAGGTATCGGGTACATAGTGAACAAATATTAAGCACCTTGGTTCCACGACATCGATGAAATTAATTAACTTTCGGGAAGTTAGTTAGTTTGATTTTTGATTGTTTTATTTGAACGTGCCGTTTACGGTATGTAGGACGAATCATGTAATACGGTGTGTCTGTAATATAATTAAATCGGTATTTTGTTTGGACGTATAACGTGGAGATAGTTCGATTGGTAAAGTAACTTATGCGGTTATTCGGATGGTTTATGAATATCGCCTTGCTACCTATATCGAATATCGGGGGGACGCCTGTTGAATTGGATTTGTTCATATTGACCTGGTGTTAGGGTAAACGCCCGAGTTGGTGGTCATTGTCGGTTAATACTTGTGTTGTTTATTGTAAATATTTATTTAAATTTTGCCGTTATTCTTGGACCGGCTAAGGGTAAATCCAGTTGATCTCAACCTCAAGACATTGTATTGACTTGGTTTATTTTCTACCGACTTCCAAGGAAAAAGAGGAGGTACTCAATTCGGCTGTTATTTTTTTATGTTTGTTGCCTCATAACTTTCGACTGGAAGAACCGATTCTTAAAATTCTTATTTTTTGCTTGAAATACACTCCAATTACTGAATAGAATGAAAGTCGGTATAAATTTTTTTAAATTTTACATTTGATTTTATGTTTTCTTTCTTGTTCATTACCGTTTGTACTACTGCACCGGTGGTGCCATTTCTGACCCCAGGTAGCAAAAACTGGTCGTAAAGGCGTCCAATTTACGTCAGTATATGACCTTTTGACGTCCCAAAATTTACCTTAAAGAACCCCTAAAATGACTCCAATATGTCACATCCTTATGACGTCCTCAGTGTCTGAAAAAAGACGCCTGGGAGACGACTTCGATGACGTCTTGAAGAACTATGATATATATTTATATAGATATGATTGGGGGCTGCAAAAATAAGTCTTTGTGGAGGGTAATATGACGTTTATGTGCACTTCAAAACAACGTGGCTTTGTTATCTACAAAGACGTCGTTCCGACGTACTGTGCCCTCAGGATGGTGTTGAAGAAAGAAACTAATAAATCTGCAATATAAAAATTGATTTCAAAAATACAATATAATCTTTTGCTTAAGTATTTATTCTTATAATAAATTTAAGACCTACATCCTAAATATTTGCCATTAGAATATTTATAAATCTACTGTTTGTTCAGTCATTCAATAAGCATTCTATATATTTATACTATCATGTTTTAGTATAAATATTGCAACCATAGGGTGAATTTATTAACAAAAACCGAGCTTAGGCGAGAACACACGAATCACATGCGACAAACGCTTGCGCGATGTAGAATTACCTTGCAAATTAGTCACGCCATCTAGTTCAAAATTTTTGAGCTACGGTTTCGACTAACAAGACGTCTTTACGACTTAATAAGGGCGTCTTTGACCAGATGTCTTCCATTGGTCAATTGAAAGACGACGTTAGGATTTGGAATTTCTGTAGGCACTAATGATATGATGTCTTATTGACTTCATATAGACGTGTTCATATAGATGGAGATGGAGTCCTGACGTGTTCCCGTGGATATCCTACCGACTGCGCCAATTACGTTGACGGCAGTTAGAAGATCGAAAAAAAAACCGAAATGAATGAATATATTTAATTAATTAAAAAGAATAAAACTAATTTACAATTATTTCCTAATGAATAACCATTCCGCTTCGAAGTAGGAATATAGAATGCTTATTCTTACAAATAGATTTAACACGCAGTGTCCGATTGACGTCATTGCTGCGTCGGCAAATTAAATGTGTTCAATATTTATCGGTGCATCTGCAACGTCGGCGATCTTCATATAGTAGACCTATGTAATTACCTATGTAATTGGCACATAAATAACTTCTTTTAGAATATTTTCCTCCCACTGTCCGTTTATACATTTTTTTATTAGCCGATTCTGCTGTCCGTTTATACATTTTTTTATTCCGATGCCATGTACTTTTAAACTTTGTCCATTTCCTAATATTACAAATCTCTTTTCTGTATTTTCACTGAAAAGTTCCAAATCTGAGAAGAAGTCCTTTCTGTAGGAAATGTGTACAGAAGCACCACTATCCAGCAGCCATATATCATCATAGGGCTCCACAACCTTAGCACTTTCTTCTTCTTCTTTTTGCACTTGACATTCTAAGTGGAATGCCAACATATTGTTATTGTTGCTATGCTTACTATGCTTATTCTGTTTATTTTTCTTGGCACGACAATCCCTAGCAAAGTGCCCACGCTTGTTGCAGTTGTAGCAAACAAAGCGATGTTTGGGATTTGTATTTTCAGCACTGTTTGTACCTTGTTTTGGTTTTTGTTTCATTTGGGAAGTCACGAGCGCTACTTCATTTTGTTCTTACGATGTCAGACTGGCTTCTTCATCCATAAGTCGAGCTGTAAGATTATGTATGGTTTGTTGAGTTGAACTGAGTGACAACCAAGCTTGACGCACTGATCGATACTTTGATGGCAAAGTACTGAGAATTTTGGTAATAATTGCCATTTCACTAATGTCTTCACCATTGTCTTTCAACTGCTGAGCCAAGCTCTCGACTTTAGAAATATGTTGCGCCATACTGTCTGACGGATTCATTTTGTATTGATAGAATCGTTCATGGACTAGCATCTTGTTGAATTCTGATTTTTGCTCATATATTGATTCTAGTTTGCTCATGATTTTCGCTGCACTATCACAGATTTCTATCAAAGCTATTTGCCTGTAATCCATAGCCGACGTAATAGTAATAATTATGAACATGGCCATGCCGTCATTCTTCAGCCATGCCGCGGCATCAGTCTCTGGTTTTGGCACATCTAAATCGATGCCTTTTGCTTTTAAAGCACACTTTATTTGGAACTTCCATTGCCGGAAATTATTTCCATCAAAACGCTCCACATTCATCTTCATTCCACCGAGATCCATTGTTGCTTTGTTAACTTCGAGGTTAGTTCCGAGGGCGAGTTCAAGATGGCGGCCGGCAACCGGTGACACGACGAACTTTATCACTAATCACTTTACTTATACCGAGTTTACTGCTCTTTACATTCTTTATCAATACTCTGGGCCCATAACCTATTCGTATTCGTGTGAATCGGGAAGAGCAGAATATTAATGAATAATGCAAGAAATTCTATAAGACTTTTATTAGTCATCAAAAAACACTGGTAATTCTACACAGGAAGCAACAATGTAAGAGATACTTAACCATAGACCACAGAGCACAATTATGTTAAAGAGAGTTCTTTTTTTTTTTTTAACTATATTGGCATATGTAAAATTCTTAAACTAACAAAGAGCTGCAATGTGACTATTTAGTGTACTTTCTCGTAAAAATGGGATTTTTCTTACGCTTAAAACATAGACACTATTGTTTCTTATTTGACTTATTATACTATTTTAGGACGTAGTGAAGACGTCTAATTTGTGTCCAAAGACGTACCGACCTTAATTTACTTTAAATGGACGTCTGTGCAACGTCACTTTTCATATTACGTCATCGGTCTGCTACCTGGGACGTGGGTACGTCAGAATTGGCACCACCTACGCCTAAGGCGGTGCTAGGAAACGAACTGAGATGGTTTTTAGGGGTAGTCTAATCAAACGGCCTGATAAAACCTTGGCGTTAGTGGAACGTTCAAGTCAGGCCTTGGGACGGTTGCAAAGTGCAGAGAACGCCGTGATGACGCTAGTCCATGACGAATCTGGGATTGATATGAAGAGTTATGAAAAGGACTTTCAGCAGATATCTGAGATCTGCGACGACGTCATCCGGAGGCATGCAAAGTTTGTAAAGAGTATTTGCCTATGAGGGGACTAAGACGACCCATAATGAAGGCCGCCCTATTGCTAACTACCTGGATGTGTTTCGCGAAAGTGAGTTGGCGATCAAGGGTGACGCCCAGGTATTTGGCAGATTTAGCCCAAGGGATGGGTTCGCCGAATAGGACCATGGGTGACGGCATGAGAGTCCGACTACCTCCAGGACCACGAGATCCTGGTGGAATGACAAGACGGTTTGAAGCGCCGTCGTCTCTGCTGCGGTGTTCCACAGGGGTCAGTGCTGGGACCGCTCCTGTGGAATGAAGGCTACGGCTGGGTGCTTCGTGGCATGCTACATGCAAATATGTAGGTCGCGTGCTATGCGGATGACACGTTAGTCGTAGCCAGATGGAGGGATCTCTGGGAGGTAGTGCGGTTGGCCGAGGTGGGCACAACCCTCGTCATCGACGGCATTCGTGCCCTAGCACTGGAGGTTGCCTTCTCCGAAACCGAGGCCCTACTTTTCTATGAGCCTCGGGGGGGGGGGGGGGGGGGGGGGCTCCTCCAGGAACGCAAGTTAGTGGTGGGCAGTGGACGGTGGAGACCATCCGTCCGGTCCTCCGGAGGTGGGTGAGACGGCGTTTCGGGTCGCTCATCTTCCGATTGGTGCAGGTGCTTTCCGGATGCTTCGGAAAGTACGTGCACCGAATTGCAAGAAGGGAGGCGACTTCAGCCTACCATGAATGTAGGGCGCTGCAGGATACAGAACTCCACACGCTGAAAGTGTGTGCTGTATGGGGCCCGCAGCAGTATACTGTCACGTAGTGCTCTTGACGTACGTAAGTTACTAAATTGATTATATTTTAGGCACACAAAACCTCCGCAGCAAAACCAGTGTCCGCGCCAGCTGATCGTACCGACTCCCCCCCCCATAAGCCTCGTCCTGTCCCGCTATCGCGTCACTCCGGCCGAACTGAACTCAGCGCCCGGACGTACTGTGTTTTTTAAACGCGCATATTAAGCAATTATAAACTTTTAAGTTTATATACAACCACTTATAAACTTTTAAGTTGGACCTGGACCTGGAGGACACCGACAGAAAAGAGGAGAGTGGGGTATTTTAGGCCCTATTAGTTTACCCTTAACCTATCCGGACCTAAACCTTACTTAGATTTTAATGTGAACAATATACTGATATATGAAGAATTTATTATTTTCTTAGTATCATACTTACTTTTCTAATTTATTTCCGCCCTAAGGCGTGACAATACGCTTTCAACTATAATCGGCGGAGATCTCTCACTGCTGCGCGTGGTAAACTCCATGCTCGACAACGAGGCGTCGTGCCAGGCGGTGGCCACCTTCTGCGAAGCGGTGATAGCGTAGAAGGAAGTCGCGGAGCGGGTTGGGGTCAAAAAAAGTCAAAAGTCAAAAAGACGTTCGAGCTGGCCCGCTCCAGCGCAGACGAACTGGTGTACGGAGAAGGCAGCTCGCTTGCCTCCTCGTTCCTCCATAGTAGGGTCACTGGTGAAGAGTCGGGGGACTCTTCGTCGGCTTGCACGACACCACACGTCTAAGGAGTGCCCTTGGTGAGCAAGGGCACCCTTTAACAGTCGCTGAGGCCCGGTTATTAGATCAACCCGGGTCTACCGCTGGGGCGACATGGTGAATGCCAGCGCAACTCAGTCTCGCACCATCTGGCCGAGGACTGCTCACGGGGTTGGTTTAAGTGGGTCTGAGCCCTACATACCCTTACCACTAATAGTGAAAGAATTTTCTTAAACCGATTAGTTTCGGAGCCTATTCAATTCAAAAAACTAATATTTAGATAATTTATTGAATCAGGCGTTACTTTGCGGAAATCCATCATTAAAAACGATATTAAAGAAATATTTAGCAACACTTCCGCTGTAAAACAATGCTTTTGGCCTATTTGGGTGTATGCACCAACCTTGCTCCCGCATAAACTGCAAATAGGAAGAATACAAAATAAAAAACACACAAGACAACTCAAAAAACCAAACATATATTTCCTCTTTATAATATTATGTTATTATTGTTAATATTTATTTTCTTTTCTTCAATTTACATTTTTATAAAATAACATAAAACTATTATAAAAACCTAAACCTAGCTTTCTGCCAGCAGCGGGGCAGGGCCCAAGCTACCGGTGGTCAGGGCTGTAGAGTAAAAACCTCCTGACGATGCGTGCCGTGTCAAGGAGTACTGCCTTCTGTATCCAACCGTCAAGCGAGACCCTCTTGAGATGTTATGTTAGCACAGTGTAAAATAGTTCTGACAAAATAATTCGCTGAAGCTAACAGTGGGATTATTTTTCGTTTGGCGTTCAACGAGAACAGAGGTTTTCCGGTGTAGTATAGTTTACGGATGTGTACATTTGGTATAAACTGTATTACACTTTTTTTTAGGATAACAAACAGCAGTCCACTTGGTCTTAAGTACATTAAATAACTTATACGAATGAGTTAATGAACAGCCAACTACATTGTCCACACCTTTATTACAATAAGAAATAAGAATTGCGTTATAAAATCACACTATTCACTATAAATTCATAATTAAACACCACTCGCGAACACTACTTAGTTCCGTGCTTGACCACTCTCCAGACTATTGAGTAAGACATTTAACATAGATCTTTTAAATTGTGAAGCGGACAGTGCAAAGATGTCAATGTGTTCAAAGTGGATATTAAACAGCCGACAGGAGAAAATAGCATATAATAGAATAATGCGGCCCGCTCGCACGGCGCGTCTATGCACTGTTCGCGGAACGCTAAAACAGTTTGTTCGTTAGTTTATTATTAGTACGTTGTTAAAGTTATGCTTGGTTTTATTTGCAAGGATATTAAAGAAACACGTGCTACAGAGCGGGACCGAAAGCTTAAAATGAAAAGGAGACAAGCCTCTATGGCACCAAGTCCATCAAGATACATTGCAAGGGACATTGGAAGAGTGAAAAAAAACATAACGCGCTGGCAGAATGCGGATGTTTCAGTAAGTCAAAATATGCTACTTTCTTCTGTGATTCCGGAATTTAATCCATTAGTTGACGATATTGATATGTGGTTAAATGTTGTTAAAGCCAATGCCAGCGCTTTTACTGGTCTAATCGTGTCATCAAATATCAAGCTTTGCAAAAGTATGATACTTTGCGTAAGTTCGAAATACCGCGAAAACGTGGTACGATGCCCTTCTAAAAAACGAAACACGACGGATCACGTGGAAGTGGAAGCATTTAGCAGTTATTTATATTATAGCTAGCCGCTACAGACTCCAGGGTAAGGTCCATGTTTTAGTTTAGTGTTTCCAAATTTATTACATTAAAAATTTAATTAAAAAAGAGACCAATACATACTTAATTAGGAGACATAAGATTTTTATGTGATGAGTGTGATGTATTACGTAAAAGCTAGATTAATTATTTCTGAACTTGCATCAGCATTTAGAGCATACCAGTCTCTGCACCGAACTCTGCACCCAACTCATGAACGGGTGCTGCCCGCACCCGTTCACGACGCATGTGGCAGCCATCGCCTTCAATTTCGTCCAACCAATTTGAGGGAAGATGGCGACCCGCCACACGGCGCCACCACCTGCCGACACCTTTTCGTGAGCGTGTCTGCTCTGTATGCTCATATTTGGTTTTTGTCAAATACAGCTTAACTTAAATAATTAGTATTGTTGACCTATTCACTTAGGTATGCTCCCATATTGCACTGAATAAGGGCCTCAATCACCACTCCCTTTCGATCCGTGATGGCCATTTTGAGGTTGAATTCCTAGGTTGTAGTCGTATGATTTTGGTATTTGCAACCATTGTTTTCCACAAGAATCGCTCAATGTATTCATAACCATCATCATCAGCGTAGTAAGTAAAGCTTTCGGTATGCCGGGAAGCTGCAACGACTGCGTGTGGGACGCTCTTGTACAGCTACATTTTACTCTTTGTTTTTATGACTATGACTCCCTCTTGTATGGTAAGGGTGCGTGATGCCTCTCCTTTTCCGTATCCTTGGCTTGTCAGGGTCTGCTTTTCTTCCTAGGTGTGAACAAGGAACAGGGTCTTTGGAAAGAATTTAGGGATTTTTGACCCTGTGTACCACTTGAGGCACAGGGACCATATACTAGAACTGTGGAATATATACCGGAGTATATTTTCCTCAGTGCATATGCAACATCCATTGGGTTCCGGTGTATACATAACAAATCCTGGTTGATTTTTGTTACCAGGTTCGGGCGATTGTACCTTAGCTTGAACAGGTTTTTCCTGTCGACATAATGTAGTTGGTTGAAGTCTCCAATTCGAAATGGTTCATGAGAGCTTCGTCCACCATAAGGCCGTAGCTTTCATTCTTTTTAAAACCATATATGAGGACTGAATGCATAATGCGCACCTTGGTTTGTATCTGATTCGGCTCGCTAGCTTCTCCTTCAGATCTTTTGCTGTCATTGTTGTGACGATGACGTGATGACGTGCTTGTCCACATAGAAACTTCTTACTACACAAGTCTTTCCACATCCAGGAACTCACTCAGTAGACCCATTGTATTTTCGGTACCTCCCAGTGCCTCCAAAATGTCTAGGTCTCAGAGTCATCTGAAATTGCTTTCGCCATTTGTAAGACTCTGTCATCCAGCATTATTTTGGTACACCGGGCGATAACCACAATAGGGTAATTATGTGGTGTCGCGTATTATATTCACAAAAAAAGAGATCTTGGGGATGTTTTCAACTACCTACCAATTTCTATCTTATCCGCTATGGGTAAGCTATTTGAATCGATAGTCCAAATAAGGATTTTCTTCCACCTCAAACCGTTAATTATGATTAACCTCAACGACACGGTTTTTTACCGGGTAGATCGACAGCGTCAAATCTCGTCAATTTTGTTAGTGATATCACAGAAGCTTTTACAAACTCGCACGAAATTCACGCAATTTATACCGATTTTTCTAAGGCATTCGATGTGGTCAATCATAGGTTACTGATTCGGAAGCTTGCGCATGCTGGTACTCGCGGTTCCTTGTTACGATGGTGTGAGTTATATCTCCTTAACCGTTCACAATTCGTCATGGTCTGTGGTTTCATGTTTCCACCATGATCAGTTCCATCAGGAGTACCACAAGGCTCGCATCTAGGCCCTCTGTTTTTTCTCTTTTGACGATTTGTCCTCTAAAATTACGTCAAAACTTCAAATGTTTGCAGATGATTTAAAAATCTATAGAGAAATTCGCTCCGTCAGTGACTTGGATAGTTTACAATGTGACTTAAATACCATTAACGATGATGTGTTTATAACAAGATCACGTTAAATTTTTCTAACTGTTTTTATATTAATTTCTCCAGAAAAAGCAAACGAACGCAAATATCTTAATTTATAAATAACATATCCGTAAATGAGGTCTTTAGCATGCGTGATCTAGGTGTTACTGTTGACACTAAGCTAGATATTAGAGAACACATTGACCGTATTGCTAAAAAAAGTTTTCGCCTTTCAGGTTTTGTGTTTAGGCAGACTACATTTTTCAAGGACCCCGATGTTCCTATTATAATTTTTAACTGTTACGTGCGTAGTATTCTAGAGTACTGTAGTCCCATTTGGAGCACGTCATACAAGCTGCGCATTGAACGATTAGAAAAACTGCAGCAAAGATTTTTATACCACCTATCCTACACTAACAATCTTTGTAGCTAGCTGGACTTGTATGACTCTAGACTTCATCACTTTGAGATGTCTTCACTTCAACAAAGGAGGAACATCGCTGACCTTGTATTTCTTCACAAGCTTGTCCATGGCTACATATGCAGTCCCTCATTGCTTGATAAAATTAAATTTGATATCCCTCGCCACGCTAGCCGTCTCATTAATCGAAACATTCAGCCTTCCACACTCACGTACGAACTACGGTCACCATGCATCATTGTATCGTATTTGTCGTTCTTATAATGACATTTGTCATGATGTAGACATATTTAACCCCTCAGTCTCTTCTTTTAAGAGACTGCTAGTATCAGTTCTTAATAAATAGTAACATAAATTAAATATATTTGAGTACACAACACTTGTAAGCATGCTGTGTTCACAGCAAGAAGGGCGTGCGCACCTGTACATGTTTTGTAAGATTTAAATATTATTTGTGTTTTTTTTGTGTACATTAAATTCTGTGAACCAACAATAAAAATAAAGAAGTCTGTGGATTACACGGAAATATTGACGCGAACCAACAGTTCCAAAAATTCAACTAAGGGGAAATTTGTCGACGCCGTTAATGCGCATTTCGTAAACGCGGCGGCATCGTGCGGCGCACCCGCCGCCGATGTCGCTGCGGCAACCCGCGCTCTTACAGCGGCACAGCCTTCTGCCGACCGCTCGCTGAGGCTGAAGCTATTCACGGTCTCGGAGGTGTTACGAATCATTACTCATGGGGTGGCAAGGAAAAAGTCGAAAGACGCATATGATATATCGATATCGCTAATTCACAGTGGTGAATAAGCCGGTGGTGGCTAAGCCGTGGTGGTGCCGGCTTAGAATAGCACTCCCCCAACTCTACCCGTGGGTACCGTAGAAGGCGGTTGACGGAGGACAAATCAGAAGGTGGGCAGCAGCACCTTCTCAACACACACAAACTGCGCTCGCCAACCCGCCTGCCAAGCGTGGCGAGTATTGGCAAAACCCCCCAATGGATTTGACAAAAAGAACCAGGCCCCCAGTCCCCGGCAGACCCACTTTTCCTGGCTACGGTAGCGGCCACGGTAACGGTGGGGCAGGGGGTGCTAAGAATCCCCGGCAGACGCCCGGCTACTGCCCCCAAAACGACGACTGGCCCTGGTAACACACAACATACGCACGATGAGGACAGACGAGTAGATTTTTGAGCTGGAATAAGAAATGAGTAGGTTACACTGGGACATTGTGGGAATATCTGAAGTCCGTAGAGCGGGTGAGGACACGATAACCCTGAAATCAGGTAACCTACTCTACCACCGGGAGGGCGACCAAGGTGGTGTCGGGTTTTTCGTCCACAAGTCCCTCAGTAACAACATAGTGACAATCAAGAGCGTTTCTAACAGGGTCGTATACCTAATACTCAGAATATCTAGAAAAAATTGCTGAAGGTTATTCAGGTAAACGAACCGACAAAGTCGCACCCGGATGATGAGGTGGAGTATATGTATGAGGATTGTTTGCTAATATTCGCAATATTGGTGAGCCATAATCTTTAAACGCATTATTTCCTATTATCTATTTAATCTGAACGCAACCTGTCAACCTTTCTTGAAACTACCCACATTTGCCACATATCACCTTACAACATTGGCTAACCTGGGGAGGTAGTTTTTTTGGGAAAAAGAGTTGACGTCTGACCGGCACGCGAACGAGTCGAGATCTCCATAGTTCTCCTCGAAAATATTGCTAAACGGACGGAAAGGCAATATCAGCTGCAGTCTTCGCGCATTACAAATCATCCTCGGATAACTTCTGAGAAAATCAACGTCGATGTGGAAAGGAAAAGAAGCAATACGGCGCGTCGTATAACATCAAGCACCAGGGGCGAGCTGAACCAGGTAGCCTTCCAAATTGTTTCCATTCACTACCAAGGACATTAGTCGGGCCATACATACCTCTAAAACGCACTTCCTTGTTGTTATGAGGGTCTTGTCTGATGAAGTGTACGCTCCGACCTTCTCGTGCTCATATTCAAAACCGCGAGAGATTTCAACTTGAGCTGTCCAATCGCTTCGATTGCCTCGAAAACATTGCTACAGTGGACGAAATAAACAACAGGTTAGTAGAAACTGTCCATACAGTGGGTACCAAGTTCTTTAAACACCACCTTTCAGATAGGCCTCAGAAACTCTCCAACGAAACCCTCAACCTCATGGCTGAATGACGCTCCTTAAAACTGCAGATTTCGGATGAAGTATATAGGCTGCTCAATAAACGAATATGAAAGTCCTTGCAATACGACATCCGGATCTTTAATACTAACTGTATTAAAGAGACGATGGAGCGGAACAAGGGCTTCAAAGTAATTGCAAGGGACAAGTCTATTGGGCAAAGCTAGTTGAAGAAGCTGAAGAGAGAAGACGGCAGTGTAGCGTCGACCAAAGTAGAAGTGTTAGGAGAGGTAGAGAGTTTCTACGGACAGTTATACTCTTCAGTCGCTAAACCTGTTAGCAGCTCGGCTAATGACCCAAGAGCCAAGCTGAGCTGACATTATACTGAGCAGTGACTGCCAGTCGTGAGAATCAAGTTCACTGCATATAGCTGAGTAATCACCTCTCGCACACAAAAACTTAGGTCTCGGGGAGGGGACAAGTATGCTTGTTTGAATAGACAATGGTTTACATAATAAAGCCGGATGAAACTTATCTTCGATCAAAAATGGATCCAAACAATGGCATACAGACACTTCATCATTAGATAAAACTAAATCGAGAGTACTGCCATCGTACATGTTGGGGACATGATTAAATTCAAGTAAACTGTTTAGGTTCATAAAATCTAGAACCTCAAAATGATCACTAACCGCACCGTTAATAATCGGTATAAGATGAGCGGTGGGGCGAAGCCACCGTACGGTCGAATATTAAAAGGCAGTAGATGGGAAGTTAGGTAGATACTCACAGGAATGCGGCTAAGCGCGGGCAAACCGGGCGTGCGTTCACGGCGACGTTGTCTCTACGACTCTCTCGGGCTGATTCGCCGAGCAGACTCGCGAGGGGTCGCATTCCTTCTATTGTCTCGTCCTTCTATTGTCTCGTCGCGCGGTCTTACGCGAACAATGAGTATGGTCGTGCCACTTCGTCCACGATATACTGCTTT
The DNA here is from genome assembly GCA_917880725.1 of Selenia dentaria. Lineage (NCBI taxonomy): Eukaryota > Metazoa > Arthropoda > Insecta > Lepidoptera > Geometridae > Selenia > Selenia dentaria. Next base: position 3,402,455 of record OU862887.1, read on the forward strand.
GATTAAAATCCCCTAAAATTAACATTTTGTCATTATGTTTTCGGACGAGATAGATAGTACTATATCACAGAAATTCTCAAGTTGTTCCGATAATGACAGACCTATATTTTGAGAAATAAGGTAAAGACAGCCTAAATGTAAGTCAAAACAATGAGCTGCATTGGCCGCTTTAAACTTAATAGTGATCCACAAATCTTCAGCAGTGGAATGCCACTCGGGGCGCGCCAGCGCAGCTAATTTGCGGCGGACGGCTATCAACGCCCTTCCACCGCGTGACTGAGCCTGCTGTGCATAGTCCCGATCGCGCCGCCACACCGTGTACGCGTCACTAAACAGTTCCTCAGTCTTTATACCATCCCAGAGTTCAGTTAACACAATCGCGTGATAATTGCATAGTTGGAGGTTCCGTTTAAATTCACATAATTTCGTTCGCAAACCCCTAACATTTTGATAATAAACGTCAAAAACCATTATCACAATCCGGCCGAGTTACTACACGGCCAGACAGTGCATTTAAAAACAATAAGTAGTAGATACATTCATTTTTTATGTAAGTTGTTTGCGAACAAAACATTGTGCATTCATAATACAAATACAAAGTTAATCTGTGATACCTATGGAGTTCTTAAAAAAATTTTGAGCGATTATATTAGTCGAAAGCGTGTATAAGTTGTACCACGATAATAAAAGATTAACTTAGAGAAAATAAGTAGCATTATATCGTTATGTATTCGGATAGAATAACTAGTGAGGAAACAATCAGCGTAACAACACGTATGTGGCGGCACGTAAGCAAGTAATATAATATGTAACGTCAAAGTATATATAAAAGTTTGTACGTAAATAAAAAAGTGAGTATTGTGTGATATGCACTCTAAGATGAGGTATGTCTGTAACTATAAAATATACTGATATATATATATATAATATAATAGAATATATATATAGAAAATTGATAAGTAATTAACTGTAGTATAATCAATAAATTCGTTTGGCTTTGTAACAAACAAGAAGTAATAAACGATATTAATTTTAGATAGTAATTTAAATATGGAAATCAAGTAAAATAATTCACTAAATCTTTGGCAAATAAATAGTCATTTAAGTTTTTGGAGGTCGCCTTTACTATGAATGTTCAATATGGGTGAAGTATCGTTCTTTCTTGCAAGGATCTTGCAGTTTTGAACCCAGACGAATTTATAGCTTCTTTCATTAGCTAGCTTCTTAAACTTTGTTAGAAGCTGCTTGTTCTCGCGCGTAAGATGATCATTCACATAGATCCTGAATGCAACTCCGGGAAAGCCCAAGGCTTCTGTAGTCAGATTCTTGTGCATCCTGGCAGCGGCTATGAGATTTTCCTTAGTGTATCTTCCCAGGAAGCCTACTACAATCGGTTTGTTGTCAGTGTAGGAGCGGGTTCTCGTCACAAAGTTAATGTCACCGAAGATGCCACAGGCTGCCCGACCATCTCAGAAAGTTTACGAACGAGTGCTGGGAGATTCTCGTTCTTCTTGAAGGGTATTGATTTCCAGATTGTTGATACGTTGACGTTGTTGTGTGAATACTTGCTCCGCAGTCAGCTGAGTAAGTTTAATTTGCAGTTGAGGGTAGTCTCCACCGCCGATTTCTGTGGTCTCTGAGGGTGAAATACGCGCCTCCAGGGCCACCGTTTTGCCGTTCACGACATCCTGGAACTGGCGGAACTCCTCTCTGATATCTTCTATGATACTTCTTGTACAAAGGTCGGAAGTTGCTCAAGGCGGCTGTTTATGCCACGAACCCCATCGCATAATTTCTGCAGCATTTGGTCGAGGGTAGCAGACGAGGAAATTGCAGGTTGAGATACGAGTGATCCACCTTGAGCCTGCGCTTGTGGCAGGCGCTTACACGAAGGGCGGCACAGTAAGGCGGCTTTCTTCGCCATTCCTATCTTCCGATAATTTTTTCACTGATATTGGCACAGGTAAAACAATAGCTTACGGTACACTTGGAACAGCTGACACCATCTTGGTGATCGAAATTGCAAACGGGACTCTTGAACATGGTGATTACAAATATTTCAACTCGAATGCACGATAAAAATCAGTAATAACTGGAGGTAGGTACCACACGTAGCGAGCGATTGACCTCCGCGTATGAGCGCAGCGAGCGTACTGGCTGTAGAGACCATGGACAGTAAGGGGGCTGAGGCTAAGAGCTTTGTGGGAGAGTTAGGTCGTAGACTCTGTGACATCACCGGTGACACAGCCACGGGCACAAAATGGTAAAGCAGCTCCAAGGCAGCGTACTTAAACCTTGTTTTAATACTGGCGTCTTCCGCAGCTGCTGACGAGGAGTTGACGGTGCGAGTCAGGTGGCTGGGGGCAACAGTGCTGACGCAAGTAGCGTCCCAAATTAGGCACTTGCCGTTCTTCCACGGCACCAAGGTCAGCCCGTCAGGCCGCTTACCGTCAGATCTGCTCAGACCTGGAGGCTCAAGCACGCAAGGGACGTTTGCTGATACAAGAGCTCTACGGACTATGTCATTGAGAGCATGGTGTCGTGGAAACCTCCCTGTGCAACGACGACAACTCAGTGCATGATGACCATTGGCCTCCACCATAGATCCGCAGGTGCATCTGTGAGGTTCACACATCTTGCAGCCTAGGCGGAGGGCCACCGCCACACGAAGATTGCTCCAGATTCCGTCTGCGACACAGCCCGCAGTCTGGGCGTATCAGATCCCGTAGCAGCCTCCAATAAATTGCCTTGGATCCGCTTCACCGAAACATCAATCATCCTCAATAACATAATATTAACAATAATTAGTATTGTTATTATTATGTAATTCCATTTATTTTATTATTTTATATTGAATCGTATATATTATAGTTAGTTAAGTACTAAAGTATTAAGTTTAACTTGGATCTTTGTCATCTGAAGAATAAATAATTTATTATTATTAATTTAATATCTATATTTCAGGAGGCGAAAGAAGACAGCGTGTCCAAAGAAGTCCATTATAATGAAAATGGTGATCACAAAGAATATCATAACGAACATGAAGACGATAACTTAATGGACACAACACAGGAGGACGAAGAAAAGAATGGTGAAAAAGAAGATGATGACGAAGACTTAGACGAAGCAGAACAGGAGGATAAAGAAGAGGATGATGACGATAACACGGGGGGAACAAGTACTTAAGCCCGGAAATTATATCCTTATAGGTAAACAGGGATACACTAACTGAATAATATTGATATCTTGACTATGTTCTTTATTGTGATAAAATCCGTAAACAATCATTGCTTATCGTAAAGTAAAGTAAAATACATATTAGCGCACAATGATTTATTCAAAATTATTACTTTATACTAAACAGAACTCTACGACATTTGTTGCACTAATCCGTTCCCTGTTTTATCATAGGTTTTCGTGCAAATCTGAAAGTAGTAAACATATAGTAAACATTTTTAATTAGAAATACGGTATTACTCACGTAATATTAATCGGATAGGTCCGACTATTATAGTTTTGACCACATTCGGTGGTCTTTTTCAAGGAGTGTTTTGGACGCCCGCGTCGATGACGTCTCGCTTAGCACTGCGGGCGGCAGCTCGTAGCGCTCGTGATGTAAGCGGTTGGTATTTTTAATAAAAAATGAAAGAAAACCACGTTAGTTTTGATAACAATATAGTAAACATTATACAGTTAAAGTTAAGTTAATTAAGTTAAAGCACGTCTCCTATTGGGAACCCCCCGAAGGGTTCCCGCATTGACGTGGCGGGGGGCTCAGTAGCCATAAAGGTATTCCCCGGACCAAAAAAAAAAAAAAGTCTCCTATTGGGAAACCCCAATACGTTGTCACCTGTGTCAGAGGTGCCATGCTTAGTGCATACACGCAAAGATAACAATCAACATCTAAGACCCAATAATATTATTTTTGTCATCACACAAATATTTACCTTACTAGGCATTGAACCCGGGACTATTCGCCTGTGGTTTGGCTAAGTAATACAAATGAGTAAAAAATTAAGTATCTAATTTAGGGAGTGGACCACATTTGATAAACATCTATTTTGTATTAATAGGCACCTATTTAGTAACCTTTGTACACATTAACTACAAATGCGTATCAAAAAAATAACTGTCGTAATCTTTATCGACAGGCACATCTCTATATCACGACTGCAAACAGCGGCCGTATTCCGCAGTTGAATTCATTATCCACTGCGGTATTAAAACTAAACGGTTGAATATTGGTTAGTACAGAGCAAGCATTGTAAACTGTTTACATTTAATATCGCGACCGGAGTTCAGTCACATTTTACAAAAGTAACGAAACAAAGAAATAAATTTACCTATAATTGTTTTTGAGGTTTAAGTAAGAATAAATTTAAAAACAAAACGAAACCGACATCAACACTTAGAAAAGTAACCAAAAAATGCATCCAACTTCAACACTAAAATAGTTGAAGTCGGTTCCGTTTTTTATTTTCGCCAGTTTTAGAGTCTTGCTACTAACGGGATTGATTCACAGTCAATGATGATATTATCAAATTATCAAACTAGGCGAAACACTTTTCAGTTATTGGAGTGTAACTAAAAAACAGCTGGACCAAATAAAATCAAATTTACATGGTACCACCTCAGAAGTATACTCTACCAAACAAAATAATCATCAAAATCGGTTCATAAAAGACGAAATTATCCGCGAACACACATATAAAAAAATATACGGTTTAATTAATACTTTAATAATACTATAAATAAATCACAAGGGTTGCGATGTCAACACGAAAGTTTAAGTATTTCGGTTGGATAGTACTGTCAAAACTGTTCAATAGATGTCGCTCCGTCCCCGTTAGTCAGATAGAGAGTTAAAATTCGATGCTCGGACCAGAACCTCGGTGGCCTAGTTGGTAAATGGCATCTGACACGGAGAGTCAGAAGACGCAGTTTCGAATCCCGTCCGAGGATGTGAATTTTTCTCTCTATAAATTAAAAAAAAAAAACAATCATAAAAATTGGTTGATTAACGACAAAGTTATCCGCGAACATTTAATGTACATATATCTACATATTATATTGATATAAAGTTGCTACTTTCACTTCTATTTTCACAAATTACCCCGGAACAACACGGCAGTTTGAAACAATATGCAGCCAACGTGCGAACTACGACTGAATGCAACCATTACTGCCACGAGCAAAGTGTTCTGTGTTTGGGCATATTGCTGCGACACCGGCCCTGTCCTGTTTTCATATCTCCCTTGTTTCTGTGATCTGTGAAAAAATGCACATACATTATTTAGAGAAATACATATAGGTACTATTTATGGTGTTCTATTATAATTTGTTTTTATTTGTAGGGACGTTTCAAAAAATATGCATAAATATTGTAAGTAATGCGTGGCAAAGCATAAGTGAAAATAGAAGAAGGCAAAATCTAATCTATCTAACTTCTAACTAATATTATAAATGTGAAAGTTTAGATGGATGGATGGATGGATGTTTGTTACTCAATCACGGCAGAACAGCTGAACGGATCTGGCTGAAATTTGGCACAGTGATAGATTATAGTCTGGAATAGCAGATAGGCTACTTTTCATTATCATCATTAACATCTATCACCACGTGGGTGCAAAAGGCTAATATTCTTAGGCACAGCATAGACAAAATAACAAGATCTCCGCCTACGTCTAGATCGTAACTGATTTTCTGTCAAAGATGTGCCAGTTTTTGATAGCGTAGTCAAAAGCACGCAATGATTTTTGGTGATTGACGTGTTCGGCGATAGAGAAAATCTTTCTTTTTCAGAAAAACCCAATAACTGCCCAACCCGGGGATCGAACCCATGACCTCGAGGTTCCAAAACGGCACTTACACCACTTTACCCAGACCAAGCGAGCGAAGCCGCTGGCGGGTCAGCTATCATATACATATATATGAAATTACATATTTAATCAATCGACTCGACGTATACCTACGTATACGTGTGTGTGTGTGTAGTGTAGGTATAGTCCAGTCAAATTAGGATAAAGTATGGACATAATTCTGACAGTAGTAAATTCTTCTGGAATCGTTAAGAAACACAGCTAGGAGTGTCTCCCCGGTTAGCACCATTTCTAGCACCTACGGAACCATGTTAAATATTAGGTATAAACTTTACCGTTACTAAGAAGAATTGTAAAAGAAGAAGTTGGAATTGTTTCTTGTATTTATGAATATATGCTTCCTTTATGTACTTAAAATGAAAATCGTGTGACATACAGAATATTTGTGATTGATTTTTTTTATTTGTGGCTCTAGAAAAATTCCGACATAGGTGCGCACTTAAAATTAGGTATTTATAAGCATCATAAACGTTCACATAAATTTGCACCAATACGGATCATATCTTTTCAACCAACAAAAAATACTCCTGTTTGGAAGTTGGCTGAAAAAAAGGTACTTAATAAGATGGTAGATTATGATGCTTTAGGTATAGTATAAAAATATAGCGATCGCCACACTTTCCTGAATGAAGTTATACAATTTCAAAGTATTACTCGATTTAAACCGCTTCCGGTTAAGTTTCATAGGGATTGAATTAGGCATGATTCTTAAAGCATATTAAACCATAACAAAATAAAAACCCACTGTCGCAAGTTATTTCCACTCTTTTGCAAAATATCGCCTCATTTGACTGGACTAATAGTTATTTGTCTATTATTATAGTCCATTGCTGAAACAGTTTGGAGAGCCCCATCGGCGTTGGATTTTTATCCTTGCAAGAAATCATCCTAATTGCGAATAATTTGGTTATTATATATATATATATATGTAAAGTAAGTATTAAGTACATATATTGTATATACTTGTATATGCATTGTGCGATCTATACACAACTTGGGAGAGGTATATACTAAGTGGACTGTAGAGGTGAGTACTGAGTTTAGGTGAGGAACTACACATATACGCTTCTCGCCCCCACCTCAGCAGGTCTCGAATGCGCAAACATTCTCCAGAGACAATCATTACTGCCCGTGGTGTAATGACCGGGGCCACAAGCTACGGGTATGCCCACAATATAACAAACAACCAGTGCAGGGTCGCTGGGATTTTATCTACGCGCGCAACCGGTGCGCCAAATGTCTAGGCCCGCATTCTGACGATGAGTGCACGTCAACGGGCCTATGCAAAACATGTGGCAGTGCAAACCACCACACAACCCTGCACAGGTTGGGGTGTACCTCACCAACGCACAATTCCGCGCATTTGCTACCCGCACAACAGCTTGAGATACCACGCCGCCGTCCCTCACCTGATACGGGCCGGATGGTGTCCTTCAGACGCACTCTAACGCGCACTACCTCGCGTTCACCACCGCCCCTTAGGCAATGACTAAAGCGGCACAATAAACGCATACACACTCAGCACACACATACTCAGCACATATCAGCCCAGCTCACGGCTAATCATCAGCACACACATCAGCCCGAAGCTAATCAGCACACATCCCAGCGCGTAGATAATCAGCACACATCTCAGCGCAATGTTAATCAGCACACATCGCAGCGCGCAGATAATCAGCACACATTTTATCAGCCCACAACTACACACACAACACGACGACAAAATGTCGTCGCAAACACCTTGAGTCATACTACTGACATCTCAACGCCAGACAGTATGCACAATATACCTGTACTAATACCTACAGTCTCACTCGAGATAGCAGACTGCAAGGGCAATTTTCACCAAGCACGAGCGTTATTAGACTGTGGCTCTATGATAACACTAATAGATGAAAACATAGTAAAGCGACTTTGTTTACCTACTCAGCGCACCCAATTAAAAATAAAAGGTATAGGTGATCAGCACTCAGAAAATTCTTCATCATATGTCGACATTACTTTTCGACCTGTACATACGGACAGGCCCGTAATAAGGACAAAGGCATATGTGCTCAAAAACGTAACGGGAGTTTTACTGCACACTAAACTGCCTAGTGTGGATGAAACCACAAATTACGTTCCACTAGCAGATTTTTCTTTTAATATACCTGCACCGATTGACCTCTTATTTGGGTCAGACATATTAGGTAGCATCTTAGACGGTACTAAAATTTATCTAGGGCCCGGCAGACCCATAGCCTTCGGCACGATATTTAACTTCACGTTATTAGGCCCAGTATCACAAGATACGGGCACTCAGCCTCAAGTCAACTCAGCTCAAATTGACCATACTGACTTGGCACTACAGTCCAGCCAAGACATCCAGTCAGCTCTAGAGAGATTCTGGGAAGTAGAAGAAGTCAATAATACCATTCCCGATGGTACATCAGCTCACGAAGAGTGCGAAAAAATATACCAGTCCACCACCACGAGGGACCAGTCTCGTAAATATATAGTCGCGCTACCATTTGTTACGGATGCCCCCGAACTAGGGGCTACGCACGCTATAGCACTTCGGCGGTTTCTCAATCTCGAAAAGAAACTCCAACGAAACCCCGAACTCCGCTCAAAATATGTAGCGTTTATGCAGGAGTACCTAGATAAAGGTCACATGAACCCCTGTCATCCAAACACGTTCCGCGATCAGCCCCACTGCTACATACCGCACCATGGCATTTTCAAGGCCAATTCAGACAAGCTACGTACAGTCTTTGACGCTAGTTGTAAAAGCGCAAATGGCACTAGTCTCAACGACACCTTGCATACGGGACCGGCCCTGCAGCGAGATATCACAGATATCATTTTAAACTTCCGAACACACAAGGTCGTTTTCAGCACAGACATACAACAGATGTTCAGAAACATCATGATTCAGCCCGACCACAGACGGTTTCAGCTCATTCACTGGTGTTCATCAGCAGATCAGCCCTTATTAACATATGCATTGTCCACCGTGACTTACGGATTACGCTCCAGCCCATTCTTAGCGAACCGCACCATCCAGCAGTTGATCGCGGATGAAGGGCAACGCTATCCCAGAGCCGCTCAGGTGCTCTCTAGGTCAATATTTGTTGACGACGTGCTCACCGGACATGATACTGTAGGTGAAGCCATGAACTTACAAACCGAGTTGATTAGCCTACTCGCACTGGGGGGTTTCCAACTGCGTAAGTGGACATCCAACTCACGCCAGCTCTTAGAAAGGTTCCCAGATGACCAGTGCAAGATGTCGAAAGATTTTGACGTCAGCCCAGACGATAACTCCATCAAAGTTCTTGGCATACAATGGATACCACAAACTGACGAAATTACCTACAGTGTCTCAGTACCTACGGTAGATGGATTTACCAAGAGGTCAATACTCAGCACTATAGCACGTCTGTACGACCCATGCGGTTGGATCAGCCCCGTCATCTTCCGCACTAAAACCTTGATTCAAAGGTTGTGGACCTTAAAACTCGATTGGGACGAACGAGTACCCAGTGACGTCGCTCTTGAGTGTCAGAATATCTATCGTGACCTACCACGTCTCTCAGCGCTCAGGTTTCCAAGAAACGTCCATCCAACGGCATCCACACACACCCTTCAGGGATATGCGGATGCTTCAGAACTTGGCTACGCCGCGGTTATATACCTCCACGAAACTACACCTGATGGACAGGTACATGTGCACTTGCTCATGTCCAAATCAAAGGTAGCTCCTATTAAAAACCGCCAAACCATTCCTAAACTGGAACTCTCAGCCGCTCACTTGTTGGCTAAGCTCATGGCCCATGTCTCGGCCCAGTTATCAGCTCACATCACCGTTCATCAGCACATATGTTGGTCAGACAGTACCATAGTACTGGCCTGGCTGAACACGCCTGTACAATCGCTTCAGACATTTGAAGCCAACAGAGTCTCCTCAATCAAGGCAAATACATGCAATCTCACGTGGAGACATGTACCCTCCGCCCTAAATCCTGCTGACTGCGCCAGCAGGGGCATGTCAGCTCAAGATCTCTTGAAGCATGACATGTGGTGGTCACCATCCTGGCTCAAGGACCCGCCACAAACATGGCCAGCCCTACCGCCCGCGTTGGGTCATCACGCCCTACCAGGCCTCAAGCCAAAGAAGGCCGTCGCCCACATAGCGGTACCTGACCTCGACGAGACTCTGCTCACACGATTCAGCTCATTAGATAAACTGATAGGTGTAACGGCGTGTATAAAGCGATTAATACACAATTGCAGACAGAGCCGCTCTGCGCGTGTCGCTGGGCCCATTACGGTTAGCGAACGAAAGGAAGCCCTTTTACATTGGGTGCGCTCAGTACAACACAATTGCTTTGCTGAAGACATACATCGCTTAAAACACAACAAAGAATGTACGATACGTGTACAACGCCTGTCACCATTCTTAGAGAACGACTTACTGAAAGTGAGTGGTCGACTCACCCAGTCTGCTCTGCGTTACGACGCTCAGCACCCACTGATATTACACAGCTCAAGTCCACTAGTTGATCTCATTATAGACTTCTATCATAAAATTTACTGTCATCCAGGTGCTGACACTCTGCACTCACTCTTACGCCAGCAATTCTGGATATTATCAGCCTGCCGCGTAATTCGCCATCGAGTATACAAATGTATACATTGTTTTCGTTTCCGCGCTAAAACTAAGGCCCCGTACATGGCCGACTTACCCGCCGACAGCGTAAATGTTCAGCCCGTATTTAGCAAAGTCACGACGGACTTTGCTGGACCATTTTTGATAAAATCCAGTACACTTAGAAACGCCAAGCTATTAAAAGGCTACTTCTGTGTTATAACATGTCTCGCCACGAAGGCGGTCCATCTCGAACCGGTATCTGAGATATCCACGGAAGCGTTCCTTGCGGCATTACAGCGTTTTGTTTCTAGGCGCGGTGTACCGACGTTGATTAGGTCTGATTGCGGTACAAATTATGTAGGCGCTAGGAATGAACTTAGGGAAATACAGGCCTTTCTTGCAACCAATAATGACAGTATCGCACATACGCTTTCTAAACAGCACATAACGTGGTAGCTAAATCCACCAAAGGCACCCTGGTTCGGTGCACTTCATGAAACAGCGGTAAAGTCAGCTAAACAATTACTGTACCGTGTGGTCGGTGAACAACGCCTCACATTTGAGGAGTTTTCAAATCTATTAGCACGCATTGAAGCCGTGCTCAATTCATGCCCTCTCAGCCCACTCTCTTCTGACCCTGCGGATCTTGATGTTCTCACCGCAGGTCATTTCCTTATTGGCCGTCCGCTCACAGCCTTACCTGAATATTCGGTAGAAGGCCGAGCCATTTCTGCACTAAAAAGGTTCAAGCTCGTCCAATCCTTATCCCAAAACTTTTGGCGATCCTGGTCCAAGTCCTACCTGCACACCCTCCAAACCCGCTCCAAATGGACTTCCCGATCCAGCCCACCTCAAGTCGGGGAACTGGTACTGATAGTGGACGACCAGGTGCCGCCTCTACACTGGCGCATGGGCCGCATCACCAAGACGCTCCCGGGGAGGGATGGCGTCACCCGAGTGGTGGAACTCAAGACGACTTTGGGCATCCTGACGCGACATGTCCTCAAGATCGCCCGCCTGCCTATCGATTGAGCACCACACCACACCTTTGCCGCGTGGGGAATATGTTCACGCGAAAGCGTGACGTCACTTCACTCACCGTGCGCACCACGCCGCCCGCCGGCAAGGGGTAAACGTCAAACGAGGCGGCTCTCGCCCGCCATCACTGATCGAGGCGCATTCACCTCGCGCGCACGCTAAATCACGTAAAATCCGCTCTGCGCCGCCGCCGTTTTCGCTACGACCCGGTTACGCCCCCAAATTTTACCGACGTAAAATACGCGAACGCGAGTGCCGGAACCAGTGCATCCAATAAGACAATACAAACATTTAACTACGAGTGAACAGTTCGCCACCCCCTTCAGCACGTCGTCCAAAGCAGGACGCCTCCACCGAGGACTCACGGTCACCAGCCCCCACCAGTTCCAGATTCATCCGACATCCCAATTGGAGACCAGGTATTTATCCTCACACCCCCTTTCATCGAGCGTATGGTGGCATATTGCCTCACCACTTACTGTTTTGTCGTAAATGTCACATTTTTTAAGTATTCTATTGTAAATAAACGGGTGATTAAAATAGGGTAAACGTTTGGCAAAAGTTGTTTTAACTTTAGGCACAAAGACAGCACGAGGACATCTTTGTCTCCGTGGGGCGTTGGAGATTTTTTTTTGGTTTTTTTTTATTTATTTTTTTTATAACTGGCGAACGTTTAGAACTTTTGCTTCTTCGTAGAGTTTGCTGGTAGGATACCGGTAGGGCCGTTTTAACATTACTTTGAATACTGAACGCTGAGCCCTTTCCAGGCTGACCATAAGTGTGACTCCTGCTGCACCCCATGAGGTCAAGCAGTAACATAGGATGGATTCGCATAAGGCGACATACACAAGATGGAGAACTGTTTTGTTTGCAGAATTACGAAGGGCTCTCATTATGTGTATCAGTTTGCGTACTCGTTTTGACAAAACAGCAATGTGTTCTTTAAAAGAGAGCTGCTCATCGATTTTTAACGAATTACTACGGGTTTTAGCCGTACTATAGAAGTTCATGCTGAATACGCATGTGAAGTACGGTGTCTACATGAAGTTTCGTCAAATATTATATCACACGTAGTGGCGGGCGATATCAATGAATATAGCTTGTTACCATAATTCATATCTATATAAAAATACTCTACGCGAATGAAGTCGCTGGCAAAAGCTAGTAATAAATAATTCTATCCCTTCGAAGAATCAAAGAGGCGGATAGATGGACTCATGTAAGAATCGTTTCCTCACCCCTTATATACGATCTGCATACAGACAGGTGATAGAATATTGTTAAAGTTCGTCCTCTCTCGTATTGACTTGTATCAGTACTTTTTGTACGAACCGTTTTGATGTCATCATCATCATCATTATCAGCCGGAAGACGTCCACTGCTGAACATAAGCCTCCCCCATAGAACGCCACTTGGACCGTCTACTCGCTTCCTGCATCCAGCGATTCCCCGCGGTTTTAATGAGGTCGTCGGCCCACCTAGCGGGGGGCCGGCCTACACTACGCCTTCCGGTGCGTGGTCGCCACTCGAGAACCTTTCTTCCCCATCGGTTATCAGTTCTGCGAGCGATGTGGCCTGCCCATTGCCACTTCAACTTGCTAATTTTCAGAGCTATATCCGTGACCTGTGGCAACACACACTGGTTGAAAACCTTGGTTTTCAGGCTTTGAGGTATTGTGGACGAAAAGATGGATCGAAGCTTCCCGAACGCTGCCCATCCGAGCTGGATTCTTCGTGCGACCTCCTTGTCGAAGTTGGACCTACCTAATTGGACAGTCTGTCCCAGGTAGATGTACTCGTCTACAACTTCGAGTGTATCGTTTACAACAGTTACCGGTATAGGTGGAACATGGACATTGGACATGTTTTCGTCTTATCCATGTTCATCTTAAGACCAACCTGTTGGGAAACTCTACTGAGGCCGTTGAGCATGGTGCCGATATCCTCGAGCGACTCCGCCATTATAACTATATCATCGGCAAAACGAAGGTTAGTGATGTATTCGCCATTAATGTTTATGCCACATCCTTTCCAGTCCAAAAGTTTGAAAACATCTTCCAATGCGTTAGTGAACAGTTTCGGAGAGATGACGTCTCCCTGTCTCACACCTCTCTGCAATGGAATTTGTTCCGTACTCTGGTCCTGTAATCGGACTGACATAGTGGCCTTGCTGTATAAACACTTCAACGCTTCGATATACCTATAGTCAATTTGGCATCGCTGCAAGGACTGCAGTATGGCCCACTTCTCGATCTCGTTTTGATGTGTTACAAAGTTATTGTGAAATTTTGCCTTCCATCAACGTGAACTTATAATTGAACCATCACATAACAAGACATTGTGTATGACAAGAAATTACCGCACATTATATTTGATAGTCATCGTATTTCAGATTATTACTAAACAATAATGAATTACAATTATGTTGTCCCAAATTAGTTGTCAAAATTCAAAACGTTAGTTTCTCTCAATACGCAATTCATAATTAACGAAGTCTAGCAAAGCAGAAAGCTTATGGCCCCAAAGTGTGAAACGTGATGAAAATATATAGTCACGTCATAACTGTCGTCAAACCTTTACCTTTTTAAAAGTAAACAATATCATTATGTCTGGAGCATATAATAAAACAAACAAAGAATCATCATTACAAGTATTTCCGGTTGTTTCTTGGAGTGGCCGGAAAACTTACGGATTCTCACTGGGTTTGATCCTAGCACACCTAAATCCTGACTTAGGTAGGCAGGTGAAGGCCTAGAAAACCCTGAACCAATCTACGAAGAAATATAAACAGGAACTGTAACTGCGTTAAAAAAATGACCCAACAAAAGTCGTGTTCAAGTAGGCGGGGCTTAAAAGTCGTGTTCAGTACGTCATAAGTCGGACATTTTACTTACAAGCGAGCACACTTCAAATATTCGCGTACATTTTCATTTTTATCATTGTGAACTTCAGTTGTGGATCATCATGCCAGCATTCGTTGTGAAGTGGTGCAGGAGCAATACACGATTAAAATGTCCAGGGATCACTTTTACTAGTAAATAATAGCAAAATTATAATTATTCAAAAATGTTCAAATACGTCAACAAATCGAGATGGTCAATACCATGCAAAATAAAGTCAGTCAATTTATATTTAATTTAGGATGTATTTTTTTCTTCAAGACTAAATATTGAAATGTATGTAATGTGCAATGGTTTTGCTTGTTATGTTTTAATCTCACTTGCTTGCTGATTTAATGCGGCAAAATAAGTGCCTAGCTGCCATTAAGCAAGAAAAACAAGAGTATGACTGCCTGTGAAAACCAGCATAGTTATACTCGTACTACGTTAGTTTTGACTGAAAACAATAAAATTATACTTAGATAATAAAAAAATTATGGACCATGTTACACAAAACTGCAGTACCTACCTACCAGTTTGTACAGTAAGTACCTACTGTTTTTTTAAATTGTGTTATATAAAATATCATATTTATTTTTTTATGCTGATGATTTGTCCCGAAGAAACATCAACATCTTTAAGAGCCTTTATTCTGCGCAGCGCTGCCCGAGTTTAGGCATTTTACATTAGCGAGTTACTTGCTAGCGCGCCCTGCGGCAGTGGCCTTACCGCTTGACCAAAATAGTGCGCATTAATATTTGTATCTTTTTTTTCATCTACTTTGGTTTTTATGTCACAAATAGACGTAGGTCAAAAAGGTGAAATAAAATATCACGCAGGACACATTTTATTTTTAATATCGACATTAATTAACATAAAATGATAATTATTAATCAAGTACATGTTATCTACAAGAGCATAGACTAGACAAAAGTAAGATTTAACTCGTGTACCTACCAAAAAGAGATGAGAATAGCAAATAAAACAACCATCAAATAGTTCCTGCTACCAGTTTCATCAGGTCCTGGTCACCAGCTAGAAAAAAGGTATCGCGAAGACGATTCATACGATCCCAAACACGGTGTGTCTACTATTAAACATCACATAGTTCCTGCTACCAGTTTCCGACTCCAGCATGGGTTCTTGGATACCAAGTATAAGCATAAGAAATTTGGTTACTATCAAAATACTAGCCCCTCAAGGGTCGATGTCGGGTAGTGTCCCTCCGCAAACCCCACCCGCCGGAGACCATTAGTTTTCGAGTTATGTTTGTTTAAGTATTTTGAGGTTAAGTACTGCATTTCGATCTACTACCACCCCCGCGTTGGCTCTGCAATCCGACAAGACTGCTTGAAATCGGGGTGCTATGAGTCGGTTCTGTCACTGACTTCGACCTATTCTAACTAACTATAACTAACCTATAGGTATGTCACAGACAAGTGACTTTGCCAATTCATTAGATAGCTACTGATATACTATTGTGCACAAATTTGGAACAAAAGTAGTTTGATGAAGCGCTCGCCGGCCGCTGCCGCGGCACGCTCGCTACGCTCGCTCGGCTCGCGCCTGGTGGGTCACAGTTCAAACCTAACCTAACCTATAGGTTTGTCACAGACAAGTGACATTGCCAATTCATTAGGTACTAATATACTATTGTGCACACATTCCTACTAGTATGGGTCTGATAATTAAAATTGAAAAACAATTTGTTATTTTTAGAACTTATATTTTATAGACATAATTTATAGCACTGGCCTTTGGTGCACACCCAAGCCCCAAACGATTTGTTTGTTTTCGATAAACGCATAGGGGTGCGATGCGTGCGGCACATTTTTTGGCGTTGCACCATGTTGTTTTCTTCAGCGAATTTTAGACACTGGTCAATGGTTCCCAATTCGCGCACAACTTTGGGTAGGCTCCACATTTGTAGAACTTCCTCCGTGTACAAATGCCGGTCCGAAACGGGTCCGTCATCTACAAAGTCCGCCCTTGATGAAGGTCTAGGTACAGGAGACGCCATCGCGATGACTAATCAGCACGTCGAGCTGGTACCAGTTATCAAATCTTCCAAAGGCAATCGCAGTGTCCAGTGAGCAAGCAGGTGTCGTACAGTAAAGCAGCAAAATCGGAGTCCAAAATCGTAGCAAAGTCGTTGAGATATCAAAAGAAAGCGCAGAAAAACAAGAGAAAACATTCACGTACACTCGGAAGTAACGGAATGACGCGAGTATTCAGACAGTGACATTACGCTATCTTCGATGTTTGCGTTCCGTTTCAAGAACTTACATACAACGTACATGTCAAAAAAGGCTAAAAGTTACCTAGAAACGTTTTGTTTTACGCATTAATGTCATTTATGTCACCTGTCACTATCAAAATTACGGAGTTTTATTGAAACTTTAAAAAACTATTTAGACTATTTTGGCGTGTCTCCGGCAGCTAAAATGTTGTAAATACGCTTTATACAAACCCCTTCAACCCACCCACAGTTTTTGTTTCACCAAATTCAGGCGTCACGATTCTAAAGCCAACCCCATATTCCACATATCGAAACGTTTGGGATGCACGCAGTAGTCACTCACAGTCTTGCAGTATAGTGCTGGACGCGGGATTATACTGCTTAGTTTGATCACTGGATCCCAAGCAGGTGGTACTTGCCAACCATCATCTTGAAAGTGAGCGGGGGTGTTACTGACGCAACAGTGTGCTCCCGTATTTTTATTTATTAAATTATCAAAAATGGCACCAAAAGCCCAGGAACCTACAATACGCGATGTGTTCAAAGTGGTTAGTGACTTAACAAACAAAATCAGCTCGTTAGAATCAATGATCAGTGACCAAAAAAAAGTGATTGATGGTTGGCATTTTCATAACGTTATAACAAACAACTGTCATCCAGTCTACCCGTAATCATGTTCAATGAAAAGTGTTCGAAACGTCGGTATAAAATAATATACAATTTTACACGATTTAATCCGTTTAAATTTGTTTAATTTCAAGTAAACATATACTTCTTACCTTTTTGTTACTGGTACTACTTTAAAAATAAGAGCTTTGATAACACACAGCTATTACACAGTTTTCCTCGAGCACGCAAACGAGTCTACTATTTATGAAAGTTTTCTCAGACCTTATGCTGTACATAAAGGACAGCGAGGGCAGCGGCGGGTCGAGGTGACGAACTTACAAACCGCCTCGCATATGTCAACACTGCGCGGATCTACCGACGGTACGGCACGAGCTACCGAACAACTTCACTGTGTATTCATACACAGACATACATTTATTTGTATGGACATGTGGGCAGACTATTTGAGAATGTCATAAATATTGGTTCTAACCAAAAAATCCAATATGAGAACACAATCCAGAATGGTTTAGGTTTAATGAATTTTATTCTCAAATAAGACACTTTCTTGAGAACATAGCGATACTTAAAAAACTTAATATTCGTTCGTCGTTACACTTCACAAAATTAAAACATTATAATATAATACTAATAAATTGTTATACAGTAATCACTTTGTACTTACTTAACACATTTATTCCTTCGTCAGATACTCAGCTAGTTGCTTCTTAAATGCGTTAAATGAGCAACATTTTTTATATTTAAAGGTAGTTTATTATAAAGTTGTGCTCCTGCAAAAGTGTACATTGTTTTGCCATAACTTGTTCTAGCTTTCGGAAGTACGAGATAACTGCTTCGGCGAGTGCAGCGGTTGGAAACATATTTTTCCGGTGGCTACAGCTAAGTCTCATACCTGGGAAATAATTTATTTATTTATTTATTCAAGTCAATCGATGTGACTAACAGAATTATTCCAACACACCACATATCATACATCATCATAACTTATGTAAGTAGGTACATTTTTATAAAACATCAAGTAGGTAAGTTACTTAGAAGGTAAAATAAAATTATATAGCAGAAGTCAGAATTAGTGATGTCAACATAATAAACAATACAAAATTAGAATAACAACAATAAAATAATATAAATCAAAGTCAAAGAACAAATACAACATATTAATAAAGTTATGTCAATTAAGTTAAAGTTTAAAATAAATGTTCAAATAAATATAGGCATGTTTAACTAACGTACCTAGTCCATCGACAAACAAATCAACATGTTCGAGCCGAACGAGCATGTCACCGAGCACCTTTCGGGCTCGAGCGGTGGGCGCGTTACGGCCGCGGCAGGTACGCGTGAGCGGCCGCGTTAACAGCCGAGGCGCACAGCGCGGCGCAACTGTCGCACCGCGACGCGGCACTTGCAATTCCATCTGATTTAATACAGTCAGATTGTCCACCCTATTGTGAAGTAAAGAAATATAATGCACTAGAAGCAGCAATTTCCGTCTCAGTACTAGTGTGTCGAAGCCGACCATACCCGATACGAAAATGGATGGATATACAAAGGGATAATATCCATAGGCTCGTTTGTACAGCCACCGCGCAAACTTACGTACGTAACTTACTTACTTATTATCTTTTTGATCATAAGGGAGTATTTGGTCTCGTAAGGATCCCAGACGACAGCACCGAACTCAAGAGTGCTACGGACGTACGAGTTATATAAAACTGTAGCTACTCTCGCATCGCTAAACTGAGAAGCCAGCCTCATAACGAAACCAAGTGTTTTGTTAGCCTTTTTGCAAATATTCCTTATGTGTGTTCGAAAGTCAAGTTTGCTATCTAAAGTCAGTCCTAAGTAACAAATTTCATTAACTCTATCCAGGGGAGCGTCGGGTAAATAGTATCCAGAACATAGAGGAGAACGCAATTGGGAAAAGGTAATCGCCTTACATTTAGATGTATTGAAAGGTAGTCTATTCAATTGCCTCCAGTTGACCACGGAGTCGATATCCCTCTGCAGAGCTGCAGTATCGGCTACGCTGCTCACAGTTAGATACAATTTTAAGTCATCCGTAAACATTAGGCATTTTGCAGTGCTAACAGCCCTGGGCAAGTCGTTAATCATTAATAAAAAAAGTGTTGGGCCCAAAGTACTTCCTTGACTGACTCCTGACCGGGTATAATAGTCGTCGGACTCATAACCAGCCACTCGGACAAACTGACTGCGGTTACTTAGATAACTTGAGAAGAAATGTAGGAGCTTAGGAGTAAATCCAAATATTGCCAATTTCTTAAGTAAGATATCGTTATCAACCAAATCAAATGCACTTTTGAAGTCTAAGTACGTCGCGTCGACCTGCCGACCTGCATCCATTTCAGCAGCGACATAATCAATAAGGTTTATGTGGTTAGTTGTGGTTGATCGAGCCACACGGAACCTATTATAATAACGCACTCGCACCTGACCTCACGACTTCAGATGTTTACTACTTTTTTTTTTTTAAGTATACCTGATTTCACTGAGTCCTAACTTTTATTTTTTCCATAACTTAGGGTCAGTGCTCAGGCACTACGTCACTCCACAGCCAAAGTGCTTTAGCCCAGCAATATTATTAAGCACAATGATTTTAATAACGTCAAAATATCTATTACTGTACCCATCAACCACAAACTCTCACACAAGAGCACTACCACATAAAGTTTGCCTAATTGGCACCATACAACTTCCAAGTCAAGCGAGTGGGTTCGCTGAAAGAAACCTGCCTACTAAAAGCTTTGGCTCGCAAATTCCAGCGCAGTCAGCAAAACGGTGCTGCTCCAAAAAAAGTGGTGCCTTGTGTACCCATAATTTTTTTTTTGTCCCGGGGAAATCCTTTATGGATACCACCTACCACGGGGAGGTAGGTGGTTATGTGGGAGTCCGTATACCCACCAAAACCCCGGGGTGTTCCGTCACTGCGGCCCTCGGCGGGAACGCGGGACAGATTTTCCACACGACCGCGAACCCGCCGTGGCTGTCCGTTGCCGGACCCTTCTCTTCGCGGCACGCCAGAACACATGCCCGCAACTGCCTCGGAGACCAAACTCGCCAACAATGGGCGCCAGACTTCCCCGTGTCTGGTCGCCCGTGGTCTCCCTGCGGTGGGTCGGATACGTAGCCCCACCGCCTGCTACGTCAGCCACAAGGGATAGCCCCCCCGCGACCCCACCTCCTCGAGTCTGCGCCGAGCGCCCGGACCCCACCTCCTCGAGCCTGCACCAAAGTGCCCGGGCCCCCCTCCTCGAGCCTGCGCCAAAGCGCCCGGGCCCCACCTCCTCGAGCCTGCGCCAAAGCGCCCGGGCCCCACCTCCTCGAGCCTGCGCCAAAGCGCCCGGGCCCCACCTCCTCGAGTCTGCGCCAAAGCGCCCGGACCCCGCCACTCCTATGTGGACTTGGCGGCCAAAGCCCATAGGAGCGGCCCGCCTGAGCCGGCCAGCGCACCCCAACGCCGGCGCGGCCCCTGGGTTCCTCTTGGTTTCACCGTGGTGTACCTAGCCACGGTTACTGAGCCCCCCCGCCACGTCAATGCGAGAACCCTTCGGGGGGGGTGTACCCATAATTTGCCTTAAGTTACTATAACTACTACTACTACAAGTAGAAAATAAACTAAGATCTACGTATTATAGTCGACAATTACAGGTTTCACGCCGAAGTAATATAACATTTAATATTTTAATTTCTTAACGTTGACATTAGTACGCACCGGCGGCCCTCGGCTTGTGGCGTGATAACATTCAACTGGTAATTTGGTAATCGTTTAGTCTCTAATTAAGCCCTGGATAACGGAGCAATAACGCGTATAATTACAATTCTAACAATTGTTATGTCGCGAGATAAAGCCAGACATTGTTCATGCTAACAAGTGAGGTGGGGAGCAGGTCGTGCGCCTCATGGGAAGCACTACGCTTGAGTTTACAACTGTAGTTCTGCCCGGCGTTGTACTGCACTCATCTCCCCAAAACATTAGTTATCAAGTCCATTCTTCCCATCGTAATACAGCTTGTGCACTATTTTCAATGTAATGCCGGAGGCAATATATTTATACTCTGGTCTCCTCACACAATAAAATGACCGCAATTTATACAATATTGCAGATATTTTATTCTAATTTTTAACAGCAAACCAGGTGGTAGGTCTTTTTTGTAGGAGTATGTCTTGGTGAGTGGCTCAGCAATGCCAGATAATCTACCGTCAGTCAGTAGTAGTAGTGTTCCGTAACTACCTGTGAACAACTTTAAACACAATGCAGCAAGTAAGTGCTTGGCGATCTCTTGCCTCGTATTCAATGAAATACAGATCATTAGGTGCTACTGCAGCTGTTTCGGGCAGATGCACAATGGCAAATAACTTGCACGTCTCGTCGTTTTTTATTCTATGTAAGAATAGCATAGGGCGTGTATATACAACAAAAATTGTATGCAGTAGACGTTAGACGATGAGGCATTCTTCACTTCAGATATTAGAAGATTGTTTGTAGGTTAATGTTGATAATAAAAATGAGCAACATAATATTCCCGTTTCCGCGGTCGTGGCTCAGCCGAACCATGATCAACTAAATGTCTGACATTTGTACTTCAGATATATATAGGTGTTGGCGTGTTGTGTTCCAAAAGATGTATCAAGCACTCGAATTCTGCTATCGTATGTATTATTATACCAATCATTTCATAATGTTTAATTAAATATGTACGTATCTCTTAGTTATTACGAGTGTGCTTAACCAATAAACAAAATGTATTTTATAAGCCATCTATAAATGATAGTTCATTTTTTGTATTCAAACCCTATTGATATACTTGATGTACTAGCGTGATGCCTATCTCCACGGATGTTACAATTATCACAGACGTTACTTTAGTTTACTTTTCTCTTTTTCCTAGAATACTTATGTGCCTTGGTTGGTTAGTTAGTATGTCAAGTAGGCTGTGAGCAGAAATAGCTCCAAGAATCACATTTATTGATTCCTCTGTCCCACAGCGCTATGATCCCTCCGCGTACGTCTTCGGAATTCTGTTTGCGAAAAGGGTTTCTGTCCCTACGACGATATTGGAGACATGACGACATTCTTGAAATTGATTACGTCGTGAGGAACTTTGTCTCAATTTTCAGAACTGCTTCACGTTAGGAAATGTAACGTGAACAAAATATTGTGGTACTAACATACCCGTAATACCGCACCTAGTCTAGGTAGCAAGTCTGCAAATGGGCTTTCGATTTTCTTACAGGTTCTTATGCATTGCAAACTCAATGCATAAATAAAGAAAAGTACATTATACGATTCGAAGTAAGCTCTCCGCGCACGAGTGTTCTTTAACGTTATTGTTTTATGTATACCATTCCAAATTATCAATCAAACAATATCTAAATACCTGTTAAACAAAGATGTGAAGTTAGCTCTCCCTCAAGTCTCTGTTACTCAAAAATAAAAAGTCTAAATAATATTCGAATGACGGTAAAATTCAATACAGTTATACACTCTCGCCCTCCGCTCGAACAAACATTGTCCTCTCGTGTACAACAGCCTTCTGTCCGCACTTGTACCACAATGTACTATAGACACGTATGTAACACAGTAGCAGTTATCTTATCATTCGACATTCAATCATTTCGGAAAGATAATAAAGTCTATGCCGTGTCTAGAGGTCGATTGGGTAAGTTAAGTTTGTGCTTTAAACTAGTTTCTCATTAAGTTAGAGCAATGCTTTCTGTTCGCGCTAAAGCGCGACGTCACTTCAAGAACCCCTCCCGCGCGCCCGCCGCCCGCTGCACGTCGGCCGTCAAACGCGAGACGAGTCGCTAACCGCCTCGCAACAGTCACGAATTTAGAGTCGCCACTAGCGGACGTATACCGTTCCGCCTCCGCGCCGCGACCGCATGGGAACCGCCATTACCCGGCACCCGTGATCAGCACAAACCCTTCGCGTTACGCGTCAGGCCGAGTCACCTACCTAACTTGGCCGCGAGTGACCGCTAATCAGCCCGTGTTTACGCGTAAACCAGTGCACAAACAATAAATCCAAAGACTTTATACCTACGAGTGACAACCATTCAGCACGACGTACAAGGCAGGACGCCTACCCAGAGGAACTCAAGGTCATCAGCCCCCATCAGATCCAGAGTCACCTGGCTATCCTGTAAGTACCTTCCATTTTTACCTGAACCTATTCCCTCCTAATAATTGTTACCTACCGAGGTATGGTGCAGCCCCACCACTTGCTCTTGCCAGTTGCAGCGACACCCACAGCTTTGAACTGTGGTTCTGCGTACTGCACTGCGCTCGTCACCGGCAGACGTTGGTGTATGAGTCTCATTGTTGTATTGTGTATAAGCCACACCGCAATAAACAAGTTCCTTCCGTCGAGCCGTACACATTATATTAATCGCAAACAAAACTTCCCGAAGCCTGCTCTATTGGAGGGACTAATTGTTAGTTAGCCGTCGGTGAAACTCTCTAGTATAGAGCTATCATGTTTGTTCACTGAGTTTACGTCATTGCTCAGTCCGTGAGCGAACTGTACAGGCTATAATTTATTGCAAGCTGTTTGGAATCGCCGAGTAATAGATTTCACCCTTATATATTTTAGAACTATGTTGATGTTTTAGATTTGAGATGTTGTATACTTATTCATTGCGACCATTAATTTTAATTAATGGTCAGAGCTGGAAGCTGTATAGAGAGGAACCCTTCAGAGCCGACGTTAAGCACTATCCTCTCATATATATTCTAATATGTTCGGTTCGTATGTGCGGAGGGTGTGCCTAATGTTTATGATGCCATTACTGACATAATGGTGTCTCAAAAACTACCACAATATCTTGGTTTATTTATTAACATCATTCAGACGAAAACGACAATAATATGGATATATCCGTAACAGTCACTCCTGCAGGGGTGAGTAGCAGATCGTGAGCCATTCTCTTTTGTATCCGCAAAACATTTTGAGAGCTATGCATTAAATAACGTCATATTAAAACGTTAAGAACATATTCGTTACTTTTTAACAGAACATTAAAAGTCTTCGTCATGAAAAAATAACATAACAATGGGTTTGTACTTTATAGAAAAATTATATTTGGCTTTACGAAATAAACTCTTTGAAACTCACAGGTCAAAGTTTAGAAAGTTATTTTATTTTTTCTCTATTGTCTTCTTCAAGATTTCTCCGCAAGTGGTAGCACTTCTCGTAATTCAAGCCCATTGCGTGAATACTCGAGCTCTCCGCAAAGGTAATAGAATTACTCTTGTAAATGCGAACGAGGCCAATATTGCTCTTATAGTACTCCACAAATCTTTATTAGGCAATACCACCTTTCCCATATAGGGTTATATAATTTAATGGATTTGATTTGATTCAATTCACGCCATGCTTGCATGCATTGACAATTTCAGTTCCATCCATAGTTTGAAAGTGTTGCATAGCATTGGAATGCATTGTTCATCCCGAGAGTTAATTGTTTAGTCCTATTCATTAAACCAGCTATCATTCTACCAATCAGGCATTTTGCTTTGATAATTTCTTCTTTTTTGATTTTTAATAAAACGAAAACTCGAATAGTTTAAACGAAGTTGTATAACTAGCTGACCTGCTAGTGACTTTGCTCGTTTGGTTTATGGGAAAGCCACATAAATAAATTTAATTAGAGATCTTTTCAAAAAAAACCTGCCTTAGTGGATGCTTATTATACAGGGCGTCCCAAACTTATGGGACATGAAGGGGAAGTACCTTAAATATCGTAGATAGTGTCCTTTGCTTAAAGCAGACTTTATGTTATTTTTAAAACTTAGTAATTCCGCATTCATAGATTTTCTAAAAAATACTTGCTTCGTCTGGGAATCGAACCGACTCAAATGTCAAAAAAAATCACCCTACTTTTATGATGCCAATCGAAAGAATAGCTAAAAAATAATAACTCTGCTTAGGTAACATTGTATTTTAAAAGAAAGGAACAACGTAAAATTAATCATTTTAATCAACATAAAAACATACATGTAACTACCGTAGTCAATTAAGTGGGTATTTTTTTGAAAATTAATTAATTAAATGCTCAAAATGTGATCCCTCTTGTCTTACGCAAATCGCCAATCTTTTAATGAGTCCGCTACCTGTTGATTTTCTTATCATTTTATGGTGAACACTCGATGTGATATGGCACAATTCAGTTTGCAACTCGCCCACGTTCTCGTATCGCTTTTTGTATAGCATATCTTTCACGTATCCCCAAAAGAAGAAATCTAGTGAATAAAAAAGAATAGTGTAAGGTCCGGGGATCTGGCCGGCCATCTAATCGGTCCATTTGTACCAATCCATGTAGGAAAACATTCATTTAGAAAGTGTTTTTTTTTGACATTTGAGTCAGTTCGATTCCCAGACGAAGCAAGTAATTTTTAGAAAATCTATAAATGCGGAATTACTAAGTTTTAAAAATAACATAAAGTCTTCTTTAAGCAAAATACACTATCTTCGATATTTAAGGTACTTCCCCTTCATGTCCCATAAGTTTGGGACGCTCTGTATATAAGACATTTCCAAAGTTTCAAATGTGTAGCCTCAGCAGCTAAGGTTCTGTGTTGACAACTCATTAATTATATACAGATATAAGTTCAGCTATACTCTTTAATCTTTCATTAAAAGGTGCGCTTGTTTGGTGGAAACGACATCAAACTAACTTATTCTCATGCCCACTTAAAAGGAAAAGAAATGAGGCTTCAACGGACGCATTCGTCAGCGTCACTTAGAATTCTGACCCTACAAATGATTTTGACAGCAACGCTCACAAATAGAGTCGAGGAAACAAATTCGCAGCCACGTCGGGAGGGCGGGCAGTTACAAATAAATGAAAGACATTTCTCTCGGCGACGTACCCTTGAGAAAGTACCCACTACGTATTTTAGACATTTAAGAAACATGGCTTGAAAAATACTGCGTGTTTTCGCATTCGAGATGTTCAGATGCAAAGTACAATATTGAGTTACGAATTTTATCAATAGCTTTAACGAACTCAAACAAACAGCAATAAGAATATTTAAGGCGAGTCACTGTTCTTTTTCACATAAGATTCTTCAAATTCACAAAAAATCAATTCGTTTTGAAACGTAATGTAAATTCGTTGTGAATAATAATTCATTTTGAAAGGTTATAATAGTTGAATGTACTTGATCCGTGATTAAATAATCTTAACAGGTCAGGAGAGGTAGACCACTACCTAGTAGAATGTGGTTTTCAGGATAATTATGGTTTAAATTCTGGACACAGACAAAAGTTTCTAAAATAACTTAAATATTATTTATCATCCTAATTCAAGGTACCTACTGCCGTGCGATTCTCTAAGAGCAAACATCGTTGCATCTGTGACAACATCCGTGAAACAAATGACGAGATGACAAGAAACTTTGAAAAACAACTTTATGTACGAGGGCGATATCTCATAAAGTATCTGACATCGATAAGCTCGTCGATGAGCGCAACGACGAATCATTAGCGAATCACACGGCTGAACTCTCAATCAATTGTGACTATCGAGCCGAGAGTGAATATGTTATTAATGTAACTCCCGATACATTATTCCAGAAAAAGAAATAAACGATGTAACCAACTTGATAATAGATATTAAAAACTATCAACAGGTACGTGTCGCAATGTAAACAAGCTCGAGCCGACAGCCACTAAAGTCCTAAGTCGACGCGCCGAGATTTGCTCGAAGTGCCCACTTACCCAGATATTATTCTTTGCGATTTTCCATTAGACGCGAGCGCGTCGCTGTCGTTAGGAATAAAATACAAGACGTTAAATAGGAGGAATCCACGCCCACAGCCACGCGGTAAATGTTGCGCGTTGGTGAGATTTACTTGAAGAATTCATTAGCCACATTTAGTATTACTATTAACCGATTCAACCACTTTTGTGTCTAATACCATACAAACGTCCAAACTACATCCCGAAGCACGAGTACAAAGTGCTGATATGCCATTACATATAAAACACTGCAAGTACCATCTATATGCAGATGACACTCAAATTAACTTTTCTTTTAAGGCCGATGAGACTCCACAAGCTATGTCGTTGGTAAACTGCGATTTAAATGAAATCTTTGAATGGGCTTCACGTAATTAACTTGTTCTAAACACATCTAAATCTAAAATGTTAATTTTAGGTACTAGGTCGCAAATTGAAAAGGTACAGAGACATGATCCCAAATTATCAATTAATGGAGTAATTACACCTATTGTCTCAGAAGCGGGGAACCTAGGACTCATTTACGATAGTGCGATGAGATTTATTAAGCATGTTAACGAAAAAGTTAGGACTGCATTTTATAAACTTAAGGTATTGTACGGGATTAGAAAACACCTCTCCGAAGAGGCGCGGTTGTTGCTGTGCGACCTTTTAATATTATCGCCTTTTAACTACTGTAGTGCAGTCTACGGGGCAAGATTGTATGCTATTACTGAAAATGCTATTCAGAGAGTCCAAAATGCCTGCATAAGATTCTGCTTTAATATACCAAGAAGAGGTCATGTTACCCCATTTCTCGTAAAATATAAGGTTTTAAATATGAAAACTAGGAGACAGATTCACCTAGCATGCATAACGCAAAAAGTGATATGAAATAAAAAACCTGAGTTGAGACGGGACGCCATGACGAGCGCAACGCACTTACTACCTATCCTGCAGAAGGTTTCCGGGCGAACATGAAACATGCGTCGGTCGTGAAATCATAACGCTTCAAATTAATATCGTTCTTAGGCCACATACTATTAAATCAGTCTGTATTGAATACAATAATTATGACCAAACTTGGAGTACGCCTTCCCTATCGCAACTATAACTACTTAATTATCATAATTAAATTACAAAATATTTAAGTTTTAACAACATTAAAACATTTTCACACACTACCGCGGTAGGTATGGACACACCCTTACCCCTGAAACCAGGTCAAAACTCGTTTCTGTAATCACTTAATGGGCTCAGGGATCAGCGAAGTGATGATGAAGCTGAAAACAGAATGAACTTTATACAACTTTTAATCTTATTTTAAAGCCAAGAACTTGTGGCCCCGTTTCGGGCCGTTTTCCGACTTCCGTTTCTATATATTTAAATTCTATGTTTGCTAAATATATTTTGTGTTGATCGATGCAACTTTTCTCGATAAAATAAATAATTTCTAATAGTATTTAATTTTGTATGTGACTATATCCATGCCTTTGAAATTGAGTTTATAAATAGAAATAAATCTAAAAATGTTTTATTGACGAGTATATATTTTATTACTTTTATTTATTGGCCATTATTGCAGTTTTGACATTTAAATGAAAGTTCACGATAACTTTACTATAGGAATCCTAATAAAAGGGAATCCATGAACTCTGTACAGACGTTTCTCGGAACCGAATTTGAAATGTTTTCGTCTTAATAACTACTTTTTGGGTCTGCACGGTACTTTAAGAACTACCTCTAACTCCTGACAAGTTCTATCATCATCTCATGTGAATTACT
Source organism: Selenia dentaria (assembly GCA_917880725.1). Taxonomy (NCBI): domain Eukaryota; kingdom Metazoa; phylum Arthropoda; class Insecta; order Lepidoptera; family Geometridae; genus Selenia; species Selenia dentaria. Next base: position 3,431,278 of record OU862887.1, read on the forward strand.
CAAAGGAACATGCGAAGTAGAGGCCTATGCGAGACTATAATATTTCAAGAATTATTCTTTAACTTTTAATAAAGGAGCTGTATTTTCCATCATCAGCTCAGCAACTATAAAATTTGAGGGTTGCCCACAATTTTTTTTCTTTCCCTTCTGACTTGGTGCCAATGGATGGTTCATGGGAAGAATACACATTTAAACAAAAAAATTGGTAATTTCTCGAATTGAGTAATCGGCAAATATATAAAAACCCCGATGAATTCAGGTATCGTCTTTGGTTGACGTCGGTTTGATTGAAGTCGAAGTTAAAAAGCTATCTAGATTCCAAAAATAAAGACATTAGTGGTAGCAAGGTCTGGTGGGTTTTGTTGTTCAGCGAGTTCATTATATTTGAGGGTGATCTGTGCAGTGCCAAAACCGTAAACATGCATGTGCTTCATAACTCTGAAAAAAATATGTTAGTTGCAACAGTTTGCCTAAAAAATAAGTACGGTTTGATGACCACAAAAAAAACTAAAGACTATATTTTGTTCATCCATCATTTCAAATGGAATGTCTCGCGACTAGACTTTTTAATGTTATATCAACAATCTTAAGATTGTTTCCTTGTGCATTTGACTACTATAACTTTGGTTCACAAGTTAACATGGTACACAAGCGAAAGACGTGGTAGAACTCGACGAGAGTCTATTTCCTTCTTATTTGTCTAACAAAAATGTCGTGCCTTGTGGTGGAACACACAGCTAGCAAATATCTATCTCCTATGAAAAGTTTGCCATAGAAAATGAAAAATGAACTTCCAGAATTGGAATGCGGCAGTTCGAATAGGAGTGTAGATTGCACGATTCCATTTGACGATTGCAGTTCTGCTGCAACGTTCACGTCTAACGTTCGGGTTGGAAACGAACAACTCGCTTTATTGCTGTCTATTCCATTTGCATTCAAACTGAAGATTATATCTGGGAAACTGATATCCGGCGACTATAACGTCAAACGTTTTGAAGTTTTATGTGCAATTTTAAACTGACCAAACATATAAGGTAGAATCAATCAATCAATCAATCAAAGTTTTTATTGTTGTAGAATATGTTACAATTAAAAATGTGAAAGCCACTGGTTCCCGAACTAGTGGGTACTGTGTTTCAGTAACCAGGGTCTTCTCCCAATATTTAGTGCAGCTTACATGTCTACAATATATATACTCGTATTAAATACTTTAAAGAAAGTTACAAAAAAATATGCCTTAACCAAACTTAACAAATTGTCTACCATCATCATTCATCATCATTTATCAATACGGACTTAAATAAAAGTGCAAGAGTGTACTTGTTTGTGTGTGTGTAGGTGTGTGTGCGTAGGTGTGTTTGTGTGTGTGAGTGTGTGTGTTTGTGTGTGAATATTTGTGTGGGGTATTGTAGGTGAAGGTGTAAGCTATTTGCAACATATTGCAGGGGTAGGTCTGTTTGTTGATGTGTGTGTCGAGGGTTAATAACTACAGTGTTTTATTTCATTCATCATACACACTAGGTGTCTACCATGCACTCGACATCCTCATATTCAAGGTTCTTGAGCCAGGTGAGTATTATTTTTTTTAAATTAAGAATAAAAGAGTACATAGAATGAGACTAAGAACTGATCCGCCTTTAGATTATGAGGGAAGGGGAGTTGCAATGTCATGAATATCTTTAAAATAAAAAAAATAAAACATAAAGCAATAAAATAATAAAGCAATTTATGGAGATGCATCTGTTAGAAGTAGTCGAGGAGTTGCTACAATTCCAATAACGTGCCGGTGTATCTAATTTGTGTCTCATTATATTAGTTATTTGTACGTCAGGGCGCACAGAGTATTCCAACAGTAACCGTCACACGTTTCATTTTTATAGAATCAATATAAGGAGTGTACAAGGAAGAGCATCACAGTTTATTTTATTTCATCACTAGCGACTGCCCGCGACTTTGTTCGCGTATTATGCTCGGCCTTCAGCTACGCCATAACGTCTCATATTTCCCCGACTTTTCTTTCATAAGATCCATCTCCTTACAATAAAGTTAACACAACAAAAAATAATTATCTGGATTGTTCCTTCCGTTCTTAATGACTCCTTCTGAGAAATAGGGGTTTATTTATATGTATAAAGATTATCAGCATCATGTCGGCCGTAGGGCATCCACTGCTGAACATCTGAACATAGGCGTCCCCCCCCCCATATATTTCCAAATGGAACGGTTGGTAGCAGCCTGCATCCAGCGTTGTCCCACGACCTTTGTCAGGTCGTCTGTACACCGTGTCGGTGGACGAGCTGCGCTGCGCTTGCCGGTCTGCGGTGTCCACTGCAGTACCTTGTTTATTTGATAACTGACAACTATGAAATATCCGGGTTAATAAAATTGTAAATCATATTAATGAAAAGTTACAAAACTTTTAGTTACAATTTTGTATGATTTTGCGATACAGTAAGGTATATATGGACGCAGCAGCCACGCTATCTAGTGGATCCACGTGAAAACACTAACACCATCTCGTATTTCGTTCAATAATTATAAATTAATGTAAGGAATTGAATAGTTTTTTCTTTACAGTTAATAGTAATTTATTAAAATGTAAAACAAATTGTGAAAAATGTATTTTATATAATTTAAAATTTAATGAAACTGGTAAGTAACTTATTTTACGAAATTTCTGGATTCTATTAAATTTGAATTATGTGCTTGAAATTGACATTTATAAACAGCCTCATTTAGCTTCTAAAATTTATGTCTGTTAATTTGGAGACACTTAAAGACATTCTGTTTTGAAACATTACATAGTTGCATTTTTGTTACGAAATTCAATATGCCAATTGATAGTAGTTAGTTAGTTAGTTGGTAATTTTGTTAAAATGCTTAGTTGTACTAAAGATACGATGTTGAAAATATTTAAATTACATTTATGTTTAATTTTTAAAGATTGTTTGGAAGAGATCGCTTATTAGCTATAAAACCGCCCATTGTGTAATATTATTTTTTACAACTTTTAATGCAATTACTGATATTTATATAGTACTTGTCCAAAACTGTAACACTAGTTCTCTCTAAAACTGTAACACCAACTGCTTCGTTGAATATAACTATATAACTGCGGTACATAACTTATTAAATTAATACATTTAAACATAATATTTGTCTTTTCACTATTTGCGTCATCACATCGGCGTCTTGTCGCGCCGTTGATTTCCGCCATTAAACTGATATATTGGTTCAATTATTTACTTAATTCAATTCGTCTCCAAAACGCTCACCTAATTATGGTTCGGCATTGTTTCGTTCAGTTGCCGAAGTTTCAAGGAAATTCTGTTACGCGTTAAATAAATGTAGGGTGTGTTCGATTCTAATTTCTGTTACTATTAAGTACGAAAATTAGCAAAGTTGTGAAAACCTTATATTCAACTAAAACAGTATATTTTCAACTTTACTCCCGGTAGTCCAACATTAAACGTCCTATAACTCAAAAAGTATGGACATTACAAATGAACTGATTTTTAAGAATAGATTGATGTATTTTATTGATTAATCTTATTGATTATCAAGAGTAATTGGCCGCGATAGAAAAACCGGTTCATTAAATGAGCCATAAATGGTAAACGGTAAGTTTCACAAAGAAGTTTGATGGAAACAAAAGTTGCGAAATTTTATTCTCTAAATAATAGTCTCCATGACTTTTGCCCTAAATTGCATAGTTTTCAAGATATCCGCCGAACACGTGTTTTCAAGATGCCAATTATGGCGTCACCTGGATCTGTCAGCATTTTGTGATTGCATGCTCAGTAAGTGATCCTAAACCTTGTAAATAAAACTTGAGTTGGAAATTTAGTGCAAAGTTGACCCAAAAAAAGTATATTTTTACTGGCTTATATGTCTAACCATTACAGTAATTTCACAATAAATACCTTTTCATTTTGAAATATACGATACACAAACTAGTATAGATGCTAACGCACATGCGATAGTAACGCCGTCGCACCGGTAACAACCAAGCCACATTATTTGTACCTTGCTATTATTCTTATCTACTCTAATAATAAAGATGAAAGATTGTTGATTGATTGTTTTTTTTGTAATGGATATACGAAAAAACGACTTAAACGATTCAAACAACTCTTTCACGAGTATAAAATACAAGTACAATTTGAAAAATTTAATACCGACTTCCATTCTATTCAGTTATTGGAATGTATCTCAAAAACTACTAGACCGAATTTGAGGAAATTTAAATTCACTAACTACTACGGGTAAATAACGGGAGGCACCAGCATTACACTGTCAGTTCTAGCCGTTGGATATTAAGTCTATCTTGCTCTAGAATAAGCTGCTAGGTTGCTACCTAGAAGCAGTACTACTTGAACGGCACTTTGGTGGTAATCGAAGCAAGCGAAAAAAACGCGTCGTCAGTTTCAACCTTTTTAAAAATAAAGAGTAGATTCTCAAAATAACGTGTATTTTTATGTACACAAATGACTTGTTCCTAAATCATAGTTTTTGATAAATCATTCCAGATGCTCTGCACATATACCCATCAGATGTCGGACGATGTTGCTGGTCACCCGAATGGTGTCGTGCCACTTCTTGATATATTTAGTCCAGAAATGACGCGCGCAAAAAGCTTGACAACGTGATTAAAATAAACCAACCCTCGCAACGCCTGCACGTTTCTAACAATGTTATCTGATACACACAGAAACCACATTATGAATCATTTGCGCAAATGTATTCATATCTAAACTGTGTAACGGTACTGATATAATATCTACCAAACACTGCAATTGCAAGAACAGCCAGTGTTCGATTTGATTATTATTTCGGTCGATCGACACTGACGCCTGAAGCGAACATTTCGTGGAAAGTGAACCTTAAATTGAATATTTACTTGTACGAATAATAAAACGAGTCCCATGACGTGTTTTTATAGTGATCGTGTTGCGGTGGGCACACGTTTGGGCGCACGCTAGGCTGCCCTGAACAGGAGCTGCATGGCAGCAGCTGCCGGAGTGATTGATAAATGAATCCAGACCACCGCAGTTGTATAATCATTATTCTTGTTGAACATTGTAAACATATATTATAATGAATATCTGTTGAGTGAACCGTCAACGCTCTGCGCTCGCTCTCCATATCATTATCGTCAGATAAGTCCGTCGTGATCATATGATTATATGACCTTAATATTTGAATTCTGAAACCACTTTAAGGGAAATTCCGTTTAGTGTCACTGGAGGAACATTATTTGCCTTTGCCTTGAAAACTAGCAACTCACTTTTTTACATGATATGTAAGACCATGTAATGCCGCATAAGACTCGCATATTCTTAACAGCTTTCGAAGAGCTTTTAAGCGGGGCGTGAAAAAGAATATCTCAGGTCATCATAGGGGCACTAATGGTCATCGTGTCTTGATTTATTCATCTTCGCTTTCTTAAAAAAATCTCTACCTAAAAATCTTACCTAAGTAAAGAAAATAGAAAAAATAATAAAATCCTTGTGCTTTCTGCTTACGTCAACCAGTAGAGCTTTAGAAAATATTATCTTATTTAATAAGTACATGGGATTTTTTTTATTGAGTCCTTTACATAAATAATATAAGCGAGCGTAGCATGGAGACACAGCGAGCTCTAGTGCAGGGGTGGGAGTGTGTAACCGGTATTACAGCAAACAAACATATAGATGTGTAACATCTTCTAAGGATCCACCTTAAGGGATAGAAGGCTTCTACTCGTTTGTCTTGCGTTGATGAATCAGCCAGAACGCATTATTCATATAGATTGTTAATAGTCATTTTATATAAAATGTTAAATATTTTGTATAAGAATCTTATCAAGCAACTCATTAGTTTAATAAATGCCAAGTGACTGTGAATGTAATGAAATACATAACGATGGCATAATAATAATATCTTAATTTGTTTTGGTATAGTTTGGTTCAAGACAATTCGTGAATTTTTTTTTCCATTTATTTTCTTAACAACCCTCACACTCACAAACACTATGACGAAGGTCTTGAAACTTCGAGAACTTTAAGTTCGTCAACATTTGATATACTTTGCAGCTAATGTGTTTGTTGTAAATTTGTTGATGTCAGCGACAGCGGACGCACGGCACGGCAAGCCAGTCAGTTGGATGGCCACAATCAGAATGAATGAATTATGAATAAGGGTAATATTAATATAAATAATGAATACAATTCAATATCAGATGGGATCTTGATGATAGACTACCTTCCTAAAGGTGAAACAATTAATGGAGAATACTACGGTAACCTTCTAGATAATCTTCATCAATGTATTCAGCAAGAACGACGAAAAAAAACACATCTTCCACCAAGACAACGCTAGGGATCACAAATGTGTTAAAGCTATGGCAAAAATCAACGAATCGAAGTATGATTTGCCTCACCATATTCGCCTGATCTAGCGCCATCAGATTTCCACTTATTTCTAAGCTCAAAACTTTTAGGGGCCGACAGAAATTTGCCACAAATGATGAAGTCATATCCGCTGTAGAGGAGTATTTTGTAGGCCTCGAAAGAAATCATTTTATGGAAGGCATTACTGCTTAAGAACGAAGATGGAATAAGTGCGTAAGTTCACGGAGACTATGTCGAAATATAAAATTAATTTTATCACAGAAAGTTAAGTGTTTTATTATTAGGCTAGTTACTTATCATCCCGCCCTCGTATCAATCTTGGCTTTTTTTATTTTTATTTTAATTTACAAAGTTTCACAGCTCATATACAATTTAATATTACGTAACTAGATATTTATAAAACCACTCATGAGCCATTTTGAAACTTCATTATATAGACTTTAACAATAAAGTAGGTAGTCATAGTCGCAAAACACTAAATTAAGACAATAAAAATAACAATGTTTGTGGTGGATTAAAATCAGTAATTGAATATACACGAAACAACTGGTTCAACTGAATACATTATAAATATAGTTGTCATAACTAATAAGACGTATAGTCCCACATGTAGTAACTAATTTTTGAATTAGTACCTACGTAATGTGCTTCAACATTAATTATGAGTGCTGACATTAAGAGTAAAAACTATAAATCTTAATGATGGGTAATAGTTCCAATATATACTTACCTAATAATACAATTAAATAGCATGTGTTATATAAATAGTGTGTGGTGTGTATCGTGTAAGGGTGTGTTTGTGTGTGTCGTGAGATGAGAGAGAGGGCAGCAGGGGGTATGCATTAGTTATAAAGATAAGATAGTACTTTATCTTACCAAAGTAAGTCTGTTTGCTTAGTACAAAGTGCGTTCACGTGGCTGTATAGCCACAAATGCGTTTGTCTTTCGGCACAGATGATACACAGAAAAATGGCGGCAAAGCTGACCAATTCGTCTTGATTTGTTATTAAAATACATCGTATATAATAAAATCTAACAATTAAAATGAGTTCCGACGGTTCAGAGAGTGAAATAGAAATTGATTGTACTCCACCAGATTTATGATCAGAAGCCAAAATTGTATATGTAAAATTTATGAATTGGAAAACGAGAAAAAGGTGAACATTTTATCCAAAAAAATATTTTAATGAGATTGCTTAAAATAAAATAAAAACATGGACTATTTATTCCATGCTGAAATGTACAGTTAATGTAGAAAACGGCATTGACTTGAAAAACTATGGATTTAAACACTTTTCTAAAACGACAATGGAGCGTATTCAAAAGCAAAAAATCGAAGATTTTTACTGGCGAAAACATAATACAATTTTTAATTAAAGTACCAGACGATATAAATTTGGTGATAAAGGTAAGGTATGCTTTATTTCCCTGCATTCTGTACAGAAAAGCACTATACTCGTATATGCCTCGGCGGAAATGGCAGTTGCCTGTCTCGTAGTAGTGAAGTCCTCGCTTACGGCTCGGCCTTCAAACTCATACTCAACCTGCAGTTGCCTATTTCGCGGCTTTTGCAATAACGTACTACTAAAAACTACAAAAAACTTGATTGTCTTCAAACACAGATAGGTAATATATGGTTTGTGATACACGTTTTGTTTCGTTATACTTTTGTTCAATAATTCTGTTTCATTCATTTTAATCATAATTACTTCCATAACAACCCATCATTTATCCGTATACAAGCTCATGCAGATCAGATTAAGTACTATATGGTAGAACTCCACAACAAGAAGGTACAACAGTTCCACCGCAATACCAAACGTTCTGTCTGCAGCAGATGTAAGGCGCCGTACCGCTCTGTAAGCTATATGTCCGGGCAAGTCTAGCACTGCAGTTAGTAGATCAACTATGAAGGACACTGCAACTGCTATGATGAGATGTTATCGATCTGTATTTCTCTTGACTTTATACAACAATAAGTACCTATGTAGAAACATTTTTAGAAACTAATTTAAAATGTTAAACTATTACTATTAACCAGCAAAAACCTCACGTTCGGGATCGAATTAGTCGACCCGAGTGTTGAGCATGTCAGATGCTCCAATTAATTAACTTAGCTCATCTATTATAATATCTCAATCGCTGACTCGCACGCTTATTACTATAATAATAATAATAATTTATTGGCAAATTAAATTGTGACATAACATAATTATATTCGAACTATTGATTAAATAACTTAAGATCTAGACAAGAGTTCAACCACTAATATTCGCGGTAGGATTCCCTGTGTTGCGAAAACTAGTTCTCTTCCAGGGATGCGTTACATTAACAGACTTTGGCAATATCCTATTACATAAATAGCGGAATTACAAATAAATTTACAATCAAAATAATATAGCTGAGTGCTTTGTTTTTCTTGCATTAAAAACTGGTATTATATTAATAATAGTAGCAGTAATTTCATTTATAGAAAGATTAATGATTGAATTTACTGAAATGTTATAATATATTATATGTTTGTTGGCAACAAAACTGTGTGAAGTTATGTCAGTATTAGCGTGTGTTTTTATTTTATTTATTTACATTTTATGACCGACATCAAAGGATAGACATGAAGTAAGATTATGCTTTAAAAAAAAAAAAGGAATAATTTTTATTATATTTTTACATTACTGAAATATACAGTTTTACGCAGTGACTCGCAATAGCTCTTCTGTTCTATTGTAGTCTAGGTTGTATAAAAACTCTAAAACTGTATTTTTGCATTTTTGTTTGTTATTTCTGTATATGTTGAGTTCTTTGTTAAGTTTATTGTATAGGAATATTGTATAGGAATACTCGTAGTTACTAAGTTAGTTAGCTACTTATTAGCACACTTATATATTATTATATCACTTTTATGAAATATGCGAGTATCACCCGCTGGATCACTAACTCACTCATCACTAATATAATTACTTATCCGTCCGCTTGCTTGTTTATGTACTCCTGCCTCAGTTTTACAGTCGCCCACTTTTTCACCACCTTACACACATTTACACATTAACTCAAGTTAACTTACATACTTATCTATGAACTCACATACAAACACATGTTCCCATTCACTAGTTTGGGACCTGAATAACTTGTGTGGATCACCATCCATACAAGGTATTCATACAATAGAGCAGCAGTGTTTTTTAAATAATAAGGGACACATCCCTTATTATTAAAAAAAAGACTGCTGCCCTATAAATTTAGGGTTGTTTAGGATGTGCAGTAGATTTTTTTCTTTTTTATTTTAAACTCTGTTTAGTGACAGAAATGTTTAATTAAGCTCTGTCCTATGCGGTAATTGGAAATCAATAAATGAAGAAAGGTTTGCTTGTTATAAAAAAAGCTGAGGAATGTTTTAGACAACCTGTTCAATATCTATTTATGATCAACGAGTGTTTTATTTTGTTTCTTTACAGGTTTTAAATAAACTCTATTTTAACTATTATTATTAACCGGCAAAACGTTAAGGATCGAATACGTCTCGGCGGATTTCGAGCATGTCCGATGCTCATCTTCAGGGTGCGCAGTGGCGTCTCCGAGCTCCCGAAGGGCACTCAATTAAAATGTTTGCAAATTTTTACACGAAGGATAAGTTACCTTTATTCATATTTCATTTTATAAATAAATATATTTAAGAATTACATTAAAATAAAAAAAGTATCTGAATTCCAAGATATTTTTAGACACTTGTCAGAGCCGAATATTAAACCCGCCAAACGTTTGTGATGTGTTAAAGTGTCTCTCCATGCCTCCCGCAACACAGGGAGTCTCAATGCAGTGTGTGATCATTTGTATTATCAAAAATGCGCCATTACTAGTTTATTTCGTTTACTTACTAACACGTAGCTACAGTTAGAAGCATGTTGGGTAGTATATTTAACTCTCGATAGTTCATATGAATATTTATATATTTAAATTGTGTTGCTCGTTAAATCCGTGAACCCAGTATCGAACCCAATGACGAACGGTTAAATACACGTCTTAAAGTTTTGGTTAATTGCTCCGCTTGAATGTGAGTAGCTTGTGTATGTAGGAGAATGAAAAGGAATTGTTTAAGTCCCGCGTTTCCAAAGTTGGTAAACTATCATATTTCATTAAATACGAGTATACGCCAGCTACAAGATTAATAAGACTATAAAAGAAGTGCTATCTGCCAATAAAGTGCTGATTCAGTAACTGAACTCTCCGTACAGTCGACAACACAAAGTTTGAAGCAGAACTTACAAAACAAACATCCAAAAGCAGAGTTCAGACGTTTGCTAAATGTGTGGGTATTTATGCCGATCGGTTTCACATAAATCTATACCATTCTGAAACAAACACATAACAAGCTATCTTCAAAACAATATCTACCGTGTTCGAAGGCATTAATTCTTCTTCATATAAAACTTATTACAGTTGGATAATTTTATGTAGTGGTTATACCTAGATTGGACCTTATACAAATCACGTCTTAAACTATTTTGATGGGTATTTACTAAGTACGTACGTAGTACAATTATATAGCAATGCTTAGTATTATTTAATTTTGACATAAATGAAGCTGCACAGATCAACTTCAACAATTGCACTGCGAACTCATATACATTTGGCCGTAGATAATAGGCCTTGCCTTAGCTTTGATTGGAAACGTGGATCCGATACGTTACAGTTTGGATGTTTGGTAAACATATTAAAATAAAGTAATAACAGTCTTCAAACTACTCATTTATTTATATTTTTATTTTTTTATTTCTTTTTATCCATAATTTATTTGGGACTTTTAGTCGCTTAGCGTCTATGCCAGCCCCGTTAAGGCTTACAATACATTAAAAACATTCACAAGACTTATTGAAGTACTTCAAGCAGGCCGCTGTAGAGTGTCCTAGCCGCTTCACTCCAAGGAACAGCCAAGACACTCTGCACTATGCCTAAGTAACTCAAATTTTAACCAAATTCAGAACGTACTTGCAACCTCATCTGCTGGCTCCGAATACACTCCACCAGAAGGTGATGAACATCTTCTATAACTCCGCAAGTGTCGCAGTCAAGGGAATGCACCACTTTCAACTCATGAAACCTCTTTTGATGAGTACCTACTCCTATTATGACGATAACAAAATAAACTTCTATATATAATGATTATGGTCAACAAAGCTTTTTATACGCAATATATATTATGTTTGTTACCTCATAACTTTCAATAGGGTAAACCGATTCTCAAACTTATTTTTGTTTGCAAGTTGGTGCTTCCCGTGTTGTCCTATTTAAATTTCATCAAATTCGGTCCAGTAGTTTTTGAGTTACACTCCAATAACTGAATAGAGGAGAAGTCGGTATACAATTTTTAAAATTGTACTCGTGTTCTTATATATAGGTATCAGAGTTGTTCCGGATATCAAAGTATATTTTGTAGTTGCATGTCTATTAACGAACATTATTGTGATAAAAATAACAATTGATTCGTAAAACACATTTTTCAACTTTCAAAATAGGTAGAGCAGTTATGCCAGAGTAACTGCCTGTGTAATTTAGTGCGTAACAGAATTTTGTTGCATCTTCAGTAGTTGTGGGAAACAATGTCAAACTAAAATTAGGTGAGCGTCTTGGAGACGAAGAGGATCACAATAAATAAATGAAGCAATACATCAGATTGATGGCGCGACACGACGAGCGATGATGCAGAAGGGTCACGAGATTTAATTATTACAACATACGAAAACAGTTTTGAGGGTCTGATTGCTTGAGCATTAACCTACATCTATGAATAATGAAGAAGATAACTTTAAAACGTATCTCAATGATTATTTGATGTGTTCTTTTCGCCGAGGAGAGCCCTAAATAAGAGCATAAAGCAAGTTTATTTAAAACTTTTATATAACCCTAATTTATAAATAAAATATTTCTAGGTTATGTCCTCTAATTGCAAAATATGTAAGCATTCGATGATGTTATTTAATACATTGTGGAAAAATAGCACTCGGGCGTCTGTTCCTGTTCACGTCCTTGTGACGAATAGAGCGGTAACGTGCTGGAACTGCGGGCGGCTGGAGACAGGCACAGCGTCGGGCAATGTGGATACTCAAAAATAATACGAATTTGTTGGCAAAGTCATAATAAATGTATAGACAGAGTTAAAAAAGGGCTTTCTAGCAATATCGTCTTGCTTGGTTCGGGGATTTGCAATTTGTGTACGATTTCGCATCGATCAATGGAGCCGCGACATGCTGGCACGTGGGAATATGATACTTATTAAATATATTAGCTGAAAATAAAAGAAACTTTCTCCATAAAATATGACAGAAGTCGGGCGCAATATCTTTCTAGTATCTACAAAAATATTTTTAATATGGTCGTTTGAAGTTAGTAGCAATATAACGCCGTAATAGGCGCTATAGTGGATCCGACATCGTCACGGCGTAACCAGACGAGAACGTGTTTTTACTTGGTACTCGTATTATACTCGATTTTATTAATAAAATCATACGTTTGCAAAGAAATATAGAAATGTGACGATTTTCAAATACAAATACCTTTATTGCATGATTAGGTACACGTGGTGTTAGTTCTTTGCCTTTTGTTTTAGTTAACATAACTGTGGTACAAAAAGCAGAATTGCGACTTTGTTTCTACTTCCTACACTCACGTACACTCAGAGGCACGAAACAATTTCTAATGCAACATTATACACATTCAAACCGCGACGAAACACTATATGTGAAACTAAACACAATAAAATTTTAGACATCTCTACTCCCCTCCAAACAAATATAAATATTGATTTAGATCATATAATGTATGCGCACACGTGTTAATCAGTTGACAAAAACAAATATTCATCTATAGAAAATACTCTCTAAAGCTTAATGTTAGTATAACGTTGACCTGCCGTGCGATTCTCTCAGAGCAAACATCGTTACATCTTTGACAACATCCGTGAAACAAATGAAGATATGACAAGTAACGTTGGAGAAACAACCTTACGTATAAGAGCGATATCACATAAAGTATTTGACATCGGTGAGCTCGTCGACGAATCATTAGAGAATCGCACGGCTGATTGTAGTATATTATATTTATTTTCATGTAACACGTGCAACGACTTTTACACAAGACGTTGTTTGTACAAAACTACACAAATGATCTACCAATAAGCGCCATCTGCCATCTGACGCTTTTTATCCCGAAGCTTTCTAATTTCGAGTTCCTGGGTTCGATCCCTAGACAGTTATTGGGTTCTTCTCACAAAAAAATTTCATTAGCAGTCCGAAATCTGGAACAGTGACCCGTAGATGACAATAGGCTCACACATTCATAGATTAATTATTATCGTTTACCCATGTAAGAAACTCTATTCGAATTATGTTTACAATAATAAAAGGCATTAACGTAAACTTGCGTCTTTTCTATATCAACTGTTTTATTAATCCCATTTCAAAAAGTTATAATTAAACTTCAAGAACAAGATGGTTACATCGAGATTATGAATCACTTCATGTGCCCGAGGACATCCCGAGGGAAATAAGCCAAGCTGAGTTGCACGAAGCATCAGCCGGCAGCAAACCGCGCGGGGACTGCGAGACGCGGAGACGTGACGAGTTTTATAATTTCCTGAAGCGATTCACATAAAAAAAATTCAAAATAAAATAATATTCAGAGTTTTTAATTTTCAATTCTGAGTAGGAAAAATTGTCATGTTACCCTGTTCTTGTTAGTTTTGTTTAACCACACACGTTGCAGTTCCTGGAAAAGTAGGGTAAGTTCCGCGAAATCTATTGAATTATTGGCCAAATATGGCGAACCGCGAGTCAACGGGTTAAAGGTATTCGGAAGAAATTTTATAAAATGGACAATATGCATTGTATTTATGTGGCCCACATTCCACGTGCTGGAGAATCTGTGTTTAACAATTTATAAAGAATGGGCAAAGTTTGTTAAATAATTACAGTAAGTATTATTACTTCGAAAAAACTACGCAGTAATTTTTTTACTTAATAATATTTTAAAATCATTCTATTTAGCAAAATAAGAACAGTCTGGAAAATATCCCAAATAATTAAAAAAATATAAATATATGTAAAATGTATAAAATAAAACTAAACGTAATCTAATTTATATTAATAATAGGATCAAACTAAGGTACAAATTATGGAAATGTATTCATCAGTGGGCTGAGCACAAACATCTGCTTAAGTGTAACGTTATCGTATCGTTGGAGTATGCAGTACAACTATGAGTAATCTGTGTCGCTATTGTACTATAAAAATGTCAGTTTGTACTAAATACGTTAACGATGCGATTACTGACATTTTAAAGCTCTGAGTTTTTGTTGTCTCGCAGTAGGTATGAAAAGTATAGTATGCACCTCGAGGATAAAGCCTGTCTTCGTCTTGGGCGGCTTTAACCCCTCGCTTCACCCAGGACTCTACGTAAATCTAGGCTATTTTCGTGCTCGGCCCACTTGCGTGCTACTTTCTGCTAGAATGCCCTTTTTTCACTCAGATTGTTGGATAAATCTTAGTAGGAATCATCATCTCATACATATAAACTTCTAGTTTACAGTTGAAATTAAACAATACAGAATTAAATAATACAAAAAGAATAAATGCTTTTTGTTTATTAGTTTTAAATAAAATGATTGAATAACAATTTTATGTTTTTGAGCAACATACGACTGTACACAGATAAAACAGTTGCCATGTAAATGACTTCGATTCTATTTACTACTACTGCACGTTTCTATGGCTATAAGATAATATTTGTAAATACTTTTATTGTTATGCGGGTCGTTTATATTTTACCTAAATTTTATAAATTGTAAATTTATATCATTGATATATCTAAAGAGTTAATCTTTATATATATCTATTATATTCTTAAATGTCTGTCCTGGTGTCTATAACATGTCTACCTTAAGATAATACATTAAGTAATAAAATAAGTGTCTACATTTAGTCTTCAGAAGTTAATATTTATTGAAGCGGCGTTTTTTTTAGTTTCCGGCGTATTGGAAGAATTTTACTAGTAGACTCCGTACTGGCCATGTTTGTTAAAGTTCCACAAATGTGGATACTATTTGATTACTGCCGATGATGGCTCAGATATAATTGATACTACGAACAAACGTAGGGCTGCACGAATATACACATATTCGTGCAGCACGTGTACAATGCTATGTAAGGGCAGCAACACCCGCCGTCGCAAGCACCGCACTGCTTGATTTGACAAGCAAATATCAAAATACCGTTGTTATGTTTATCAATAGTATTGCAGATACTGTAAAAGATTGTATCTGATTATTGTATGACCGTTTATTTAACAAACAATAATTAGTAAGTGTACATCGCAAATAACTTGATTGTACTACAACTACTCAGTATAGTTTGTATCAACTTATAGTCTCTAAGTAATCAATCGCCACGAGTAGTGTTCCGTCGGTGCCGGAAAGAACATCAATAAACCCACTTTTGCGTATTTATAATCAAATGTTCTTAAACGATGCCGAGTAAGATGTTGAACAGTTATCTACCGCATAACTCAGCGTAACGATCGACTGAAAGTTATAAAACCTTCGAAGAATCTTACGGAAAGAATGTAAAAAAATTACAGAAGCCATCACCTCGCTGGAGTGACAAACTGTAAACGGAACTCATTATACTAAGTTACGAGCCGCCAGTGAGCCCACGAGTTCGCGGCTCTTAAAAAAGATTAAAAGTTATACTTAATAAAAGATTATTACTGTTTCGGCTTTATCAACAGCGTCACTTTGCAAATCCCTAAACCATTAAGTGATTACAGACGAGGAGTTTTGATGCGGATTTTGTTATACGTTTTGAATTGTTGGGAAAATATGTTTTTTTCGGTTTCTGCTTTTAAAGTTTACAATGTCGTTATTATCTTGATCCATTTCACTTTTGCTGTTGTTCGTTTCAATACATTTTGTTGCATTAAATTAATTCTTGAATGCGCACTGCCAAAGACGGAGTTCTTGCCTGAGTTTATGTTTTCTGATCGTTACGATCTAACAGAATTGAAGAATATTAAGTTACACACACCTTTGTTTTGTTGTGATGTGTTGGAGAGAAAGGTTATTTATTAACCGACTTGCAGGAAAGGAACCAGTTCTCAACTCGATGCCTATTGTTTCTTTCACATATAAGTTTTCCGTGTTCACCCGATGTTCTGTATTCATGATAAAAGGTTATTCATTAGTCGTAAACTTGATGTCTTTTGACGTTTTATGTGAAATTTAATTTAATTTAGTGATTCTGCTTCACCAATATGGACGACTACGATGTAGCGACGCTACATGACTGCTACGTTACTACGGCGTAGTACCGTAGTAGATGCCGCGTAGAACACGATATTGCAAAAACGTAACCAAAGAAGAAACTACACAAGGATGGGAGTGAAGTAGTACACGACTTCGATAACATCAACTAATACTTAAATACAATTTATGTAAAACATTTTGCACGATGCTTTCCGGGTCGGTTGGTTGGTAGGTAGGTTTGACGGTCAGAATTCAGGTTTTGGACGGAAATTCAGATGGATCATAACAGTTGGTTATTTAGCAAATATATAATATACTGTAACAGCCTACAAAAGTTTCACGACTACGCTACGTCACTAGTACGCCTGGGTTCGACCCCGAAGAGGATGGACCGGTTTGCGGAATCCTACAGAGTAATGCCAAGTTATGACGCTTGTGTTTATGCACTCTAATGTAGCTATTCCTCTGTATGTCCCATTTTCCTTTGGCAGAGTAGTTTGTACAGTTCACATGGCCAAACGACTACTACACTCAATACTCTTTACATAGCATTTATTTAAAGCGCCGATTGCCTCAACGGCAGTAATTCGGCTCAAGACAACGTTCAGATGTCTTCCAGTTTACAACGAACAATGGTGACTTTAAGAGCGGATCTCGCCGGTTTATACCGCTCAAATCAGCCTTATACCGCTGGTGGCGCCAAAGTGATTTTGAACGCCTCCAAGTGGAATATGAGCGGTAAATTGAGCAGAGTAACTCAATGGGCCAGAGCTCTAAAACTCTGGTGCGTAGGGTCAAAAATAGAGATCATGAGACCCTAAGCGGGTGTGGACTGTATTTGTTTCTTAGGGCTAGTTCGCGGTGCGTGAGCGTATGAGTTATTGATGGCACTATAAGGCAAGTTGGCAGCTGATGGAAGGACACAGAAAGATAGGTATTAAGCACACGCCTACCTTTGTTGGTGAGGTTTTCTCTTCCCTTGGGTCCCAAGCAGCTGGTGTGAGCCTGCCTTCGTCGTGCAGCGGTAATGCAGCGACGGCTATAAAATGGCCGCGCCACGTGCAATCATGGTAGTTCAAATCACGAGCCTATTGCGGCTGTGTCTAAGCACTGCGTCAATCACTGATGTTCATATCACCATAACTGTCACTGGGCTGTTGGCATCGGTGTGATTAAGCGAAAATAACCGTTTACATCGGTTTAAACTGAGCGCGGTGAGTGCACAGCTACCCAAAGTTATGTTAAGAAAATGCGAGCGGTTCGTTGGGCGCTGATTTAGCAACTGTCAGCCTGCCGTCGTGGCGTTATCTCCTGAAGTCGGCGCATGCGACGGCGATTGATCTAGTAAGCGTGTGCGAAGGAGACAAGAACATGAGTGGAAGGATGGGATGCCAACATGCCTTATTACCTTCCGGAGAAATAGGTATATTTATCATAAATTTAATATAATGGCGGAAACAACCGCTTTACGTCGTATCGCTTGAACGGAACAAGCGTAGCGTGTGAGACGTGCGGCAACAATGGTAGTGACGTAATGATGCCAATTCGACGTATTTCGTGACGTTAAGCTCGTGTGAGCTGGTTCCCGCTTACTTAACTTATTCTCCTCGTGTAGGAACTACGAGTTACGTGTGAGATTTGTCGGGGGTTCGTGCGCCACTAACTATAGGCTTCCTTGTTTTGTTATTGTTAGCGTTCGTATTGCTAGAAGGAAAAGGTGTAACTATATTTTTTTCGACGACGACATGAGACTAGATGGAAAATCGGACAGCCCCTGGTTTAGGCTGCTACATGTGTGGACACTCCGGCGCTGTCTCATCTTCTTGGGACGATTGATCGGGCTGGCGCTGTCGCGTCTAAAGCAGAAGACCTCAAACGTCATTAATATGTGTATTTAAAAAGAATGTACATGTTTGTGCCGTTTAGGGTTGACACTTAAGGCCCAAGGGGGCCGTCTGCTCTCAACTCGTTTAGGGATCTGGCTAAACGTTTTGTTGAGGCGACGGGTGACCGAAATGCTGGCGCAATATATATTAGTTTTTGTTTTTACTTTTAATATTTTGCAAATATTTGTATCTTTATACTCCTAAACAGTGTTGCTTAGTAAATATTACAATAAATATTAAGATATATGTATAGCACATAAGTAGGTACTAGTCTTACGAAAAGTTCGCTTTATTATACTTCATTCCACCTTTAGTACAACCCAAAAACTAATTTTAAAAGACTAACTGTACTGTGCGAGGAGTTGCTATAAGTTTCCCTTATAAACTTCTCGTCACCCTTCCTTACAAAGCAATAAACAACGTACAACACATTTAATTTGCAGAACAAACAAAAACTCCGCAGCAAGTACCAAACACCCCGCATTGTACATCATGGAAGTATAATACACCGTAGAGACGAGATGGTTCTTCAAGGTGAGCGTGTCGTTAGAAAAGTAAATGGACACATTGAACTAACTAGAACTTTAACGCCAATATACAATAGTCAGTGTCCTCTATCGTCTTTTAATGTGTAAGCAAACACGGAAAACCTGTTTTTTTATTAATTTACATAAGTAGACACCACGTTAGTTCTATTGGTAAGCCACGCCTCATTAACAGTAACAGTAACGGTTTTATTTGGCACTGTATGCACGCTGCCATTATTAAGTAATTCGTTCGCACCCTTTCAGTTACTCTAACAGTAACTCATCATAATAACACGTTACAGACTTAAATAAAGTATCTATCCAAACGATATTACGTACATTACCGTGACTGTCGTGATAGCCAATAAGAGAAATATTTGTTTTAGAATACTGCCACCTGGTGATTATTTAAATAAATTACAGTCTCATAGTTATCGTGGGCACACATTACTAATATGATAATTCTCATATTATCTGGCATTCGTAAGAACGAGTCTAGATATATTACGTCGCTGCATAATTCCTATCGCAGAAGTTGCTCGTTACGGGGGTGGGGAACGGGTGTATTTAACTTGCCGTGGAGTTTAATGTGATATGTATTTAATGTTAAGGAGATAAGTGAGGGCGAACAAACTACAATTGCTCTGAACTTGATGCGTGTTTCACTTTCCGGGGTTATAAAGACTGAGATATACCACTACGTCTGATTTTGGAGCTTGTTGTATGTACTTACTCGTTGTAAATACATCGTGAGTATAAATCAAACCAATCGATGAGTTTGGAAACTGTAACAAAGACACATAACCACCAATGAGCCATACAAAATCCTACAAAAAGCGCCAACAATGCCTTTTTGTTTGGAATCACAGTCCCTTCCATTTCGTTACTGAAACGTTACGTGCAAAGTCGATTATTGTGTTATTTCGGAATCTCAAACGTCTGACGGAGCGTCGTTGGTAAATTCTCAGCGAGCGTTTGGAAACTCTTCTATTACCCGCATGCGTCGTTTCACACAGAATGTCGGATCCGCAACACACGTTCGGAAGGTGAAGAAATGTAATTGTACATTCCAAGGTGGGCGTGTTTGTGTCACAGTGTGTCTTAAGCCAGTAGGTAACATTAAAACTTTCCATACAAAGTTTTGTTTATTTATACACACGAAAATGAAGACGTATTCTGTGGGGAGACGAGTTAAAGAAGTTCACTCCCGCCGACGGGAAGAGGTAAGAAAACTACACTTACACATTATTAGTCCTCTTGTGCAAAATACCGTCTTTTTTGGGACCACCGTAGTGCCAGATATTCTGAGACAAAGGAGTGACGTAGTGCCACCATACATATTTCTATCGCGAAACAATAATGTTTGCAATACTGTGTTCTGGTTTGAGAGATGCGAGTGCCGGCGAAATAACAGGCACATGAGACTTAACAACTTAATGTTTCAAGTTACAGACGCAGTGCAGTTCGTCACTTGGGATGGAATGCATCTGTTATAGGTTACCGCTTAACACTAGGTGGGCCCGTGCTTGTGAACTCTCTCGATAACAATACAAATAACTTAACCTTAACCTGATACTACAGAACATGTTTGCGGTGTTTGTCAGATACCAAACAACACTACACACAACCAGGAACGTCGCTGTGTCCCTTACAACAACCGAATGATACAAACATCGTAATTATCTTTATATAAAATGAATTCAAAAAGTATCTTTTTTTTTCACATAATCTTAACAAAAAGTTACAAAATATCACAAAGTATGAAAGCTTAAAGAATATAATAATTTTTCCTTTAAAATTTCGAACAAACACTATTCTAGACGAACAAATGTAGCGAATATCGTAGTGTCACATTGCAGGTAAACGGTACTTCAGTAAAATGTATTTTCGGAGTCACACAATTTTTAGTGAGAAAACATTTGACAGTCTTCAATTCTATCATAAGTCTTCGTTTATTTGAAATTCTAACAATAACATTCTAAAGTTTGGAGTTGTTAATTCTTCATATTGATCAGATATAGTCTTATTAATCTATGCTGAATCCAACTGTAGTAATGTCTTCTTGAACTTGAATAAAAACTTTTTACAATTCTGATAAAGCTTTCTTCTTCGAAAGCTTTTATTTGATTTGTACACTTATGAAGACTCTTTCTTAGTGAATTTGTTGCTTGTCGCTTTAATTATTCTTAAAACTTACATACTAAACCAACAAATGCTCGCTTTAAGTATTCTTGTTGTTGTTTTTCGATAAAATTTGTATGAATTGTAAAAGCTATTGACAGAACACTTTTAACCAGTTGAATGGTGATTCGCCATATTTGGCCAATAATACAATAGATTTCGCAGAAACCTACCTACTTTTCCAGGAACTGCAACGTGTATTGTCAACAAACTTAGTTTTAAGTCCGACGAAGTTACGGACGTCGTTGTACTTCAGAGAGTGTTCGCGCGCGGAGATCGCGTCGCGCGCACGATATTATTGTTATGTGCAATACTCACGATAATATTGAAATTTTAGTTTTAAATTTGATATATGTATATATATACATAACGTTAAGTGTAACGTCATGTAACAATATATGCTGAGGCAAGTATCTACAGTGCCTACGATACGTAGGATTTTCCCAACAGACGGTGAGTGAAATGCCTTTCATTTTTTATTTAAACGGCTGAACCAACGTTGCTACAAATGGCCGACCTAAGAGTCGACCCTATTTCACGAGCAATTGCTGTGAATATCATTTATTTCGTCACACTTCTAAGTGACGCTGGCGGATGTACCCAAGTTCTTTACGTACGAAGGCACGTGAATGAGTTAGTTTACTGTCAACAATACAAGCTTATGACGTAATACAAGCATGGCCTGTATAAAAGAAAATGTCGTTTATAGTTTCAGTTTATTTCAAAAACACAACCGTATCCAAATTATGTTGATTGACGAGAAGTATAACTCGCTCGTCTGATGGATATCAACACAGTCACCACTGTTGCACATGAAAGTTGTTGCCTTATAATATGGTTATTGATAATGCTTTAATCAAACATAAAAACATCATTTGATAATGAAATAAAATTAACAAGTTGCGCATTTGCTATATACCTACACACTTTACCCTTATAGACACTCGTCGCTATAAACCTCATTGTTAGAGGGACGTGCGGAGTAGTGTTCAGCCCTTCGTCGGGAGGTTCATATATTATGTGAGATGATCTACTCTACTGGGACCCTTGTAATAAAGTATCAAAATGTATCGAATAATAATCTAGCATGTATTGTGAAGAAACGCACTGCATTAGTTGAACTCTGTTTTATTTTGCGCAAGACAGTGTGCTTGTGGCTATCTGGACTTATTCCTAGGCTATGTGGATTATTTTACAACAATATATAATATGAAACTTCAGACAAAATGTTGGTATAGTGGCCTCTTCTGAAGTTGACACATCCACGAGTGCTACTGCATCATAACTGCGCCAGTGCAGTAAGTTTGGCATTAGTATGTGAAGCATACAATAGTTAAAATGTAATAATATGCGAACTTAACCACACACGTTGCAGTTCCTGGAAAAGTAGGTTGATTTTTGCGAAATCAATTGTATTATTGGCTACATGTGGTGAATCGCGAGTCAACGGGTTAATAAGAAAAGTAACCTTTTTTACCGACTTCAAAAAAGAAGGAGGTTTCTCAAGTCGATCGTATAACTTTTTTACGTGTGTTCGCGGATAACTTCGTCGTTTATAAACCGATTTTGATGATTATTTCTTATATGATAGAATATATTTCCGTGATGGTCCCATATAAATTCCATCAAATTAGGTCAAGCAGTTTAAGAGTTACACTACACAAACTGAAAAGTGGTAATTTATCTTGATGAAATCATCATTGTAAGTAGCAAGGTCACTATAAAGAGTGAATATATATATATATATCAAAACATAGTTCGTTAGTACCTATTATCACAATATTGCGTGCAAGATATTTTTTTTTACTTATTTTTATAAAATATACCTATTATGTATTTTCAAATATTAGGCAATTTATCTTGTATTAACCGCTGGATCACACCAAGGATAGGTATATATAGGTAAAACGTAAGGTATGACTGTAGGAATAAACCAACTGCAAAGATGTCGCCGTGGGACAAAACAATCTGATAGCGACTATTAACTTTAGAAAAGCTCTGCAGTGACGTCACATCGCACCCGAAAATGATGAAAAAGTTTAGCTGACTGTACTCGTGGTCAACAAAAGGAATGAAAGCATTATTGTTATAAACTCTGAAAGCCCAACAACCCGTTTCAAAAGTTCAACTCAAAGTCAGAAATCTGTTAGCACTAAACACTATTTATTTAAGCAATTCTGGTAAAAGCTTGTAAAATGGCACTTTTATAGACATCCCGAGGCAGAGCAACATAATGCAAACCCAAAGAGTTGCGAAACGAAAAGTTTTTGTTTGTCCCCTCTTCCCCCTACCCCTGCGAGCGCACGTCTTGCCTCTGACCTCAGAGCGCGCTCAGTGGAGGTCAGACGCCACAATCTAAGCTTTAACTGCAGATTCATATCAAGTCGACCAAATGTGATATGAATCTATATATATCTTTATATATATATATATATATATAGTGCATTACATAGTCCTTGTATTATATTGGATTGGATTACAAACCAAATGACTACTTGTTACAAACATAAAAAATACAGATGTGAAAATAAGGACTATAAATGAAAGTAGTAGTTGAATTCGTAGCAGTAGTATCGTTTGGATGTCGTAGCATTTTAGCGACGTTAGCGCTCACACACCCGCACTAGGATTCCCTGTGTCGCTGCAGGCATGGGCACACAATAACACGCCACAACATCCAAAAACAAAAATGTTCTTTGTTCATACAAATATTTGCTCTTACCAGGGATCAAACCTGGGACCTCGCACTTCGAAGGCAGGATCGCTACCGACTGAGCTAAAAAAAAATATTTACCCAATATTATAGCCCTTTATAAACATTATATTGTCATATCTAAACACACCGAAGAGGTGTATCTCAACGTACCTACATGAAACTGAAATCATTATCCATCGCGCGAAATTAATTTATGTACAAATAAATTACTTGACGTAGCTAAGTGCTCAACTTTTATGTAAGTCTTACCGTTTGCCAACATTGTCATCATTTTTTTTATTTTTATGAAGTAAATATTAAAATGAATTCATCTTAATATTTTCTAAATAATATTTAAAAACACTTAACTTACAACCTTACATGAAACACAATAGTTTGAATCGGTGCGGAATAAACTTTGTGATCAAAGGAGTTTCCTTCTTATTGTGTTGTCATCTCCAAAGAGAGCTAGTTTCGCTCGGGGCGCCATTATAACGTTCGATCTATTTTGGAACTATCCTTTCATTTAATTTCAATTCGATATGTTCCCCATTGTGTTCTCCGACCCGCACCGGAAGGTCTACTTTTACTCATAACAAATAATTCCAGTAGGAATAGAATCCGCTGCAGTCAACACCTACAGATATAAGCCCGCGGGATCCAATATGATCTAACGCGCCATAAATATCGCTTGAGAATGCGCAGCGCGTGTGTGGGCGGCGCCGATTGTTCGGTCACGGTCTCGACAACTTGCAAAAGAAAATTGTTTCGTGTTTTCGACAGGTTGGTGCAAACTCATTTAAAGTTTTTAACTCCCGAGGCGACGCCGACGTCATGTTTATAATACATGGTGTTGGATTATCACAGAATGATTTATACTGAAGGTAATTCATTTCTTACCTTTATAATTTTAGCAACGGCGATGATAACCCAAAATCAAGCTTTGTAATCAAGAAACAAAAAACAAAAATCATAAGAGTAACGAAACTCATAAGCGAGAGAAGAATCTTTCAATCTCGTACCGCTCACCACTCTACTACTATATCATTGTTCTCATTAATACCGCACTCCAGGGAATACTAACAATAGATATTATTTGCCCACGCGTGTTGATTCTTTCTATTTCTTTTTCCTGTTTTTGGGGATATGTATATCTTAAATTAGTTATCTACTGTTAATAAACGGTGTTTTTTGAAATTAAATCGTGACTTGCACCTTGACGGCGTCTAACACAGTTTGTGTTTTTACCCTATTACGAGGTATCTGACAATACTGAACGACTACTAGTCATTTTCACCTGAAGTTTTTTATATACAGGTATGTTCGAACACGCCGGTCATACTGGATACAAACATGGGTGGAAATAGATACGGATAGCAGCTGAAACGTTAGGTTAACATATATTACGCTTATAAATGCCAATTTCCGCTGAAGCCATTCGACTACCAGAGTATATATTTGGCTTCACCAGGATTCGAGCCTATCATCGCAATTGTAACTTGTAACATATCGCGTTGCTAACGCACGCCGCCTAAAGCGCTGTGCATTAGAACGTATCCCGCCACTAATTGGAAGGCAGCGACTATTGTGCTGTGCTTGAGAGCTGCAAGTGAGACCCTGTTTATGTAAATGTACTCTACCATTAGAAGTGCAATTTTGTAACTTAAACTTGTAATAAAACCAAACACTGAAACGATAATATCACTACATAATAATATAAAACAAAGTCATCCGCCGAGTCTCTCTGTCTGACTGTCTGTTCGCGAGAAACTCGAAACTACTGCACATATTTTCATGCTGTTTTACCAACAGATACAGTGGTTCTCGAGGAAGGTAGAGGTTTTAGTGTCTAATTTGTCAAGTTCTTGTATATATTGGCTAAAATATAATGATTTTTTTGGAGGTGTCACAAAAAAATAAGCCGTCTGGGATCTTTCAGCGAAAATGTTTGCGTGACCTTTGAGATGTAACAAAATGATGTATAGTGGAATTGTGTTCCTTATACAGGTCTAGAGTAAAGTCTGGAATGGTATATGTATATTTGTTAAGGATGATATGGTTTGTAGATATATGAGGCGCTGGAGTAATATTTAGGAAATTTTTTCAGCAGCATCATCCATCACCACGCGTAGGCTAACCCCCCCCCCCCCCCTCCATGCTTACCCCTTCGACGATATATAGATGTGAAGATTTGTTATGTTGTGTTTAAAAATGACATGCATTGCATTATTTTCGTAAGTTAAGTTTTATTTAGTTTCGAGTGAATTGCACCAAAAATATTTTTTCCTTAAAATAATGTCTGAAATATATTTTTGCAAAAAAAAAACGCGATACATTCTTAATTACTACGGGTTTCAGCCGTACCATAGAAGTTCATGCTGAATACGCATGTGAATTACGGTATCTACATGAAGTTTCGTCAAATATTATATAACACGTAGTGGCGGGCGATATCAATGAATATAGCATGTTACCATAATTCATATCTATATAAAAATACTCTACGTGGATGAAGTCACTGGCCAAAGCTAGTAATAAATAATTCTATTCCTTCGGCGAATCAAAGAGGCGGATAGATGGACTCATGTAAGAATCGTTTCCTCACCCTTTATATACGATCTGCATACAGACAGGTGATAGAATATTGTTAAAGTTCGTCCTCTCTCGTATTGACTTGTATCAGTACTTTTTGTACTAACCGTTTTGATGTCATCATCATCATCATTATCAGCCGGAAGACGTCCACTGCTGAACATAGGCCTCCCCCATAGAACGCCACTTGGACCGGCTACTCGCTTCCTGCATCCAGCGATTCCCCGCGGTTTTTATGAGGTCGTCGGCCCACCTAGCGGGGGACCGGCCTACACTACGCCTTCCGGTGCGTGGTCGCCACTCGAGAACCTTTCTTCCCCATCGGTTATCAGTTCTGCGAGCGATGTGGCCTGCCCATTGCCACTTTAACTTGCTAATTTTGAGAGCTATGTCGGTGACCTTAGTACTCCTACGGATCTCCTCATTTCGGATCTTATCACGCAGGGAAACCCCAAGCATAGCCCTCTCCATTGCTCGTTGAGCGACTTCAAGCTTGTTAATGAGGCCCACAGTAAGGAACCACGTCTCAGTGCCATAAGTCATCACTGGCAACACACACTGGTTGAAAACCTTGGTTTTCAGGCTTTGAGGTATTGGGGACGAAAAGATGGATCGAAGCTTCCCGAACGCTGCTCATCCGAGCTGGATTCTTCGTGCGACCTCCTTGTCGAAGTTGGACCTACCTAATTGAACAGTCTGTCCCAGGTAGACGTACTCGTCTACAACTTCGAGTGTATCGTTTCCAACAATTACCGGTATAGGTGGAACATGGACATTGGACATGATTTTCGTCTTATCCATGTTCATCTTAAGACCAACCTGTTGGGAAACTCTACTGAGGTCGTTGAGCATGGTGCCGATATCCTCGAGCGACTCCGCCATTATAACTATATCATCGGCAAAACGAAGGTTAGTGATGTATTCGCCATTAATGTTGATGCCACATCCTTTCCAGTCCAAAAGTTTGAAAACATCCTCCAATGCGTTAGTGAACAGTTTCGGAGAGATGACGTCTCCCTGTCTCACACCTCTCTGCAATGGAATTTGTTCCGTACTCTGGTCCTGTAATCGGACTGACATAGTGGCCTTGCTGTATAAACATTTCAACGCTTCGATATACCTATAGTCAATTTGGCATCGCTGCAAGGACTGCAGTATGGCCCGTCTCGATCTCGTTTTGATGTGTTAAAAAGTTATTGTGAAATTTTGCCTTCCATCAATGTGAACTTTTAATCGAACCATCACATAACAAGACATTGTGTATGACAAGAAATTACCGCACATTATATTTGATAGTCATCGTATTTCAGATTATTACTAAACAATAATGAATTACAATTATGTTGTCCCAAATTTGTTGTTGGTTGTAATGTTGGCAAAATTCAAAACGTTAGTTTCTCTCAATACGCAATTCATAATTAACGAAGTCTAGCAAACCAGAAAGCTTATGGCCCCAAGGTGTGAAACGTGATGAAAATGTCTAGTCACGTTATAACTGTCGTCAAACCTTTACCTTTACCTTTTTAAAAGTAAACAATATCATTATGTCTGGAGCAAATAATAAAACAAACAAAGAATCATCATTACAAGTATTTCCGGTTGTTTCTTGGAGTGGCCGGAAAACTTACGGATTCTCACTGGGTTTGATCCTAGCACACCTAAATCCTGACTTAGGTAGGCAGGTGAAGGCCTAGAAAACCCTGAACCAATCCGCAAGTGTGAATAAACTGGTAAAAGCATGTATTATTACGTGTAAAATTTCATCTTAATCTTCTAAATTATCTTTTCAGTGGAAGAAATGGATAAACAATTTGCTACAATAATTAAAGCGAGCATAATAATACGCGTAACAACCGCGAACGAGACAGAATGTTGCGGGACAAAGGCTGCACGTAATGTAAATGTCGCGAACACAACGCGCGTGTGAGACAAACGTGAACTAGATACAGTAGTGATAACCCTCTGATTGTGACAAGTTCTACTCGTTGTCTTGCTGCATACATAATGGGTTTATGTCTTTTTAATGCAATCAATTGACAAGACGGGCAAGTCGTGCGCCTGATGACTACGCATGCCCGTGACTGGTGCAGCGCCACCCAGAGCATTATGTACTGCACTCTTCACACGGACGGGTTGGGGTTTAAGTGCCTTTCATTCAAGTGTCAAAACAGGTCCTGGAAATTATAGGCCCATATCGGTATTGATTACTCTATCTAAACTACTTGAAAAAGTATTACATAAACGCTTAGAAGATTACTTAAACTCGATAAACTTTATTTTTTACGGTCAATATGGCTTTTGATCTAAATGTAACACACTTGCGGAAACTATGGATCTATTAACAAAAATAAAATATAATATTGATAACAAAAACATTGTACTAGATATTTTTAATGACCTAAAAAAACCTTTGACACTGTGAGTCACCATCTGCTGATAGAAAAAACTAAAAGGTATCGGTATAGATGCCTCTGCTTTTATAATGTTTCATTGATACTTTACAAATAGGCAGCAAGCTGTCAAGTTAAATAGCACCGAAAGCGCAAAGTGTAAAATACCATGTGGAATTCCCCAAGGTTTTATCCTGGGACCACTACTATTTTTTACTTACATAAATCCATAATCCATGAAATAGGATTACATGGCCATGTATAATTATACGCTGATGACACATGATTATTTTTACTTCGGTCCTTCTATTCAAGACATAATTAGTAAAGCTCAAATAGACCTGAATACCTCGTTTTCTTGGTTCCAATATAACCTCAGAACTATAAATACGTCAAATCAACGTACGTCTTTTTCAAAGCAAAAAATGAAACCATTCCGCCTCATGAGCCATTACACATTAATAATACAGAATTGCATAAAAAATATGTGAAAAGTATCTCGGCCTTAGAATGGACAGTTATTTTACGTGGTTTTCTAGTACTACGAGTACATAAGCGTGGAACAAAATATTACTTTTGAAGGCGTACAGATGTGTGACAAAAAACCATCTACCATTAAAAATGTAAGCTCATTTAACGTATTTTAAAAACAAAACTTGCTCAACGTGTTTTTTTTAAGCAACCTTCGATCAACGAGGGGGTAGTTCTTATGAACCTACCCGCTATCTAAAGTAAGATAGCATTTATAATATTATAGAACGTTTGATAAGTAAGTAAGTACATATGTAACAAAACGACAGTGTAAATATTATACGTAAGTAAAAATTATGTTCTCATATAAGTCACTATGTAGTCTTTTTGGAGAATAAAATTATTGAACTTTTTGAGATAGAAAACCATCGCGAGTTATGTTCATAATTACGCTTAAAAACCGGCTAGGACTCGCGTAATATTTACCGGAAATATTCTCCGACCAGTTTCGAACTTATTTGAAGTTCTTCTTCTGGGAGTCACTCTTGTGCACAGCGGCGAGCGCGGGCCACAGCACGTAACTGTAAGCGTAATTATTGAACTTTTGTCCAGTAATTTTACTTACTACACAACCCTAACTTAGTAATGTTTGTACACTATTGTTTCACGGCAGAACATCTGACACTGCGGTGGTACCCACAAATACGGACCCTTGCACAGGATACCTACCAGCTAGTAAGTCGGGATTCCTCGCATCTTACGATACGTCGTAATCCTAAGCGAAGGGAATATAACACTCCATCTCCTGATGGCGAAAATATTTGTTGCTGGTTAAAATATACCTTCAATATTAAATACTGAACTGATCTGTGGTTTACTTTTGGCAGTCTTGAATACTAACATAAGTATATTTATTACTTATATATTTTCACGTTTAAATGGTTTTGGTTTCCAAATGTATTTACATTTATTGTATTGACATTATATACATTGTATACAATATACATATAATTTTAAGTTTACAGAAGAAAGGTAAACGGTATTAACCTGCGGTAATATTGTATAATAAAGTAATCGAATGATTCATTTCCAAATACTTATCAAACAACACCGCGGTACATTGGATGTTAATGTTTACCTACATACCACTTGTGTTATTAATTATTCTCATGTTTCACGATCTCGTCGGCACCAAATACTAATTTTACTGAAATTAATATTTATTAACAGAATGTAGAACACGTCGCGACATCACGCGCTAATCCGCGCCGTACAGCCTCTATACTGTACCGACAACGGGAGTCACTCAAAGGAGTTTAATGTTTGTGATTGATTGCTTTGTTCAGTACATTGTAACGAATAAACAGTAAATCATAATAATTTGGGCCTTTCAAATACTTGTTAACAATAAAATATTTCTAAACAGAGCACAAGCTTGAAATTTTATAATTGCAGATTATGTTCTTAAAAAAATCTTCCTTAGTGATCCCTTAACACCCAAGGCATCAATTGCAAGGAAAATCTATTTTGCAGGATCTTGCAGCTCAGGTTATGCATTGATGCTTCAGTTTGGTAGTCAGCAAAAGATACGTGTATAGATTCATCACCATTATCATCATCTTAGACGGAGGACGTTCACTGCTGAACATAGGACCCCCCATTTATTTTCCAAAAGTCGTCCTACGCTGCGCTTGCCGGTCCGTGGTCTATAGACGGTTGTGGTGTATACATTAATAATAAACAACAAGGTGTTGATATTATATAATAATCATATATCATTATAATTTATGGTAAGCGAAGTTAGAATATTTATTTGGATCATAGCATTTACAATCCGCCATTCTGCTTGGTAAAGTACCTGCATTTAAATATTCAATGTTCAATGTGTAATTATAAAATTTGTTATTTGGACTTATAACCAACATTTTCAAATTCCTATTATAACTGTTGTCTTCTGGTACCTACTCTTATTAACATAAACATTACTCAATGCCTCTGTCGTCACTGGTGCGAGAGTTGCTCGTTACTCAATTCTTCTTCCGCCGCAACTCTTTGATATTTTGATTTCTTAATCTGCGTACAACCTTTCCATATTTCAAACTGGTGGCTTCCCGCCAATTTACATTATGAGAGTTCACTTGCACGAAATACATTACCATATCGACGGGTTCCGGGCTATTTGTATTAACCGACATTTTTTAAACTTTACACCAGAGCTGTTTAAAGTTTTGATTTTTAGAGAAAAAAATAACATTAGCAAATCGCCTTATTTTTTTTAAAAGAAGGATATTACTGTTTTTATTATATATTTCTCATAAGTGGATATTTTTTTTCTAATATTCCTATTTTTAACGAGGATTTTCACCTAATACAAAATGAACAATATTTTACTCTTTTTTTGTTCCAGGCTAAATGTCTTAACCGCTTATTATTGTTTTTTATTCCAAGCTAAATAACTAACCCGCCTAATCATGCAAATAATGGCTCTAAGGTACGGGCTTTAATCAAAGAGTTGGTCAGATTTCCAACCTAAGCTCATTGAAATAAATACCATTATCTTAAACTTATTCATGTATGGCTAATTAGTTTATTCGACTGGTTTTTTTATTAAATTGTTTGTGATCCCACTTGAATAATGAAGTAAAGTTAATTGTTTTAAGCGACACTGGATACGAATTTAACAAAGAGGCTAATTGTATGACGCGACATTTTTATATATTTATAAGGTCAGGCTAATTGCTTTAACTTACGTTGCCTGTAAATTGTTGCTCCAGGAAAAATAGATTAAACGACTGTCTGGTACTTGGTAGTGAGCTTAAGCACATAGTTCCTGAATATGTCAATATTTTGTGTCACTTCATACATTGCAGTCCAAAATTGGCCCAATAATGCGGTTGTATTAAGTGCCAAAAAAGTGATCAGATCGGCTCCAATCCCCTGCAGCTCAAACGCTGCAGAAAAGTTAGCTGATTCCAAATATGTATAAAAGTCTATATCGCCCAGAGTGTCGCTTAATATAATTAGCCCGGAACCCGTCGATATCTAGAAAATTTCACATTTGTGTATTCGCTAAGACTCAACAATGTTTGTGTCAGTTCTAATTTTAAATAAGTTATGGATCTAATATTAATTTTGAAATGAGTTAGATAATGATTAACTTTACCTGGTTATGAGACTTATATAGATATGTTTATATCTATATAATACACTACAAATGTCCTAAGTAATACGAGTAGCTCAAGAATCTTCGACTTATGTGCAAACGGTGGTTAAATATCTTATACTAAACTTATAAATATTAAATATGTCACTGCGGTGGTAATATTACCTCCCCACTCTGGGTTCTACCACCTTCTACTCGTATGTCAGGTATCCTTGCCTCTTACTATTCGCATCTCGATGGCGGTTGATTAAATAGAAACAAAACGCTGTACACTACTACGTCCCTCGCGTGGAATACATAATTGCATTTGCATACTCCTCTTATAACGTAGTACTCTTTTAGAGCCATCCATCTAACACGGCTCCATCCACGATGACACGACGTTGTCCGATGGACGCGGTGCGAGTCCCGGCGTGGTCCCGGGACATGCAGCGGGAGAACAGTTTACTCCAGCGCGAATAGATTCCCATCGACACAGTCGGGATACATCTAAAGTAAAGTTAAACATTCCGGTCGTTCGAACTGAGACGCAGCCAGTCAGTGTTATTTTGCTTTTAGGAAATTAAAAAGTAACAAACTGGAAAAGGGATCATTACTTTGGAAACGAGCTGTCGCATATCTTCAACAGTTGAGACTGACACGGGATTGAATCGGTGCTTGTTTTTTTTAAATAATTAATTTTGAGAAGTCAAAACGTTTGAAACTTTATCTTCTGTTGCTGAAAATCCCATGAAGATTAATGAGAATTTCAGTTTCGTTAATGTTACAGTAAACGTAATATACATTGTCGTCGTTTCGTCCACAGTAACCTACATGCCTGTATGTCTGTCTGTTCATATACCTATTTGCTACTTCATACATATTCTATACCAGTTTTGAAAACTCCAGTTAGCAGAAATATTAGTAAGTGATGACTCTAGCTGACAAAAATGACACAGAGCCGCCAAGTTCTAATAATAATAATAAGTAATTATATTTAGCATAGTGACTTCAAACACGACGAAATATCTGTTAATGTTCCCACCAAGAACTTACTCTCACATAAGGGCGTAGTGCTCATGTGTTAGAATTTGTTTTAACAAACATAAAGATTCACCTAATAAAGTCCCGCAAGCGGGTTCACTGAGAGAGTCCTACCTACTAAAAGCTTTGGCTCGCAAATTCCAGTGGGTTACGCAAACGGCGCGACACCCAGAAAATATAGTGGTACCTTGTGTACCTATAATTTTACTTATATAACTATAACTACCATTAGTAGAAAATAAACTTTTTATATCAATGTTTTAATGTCTACAATCACAAGTGTCGCATCTAGGAAATATAATGTTTAACAATTAAGTTTCGTTACATTGACATTAGTACGCACAGGCTGCTCTCGGCTTGTGGTGTGTTATCATTTAACCGAATTGGAGTTATCATTTAATGCCTCATCAAGCCCTGGCTCTCAGAGCAATTACGTATATAATTACAAATCTAACAATTGTTATAACTCGAGATAAAGACAGACCTTGTTCGTGCTAACAAGTGAGGAAAGGAGCAGGTCGTGTGCCTCATGGTAAGCTCTACGCTTGTCAGAGTTTACAACTGTAGTTCTGCCCGGCGTTGTATTGCACTCATCTCCCCAAAACATTAGTTAACAAGTCCACTCTCCTCACCGTAACACAACTAACGCACTGTTTCCATTACAACGGCGCAGGCAACTTTCTTCAACTCCTTCCCCTCACACAGTAAGTTAACCTCAATTGACACAATACGAGTATGACTGACATTTCAGAGGAAGCGTATTTCTCTACAAAATTGCAAAGATAAGAAGTCAAATCAAAACGAGTGTTACGATTACTACATACATCAATGGATGTCATTATTATCTGTCACTGTAGTTTATTTCACTATTTTTTTCTAAGAATACTTGTATAGGTAGGTTAGCTACTTAGTTAGGTTGGTAGGTTGTGAGCAGAAATAGCTCCGGGAATCACGTTTATTAATTCCCCTGTCTCACAGCGTTATGATCCCCCCGAGTACGTCTTCCGAATTCTGTTTGCAAAAAGGGTTTCTGTCCCTAAACGATATTGGAGACATGACGACATTCTTGAAATTGATTACGACGTGAGAAATTTTGTCTCAGTTTTCAGAACTGCTTCACGTTACGAAATTTATCGTGAACAAAATACTATGCTACTTGTACCTGCACTGTTGTACCCAGTCTTGGTGGTCAGTAAGAAAATGGGAATTCGATTTTTACAGATATTGAAAACTCAATGCGCATATAAAGAAAAAATCCACAATAAGATTAGAAGTTATCGATCCGCGCAAAAGATTTTTTTAAACATTGTTTCTAGGTATACGTGTTAAACAAAAAAGAGTTGTTTAAAAATAAAGAAATGTTTTTGGTATTGAACATTAATATGAACACTCTTAAAATTATTAAGTGACAATAATATGCCGTCAAAAACAAAATTTATAAAAAAAAACAAGTCTCGCCACTCAGTTCTTCTGACGTGAAAAGTTGTGAGATCCATGTAATATCAAGGCGGGTTATTTGTTCAGTCTCTATTGAAGGGACCTTCGGTCTTAAGTTATAACGTAATTAGCTAATCTTACAACATCTTATTGCGACCATATCAATATTAAAAATCTTTAATGTTTTAAATAAAATAGATTGACTTGGCAACTTGACAACTTCCTTTCCGGTACCTTCAACCTACTTCTTGAATAACAACAACTAATTTTCTTATGAACCCGCTCTCTGTCTTATGAGCTTTTTTATTTCGTGGACGGTTTAATATGTATTTTATTATATTATATTAATTCACAACGAAGTTATTGTGGTATAGAAGTCACCACAAGTAGAAAATAGTCAGAACTGCTTCAAGATCCTTCGTCGCCCCTTTTCTCGCGTATGGTACGCCCGTGCCGCTGTTTTCCTCGGCTTTGATTCAAGTGACAGTCAACAACAATACAGTTACAATATTGACTCTCGCCTTCGGCTCTCGTGTAGAATAACCTTATCTCCGCACTAGTACCTCAGTGTACTCTAGACACGTCTGTAACACAGTAGCAGTGCTGTCGGATATTAATATATATAACTAAACCGTCTTATCAAACGACACACAATCATTTCGGAAAGATAATAAACAGATAATAAGCGTATTTACGATTACAAACTTATTATTTGC
The DNA here is from genome assembly GCA_917880725.1 of Selenia dentaria. Classification (NCBI taxonomy): domain Eukaryota; kingdom Metazoa; phylum Arthropoda; class Insecta; order Lepidoptera; family Geometridae; genus Selenia; species Selenia dentaria. The sequence goes on from OU862887.1 coordinate 3,467,042, forward strand.
GGTTGGTGCAATAACTGTGTCTAGGGATCGAACAACTAAGTAAAGTTTGTCGTTTAAACTAGTTTCTCTTTTAGTTAGAGCAATAATGTTAGCCGATGCGCTAGTCCAACTCGCACTTGGCGGGTTTTATTTATGTAATACAACTAAGTGACGAGACGCGCAAGTCATGCGCCTGATGGTAAGCAGTACGCTTGCCCATGCCAGTCGCAGCGACACCCACAGCATTGACTGTAGTTCTGCGTAGTACTGTACTGTACTCGTCACCGGCAGACGTTGGTGTTCTTATCTCATTCTCCCAGTAACTTCACTTGCTTGCACTTGAATGTTATGAATGCTAATGTAATTGAGTGAGTGAGTGTAATATCGCGTCTTCACGCTGAAACGGATTAACGGATTTGGATCAGTTTATAATAAGTCTCTCTCACGTTAGTCACGTTACATTATTACAAAAGCCACAACCGTTGTGTTGTGTATAAGCCACACCGCAATAAACAAGTTCCTTCCGTCGAGTCGTACACATTAAGTATATAAATCACAAACAAAACTTCCCGAAGCCCGCTCTATTGGAGAGTTTAATTGTTAGTTATCCGTCGGTGAATCTCTCTAGTATAGAGCTATCATGTTTGTTCACTGAGTTTACGTCATGGCTCGGTCCGTGGGCAAAGCTATAATTTACTGCAAGCTGTTTGGAACCGTCGAGTAATACCTTTTTACCTTTTTAGTAATACGATTTTACCCTTATATATTTTGGAAATATGTTTATGTTTAAGATTTCAGATGTTGTATACTTCATTACTACTATTAGAAATGCATATTCAATAACGTAGCACATTTTTAATGATATATATGAGCGTTTTACTTGTTCTTATATTTTCACAAAATAACTTTAATTAAAAAAGATTGCTCTAATACTTTAAAAGTTATAGCTTTATTTAACCGCTCGCGTTCTTGGCAGTCCAGTGCAATATTTATTAATAATGTTGACACTGCGATACAGCCTTTTACTTCCGCATGTGTCATCGATTTCTCGTATGTGTTATGTTAGTTCCAAATAAAAGCTTTTATAATTTTTATTTTTTAAATTTCATCAGTAGTATTAGCATGAACACAACCATATAACAAAACATACTTTTGAGTTCATCCAGCTGCGCCCCGAGACGAACAGATTCGTTACTTTTATGACGTAATATTATGTAACAATGAGTTATTATCATTAAGTATTCGTCATGAAAAATAACATTACAATGAGTTTGTACTTTTTAAAAATCATCATTTTAAAGTCATCAAGTGCAAAAATCCCGAGTTTGTGGCCCCAGCGGCTTTGGCTATAGGTATGAGATAATATGCTTATCTACTCTGAATTCTTTTTTTTAAAACGCTCGCTTGTTGTTTGGTGGAACCGAAATCAAACTACATTATTCTAATACCCTCTTAATAGGAAAAGGAATAAAGACTCAACGGACGCATTCGTCAGCGTCACTTACAATTCTGACCCTACAAATGATGTTGACAGCAACGCTCACAAATAGAGTCGAGGAAACAAATTCGCAGCGACGACGTCGGGAGGGCAGTTACAAATAAATGAAAGACATTTCTGTCGGCGCCGTACCAGCGAGAAAGTACTACTTAGAAACTTGGCGTAACAAATATTGCGTATTTTCTTTCTCTTCTGAGAAGATGAGATGAAGTGCAGAGAACAATATTGAGTTACAAAATTGAAATATGTTTCATCAATAGCTTTGGCTAAGTCAAACAAATAAATAAACAACAATAAGAATACTTAACGCGAGTCACATTCGATTTTATATATCATTATTGAATTCAATGAAAAATAATTCATTTTGAAAGGTTATAAAAGTTGAATGTACTTGATCCGTGATTAAATGTTCTTAACAGGTCAGGAGAGGTAGACCATTAGTTGAATGGGGTTTTCGGGATAACTATGGTTTAAATTCTTGAAATCGACAAATGTTTCTAAAATATTGTTTGAAGTCGCTCTCTATAAAATATTACTATCATCTTAATTCAACTGACAGTACGCGCACCTGCCAATGTCACGTTATATGTCCTTCTCAAACTGTTGGCTGAATTTGAGTATCGAGCCATATATTATTAATGTTACACCCGATATATTATTCCCCAATAAGAAATAAACAAAATTGCCAACTTGTTAATAGATATTAAAAAAGCTCTCAACAGCTAGATGTCGCTATGTAACAAAGCGCAAGCCTACAGCCGCTAAAGTCCTCCCTCTCAGCCGACGCGCGGAGATTTGCTCGAAGTGCCCACTTACCCAGATATTATTCTTTGCGATTCTCCATTTGACGCGAGCCCGTCGCTGTCGTCCACACGCCACGCGGTAAATGTTGCGCGTTGGTGAGATTTACTTGAAGGATTCATTAGCCACATTCAGCGTTACTTTAAAATTATCTAATAATAACGTTATTTTCAAATAACTCGCAAGGTTTATGTACTTCTACTTATTATTACATGTCCCAGATAAAACATTTATTTTTAATCAAATCAAAATCCTTTACCGATTCAACCACTTGTTAGTCTAATACCAAAGAAATAAATAAACTTCATCAACTCTTCAGTATATTGAAACAACAAGGTACCAGCAAACACTAACGAGATATATAACGGGCACGTAGTTTGTATGACACTCCCGTCGACCGCCGGTAGTGCGGGGGGTGCGGGGAAGGGTCTCGCGTTGATAACGTATCATCATCATCATCTCAGCCGTAGGACGTCCACTGCTGAACATAGGCCTCCCCCATGATTTTCCAAAAGGACCGGTTGGAAGCGGCCTGCATCCAACGTCGTCCTGCGACCTTCATCAGGTCGTCTGTCCACCGTGTCGGTGGACGACCTACGCTGCGCTTGCCGGTCCGTGGTCTCCACTCCAGAACCTTTCGGCCCCATCGGCCATCTGTTCTGCGTGCTATGTGCCCTGCCCACTGCCACTTCAACTGGCTAATCTTCTGGGCTATGTCGGTGACTTTCGTTCTTCTACGGATCTCCTCATTTCTGATTCGATCACGTAGAGAAACCCCGAGCATAGCCCTCTCCATAGCTCGTTGTGCGACTTTGAGCTTGTCTATGAGGCCCATAGTAAGAGACCACGTTTCAGTGCCATAAGTCATCACTGGTAACACACATTGGTCGAAGACTCTTGTCTTGAGGCACTGAGGTATTTTTGACGAGAAGACTTCGCGAAGTTTCCGGAACGCTGCCCAGCCGAGTTGGATTCGACGATTGACCTCTTTCTCGAAGTTGGACCTGCCTAGTTTGATTGTCTGTCCCAGGAAGATGTACTCGTCAACAACTTCGAGAACTGAGTTCCCAACTGATATTGGGGTAGGTACAACATGGGCATTAGACATAATTTTCGTCTTATCTTGATGGAGGCCTTCGAGCATTGTACTGAGGTCTTCCATGGATTCTGCCATGACTACAATATCGTCGGCAAATCGAAGGTGAGTGATGTATTCGCCGTTAATATTAATGCCAAGTCCTTGCCATTCCAGAAGCTTGAAGGCGTCTTCCAATGTAGCGGTGAACAGTTTCGGAGATATAACGTCTCCCTGTCTCAAGACTCTTTGCAATGGAATTGCCTTCGAACTCTGCTCCTGTACTCGGACTGACATGTAGGCGTTTTTGTACAAATACTTCAGCACTTCAATATACCGATAGTCGATACGGCTCCGCTGGAGAGACTCAAGCACTGCCCACGTCTCAATCGAATCAAAGGCTTTCTCATAGTCCACAAACGCTAGACAAAGAGGCAAGTTATACTCTTCGGTCTTCTGTATAACTTGCCGTAGCGTGTGGATCAAGGCAATCGAAGCGATTGGATAGCTCAAGTTGAAAGCTCTCGGGGTCTTGTATATAGGCACGAGTGGGTCGGAGCGTAGACTTCATCAGACGAGACCTCTCCAGTTTGACATTAATATTCACCGTGCCTCTTACCATTCGGTGATCACTACCGGTTTTAACCCTGTTGATCACGTAGACATCAGTGAATATTTGCCTTTTGGGGGTCATAATGAAGTCAATCTCATTTCTCGTGGAACCATCGGGACTCAGCCAGGTCCATTTCCTGTGAGGGGGCTTCTGAAAGAAAGAGTTCATCATAAAGAGTCCCTCTTTCTCCAGGAAGTCGGCCAACCTCTGTCCCCTACGGTTCCGTTGTCCATATCCAAATCGCCCCACTTTCAACTCATCCTCGCTTCTCTTACCCAACTTCGCGTTGAAGTCCCCATAACAACTAGAAAGTGCGTTTCAGAGGTATGTATGGCCCGACTAATGTCCTCATACATATCCTCCACCTCATCATCCGGGTGCGACTTCGTCGGTGCGTATACACCTTCAGCGAATATCGTTTGGATACTCTGAGTATTAGGTATACGATCCTCCCCCCCGAAGGGTTCCCGCATTGACGTGGCAGGGGGGCTCAGTAGCCGTGGCTTGTATTACTACGGTGAAGCCAAGAGGAACCCAGGGGCCGCGCCGGCGTTGGGGTGCGCTGGCCGGCTCAGGCGGGGCCGCTCCTATGGGCTTTGGCCGCCAAGTCCACATAGGAGTGGCGGGGTCCGGGCGCTTTGGCGCAGACTCGAGGAGGTGGGGCCCGGGCGCTTTGGCGCAGGCTCGAGGAGGGGGGCCCGGGCACTTTGGTGCAGGCTCGAGGAGGTGGGGCCCGGGCGCTTTGGCGCAGGCTCGAGGAGTGGGGCCCGGGCACTTTGGTGCAGGCTCGAGGAGGTGGGGTCCGGACGCTCGGCGCAGACTCGAGGAGGTGGGGTCGCTGGGGATTATCCCTTGTGGCTGACGTAGTAGGCGGTGGGGCTACGTATCCGACCCACCGCAGGGAGACCACGGGCGTCCAGACACGGGGAAGTCTGGCGCTCATTGTTGGCGGGTTTGGTCTCCGAGGTAGTTGCGGCGTGCCATGTGTTCTGGCGTGCCGCGAAGAGAACGAGAGAAAGAGAAGATAAGAAAGGCAACGGACAGCCACGGCGGGTTCGCGGTCGTGTGGAAAATCTGTCCCGCGTTCCCGCCGAGGGCGGCAGTGACGGAACACCCCGGGGTTTTGGTGGGTATACGGACTCCCACATAACCAACTACCTCCCTGTGGTAGGTGGTATCCATAAAGGATTTCCCCGGGACAAAAAAAAAAAAAGGCATACGACCCTATTGAAACGCTATCTATCTTAACTATGTTGTTAGTAAGGGACTTGTGGACGAGAAAACCGACACTACCTTGGGACTGTTGGTCGCCCTCCCGGTAGTAGAGTAAGTTACCTGATTTTAGGGTCGTTATTATTATTATCGATATTTATCGTGTAACTTACTCATTTCTTCTTCCAGCTCATATATCTTCTCGTCTGTCCTCATCGTGCGTATGTTGTGTGTCACCAGGGCCAGTCGTCGTCGTTGGGGGTGGTAGTCGGGCGTCTGCCGGTTGATTCTTAGCACCCCCTGCCCTACCGTTACCGTGGCCGCTACCGTAGCCAGGAATAGCGGGGCTGCCGGAGACTGGGGGCCTGGTTCCTAATGTGTCCGTCATTGGGGGATTTTGCCAATACTCGCCACGCTTGGCAGGCGGGTTGGCGAGCGCAGTTTTGGGGTTTTAATACTGGGAAGGTGCTGCTGCCCACCTTCCGATTGTTATCCCTTAGCAGATTTTTACGCACCCACGGGTAGAGTTGGGGGGGTACTATTCTAAGCCGGTACCCCACGGCCAATTAAAAGTAAGTATTCTACACAAAATATATTGACGCTACGAGTGCACTATGGAACCCTATTAAATTGTTTTTGCACCCAGTTTCAGACAAACCGAGCTATCATATAAAATAACTAATAAAAATGAACTTCTGTTTGTGACACCTTGAACATTTTCTAGGCGGAATGTTTCCTCGCGCCGGATATTGAGTTCGATAGAAAATCTATCTTTTTTCTGGAATTTATTCGATAAGACCTCGACGTGACTTATTACTTTATAAATGGCGGTGAAGCTGAGTACAAAACCACCAGATAATTTATATAACACATCAATGCTGCGAATGGATTTTTATAACAACGGTCTATTTCATGCTGGTTGTTCACATTAGCGGACTCATTGGAATCCGTACCACACTACTAGGTCCTATGATTAGCCCTACGAAGCGCCACGCGTCCACCTACCTATTTATAACAACATAATAATATGGTACAGCACCCACACATAATCTTCAGGTTCCAAACTCGGCAGAGCCTATACTATGATAACAAGTGGCTTATATAGATAGGTATTTTATAACGTAACGCTATGGAGTGCCGCGCCGGCTGATAAGTGATAACGGGGTTCAGTTTGTTATGGCGCGTCTAAACGCTCGTCGAGACACCCCGATACAGGCCGAGGCGTGTAGACTGTTCACTCGTCGCGACACGCGGTGCTCGTTGGCTCTCGGAAGCGTGTCGGTTTTTTGCGCCCGAGTCAAATGATGTTATCTATAAACGGAGGTAAATACGCCTTACTGCGCTCGGCTTGGAGACATCAACACAAGCTAATTGTCTTGAGTCAACTTAGTTCCAGCCTGTCTGGCAACGACGCAGCGCGTTTTCAACATTTAGGAAAATAAAATATAAAACATTTAAATACAAGAACATAATACACTGGGACGAGTGTTTAAATAACAAGAATTACGTATCATTTCGTTTGTAAGTATTGTTATAGTAAGTATATATTTCTATTTTATCAATCAAAAACGGAAAACAAAAAAAAAAAAAAGTTCCTGCGACGTTGTCGCTTCGCCACCCACGCGAATTACAAGACTCGCGACAAATAGCGATCGACAGAGCGAACGAGGCTGTCATTGGCGGTCGTATGGTCGGCCACAGGCGAACGTTTGTCAACAATATATGTTGATCCCTTTCTGACAACTAGGATTCATATTATCTTCGTGTTCTTTTAATCTTGCCAATTTAGTTATTGACGCTGTGCGAGTTGTGTACTATACCTAATAGGTTGGTATAGCATGCAATTCGCCTTGTTTAAACTTCATATTGAAGGAGTGAAACGTCTCTATAGTTTACTGCATGGCCCGCAGCAAGCTAAGCCGAAGAAAATTTCCAGATTTGAAACGAATTAATCAATAATGTACCGTGTTTATGCAAGCAGTGTTATTATGTTTCTTGTTTTTTTTTTGCACGAAAACAAACAATTATGGCCTTTTTACTATAGGTGTTTATTACTAATGACTACTTTATTATTAATAACTACTTCATTAAAAGTACTTCAGTACCTACATACTTAGTTAAGTAGTTGGTAATTATAAAATATATCGAAAACGTAGTAGGTATTGTTAAATTATATAGGTTCTGTTACGATGAATAGAAATCATCAACCACATTCTTTTTCATCATGGCTTCGTAATTTTATTTTTATGGTAAATTTGCTTTCATATAAAGGCGGACGAAGTCGCGCGTAACTTTTTATGTTTGCATATCGAGTACGCTTTATTTTGTAGATTATCTGTATTTTGTACAATATTGCAGATTTCACGGTTAAATCTAATCATTCCGTCATTATTTCTTGCCATACGAGCGCTCCATACGGCATCCGGAGTTCAAATATAGTCTGATTAATCTATGGTTCAAATGACACAACGAACGTGTAGACGGTATGCTCTCGTTTACTCGACGAGCGCCACGCGATGCGCCGAGCGCCAAGCGACGCGACGAGCGCCACGCGACGCGATGAGCACCCCGAGACGAGCGTGTAGACGCGCCATTAGCGAGGTCGCATGACCAAGTGTGCTTTGCGTTTGAGATTGACCAATCGCTCACAACTTATTACAACTCGGGGGTAAACCCGGTCGGGCGCAAGAACAGAGATCTCAAACCCCAATTAGCTATTGTTATAGCTATTGCTGTAGGCCGCGATCGCTCATCATGAGAGACTCAACAGGCTGCCATAGGCTTGGCTATGAATTCCACCATCACAACGGCACAGGGTTCACCCGCGATGTTAACCTTTGGACGCGAGATTCGTGCGTCTGCTGATGTCAACGACATGTGGGCTATTCGGGATGGTGATAAATTTGTGTCAAACGTTACTCCTTACATAAAAAGGTTGACAAATATTTTGATAGATGCTAGAGAGACGCATGAAAAGATACAAGCAACCCAGAAAAGATGTGCTGACGATAAACGTCGCACGGCACCCGACTACAAGGTCAGTGACTTGGTGTTGTTAAAAACTCAGGGCCTAATGATACTGGTCGCGGGCAAACGCCCAAATTTGTTAATATATATATATCTATTAAGTTTGATTCTTCATATTATGACAATAGTAACCATACATTTACAACCCAAGGGTTTATACTGTATGCATTACTTATTCGGGCGCTGCCAGTCCGGACCGGACCGCAACGGACCGGAGACGGCGCGTGCCGGATCCGTCGATATCCGTCCGGAGGCAGTTTGTTCGGCTCTTTAATGATGTGGGTAGTTCGAGTAACGGGCCCTCGATTAAATGGAAGATGCTTGACTTAAGCGCTGGAAATCACGACCGTCGTGCACGTGGAATGAGAGCGCAGATGGCTTTCAGCGCACACCGAACAATACTGGTTATCAGAGCGGCAGCGGATCTGCCGGTTTATACCAGCTTATTCAGCTTTATACCCGCTTACTCACTTTTATATCGTTTTATGTCGAATCGTTGTAAATGGAACAACCGTAGCGTGCGAGTGTAATATCTCAATAAACAAGCTCGTGTAAGCTAAGTCTCTTCTTAAACGTATTTAGTAGTGAGGTATTGTCAGGGATTTATAAGCCGTAAGGCGTCTGTTTTTATATAATGGAAGTAACCAACTGTAGAAATGAATCGCTCTGCTATGCTATGACAAATATTAACTTTTAAATCTTTTTTGGTCGGTGTAATATAAATTCTTTTCATAAAGAAGGCCGTTAAAGATAAACTTATTAGACTAACTCGTATTGTAGAACTGAATCGGTTGAAAATGTACTACAATAAAGGCACTTAAAATATAAAGCAAATGTTTTTATTTGGCACATAGTTGGTAAAACACTATAGTAGTTACTTAACTATAGTTAAGTTTTAGATAAAAGTATTTATCCTTCCGCCTTCAGTATAAATCGAACATTCACGCTTTCTGCCGTGACAAAACACGTGTAACTAATCCGCCCAACTCCAAAAACTGTACCGCGAGAGTACGCCCTAATATCTATTTCAAATTTCCTTTTTCCTGACCCTACAAAGCAAAACAATAAATTAAACCCAAAACATTTCATTTGCAACACAAACAGAGTCTTCGCTACAATTACGCAGCATCTCGCGTTATAACTCATTGAGATAATAGCACTTAGATGCGCGATGGCATTCGTCTTGTTTGAAAACAAATCTTCATATGAATATATCATTCCGTAATGGTAATCACCACACCCACTTGTAGAGTCATCCACAGACTTACAAAATATCTGAATATCATCATCACCTCTCCAGTGATATCCACCAAGACCCATACTTACTGATCAGTCCTGTTTCATGATGATATGTACTGTATGTGTACACTTTAATATACTTAACATTAAAGTTTCATGGTTACTTTTAGTCAAAAATTCGGATAGTAGTGTGAAAACACACCACAGCAACTTGTCGTCTGAGACAAGTCTCGTGATTGTAATGTCAATGAATTATTTGATTACCATATAGTAGTATATATTATGGTGCTTCCCGGGTTAGGAAAGGATTAACTTATTGTAGGGCTAAATTAGTTACTTTGTAAGGACGTAATGGCTGAGAGAAACACTCGTTGTTTTCAGCATGTCGCATTTCAGTTGCTGTTTTGGTTGGTACCTTCGCAGTGGCGCACCGTCTTTCTTACTATGTTAGGGCGCAAAGGGCATTGTGGTAACCATAATTCTAAGTGAATGAAACTCAAAAACCAATGTCGCGAGGTGACGAGCGCAGTACAGTGCCACGGAAACTCCAGTTCTAAGCTGGGAGGTACTGCGACTGTTATGGGTCGGCGTAGGGCTTGATAAAAGTATAGTTATCTTCAACGTATTGTTACATATCTCGCAAACGAAACGTTCCTATTAAGTCTCATTTTCATACTCCTGTATGAAAATGAGACTTAATAGGAACGTTTCGCTACTCACGATATTACAAAAAGCGCCGACAATACCGTTTCATTCGGCGCCGTGATTCCTTCCATTTTGTTACCGAGACGTTACGTGTCAAGTAGCATATTGTGTTTTTACAGAATCTTTTGTACGCAAACGAGTGGCAGAGAATTGTCAGCGAATTTTGGAAAAGTCTCGTATAACCCACGTGCGTCGCTTTACAGCATTGTGTAACCTATCTCCGGCTGTCAATTCTCCGCTGAATCGGTCGTCGACAGACTGTTTATTTTTTGAGTATTTCAACGATATAACCTTTCCACTGTGAACGTGTTTGATTGTATTGACATTGCGACATGGCGAGATTTGTAGTTCATCGAGACGAGCAAGTCGTTCCTCTAATAGAAACAAGCATCCGCCGTCAGAAAACACACCTGACTGTCCCGCTCATATTCACGGTAATGAATCACGAAACTGTACCGTAAGAGAAGGCGGAATATATTTCCCTTATATAGAGTTTCCGTCCCGTGACCCTTCACGGCGAAGCTATAAACAACGCACAACATGTTTAATTTGCAAAACTAACAAAAAATTTCCTGAAATTATCCAACACCTCGCATTATACCTCATTCAGGTTACTTACCTAGAGAGGACATAACGTTGTTTTGTTTGTAATGTAACTTGTGTATTTGGAAACTCAACTAAACTATTTATTAGCATTATTTATATTAATAAGTAAAATTAAAGTGTCTGTAATTTCAAAGCAAAAACCAAAAAAATATGTTTTAATTGTTTGTCTATTTGTTCCGGCTAATCCCCGAAGCACGGTCAGGTAGCTGCTGATGTTATAAGAAGCAACTTAGGCTTCTTAAGATTCGACCGTCCGTGGAGGTGGTTGTATTTATATTCATGACTAGCTGACCCGCCCGCGGCTTCGCTCGCGGAAGGGTCTAACATAACAATATACTTGATTTTTATTACGCATTACTCTTATTCTTTTACTGAAAGTAGCCTTAGTTATTTATTTATTCATTGCATTCATGTACTTGTTCAATATAACACACACAAGTACATAACCTAAATTTGTGTGTGTACTGTAAACTGACATACATGTAACTTCGTTTCAAATATGTTGTGTAGAGATAATAATACAACTACATACTAATTATCAAATATGCCGGAACCGTACACAAAGCAATGGGCAATGTCCCATTATTTTGAAGATATTTCTCATAACGGTCAGGCCCATATCCTATGTCACGAGAATGGGCCCTTCCTTTGTATACGTATGCCTTTGTATTTGGACCTTTCCACGCATATTTGTGCCAAACAGTTACGTGAGGAAGTAATAAATACTATGACATACAACAATACTAACACAGATTATCATTTTATGTCCGCTCTCTACTCTATAAAAGTCTATCCAAACCAAAGGTCTAAATCTGAATATAAGCGTTTTGTTATTCCATAACTGCCGCAGCTATCATCCGACCTTCCTCCATCCTTCGTTCCATTTGGGAGGTAAACATCCCGCGTTACATATCAACCTGTCGCGACTCAAAACGTCTGCTGCAACTGTTTTTTGTTACTTGAGAATATGACTACTTAATTTAATGCCACGTCAGTCCGCTTGTGCTTTAAGTGTGTAGTCCGTGACTTTAATTTCCAGTTGCAGCAATATACGAGTGGGCGACACCCGGCCGGGCTCGTTCCTCTCACGTCGAAGGGCGGCCTAGTTCCGAGCCACTTTGCTCAAATGTTTATTGTTATAATATTCAAACGCTCGTCCTAACTGCGAGTGCCGTGTCCCACGTCGCGGAAACACGCGCGGCATTTGAGATTATTGTTGCGTTTTGTTTAACAAGGATTCTTCGCGTAATTTGTTTGAGCCCTCACGTCGTGCTTACACATTGATGTGTTGTAATTGAAATATTTCGCTCGCTTATCAACTTTCGTATTTGTAGGTACCAATAGTGTTATTAAACATTAACTGACAATTCGCATAGCGTGATGATAAAATTATTTATAATGAAATTATATTTTGTCATTTCATTATTCTTCTTTCGCAAATAAGCAGCAGATATAATTAACTTCCCTCTCCGTTACCCCCGCCCGCACCCCTCAGTCCGTCGACAATAGCGTCATAGCTGCACGTAGTTTACGTGCCCTTTATTAAAGTCGTAGCCAAGCTACTACTGAGTAGGTACTTGTGCTGGTCTGACTACACATACTTTGTGCTTTGGGATGTAGTTTGGATATTAATAATGAATGAAATATTATAGTGAAGATTTGATGGGCTGTTGTTCTTAAATTATTTTGAACGGTTACAAAGTTGTGTCCAAATAGTATCGTCAACAATGACATGTGTGTAATATTTGGTCCACCTTCACCCATTGAGATAATAAGTTAGTTTGTTCCATAATAAAATTATTCTGTAAGACCGGCTAGGCCTTGCTTGATATTTACTTGAACGATTCTCCGACTAGTTACCAGTTTCGAACTTATTTGAAGTTCTTCGTCTGAAAGTTACTGTAATGTACAGCTGTGAAAATTTCCAGTAAATATCACGCGGATACTAGCCAGGCTTGAAGAATAGTTAAAACACCTTATAAACCTATGTGTTATTTCTGGGCATAAATTATCTGCGTTCCAAATTTCATTCAAATCCGTTGAACCGTTTCAGCGTGAAGAACTAACCAAAAACTAAATCTAAATCTTTTGCATTTACAATAACAGTGTGATTAATTAAATCATGAAATATCTACACCTCTGAATAATTCAATCCTAAAGTGGCAACGCAGCGCAAAGCTGCACTACATGACAGCACAGTGGTGCGGCGTGAGGTCCTCCCACTAGTGCATTATTCAACGTGCCGCCCGCAAGAGGTCGCCTCAGTGACGTAGTACTCAATATTGTAATAAATAATTAACGTAAATACAGTAAATCTAGCTGGTCGCGGCAGCAACAATACCGGATTAAGGAACAACGTGATCGTGCATGCAAAGCTCTACGATGGCATAGAGTGGCGGGCAGAAGGGTGTTGTTAATGCTATGCATTATTTATCTTTTGGATCAAGAGAAAATTTAAGTAATTAGTTTGTAAATAATAAGAAGTGCTAATTGAATTGATTCGTAATGACCAATCAAACAATGTACCTGCTGCCGCTGCTGCTGAGTTAGCTAGTATGGAGGTTATGGTTCGCGGTTTGTATATCACCCCGTCGCCTGCAGTTTGGATGAATTGATTCTTAGTGTATATAAAATAATCAATGTACCTACTTACCAGTAGGATCCGAGTGTAATAGTCCACATTGGAAAAAAGCAGCGTTACATAGACTGTATTGAAGGAAGCTAGAATAAGCTTTTGCCAATGAGTTCTACGAGATAAAACTATTTTAAATAAAATATATTGTACTTACTAGTAGTTCTGCGAACATCAGACCTCGCGAGCACAGTCTTATCAGCGGTAATTTTTTGCAGTCTGAGCTTTCTGCAGGTCATCGAAATTCAGAAAAAATACATATTCTCGTATATATTTATTTCGGCAAGACCTTGACTTATTTTGCATTTTTTTTATTTAAGGTACCACATGTTTTTGCCGAATATTACCAAAATCGCGGTCACTGGACGAGATACTTTATAAAAGAGACACTATATTATCTGTATATACTACGAAGGCTACTCTATGCATTATACACATAAAAACAAATCCGCTTCTCGTACTGTGCTGTCTTCGCTTTTGTCATATCAATGGGGGTTTGTGGAACAACCCGTCTCGCCCTAACTCAAAGTAAAGTAATAAGCAAACCCGTAGCATACGTCGCCGTTAGGGCAGTTACCCTCCCCCGGAACCATAGCGGGATTAGTGGCGCTCTCTGCTGCCGCGTCATGAGAACGGTTATATTGTCGCTGTTGTGGCGACATTAACGTACTGTGACGTGTACAAGTACAATTATGTTTCTATTTAAGTTCCGTATGAGTTATAAGGGTTATGATTAACGGCTATAAGGGTGTCAAAAATAGTCCGAAATTATGAGGTACTTTTTATCGTTATTTAGTGTTTATATCGCACATAACAACAAATAATAATTTGTTTAGTTATTCGTGGAAGCCCTGCACAAACAAACCGAAATAGTTTTTTAAACATAATAGTATAATAACATAATCCGATACTTAATAGGCCTATGTAGAAGATATAAGCATACTAACTAATTGACCAAAGCGCCAACATTCTGTTTTGAAATTAACTAGTTTTGTGTCAGTTTCATTTGGGTCGATACTCACAGGTTTGGTGATAATATTCAGTACTTTGGACCAAATAATTCGACAGTAAGTCTATCAGCTTTGTCACTTAAAGGTTTTTTTAATTTAGATTATTTAACTTTTATAAACCGTGATTAATATTTTCAGATAAACGTTGTTTGACATTTATCTACATCCAATCATCGTATATAAGAATAAGAACAGTTTGGTTTCTGTAAGTGTTGCGGGAAGCTTAGAGTTAGTTTAGAAGCTTGGTGAAATCTATAAATTAAAGGCGATGAATAATTCAGTCAAACAATTGTAGGAATTTTATAAAATGTTAATGTTATATAATAACAAAGGAAACTATAGAGTTTCGTCGATAAATAACACACAATAGCCATATTTATATAACGATTGAAAAAATACTTGCTTGCGAGAGATACCATCTTGAATTTAACTGACTTTCATTCAAATGTTTCTTAACAACATACACTGGTCGGCACCTTCGGCATCGCAACACTACGGTTGTCATTGCGAGCCTTCTACTCGTACGTATTACTCCTCACGTCCCATTCGCCAAGCGCTTTCATTTGCTGCACTCCCCTTTAGACCTCTTCACAAAGGAACTATAACATTGAAGCGACATATCAGATACGGCAGTAGTGCGCAACCAAACTTACTCTTGCTGCAGAGTGCTACACGATAAAACATTTCGCAAACTTCTCCGACAATCTTTGTTACAAACCTATTTTTTTTAAACTAAGCTAACATTGACGCCTTTAATCTTCAGGTTACACGTGCAATTTATATTCCTTTCATGTTTGTGGCATTTGTCAGACACCAAAATATTAAAAGGAAACCCTTTAGAACCTGTTTGCACTGAATTCATGATTTCTTTAGTTCTTTGATTATTGTCTAAAACAAATACTTGAATTTCGTGGAGTTTGTGCGAATATTTAGTTTTTTTTTATGGGACAGGTTGGCAAACGAGCAAGCGGCTCACCTGATGGTAATTGATAATGTCGCCCACAGACATCCGCAATACCAGAGGTCTCGAGGATGCGTTGCCGATCTTTGAGGAAGGATGATGGGCAGGAAAAGATAGAAGAGGTGAGGGTGGAGGGAGAGAGGGGCGCAAGCTATGTTACGTCACGTCAGTGTATGTGTGAGTGTGGAACTTCTCCGGTCGTGCCGGCCCATTCGGCTGTGGGATGCAGCGTGGCATTACCACAAAAAAAAGGTTTTAAGGTAATACTCAAGTTTTATAATGAATTTCTGATAAGATCTTAACTACGGAGCGCTTTGTGTGTATGTGGTATCCAAAAACTTGGATACCGTAAGGTCGGCGGTGGCAGAGCACTCTCAGATCGCAGGTGCCAGACATTATATTCGGTTCGATAAGGCGACTATATAAGCGCGGGAGAAATTCTTCATCCCGCGTAAAGTACGAGAAGCCATCGAAATAAGACGTCACCCTAATTTCAATCGGGATCGTGGGTGGAATATACCGCCGGCCTGGATACCAGTGTTGAACATTGACAAGATGACCTCGGAGCTCTGGAACCGTGAGGTCGACTCAACAAGTGTGGTGTGTAAACAGCCCTATATACTAAAAACGGTAGTGACAGTGACACTGAAAGTGACATTGACGTAAGTGACAGTTCCGAAGGAAAAAATCTGACAGACACAGCGCGACCGTTGCAGCGCCAGTTACGTGCTGTGGCCTGCGCTCGCCGCTGTGCACAAGAGTGACTCCCAGAAGAAGAACTTCAAATAAGTTTGAAACTGGTCGGAGAATATTTCCGGTAAATATTACGCGAGTCCTAGCCGGTTTTAAGCGTAATTATGAACATAACTCGCGATAGTTTTCTATCTCAAAAAGTATCATAAACACCAAAAGTTAAGCATACGGCAAGAGCAAATTGTAGATTTTTTTTTTTTTTTATAAACATACCCTTTAACACTCTCGATTACAAACGGCGTGTTCAGCACGCGCCTGAACCTCCACCCGGGCCGATTGTGTTAGGATAATCAGCACCAGTTATATACAGTTGCCGGCATTATTTTTATGACGGAGGTGTTGCAGGTAACTTAACCTAACCTAAATCTCTATTTACATGAGCTTGGAGTAATAAAGTAACAGAATTTTGAAGTCATCAAATACTCCCTTTGATTGCTCTCCCCACAAACGCTCGTCAACTGTTTAAAAGTTAGATTACACTTCCCCCCTCCCTCACCTCAGTCGGACCAATTTATGGAAATGTGAATATTTATTCGCGGGACGTTACTTACAATTGTAACGAACTGATGTAACTGAACTTCAGGTCCCGCCCGCCTTCCAGTTCGCTGGAGGAGCAGTCGGAACAGCGGCTGTATTGTTTTGCTTTTGTTATTCTTTCCTTTTGTATATATTTAGTGTAGGGTTTGTTTACGCAATTAAGTGACAAGACGGACAAATAATGCGCCTGATGATTTGGCCATGGCAATTGCAATGCAACCCAGATCTTAGATATGTAGTTTGGCATGGCACTGTACTGCGTCCCCCTCACCGTCACCCCGAGACATGGGTTTGGAATCTCTTTCACTCAGCAATTATGCTTGCTACAGTGCCCTTCACACCCAACAAGAAAATGCTTGCGGACCATTGATTCGCAGCCGAATATCTGGCCTTTTATGTTATTATATATTACGCCCGTTTATTAACTAACGCTTACTAGGCTTTATATTAGCCTTATAAATTACGGTCGCACAAACCGAAAAGGTATCATGGATAAGAGGTCTTTCAGCGTAGTGGGTCGGGTTTCATTGCCTCTTACGATTCCCAATACCGATTTGTAACTCGTTATAAATCGTTACTACAGTTGTGATTTCTATCTCTTAGCCCCTATCTAATGGAATGATTCATTAAACTGTATTGCATTAGAAAACTGTGTTTTATTAATGAGTGTTTAGTATGCACCGTCTATCACATACACCGTCTCCAACTGTTTGTAAACAGCTCCTGTAAACGTGCAGTGAGAATTACCGTACACGATAAATGTATCATGTATTTCTAACCTGATCATTATAACACAATCAAGAATCACAACATAGTTACTTCTATTAGTGTACCACAGTCGTGGTTGGCGATCAAACTTATAATAACTGACCTTTTTTAAGTATACATTTTTACTGGCTGTATTTTGTATTTCATTTGTATATAATTTAAATAATTTGTAGACTTAACATGTAGTTTGTTTGGTTGTTTTGTTATACGAGCTTAGTGTTAACAGGTTAGGTTGGAGGTAGGTTAACAGTTTTAATGTGTAATTAAAAAATATACCAAGAAATATGAAAACACCTTGTGGTATTTTTTAGGTTTCACTTTTAGTTCTAAAATGTACTGTTATATACGAGTACAGGTATATTAAAATATTCGTTATCGACCCGCATCGAATGAATAAAACACAAGCCTTATAATAAGCAAAAGAATATTCTAGGTCACTGGACATATAAAATACACCGCAGTGAAGATGGAAACAGCTGAGGTAAAATAAGTACCTACGAAACGTATTGCGCGTGTTAAAGCACTACCCGACTCCTGCAGCCTTCACGTAGATAAGCTCGGAGCCGGATGGGAATGATATGATGACGGATGGAGCTCCAGAGTACTGAGCTTAGCGCAAGGACTTGATATATAGCTCTTGGAGAGTCGCAGACTTATTATCCAGTTCTCATGCATGTCGTGACCTGCGTTCAACTTGTTAGACGCGATTTACATAACGACCAAACTGGAAACTCTGTTTGGTGTATGTTGTAATGTCCTCATATACATTCTTTCGATACTTTAATGCGCAGCGCCACTTGTGGTGGACTTTAAGGCTACCGTCTCAAGTTCAGTCCGGTGCTATATTGTTGGTTTGAGCGTTCAATATAAATTCTCCTTAGTATTACTAGTTCATGCTTCAAACTTCGTCCATGTGGTTAAGTTCTTTCGATTCCTCAAGAACTACCGGTCTATTCAATATGAGAAGTAGGCTGTGTGTATAAGCTATACTCATAAGAAATTTCATCTGCATCTTAAAACCGTTTCAGTGTGACGATGTAAAGATCTCGACTCACAAACTTTCTCAAACAACAAGGAAGGTTTCCAATAAGGAAGTGCTGAGTTCGTCTGTATTTCTTTTTAATGTGTGTTAGTGACGTCACAACTTTTTATGTAATGAACTGATTATGCTGATTCTTTTGGATTTTCAAGCAGGAGCTTCTCGTGGCGTTCCATTTGACTAAGATCTGACCAGCAGCTTACTTAAATGATAATGTATTATCAAAATCGGATTTAATAGAAGGAAAGTCAGTTTAAACTTTTTCTTTCGCTCAGTAATCACATTCCCGCCACATTCCCACTAAAGGCGGAGGTCGCCGTGTGTCGCGACGGCTCCGGGAATCGCACTTATTATTTCCGTCGTCCGAAGGCTCCGAGAGCCGTTCGTATCCGTCCTCGGAATTGTGATCGATCGCATTCACACTGTCGCTAAATTGTTTCTCTCTTCACAACAGTATTTGAAAGCCTTGGGAATTTTGAATTGGTTCTAATATGAGCAACGTTGTCTGAGCTTTAGAAACTTTTTTACTTACATTGCTTTGCTAGAGAGATTCTTGACGGATAACCATAGTATCCAGATTTTATAGATACTAACCAAGTTAAAGTACAGGTTTTAGAATGTATGTTACACGTCCTTCGGTTTTGTTCGCTGTGATTATGAAATTAATATAATTTTGCTACGACTCCTTGAGGATATCGTTTCGCGCTGCGTTTCGTGTTATGAATGGCTACAGAGAATAAAGCTCTGAGCCGGGAAAAATAAAATCGAATAATTATTCAACGCATAGAAAACCGATCTACACGTCTAAACAATTTGTGTTTAAAAGGAGAAACCCAAACAAAAAAAAAACAGCCTATGTACCTCCTATCGAACAGTCGGTTATAATCCTTATCAGTTGAGTTCAGGCGCCGCCTTCCTTTAACTCCAAACAGTGTACAGCTGTGCCCGGCCAGCCCTCACACGGACATGGACATCATGCTGCGACAGTCCTACCACTTGGAACTAGTGCTGCGTCTCACGGCGGTATAATTATCTCGTTATTAACCTTGCAGATTCTGCCGAGTGTCCAAACAGTAAATAATAACGAGCACTAACTAACATTATATAGGTTTCACATTTCCGGACAATCTGACAATGTTACAGTTGATGTTGACCCTGCGTTCTGACCCAACACTCCTGCATTTCATTCCAAACATTTCTGCTCATTACACAAATATATGCCCCGGCCCAGGATCCAAACTGGGCTCTAGCGCTTCAAAGGCAGCGTCCCTACCTACTGAACTAACGAAGCCAACACCAGTTATTCTGTATAAGTGTTCAAACAGATAATGATGAGATGACATGGCAGACGCCGTGCGCATGTCATTTGCCTGACTGTAACAGCTCCGCTTGCTTATTAACGGTGTCAGTGTCAAGCAGAGGAACAACGTGACGCTGTGTTGCGCTTCTCAAACAAGACTATCATGTTCATATTCTAGTGATTGTCCTTTCTGCTCCTTCAATTTAAAAACACAGGAGGTGGTTACGTGCGAATGTATGGAGACAATGATTTTAGTGAAGCAAAGCCATATAATATGCGAAACTATCAAGTTACGAGACGAGCAACTCATGCGCTATTTGAGCATATCACTTGCTACAGTGCCTTTCACACTATTACTCAGCAATGATAACAGGTTACTGTTGGCAGAATATCTGGCACTGCCTTGGTGCCAACACAAATAGCCTCTTTCAGAAGAAAAAAAAGCCTAACACCTAGTCAACCAGTATTCCTCTCTTATTCTGATTCACACGCTATACCCCCATGTAATCTAACTAACAGACGATACAAACAGAATTTTTATTTAAAAAAACAGTTAGTTTCGTTGCGGTATATTAAAAGGAATAAACAAGTAATGGAAACAACAGAAGCAACGTTCAGCAATTTCACTGAAAATATACATAAATATTAGAAATGGCAACATTCAGTCCCCACAGTACAGAGTCGGCACATTGGCTAGAACAGCGCCAGACTCGGGCAACAATATGAACATCGCACTCAACTGGTGTGCACAAACAACACATATTGATGCAAGCATGTTTCTGCGCAGGTAACGGCCGGGCGGGGTGATGTGGGGTTAAAATGGAATAATGAAAAAAACGTGTAGACACATGTTTTTCATTTTTCCACTTTAGAAGTTTATTTCTTGACTTCAAGGAATAATTTTATCTTCACATCTCCTTACTTTGCTGGATTTGTAGCCGATTTTACAAACCATAGCTTCGACATAACATTATTAGGTATGATTGTAGTTAAAACAAGACAGGTGATGAACACGACAAATAACACGATCGGCTATCGGGTTCCGATAACGTGCAAACTGTGAGCTGACATCTGCACGTCGTAGAGTAACGAGATCCGATTGTCGGACGTGAATATTCCGCACACGTAGTTA
This sequence comes from Selenia dentaria, assembly GCA_917880725.1. NCBI lineage: Eukaryota > Metazoa > Arthropoda > Insecta > Lepidoptera > Geometridae > Selenia > Selenia dentaria. The sequence continues at coordinate 3,487,929 of OU862887.1, forward strand.
GTGACGTCACACATCACATTGTTACTTACGATTGAGACAACATGTTGCATGTACTTACGTCTCGATATACAGGCACCTCTTTACAATGTTTGTTATTACACTGGTGCTAGTGCACTGCTAAATCAAAAATGAACAAACAACACATTAGCTCCTAAAAGATATAGAGATAAGATCCATATAGAGATCTGGTGCCAAGGCGCGTACACCGAGAAAAACAGAGTGACACTATTGTACATGGGAGGGGATGAACCTGTGTATAAATAATAAATCTGTTTAATCTAAAGATTGGACTACTGATGTACCTCCTCACCACGTACATTGCCTACTTTTATATAATTCTGAGAACGCGCTTTAGTTGATCATAATGAAAATAAATATCAATAATATTGAATTTAAAATGGGACAATAGCACAGTCTTGTTTTATACCTATGTATATAATTGTTAGGGGACTTGTCGACCAGTTCACGTATAATTAATAGTTGTTACGTCACCAAATGCACAGTTTAGGCAGTAGTACCAACGTCCTAACGTGGTCAGGAGGGCAACATCCACTCGATTAATCTTCCGGCTCCCGCTGCGTATGAACAATCCCAGATTGGTGCGTTGTTTGAATACGGCTCTGATGTTATCAATCATTGCGACGAGCTTTTAATCAAATTACGGAATACACGGAATGAATCTCTATTCATGTCACTTTCCATTACATATTTTGAGTTCGTTTATTTTTTACCCGGTTGCGGCGAAAGTGGGTTATTGTGTTTGACCTGTAGTATGTATGTCCGTTCGTAACTACTCAATGGCTCAACCGATTTCGATATATGATTCGTCTTGATGGGGCGGGTGGTACTGTGTGCATGTTGTAGTTGCGGCGAACCACAAACGGAGGGCGGATTTTATGCACTTCAATGTGCGGGCTAATTATATTCGTAGTCGAGTTACTTTTAGTTTGTTGACTTTATATTTATGAGCCAACAAATTTAAACATTTTAAAGACTGTTACTTTTACAAGCTTGTCATATATATATATATACAGGGTTTCCCAGAAATAGTGGATAATCCTGCACGTGCATGTGCGGGGGGGAAGGTGGGGCCCCACATCCTAAAACAAAAAATTCTATTTCCAACAGTTCGAGGTTTATGACATTTTTTGTAAAATTTAGAAATTTTCCAGTTTTTCTCATATTTGTGGTCATTACGCCCGCTACATGAGGCCTAATTTGGATTTTTTTATTTTGACGTGTTCCCTAATAGTGGTGTTCCTAAATTACCTTTAAAAAAACTTACCTACTTAAAATAGTAGTTAACTAGTAGTCTCTAAACATAATTTTTATTTCTGGAATTTAATTTATAGCTAAGTTTGAACACCTGTGGTGTAAAAAAAATGTATTAGAGTTTTGTAGCCAATCAAATAAAAAACTTGCCTACATCATGACAATCACAAAACAGTAGAATACTATCCACTTTAATGATAAAATTTCTGAACTACAGCTACTAATGTGTAATAAGTAGGCGTTTCATTACAAAATTACAAAAATATGTACAGGTATTTTTTTTTAGTTTCTATCAGAGCTGTCGACCCTTTAGTAAGACTTTACTACCTGCTCGACACATTCCTCGAATTCTAAGCTGTGTGAGCGAGACAAACTATGCTTTAGATTATTGCGAGTGAAAGGGTCAACAATTCTCCTTCAAAATCCTTGAATTTGTATTTGGTTATTGTTTTGACTCAGTAGTTAAAACTAGTTTAGTGCATATTTCAACGTTCTTGATATCGCATGTGCTCTTGTGTATTTCTGATCGGCAATCTCGGTGATAAAACTCTACATTTGACTCTACATTTACCGAGAGTTAGCATCTGTTAGCTCTCTTATTTTACTTACTTTATACCTACAAGTGAACAACAGTTCTTCAGCACGACGTCCACAGCAGGACGCCTCCCCCGAGGACTCTCAAGGTCATCAGCTCCCATCAGATCCAGAGTCACCCGACATCCCGTAAGTACCCCACATTCTTACCTTAACCTATTCCCTCCTAATAATTGTGTTCCCTACCGATGTATGGTGTAAATACACCATATTACCTGATGCGGCAGGCGCTACAGCTGGACCGGTCCCACTTATTGTGTGTGTTCCCGTTTTATACCATAACAATGTGTACCAACCACGTTACTTACTCATTAAAAATAATTAAATGTTGACGTTATTAGTGCTTGTGCACTATTGTTCTGGAATAGAGTATCTGCTACTATAGCGGTAGGAACGAACCCAAAACGGTCTCTTACTTGCCACGAATATACTTTTCATTTAGATACATTGGGATTGCTCGCCTCTTTCTATTCTCATTCCTGTTTACCCAGGATAACAAGATAATGTTACGTACGCATAATATGAAACGGATATAATAAATGCGAAAGTTTGTGAGTTAGGATGTGAGTGAGTACTCATTCACATTATGTGTATGTGTACTTCTTTACGCTGGTACGGCTTGAGGGGTTAGATAATGTAATGATGCTTGTCTGTACGCAGGTATATAAGCTACTTGTTTATCCTGATTCAACGGCTAGTAGCCGGAGATCGCGATATCCTTATTACTTACGAACGACAGCTAGCGGGCAGTAGCAGGTTTCATTCTAAAATAAAGTTGAGAAAACTGATCTTAGAACATGTGTAAATTCACTATTATTACATTCATGAAATACCTATCGCTTTAAGTACATAGTTTCAAGTTGTATATTTTCAAACGGCATTGAAGTTCACTCCATACAAATAAAAGCCTTTACATCGGTAAAGTAACATATCACCCGTTCCTACACATAATAAACTGTCGTATTAACATCATATATTGCAGAGCTCTCCTTCCGCGCTGAGATGTGGAGAGCGTACATCTGCGTCCCGCTGCAACTTTACCGCCCGCCTCACGCACGGCCGCGGTGTCGCAAGAAATGGCCCCTGAGAACTACTACCTCTTTGAAATGTAAAGACGATAATCAAATATCAAATCAATCTGAACTCTCCGTCTCAAGCGACAAAGTTTAGTTTCTAATGGTAGCGGATCCGGCTTTGAAGCAGAGAAACATTTCCACGAGAGTTATCCTTGCATTATTGATAGCGGAGGTGCTCAGTTTGTATTTGGCGGAGTGAGTATAGCAGCGGCAGAGATTCGGCGCGGATAAGGAGGATCCCTCAGAGACGCTGCGGAACATTAATAATGCCCAAAGTGCGACTCCGCTGGGCCCGAATAAGTGGTAGCCGACGTCAAAGCTAAATATATATTTAATTGTTGCTGGTTTATTTGTAGATGTTGGCGGTGATCTTTGATTTGATTTAGATATTCTGATTGAAATATAATATTGGAGATAGCCGGTAATCAAAATATAAATCTATTGAAGCATACTATTTATTATTGTCCGCTGCAGCACTTGAATGGAGCTCGACTGCACTTTGAAACTAATTATTTTTGACTATACTGAGATGATCACACAGCTTCCTTTGTATCACAGAAGTGTCTAGAGGATTTAACAGAAGTAACTTGGCGTGTGAAAAAGTTTAACTATTTGTTTTCATTTTGTTTAAATTCTATATGTTTGTATTTGGTGTTCATTTGACTTTTTTTCTTACATAAAGCTTATTTTATCTAATATTAGCTATGCAACCGAAAATCTTTCTAAAATGTATTATATAATACATAAAAGCCACGATGTTTGAATGACTAACCAATACCAATTCATGTTGCTATTGTAGTCTTGCATAGCACAGACATACGATATAATGTCTGCGACGAGCTTGGTGCGGCACAGTCCCGGCTCAGGTATTCCGCCGGAAACAGAAACTAGAGTATGCGTTATACGTATCCATGCGATACCGATAGCACGGCTGAGTTAACTATTAATTATTTGACTATTTGATATGTAGATAAGGCACAATAAAGCAGTAATGAAACCTTATGCTCTTTCTTGAAGTTATAGTAGTTTAGATAGATTCAGCTGAAGTAGTCATGTTTTTCATCTAAGGCCGTATTTAAGTTTTTATACACAAATAATACGCGTAGAGCGTGAGATGCTTCTCGTAGGGCGGTTACTATTTCTACGGTTAATAACAAAAATAAACAAATCATCGTTATAATGTTAGTATTAATTCCGACGTTGGTATATAAGAGTTCGTCTGCAAACCTAACATCAAGTGCACTGCGCGGAGTATATAACACGCAGATATACTAACGTCCCGTTCCGTTACATTGCGCGACACAAAAAGAGGTACGAACACGTATAATACGAACATTTATTTTTATTGCCACGCGATTCTCTAACGGCCGTTTTCAAAAACCTATCTATCGTCGGTTTACCTTACTAGAGATAGATATTTAACGCTATTTGTATGGACAAATATTGAGCAAATATCGTTGCATCTTTGACAACAATCCGTGAAACAAATGAAGAGATGACAAGAAACGTTGGAAAAGCAACCTTAGTCAAGGGCCAAGTATTTGACATCGGTGAGCTCGTCGACGAATCATTACAGAATCGCACGGCTGTACACATTAGCCATTAGGAGAACGGCGACAACGGCCGGCAGACAATGCCGCTGAAAGAACGCCAAAAACTGCAACTGTTGTTTTAGTTACTGTTAAATAAATGAAAATGGAAAATTAGGCACATAAAGGCAAATTCCTACGTTTGTGTAAATATTTTAACGTTTATGTGTTCTACATGCAGATTTAAATGGTAATTAAAACTTTATGGGAACCTGAGATATACAACTTGCAGCTTATAAAATATTAAGCATTAGCACAAGATGATAAACGAAGCGCCTGTAAATTTGAAAACTACGGGACATTTTCCTCCATACAGATTTGCGTCCCACATTGTTATAGAGTTACCCTAGAAAATTTATTCGTCAGAAAATTTATTGATCCGAATCTATGCACGAAATATGTATATTATAAAATATATACAAATGTAATTTCAATAATTGAATTACAGCCTCAATAATGAGCGGCCCGCCTGTAACTAGCCTAGGATTACCTGTGTCGCGGGAGGCACGGACACACACAACACAGCACAACATCCAATAATCGAGAAGTAATACGTTTCTGTTCATCACACAAGTATTTTACCTCGCCCAGGGATCGAACTTGGGACCCCGTGCTGACGCCATGAGATAAAAAAGTTCCATACATGACATTCTAATACAAATATTGGCATGATCGACACAAAAGTGAATGTAACATCCAAATAAATTATAATTATGACGCTGTTGTGTTCGTAGATAATTACCTAACACAATAATTACATCTAAAATAATGACGGGGTACGTAATTCCGACGGTTATATTCTTTTCCTATTTAATACGGTTTCGTAACTATGTTGACAATGAGCCCTGACCCTCGTTAATGAGAGGGTTAATAAAGAGAGGAACGGGAACTTTCAGCTATTCTCAAGTTGGGTTGTGCTGAGTGGAGCGTGGCGCACTCCGCATTTTGTAGAAAGATTTGTCATCTCTCTCTTGGTGCTGACTCATACAGATCTGTGGATAAATATCTACCATCATCAACCGCGTCGCATCGCTAGAGGATACAATCGACTATCATATGTCCGTGATACTCACTCACTCACTAGGATAGTTGGTAAAGACAAATTAAAGTTCTCTCCAGAGTATTTTACTCATTTATCTCGTCATATCCGTAGCTCCGGAGAGCGAGTGCAAGGCTGAGAGTGTTATGTAACTTGCACAAGATTGAAGAACTCGCCACGGTTCCGTACAAATGGATGGAAGTATAGGAAGTATAGGAAAGCTTTTCGTGTTTTATCTGGAAACTGTTTTGTCGTGTGATAGGCAAGTTTCATATGAAATCGTGTTCTTTGTTATTAATATAGGCACAGAACACCGATTTTTTTTAGTACATTGATGTGTTAGTACAAAATATGCCTTTCGGAACGTCAAGCCAACTGATCAACAACTATTTAATCTTTAGCTGCAGGTGTACAGTGTGCAAGCACTACTGTATTATAGAGCACAGATTAGTTCATAGATAGTTTTTGGCGTCTGCTCCATACAAAGGTACTTCTGATATCCACTCTGGATCTTGACACTAGCATGTTTATATGCCATTGATAGTGACTACCAGCACATCCATGTAGACCCTTTTAACTATTTAGTATTCAAAATAGAAGGTATTACTTTATTAATACAAATTCTGGAGTATCTTTTAACACAGATGCAATGTACCAATGTGGATTTCCTCGCTGTTACCGCACGCCAGAAGTTTAAATCCGTAGATTCGATCCCGCAGATTGATGATAAATCTCCACTACTACCCCTAGCTTGTTATACCTTCAGTTTTATAATATGTGTGTTCTCTTTATATGTTATGTTTGTAATGTATTGCGCAACTCCGTGCTGTAACATCTCGAAGTGACGAGCAAAGTTCAGCGCTAAGCAAACTAAAAGTTTCTCGGTCTGGATGGTTAAGAGATGGTCACGGGAAGACAAGACATTCAAAACTAAATCAATGTAAAGAAACACATTATGTATACATTGGTCGATTAGTTTTTTATCCGGTTATAACTAGTCCATTGTTTGTGCTCCCCGACCAAGCCGCTGATCGAGCGGAACGCCGACTTTATGACAAACAGGAAACTCCGCCGCATTCAGGAGACAAATAGAAGGACGACGTTCGTTGTCCAGCGTCGATCCAATATACTGCAGAGGTGCGACCTCCACTTACCTCGCCGCCCGCCCCCTCCACCCTCTGACACAAAAGAACATAACATTTATCGAACTCATTGAAACGTAAGTTCAAAAGACAGCCTGTATTCTAAGTATCCGTTGAAAATTGAATTAATATTAATTAAAACTTATCATGAACTGTGAAACGATCGCAGTTAAATACGAAGTTCGGAGAGAGATGGCGGAGTGAAACTTAGTATATTGACTATTATTTCTTCGTAGACATCACGTAATGATTTGAATTGAATTGACAGCCTATCCTGATCGACAATGTTGATCAATCCTGATATCCTGTTCGACAATGTTGATATCCATGTTTGACAATGTTGTACAATCCTAATTCTTTAAACTGGTAACTGAACGTATTTATTAATCTGTATTAAGTGTAGGATGAATGTTTAGAGTTACCAGTTCTATAGATCAGATAATATCGTGTTTATGTTGTCAACAAATGTGCTAAAATAACTATAATATATTAGAACAGAAAGTGTCCGTTACGGTCCTGGTATTTAACGTGAATAAAATTAATATACCTAATAACCAGGCCGCGCGGTATCGCGGTGAAAGCGCCGGAAGCCCCGCTTCGGCCCGCATCCGGTCTCCGAGAACCCAGGCAATATCGGTGCCAATGCGCGTCTAATTAATACGAGTCCGTAATGTCCTGCCCGATAAGGATTACTGTCCGAGACACGGCGTCATCTCCAATTATAACATGATGTAGTAGTATTGTTAATAATATTTGTACATAAATATACGTATTTAGTACCTAACATTATGCGAAATTGTAATCTGTACGAATAATCTGAACAGAACACTAACTACTGAATATTGATGAAAGAAAGTTAATATTTAACTGTAATATATATTTCATAATATTAAATAGTGGTATCCTAATATCAATTAAATATACAAACTTGGAAATGAACCTTAGTTTTGAAGCGCCATAAACTAAATCAAGAATCGGAACCATTTTATGACTGAGAGTGAAACATATCCATACTCGCCCGTTGGGGCCTGACGTCAAGGATATTCATATAAGTAAAGAGTTTCATAAGAACAAATATAAAGAAAATCGAAGTAATAACAAGTTCTGTCGGTTACGAATATTTGAAACGGGTTCCAGGGAATTGTTTGAGAAGTTCCACAGTATACAGGACGTCCCAAGACTGCGACGTGAAGGGAAGCTATAAGTGGTAAGTAAGTAAGTAAGCAAGTATTTTTTAGTAAAACCTTTGAGTGCATCAAAGGTTTTCTAAAAATCTTTTGAGGTCATTTTCCATTCATTACATCGGCACAGCCATGAACTTACTTTACGGGGTAAGGGTAGTATTACACTATGGCAAGCGAGCGTGCGGTAGTGAACCGGTTTGGAGGATTACGTGAGTTACGACCTTCCTTACGACGCCCAATCAACTTATACAGATGCTTATCTCTAAAAATCATTATTATAAATGCATGTTGTAAAGAATTCTGCACGTGTCGATAGGTAGATGATGCGTTAACAACTTCCGTTCTGGGTGAATTCATGTAGTCGCGATATTTGTTTGCAAAATTTTGATGAAGAGGTCAAAGTCAAAATCATTTATTCAATTTAGGCATCAAAGACGCACTTATGAACGTCAACTTTTCATTAGTGTCTCGCTTGCGCTTGAGACGTAAACAGTGCTAATACGTATTTACTATAATTATTTTTTTAAGATGACGTATAAAGTGATTGAAGGTATTGTACGTGACCTGCAGAAGACATTAATGATTGTACTGGATAGAATGGGTGCACTCGAGACGAAGGTCGACGAAAATAATGCACTAATTAAAAACACATTAGAAATGTTCAAACAATTGAAGATTGAAGTTGAGGGTAATGTTTCAAGCAGTGATCGCAAGTTACAAACGAACGTTGAGCCCCCGACAGCGCTGCAGCGCCCGAAACGCCAGGCGCGATTAAACTCCGGCACGCCTTTGACAAGTTACTTGACAGCAACAAAAAAGTCCAACGCTAACGGCGCTGTGAAGTCACGAGCCTCCGTCGTTCAAGCCGCACCGGAAACTCCCGAGGTAAGCCGAACTGAGACGAAGGCTTCCACTAATACGCCTCATACTGGAAAGGTATCTACGGCCACGAACAGACTGACAAGTCTGACGTTGCCGTTTTAGGCCATGAATGGCAACAAGTCACGCGTAAGCGGATTAGAAATAATATGAAACGGACCATCGTCACAGGTGCTGGAAATGCAGATGATCACCTCCAAACGGTCGAAAAAATTAAGTATGTACAGGCTTGGTCTTTTAGACCAGACACTTCTGCCGAGCAAGTTCTCAACTATATAAATAAACAATTGTATTGCAATAAATACACTGTTGAAAAACGTAGTTTAATGACTGACAAACATGCAGCTTTCATTGTTGGCTTCCCAGAGAGCTTGTTTGATAAGATCTGCACGCCGGTTGCATGGCCTCCGGGCGTTAAGGTATCGCAATGGTTTCGGAGGGGAACTGGCGGGGCTGCGACGAGCGCGCGCTCTGCCGTCCGGCCAGCCAGTTGCACCGAGCCACAGTGACGAGAGTGACACATCACATTCGTATGCGCCTGCGCTTCAGTATGACGAAAAACGTGTAACCATTTGTCTTCAAAATATAGCTGCTTTGGAAAATAAAACGACGAAACTTGAAGTGCTCTTACGAGGTGAAATGAAGTGTGATATCCTCGCGCTGACTGAGCATTGGTTGACAGTATCACAGCTTAAATGTGTCGAAATAGACGGTTATAAGCTAGCCTCAAGTTACTGCAGGAGTAAAATAATCCATGGTGGCTCGTGCATTTTTGTTAGTCCGGGAATGAAGTGCGTAGAAAATGTTGAGCTAGTACAGCTTGCAGTAGAAAGAAGGTGTGAAATATCTGCTATAGATTTGATAGACTTTGACATTACGGTAGAATGTATTTACCGAACAAACCTTGTTACTGCAATTGACTTTTTAGCCTCCTTTGAACGAGTGCTCGATAAGATTAGCGAATTGGATATTCAATGCGTCATTGTGGGTGACATGAATATAAACTGTGTAGGCGAAATGCATGCAGACTTAAAGAAACTTACGGACCTACTGACGACTCATGGTATGAGTATAGAGGTTGACTTCCCCACTCGGGTAACTGCCTCAACATCAACATGTCTCGACCATATATATTCTAACCTGCCAGCAGGTTCCATTGCCGTTACACCTGTGGTAACTAATTTAAGTGACCATCGAGCCGATAGAGGAGAGCTATCGTTCTTCAAAAACTGTATAATAGTGAATTCTCCCAGTTATGGTAGAATATTCTCCATTGAAAATCAGTCTAGGTTTGATGCATCTATGAACAGTGTTGATTGGGCCAAAATATGCTCCAAAAATAATTGCGCGACGGATCTGGCAATATCAGTAATTAATATTATTGTTAATAAATTTGAAATATGCTTTCCATTAAGGAAAATGAACTCCAATTTAAAGCGTGACTCATCCTGGGTAACCCAGGATGTAAAATTATTAAAATCTCTATTATTTGACATTATTGAAATTGGCATTCGGAATCCGAGTAATGAATTATTGAATAGAATGATTATTGACATGCAATTTAGATATGACATGTTGATTAAAAACAAGAAATCTGATTTTTATGCTAATATTATTAAACACAGCACAAATCCGCAAAAGGCGATGTGGCATGTGGTTAATAAAGAAAGGGGGAAAATTAACACTCCTCATGTAGATATCACCGATGTAATTCGTAAATCTGACGGGTCTAAGTTTGCTTGCTAAAAAGACGCAGTGAACGCAATTAATGCTAGTTTATGTGTGCAGGCGCGACCTGTGGCGCACCTCGCGCTGATATAGCTCGAGCTTTAACTGCACTACGCAGCGCGCGCCCTCCCGCTAGCAGTTCGCTGAGATTCCAACCTTTCAGCGCGGATGAAGTACATCGTCTTATTACCGTACGTATCCCACCGAAAGCCTCGAAAGACGTATACGGTATAAATATGCGACTTTTAAAGACGAGTGCTGCTAACTTATCCTCCATACTATCCGAGCTGTTTAATCGTTGTATTAAAGAGGGTACGTATCCAACACCCCTTAAAATCAGTAAGATAACTCCAATATTTAAAGGGAAGGGTAAGAAAGCGGATATAGATGGCTACAGGTCTGTTTCTATAATTCCGGCAGTAGCAAAAATATTTGAAAATGGGCTAAGTAGTCGCCTCGTTAACTTTTTGACTTCTACCAATGCTTTGTCAGATAGCCAGTACGCCTACCGAGAAGGTCGCTCGACCACATTGCTAACACGAGTACTAGTCCACCGCATCATGCGTGCACGTGAAGACAAGCAACAGGTAGCCGTCATATGTTGTGACCTTTCTAAGGCATTTGACGTTGCAGACCATGCTCTCCTGGCACGCAAACTACGCCATTATGGCATAGACGGCACGTCGTTGCAATTATTAACGAGTCTACTGCAAGATCGGTCACAAATTGTAGTTGGCGATGGAGGCAAAGAAAAGTCGGAACCTCTTAGGACAATGATGGGAGTGGCACAGGGGTCGTCTGTGTCAAATTTGCTTTTTTCGCTGCTACTTAATGATCTGCCTGACGTGGTGACGCCAGCAGAAATTTTAATGTATGCAGACGATATAGCTGCGATCGTAACTGCCCCTTCTGTCGATTGTCTCGAACAATGTCTGAATGCGGCTGCGGCACAACTTGCAAAGTGGTTTAACGTCAACAGTCTGGCACTGAACCTTAAAAAAACGCACTTCATGCGGTTCAACCTTTCAGGGCGTATTCTCTCACCCTTAAAGGTTCTGATTGACGGAACAACATTGCAAGAAACAAAAACAATAACCTTTCTCGGGTTTGAAATTGACTCTGGCTTAAGGTGGGAGAACCATGTTGACAGATTGTGTGGTAAGGTAAGCAGTGCGTGTTATGCGCTCAGTCGAGTCGCAAGAACAGTGTCCGCAGAGGCGGCACGTTCATGCTACTTCGCTACGGTACACTCTCTGCTACAATACGGTGCGGACCTCTGGGGACGATGTGCGGAGTGGGAGAGAGTGTTTCGTCTGCAGAAACGCGCCGTCAGAGCAATCATGCGATTACCATGTGATGCTTCCGTGCGACCTTATTTTGGGAGCCTGGGAATCTTAACTTTGCCAGGGATAGTTATATTTCAGGTAGCTGTATACGCGAGAACGAACTTAGACTCGTATGTGACTCGTAATAGTGGGCACACCTACAATACCGGAACGCAGGTAAGCTTGCTGGTGTACAGCGTAAACTTACGAAGTCTTCCAAGCTCACTCATATCATGGGTCCAACGGTATATAATAAGCTGCCCACCTTTATAATAGCGGCCCCCAGCTTGTATAGTTTCAAGTCTCGACTCCGACGCTGGCTTACTGAGCACTCGTTCTATAGCTATACCGAGTTTCTTAACCTACCTACTATAACGTAGTGTTGCTATTTATTTGTATTTATATTTTGTTGACTCCCCTTGGGTATGAATTATTTAATTAATCGTTTTTACTATGTTTTTATTTATTGAATTATAATCACGATGTATAATTTGCAATTACTTTAAATATATGTGTGTTATGTTATAAATACTAATGTATTACGATATGTATATATATGCTATTTGTATGTGTGCATGTGCAATGTGCACCCGCAAATGGCATGTACATGATTATTTTATTGTAATGATTTTGAACTTTGATGTGTAAATTGGCTTTATTAATAAATTGATTATGATTATGATTATAATTTACTTTAAAGACTCTACCGCCGCGTTCCAAAATATATTATAGAGCCCACCGAGAAGAAGCGGCAAGAAACTCGGGGCCATTCTTTTTATATAGATGTTTACAATGTTTCTACTTAGGCACTACAATTATTATATTTTATGGGTGGCTGAGAGACAGCTTCTGGCAAGAAGTGGAGTATCCCAAGCATCTTTATCTTCTATATAATGTCGAACTTTATAATAAGCTTTTTTTATTTAAACGTTTTTTACAGTTAACTTGAATTTGCCCTCTGTGAGCTCAGTTATGTGTTTTGGAATTTTATTGTAAAAACGCACACAATTTCTTAGGAATGACTTATTAGTCTTCGCAAGTCTAAAACTAGGTACAGCTATCCTATTTGTATTTCTGGTATTAAAAGTGTGGTGATCACTATTTAACTTATATTTATGTAATTTTTTACGAACATACATTATATTTTCAAATACATATAAGGAAGGCAACGTAAATATATTGATTTCCTTAAATAAATCTCTCAAAGATTCACGGGGACCCATTTTGTTTATAGCTCGAATAGCACGTTTCTGAAGGATAAAGATGGTCTCTATATCAGCCGCTTAACCCCATAGCAATATCCCATATGACATTACGTTGTGGAAATATGCAAAATACACTAACCGCGCCGTAGAAGCATCTGTTAGCTCTCTTATTTTACGTTCTGCATATGCAGCAGAACTGAGTCTCCCAGACAGGGCATTTATATGAGGATTGTAATTTTGCGTCAATTTTAATGCCTAGGTAGACTATTGCCTTGTCCATTACGAGTTTAACTCCATCAAGCGTAACGTTGGACTCCAAATATTGAACAGTAGGCAAAGAAAACTTCAAACATTTTGTCTTTTTTGAATTCAGAACTAAATTATTAGTTGAGAACCATTTAGAGATACTAGATAGAGCGTTGTTTACTTGAATTAGTGTGCTATCTTTCCTATCTACTTTGAAAATCAGAGATGTGTCATCCGCAAATAAAAAAATATCACAAGGAGATAATATATAGATAAAGAGGCTATAACTGTGTGTACCTCGGAAATCTAGCCAAGTGTAGATAAAGTCTGGTAACCTGTAAGCAATTAATTAATCAAATAGTTTGTTTGCCAAAATACAAAATTACATAAGGTATTAAACTGATGTATCAATTCTTTATATGTCTGTTTGTCTGTCTGTCGTCATCTCGTGACTAACTTTTAAATACGTAACGATTAGGGAGATCAATGATATTATGTTTTATGTTTAATGCTTCTCCAATAACGGTACTGTAGGTATGTTCGTCACGTGGCCGAAACAAACATTTGTACAATTATAATATAAGCCTATCCATGGTTTATGCGTGTGTTCAATGTCTCAAGTTGCAGTAAGATTCAATAAACTCGAAACTATAACCGAATATCTCTCTTATTTCAAAACAAATAGTATGATTTACAATATGTACAATAATAGATTCACAAACAGCAGGACTCCTACCGCAGGCACTGCTCGCTAATATCCGACCGGCCATATTCATAAACTGTAGCAGGAAACCATTAGACTAGCGACCATGAATACAAACGCACGTTCTTGTGCCAGTAAGTTCCAGTTACCTCACAATAGTAACTACATGCACGGCGGGCGGCGGCTACACTTGGTTCAACTGTTTTGTCATTTTGCATTAACTATGTAAATTTCTAACGCTTTCAATTCACTCCACTTTCAAAATTAGTATTCATATCCATATAGGTATGAACTACCATCCTGTATAAACAGGTCACAATGAGAATATGTTATTTAAGAAATCACAAAATTACCACACATATATCCGCATCAGCACATACACTTTTGTTACGCGGCTCGGATATTGACGGCCGTGGTTTCCGGTGCACTAAAGTGAAGCCTCTTCCAATAAATCTATGGCCCATTACTTGAACTACATCATAATGTAAAAGCACTTTCCAGCTTCAAGCAGTAGTATCTAATGGTGTGTTGTTATGACTGTTGTTTTAGAGAGCTCGTCGCCAGAGCCAGGTAATTACTACTCACAAAATTATATCTCCCTAACAATAAGTTTATAATAGTACATTACGTTCTTATAAAGCCAGTTCATAAAGAGGTACAAAGAATAAAAGACACTTAAAATTTTAATAAACTATTTGTTGAAGGAAATCTGAACGGAATGCTTAATAAAAAGTAAGTTATATTTTTTATAAGTAAATATTTAGTTTTTATTTCTGTCTGCTAATTAATATAAATTATTCCAGTAACATGTTCTTCTTTGTATAAACTTTACGTACATTTTGTTCTGCCTCGGCTAAAGAACACTTTGCATATTAATTGAACATTGTAAAGCGTAATGAATGTATAACTAACTTAACAAGCGGTATTCCGGCGCCGACGTCAAGCTCCCAGCTCTCGGCCCGTGTGTTCACAACTCACTCGCTCTCAGTATACTGGAATGAAATTGCGGCAGATAGTCATTATTTCAGTCATTACTGCCAACACAAACAACCTTAAGCGAGATCCTATAAGCATAATTACTTCAAATATGTTGCAAATAATTTTAGGCTGTTTGTTAATCAATCATGCAATAGCAGCTGAACGGAATAAACTGGTAGTGGAGATGGTTTATACCCGGCACTAATACATTATGTGTCAAGGCTTCACCACACGAAGCTTTAACTATAACTTTCTGTTTTACAGCAAATACTCTATTATACAACAGTTTTAGTGCTTTTTATAGTTTGACTCGTTTTTGTCTACGAAGCGTAGCGCTGCTACAGCGTAGTCACGGCGTAGCTGAGAAGATCATTTTTTTTGTTTAACGATAAGATGGAAAACAATTAGACACACGATGCTCTACTTTTAACTGCTCTACTTTTTCATGAGAGTTGCAGCTTTAGGCTTCAAAAAGCAGCTTTACTGCGCTCGTCATCTCACTCGTAGTATGATCCCCCTCCCCCTCCCAACTGGTACCTACATAATCTGACAAACTAAAACTCTTGGAAGTCAAACGGTATTGCTTGCACACTATTACTTTGAGCCAGACTATACAGCCCTGCAGAGACTTAAAGTCATCTGTAAAAACCTGGTATAAGCAAATTAATGTGTACGTGTATGATACATTTTTAATCAAACATGTTATTGTATAACTTTCTTTCCTAACGTGAAATAAATTACTTTAAGGTAAACCACCTTAAAAAAATAAACCGAAATCGATAATGATCTTGATAAATAGTTTTTGATGAGGAAGAGATCTAACGAGCAACAATAAATTCGACAGTACAGTGATTTATGTAATCGTACATTGTTGAAACAAATGCTTAGATACCGTTTCAGTAAACATATCGTGCTAGCTTAACTTAATAACCATTTCGTGAGACTTCTGTTTTGATTTTATTAAATTCATCATTTCATCAATTTTTATTGCAATCCGTACCACGTAATATCCAACACATACCCTAAGTAACAACATTCGTCAGAGTACAATAAGAACTAAGTAAGTCTCATTTTATTATTTTCATGAAATGTCCTCGTTTATTCAGCAACTCCAGAATACTAGTAATTATTACTATAATTCTCTAAATACAGTTCATCATTCATTCATTAAGTTTCAACTCCTCAATCAAATTCAATTACACAATACCTATTGTAGAATCATGATATTGTATGACAAGACGCAACTGCATTGTACAATAGAGTAATAGAGACACTGAGGTTACTTTTCTACAAATCAATACTAATGTGAATTAGAGCTGAAAATACATATGGTGGAGATAAGGCTTGACTATTAATAACAAATTTTAACGAAAAGTTGCTAAAACAATTTAAAGTTTAAGGACGATCCCTCGACTGGGGAGGAATTAATAAAGCTAATATGTAATAAAATAGTAACCACACCGACCCTCCAATCGTTTAGAAAACTTCCGCAACTGGACGCGGGTCTCGAGGGGTGCGGAAATAAGAATGTTGTGGGCAGGGTTGATTGTGATTTACTGCAATTACACTTCATAACAATCCTCCTGTAAGCGACAAAGGGCGCCATAAGGACTAATGCCAATGAAATTAATGATATTAACAATATAATTAACGTCTCTATATTAGAATCACTGAGACTGACGAACTAAATAAATTGACCACTTTGCGAAACAGTTTAATACAGAGAAACTGGCGAATTTACGACACTGACAAAATAAAGAAACTGACTATTTTGCATAACCTAGCACAGAAACCGTTGAATTAGCGGTACTAACGAATAAGGCATCTGACCAGTGACACGACCAAATTGACGTTTCTGATAGTAACCCTGCCTTCGGATTGCAGAGTTCCAGGTTATACCAGCATAATACTTGTGTAATCATCTAAATCTCCGGTCTTGGATATTGTAATGTGTTGTTGTGTGTAACTCTGCCTCCTGCGACACATGGAGTCCTTGTGCGGGAGTGTGAAACGTTATAACGTTATTTATTACTTTAATCACAATTTAATTATGTTCAATTGATCTATGTTGCAACAAACAACAGGACAAAGGGACATGGCCTTTGTACTGGCAACAAAAGGGCAGACATACTAGCTAAAGAAGGAGCCAAAAAGCAGGGTAGCTCTGAGGAAATGGAACTCTGCAGACCCTCAGCAATGGAAGTGCGGAATCTCCTGAGTCGCTACACAGAAATAAAACACCAAAACTATTGGGATGACAGGAAGGACTGTAAACATGCGAAATCCATGTTTCCAATCCTAAACAAAAATACTACGAACAAATTACTAGGATTACAACGTCAAGACCTTTGCCTAATGGTGGGCATCATCACTGGTCACTGTAATCTAAATTACCAGTTGCACAAGATTGGAGCTACGGACAGCCCACTATGTAGAGGCTGTCTGCAGAAAGACGAGACTGTGGAGCATGTGCTGCTGCACTGCAGGGCTACGGAAGATATTAGAGTAAAAACAGGACTACTGGAGGTCCACTCCAGAACGCAAGATGCATCAACAGCATCATCGACGTTTGTTACAACATCTCAATCTACACTGGAGCAGTTGTGCCAGCGACCCAAGGCCATACTCCGCTATGTGAAGGAGTTAGGCTGGCTTGAGTAAATGCTGGCAGGGAGGAATGCACAAAACACCCCAAGCGGGACGTCAGTGCAGGCCTCATCGCCCCCAAAACGAATAAGATCTATGTTGCACTTGAAATCACTATGACCGCCGCAACCCCAAGCAGGAGAATCACTGACGGCTTAAACACCGCACAAGGTTTGAAGCTAAAACTGTGACACCGAATAAAAACCAATATAACGAATAAAAAGCTCTATTTTCTTGGTTGTAAATGTTGAAATTCCTTGCAAGAATTAAAAACCTTTACCGTAATAGTTGCTCTTGACCCACATCGGCACACTGTACTCTGGAACGAGCCACTTCTTGGTACCACTTGCGGACGGCGATCATTAAATTTTACTTGTTTTTTTCTTGTTTTTAACAGCGTTTCTGTAAAAAACATTTACTTAACGTCCTCATTGTGCTTGTTACATTTATTAAATTAAGTTATTAATAACAGGAAGAGGAACGAGCTTGATAGTGAACACCGCGCTTTAGATTATGATTGATATTGTTGTTTCGTTTATAATACTTCGTAGTGATATAACAGTAGTTTATGAAACTGTTGCATGCGGGATATTGGAACACCAGTGTGTGTTTAAAACTGAGTCAAAGTCAAAATCATTTATTCAATTTAGGCATCAAAGACGCACTTATAAACGTCAATTTTTCATTTTAATTTACTTTAAAGACTACCGCCGCGTTCCAAAATATATAGAACCTACCGAGAAGAAGCTGCAGGAAACTCGGGGCCATTCTTTTTATATAGATGTTTTTACTTAAGTACTACAAATATTAGCTCCAGTGTGTTGCCTTACAAAAGAGAACATAATAATGGTATCAGTAGGGCAAGACACGCTACACTTTGACATCTTAGTACACGAGTAGAAAGATCCTGGAGTCATCAGTCCCAAGCTGTTTTATCCTACAAGTAATCCGAAATTTTGTAATAACCTTTTTGACATAGTTTAGTTTTAATAGTAATTTTAAACTTATTAATAGGCAAATCTCGGATAACATTAGGAATTTTATTATAGAATCGTAAACATTGTCCCATAAAAGAATGACTTATTCTGTGGAGATGCGTTACATGTACGGATAGCTTGTGCTTATTTCGCGTGTTGATAGAATGAGCATCACTCCTTTTATCAAAACTGCTAATGTTTTTTTTTTACATACATTAGATTTTCATAGATAAACTGAGAGACAACAGTTAGAATGTTTATGTCTTTAAACTTCTGTCTAAGGGAAACTCTGGGAGCTAAACTGTAGATCGCTCGTATAGCCCTTTTTTGCAGTATAAAAATAGAATAAATATCTGCAGAACATCCCCAGAGCCTGTTTTGAATAGTATCTATCGGATGAGTTTTTCAATACCTTGTTATAAGCAGTTGACACACTACTATATCTACATTTAATATTGGTACAGAAGGAACCTATAGACCCTATAACCTATAAGACCAAAGATAGAAGAGCAAGACAATGAAATAGTTTATTGCTTGTAATAGTATTTGATCAATGAACTATAGTTTAATTCGTCTTTGCCGCGCGATTGATGATATAATATATATTCTACAAGCAGGTGTAACTGCTTAAAAAATCATATAATGCCAAAAAACGATATTTGGCTGCGACTGTAAATCACTATTACCTACATAATTTAAGGTTATATAAATGACAGTGCTGAACGGTTACTGCCGTATTTTACAGTTTATGATGCTTAGTAGATCTCTTCCTTATCGGGGTCTATTTATCAAGGTCTTTTATGGATTTAGGAGCGCTTTATGTTGAATTCCTATAGATGGTTTACCGTATAATCGTTCGAACACCGTTTTCACAAAGGGCAGGTAAACATTGACATGTTTACTTTAAAATTATTCATATGCATACACATAACTTTTTAATACCAGGGTTTAAGGAAATATAATAATGCAATGGTACTTTGTATTTTATCGAGTGCATCAAGTGGTATTTGAAGTGTTAGGTTATATTTTAATGTGAAACAGTGGAGCCTGCATCTGAAGGCTGAGATGAAACAAGTTAAACCATGTGTTTGTAGAAGTAACCAGCTACTGGGTTATAGTGATCCTGCTCGAAAGACTACTTCACACTATCTAATAAAATGTTGTATTTATATAGCACCAAATGTTCAGTGATCCTTCAAGTCAACGGACACAGAAACCCCTAAAAGCTGGATTTTATAAATTACAATTATTTAGTTTCGATCGAACTAGTAAATGCAAAAAAAAATAGCTTTCCCTAACTATATGTATATATGCTTAACGCTGTTCACAGTGTTAAAACGCGAAGCTCGCGCTGCCAAAATTCATGGCAGTACATATTTGCATGTCGTGCTGATGTGGTCTCCCTCCTCGCCTCTCACTTTTTTCTCTCATTCATTTATTGATGATCTACGAAAATGCGTGGCGTGAGAATTTGATGATGTGAATCCAGCCTCCTTACTGCCTGCCGGTGGACATCAATGGTGTTACGAATTAGTTTAATTAATCTTATGTATGTGTTTAGCAGCATGTGTCCAGAATAAGGTGCGGTTTTTGAGAGTAAATTTTATGAATTTGGATTTAAAATGTATCAACGTTTATCCATTTCCCTCTTCAACTTAATGTTTTTAAAAATCAATGATCTGCTGTTACTCTTTCTGTAAATATATAATACAACGAGCATCTGAATATGTAAACCTGGAAACGATGAAAATTTCAATACGTTTAACTCGTATATTCCTCATTTTTAAAATAATTTACTAACACAGACGATAGTCAAAATGGTATGTTATTACGAAAAATGTATATTTTGCAAAAAAAAATTATTAATATAAAAAAAAACATTTTTAATTAAAACACGCACTATTACTAGTAATAGCAACTAACTAAAATGCGTTGTTGAATAGCTAGATAAAACATCCTTAACCCTAGCTCACTAACTTTAATTTCGAGTAACGTTATTACTAACCATTCGTAAATTTTACGACAGATTGAAACACCAATATTTATTTAATCAACTTTAATTATGACACAAAAGGAACTTAATAATCAGTCTTAGTTTTCTCTTAATCAAATAATATCAGCTGTTTTAGAAATATTCTACATTGAACAATGGTTACACATAGAAACAATATGCTCCCTGCAAATCGCTTTTTTGCAGCCCTTGCAGAAGTTTGTGGTCATACGTTTTTTTGCAGGACAGTAGCTGCAAGTTTTGCGAGTTCTAGGAACGTCTTGACTAGGACCTTCCTGAGGGTCATCAATTTTCAAGATCTCCGCGATGCCCTGCTTCAAATTTCGTTGCAAAGTTATCGTCTGAAATCTCTCTTGCAGCCAAGGCTTCATCAGTTCGTCCGCCATTTCTAACGCAAAAGGCCTCCTTTTCATGGTTTTTTTTCCATTTCGGATCGCATTAGATACGTGGATAACATATGCGTTCACTATTGACAGATTTAGGATGTCGTAAAACAAGCACAGTGGCCATCGATTGGTCTTACGGCTGGTACTCATGATCATTGAAAACTTTTAGTCATTTCTAAAGTATAGTAATTATTACGTCTTATTATAACATTAAAATAATATGTTCATTAGTAATTATTGAAAATAATTGACAAATAATATAGGTTAGGACAAATAGGTTAGGTTGGCAAACGAGCAAGCGGCTCACCTGATGGTAAGTGATACCGTCGCACACGGACATCCGCAATACCAGAGGTCTTGAAGGTACGTTGCTGGCCTCTGAGGAAGGATACATGAGGCAT
This sequence comes from Selenia dentaria, assembly GCA_917880725.1. Taxonomy (NCBI): domain Eukaryota; kingdom Metazoa; phylum Arthropoda; class Insecta; order Lepidoptera; family Geometridae; genus Selenia; species Selenia dentaria. The sequence goes on from OU862887.1 coordinate 3,509,310, forward strand.
TATCTTGAACTTAGTGATTTGGCTGCCGTGACTAGCAATTACTATGTTAAATGTGTGTTCAGTGTTCAGCACCAAATTATTTAATTCCAGGTTCCACGCGCTAAGGAATACGAAGTTTTTTACAAGGTGCTACAGAAAATACAAAGCATTACAGTTTAAAAATACAAAATATAATCTGCAATCCATAAAATTCATATAAAACCAAAAAAGTAGTATATCAAAAATAGATATTACAATTTACTAAAATATAGAAAAATGTATAACTTACCACCACTGGGGTGGCCACAACAATGTTTTTAAATGAAACAAAAAACTCCTTAGAATATCTATCTCGTGCTCCGACCGCAATTGGTTGGATTGGCTCCTTAGCTGAGCCACAAAGAGCATTAGCTGTGAGTCGTGAAGCGTAGCCACGGATACATTTCAATGTTAAATTATTATACAGAATCACATTGAAGAAATAAACGACTGTTAAAAACAAACGTCCATACTACGTTTGTTCATTTATTTTCCGCCCTTCGATATTTATTTAATTTCGGTATTTATGTGTCGATGGAAAAATCCAAATGGAACGTTATCTTCGAATACAAACCGAAGGTCACGTCAGTGCGCGAGTCAGACTCGTACAGAACGTGGAATAAAACTCAACGTCCAATAAATAGAATGAGTATCTCATTAGATAATAAGGCTATGTTTCTGTAATCGCTAAAGCTCTTCACTCCATTGTACAGCATAAAGTACTTCGGTATAAAGCAATTTACAACTTGCTGTGTGTAAGTTAGCGAGTGACGCCGATCGAACTAAGTCGTCTGTCAGCCCTGAATGCTAACCAGAGGGCATTGTGCAAGTTCCTTACACTGAACCCGCCTAACAGCTTCTCAAGCATTCAGAAGTCAAACTTGGATCTTGTTTTGTAATGTTTGATGTATAGGAACCCTTTTACCTGCTATGAAAACCAAACAATCCTAAATAACAAATATACTCGTATATATTTAATTAGAGATATTGATTTAATTGCACTTGACACAAACGTACTTTATCAATCTAACTTTGAATTTTTGGCTCCAAATTCCATTCCATATTTTTCATGACATCAAACTAAAGTCATTAATTAAGTTAACTGCTGTCACGTGAGGCAACCAACAAATCACACGCTAGCGGCGCGCGCGCCTACATCCGACCACCGCGTTGGCTCGCAGCCAGATGGGTGATGTTTCGGTTGAAGACTCCGCAAATAAACAACCCGTGGAAGGTACGATCCGGCACTGTCAATAAAACTCGCCTAAATTGTATGTATAAGACCCTACTTGTTTTGAGGTTGCAAATCCAACAGAATGCTGCGTATAGCATTGTTTATTTGCAAGAGTATGTTACTTTTTATGTTACTGTTGTGTGAATAAATACATGTTCAAACAGGGTTACCAGGAAACGTAGTGTAATTATTTAGGGCTAATACAATGAGCGGCGGTGATAGTGATTTGTGCATGTAAAAGGGCCAGGAATGGCATTAGGAGCAATAAAGAGCTACAAATACGAGTAGCTAACGCAATCTAAAGAAGATCTTTGAAATTAAGTCCACTTGATAATTGGCTTGGAAATTGACTTGATTGCCAGACTTTTTCATAGATCAGAGATTTCATAGTTTTAATATGTAGACACTAAGACAATATCGTTCTGGTCCGCCTGGTCAATATAGTTACATACGTCTGATATAGCTATATATAAATAGCTACTACAATAATTAATACATAATTAAGTATTCACGTAATCTTGATTTCTCCGTTTAGATATATTGCTTCATATTAACTTAAATTAGAACTAAAAATAGATTCGTTAATAAAAAGGCTTAACTTGTATCATACAACGTTTCACGCGACTGCAAGGTGAGGGTTTTGTTAACAGTTTAGATATGAATATTAATGTAGATTCTTAGGGTCGTCGTACAGCCCAATAGCCTTGATGAATGTGGTTTTTGAAAAATGAGGTATCGTTGAATTCATATTCTACGCGAGTGACTTACAGCAGCCCAATGTAGGTCCCACCACACGCATATGCTTTAGTAAGCGTTTGCTTGTGACATTGGACACAGTTCATTTATCAATCACTGTGGCAGCTGATGTCGCGTGGCTTTGGACAGGCTAACCTCGGACATTTTTACATTACATTACATTTTTTACATTCCTCTCTTCTGCGGGGTTTATAAATGAATGTTTATTCATTAAAAACTTACTTTGTTGCAATGCTATTTGAACAAATGTGTAATTCAGATAAACGATAATTATGTATTACGTTTATTATTATTTATGCATGTTGATTTTGATTATTATTACAGTACGCATGCAACTGTACCGTAATATCAAGAACTCACTATAAATACAATACATGGTAAATATCCCGTTCCTAACGTTAATAGTGACCATGTCAGTTTAAGAAGATAATTATTACAATAATTATTTTTATTACATAAACAAAGTTACGTTAAGTTAAAAAGTATACCGAAGATATCCCGGACATCAGCCTGTACGAGATTAGAATGGCCTTGAAACAGCTTAAGAACAACAAGGTGCCTGGTGACGACGGTATCACATCTGAGCTTCTGAGAGTGGGTGGAACACCGGTACTTAAAGTCCTTCAGAAGCTCTTTAATACCGTCTTACTCGAAAGTTCAACGCCAGAAGCATGGAACAAAAGCGTGGTGGTGCTGTTCTTTAAGAAAGGTGACAACACTTTACTTAAAAATTACAGACCCATCTCGCTTTTGAGCCATGTTTATAAGCTGTTTTCGAAGGTCATAACGAACCGTCTCAGTCGCAGGTTTGATGAATTCCAGCCTCCGGAACAAGCCGGTTTCCGAAAAGGCTATAGTACCATAGACCACATCCACACGCTACGGCAAGTTATACAGAAGACCGAAGAGTATAACTTGCCTCTTTGTCTAGCGTTTGTGGACTATGAGAAAGCCTTTGATTCGATCGAGACGTGGGCAGTGCTTGAGTCTCTCCAGCGGTGCCGTATTGACTATCGGTATATTGAAGTGCTGAAGTGTTTGTACAAAAACGCCTACATGTCAGTCCGAGTACAGGAGCAGAGTTCGAAGGCAATTCCATTGCAAAGAGGCGTGAGACAGGGAGACGTTATATCTCCGAAACTGTTCACCGCTACATTGGAAGACGCCTTCAAGCTTCTGGAATGGCAAGGACTTGGCATCAATATTAACGGCGAATACATCACTCACCTTCGATTTGCCGACGATATTGTAGTCATGGCAGAATCCATGGAAGACCTCAGTACAATGCTCGAAGGCCTCCATCGAGTTTCCCAACGGGTAGGTAGGTCTTAAGATGAACATGGACAAGACGAAAATTATGTCTAATGCACATGTTGTACCTACCCCAATATCAGTTGGGAACTCAGTTCTTGAAGTTGTTGACGAGTACATCTACCTGGGACAGACAGTCAAACTAGGCAGGTCCAACTTCGCGAAAGAGGTCAATCGTCGAATCCAACTCGGCTGGGCAGCGTTCCGGAAACTTCGCGAAGTCTTCTCGTCAAAAATACCTCAGTGCCTCAAGACAAGAGTCTTCGACCAATGATGACTTATGGCACTGAAACGTGGTCTCTTACTATGGGCCTCATAGAAAAGCTCAAAGTCGCACAACGAGCTATGGAGAGGGCTATGCTCGGGGTTTCTCTACGTGATCGAATCAGAAATGAGGAGATCCGTAGAAGAACGAAAGTCACCGACATAGCCCAGAAGATTAGCCAGTTGAAGTGGCAGTGGGCAGGGCACATAGCACGCAGAACAGATGGCCGATGGGGCCGAAAGGTTCTGGAGTGGAGACCACGGACCGGCAAGCGCAGCGTAGGTCGTTCACCGACACGGTGGACAGACGACCTGAGGAAGGTCGCAGGACGACGTTGGATGCAGGCCGCTTCCAACCGGTCCTTTTGGAAAATTATGGGAGAGGCCTATGTTCAGCAGTGGACGTCCTACGGCTGAGATGATGATGATGAAACAAAGTTTATGATGAGTATGGAATCAGAACCATGAAGTCTTATTTCATAAATAAATAATAAAACAACGCCAAAATTCTTCTGTACATGAACAGCTTCACAATATCTTGCACTTGTTCTTAGTGTTCCTTATTACTTATTATTACTTCGAGAAATAAGGAAGTTATTGTAAGGACTTGTTACTTAATAACATATGCTCATAATTGTTACCAAATGTTCAAACACTATGAAAGATATTACGGCCTACGACTACAGGATGATATATGTTGTAGTCGTTTTGATTGTTCTGGCTGTACTGTCGCGTGCTTTACAAAACATTCCCAAGCGCGTGTATGTCCGCGCTAATGTAGGGGTTTACGAATACTGCGAGTGGTTTTACGTTACTCATTTAACGTGGTTGTATCAGACGCCGTACTACGAACAATTTATGAAACAGTATTCGTATCACAAACGTAAGCCGTTCAAAAACTTGCCACGCTTTGTCGTACAAACTTTACCGTTTATCTGTGCCACAGTAGTACGAGTACTAAAAGCACTAGAATAGAAACCTGGTTTTCTATTTTTTGCCGCGCTAATTGCTCTCGTGACCTGTTTTGAGTTTAGCAACACGTAATTAGTATTTAACGAAAATTCTGGATAAATTGGGTCGTTCTTGTCTGGGTCAATCTTGGCTCAATGAAAGTAAAAAAAAATAGGGTCATTAATGTCCGAGCTATTGAACTGTAAACATCACCACGTCTAAGCTCCATGAGAGGGAGACTACATTAAAAAAAATATCTCTAGTTTGAATATCCTAGGCTCAGAACATTCCAGCAGCCCCTCGTAGGTTAAACTAGTGACAGAGATGTTAAATTAATCTCTGAGCTAGGCCTTAATCAGAAATCAATACACGATGAAAGGTTTGATTTCAAATGTAATCCTGAGGAATATTTTAGACACTCTGTTTAATATTCATTTATGTGAATGCTCAACGAGTTTTTGATTTTGTTTTTCTTTACAGATAACTTTATAAAACACTCTGTTTTAAAATGTTCCCAATTTTTTACTCAAAGCCTAAAGTTTCTTTAGAAATATTCAATAATAATATATATATAATCAAATAATCGAAAACTCACAGAAAATATACATGGTAACTATCCCGTTGATAATTTGAATATTTCTAATGTTTGTGACCATGATAGTTTAAAAACTTATGTAAAGTTTCTTTGTATTTTTTTATTAATAAAGATGATGAGAATTGCATGCAAATAAAAAAACTTCATTACAAGGTTTATTAGACACTTGTAAGAGCCGGGAATCAAACCCGCCAAATGTAGCAAATATACTTTTTGTGATGTGTTAAGGTGCCTCTCCATGCCTCCCGCAACACAGGGAGTCTCAATGCAGTGTGTGAACATTTGTGATATTTGTATCATCAAAAATGCGCCATTACTAGTTTATTTCGCTACTTACTAACACATCGCTACAGTTAGAAGAATGTTGGGTAGTAAATAAGGGTTGGCATTAGAATAGCCCAACACGAATTTGGTGATTTTAAGAGTTGGATCTTATAGATAATAATTTTCTCTACGCTTTGGTATCAATTTTAGAGCGAGGAAATGTCTAGTTTTCTAGAAAAACTAATTTCAATTTCAGATTTTTGATTCGACGATTCTCTATAAATGCGTGTAACGAAACGACTTGGTGCAATGAAAATGGTATTAAAATAAATATTTTAATTATTTGAACTATTATTTTATTGCTAATTTAATTTACAATACTTAATTACATAGTTTATAATACTTGACATCGATTTTATTAAATTAGCTTCTGTTGCAAATACTTTTTTTAAAGAATGGAACGTATGACCGCCATTTTATTTTCCATAGACGATCGACTACGCCGCCCGCGCCGCGCATTCCGTTCCTCTTCGAGTTACGTGAATGTGCTCTGTTCGCTCTCCGTGTTTTTCATTGTTTTGGCGTGGTATTTTGTGTTAATTTTTCGACGACTTTTGCCTGCTCTCTGGACTCCGATTTCTTCTTCAACTACGACTTTTGCCTGCTTTCTGGACTCCGATTTCTGTTGAACCACGACTCTTGCCTGCTTTCTGGACTCCGATTTCTGCTTGAACCACGACTTTTGCCTGCTTACTGGACTCCGATTTCTGCACGATTGATCTGCCTAGCGACATGGCTAATATTCCATCAGCAGATGAACCAACGGCTTCCACAAGCCGTGAAGATGCAGTACCAGTAGCTTCTACCAGTAGAGGTGAGTTAACTATTCATTTATTGTAATCTAAATTATTTCGCTTGATAAACCACAAAATATGTTAATCAAATGCTTGTTTTTCATTTTAGATGATTTTGAAGAAGAACCCGCATTTAAAAGGCGGAAATACGTGGGTGAAGTTTTACAAACGTGGAATATTGTAAAGCTGGCGCGTATGTTAAGTACACATGAACAAGGACTGGTTTTTGCCGAAGAGCAAGGCTTAATCTTGAAAACTAAGAAGTGTAGAATACACAAAAATCCCATGAAACTTGTTTTCAAGAACGACAAAACTATGGGCACATTTGTGTGCAGCAAGGGTTCCTGTCATAATAAAACTAGAGTATCTAGAGCCCAAGGAACATGGTTTGAGAACGTAAAACTAAAATTGGGACACATTTATTATTTAATGTACTGTTTTGCATACAACTACTCGCATGACATGGTAATACACGAAGATATATTTAGAGAAGAACATTGTTTGTCCCGGCCAACCATAAGCGATTGGTATAACTACTGCCGGGAAGTTGTGGTAATTTACCAACTGGAGAAACAAGAAGTCCGGGGCAAAATAGGAGGCCCTGGAAAAATTGTGCAAGTAGACGAAAGCAAATTTGGGAAGAGGAAATTTAATAAAGGTATTTATATAAGGCATTAATCAATTTCATTATTTTATACTTGTATTTTCAATTTAATAACTGTTTTTTAATTTTTTTCAGGGAGACACATTGAGGGACATTGGGTCCTTGGCCTCATAGAAGATGGTTCAGAGGACTTGCGGTTGGAGGTGTGCCCGGACAACATTAGGTCTGCAGAGGTGCTAATTCCCCTAATTCAAAAACATGTAGAGCCGGGCACAACCATCCATACTGACTGCTGGAGGGCTTATGATTGCCTAAGCCAACATGGATATATTCATAAAAAAGTCAACCACAGTGACCCTGACAGTCCATTTATAGCCGAGGATGGGACACATACTCAACGAATTGAGTCTCAATGGCGGGTGGTTAAAAGATTCTTCTACAAGAATAATTACAACCACCCGGGCAATTTTGCAGACTCAATTGTTGAGTATTTATGGAGGAGATCTGTGGAGGCCAGTAAGAAGGATAAGTTTTTCGAACTGATAAAAGCTGTGCAATATGTATACAAAATATAAGTTAAATACTTTCTAAATTTTGTTTTATTTTTGTCCTAGTTTTGCACCTATATGATTTATTTCTAATGTAATTCAAAATAGCTGTGACCATCAGGGCTAGCACTCTTATTCGAGTCAAGGGCACTCTAACTTGAGTTGGTTAGGTTCAAAATAAGAGACAGAGCCGACACAGAGCACCCCGACTCCACCTAGTCTTGTGGCTGACACCCCTAGATTGTATATAAAAAGTGCGGGAAGCTCTAGCGGTCGCCCCTGAGTGTCACTTCGCCAAACTCGGTCTTCGCTTCGCTACGGAGGTCGCCGGCTCGCTTCGCTCGCCACCTCCCCCCGTCGCTCCGCTCAACCTCGTCTGGCTCGCTCCTCTCAGGACCTCCCTTGAGCTTCTGGCGGGAGCCCACCCAGAGTCAAACATAGAACACACCAAAATAGTCAGTACTCCATGTCCAATCCATTCATATTTGTAAGTAAATATAGTTAAATTCAATATATAAACGTTATAAATTTGAGGTTAAGTTCAAAGAAAATTCAAAGTAGTTTTTCGCAAAAACTAGGCATTTCCTCGCCACGAGAGTAGTGTCGGAGGACATCCCCCTCCCCCCTCCCTCCCCCCTCCCCCTCCCCCCCTTAAATTCGTGTTGGCCTATTCTAATGCAATGCCGTAAATAAAACTCTCTATAGTTTATTTGGATATTTATGTATCTATCTGTGTTGCTTGTTAAATCCGTCATAAAGTTTTAGTTATTTACTCAGCTTGAATGTGAGCTTGTTTGTAGGAGAATGAAAAGGAATTGTTTAAGTCCCGCGTTTCCAAAGTTGGTAAACTATCATATTTCATTAAATATGAGTACACACCAGCTACAAGATTAATAAGGCTATAACAGAAGTACTATCTGCCAATAAAGTGCTGATTCAGTAACTGAACTCTCCGTACCGTCGATTACACGAAGTTTGAAGCAGAACTTACAAACATCCGTATAAGCACAAAATTCTAAACTCGGTTAATATATGGGAACTTACGAATGTCGGTTTCACATAAATCTTCAACATTCTGAAACAAACAAATAACAAGCTTCCTTCAAAACAATGTCTATCATGTTCGAAGGCAAACACTCTTCTTCATGTAAAAGTCAATACAATTGCCTGAATTTACGTAATGGTTATACCTAAGATTAGACCTTTAAACGACGGTATCATATCTGAGCTTCTGAAAGCGGGTGGAACACCGGTACTTAAAGTCCTTCAGAAGCTCTTTAATACCGTCTTACTCGAAGGTTCAACGCCAGAAGCATGGAACAAAAGCGTGGTGGTGCTGTTCTTCAAGAAAGGTGACAACACTTTACTTAAAAATTACAGACCCATCTCGCAAAAGCGGATGGAAGCTTATAAACATGGCTCAAAAGAGCCATGTTTATAAGCTGTTTTCGAAGGTCAGGTTCGAACCGTCTCAGTCGCAGGTTTGATGAATTCCAGCCTCCGGAACAAGCCGGTTTCCGAAAAGGCTATAGTACCATAGACCACATCCACACGCTACGGCAAGTTATACAGAAGACCGAAGAGTATAACTTGCCTCTTTGTTTAGCGTTTCTAGACTATAAGAAAGCTTTTAATTCGATCGAGACGTGGGCAGTGCTTGAGTCTCTCCAGCGGTGTCGTATTGACTATCGGTATATTGAAGTGCTGAAGTGTTTGTCCAAAAACGCCTACATGTCAGTCCGAGTACAAGAGCAGAGTTCGAAGGCAATTCAATTGCAAAGAGGCGTGAGACATGGAGACGTGATATCTCCGAAACTGTTCACCGCTACATTGGAAGACGCCTTCAAGCTTCTGGAATGGCAAGGACTTGGCATTAATATTAACGGCGAATACATCACTCACCTTCGATTTGCCGACGATATTGTAGTCATGGCAGAATCCATGGAAGACCTCAGTACAATGCTCGAAGGCCTCCATCGAGTTCCCCAACGGGTAGGTCTTAATATGAACATGGATAAGACGAAAATTATGTCTAATGCACATGTTGTACCTACCCCAATATCAATTAGGAACTCAGTTCTCGAAGTTGTTGACGAGTACATCTACCTGGGACAGACAGTCAAACTAGACAGGTCCAACTTCGAGAAAGAGGTCATTCGTCGAATCCAACTCGGCTGGGCAGCGTTCCGGAAACTTCGCGAAGTCTTCTCGTCAAAAATACCTCAGTGCCTCAAGACAAGAGTCTTCGACCAATGTGTGTTACCAGTGATGACTTATGGCACTGAAACGTGGTCTCTTACTATGGGCCTCATAGACAAGCTCAAAGTCGCACAACGAGCTATGGAGAGGGCTATGCTCGGGGTTTCTCTACGTGATCGAATCAGAAATGAGGAGATCCGTAGATGAACGAAAGTCACCGACATAGCCCAGAAGATTAGCCAGTTGAAGTGGCAGTGGGCAGGGCACATAGCACGCAGAACATATGGCCGATGGGGCCGACAGGTTCTGGAGTGGAGACCACGGACCGGCAAGCGCAGCATAGGTCGTCCAACGACGCGGTGGACAGACGACCTGTATAGTTGCATGTAACATCTGTACAGTTGCATCTAGCTTCTGTATAGTTGCATGTAACATCTGTACAGTAGCATCTAGCTTCTGTATAGTTGCATGTAACATCTGTACAGTTGCATCTTGCTTCTGTATAGTTGCATGTAACATCTGTACAGTTGCATCTAGCTTCTGTATAGTTGCATGTTACATCTGTACAGTTGCATATAGCTTCTGTATAGTTGCGTCTTACATCTGTACAGTTACGTATAGCTTCTGTATAGTTGCGTCTTACATCTGTACAGTTGCATCAAGCGCCTGTGCAGTTGCGTCTTTTATTAATAGTTAGAAGGGTTTGATTTTAACGAAATTGATGGGCAAGAAATTTGACGACAAAATGAATTGCAATGGAAAATTTGAACTGTTGCAGTTTCAAATTCTGAATGCCTGAACGATTTTAGGTAAATGTGAAGCTTATCATCAGCCGAGAGAATTGCTCGTCTCATCACCTATTGAAACAAATATTTTCAGTTATCCTCCAAGATATAAGTACGGGCACAAAATAATCAAATGCAGCATTTCATACATTACTTGTTTTAGGAAGTTATTAACACTCTAGGAACAAAGGAAGAAAGAACACTTCTATAGTTTCAATCCAACTAGCAAATGCGAAAAAAACTAGTTTTCCTCTCAGTATTCACAGAGTTAACGCGCAGCGCGTGCTGCCAATATTCATGACGGGGATACTTGCATGTCGCACTGATGTGGACCCCCCTCCCCTCTCGCCCTTTCCTCCTCGTATCATCATTTATTGATGATCTACGAAAATGCATGGAACTGGCGCGAGAATTCAATAATGTGAATTCAGACTTACTACGTGTTTGTTTTGTGGCCTTACTGCCTGCCAGTGAAAATCAATGGTGTTACGAGTTAGTTTTATTATTCGCATGTATGTTCATGTCTAGTAGCATGTTTGTAAAACTGGGTGCGGTTTTTGAAGAAAATGTATTAACTTTTGATTAATAAAGAAAAAAGATATCCGATCCCCCTTTCACCTCCATTTAAAGTTAAATATCTTCTGTAACTCATGTGGTACTGTTGCAGTTAGTCTTTTAACAAACTACTTATATAGGCGTTTTAAAGATCTGAAAATGTAAACCTTGAAAATTTCAATACACTTAACTCAATACGCAATATACGAGTATATTTCTAAGACAGACGATAATCAAAATCGTATGTAATCGTTTTACTAAGAAAAACGTATATTTGAATATGCTATACTCTATTTGTTAAAATACGCTCATAATATCAACTAATTAATATGTCATAAAAACTTCGTAAGAGTTATAATTAAATAGTAAAATCGGCAAACACTCACGTCTCTTATCTAGTCGTTATTACTCCGATCGGTGTTCGGGCAGTACTGATGCTCATCCTCACTTCCTCATGGAGAGCGTGCTCTAACAGCGAGGTCTGCTAGTCGCGCATGAGTGCGTCAGTCAGAGGCATAACGACTAGATGATAGACGTGATTGTTTTCCTGATTTGCCATTTAATAATTAATATGCATTGTTAAAAATCTTGATATAAGATCCAAACAATAACTACATACCGACTCCAAGTGCTGATGTTTTCGTAACACAGTGTGCACGCTCTATCTATCCATAAATTGGTGCAACTAAAACGTTGCCGCTATTAATGTATACTCGACCAGTTTGCACCAGTTAATAACGTGCTACTTTGAAACGTTTGGATAATCTATCAATATAAACATTCCCAAATCATTAATTGTGCACCATTTTTTGAGGGTAAATAACATTCAGGGGCAGTGGGCAGGGCACATAGCACGCAGAACAGATGGCCGATGGGGCCGAAAGGTTCTGGAGTGGAGACCACGGACCGGCAAGAGCAGCGTAGGAGCAAGTAGGTCGTCCACCGACACGGTGGACAGACGACCTGAGGAAGGTCGCAGGACGACGTTGGATGCAGGCCGCTTCCAATCGGTCCTTTTGGAAAATCATGGGGGAGGCCTATGTTCAGCAGTGGACGTTCTACGGCTGAGATGATGATGATGATGATGAACATTCAGGAACTGAACACTATAATTATTTAAATTTTAAATCAAATAAGATGATATAAGATGAAGCATTACCTTGAAGTTTAGTTTTATTTGCTATATATATATATATATGGATCACCAACAGACCGTTACCAGGACATACATTTAATTGATAGTGATAACGCGGTAAGATAAAAATGACTTGTAACAATTGACTAATCTTCAAGAAGTTCCGACGAATGACATGAGAACATTTTTATCAGGATGTTTTGTTATTGAGCAAAAATATAAATTTCAATTTATTATCACAGAGTGAAATTGCTCACATACTCAAGGGTGTCACAAGAATTTTCTTAAATATAACAAGAGTACTCGCAAAACGTATATCAACAGGCAATAGTGTAGGCAGCGCTCGGTGCGGTGGGGACAGAACAGATAACAGTCCGTCTAAGGTGCTGGACCACGATCACAAGATTTAGTGTTGGTCAAGCTCATTACCGAGTTGTGGGAGAGTACGACGCAGAACTGGATAAATTAGAAGCTTCCAAACTGAGCTGCATCTACACTCACTCATACGTAGGTATTTAAGCTCCGGTTTCGCATAAACAATGCAATGAATGTGACCGCTCTGTACTCGGTGACCTACTTAACAACTCGGGCTGGTTACACGAAGGACTTTGCCGCGGGAACCTTTACAACTGACCTTTATGGAAAAAGTGGAGATACTTGTTACTGTCTCCACCTTTTTGCACAGCTTGTAAACATCAAAAGTGATGTTTTACAAATAACTCCTAAAAATAATTTCTTGACAAAAACTATCTCCTCACCTTTTTGGTAATAAAGTCTTTAATGATGAAATTTTTAATACTGGCTGGTGTGAAGATTGCTATTAGGGTTCCGTATCACAAAATGAAAACGGTACCCTTATAGAATCACTTTGTTGTCCGTCTGCATGTGTGTCAAGACCCTTTTCATCAAGAACGCGTAAGGGTATCAAGGAGACATTTATATCAGAGAATTGTGTCTATGGTATCTTTCAGCTTTTAAAAATTAAACTTTCGCGCCTTTCTGCATATTTGGCGATTTCAAAATAGAATAAAAAACTATACTGGTACTTCCCGTTGAATTAGAATATAACTAGAATTATAACATTTGGCAAGAAGTTTAAATGTGTTGCAACGCCAAGAAAGGAAAAAATCTGAAAACTTAAATTATATGTATAAGTAACAAAAAGAAGTGAATTTACTATTTACAAACTTACTATTTGCGGTTAGTGCAATAGCCGAGTCTAGGATTCAACGGCAAACGGTTTGTCCTTTAAACTATTTTGTATTTTTACCCAACTACAACGAATTGAAAAGGAGGGTTGTTTGTTTGACCGGTATGTTGTGTGTGAGTATGTATGTAAGTTAATATGTTCCTTCATCACTTCTAAAATACTTATTATAGTTTGAAAAATTGGATAGCTTTTTTGTCTGTTAGTTATAAGCTGTGTGACGTCGATTAAATTGGATAAGGCGCCCTCTAGGGGGCACGAATTGAAGAATATAAAACTGTTTTCGTCAGTGCCCGTGGCTACTTTCCAGAATGTATTGTTTTGTTACGGTAAGTGCCATCGGTTATCCTCTGAAAGAATATGTACATACACACATCAATAATAGTTTGTTTATTTTGTATAATTGTCACTCACACCGAAACCGAAACCTGCCGCTAACTCACACATTCGCAAGAGCGTTCACATCTGCTTCCAATATCCGGCAATGTGGCGGTTCCAACCAATACTGAGTCATGCACAAGAGGCTTTTCACCTGTTAAGCTGGGTTCCCTTGGGTTTTATTATCCGATTTCCGACAGCAAAGGCAAAATTATTTAACTGCAAATCCCTGACTTGCTTTATATAACTGTAAAGTTCATCTTTTAAAATTTAAAACAATTCACTCTTTACACTTTATTTATTATTTAGCTCGAAGTATCAAGTCGCAGGTAGCTCACCAGTTTTAGTTTATGCGGTCAGTATAGCCGAGTGCTCGTATGTGGTTCGATATAACTACGCTAATGCTCCCTGACATAATCCCGGACGGAGACGGAGGGACACATTGGCTCGGATTAGTTCGACTGGACCCTAGAGTAGCCATAATCAGCTCTGATCCTGCAGCTGCATATAAGACAGCGTTTGGCAATATTACGTTGTTTTGCTAAAACATGGAAATAAACTTTTAAAAATCTTTCGACATCTTAATATTTCCTTCATAAGAATTCTTTGGTAATGTTGCTAATTACGGTAAGATATTCATTGATGTTAAGCACTTAGCTCTAAAACTACGTAAAGTAATTTATTTGTCCATAAACTAATGTTGCCTGTTGTAAAGTAATATCGTTATTATGCAAGGAGCATTTAAGGTTCTTTGGGTTCTCGTACTAGAGGTTTGTGTTTAGATATGAGAATATAATATTGTTACATGGCTCGGTTATTGGGTAAAATGTCGTCTACACTATCTCAGTTGGTAGTGATTCTGCATTCGAAGTGCGAGGTCGCGGGTACGATCCCTGGCTGGGACAAGTATTTGTGTGGTAAGCAGAAATGATGGTCTCATGTGTGTGTTGGATGTTGTGTATGTATCCGTGTCTCCCGCGACACAGGACACCCGAGTGCGAGTGTGTACACGTTAACGTTAATAAAGGGCTACACAGAGCTACGATATCAATACGACACTACTGTTACAAAAGTACTACGAAAGGGTTAGTTTTAATGTAGTTCTTTACGAGTCAGGCGACAGTTGAATATCGTTTTTTTTAATTCTTACTTAATTTCTTGCTCTTTGCGATGAACACAGCGCGGAAACATTTAATATTATTATTTTGAAGGCTTTAACGTTGCAGTCGATCTAGGTCTCGAGGGTACAACAGTTATGTAACGCCGCGCAGAGCTTATTTTCCAAGTGCACCCTGCAACTGGTATGGGCAGGAGTAACTGTTATTATCGAACCTCGACATTATTTGGATGCGATATATCATTTATTACCCGCTTAACGGTTTCATCCGCGTGATGACTCCTGTAACCTGATGATAAAGTAGCCTAAATAACTCCTTAAAATATTAACAATTAGTGAAAATACCATCTAAATCAATCCAGCCGTTTTGTGAAATTGCCGAAAGACATACACAGACAGATAACATTTCTAAAAATTTTTTAAATAATAAGTATCATGTATACATACTGTCATGTGCAATGTAAGTAGCTGTTATTTTGACAGTACAACTATACACAGTATATATAATTATAGACACTTCATTTTTATTTATTTGTACAGACGTGACATTCAATTTAAAAGTACATTTGGCAAAGGTCACGCTTGTGTCAGATCTAATTCGACAACAAACTAACTGACTCACGTGCTTCGTACGTAAAGAACTGAACCGTCAGGCACATTCGTTAGCGTCACTGAGAAGTGTGACCATATAAATGATATTCACAGCAGCTGCTCGTGGAATAAAGTCGACCTGGAAGAATTGGTTAATTTGCAGCAATGTTAGAAGAGCAGTTAGGTATAAAAAATGATTAGATGACAATGATGACATTTTTCTCGCCGCCGTGTCAAGCTGCCAGTGGGATAATTCTACTACTTACGTAATATAGATACTTAGTAACTCGGCTGACTAAATCTTGAGCACTTTGCAGGGTTTCTTTAGCTTTTAAGAAGTGACTGAGCTGCGAAGTATATTTTAACTAATTTAAAACTGAAAAAGTGATCTTTCAACAGCTTTTACAAAGTTAAACAATTTTATAAGATGAACAACAATAAGAATATTTCGAGAGACTTATTGCTCGTTTGATTCGCGTTTTAAGAATATTTCAAGTCACAAGCAACTAACTCACTATGAGGGGGTAAATAAGTATAAATCAAGTTACAGTTTTCAATAAAGGATAGGCTTTATTAAAGTTCAACAAAGACTTCAAGTTGAAAAGGACTTCATTATTGTTGTATAATAGTTTTCAGGAATATTTTGGTGAAGAAGTTCTTTTTAATAACTTATCACAATTTTACAATTTTATCTTGAAAATTAATTGTTCCAATTTTAAAAGCAAAACAAGTACAATTTGTAAAGAAAAACCTTCCATTCTATTCAGTTTTATGAAACAAAAATATCTCAAAAATAATTTTGAGAATTGGATCACCCACTCGAAAGTTGTGAGGTAACAAACAAAAAGCAAAACACAGTGACAAAAAACAGACAGATTGAGCACCTCCTCCTTTTTAGAAGTCGGTAGATAAAATTAAGGTTTAAGTGATTCGAAGCCTCGTATTTCGTTTAGAGTCCAGCCGGCTGATTTAGAAGTTGTTGTCACTCGAGGTTGTAAATCTTTAAATTGTACCGCCTTTTTAATAACTTTCTACAATGTGACGTCACTAAGCAGGCAAGCTCGAGCTTGGTGCGCCAACTTTTCCAGTTCAGACGACGCGCGGGGATTTTCCTAAAGTGCCCACTTACCCAGATGTCACTCTTTGCAATTCTCCAACAACACGTCGCCGTCGTTGGGAATAAAGTATAGAAGACGTGAAGTGTACTCGATGCAGAGCCGCGGCGTAGGTGCTGTGCGTTGATGGAATTTATCTCATATTAGTATTAGCCATAATGTTCATAGTAACAATATGATTATGACGTTCATTTTTAAAGATGTTGCAAAATTTTGTAAAAGTGTTTTTAGTTATCATATCTTAATTTATCAAATAATTCATCATTATCTCAGCTGTAGGTCATCCACTGTTGAACAAACGTCTTCCATATAGATTTCCAGAAGGGCCGGTTGGCCGCCAAACAACAACATAATCGTAACGTACTGAAGTTTTTCTTTATTTTCTTTATGTCCTTACCGTGTCAACAGATTTTATATTAAAGGCGCGTTCCAAATTTGTCGTGACGACAGATAATCAGTATAGTTTTAAGTGTTCGAGGCTTACATATTTAAATGGAGGTGTGCACGTATATGACGACACGACTTCACTGTCGTAGTCATCATAAATGCCGTGAAACGATAAAATGATGGTCGTGATCCATAATAATCATTATAATAGGAACAGCAGAAGACGATACTCGTCCGACGATAAATTAACCGTTACAACATAGTGGGAATGCGCCCTTATACTTCAGCTAGCGGTTGTCCCGATCGAGCCGTCTGAAAAAATATATTTCTGAAATTCATTATTTTTATATAATTTTTTTTCATTATAACATAAAACTTTTTTTTACGGTCAATCTATTTGTGTAGACCAAATTTTAAAACAAGTGGTATGTAGTTCACGTGTAGAAATCAAAGTAAGAAATCAGTGTTTTATTTCCAATTTTTTTTATGTTTTTAAAACAAATGTAGATAATGATAACTATAAAAAATCTAAACTTGTAATATGCAAATCAATTGTTCAAGATTGCCGCAATATTGTTAAATATCCTTGAAATAACGTGACGATATCTTCTAAATATCTGGGTCTGCCCACCAATTGGTAGGGGTGCGCCTTAATAACTTAATGTCTCAGGGTTACTAGCTCATCAGTTCTTCGCAGAGGTTATTACGTAACACCAGGTGGGCCTCGTGCTTGTACAGACCGTACATGTATAACATAAAATTTAGGTTACAGCGAGTCACAAGCAGCTCAACATATAAAACGGTAGGAGTCAAACCGCAACATTGTTCCGAACACAAATGACGACCCTCCTGTACCGCAGCCGCTGCCTCCCGCTATATCACAAGTACTCCCACAGAGGCGGGATGTCATGTCACAGATTACGTAATTATTAAACCTCTAATGTCAACAACATAGGGTCCCTCGTTTGTATACAGGACGTCCCCCGGCTGTGCCACATGGAGGGGAAGTACACATTGACGATAGGACATTTCTCTGAAACAGGACTTCATTTCGTTTTAATGCAGTCACAGATTTTTGAAAAAGATTGCCTCAAACGGGAACCAAACCCACCCGAAATGTATAATATAAAAAACATGTTTTCATGATAACAGTCGAGGGACTTACCATAAGGATTATTTTTTCCTACATAACATACCGTCCTAATTAAAAGGAAGAACATGAAATTTAACATTTTATTTTTAATAGTTACGTTGAACCTTGACTGAAATCAATTTCTTTTTTTAACTTTTGTTCTAACCATAAACAGGATGCCTTGCCATTAATATCCCCCAGCATGAAGTAGCCATACTTATTACCTACTTATACAAAAGGTAGCTGAAGAAAGTAATGCATCCACATCATTCCTTTTCCTACCAATATCCGACCCATCAACTAATTTGACTATTTTCCATTATGATATTCATTTGTTTGATACAATGAACAAATCACTCTTTTTGAATAAATAAATAGATTATTCTTTACAGACAGTACCTAATTGTGTATGAAACCTTGGTTGAGCAGTTTCCTGCAACTATACGATCGTGGAAGAGGGTGTTAGGATAGGTTTTGTAAGAACCTGGTTTCCGTGGGGGGTGTCGGGAGGCTCTGGATCTGATGGGGGCTGGTGACCGTGAGTCCTCAGTGGAGGCGTCCTGCTGTGGACGTCGTGCTGAAAGGGCTGAAGAACTGTTCACTTGTAGTTATAATGTTTATATTGTCTTATGGTTTGTGCACTGGTTTACGCGTAAACACGGGCTGATTTAGGAGGTGGTTTGTGGCCGTGCCGAACACACCCTAAAGGTCACTCTGGGCTGACGCGGGGCTGATATTGGCGGTTGCCATGCGGTCGCGACGCGTAAGCGTAGCGGTATACGTCCGCTAGCTTCGATTCTAAAAAGGTGACTGGGTGCGCTGCTCTTCAGCCGCCTCGCTCCCGTTTACCCCTTGCCCGGCCGACGATCATCTTAACGCGCCGGGGCGGCGGGGTGCGCGCGGGAGGTAAAGTGACGTCACGCTTTCGCGTGAACATATTCCCCACGCGGCAAAGGTGTGGTGTGGTGGTCAATCGACAGTCAGGTGGGCGATCTTGAGTTCCACCGCTCGGGTGACGCCATCCCTTCATGGGTTCGTCTTGTGGCTCATACGCCAGTGTAGAGGCGGTACCTGGTCGTCCACTATCAGTACCAGTTCCCCGACTTGAGGTGGGCTGGATCGGGGAGTCCGTTTGGAGCGGGTTTGGATGGTGTGCAGGTAGGGTTTGTACCAGGATCGCCAAAGGTGTTGGGATAAGGATAGGACGAGCTTGAACCTTTTTGTGTGCAGAAATGGCTCGTCCTCCTACCGAATACTCAGGTAGGGCATTGAGCTGACGTTTTAAAAGGACATGACCCGCGGTGAGTAATTCAAATTCCGCGGGGTCAAAAGAGAGTGGGCTGAGAGGGCGTGCATTGAGCATGGCTGCAATGCGCGCTAAAAGAGCTGAAAGTGTAGGTGCGATATTGTCATTATTGGTTGCAAGAAAGTCTTGTATTTCCCTAAGTTCATTTCTAACGCCTACATAAATTGTACCGCAATTATATCTAAATAGCGTTGTGACTTTGCTGAATACGAGCTGAACAATCACGCGGTCGGCGGGTAATTCAGCCAAGTACGGAGCCTTGGGTTTAGCGCGGAAACGTAAACCATGTATACATTTGTATACATCGCATTACGCGACGAGCTGATAACGTCCAGAATTGCTGGCGTAAGGGTGAGTGCAGAATGTCCACACCTAGCTGACTTAAGGTGTTTGCGACGACAGTTTGTCGTTGTGTTGTGTGTGTGTGCTGAATAATTGTGGGCAGGTAAAATATGTGCTGATTAGCTATGAGCTGAGCTGATATGTGCTGATTCTTTGTGGGCTGAGTGGATATGTGCTGAATGTGCCGTCCTAGTCATTGCCTAGGCGGCGGTGAAGAACGCGAGGTAGTGCGCAGTGGAGTACGACGGGAGTACACCATCTGGCCCGTATTAGGTGAGGGACGGCGCCGTGGTACCTCGCGCTGTTGTACCGGCAATAAGCGCACTGGTGGTGCGTAGTATCGGGTACATACCCGTAGCTTGTGACCCTTTACATTACGCCATGGGTAGCAATGGTTGTCACCATAGTGAGGTTGCGCGTTCGATCCCTGTTTGGGTCTTGGTGCGGAGCTGAAAGGTCGTGAGTTCGAACCCTGCGCATAGCGCGGAGGTTGCGGGTTCGAAACCTGCTGAAGTGGGGGCGAGAAGCGCACGGGTATAGGCGCGTAGCTGAGAGGTTGTGGGTTCGAAACCTGCGTATAGCACAGAGGCTGTGGGTTCGATACCTTCGCAGGTGGGGGCGAGAAGCGCGCGGGTATAGTCGCTGAGCTGAGAGGTTGCAGGTTCGAAACCTGCGCATAGTGCGGTGGCTGCAGGTTCGATACCTGCTGAGCTGATGGTGAGAAGCGCGCAGGTATAGGCGCGGAGCTTAGAGGGTGCAGGTACGAAACCTGCGCATAGCACGGAGGCTGTAGTTTCGATACCTATTGAGCTGGCTGCGAAGGGCGCGCGGGTTGTGAGGTAAACCTTGGTAACTCAGTTAGGGGGATGACCGAGTTTACCGTATGTGGCGCAGTTTTTACATCGTCATTGGTAGTTGATGACCATGTTTTTTGTTCTAATTCTACAACGAGAATCTCGTAGTAGGCGTCTATTGTCCTTTCATACTGCTCGTTGTAGAATTCCTCCTCGGCGTCTGATAAACCTACGGTGTCTAATATTATATAGTACGCCGCGTCGAATTTATCACGAGTCACTCTTACGCCAGATGCTCTGGCATCGAATTCTGGGCTATAATGCCTGGATTTGCTTGCCTTCAATGACAACGCTTCCAAATTAAGCTTAAGAATAGCGATCTGTTCCTCTCTAAATCTGGCTACCTGTGATGTTGAAGGCATCGTTAACGTCGAAGGCGAAGTCAGGCACGAGGACGCAAGCAAATTTAAAAGGAAATAAAAATATTAAAATATTTAATCTTAGGTGAAATTCCGCACCTCCTTTTTCGGAAGTCGGTTAAAATAACACCTAAATAAATTACGCGTGTACCAAACCTTATGTGAGCTGAGGGTTTAATTACTTAATTAATTAAAATCTGTAAATTCGTTAGGTTCTAAATATTTAATATCTCGCGCGGAACCCTAATTTAAATATAAATAGTTAATCCAATTATAAATAACATATGTAACCTAATTAAGTAGCATGTCTAAATGATATATGAGTGCTGAATCACAACAGCCAACAGATGTTACTTTATGTTAATCACGTACACAAGTAGATCTTTTAACCGTACTTAGTACAATTAGTATTATAACTTAATAAATAAACTTAATGTCGTAAGTACTGGCCTTAAGAATTCTTAATTACAAACTTTTCTTGCAAGCAATATTAATAACAATCGTATCGGAGCGCATTAGTCACGTATTCTTGTTGTCAAACGAGATTATCTGCAGTACTGTGGTTTATTCTGTGGCGCGTGAGTGTCAAACGAACAACTCTGCAGCCGCGTTAATGTCAAACGACGTCATTAGGTGATTAGTAAACGTCGCCTTGACGGGTCAATTTCGCTTGGCAAATCGCCCGGCCGGTTCACTTTTCTAGAAGCTTCTAATAACGGTGTTTTTTGGCTTGATATGCAAATACTTGAGTTATGTAGGTGTTGTATGACGTAATCGAAATTAAATAGGGCTGATAGGGGGTGGACTGTATTAAAGGAATTAGAATTTTAATTAAGAGCTGATAAGAGCTGAAAGGGAAGGATATTTACTGGTTTATCCGACAGCGAAAGAAAATATGTTGCCGGAAATCCGCGCTCGTAGGAAATGTAGTTATGAAGGCTGGCTGGTTCAATAATCCGGATTTGATGCCGGATATCCGCGCTCGAAGGAAATATAGTTGAGCAGAGTAGGGTATTATTGGGCGTCCTACTCCACCTTCCGTTTCTGAGGCTCACTCCGTTCGCCTCATCCACTCTCGGTGGAGTAGGACGCCCAATAATACTTCGAGATCGTGCAACATATGAGCTTACCTTGATTAAGATATCATCGAGTGTTTGGTCTGGGCGCTGTTCCACTGCACTACTTCACTACATCAACAAAGATTTACAATTCAACCCTATTCCACTTTTCCAGTTTTTAAACCTAACCGGATTTATATTATTTTATATATGTCGATGTAATAAATGAATCTACTCATTATTAATCAAACCATTTCAACCGGTGGCCATGAAATTTGTAAAACAATCACAATCGTTAGATTTAAACAGAATCTGCGTTGAGGCTGGAAAGTCTGATTTACGTCATGGAGAATTATTGCCTAATTCGGTTCGGTGCATTATTTGTGGACCATCAAATTGTGGAAAAACTAATTTACTGATTGGTCTTCTAATACATGAGAATGGTTTAAGATTTCAAAATGTGTATGTTTATTCAAAAACCCTGCATCAACCGAAGTATATTTTTTTAGAACGAGTTTTGCAACGTGTACCAAGCCTTTCATTTCAGAAATATTGTGAAAATGAAGAGGTATTAAGTGTTCAAGACGCAAAACCGTATTCTGTTATCATATTTGATGATGTTGCATGTGAAAATCAAAATAACATGCGTGATTATTTTGCGATGGGGAGACATAAGAACATTGATTGTATTTATGTGAATCAAACATACACTAAAATCCCGAAACAGTTAGTAAGAGACAACGCAAATGTAATCGTACTTTTTAAACAAGATGAAATAAATATGAGACACGTATATGATGAACATGTTAATACAGACATGACATGGATTGAATTTCGTGAAATGTGTTCTAAAATATGGAGGGAACCCTTTAATTATGTTGTAATTAATAAAGACTGTCCCAAGAATAAAGGTTGTTACAGAAATAAATTTGACACTTTCGTAGTCTTTGATTAGGAACATGAGTTATATATAAGACCGTTACCTGTGCGGTAATATTATTCGTCAGACAACCCCTAATCAATTGTGACCTATTTTAAAAATATGGATAAATCATTGAAAAGGCAAATTGTTGATGCAGCAGAAGCTGTGAAGAAAAAAGTACGAAAAATGAGAGATGATGAGATTAACAATAAACAAGCACTGGAATCGGTTTTCAAGCCTGTAACAGAACCTCTCAATTTAATTGCTAGCGCCAGTCAGCAAACTCCTCTCGTGCATGCTATGGAAGATGAAGAGACCGAAGTTCCATTTATTGATAAAACTTTGCACAAGGAACCTGACTATCAAAGCAGCAAGGAAGATGAAAACGAATACGAATCTGATAGCGACAGTGACATTTCATATAAATCAGTAGGTGATACGTCATCCTGGTCAGTATCTTCAGATGCGTTAACAGACATACCGTTTGGTGTTAGTGTAGAACGTGGGAACCTAATGTTAGGTTCTGCTCGCATAACTATCAATGATCAATACATCATCGTGGCAGGACGTAAATACCGTAATACGCCTGGTTTGAAGCAGTTGCTGTTAAAGAAAGACGTGGACCTGAACTTGGTTACAGATAGTGATATGCAACATTATAAATCGATGCTAATCGAAACAAATGCACATCGACGAGGCTTTGATCCAAGTAAGCCAATAAAAAGTTATAAGGGACAAAAATATTTGCAAGTAATTAAACCTCTTTTTAAACTGCGAAATACAGTTCAGGGTATCCAATCGAAAGGAAAAGGACTACCGCTGACAAAAAAATGGAAGAAAAACGTAGATTTTGTGTATTGGGATGATCCGAACGAATTAGTGGAAAGGCTAAAATTATTAATTGCATCTCGAGATGCTGGTAACACAGGTTTAGACAACGAAATAATATCTATTATTGAAGAATTACGTGAAAGTAAAGTAATAAATAAGTAAAGTATTTTTTTTATGTTTCATTTTATCATTGACCATTCATTACAATACACCCTAATCATGAATGTCGATAAGTTCGGTCATTTTATTCATAAAAGAATGCGTTTATCAGAAATATTTGACTTTAACGAAAACGCATTACTAAAATCAGAAAATGGAAATTTCAATCTGAAAAATTCTAGATTGGGAGGAATTAAACCTCCCGTAGAATTAGACGATGCTGTTAATAAGGATTATGTGGATCGATTGAATACTAAAACGATAAGAGAATTTGATAAACTGATTGGTTCATTACGATCTCGAATCATATTAGACGTACACAAGATAGCTCAGGATACTTTAAAAGCAAAGATACCTGAGGTTAAAACCTCAGGTATCTTTGCTTTTTTATTCAATTGGAAGATAAGTTTTACACTAAAGCAGATGTAAATAAATTAATAAAAAAGACTCCGTAATGTCAAAACAGCAAATTGTAAATGAAATACACAAAGCAGCACGAAGAAATTTTCTTCGACGTTGTGTTATTCTTAAGGGAATTGACGACTTGTGGCAAGCAGATCTTATGGACATGCAAAACTTGAGAACGTATAATAAAGGACATAATTACGTTTTAGTAGTGATTGACTGTTTTTCAAAATACGCCTGGACAGAGCCATTAAAATCGAAAAATAAATTTGAGGTTAGTAGGGCATTTGAACGTATACTGCTTAGCACTCATCGGCATCCTGTTAATTTACAAACTGATATAGGGACAGAGTTTTATAATAGCACGTTTCAAACGCTCATGAAGACGTACAACATTAATCATTACTCATCGTTTTCCACAAAAAAAGCTTCGATCGTAGAACGACTGATTAAAACGGTTAAAAATAAATTATATAAATCTTTTAGTTTGAATGGAAACTATAAATGGTTAGGTTCAACATTAGAAGATATACTGAAGACATATAACAACACAATCCATCGAACTATTAGATGTAAACCGGTTGATGTGAATAAATCTAATGAATCAGTAATAAAAGAAAATATTAAAAAAAACATACAAACATATATCCATCAAACGACTGCCTAAGTTCAAAGTTGGTGACTGTGTTCGTATCAGTAAATACAAACACAATTTCGAAAAAGGTTACACCCCCAATTGGTCAACTGAACTATTTACTATTAAGAAGATAAATAAAACCATACCAGTAACATACCACATAGAAGATCAACGAAAGAAAGATATAGTAGGAGCATTTTATGAGCAAGAACTTCAAAAATCTAATCATCCTAATGTTTATTTGATAGAAAAAGTTTTAAAAAGAAAAGGACGTAAACTGTTCGTCAAATGGTTAGGTCTAAACGATGAAGAAAACAGTTGGATTGATAAAGCTGCAATAATGAGTTAAGATATATAACTAATGCTGATGTAACATTCCTATCATTACACTTCGAGTAATGCAGGGTGGTGGACTAGTAAATAACATAATCAATAATCTACCGTTTGAAGTTCATTTGCCTGGATACAATTATTGCGGACCAGGAACTAAACTTCAAAAACGTTTATTACGAGGTGATCGAGGTGTAAATAAGCTAGATGAAGCTTGCATGCACCACGACATTGCTTACGCAAATCATACAGATCTATCCCATCGTCACAAAGCTGACTTACAATTACTCAACATGGCCAAACAAAGACTTAAATCAAAAGATGCGGGAAAAGGTGAAAAGTTAAGCTCATGGCTAGTGAGCAAGGTTATGAAAGCAAAACTGAAG
The DNA here is from genome assembly GCA_917880725.1 of Selenia dentaria. Taxonomy (NCBI): domain Eukaryota; kingdom Metazoa; phylum Arthropoda; class Insecta; order Lepidoptera; family Geometridae; genus Selenia; species Selenia dentaria. Next base: position 3,534,899 of record OU862887.1, read on the forward strand.
TCTGGTTCCGGAGTTAAAACCTTCAGAAGCTTGGTTTCAAAAATAAGAGCAAAAATAAAAAAATTGAAGCCTAAGAATAGTAAAACTTTGATTAAAGTTGCTTATTTAGCAGCTAAAAAAATGTTTCCAGAAATTAATCGAATTCGAGTACCGCGAGTAATACCTTTGCCAAAAACTGGAGGGGTCCTGCCTTTAATCCCTATTTTCGCTGGTTTATCAGCTTTAGGCGCTTTAGCTGGTGGTGCTGCTGGTATTGCAAAAACTGTAAACGATTACAAAGCAGCTCAGCAAAATTTGCGAGAAACAGAACGACACAATAAGGCTATGGAAGGTTCGGTGCTGGGCAAGGGTTTATACATTAAACCGTACAAAAATGGTAAAGGATTGTTTATAAAATCATCAAAAAACTAGAAAGTTTGCTACCTGATCGTCCTCTGACTAATGTAGATATTCAAAAGTATGCAAGAGACATCCCATATTTCCGAGGGATCTACATGAAGGATCAGTTACCAAGAAAACCGAAGAGAATTGAATGCGCTATCGTAAACTTAGACGATTCTAAGAACGAAGGAACTCATTGGGTAGCTTATGTTAAATTATACAAGTATTGTGAATATTTTGATAGCTATGGAGATTTAAAACCTCCAGCAGAATTAATGCGATATTTTAAGAATTGTAATGTTTATTATAACTACACAAGATATCAAAGATTCAATACAGTAAATTGTGGTCACTTATGTTTAGAGTACCTGCTAACTTTTTGGAATAAAAAATTATAAAATGTATGTTTTTCTTTGAATTCAAGCATTATCACAATGTCACTCACATTGTCAATAACTGGAAATTCGTCAACGTTATCTACATACTATCCAAATACATTGCAACTAGATGGTGCTTATGAGTGTGCCTTATTGCAATTTTCAACATTTAATTCAATTCCAAATGTTGACAAAAGTAATAATAAGTTTTATTATGGCTCTAACGAAGTTATTGAAATACCGGAAGGCACTTATGAATTGCAAGATATCAGTGATTATTTAAAAACTGAAATAAATGATGCAACTATAAAACTACTGTGCAATAACAATACGTTAAAAACTACTATTTTCTGTACAAAAGACATTGATTTTAACAAAGAAGGCTCTTTCAGAAGACTGTTAGGATTTAATAAGCAGATTTTAAAAGGTAATAAATGGCATGTATCACAGTTCCCAGTCAACATTTTACCTACGACCGTGATCAGGGTTGAATGTGATATTGTTAGTGGGTCGTTTATAAACAACGAACCAAGTCACATCATTCACGAATTTGCACTCAACGTGCCACCTGGATACAGGATCATAGAAATACCGAAGAACGCAATATACTTTCCGATAAATCAAAACAATATAAGCTGTATTCACATTAAGCTATTAGATATAAGGAATCGCTTAATAAATTTACGTGGTGAAGAAGTGCAGCTGTATTTGCATCTCAGACGAAAAAATGATTGACTACAATAAATATGTACCTCAACAAGTAAAAAATATCAGTTCTACTCGAGCTATCCGCCATACAAGACCCCGCTCTAAGAAGAAAATAAAATTAACCAAAGACAATAAAGCATTCCTGAAAGCAATCGGATTACTAGAATGAATATCTTAGACGTTTTATCCACTCCGACTTACGACACCACGATAGAAGGCATAGAATTTCATTCTTACAAACCCTACGTAACAAGTTTTAATAGAAATGATGAAATACGTATACCTATCAACCAACAGGACCTGTACATATTACCGTCAGCTAGCACTTTATATTTGGAAGGAACCGTTATAGTCAGCAAAAAGGATCCGAAAGACAAAGCTACTAGTGTCCAATTCACCAACAATGCTCTACTTTACCTATTTCAAGATATTAGGTATGAGCTAAATGGAGTAGAGATAGATAAAATAAAAAATGCTGGTATAACTACAACCATGAAATCGTTAATATCAATGAATGAGAGTGAATCAAAGATGTCTAACGCCTGGGGTTGGAATATCGACGGTGTAAAAAATATTAACGAAGGAAGTTTTTCTGCTTCTATCCCACTTCGCAATATCCTCGGTTTTGCGGAAGATTTTAAAAAAGTCGTTATAAATAGTAGACACGAACTGGTACTGTTACGAAGTAACACTAATTTAAACGCTGTAAAACTTAACCCTGGGGAAGTAGTGGATGACATTCACATCAACAAAATCATATGGCGTGTACCACATGTTAAAGTATCAGACAAGGAAAAAATTTCTTTGCTTAAACTGTTAGAAAAAGATCGACCGCTTCAGATGATTTACCGAAATTGGGATCTGTACGAATATCCAGCTTTACCTAAAACTACAAAGCATACATGGTCTATCAAAACTGCATCTCAAATCGAAAAACCAAGATACGTCATTATAGGCTTACAGACAAATAGGAAAAATAGTGCAAGTTCTGACATGTCTCAATTCGATCACTGCAATGTTCGTGACGTAAAAGTGTACCTTAATTCAACTTATTTTCCATATGAAAGTCTTAACGCGAATTTTGCTAATAACAGGATTGCTTTATTATACGAGCAATATATCAGATTTCAACAGTCGTATTACGGACGTTGTCCACAACCGTTGTTAAGTGAGAAACAGTTTAAAGATTTAGCACCGCTGTTTGTGGTTGATTGCTCTAGACAAGCAGAGAATCTAAAGACGGGTCCTGTTGTAGATGTAAGAGTAGAAATTGAGAGTGATTCGGAACTACCAGATCAGACAGCCGCTTATTGTCTCATTCTGAACGACTGCATTGTTGAATACAAACCATTAAGTAGCATCGTAAAGAAGATATCATGAACGTAGATACCATCATAGTTGACCTCCAAGGATTTAAAGATATTCAAAATAATTTTATCGTGAAGGAAGTGGCCATTGTAAGTCAGGAGCTTACACAAACATTCTTAGTAAAACCACCATATTCGTTTCATTATTTGTCTGATGAAGAAAAGAAGCAAGTAAGATGGTTAGAAAGAAATCGAGGAATTTACTGGAGTGAGGGTTACATAGATTATAGAGAATTTCTACGTGTTATAGTATTATATCTCGAGAATAAAAAAATAATGACAAAGGGTTTGGAAAAAATACAGTGGATTAAAGAATTGTGTACAAAGTGTGAAGTGATTGATATTGGTGAAAAGGGATGTCCTAATCTTCCAACATTAAAAAAAAAATTTTAAAAAATAAAACTGACTTTAACTGTGTGCATCATAAAATTAACTGTGCATTAAATAATGCTATATGTATTAAAAAATGGTGTTTTGATAATCACATGTATATGTTTGATTTGTTTAGAAAAAATAAAACATAATTGATTTATAACTAATAGCAGTTTTATTTATTATATCATCATACCTATACACTAAACATACAGTGTTCATATTTCATTATCATAAAACTTAATAACAAGAAATTACTTTAACTACTTACTGCATAAATTTAAACATTTTGATTACATCTAAATTCTTAATTATTTACAGTAAATGAAATTAAAATAGTAACATTTCTTATACCAACACACCTTTAATATTTACACATAACTAGAGTCTTCACATAGTTTTTTCGATATTTTGTTCACTAATCTTTCTGCCTCATCCATAATGTTGACCACTGATTCACTCACTACGTATTGCGCACTGATCAGTATATTATTATCATCTTCACTGAGGTCTACCACTTGTATTTGAAGGAGTCTTAAGCCTTTTTTCTTTTGATTATTGATCACGTAAGACAGATAACTATTAAGTTGCTTCCGTTTTTGAGGCTCCCGCCTCGTCCTCGATTTTTTATTGACCGGTTCGTCTTGTGGTTCAGGAATATGCCAGCTTGGATTTGGGCTCGGAAATCTTTGACCATACTGAGAGAAAATATCAGGTGAATCATTCATTATTGATGATAATCTGAAACAATAATAGAAATTATTTATTTGTACATATAAAAGGTAATCCTATAATCATAAGATTCGTAAAATATGTATAGGTACTTACGATTTATTAAATCGATGTGATCACCACAACAAGCACCAGCTTAATGATTAATAAACTAATATTATTGTACGGCGAATGCATAGTGTAACATAAAACTTATGACACAATTTGATGTTTCCTTCCAACAAGTTTGAACTTGTTTCTCGAGCACAATGAGTGTTGGAAACACCTGACTAATATTATATTTCAAAACTTTATATGTTTTGTATGGCAGTTACTTACTGAGAAAAATTATATCATGTTTTGACAGGTTTGTAAATTATACAACAGGTTTCAACTTGTCTTTGTAAGTGATATATTTCAAAAACTTTATAACCTTATTTTATACCAGTTAATTACTGATTAACAATATCATCGTATGTCAACAGGTTAAAGCTTGTAAATCCTTCGACAAGTTTGAACTTCTTTCTATATATTTTGTATAGGTACCTACCAGTTAAACACTGAGAGACAATAATATCAACAGGTTTGAACATGAATGCCAGTTAATTACTGAAAACAATAACAGGGTACCTTTTTATTGAATGTACGACTGGCTTCTATTTGGTATAGTACATTCATAGACGTGGTAGGTAGGTATTACTTAAATGGATAAAAATAAAAGAGTCTATATATTCACACAAATGTATTTATTTTCACATAAAACTTACAATTTATTTTACTACACAGCTATTTTTAATATCTTTAAATAATATTTACGTTACATTAGCACATAGTATTCTATAACTATTTATTACTCTGTATACAGTAGAAACATTTAATTTATAACTAATAATTTAGAAATATATAGATACATTACTTTAATATAGATGCATTACCCCAAGCTAAAGTAGATACTTTATCAGGTAATAGCAAACGTTTATCGTCATTGCTAGAAAGTGCTATTTTATTAACACTCTGTGTAAATATTTCATGTTTGATTGACCTAAAGAGTAAATTTTTCTTGCGGATGACATTACAATTATACAAAACATTTTTATAATCTATCATATGTAAATTTTTCGTTACACTTTTTTTTTGTTCCCTTTGCTTTCTTTATTGTTTTGTCTAAAGTTTTTATACAGTATAGCTTTGAACGCAGTCCTACAAATTCTTTAATTATTTTACCTCCCATTTCGTCCTTAAAGAGCCCAGGTACTTTTTTATTAATAATTGGCAGGCCAAACTTGTTATCAGAATTGTAATTGCTAGTATCAAAATATTTAAGGAAATAATTTTTAATATCTTTGTAAAAGTCATTCGTATTTACATTATAAACAAGACTATCAGTGTCAGTATAGCATAATTCAACATTATTGCCATAAAATGGTTTTATAGTAGAATAGTGAAAATCGTACATATGACTCTTTGATAATTCTAACACAGCGAAACCTATGTATATCGGTTTATTAAGAATAACACGCGAAGGTTTCATTTGTATTGCTACCAAATCATCTGAAAATACTGAAGCACTATGAAAATATGGGCTGGCGATTAGTTTTTCAGCACATGTTGATTTCTTGGTCTTATTTTTTAAATCATGCCATTTGTTTACTAACTTTAAATCAATTTTATGCTCATTGTTTTCTAGAGTTTTACCAAAAATACTGTTGTTTAGTAATTTAAAAAAATCTTGTTCAAACTGTGACTCGGCTTTTTGACGTAAATGAGTGTTAAGATCAATATATTTTTAAAAAAAATTACTTTGCTTAAAAACGATAGCGCGATGGATCTTTTTCAATATTAAACCGTGACGTATGCATGTTTTTAAATGAGTATAATGAATAACATAGTGGTATTTATCATACAAGTTTGGTATTAGTTTTTTATTCTTACCACCAGGGGGCAAGCACTTTTCTGGACAAAATGGAAAGTCATTGTGTTCAGTGTGTAAATTCTCAGGGTATGTTAAATCAACTTCGAGAATATATCCATATTCCACGTTATCACTAATATTAGTCAAGTTCAAATGTAAATTATCTATTTCATTGCTCGACATAAATCTAAAATCTGAATACGGCAAATATTGACACATGCTATGTCCATATAAATTGTTACAGTCTAAATAAATGATGAATGAATTTTGACGAGTCTGATCGTAAGTATCTAAATATTTGTGATTGGCTTTTACGTGTCGTTTGAAACACATACAAATACCTCCGCGAATACCTTTTTGTATCATTCTAAAAATTTCTACATCGCTAATAAGGTCTAATTTAACGCTTGTTTTCAAAAGCATTGCATCGAACGATAGACTTGGTGCTGTCAGGTAAAATGCCGGATCAAGATTATAATACCGTTTGCAAGTTTTTCTAAAACTTTCAAACACGTCTGCGAGCAATAACACATCGGTTTTAAGATATAAATCTGTGTACATACCCATATTTTTTATATCAAACTCTAACCAAATGGAATGCGCGTGTGCATAGTCGTCATCAGTGATAAGCTCATTTGTCAAGGAGTTATAAAAATTAGTTTTGCTGGGCAAACACGTATCTTCATAACGGTTCAATTGTGACATATAATCATACGGATATACTCCTTTTCGAGTAAGGAGCTCAAAATGTCTTGTATCAGGAAAATACGATTTGAGTAATTTAAACTCTTGTTTTTTCATTGTATTAACTAATTTTTCTAAACTAGTCCCTAAAAACTTGAAAGAATCTACAAAGCGAACCTTTATACTTTCTTCTTTCGAAATAGGAATGAACTTTGTGAGCGAAATATAGTTTTCTTTTGTTTTAGGTATTACTTTTAAAGACCCAGGAGCTTTGCCTAATTCTTTAATGAAAAGGTGACAGTCATAACCTGATAAATTATGAAAAAACACTGGTAAAAATGTAGGCAATTTATATTGCAAGTTACAATAACTATGAGCCGTGCCGCGATATTTACCGGTCAAATGACAGTGGTCTCTCTCTCTAATGAGTAGATTCATTTATTACATCGACATATATAAAATAATATAAATCCGGTTAGGTTTAAAAACTGGAAAAGTGGAATAGGGTTGAATTGTAAATCTTTGTTGATGTAGTGAAGTAGTGCAGTGGAACAGCGCCCAGACCAAACACTCGATGATATCTTAATCAAGGTAAGCTCATATGTTGCACGATCTCGAAGTATTATTGGGCGTCCTACTCCACCTTCCGTTTCTGAGGCTCACTCCGTTCGCCTCATCCACTCTCGGTGGAGTAGGACGCCCAATAATACCCTACTGAGCAGTTTCCTGCAACTATACGATCGTGGAAGAGGGTGTTAGGATAGGTTTTGTAAGTACCTGGTTTCCGTGGGGGGTGTCGGGAGGCTCTGGATCTGATGGGGGCTGGTGACCGTGAGTCCTCGGTGGAGGCGTCCTGCTGTGGACGTCGTGCTGAATGGGCTGAAGAACTGTTCACTTGTAGTTATAATGTTTATATTGTCTTATGGTTTGTGCACTGGTTTACGCGTAAACACGGGCTGATTTAGGAGGTGGTGTGTGGCCGTGCCAAACACACCCTAAAGGTCACTCTGAGCTGACGCGGGGCTGATATTGGCGGTTGCCATGCGGTCGCGACGCGTCAGCGTAGCGGTATACGTCCGCTAGCTTCGATTCTAAAAAGGTGACTGGGTGCGCTGCTCTTCAGCCGCCTCGCTCCCGTTTACCCCTGCCCGGCCGACGATCGTCTTATCGCGCCGGGGCGGCGGGCTGCGCGCGGGAGGTGAAGTGACGTCACGCTTTCGCGTGAACAAACCTTATTTCATTGTAGCTTAGTGGTCATGGCGTCTGGCATGGCTTGTCACAAGATGCGGGTTGGAATCCCGTCAAAGCATGATATACTGAAACCAGCGCATATAATATATATAACCAGCAATATATATACAACGCTTCGTGTAAAATGTTTTTAAATTACTTACCGCCTGAAGACAGACTGTGACACCTTGGAATTTACAATTACATTTCTTCACGTCCCGAAAGTGTGTTGCTCCGACATTCTGTGTGAGCCGACGCATGCGGGTAATAGAAGAGTTTCCGAACGCTCGCTGAGAATTTACCAACGACGCTCCGTCAGACGTTTGAGATTCCGAAATAACTCAATAATCGACTTGGCACGTTACGTTTCGGTAACGAAATGGAAGGGACCGTGATTCCGAACAAAAAGGCATTGTCGGCGCTTTTTGTCGAATTGTGAATGGCTCTTTGGTGGTTATGTGTCTTTGTTACAGTTTCCAAACTCATCGATTGGTTTAATTTATACTAACGATTTATTTAGAACGAGTAAGTACATACAACAAGCTCAAAAACAGACGTAGTGGTATACTTCATTATTTATAACCCCGGAAAGTGAAACATGCTACAAGTTCAGAGCAATTGTAGTTTGTTTGCCCTCACTTATCTCCATAACATTAAACTCATATCACATTAAACTCCACGGCAAGTTAAATACTCCCGTTCCCCACCCCCGTAGCGAGCAACTTCTGCGATAGAAATTATGCAGTGACGTAATATATCTAGACTCGTTCTGACCAATGCCAGATAATATGAGAATTATCATATTAGTAATGTGTGCCCACTATAACTATGAGACTGTAATTTATTTAAATAATCACCAGGTGGCAGTAATCTAAAACAAATATTTCTCTTGTTGGCTACCACAACAGTCACGGTAATGTACGTAATATCGTTTGGATAGATACTTTATTTAAGTCTGTAACGTGTTATTATGATGAGTTACTGTTAGAGTAACTAATAGGGTGCGAACGAATTACTAAATAATGGCAGCGTGCATACAGTGCCAAATAAAACCGTTACTGTTACTGTTAAAGAGGCGTTGCTTACCACTACAATTCTGCCGTCGTAAGGAAAAAGGGCACAACTAACATTTTAAAACAAATTGAGTTATATACATATTTAGAATCAGAAAAAAAAGGCACATCTGCTCAATTTTTTGTAAAATTTTATCTTCAAGGAATTCGGAGATAATGTAGGCTTAAAAGGCACAAATGAGACCTAATATTCATGTTTTATAAAATGAAAAGGCACATTTATTTACCATTATATTGAAAAGGCACAAATACGTAGATGTGACTATTACTTCATACAGATTTTTACTAAAAACTACTTTGAAAAGGCACACCTGCAACATAACAAAAAGAAAAGTCTCAAATGCCAGATGTGCCCTGTCTACTTAATTAATGATCCATGCATGTCTCAATTAATTTACGTATAAAAGGCACAAATAACCAGTTGTGCCTTTTCTTTAAATTATTTACGATTAGGGGTGAGAAAAGGAGGGCAGGGTTTGATTGAAACGCGCCAGTTGTGCCTACGACGTCGAAGTGACTTCACGCCTGTCAGCAGCCTGCCCGCGCTAGGTAAGTTTATTTACGTTTTATCCATGTTTACATATTGTTTCTAATTCAAGTACGTAGGTAGATAACTTTGTAGGTTAGGTCATAAACCTAGGTAATCTCAACAGTTACCTGTCGGTTTCTAGACAGATGTGCCAAACAAAGCCACGGTAATATTATTATTATCTAACAGACTATTTTGTCTGCACCAGGAGGCGCGAGGCGCTCGCGCTTCGTCCGTTTATATGAAGTTGGAACACTGTATAGATAATATTACCGTGCCTTAGCTATGTGACATGTCATAATATTTAATTAATTAAGTAGGAATATGATAAACATATATTATCATTCATTTTCCTTGTTTTTCCCTTATTTCAGATAATTTTAAAAATGCAGTCATGTGGTAAAAGATTAGTCAGCGCCGCTTTACAAAATCTAAAGCCTAGATCTGATATTGACGAACAGATACCGTCCACTAGGTGGTCTACAAAACTGGTCGCCACAAATTCTAGCATTAGAATCAGATTTTGATTCGGATGATTCAGTAGCCGATAAAGATTATGAGCCACCAAAAAAACACAAAACATACATTATTGCCGCTCAATGCTCAAAACAATCAGTGGTTAACAACTTAAATATGAGGGGTCATAATGAAAACTATGAACGATGTGAAGCCAATATTTTATTGGATGATTCTGGCTCCAAATCAAACTTTATTCCATGTTCTCAACCGTGTTTGGAGAAAACGATTCCAGAATCTTCAAATGAATCTACAAAAGATGAGCTTACAAAAAAGGGTAATTACAAAAAGTAAGAAAGCGCAAAAGATATGATGTTAGTCTTAATGAACGAAAGGAAGTTAAAAGAGAAGAAAAAATATATACCAAATATTTTGTGAAACCCAGATGCGAAGAGAACATTTGTAAAAAAAATGTTCAACGAAATTCTCAGAGGATTATCGCAAAATTATTAATCGTAATTTCTGGAAAATGTCTTGGTCGGAACAAAAACACTTTTTTAGCTAATACTATCCAGCAAAAGCCTGCAAGACCAAAGAAATGTTGTAAAAAAGAAATAAATAATAAAGAAAGATCATGATGATGAGCATAGTAAACACTATGATCGAACTAAGATTGTCTCGTATTTCTTAAGTGATGAAAACGGTGAGAGAGTTACGGTATGTAAAACGTTTTTTCTCACAACTTTAGGTTACAATAAAAACAAACTGTAAGGCTGTGAGGAACATTATTGACACATACTACAAAACACAATACGCAGAGCCTATTGCTGACGGCCGAGGTCATAACCCGAACCTATCACAAATAGACAGTACAAAGGTAAAAGAACATATTATGTCGTCCAGTTGTGTCGCATTATAGGAGAGTTCATGCACCAAACTGGAAATATTTGGCCTCGGATATCAATATCCGCATGATGTACGGCAATTACTGTGAGAAAGAGCCTGAAATAAATGTGTCCTATGGATTTTATAGGAATGTCGTAAATGAGCTTAAAATATCCTTCTAGAAGTTAGTCATACTTTTATGGCTGCCGATGAATTTCACCTTAGATTGGAGCAATCACTTAAGAAGAACAAACGAGTGTATGACTTTGAAGATTTTTGCAAAGCTGTCGCTGATACTGGTTCAAATACTGTGGTAAAAAAAGTCAGATAGGGATATTCACGATTTTGATGACTGCTCTTCGTCGTATAAATTACAACATTCTGTGCCGCGAGCTTATTTAAGAAACATGTCTGAAATCACTTTTCAGCAAGGGAGCTATTCGATGTTCTACAAGAACAGCCATGACACTGAAGAGCAAACAGAATTGGATTTCTTGAGTTAAAAATCTTAAAATAGGCATTCCATTGCCTAAGTAGAAGCTTTCTCCACGAGGTATAGCGTCTGAGAGGAAATCAGCTATACTTTCCAAGCTTGGGCCACTCATGCCTGACAACAGAAGAGGTTTTTGGGAAACCCTACCCGTTAACGACAGTTCAGCTGATCTCACAGAAATTTATGAAGACTGAAATTAAAGACTATTTTTATAATTACTATTTTAAGCAAAACTGATTATATAATTTTCTTGAATTTTTTTTATAGATATTACCAATATATTGCATTGTGATAATTCAACCAAGTGCCATGTTATGTTGGTTATAGTTACATTTAATTCTTATTATAATAATAGTATTTTTTTAAATATTAAACTACGAGTGCCTTTAATAATTACGGGTGTAAGCTATTTCCTGTAAATGAACAATAAATAATTAGAATAAGCTCTAATAGAGTAGCTTCACAAAGGTTCAAAACCAAAATGTATGCTCCTATTACTACCTCTATTAAGAATTAAGAATTATTTGATTTATTTTTCTTAATGTGATTGAGTAACTATTTTTTTATAGATTTTTAAGTTAGGGGTCCAACTTATTAGTAAAAAGAATAAAAATATTTATTTTTTAATTTCCTTAGGTATTTAACTAACTAAAAAGTGTAATTGATATTAAGTATTAGCACTTGTTGTTTCTAATTCATATCTATTATTGTGCTTATCTCTAATAATTTATAAATAACTATTGAATATTAAGAACGTTTTTTATGTTGTATGCCTTTTTAGGTCCTAGAAGAAGATTTGTTAAGTTTTGTTTCAGTTATTTGGATAAGCTAACCAGAAAATATGGCATGACAATATTATAAATATGTTTTATAGTTTTATTAAACTTTCTTCACATGATTATTTGTTTTTTTTTTATAGAAAACATTAAGTCAATTTACATTAAAAAGGCGCAATTAGACAAATGTGCCCTTTCTTTTAGACTCAATGACCAATTTGCTTGAAATATTAAAAAGAAAGGTCACATTTGGTTAACTGTGCCTTTTCTTTGTAGTAAGTGGTATTTTTAAAATATTTTTTTTGTAAGTTGAAAGGAATAATTTAAATTTATTTAATAATTAATTATATTTAAAAACTAAAAAGTAAAAAATATAATAGTACTAATCTTCACGCATATATCATCAGTATTTTTTTTTCTTTTAAGCAATAGGTTTCCGCACTATGAAGCAGAATATGGTAAAAACTTTAATCCCAATTATCTCAGTTTGACCAAAATGATAGATGTGCCCTTCTCTCGTACGACGGCAGAATTAACGAGGTGTCTACTTATCTAAATTAATTAAAAAAAAAAAACAGTTTTTCCATGTTTGCTTACACATTAAGAGACGATAGAGGAAAGTAGAAAAAATCTACAGCCGTTGCTGTACACTGGCGTTAAAGTTCTAGTGAGTTCAATGTGTCCATTTACTTTTCAAAAGACACGCTCACCTTGAAGAACCATCTCGTCTCTACGATATATTTAATTCCATGATGTACAATGCGGGGTGTTGGGTAATTGCTGCGGAGTTTTTGTTTGTTCTGCAAATTAAATGTGTTGGGCGTTGTTTATAGCTTTGTAAGGAAGGGTCACGAGAAATTTATAAAGGAAACTTATAGCAACTCCTCACACAGTACAGTTAGAGACTTAAAAAATAGTTTTTTGGGTTGTACTAAAGGTGGAAGGAAGTATGTTATAGCGAACTATCCGTTAGACTAGTACTTACTTATGTGCTGTACATATATCTAAATATTTAGTATATTATTTACTAAGCAACTCTATTAAGGATTACAAACATACAAATTTTTGCAAAACATTAAAAGTAAAAATAAAAACTAATATAAAATGCGCCAGCATTTCAGTCACCCGTCGCCTCAACACAACGTTTAACCAGATCCCTAAACGAGTTGAGTGCAGACGGCCCCCATGGGCCCTTATGTTTAAACCCCAAACGACACAAACATTTTCATTCTAATACAAATATTTATGACGTTTGAGGTCTTCCACTTTAGTCGCGGCGTTGCCAGCCCGATCAATCATTCCAGGGAGATGAGACCCCGCCGGTGTGTCTACACATGTAGCACCCTAACCAGGGCCTGCCCCATCTTTCATCTGGTCACTTGTCGTCGTTGCGCACAGTCCGTTTGGTTTTCAAAGTTACTATAAGATGGCGATCTCGTGTTACTGTGGATTTTAAACCCTTAACTATAGTGTATTTGGTTGTGGCAACTGCAGAGCTAGCCAGAGCTTAGAACTTATAGTCCTTGGTTTTTAGTCTCTTTGGCCGTGTGATAGCACTAGCTACGGTGCCCTTTACAATTTAACGCAGTAAGGCTTGCGCACAATTGCTGCGTGGTCAAAATCTGGCTCCACAGGCCAACCGCCTAGGAAGTTGGGCTTCCTTAACACTTACGATTAATGCGATCATGTTGGCATGTTCTTTAACTCCGTCTTATCACAAAGAGATGTCAGTCGAAATAAAATTAGGAGCTAGTTTGTTTAGCTATGTTGTTTCTTCATAATGTCTCGACTAGAATAACCTGTCAGTATTTACATGCAAATAATTAGTGAATAAAAAATGCAGTCAGTCGAACCCTGCCACCAAACAACGAATATAAGTATAGTTTCGCCTTTGCCTTCTAGCAATACGAACGCTAACAATAACAAGGAATCCTATAGTTAGTGGCGCACGAACCCCCAACAAATCCCACACGTGTACTCGTAGCTCCTACACGAGGAGAATTAGTTAAGTAAGCGGGAACCAGCTCACACGCGCTTAACGTCACGAAATACGTCGAATTGGCATCATTACGTCACTACCATTGTTGCCGCACGTCTCACACGCTACGCTTGTTCCGTTCAAACGATACGACGTAAAGCGGTCTAAAGCTGAATAAACCGATATAAACCGGCGAGATCCGCTGCCGCTCTGTTAGTCACCATTGTTCGTTGTAAACTGGAAGACATCTGGCGTTGTCTTGAGCCGACTTACTGCCATTGAGGCAATCGGCACTTTAAATAAATGCTATGTACAGAGTATTGAGTGTAGTAGTGTAGTAGCCGTCTTATCATGTGAACTGTACATACTACCATTACACAGGAAAATGGGGAAGACAGATTAATAGGTATATTAGAGTGTATAAACATTGTGCATCCTTACTTGGTATTGCTCTTTAGGATTCCGCAAACCAGTCCAACGTCTTCAGGATCGAACCCAGGCGTACTAGTGACGTAGCGTAGACGAATTTCCGTCCAGAACCCGAATTATGACCGTCAAACCTACCTACCAACCAACCGACCCGAAAAGCATCGAGCAAAATGTTTTACATTAATTGTATTTAGGTATAAGTTGATGTTATCGAAGTCAGGCACTACTTCACTCCCATCCTTGTGTAGTTTCTTCTTTGGTTACGTATTTGCAATATCGTGTTTTACGCGGCATCTACTACGGTACTACGCCGTAGTAACGTAGCAGTCATGTAGCGTCGCTACATCGTAGTCGTCCATATTGGTGAAGCAGAATCATTAAATTAAATTAAATTTTACATAAAACGTCAAAAGACATCAAGTTTAAGACTAAGGAATAACCTTTTATCATGAATACAGAACATCGGATGATACGTGGAAAACTTATATGTGAAAGAAATAATAGGCATCGAGTTGAGAACCGGTTCCTTTTCTGTATGTGGATTAATAGTTAACCTTTTTCTCTAACACATCACATCAAAAACATAGGTGTAACTTAATATTGTTCGAAACTGTAAAATCCTAACGATCATAAAACATAGACTCGGCAAAGAACTCTGTCCTTGGCAGTGCGCGATTTCATTTATGAATTAATTTTAGCAACAATATTGATTGAAACGAACAACAGCAAAAGTGAAAAGGATCAAGATAATAACGACATTATACATTTTAAAAATATAAACCGAAAAAACGTATTTTCCCACAATTCAAAACGTATAACAAAATCCGCATCACAACCTCTCGTCGGTAATCACTTAATGGTTTAGGGATCTGCGAAGTGACGCCGATAATAAAGCTGAAAACAGAAATAAAACTTTATTAAGTACAACTTTTATCTTTTTTCAGAGCCACGAACTTTTAGCCTCGCTGTTGGTGCGTAACTTAATATTATGAGTTTCGTTTTACAGTTTTTCGCTCCACCGAGGTGATGGATTCTGTAATTTTCTACTTTATTTCCGTATGATTCTTTGAAGGTTTCGTTACTTTCAGTTGATCGATATACGGTAAATCTGTCCAATCTTCTTACTCGGCATGGTTTAAGAACATTTGAGTATAGAGACGTAAAAGTGGGTTTATTTGACGTTCATAAGTGCGTCTTTGATGCCTAAATTGAATAAATGATTTTGACTTTGACGTTGACCATTTCGGGTACCGACGGAACACAACTCGTGGCGATTTTTTGTTTAAAAACAGCTATAATTTGATATAAGAATACAATGAGGAGTTGGATTGGCAATCACCTGTACTATGTAGTTGTAAGTACAGTCACATTATTTGCATTATAAAAGTTAAAAACTACTGATTATTTAATTACTAACTTTCACATTGATGAAAATTGATATTTTAAAATTGATATTTATCCCGGAAAGTACCAGAGTTGCCCAGTCACAATGACCCAAATATATTATATAACTCACTGTTCCCTCTTATCAGTGATGAATTTGGCAAAGTGTTTGTACCAAAAACAATATCTGTTGGTAATCGTGCTAGGTTTAGTGAATGGGCAACTCCAGGAAATTATAAAAGTAGGCAAAAGTTATATGAATTGTACCATGAAAAATCGCATAATAATCATTTTTGGAATATATCAATCGTTATTCTAAGTTATTTAAACGAGCCTGTTCCTCAGCTAAATCTATTTATTTAAGAAATAAGATCAAAAATTCTGTTAATAAAATAAAAATGACGTGGAACATTATAAACAGTGAAACTGGTAGTAATACAGTGCGTAATCGAGACTTTCATTTAAAAATTAACAATAAAGATGTAAGTGCAGATTTGGAGGTAGCGGCCGAGTTTGAGAATTTTTTCACTAATATTCATTTTTTAACAACCAAAACTCTAAAATCTTCCTCCATTTCTGCTGAGATCTTACTTAAACAAAGTGTAACTGAATGTGACACAACTTTTAAATTTTCAGTAGTTAATTGCAAAAATATTGTAAGCTGTTTCCAAAGTCTACATGCAAATAAAACGACAGACCTATGGGGTCTTTCTGTGAAGACCGCTTCTTCAATTATAGATGTCATTGCACCCAATCTAGCAGCTGTGTTTAATAGTTGTGTTGCAAGTGGTGTATTTCCTGGCCTAATGAAGCACAGTAAAGTGGTTCCATTATTCAAATTTGGTAGTACTACTGACCCAACAAATTTTCGGCCTATTTCTGTACTACCTACGCTAAGTAAGATTTTCGAAATAATTATTTTACATCAATTAGAAACTCATTTTAGTGCAAACAAAATTTTTCATAAAAATCAATTTGGGTTTACAAGGAATCGCTCTACTATAGACGCAGGTATAGAACTTATAAAAGATGTGTTTGATGCCTGGGTGAACTCTCAAGATGCCTTAGGTGTTTTTTGTGACTTATCTAAGGCATTTGACTGCGTCCGACATGATACTACTTGTCAGGAAATTACAACACTACAGTATTAGAAACAACCGGTGTGAACTTGGCAGCCAAAATGTATCTGCCTATAACCCGACCAAATTAGGGAGTCGTCATAAATCCAAGATTTTTGTTACTAACTATAACACTCATCTGAACCCTGAAATACTTGATAAAGGATGCATGGAACTTTTTTCCATGGTCTTTTAAAAAGAAAGTTAAATCTTTCAAATATTTAATTCAATTATATCCCCTGAAATTTAAACATTTTGAAAGTTATTAACATTAAACAATTAATACTCTATTAAACAAAAGCAGCAAAATTACGGCTAAGACTCTTCGTCACCATATTTTTATAATTTAATTTATCAGTGCCGCCGGAAAAAAAATCAATTTTGGCTGCTACTATTCACCGTTGCATCCCCTGGGGAATGCATCTTGCATTCCCCGTATTTTGTACAGAACGATGTATGACTGTAATAAAACAATAACTAAACAACCCGAAAATTATAAAAAGAAAGTGGGTTATAGTCTTTTTAACCCTCTTATAGTATACCAAAACGATAGTTGGTCTATTTCACCTATAGTCAAGCTGACAATATAATTCAGAGCTGTAATTAATTAATAATGCTTAGATATGACTTATTAATACAACAAACCTTTAAAATCTTGTAACATATACGTTTTCAGGATGATAAGTCATAAATTTAACCCTAAAACAGCTTTCTATAAAACGTCTAAATTATTCAAACGATTTTCTTTTGTATGGACAACAAAAAAGAGTTCACGTTTAATAAAATCAAACTAAATCTAGAGCGGCTAAAACTCTTCATGTATACTTAATTAATTTTAATCTAATTAAAACCGAAAAAAATCTATGAAGTTTTACACAGAAAAAGAAAATTTTGCATGATATCCCCTGAAATCTGTAATTGTTTTGTATGGAGAACATGAATCAGTTCACATGCAATATAATAAAACTAAATCTAGAGCGGCTAAAACTCTTCATATATACTAAATTAATTTTAATCTTATTAAAACCGAAAAAAATCTATGAAGTTTTTCAGAGAAAAAGAAAATTTTGCATGATATCCCCTGAAATCTGTAATTTTTTTGTATGAAGAACATGAATCAGTTCACTTGCAATATAATAAAACTAAATTTAGAGCGGCTAAAACTCTTCATGTATACTAAATTAATTTTAATCTAATTTAAACCATAAAAAATCTATGACGTTTTTCAGAGAAAAAGAAAATTTTGCATGATATCCCCTGAAATCTGTATTTTTTTTGTATGTTTAACATAAATCAGTTCACGTGCAATGAAATTAAACTAAATCTAGAGCGGCTAAAACTCTTTATGTATACTTAATTAATTTTAATCTAATTAAAACCGAAAAAAATCTATTACGTTTTTAGAGAAAAAGAAAATTTTGCATGATATCCCCCGAAATCTGTGATTTTTTTGTACGCACAACATAAATCAGTTCAAGTGCAATGAAATTAAATAAAATCTAGAGCGGCTAAAACTCTTCATGTATACAAAATTAATTTTAATTGAATTTAAGTAGAAAAATTCAATGACATATTTGCACAAAAAAAAAAGATTGTTATCCTCTGAAATCTGGTAATTTTTTGTATGGACAACAAAAAAGAGTTTACGTTTAATAAAATAAAACTAAATCTAGAGCGGCTAAAACTCTTCACGTATACTTAATTAATTTTAATCTAATTAAAACCAAAAAAATCTATGAAGTTTTACACAGAAAAAGAAAATTTTGCATGATATCCCCTGAAATCTGTAATTTTTTTGTATGGAGAACATGAATCAGTTCACGTGCAATGAAATTAAACAAAATCTAGAGCGGCTAAAACTCTTCATGTATACTTAATTAATTTTAATCTAATTTAAACCGAATAAAATCAATGACGTTTTTCACAGAAAAATAAAATTTTGGATGATATCTCTTGAAATCTGGCATTTTTTTGTATGTAACACATAAATCAGTTCAGCAATGAAATTAAACTAAATCTAGAGCGGCTAAAACTCTTCACGTATACTTAATTAATTTTAATCTAATTAAAACCAAAAAAATCTATGAAGTTTTACACAGAAAAAGAAAATTTTGCATGATATCCCCTGAAATCTGTAATTTTTTTGTATGGAAAACATGAATCAGTTCACGTGCAATGAAATTAAACAAAATCTAGAGCGGCTTAAACTCTTCATGTATACTTAATTAATTTTAATCTAATTTAAACCGAATAAAATCAATGACGTTTTTCACAGAAAAATAAAATTTTGGATGATATCTCTTGAAATCTGGCATTTTTTTGTATGTAACATATAAATCAGTTCACGTGCAATGAAATTAAACTAAATCTAGAGCGGCTAAAACTCTTCATGTATACTTAATTATTTTAAATCTAATTTAAATCGAAAAAAATCTATGAAGTTTTACACAGAAAAAGAAAATTTTGCATGATATCCCCTGAAATCTGTAATTTTTTTGTATGGAGAACATAAATCAGTTCACGTGCAATGAAATTAAACTAAATCTAGAGCGGCTAAATATTTCAGGGGATATCATGCAAAATTTTCTTTTTCTGTGTAAAGCTTCATAGATTTTTTTCGGTTTAAATTAGATTTAAATTAATTAAGTTTACATGAAGAGTTTTAGCCGCTCTAGATTTAGTTTAATTTCATTGCACGTGAACTGATTTATGTTAAACATACAAAAAAAATACAGATTTCAGGGGATATCATGCAAAATTTTCTTTTTCTCTGAAAAACGTCATAGATTTTTTCGGTTTTAATAAGATTAAAATTAATTTAGTATACATGAAGAGTTTAAGCCGCTCTAGATTTAGTTTTATTATATTGCAAGTGAACTGATTCATGTTCTTCATACAAAAAATTTACAGATTTCAGGGGATATCATGCAAAATTTTCTTTTTCTGTGTAAAACTTCATAGATTTTTTTCGGTTTAAATTAGATTTAAATTAATTAAGTATACATGAAGAGTTTTAGTCGCTCTAGATTTAGTTTTATTATATTGCAAGTGAACTGATTCATGTTCTCCATACAATAAAAATACAGATTTCAGGGGATATCATGCAAAATTTTCTTTTTCTCTGAAAAACGTCATAGATTTTTTCGGTTTTAATTAGATTAAAATTAATTTAGTATACATGAAGACTTTTAGCCGCTCTAGATTTAGTTTAATTTTATTGCACTTGAACTAATTTATGTTGGGCGTACAAAAAATTTACAGATTTCAGGGGATATCATGCAAAATTTTCTTTTTCTGTGTAAAACTTCATAGATTTTTTTCGGTTTAAATTAGATTTAATTAATTAAGTATACATGAAGAGTTTTAGCCGCTCTAGATTTAGTTTTATTATATTGCAAGTGAACTGATTCATGTTCTCCATACAATAAAAATACAGATTTCAGGGGATATCATGCAAAATTTTCTTTTTCTGTGTAAAACTTCATAGATTTTTTTCGGTTTAAATTAGATTTAAATTAATTAAGTATTTATGTGGAGTTTAAGCCGCTCTAAATTTAGTTTTATTTCATTGCACGTGAACTGATTTATGTTTAACATACAAAAAAAATACAGATTTCAGGGGATATCATGCAAAATTTTCTTTTTCTCTGAAAAACGTCATAGATTTTCTCAAACTTTTGACTTCATATTTAAATGATAGAATTCAAAGGGTTGACATAAATGGTAAAAAATCGCCCGGCTCTATAATCTCAATGGGCGTTCCACAAGGTTCAATACTAGGGCCGTTCTTGTTTTTAATCTATATTAATGACTTACCTTATTATGTAGAGAAGAATCACGAGATTGTATTGTTTGCAGATGACACTTTACTGTTATTTAAAATTAAGTTATGACGATGTTAACAATGCATTAGTTAAAGTTGTAAATTGGTTCAATACAAATAATTTTCTCCTCAATGAGAAAAAAACTAATTGTATACAGTTCTCGACATCAAATGTGAGACAAGTAGAATCCAATATACAATTGAATGGAACAGGGTTGGACCTTGTGGAGTCAACGGTCTTTTTAGGAATGACTATAGACGCTGAACTGCAATGGGGTCCCCACATTAAACAATTGTCTAGTAGGCTCAGTTCAGCGGCTTATGCTCTTAAAAAAATATGACTATTAACTAATGTAGACACAGCTAGAATAGTTTATTTTAGTTATTTCCATAGCGTTATGACTTATGGCATACTGCTCTGGGGATGTTCTGCAGATATTAATTCTATTTTTATACTGCAAAAAAGGGCTATACGAGCGATCTACAGTTTAGCTCCGAGAGTTTCCCTTAGACAGAAGTTTAAAGACATAAACATTCTAACTGTTGTCTCTCAGTTTATCTATGGAAATCTAATGTATGGAAAGAAAAACATTAGCAGTTTTGATAAAAAGAGTGATGCTCATTCCATCAACACGCGAAATAAGCACAAGCTATCCGTACATGTAACGCGTCTCCACAGAATAAGTCATTCTTTTATGGGACAATGTATACGATTCTATAATAAAGTTCCCAATGTTATCCGAGATTTGCCTATTAATAAGTTTAAAATTACTATCAAAACTAAACTCTGTCAAAAAGTTTATTACAAAATTTCTGACTGATCACTCCAGGATCTATCTACTCGTGAACTAAGATGTCAAAGTGTAGCGTGTCTTGCCCTACTGATACCATTATTATGTTCTCTTTTCTAAGGCAACACACTGGAGCTAATATTTGTAGTACCTAAGTAAAAAAACTTTAAAAATATCTATATAAAAAGAATGGCCCCGAGTTTCTTGCCGCTTCTTCTCGGTAGGCTCTATATATTTTGGAACGCGGCGGTAGTCTTTAAAGTACATTATAATGAAAAATTGACGTTCATAAGTGCGTCTTTGATGCCTAAATTGAATAAATGATGTTGACTTTGACTTTGACTTTGATAACTGGATATGTTATTTAAAATATATAGTGGTTTAAAACAAATATACAGTCTTTTAAGTCGCTGACACGAGCGGTCGTTCGTACAGCGACTGCTCCAATGCTGACCCAGATTTTTAACGTGTTTGTAAAATAGCGCGTCGACATGGAAGCGAAGCGTTCTGACCGCGTTGTCATCCATGAGCTACTCGCGTTTGTGCAGCAGAAGCTGGACGTGATGGATGAGCTCAGTCTTGAGCAGATCTGCACGTCCAGCTACTCAGAAGATGACATCGTCGCAGCCAAGAAGACGCTTGCTGACACCGCCGTGACCTCCATCCGTCTCACCTGCAGGACACTTTCGGGTGTTCAAGGAGACTGAGCCTGATGACATCCCAACAATCGTGGCGCGCGATCTGCATCGCTTGCCTTGCGTCACCTTTGATCACGTTGACGTAAGCAAGCTATTAAAGGATATCACGCTTCTCAGGGCCGATGTCACGGAAATACGCTCCAAATTGAACATCTCGGAGCAAACCGTCGAAAAACTCAAGGTAGAGTTAGCTGAATTGCGCAATAAAATCGCTGCGCAGACAATTTTGCCGCTGTCCGCATAAAACATCAATATGCGTCGACGCGGCGAAAATCCTAATTGCAAAATCAGCGTGTTAGCGACACCAACATCTGATCCTGATACACCGCCGCGGGTTGATGACCGTGGTATTTCTGTGGTCGAAGCCAGCCCTAACAAGTCCGGGACATCAGTGCTTCATCCAGCTAAGGCATCCTTACCCTCCCGCCGGCGCCAGAAAACTTTCGCGCAAGTAGCGCGGCAGTCACATGCGTCGTTCACTGAACGGAATCCCATATGTGAACATACAACCGCATTAAGCACAACAACGGTGGACAAGGACGGCTTCATCATTGTCGAGAAGAAGAAACGGCGAGCTCGACCAGCCCGAAACCTCCGCGGCTCCGCTCCTGCTTCAGCCACGACCATCCGTGCTGTTGAGCCTGTGTCCGCTGTATACCTCTCCCGATTTCACAAAGACACGTCGGGAGATGAGATTGTGTATTATATTATGTACATCAGAAAATAATGGAATGACCGTAATTTCCAGACTCAGGCCTTACCCGAGGTTACATTAATGCGCCTGGATTCTAAAAGAGAAACGAACTTGAAGTCGTACGTGCTCTGGTTTCTAGCGAAGTTTAAAGAGACGTTCCTGGCACCGGACTTTTGGCCTGAAGGGATCGTTTTTCGACGGTACATGGAGCCTAGACCGAATAAAAATCCTGAACTAACTGTACGCTAGTTAAGAAACCAAATAATATATGTATATATGTTAGTCTATAAGGTATATGTTCTGTATATGGGCCGCTGGTATTATATATATTTATGTTGTGTAATTGTACTATTGCCTGAAATAAAGATTATTATTATTTATTCAATTTATTTCACGGATTACGTCCGGTCCCTTGCAAATGCATAAGTGGGGATGTGGCCAACACTTAGGGGCCTGTTTGGTATAAAATATACAATGTAGTATAAAAACAGACATTTTGGATGAAGGGTAACATGGTACGTATGTCTATTACAAAAATGTGTAGTGTTAAAGCTATTGATATGAACTTATTAGTGATAAGGGATGTGCTGCGGTTTCTTGACTACAGAATAACACGTATGCGCAAACGCTATGTGACTTGAGCGGCAACATGTTTAATGTAAGTGTGTGGCGGAAACTACAAACGTGTAATTTTTGCCGCAATTCTGCCTTTTGTCCACAGTTATGTTAACTAGAACAAAACGCAAAATACTATCTCTATATGTACCTACTATTATATTGCAATTAAGATATTATATGTATTCGTAAATCGTCACATTTCTATATATCTCTGCAAACGAATGAATGTATTAAAGTGGAGTCATTTTAATGGGTAACATTTGACAATTCATTTATGCAAAGCAAAGTGCTACTTATGTTCATCAGGAGTAGAGTCATTAGACTCTAAAGAAATAATTGTATTAAAAAACTGATGTTGTTTTCTTGAGTTTTAATCCTATTTTATTCCGTAAGGAATTTTTTTTTTGCACAAATGAACTGTCAAATGTTACCTATTATAATGACTCCACTTTAGAAAAAAGCCATACCAAGTAAACTCTCCTAACAGGTTCTCGTCAGATAACGCCGTGACGATGTCGCGGCGTTATCTGCCGTGCGATTCTGTAATAATTCGTCAACGAGCTCACCGATGTCAAATAAATTATGAGATATCGCCCTTGTAAATAAGGTTGTTTATCCAACGTTTCTTGTCATCTCGTCATTTGTTTCACGGATGTTGTCAAAGATGCAACAATGTTTATTCTTAGAGAATCGCACGGCAGATCCACTATAGCGCCTGTTACGGCGTTATGTCGCTACTAACTTCAAACGACCCTATTAAAGAGATTTTTGTAGATACTAAACAAGATATTGCGCCCGAGTTCTGTCATGTTATCTTATTTTATGTTGAAACTTTCTGGTCGATTGTGACCAATCGAAATGAGAAAGTTTTTAGTTATAAAATAAATACGAAAGAGTAATGTGGCCCTTATCTACTAATTTACCTGCCGAGCTATTTCGGTTTCAACAGTCTACTTTTTATAATCGAAGGTAAGTCTACAAAATCGTATCCATTAGCATTGTGACATCCATGTAGAAGGATACGGAAAAGTTTAATTCTCAAGTTGAAAGATCTGCTAAGACAAGACAGCATAGTATTAATAAAACGGGGCAAGTCAAT
Organism: Selenia dentaria; assembly: GCA_917880725.1. Taxonomy (NCBI): domain Eukaryota; kingdom Metazoa; phylum Arthropoda; class Insecta; order Lepidoptera; family Geometridae; genus Selenia; species Selenia dentaria. The sequence goes on from OU862887.1 coordinate 3,559,484, forward strand.
TATTTGCTCCCAGTATCCGCCGCCATTTGTCGAGGAAGTAACAAATGGGGCGGAACGCGGCCGCTGGACGCCGCGCATGGCGTCGTCGTCACAGAGCGACAAACGCAGAGTACTGAAAAAAGCAACAAGACGTTTGGTACGAGACACTTTCCCACTTTTTTGGTTACGAAGAGAAGGCCTTCTTTTTTGTCATTTGGGCGTAGACTTGTTTATATGTCGTATATTAACTTTATCAAATACATTGTTCATTTTGTCTGACATAATGAGAAAGGAGCAGTAATGCACTCGTCTTTTAATATCCCTCTTTATGCAACAGTTTCATAAACTACTATTGTGCAATTAATTCTTTGTCGTTTATTAATATTGTGTAACATTCATGTACACTAAACTTTATAACAAATCTCCGAATCAGTTAAAACAGTCTTGCTAGAAAATCTTATTCCAAATACGTCTTCCCAATTATTAAAGGCAAGATATTTTTTATAAATGGGCTGTGTTATATAACGTCGCAGTGCAGTTACTAAAATTCAAAATTCAAAATTCAAAAATTATTTATTCAGTTTAGGCATCATAGACACTCTTATGAACGTCAAAAATTTTTAAATGACTCTACCGCTGTCTTCGGAAAAGAACCACCGCCGAGAAGAAGCAGCAAGAAACTCGTGGGCCATTATTTTTTCAAGTCTTTGTACATTGAGGTTACATATGAGTAATATTAAAATAACAAATTTATTCAATAGTTGGCTATTAGGCAGAAGTGGAAAGCTTCCAGGCATCTTTGTCTTCTAAGTAGTGACTCAATTTATTTAGGCTTTAGGCTTTTTTCATTAGTATATTTTTGACACATAACTTGAATTTCCCTTCAGTGAGCTCAGTAATGTCTTTCGGGATTTTATTATAGAAACGTACACAATTGCCTAAGAAGGACTTATTTTTAGTTTTCGTGAGTCTAAATTTAGATACAGCTATCCTATCCTTATTTCTAGTATTAATATTATACATATCACTATTTATTCTAAACTTCTTTATATTTTTACGAACGTACATTATATTTTCTAGGATATACAAAGATGGAAGAGTTAATATATTAATTTCTTTGAAGATTTGTCTTAAGGATTCGCGGGGACCCATTTCGTAGATGGCTCGAACTGCCCGCTTTTGCAATATAAAAACTGTCTCTATGTCCGCCGCTGACCCCCACAGCAGGATACCATATGACATTATGCTGTGGAAGTAAGCAAAGTAGACCAGTCGAGCAGTAGCTATATCTGTCAATTGCCTAATTTTATGAACCGCATATGCAGCTGAGCTCAGTCTTCCAGATAGTGCATCAATATGAGGACCCCATTGTAATTTAGAGTCTATGCTAATACCAAGAAAGATTATTGCCTTGTCAATTTTCAATTTATTTCCGTCGAGTAATACGTTTGGCTCTATATGTCTTACATTAGGCATGGAAAATTTTAAACATTTCGTTTTCTTTGCGTTGAGAAGCAGGTTGTTTGCGACGAACCAATTTGAAACAATAGTTAACGCGTTGTTGACTTGAACTATGTCTCTATCTTTCCTATCTACTTTAAAAATCAGAGAAGTATCATCCGCAAAAAGAACTATGTCAGCAAGGCCCTCAACCATATGTGGTAAGTCATTGATATATGCTAAGAATAAGAACGGACCCAAGATCGACCCCTGTGGAACCCCCATTCTAACCAAAGATCCAGAAGATGTCACGCCATTAATGCCAACTTTTTGCTGCCTATCAGATAAGTATGATTCTACAAGATTCAGAGCAGCTCCACGAATTCCATAGTGGTGTAGCTTATAAATTAGAGTGTGGTGCTCTACACAGTCGAAAGCTTTGGAGAGATCACAAAATACGCCAATGGCATCCTGTGAGCTCTCCCAAGCCTCCAGCACATGCTTGACTAAAGTTACTCTATGCAGTTTAATTTATGCCAAAATAATATAATACTGAGGTATATATATTATATAAATATGCATGTCTTGGAGATAATTATATTTTTCTTCCGTTTGGAGTTGAAACTATTGGTTCTTGGGGTCCAGATGCACGGCGTTTAGTAAAGGAGCTGTCCAGACGCCTCAAAGAAATTACAGGTCTAGGAAAATACAGACTTACGTCACGAGCGTCGGTGAGACTTACGTCACGAGCGTCGGTGACACAAGTCTAGCTTAAGTGTAAAAAATATTTTATAAATAGTAAAAGTGATATTTCGTCTGATTTAGCCCGAATATTTGGTGCCTATTATCGTCATTAGTGATCGGGTGGCATAAGTTTGCATACATCCTTCAAGTAATTACGATAAAGGAGTGATTAGTAATCAAATAATTATCTGATTGCCGAAGTGTACCCTCTTCTTTTGATTATTTTTAATTTGGTACTGCAGAAGTTATATATCACAGTACACGTTGATATAGGCCTAGCCACAGGTCTGGACACTACAGTAAGAAAAGTGATTTTATATATTAAAGTGTATATTTATCATTGCAGTCGAAATATAATATCTTTATATAACGTACACAACAGCGTCATCTATCCCTCATTGTTGGAAAAGTTTATATAGTACCTATATAGTATGTCACCTAAGTGTGGTGCCTGTGGTCGTTTCGCTAGCGCAGTAGAAGGCATTAAGTGCAAAAAATGCACTAATTATTTCCATCGGCTATGCTTGAGTATCCCGCAGGAAGCGAAAATGGCACCGACATGGGTGTGCCCAGGATGCAAAGCCCTTACTCCGAAGAAAGATAACACGGAAAATCCCGTGAGGAGCAGTGCAGCCGACTACCAAGAGCCACAAGAAGACACCACGAGTGATAAGCATGACAAGCTCATGCAGGAGTTGCTACTGGAGATTAAATTATTTCGGAGCGATTTTAACGGTATGCGAGAAGATATCGGTAGCTTGAAGACCGCGGTAGCGAGTTTCGGTGGGCGCATGGACAGCTTGGAGGCGCGGCTCGACACCCTCGAGGACAGAGTAGCGGAGTTGCAGGTGCGCCCCGCCGCCGCCGCCGACGACGCGTTGAGCCTTGTAGAGCGGCTCAGGGCCGAAATCAACGAGCGTGACCAGGAGCTCCTCCTCAACGACGTGGAGGTCACCGGCCTCCCTGAGGAGCCAGGCGAAAACGTGGGCCACCTCGTAGGCCTCATGGCCGAGAAGCTAGGTGTCGCCATCGAGGAGCGCGACCTCGTGTGTGTGGAGCGCGTAGGAGCGCGCCGTGCGCCGCAGGGCGAGAGTGCGTCGCTGGCTGGGCCGCGGCCCCGCGCCGTGATGGTGCGCCTGGCTCGGAGGCAGCTACGCGACGCGCTGCTGCAGGCCGCGCGTGTGCGCCGCCGCGTCACCACCGAGGGGCTGGCTCTCAAGGGCGAGCCTACTCGGGTATACATCAACGAGTACCTCACTCGCATGAACAAAGCATTGTTCTACAAGGTACGCGAGGAGTGCCGCCGCCAAGGGTGGAGGTATGCCTGGACCAAGGGCGGGCGTATTTTTATTCGCCGGGAAACTGGAAGGGCCTCTTTCCGTGTTCGCTCGGAGTCCGACCTCCAGAAGGTTTTTGGCAATGGCGATGTCGTGTTGGCGTAGAACATTGGTCAGGTGTTGATATCTGTAACAAAATAAAGCTATTATTTAATGTTCTAAACCAGGTATATATAGGTGATGCATTTGTATTTTTAATTGTTTCGCTTAAGTTTGGTGCCATCAGACAACTTGTAGTCAGTAGAAGTGCCTATGTAAACTTTATTTGTTTTACAATAGCCATTGTTAATTTTTTTACTAATCTGTTTGCAGTAGATTTTTGGTTTGTGCTGCCAATACATTTTATGATCATTCATTTAATTTTATAATGGTTATGAAACGGCTGAAAGTTGGTTTATTTAATGCTGGCTCACTGGGCACTGGCCATGATGAATTTATTGTGGCCTTGGAGAGATCCGATACCCACATCATGGCCATAAATGAAACCTGGATTAGAGACGGGGAAGAACAACGTGCACCCAAAGTAAGTGGCTACCGTTTTAAAAACTCTCCTCGTGCCTTATCCATCAAAGGAGGTCATGGTGGAGGAATCGGATTTTATATAAAGCAAGGCATGAATGTGCGTATTTGCCCTCATCCCCCCACCGCATCTGTGGAGCAGATGTGGCTGAGGCTTAGGGTTAATGCGTGCAGGTTAATAATTGGTACTGCCTATCGACCTCCATGGTTAGATATTAACTTATTTTTGGATGCCTTGACCGAGTCAATCACTAGTTTTACAAATTTTGATCAGCTGACCATTCTTGGTGATTTTAACATTAATCTTAACATTTTAGACGGTAAAACTAAATTATTTCAATCTTTTCTTAACTATATTAACTTGAAGCAACTAGTAACAGAATCAACTCACTTTACAGATACCAGTGAAACTCTTATCGACTTGGTGTGCACGAACGCTGAAGTATGTTCAGTTAAGGTGTCTCATATCCCTGATCTTGGCCATCATGCAATGATCTCTGTAGAATTCAACATCAAGCCTGAAAAACCAAAACCACGTTACATTATTTACAGACCTTTTAAAAATATATTATATAACCTGTTTCAAAGCGATCTACATTTAATTGATTGGCATGGAATGGAGAAATTAAACAATGTAAATGACCTTGTTTGTAGCTTTAACGGGTACATGTTGAATTTATTTAATCTGCATGCCCCCACGAAAAAAATTTACCTAAAACACAGGCGACCCCCTTGGATCACTGACACTATTGTAGAGATGATGCATACTCGTGATGAATGTCATTCTCAATACAAAGTCTCAAAACTAGACAAACACAAACAGAGTTATAAGGACTTAAAAAATATAGTGATTAATGCAATGTACCAAGAAAAGAAGGTCTATTTTCAAAATAATATAAATCAAAATATTAAAAACTCAAAGAAGTTATGGAAAAACCTTAAAACTACAATTCTCCCGAACAACAAAAACTCTAGTGACATACCTAGTAACATCAGCAATCCTGATGTATTAAATGCGCATTTTTTGAATGTCCCGGGCAGCGAAACTGTTCACATGTCTGACCTCACATACTATGAATATCACAGGTGGAGCTCCTCTGTATTTAAATTAAAGACTGTCAGTCAAGATGTTGTAGCCAAGGTCATAAAAGGTTTGTCTTCAAATGCTGTGGGTGTAGATGAGATTACACTACAAATGATTAACCTAACTCTTCCTTGCACATTAAGCATTATCACTAAAATAATTAATTTATCTATTGCAAGTAGTGTGTTCCCTGATCTCTGGAAAATAGCACTTGTCAAACCGATTCCTAAAAAACAAAATGTTAGCACGATTAATGATTATAGACCTATAAGCATATTGCCATGCATGTCAAAAATTTTGGAAAAAATCATATGTAATCAAATGGTCAATTATCTAGAGACAGAGAAAGTTTTACCAGAAATGCAATCTGGTTTTCGTAAAAACCGAAGTACTGCAACTGCTTTGCTTGATGTGGTTGACAATGTTCTTGCAGCTCAAGATGGGGGTATGGGTACCATCCTTGTTCTCCTGGACTTTTCCAGGGCATTCGATTCCATTAATATTCCCCTTCTGTTGTCTAAGCTTTCATTTTACGGGTTCGATATAAATACTGTAAAATGGTTCGATAGCTATTTGCGCCATAGATCTCAAATTGTAGAGGTTACAAATTTTGATGGCACCACTGACTCTTCTAGTCGTGTCTATAATCTGAGAGGTGTTCCTCAAGGTTCTATTCTTGGCCCTATTCTTTTTGTGCTGTACAGTGCTGACATAATAAATTGCATTCAGAATTGTCAATACCACATGTATGCTGATGACTTACAAGTTTACATGAGTTTTACCCCAGATGATACAAATCATGCAGTTACAAAGATAAATGAAGATCTATGCCGATTGGCAGAATGGTCTTCAGCTAACTGCATGGTTATGAATCCTATTAAGTCAAAATTTATGATTATGGGATCTAGGAAGCAGGTAGAAACCATAGCTAACTACAACCCTCAGGTAGCCATCCTTAATGAAAAAATACAATGTGTAACTGAAGCTCGAAATCTGGGTCTGATTATGGACAGTCATTTGCATTTTGAACAACATGTGCATGAAGCAGTACGCAACTGTTTCTTTCGCTTAAAGGTTTTATACAATATCAGGCCGTTTCTGAGTGTTGATCTCAGAATAACATTGTGTGAGTCACTCATTTTGTCCAAGTTAAATTATGCAGATGTTGTTTATGGTCCACGTCTCTTATCCAGGACAGAACGTTTGATTCAAAGAGTACAAAATGCCTGTGCACGTTTCTGTTTCCATATTCCTCCTCGTGCCCATATTACTCCTTTTCTTAAAAGTGCTAATCTTATGAACATGAAGGCACGGCGACAGCTACATTTTTCTACTTTACTATTTGGCACAATCATAAATAAAACTCCTGAATACCTTCTGCGTAGGCTGACTTGGGCTCATGAGAGACGAATGTATAATACTCGAGCATCCTTGTATTTGCTAGTCACACCTCCACATAGAACGCAATCTTTTAAAGGCAGCTTTAGGTATGCAGCTACACGCTGCTGGAACAACCTCCCTCCCCCTTTTCGAGCCCTGAATGCAATAAAAACATTTAGCAGGCGGTTAAAGGAGCACCTAGCTGCATATACGGGTAATTAGTTACATGTGCATACATATATGTATATGTATATAAACACCCAGGGCATGCACACAAATGTGGTATAAATGCTTGTGTGTGTATATACATATACCTACAGATACATTACTTGGATGTTTTCTCTTTTTTACATGCTTATGGTTGTTTTGTGATGCAGTAATATGAAGTAACTACCGATTACTTATTATTACTAAAGTACCTCTAATACTATATATTGTTTACTTACCAAATGGTACTGCTCAAAATGTTGGCGTATAGACGGTTCCAGATTTGATGATATTGCTTGTTTTTCTCACCACAAAAACACTGTCTACCTGATTCTTAGGAAGTGGATAACATTGTATTTAGTAAGTTGTAGATGACGGTTACAAAACCAGTTAATCAATGTTAAATTATCACAGTCAACTTGAAATCAATAATAAAAATTATAAATCATTAGTTCTAGCTTTAAAGTATTGTGCACAAACTTGTATTATATTATATTCAATTTGTATTTGTAGACTGAGTGACGTACATTACGTAGTACCTATAGTTATCTGTGGACTACACTACACTACATAGCGGTTGCTTGTAGACGTGGCGGTACGTGGCACGCATAGATAAAATAGAATCGTTGGTGGCATGGTGCCACGTCATGGTGTTACCATAATAATTTGATATTTTTGGCCAGCCCGAAACACGCCAATAGTGCTAATCGACGCTTGGCTGTCGGCACAGACTAACAGATGCTAACGCATGCTGTCGGCAACGCGCGAAGTGTCTCGGAATGCACCATCTTGTTTGTTTTTGTTTTCTTGTCTGTATTTTTGACTGTAAGTAATTATAATAATTATCTTTGTTTCATACTATGTATCTTTGTTTATTTTCTATTGTTTATTTGTATCTGTTGTGTCACGGGTTACGTTCGTGGTGTCAGTGAGGAGCGCCGACTGAAAATCAGTGCTTGGGTTTACCCTAGCGTATGCTGAGTCGGGGCTCTTTCATGGCATTACGCAACATTATTATTATGATGGTTGTCCTATTTTGTCAGTATTTTTGTATGTTATGTTGTGTGATGTCCTGAATAAATCTATTTTCTTTCTTTCTTTCTTTCAGGTGACCAAAGAGCTGGTACTTACCTCGGACAACGTATCAGCCTGGCTATTCAACGAGGTAACGTTGCCAGCTTTTTGGGCACTCTACCCCTGGACAGGGACTTAAATGCTGTTTTTTATCTGTAATATATATATATATATATATATATTATATTATATTATATTATATTTCTAAATTATATATATATATATATATATATATATATATATATTTTAGCATTATTATATTATATATTAGTATTTTTAGTAAAAGGACGATTTATATTATATCAGTAACTTTGTACTTAGATTAAATTTATTTACTTGTATGGGCTATAGTAAATTTTGTAGTAAATAAATAAATAACTTACAAAAATACTGAGGTTCTTCTCATCAAAATAGTTTTAGTAAATGAATTAGATGTATATTTTTAAAGGTCTAATCTTAGGTATAACCATTACGTAAATTCATGCAATTGTTTTGACTTTTACATGAAGAAGAGTGTTTGCCTTCGAACATGGTAGATGTAGGCGACACGTAATATGTGTACAAACCGGCCGGCCCAGAGGGGCAAGGTGCGGGGCGAGGGCTGCTAGAACGACTGTCATTGGTAACGGTCGTCAGTCTGCAACCGCGATTTGTTACGGCTAACCGAGCCAAACCGCGCAGTTTATAGTATGTTTCTATCGATTTTAATTATATACTTTCGCCAAATATATCTACCTAATTTCTACTTAATTATCGTGTTTCATTGGAAGAAGACCGGCGTCAGCTACACGTCCTTCGAGCCGGATCATTATGTTCCAAACGCCGCCAAAAATGGTCAAGACAAGACGGTTACTTCGTAAAGAACGCGAACAAGAAGAACAGGAAGAACAAAATGTACAGCCTCTAAATAAACATCTTCAGCTAGATACAGAACCAAATGGGCAGAAAAGTGATGAGTTAACTAACCGCACAATCGTAATGGCGGGTAGCGTTGTGAAATCTGAACCGCCACTAAAAACGGTTACGTTGTTGCCAACCACGTCTCATCATCGAACTGCAAAGACAAGTTCTAAGAAATCGACGTCTTCATCTGTAGCAGCACGTAAAGCGAAGCTGGAATTGGAGGCAGCTGAAGCGAAAGCGAAAATCCAAATGGAACTTATCGATAGCAAACTTGCCGCGGAACTAGCCGATATCGATGATGAATGCAGCATACGATCTGATAAGTCTACGCAGCGTGAAGTACAAGAGTGGTTAGAACGCAGCCATCAAGAGCAGCTGGAAACACAGCCCGCCCCCGATCATGGTCATAACACGGGCGCGCCGTGTCTGCCGGTGTCTACTAACACTGGTAACGAAAATGGAACAGTTCAACTCTTGGCAAGTGCGCTTAAAGATTTAACGACCGCCTCCGTCAACAATGGACCGAACTCAAACCTGTTGAGTCGCATTTGCACTCCCCGGGACTTACCAACGTTTACGGGGGACCCAATGGAATATCTTCAATTCAAACAGGCTTACGAAGAATCTTCGGAAGTATGTAATTTCACCCCGAAGGAGAACCTATGGCGTCTACGAAAATGTCTTCGTGGACCAGCACGTGAAGCTGTCTCAGCTCTGCTTATCAGCGCATCATCACCTGAGATGGTTATGTCAACATTAGAGCTGCAGTTCGGCAACCCAGACATGATCCTGTCGAGAATTATGCTGGACATCAAGAAATTGCATCCTGTGTCGCAGGAGTATCATAAAGATATTGTGTCATTTTCCGTTAAAGTGCGAAACTATGTGGCAGCTGTAAGTGTTATCGGTCGCGATGAGTACTTAGTAGCAACAAATGTGATAACGAGCGTGCTTTCTAAGTTACCTACTGTTCTGCTATCGAAATGGGCTGATTACAGTTATCCGCTCATCAAGCAAGGTAAGCGACCCACACTGAGCACATTATCTGAATTTCTTAATGAAGAAGCTTTGAAAATTAATTCTATGGCGTTAGCAAACACACGCAGTACCCTAGACTACTATAACAGTTATAGAAAGAAAAATCTTGAGCCCACATCTACTTGCTCACATACTGTTTTATTAAACGATGAAAACGTTGATAAGAATTGCAACTACTGCCGTATTTCGAAACATAAGCTAACAGAATGTAAAAAGTTTCATAAGTCACTGCGCAAAGACAGGTGGAGTTATATTAAAAGAAATAGGCTTTGTTATAAATGTCTACTATCTAAGCATGGAAGGGATACCTGCCCGGCCGCTGTATGCGATATAGATAACTGCGGAATGGCACATCACCGGTTACTGCACTATAAGCTACCACAACAAACAGCGAGGCGCAGCGATATCGTATGTAAACAAAGCGAAAGCCAAGTACCCAGCGTATGCAGTGTCTCCGAGGAACAACCGAAGCTGCAAGAGAGTGTAACTCATATAAAGTCTACAGCTGACTGTAAAGCGTTATTAAAAATAGTGCGTGTTTATCTACATGGACCTAACGGAATTATAAGTACCTATGCATTACTAGACGACGGGTCGACAGTTAGTTTAATTAGTTCGGCTCTGACGTCACGTTTAGGGCTGCGCGGGCGTCGTGAAACAATGCGCGTGTGTGGTGCGTGGGACAATAACGAACTTGTGTGCGATACTGAAGTGGTGAACTTTCAGATGTCAACATGCGAAGGAAAGATGTTTGAACTTAATGCGCGTAGTGTTACAGAGCTAAATTTACCACATCAATATTTTTGTTATGTAAATAGTGATAATTACAGTCATTTAAAAGATATAAGTTTAAACTTTTGTACGGAAAGTGCTAAGCCAGAAATACTAATAGGGCAGGATAATTATCAATTGTTAGTGCCATTAGAAATAAGGTTGGGTAAGCTGAATGAGCCCTGTGCAACACTCACCCCTCTAGGCTGGTGCGTACACGGAAGGGTACCGATCATGTCATCACGCGTACGTCATACCACGTTATTGATCAAAGAAGGTGTCCAAATGGCGCCGGATGAAGACAGACTCGTGCTACAACAGCTGCATAATGAGGTACGGAAATCATTCACTATAGATGCTCTAGGGATATCGGGGCAGCCTCGCCAGAACGCCGATGACCAGCGTGCTGTGGAACAGCTGGAAAAAACTTCTACTTTAATTAACAATAGGTGGCATGTCGGACTTCCTTGGCGTGACTCACACTGTGTCCTGCCCGACTCCAAACCCACCGCGCTCAGCAGGCTGAAAGGATTGGAAAAGAAGATGACCTTGAATGAGGATTACGCTCAAAGTTATCGGGAGCGGGTCAAACACCTTTTCGAGAACGACTTCGCGGAGGAGGTGACTGAAAACAATGTAAGTTCTAAAACATGGTACTTACCTCATTTTGGCGTTGAGAACCCGAACAAAAAAAACTTACGTTTAATATTTGACGCAGCTGCCAAAACAAAAAACTTATCTTTAAATGATTATTTACTAAAAGGTCCAGATCTACTTGCATCGTTATTAGGAATAATGTTACGATTTCGCGAATATAAAATTGCGATCGCTGGAGATATTAAAGACATGTTTCTAAGAATAAAAGTTATACCCGAGGATCAAGATGCGTTTAGGTTTGTGTGGCGTGATAGCATAAATTCCCGCATAAAAACCTACAAAATGACCTCATTGATATTTGGCGCGAACTGTTCTCCATTTATTGCTCAATTCATTAGAAATAAAAATGCTCAGCGCTTCCATTCGACAATGCCGTCAGCTGTTGAAGCGATAAGCAAGCAGCACTATATGGACGATTATATAGATAGCCAGCCGGACGAGATAACGTGCATTGAGTTAGCTAATAATGTAGGTAACATTCACAAAGAAGGTGGCTTTGTGGTATGTAACTGGCAGAGTAACAGTACTGAGGTTTTAAATAATTTACCTAGTGAAATGCTTGCCTCGAATGCATACAAATTAAAACTAGATCAGGAACTGGACGGTGGACGGACCCTAGGGCTTATTTGGTATTCTGGAGATGATACCATAGGCCTTGATGTTTCGTTTAAACGAATTCCATCAGACATAATGGAGGGAAGGCGACCTACTAAAAGGGAGGCTTTACGACTTATAATGTCGATATTTGATGTTTACGGATTTTTGTCGCCATTTACAGTGAATGGAAAGATTATTTTGCAACAAACTTGGAAGTCAAACATTGACTGGGACGATACGCTTAATGATGCAATTTATGAGAAATGGTTAAAATGGTTAAATTTTTTAAAGTATATTGGAGACATACGCTTACCTAGATGCTACCAAAGCGTACCGAACGCAGAGGCAACAAGTTTATCTACGCATCGGATCGCACGAAGCGCCGATGAGTCTGTCAGTTATAATAACTTACAACTGCATATAATGAGCGACGCCTCGACTCAGGCCATGTGTACTGTGGCTTTTTGGCGATGGGAAGTAAATAACACAATTAAGGTTGCATTTGTTACTAGTAAGTGCCGTGTAGCACCTGTGAAGCCTACGACAGTGCCGAGATTGGAATTACAAGCAGCTTTGATGGCAGCTAGGTTAGCAGATACTATTCAAAAAGAACACAGAATAAAAGCCACACGCCGTGTGTTTTGGTGTGACTCCACAACGGTGTTGCAATGGTTACGCAATAATAAACGGGATTATCCGATATTTGTCGCGCATCGCTTAGGCGAGATTGATGAGTTAACGAATGTAAACGAATGGAGATATTGTCCTACGTTTCTTAATATTGCAGATATCGGAACGAGGGAGTCGTATGATGCATCAGTGTTCCAGAATGCATGGTTTACTGGACCGCAGTTTCTGTACTACGATGAACAGCTGTGGCCCGCTGACATTTCGCCGCACGAAAGCTCTGGAAAATTAAATTATGATGAATGCGTAATTACTATACAGAAGGTAAGTGATAGTTTACCTGTGCCAGATCCTAATCGATTCTCTTCTTGGATACGCCTGATTAGAAGCACTGCATTGATGCTAAAGTTTATAGATAAATTGAGGCCTATAATACTTACCAGTGATTGCGCGCTGATGGATCGTGCTGAAAATCTGTTAATAAAATACTCGCAGCTTCAATCATTTAGTGACGATATAGCTGAAATAAAAGCTAATAAGAGTTTGAAGAAAAACAGTAGACTACTTACATTATCACCCTTCCTCGATGAGTGTGGTGTTCTTCGGGTTTGTGGGCGCATCAACGTCTCTGAAATCCCTATCGATGTGAAGCAACCTATAATATTGGATGGAAAAAATAATGTAGCAAGACTGATAGTTCGATATTACCATATTAAGGCAGGTCACGGTAATCAAGAGATGGTGGTGAATGAATTGAAACAGAAATATTGGATCGTTAAAATAAGACCTACAGTAAAGTATATATCATCAACATGTATGTTTTGTAGAATAAGAAAAGCTAAACCCGAGATACCCAGAATGGGCGACTTACCAGCAGGAAGAGTAGCTCACCACCGTAGGCCGTTCACACATTGCGGCCTGGACCTGTTTGGACCTATGGAGGTGACCGTCGCTAGACACCGGCAGAAAAGGTATGGTGTTATGTTTACGTGTCTCACTATAAGGGCAGTTCACATAGAAGTAGAGCCTTCTCTCACGACTGATTCCTTGTTGATGGCATTGCGCCGAATGGCTTCCAGAAGAGGGTGGCCGGGTTATCTATACTCCGACAACGGAACGAATTTGCGGGGAGCGGATAAAGAGATAAACAAATCCGTGCAGGAGCTAGATACTAATACGCTTAAAGCCACGGCGAGCAATTATGGGACTCAATGGATTTTCTCCCCACCGAAAAGTCCTGCCTGGGGAGGGGCGTGGGAAAGACTCATAAAAAGCGTTAAAACAACGCTTAAAGTGATTTTGAAAGAGCGGGCACCCAAAGATGAAGTCTTAAATACATTACTAGCTGAAGTAGAAAACATTGTGAACAGCAGACCGTTAAGTCATGTATCAGTTGAGGCCGGAAGCAATGAATCCTTGACACCTAATCACTTTTTGCTGGGTTCATCCTCCAATTTACCTGTGCTCGGAATTTTTGACGATTCTGATCTTTATTTAAGAAAACAATGGCGTCTATCTCAGGCGTTAGCGGATATGTTCTGGAGAAGATGGGTAAGAGAGGTATTACCCGACATGCTTCCTCGCCAGAAATGGAACACAGAGCAACGGCGACCATTAGCTGTCGGTGATTTAGTATTTATAGCAGACCCTGACTCGCCTAGAAGTGTATGGCCTAGAGGCATTGTCCAGGAAACATTTCCCGGCGAAGATGGTCGGGTACGCGTGGTCGCTATTCGGACGTCTACCGGTACTTTCAAGAGATCCGTGGCTCGTGTCGCAAGAATACGTACAGAGGATGAGTGCTGCCAGGGCAGCACAAAGGGGGGAGTGTAGGCGACACGTAATATGTGTACAAACCGGCCGGCCCAGAGGGGCAAGGTGCGGGGCGAGGGCTGCTAGAACGACTGTCATTGGTAACGGTCGTCAGTCTGCAACCGCGATTTGTTACGGCTAACCGAGCCAAACCGCGCAGTTTATAGTATGTTTCTATCGATTTTAATTATATACTTTCGCCAAATATATCTACCTAATTTCTACTTAATTATCGTGTTTCATTGGAAGAAGACCGGCGTCAGCTACAGTAGACATTGTTTTGAAGGAAGCTTGTTATTTGTTTGTTTCAGAATGTTGGAGATTTATGTGAAACCGATTTTCGTAAATACCCATATATTAGCTGAGGTTAGACTGTTTATACGGATGTTTGTTTTGTAAGTTCTGCTTCAAACTTCGTGTAATCGACTGTACGGAGAGTTCAGTTACTGAATCAGCACTTTATTGGCAGATAGTACTTCTGTTATAGTCTTATTAATCTTGTAGCTGGTGATAACTCGTATTTAATGAAATATTATAGTTTACCAACTTTGGAAACGCGAAACTTAAACAATTCCTTTTCATTCTCCTACACACACAAGCAACTCACATTCAAGCTGAGCAATTAACCAAAACTTTATGATCTACTTAACTTTATGACGTATTGACACTCGTTACTGGGTTCACGGATTTAACGAGCAACACAATTAAATTAATAAGTTATCAACTAAACTGTCGAGAGGTCAATAAACTACCCGACATGTATCTAATTGTAGCAATGTGTTATTAAGTAGCGATATATACTGGTAATGACGCATTTTTGATGATACAAATATAACAAATGTTCACACACTGCATTGAGACTCCCTGTGTTGCGGGAGGCATGGAGAGACACCTTAACACATCACATACGTTTGGCGGGTTTAATATCCGGCTCTGACAAGTGGCTAAAAATATCTTGGAATTCAGATACTTTCTTTATTTTTTTATTTTAATGCAATTCTTAAATATATTTATTTATAAAATGAAATATGAATAAAGGTAACTTTTGTAACCTTCGTGTAAAAATTTGCAAACACTTTAAGTGAGTGTCCGTCGGGAACTCGCAGACGCCACTGCGCACCCTGAAGATGAGCATCGGACATGCTCGAAATCCGCCAAGACGTATTCGATCCTTAACGTGAGTGTTATGCCGGTCAATAATAATAGTAAAAAAAATTAAATAGAGTTTATGTAAAACCTGTAAAGAAAAATAAAATAAAACACTCGTTGATCATACATTAATATTAAACAGGTTGTCTTAAATATTTCTCAGCTTTTTTTATTAACAAGTAAACCTTTCTTCATTTATTGATTTCCAATTACCGCATAGGACAGAGCTTAATTAAACATTTCTGTCACTAAACAGAGTTAAAAAAAGTTTTAAATAGGTACTTGTATAAAGTGAAGAGAAAGACAGATCGATGACATCTCATCTGTGAACAGTTGCTGTGTCCCTCAGAGTTGAACTACAAAGTTGTGCGTGGAACTGCACTGTGCTAGACTTACCCGACATATAGTTCACAGCCAGTTCAGCGCCTTATACCTGCTGCAGACAGAACGTTTGGTACTGCGGAGGAACTGTTGAACCTGCTTGCTGTGAGGTTCTACCATACAGCACAACTAAAGCATACTTTACCTTTATCACTAAATTTATATCGTCTGGATCTCCGGCTGGTTTTCATCTGGCTTTAATTAAAAATTGTATTGTGTTTTTGCCAGTAAAAATCTTCGATTTTTTGCTTGCGCCGCCCCGCTTCATTGTCATTTTAGAAAAGTGTTTCATAGTTTTCCAAGTTAATGCCGTTTTTAACATGAACTGTACACTTCAGCATGGAATAAACAATTTATAATGTTTTTTTAAGCCATCTCATTAAAATACTGGTTTGGATAAAATGTTCACTTTTTTCTCGTTTTTCCGACTCATAAAATTTACATATACATTCATGTCGTTTCCTTATGACTTCGCTGGAAGCAGGTTTACCATTGCAATTTTGGCTTCTAATCTTAAATCTGGTGGAGCACAACTAATCTCCATTTCACTCTCTGGACCATCGGAACTTATTTTAATTGTTAGATTTTCTATTTATGATGTATGTAAACAACAAATCAAGACTAATTCGCAGCCTTGCCGTCAGTTTTCTGTTTACCACCTGTGCCGAAAGACAATCCCATCTATGGCTATACAGCCACGTGAACGCACTTTGTAATATGCAAACAGAATTACTTTGGTAAGCCAAGATTGATAAAAGAGATCCAAATAAAAAGTATGTATTAACTCCATCTCACCGATTTATACAACATTGCCGGAGCGTTGTAATGTGACAAATTAAAAAAACGCTCCAGCAATGGATTTGATTTTCTTTGTCCGTAAACTCGATACTTTGTGTGTTCTTGTTTCGAAATTATTGACAATATTTCCATACATGTTTGAGAAAAACAATTTCTGTTGGTGACACATCGAACCTTTTCTAGGCTGGAAAATATACAATACTTTTTCGCTCATTTTTGGCTTCAATAACGTAACCTGCACTATTAAAAAGATGTCGATACGAATTTTCAAAAACTAGATTGTAATTATAAAGTGTAAACCTTAGATTGTGTAAATATCACACTAATAATTTAACAAATGTAAAAGTATGCGAGCGAGTGACTAAGTTTGTGTGAGTCTGATATGTATTCACTTAGACATAGCTCATATGATACTCAATATCAATGCAAGCTTATAAAATATATTCCGTTTCAATGGGAAGTTCCTTAAGAATTGCGATAACCTCATTCCACGTGTAGGACGTCGCGGGTAAGAGGTAATATATCATATACTGAACAATGGGGATCTATTAGTTATGTCACCGGCAAAACTCTCTCAGTATGAGACGTTAGGGATCGAATATAATATGCGATCCTCAACGTGTCGTATTTAGATTATGTCGAAACAGATTTCAAGTACATCAGATGGTCGTCTTTATTTTTTAAATATGAATAAAACATCGAAAATATTGATTACTCTGAAACATATAGAATAGAATTTATTATTCATTACATCCAGGTCAAATTTCTGTGTCGCCATAACACAATCACGCCGTTATTATGGGATTAGTATAATCGGATTCGAGGTGAACGTAGAACAAACGGAGCGCCTCCTGACCCCAATCACAGATTATATTATAAACCAAACCAGACGTAGATAATGTAGCGCATCAGTGTTCATTTGTCTGTGCTTGCATTGTATCTATGTAAGTATACGCACTTATGTGTGTGTATCCCTACTGGTGTGGGGAAGACCTGTTTACACACTCACACGGGAGTCACGGTCACACACAATAATAACATTGTACTGGGTGGTAGCCTATGGTGTAAGAGGACGTCTTGTTCGGTACCACCGCAGTACCAGGTATTCTACCGCTAAGTACACGCTGTAGTGTGGAAGCATTGCTGTGTTAGGGTGTGAAGGGTGCTGTAGCGAGTGAAATTACTGGGCGAAGGAGACTTAAAAACTTATGGTTCGAGGTGACGAGCGCAGGCTGTGCCACGCAACTATGCCTACAGTTGAACCTGTACTGAGTAACCATAAGTAATCATAGAATTGGTTACCATAACAACGCGAGACTTACCTACCCACTTAGATACTCCGTGGATAGATAGCAAAGTCAACCGCTGCTCCGCGCGGGCCCGCCGTCGTATCGGCACTAGATTTGGGCACAGAGATCAGCTGTGTGAACATTCGCGAGTAGGTTTGTACGTACGTAGTGGTCTCGCGTATTTACTGTATCTATTTTGTGATGCATCGGCGCCGTAGTGCGTTCAGTTTCACTTTTTTGTGGAGCGGTGAATATGATAGGTAATAATTAAAAATATATTTTACACCTCTCATATTCGGTAAGTAGGTCGTTATTACCCCAAAATGGGGCCCATAGGTGACCAATTAACGCTCTAGGGTAATAATGTAGCTAGAAAAGCCCTAGGGCGGTAAGTAATTAAAAAAAAACACAAATGGGGCTTGTAGGTGACCAATTAGCGCTCTAGAGTAATAATCTAGCTAGAAAAGCCATAGGGCGGTAGGTAATAAAAAAACACTTCACTTTTTCAAAAAGTTCACATACATCTAACCATCATACTGGCAATAGACATCATGCATTCAGCCCAAAGACAAAAGAGGTCGCTTCGCTATTCAGCCTTGTCTTCGTATGAGCATAATAGTCATCAATTTTATTTTTGTGATGCCGGTTTTTTTCTACTTACCTCACAATCGAGATGTAAAGCAGAGTAGTTAGCTCGTGTGTAAGCATCAATTGCAGCCCGAGATATTTTATTATCGCGCAGCGAGGGCGCCTATAGTTCGAGGGTGCCTTACAACCCTTGGCTACTAATCCACTATTTTTAACTTCATGTTCAGTTATCGATCCCAAACCACCCCGTTCACTATTGGGCACTAATTAACAAAGGCCGTATATAATTTCTTGTCCTGACAACTGTCCAACAGGACACACATTAGCATAGACGGGTCGGTTTCTATTCATTAAAAAGACAAACTGCACGGAGAGCGGCCCAAAACATTACCGCGCTAAAGATGATTAAAACTGCACTTAACGGAAATGTTTCAGCATTACTTTAAGCGTTCACAGTATTTAAAAGCGATGGCAGCGCTAAAAGCGGTAAATATATAGTATAAGCGCATCTATGTCGGAATTTGTACGCGGAATCTTATTAAGTGAAAATGTGGTAATATGTCTTGTTTGAAAAATATCGCTCACTTTTTTGCGTTATTACTTCAACATTTAATCGGATATATCTACCCTAAGGACACACTTGCAGCGCGAGGTACCATCATCATAGCTAATATGAGATAATGAGATACTCGGCTGTACAGGCTTTAGCTCGTCAGAGATATTACAATATTGTGCAATTGTATACAGCACCTATCAATGGATTATGGACTTCGCGACATTAAATAATTCACATTGAACTCACTTACAATTAGGAACTGCACTAATAAACCTCAACGGGCGCACCAACAGTATAATACCAACTCTAAACCTTAACTTGTACATTTTGGCGGCGTAATCGTCTCCCGGACAGTGAATGGTGGTGGGGAGCGTACGACACAGTGAGCCTAGCATGAATAATTTGGCATTTTAAATAAAAATATAAATTGTACCCAAGATGCGAGCAAAATGAACAGCGCGCTCGTCGTACAAACTATCACTTATCTGTGCACACTATGACGAGACATTGTGCTGACTTTGGTACCAATGACGACATGATTGATGATGTGCATTGATGACTGTTGGTGTGGCCTGCCGTGCGATTCTCTAATGATTCGTCGATGCGCTCGTAGACGAGTTCACCGATGACAAATACTTTATGAGATATCGCCCTTGTACTTTAGGTTGTTTTTCCAACGTTTCTTGTCATCTCGTCATTTGTTTCGCGGATATTGTCGCGATGGTCACGATGCTACGATGTTTGTTCTTAGATAATCTTACGGCTGGGCGTAAGAGACTGTGACTGGTCTTAGTGTTGAGACGGGAAAGTCAGTAACTTGATCGTTTCACTATTGTCCATCATATTAACAAGTGCAGTGTCACCCAAGCAATGACTATATTATCTCCACAGCACAACGCTGCCCCTCTCACCCCGAGGTATCAGTTATTTGGTTTCTGTCGTGCAGTGCACCTGAATACGCTGCTACAATACTTATAATGAATACGGTAGGATACCAGATTGAGTGGTTCTGCAGACTCTGGCAGTGGAAGCGATAATTATTTGTATGCAAAACGGCTAGCTATCAAGAGTTCTACCATGTCCTCGTTAACAAGGAGCTTAACAAACAATATACCTAACAAGATCGTCTACAATAGGTTCCCACAATATGCAACTACCCAACCTACGGATGACATGACTTGACATGAGATACATGTGAAAATACTTACAACACTCCCGCTGCGTCGAGCGTAGCATCCGTTAGTCGGTTCTGTTAGAGGAAAGAGAGAATAGGCGTTGTGCAGGAAACAAGGATAGGAAAACCAACCAACACATCATCCCGGGGTCCCGTCACGTAAGATCGGCTGCAGTCCTCGAGTGTCCAACCCAAGCTGATCCAAAACCGTGTCCACGTAATTTAACCAATCTACAACTCTCATTTTCCAAAACGCAAAAACTTAGCTCGTCATCTCGCCATGACACAGATCAGAGTGCTCTCCATAGAGTAACTTTTTACACTAGATATAGAGATCAATCTCGGCGTCAATTAGTGTTAGCCAGTATTTTCAGCACATTAGTGCCATCTGTAATTTCTAGAAGACATTACTCCTACACCCACACATACGTATGGCGTATGTGTTTGTGTGTGTAGTAGATTATATCTATATTATACCTATATATCTATATACTAAAAACCTATCTTATTCATGTAGGTATTTGTACTTTTATGTATACATGATTTGATTACCTATTTAAATTATACATGTAATCACCAACACAACATTGTTGCCCTTCCAAGGTTGATCAATTTAGCTGTAATATAATTAGTATAACATTGGTATACAACAAACACTTAAACTGCCTTGAAATTGCTAAAACCAGGTGGTACATCCGGTGCATGGGGCTTTAGGTGCATGGGGCTGGGGCACACGCGCCCCCAGTGTCCCGCATCGGCTGACCGAGGGAATCTGTGTTTCCGATGCGGAGACGCGGATCATTGAGCCGCCAGCTGCAAGAAGTCTGACCCGCGCTGTGCAATATGCGCGGAGTCGGGTAGGCCTTCTGGCCATATAATGGGGGGACGCAACTGCGCCCCTCCGAATACGAAGGGGACGGCCAACAGGACCCAAGCCTCCCCTTTAGCCTTAAATAAGGCCACACTTGACGCCATGCCCCATCCGGCGTGCGAGGAGGTTGTAATGTCTGACTGATGGATCAGGTCCGACATCACAACCTTCTCCAGACGAATTTGAACCACTGTGCCGGGGCTCAAGATCTGTTTATGCAGAGCTTGGTGCAGTGGAAAATAGACGTGGCGGTTGCCGCGGAGCCGTACTATATTCCCTCTAATCCCTACTGTGCTGGAGACTTGGATGACTCCGTGGCTATTGTGGGACGGAGGGGCGGGCCCCCCTTCTCAGTAGAAGAGAGGGGCTCGGGTTACGTAGTGGCCAAATGGGGAGAGTATGTGGTCGTTGGTGTATACTTCTCCCCAAACAGACCCGTTGCAAAGCTCGAGGTCTTTGTAGACCTCTTGGCCGCAGCGACAAGGAGACAGGCGCCTCGTCAGGTCTTCCTACTGGGAGACCTGAATGCCAAGGCGCAAGAATGGGGCAACCCCTACACTGACTCTTGCGGGGAGATTGTCAGGGAGTTGGCGGTTGCCACAAACAGGATTGATCCTGCTGAAGACAGGGTCAGCCCACACGTGCGTGCGGCACAATGGGGGGTCCGTGGTGGATATATCTTTCGCCACCCCAGGTGTCGCAGCACGTATCTTGGACTGGAGGGTGTTGTCGGAGGTGGAGACACTCTCGGACCATAAATATATAAGGCTCGAGATCTCTGCCTCCCACAGCCATGGAGGGCTACAGCGCGTGGAGCGAGCTGATTTCCCTCGCTGGGCGATTAGTCGCCTCGACGACAATCTTGCTGAAGAGGCGGCAATCGTTCAATCTTGGTTGGCTGGCCCCATAGTGAACGCTGAAGCGGAAGTGGACGCTGCAGCAGGCCACTTCCGAGAGGCGTTGACGGCCGTGTGTGATACGGCCATGCCGAGGTCCCAGCGCCGCCTCGACCGCCGAAAGGTGTATTGGTGGGATGCGAAGATTGCAGATCTCCGAACTGCCTGTTCCAAGGCGCGTCGGCCCCACAGCCGCTGCAGAAGACGACGCAAGGGCCGTGCTGACGCCCAGCTGTCAGTTGAGGAACTGGCAACCGAGAGCCAGCTGTATAGTAGCGCAAAATTGTTGCTGTTGCTGGGGCAGGCCTAGAAGACGCAGATTTGAAAACTGTCGAGCGCATGAAATGGATGACGGCCTGGTCATTCAGGCCAGATACGACTGTTGAAAACGTCCGTAAGTACCTCAATAAAGTAGTATATTCGGATGAATATATAATAGAGAAACGTAACATAAAATCAGCAAGACACGCAGCATTCATCATTGGATGTCCTGAGAGTACGTATCCTAAAATAAATACTCCAACAGCATGGCCTCCACGAGTTATGATCTCGGAGTGGTTTCGCAGTAGGCCCCGTGTTGAACGGGGCGATCCAGCCATCGCTGCCGTCACTGGTGAGTCACTCGGCGTGTAAACATCGAGTGCGGCCGGTACCGCAACCACAGTCTAACTGCGAGTTACTACGGCATAGTGCGCCTCAAAATGATCGTCTGGTGGTATGTCTTCAAAATGTAAGATCGATTGACCAAAAGACATCCAAGATAGAAGTGTTGTTAAATAGTTCTTTGAAATGTGATATATTAGCAGTGACAGAGCATTGGCTATGTGAAGCTAAGCTTAAATGTGTTAATATAGACGGATATATATTAGGATCGAGTTTTTGTAGGAAAGATGTTATGCATGGCGGATCTTGCTTATTTGTTAGAAGAGGAGTAAAAGTTATAGAAAATTTAGAACTTGTGAAATTAGCAACTCAATTGTACTGCGAAGTATCCGCAATAGACGTAATTGACTATCATGTAACCGTAGTAGGTGTTTATAGAACCGGTTTAGTAAGTACAAATGAATTTATATCGCATTTTGAACGTTTGGTTGATAAGATCAGTGATCTTGACCTGAATTGCATTATATTGGGAGACTTCAACTTAGACACGTTATGCGATGTCAACTCTGAACAGAAGCAACTATATGACTTATTGTCAGCCCATGAGCTGAGTAATTTCGTTGACTTTCCAACTCGCGTTACTTCACATTGCGCCACAAGCATCGACCATGTGTATAGCAACCTACAACCTGATAGAATAAACGTAGTGCCGGTTAAAACCAATCTAAGCGATCACATGGCGGTACGACTCGAAATGATCTGGCCGATACCATGTACTGGGGAACCTCAGCATGTATTAAGTAGGAACTATTCTGACCTAAACCGTCACAACTTTGTATGTGCGATAGAGAGTATAGACTGGGTGGAACTATTTAAACGGAATACATCCACTGACTCACTGACGAGATCTGTGATTAATATTATTTATAGTAAACTTGATACTAGTTTCCCGCTAAGACGGGTGGTCAAGAAAAATAGACGATCCTCTTAGGTGACAAACGATGTTATAAATATAAGATTTCTACTATTTGACATTATCGAATTACTCGAAAAAAATCCTTATAGTGACATTTTAAAACAATTTACTAATGATTTAAATATTATATATGATAACTTATTGACTAAAAAGAAATGCATGTATTATTCGAATATGTTGACTAATAGTAAAAATACGACAAAAACAATGTGGAAGGTTGTGAACGAACAAAGGGGCAAAGAGAATAAATGTAGTCTAGACTTTACCGAAATCGTGAATAATTCTGCCGGTTTGCCCTTTAGCGATAAAAAAGATGCTCTGAACGCAATGAACAGGAGATTCGTGGGTGGTAAAAGATCGGAATGTGGATGTGACGGAGGCCCTGGGCCGGGTGGAGAAACGGCTTTTGTATTATGTATGCGTGTATACCTTGAGCATTCACGCTCACTAAAAGGCTTCTTCTTGCGGCGGCGTCGTGTGGCGGGTCGTCCTCTTCCCTCAAATATGGTTGAGGAGGGCGATGGCTGGCACACGTGTCAAGCTCGGGAACGGGCGCTGCTTGCGGGAGCCGGTATGCTCTCGGTATGTACGATATTTAGAAATTAGTTAAAAGTCTATTTGTGTACAAAAAAAAGCAAAAATGCCCCTCTGGCCTCTTCTTAAATTGTATATATGTATGCCCCTCAAGCTAAGAAATTAAAAAAAAAAAATTTTTGAGCCCTTCATGCTCTTATTGTTTTGTGCCCTTCAGGCTAAGTAAGTTTTCAAAGTGCACTTCAGGCCTTCACAAATGTATTATGTAAGTTTAGTTAAGAAAAAAAAAATGTCCTCCTGTATTCCGTTCGTAATTATAAAAAAAAATATAAGTTTAAAATATAAATGTAAGCAATGCCACGGACCCATTGAGTCTGTGAACAAAAGCAATAATAATAAAAGAAAAAAAGTATTTGAACATTTGATTACCAATTATGCGCATGTGTTATGTAACTAGTCCTTACATCCTTATTACCATAGATAAATAATGGAAGAAATAATATAACTATGTATTTATCTTTTTATCTATGTATCTGTTTTTTAAATAAGTTATAAAAAACAGTAATGAGAAGTGCACGAAATTGTGAAGCTTGTTATGCGCAGAAGGTGTTGGTGCCGTTGTTTATATCTTAATTATGAAATAAGGCTTCATGGTTCTGCTTTTATAATTCATAACTTAATTAATAAAAATACTTTTATTGTAATTTTTCTTAAGACGCGGTCCAACCCCAATTTTAAAATAATTTACGATGCTTTACGTAAGGTTGAAAATCGCTTGTTAGATTGGTCGATGTAATGCGAAAATGCGTTAATTTTGTACGTTTTCTTTATATTTTACGATATATACTAACACAATTGAAAAAACTGCTGGTTACTACTTTAGTACTATATGTTGGCTATGTATTACCTAAAAAATAATATAGTGTTATTGCTGAAAATTCTGAGAGTTTGGACGTGAAAGTTTATTTTAATGGACCTATTTAGGATTTTTTACGGCAGAGAGCGAGTAATATTTATGAATTCTGTTCGGTTATTACTCTTTGCCTGTTCCTTTTCTAACCTAAGTATTTTTTTCATAGATTATTATCGATCTGTTTCGTTACACTAGATGTTTAAAGATTCTGCTTTTTACTATTATCAGGATACGACCGCGCCTTAAAAACAGATTGGTTCAAATAGCATTGCAGCAAGGTAAGTTTTAAATGAATAAATATTCATTTATAAACCCCGCAGAGGAGGGGAGTGTATGTAAAGTTTGATATATCCGACCGTCCGAGGTTAGCCTGTCCGAAGCCACGCGACAGCTGCAACACGAAGTATTTATATTCTCTTTGGCTGCTGCCAGAGCGATTGATAAATTAATTAAGTCTAATACCACACGCACACGCTAACTAAAGCTTATTCGTGTGGTGGGACCTGCATTGGACTGCCGTAAGTCACTCACGTGGTTAGTATGTATTCAACGATACCTCATTTTTCTACCGACTTCCAAAAAAAGGAGGAGGTACTCAATTCGATTGTTATTTTCTATTATGTATGTTTTTACCTCATAACTTACAATAGGGTGAACTGATTCTCAAATTTTTTTAGCTGGTGCTTCTCGTGTGGAGTTTCATAAAATTCGGTTCAGTAGCTTTTGAGTTACACTCCAATAACTGATTTTACCAAAGTAATCGAATGGATACTGGCTGGTATTACATTTTTTAAATTGTACTTGTTAAAAACTACATTCAGCAAGTCTATTGGGCTGTACGACGACTCTAAGAATCTACATTGATATTCAAATCTAAACTGTACATATGGCCCTTACCTTGCAGTCGGGTGAAACGTTGTATGGTTCATAATAATGCCTTATTATTAACGAAACTATTTTAAGTTCTTCAATTGTATAGTTTTCAGCCTATAATTTGAATTAAAACGAAGCAATCTTTAAACGGATAATAATAATTTATTTAATGCATTTTTTTGAACAAATATTAAAGCACTGTTTACAATAGAATATACTTAGAACTAAGATTATAATGGATATGTTATAAGCAGTAGACACTAATATATTATATTAATTAAATGTAAGTAATTAATCTTTATTGTGCTAACATGGTACATAGTAGTAGTAAAATAAGTTGATACTAATAAATAGATAACCAAATCATCGATTACCAGGATAAGCCAGGATTGTCTTAGTACTCAAATAAGTATTAATTATTGTAGTAAGTATTTACGTATATCAGACGTGCAACTTGCAAATCGTATACTCAAGCGAAGTGAACGTCCTAAAAAGCAGTATGTAGTAAAAAAAAATATTTTTCACAGCCTCTTAAACTCAAAGATTAGCCGGACGATAATCAAATTGTCTTCGCGTCTATATATTAAAACTATTAAATGTCTGGCAATTACCATGTTGCAACTGGTTAACATAATTTCAAAGATCTTCTCGTTAGCTATTTGTACCTCAGTACTGCTCCTTATGCCATTCCTGGCCTTTTCGCATGCACATATCACTATAACCGCCGCCCATTGTGTTAGCCCTAAATAATTACACTACGTATCCTGGTAGCCCCTGTTTGAACATGTATTTATTCACACGACAGTAACATAAAAAGTAACATACTCCTGCAAATAAACAATGCTATACGCAGCATTCTGTTGGATTTGCAGCCGCAAAACAAATAGGGCGCAAACATTCGTACCATTTAGGCGAGTTTTATTGGCAGTGCCGGATCGTGCCTACTACGGGTTGTTTGTTTGCGGAGTCTTCAACCGAAACATCACCCATCTGGCTGCGAGCCAACGCGGTGGTGGGATGTAGGCACCGCGCGCTGCTAGCGTGTGATTTGTTGGTTGCCTCACGTGACGGCGGTTAATTTATTTATGACTTTGGTTTGCCTAAAAAAATATAGCATGAATATGGAATTACCAGAAATGTTAAAGTTAGATTTAAAAAGTACATTTGTACTTTGATTGTGCAATTTAATCAATATCTCTAATTAAATGTAAATATTTGTTTTTTTTAGGATTGTTTGGTTTTTATATGAACCTGACATCAAACATTACAAAACAATATACAAGTTTGACTTCTGAATGCACGTGAAAGCTCGAGAGGTTGTTAGGCGGGTTCAGTGTAAGGAACTTTCACAATGGCCTCTGATTAGTATTCAGGGCTGACAGATGACTTAATTCGATCGGCGCCACTCGCTAACTTGCACACACCAAGTTGTAAATTGCGTTACCGAAGTAGGTACTTTATGCTGTACAATGTAGTGAAGCACTTTCCCGATTACAGAAACATAACCTCATTATCTCATGAGACACTCGTTTTATTTATTGGACGTTGACTTTTCTGTGTAAAGATATTGCATTGACTCCAGTTTTGAAATTATCTGGAACGAAGTCGTTCTAAAAACTCGTCGTTCATGTGTATTGACTAGTGATGTTTGCGGATTAATAAGAATAAGTAAAATCGAAATCAAAACCATAATTAAAATCGCACAAGTACACGCACTGACGGTTAACTTTGGTCCGCATTCGAAGAAAACGCGCTATTTAGATTTTTCCATCGACAAATAAACAACGTATACAAATAAAAACAAATTAACGGCTGATAAAAATGTCATAGAGGTGTTAAACCTTAATTTGTTAAATTTTAATTTGTAATTTTAAGTTTGATAAATAAATTCAAAGATATATTAGGAAGGAAGTACTGCTCTCAATCACATTACGATGCCTGAATTACAAAGTATTTTTATCTTATACGACATAACTGCATTGTAATAGTAGATACTATAAATCTAATAGTTATGTAGTTATAGTAGTAGTTATATAAAGCAAAGATTTGTATTGAGTGTGAATCTACAGGTTTCGAAATGCTAGTGAAGTGTGTACGCAGATTATGTTGTATGCATGAGTAGCTAGAAATGGGGAGCTACTGTTCACGGCTGCATTCTGTGTCAGCGTATGTTCTCATTAGATCAAGTAATAGACGAAAAAGAGTTGTGAATGCAGTTAAATATTGTAAAGTAATACAACACTCCTTAGTAGTCCTACATTATTTCTTTGTAAATACATTATTACAAAAAATTAACAGTTCAAATAGGTTTATATAGTGTATATAATTAATGACTATGTGATTAACACATATCTTATCTTTTTAATATACAAGGATTCATAGTTACATAGTAAGTGATCGCTGTGAGAACATGTAATAAAGTTCTCCTACCTTACTAAATCTTAATGTCAAAAAAAGTAAAAAAAAAATGTTTTTGAGCTGTTCACAATGTTTGCCATGGAAGCACTTTTGGCAGGTGGATTATAAATAAACGTTACAAGGTTTTTTTTTATATCAATAGGAAATATGAAACCGTCGTAGGAGCTCTTCACTGTTCGTGTCCGTCCGGGTCCTTTTTCGATTCACATATAGGTTCATATAATTTGGAGCTGTAAAACATTC
Organism: Selenia dentaria; assembly: GCA_917880725.1. Lineage (NCBI taxonomy): Eukaryota > Metazoa > Arthropoda > Insecta > Lepidoptera > Geometridae > Selenia > Selenia dentaria. The sequence continues at coordinate 3,587,915 of OU862887.1, forward strand.
ACTTCTCTACGTCAACCAAACAAAAGATGTGGTTTTTATGTCACATATTTTGTCACTCGCTAATATAGAAGACAAGAGCAGGGTCTTACAGCACAAACCAACGAAAACTTCTATAATGTGTTGTTATATTATAAAGAGAAACCCATTCCTTTTTTTAATGAAGTGAACGCTTTTCTAAAAATATTTATTTTTAAGCACTGTTTTTTTAGATTACTGTGTAGTGTTAAAAAAGTCAGTATAAAAATTTATATTAACGAGTCGTGAATGTACTGCACAGTGTTCACTCTTTAATTAACTCTGCTACTCGTTACAACAACTTAATGTTGAAAAGGTTACAACCACCAGCACAAAGTATAAAAGGAAATAAAGTGAACATGTTTTACAGAAACGCTGTTAAAAAGAAGGTAAAACCGAGTAAAGTTTAATGATGGCCGCCCGCAAGTGGTTCCGGGAAATTGCTCCTACCAGCATCGCAGCGCGCCGATGTGGGTCAACTATGGACTATTCCTGTAAAGCCCTTTAATTGTTGTAAAAAATTTCTTCGTTTACAGCTATAAATACTCGTAAGTTGCTTTTATTTTTTTATTCGGTTAAGCAGTTTTACTATCAAACCGTATGGGATATTTTAAGCCGTTGGTTTAAGTGATTGTCTTCCTGAGTAGATTTGGCATGTAATGACTAATGAATGTAACCGTCATTTCAAACCATAGAGGAGTTCCTCTATGTTACAAGGGCAATATAGATATCATTATAGCTAAACTCATGAAGTGTCCACACTCGCACTCCCGCACTAGGGCTCCCTGTGCCGCGGGAGGCACGGACACACAACACAATAACAACATTCAAGGCCCGAGACCGAACTAAGAACATTTCTGCTCATTACCCAAATATTTTCCTCATCTAGGAATCGAACCTGGGACTCTACTTCTACACTCTGCTTCTCTGGATCAACTACACTTTCATAGTTGTCAATTTAATATAAAGGAGTCTCTGATCAATGTGTGTTACCAGTGGTCATATATGGCACTGAAACGTGGTCTTTTACTATGGGCCTCATAAGCAAGCTCAAAGTAGCACAACGAGCTTTGGAGAGGGCTATGCTATGAGTTTATCTACGTGATTGAATCAGAAATGACAAAATCCGTAATCGAACTGATGTCACCGACATAGCCAAAAGGATAAGCTAGTTGAAGTGGCAGTGGGCAGGGCGCATAACACGCAGGACAGATGGCCGATGGGGCCGGAAGTTTCTGGAGTGGAGAACACGGGCCGGCAAGCGAAGCTTAGGTCGTCCACCAACACGGTGGGCTGACGACCTGATAAAGGTAGCGGGACGACGTTGGATGCAGGCCGTTTCCAACCAATCCTTTTAGAAATTGGTGGGGGAGACATGTGCTTAGAAGTGGACGTCCTACGGCTGAGATGATGATGATGACGAAAAAGGCAAGAAGAAATAAAATGTCATAGGTATGAGTGCTTATCGCCCACTCCATCGCTTGCAGGAGACAGTATCTTTATGTAAGTGTACTTGCAGTAAGTCATAATCACCCCTGCCCACCACATTCTTATTTCCGCGCCCCTCGAGACCCGCGTCCAGTCAGGGAAGTTATCTAAGTGATCAGGGGTCGATGCGGTTAATAATGTTTTATTAAATTCAACTTAGTCGAGGGAGCGTCCTAAAACTTTAAATTGTTTTTGCAACTTTTATTAAAAAATAGTTACTAATAGATAAGCCTATCTCCCGCGTGTTTGTTTTCTGTCCTGATACACTTCAGTATTGATTTGTGGAAAAGTAAGCTCAGTGTGTCTGGCGGAAGTGAGGCGGGATTAAACATGTCATATTACAATGTTGTAAAGTACAGTTGCGTCTCGACACGCTCTACCGTGATGTATTCTACAGTATTGTGTTATTAAATTTGATTGAGGAGTTCAAGCTCAAATTCATAAAATCATGGTGAATTGTGGCCGGGGTTAATTTTTATTTTATTATTTTATGAAATAAACAAGGACTATTCACGCAATCAAATAAATGAGCCTTGTTTTGTATGTACTCTGAGAAATGCTGTTACTTACAGCTATTAAGCTAACCTATTAACTGGATACTACGCGGTAAGGATCTCAATAAAAGCTGTATAAAATGTTGGATACAATCTAAATAGAAGTTCCATAAAAAAGGTAATAAAATAAAGCTAGTACGAAAGGTTTATTGAAACGGTATTCAAGGATTCATTTCAAAGTTTAAGGTTACTAAGATCACTGTACTCAACGGCACGGTAATATAACGTTACCGTTTTAACGGTTACCGCCATACGAAACTATTTATCAAGGTATATTTTCTAAAAATACGGTAAAGTTACATAATACACGTTAGGAAAGGAAGGTATGCCTTAATATGTTTGACTATAAATGTGTCATATGCGTACACATTAATTTGCTAATACCAGGTTTTAACAGATGACTTTAAGTCTAAACATCTCTGCAGGGAGGTATATTCTGGCTCAAAGTACAGCAGTTTGCAAGCAATACTGTTTTACTACTATAAGTTTTAGTTGTAAGATTATGTGGATACCAGGTGGGAGGATTATACATCCCGATCTAATATCCCGAGAAAACGAGCGCAGTAAAGTTGCTTTTGAAGCCTAAAGCTAGACGTTTTCGTAAAAAAATTAAAAGTAAGGCATCGTGTGTCTGCTTGTATTCCATCTCATCATTAAACAAAAAAGATTGATCTTCTCAGCTACGCCGTGGCTACGCTGTAGCAGCGCTACGCTTCGTAGACAATAAGGAGTCAAACTATAAAAAGCATTAAAACTGTTGTATAATAAAGTATTTACACCACATATAAAGGAATGGAGCAAATAGTTTTTAAGATAGTTGTGTTAGAGTTTGTTTTGTGGTTGCTAAAGTTTTCCAAAATAATTTAAATATGGACTAAAAGGGGGAAACAAGTAACACATTGTTGATTCACTCTTGTTATATTATTTAGAAAATCAACATTTCCCTCTAATTTGAAAAAGTACCAAGTTACGTTCCGCGAAGGTGTTCTGACGTTTCAAAAGTAACAAAGAACCAACAGTTATTTAGTATGTATTGTTTGGGAAACGGCAACCGCCGGCTTTACTAAACTCGGTTAGCGGAGGGTTAAACCGTAATACATTTTGGCATTACTTCCATCAAATTATGTGTTATTTAATAAAGGTAAACAATGATGACCTGATTATTTCGTGTATTGTTCTAGAACTAACATCGGGTTCCTCTAGAAGGTTTTGTGTCGATGATATTTTTATTAAAAATACTTCATTTTATAATTGTGCGAGTTAAAGGCAAGTTCTTAACAGATGTTTTGCAGACACTCGTATTACTTGATTGGTAACATTCTACACAAGCGTAAAGCGTAATTTGTTAATTTTTTCAAATATATATTTTTATACAATCCAGTTACATACACTGGCGAGTGAGAAAATGCTGGCCTATGATATCAATCCAATTTTTAAAACTAATAATAGGTTCATCAAAAACATAAGAATCATTCGATGATGAGCTTAGTGTGGATTGTATGAGTGCACATATACAGCCATTTTGTCCGAGATGAGAAACAGCCCGAATTATATTTGTGTGCAGATATTTAAGGTGAGGATTCACACTCGGCACTTGACTTTAGTTGCGAGGAAATGTAAGTTCTTTAGTGAAATCGTCATACTATTTGTTGTATTTGTATCTTGAGCGGGTGGTTACGGCGGTAGATCCAATGATGAAGGTTCTTCATGTAGGCTTCTTATAATGTCTAGAAATGATTAGGTATTATAGGTAAACGTTCCGGTGACAACGATCAAGCCAACTGTGTGGAGTGTCACGACTGGGGCGGTGTTGCCAGTGTGCACGATAGAAATACATAGACTATAATAATCTACTCGACACTATTCATACATACTCGTAAATTTACCTTTTTTGCAGTAGTGCAGTTTGTTTTTATTAGGTAACATTGTTCGATACCCTGATCTATGGGTATTGTTAAAGATCCAAACACATTTATTACAGCTAAAATATTATTACAAAGTTAAATCTTTTGCATATTTTATAGGCAAAGAGTAAAATGCATCTTTATGCATTAAAGGTTAAACATAAATTTTACGAGCTTATAAATTGGAAAAAAAAATGTTTCTAGGTACGCAGAAATATATATAAATTTGTTTTTATATTTAACACTAGCGACTGCCCGCAACTTCGTTCGCGTAGTAAGCTTGGCTTTCGGCCTCGCCATAACCTCCCATGATTTCTTAGTTTTGTTAATGTAAACCTTCTACAAAATATTAGATTTTTTTTATTTTTTAATAAAACGATAAAGCCGTTTTCAAATTATAGCGTGACCAGGAATAATAGGGGTTTATTTTTATATAGATTACGTATAACCAACACAGAGAGTATCAACAGCGTCTCTTTTGTGAACTCGCGTGTAACTTTTCTTGTCTGACGAAAACGCTATCCGCACAAAATATACAAAGTGCTGACGGAGTATAACGTATTTAACACGGAACGCGACGTGAGAGTCATGAGTACGGAGGATTCTCGGCGTCATTCTCTTGGGACAAGTTCTCGCTTGCTGTCCGTGTATGAACAATGTGGCTGAAATAGATTTATATGCAGTGCTTTATTGTCGTTAAAATGGAACATAGTAAACTTCTGAAAGCGCAAATCTATACAATTTAAGCCTCATTCCTGTCTGCAAAAGTCTGCTCTGAGCTGCGTTACATGCCGTATAGTCTAGTGTAGTCCCGGTTTACTCATTACTTATTCTTTAAAGTATTGTGCAGTAGTGTAGTTCCTCAATCTACCCAAACCTATTTTGTATATACCTATATATTTTAATTTTTCTCTGCAACCAATGGAACCATAGAAGTGCCCCTGTTCACGCGAAAGCGTGACGTCACCTCAAGGCGCGCACTCGCCCCCGCGCGCCCCACCGCCCCTGTCCTCAGCTGTCATAACTAGAAGCAAGCGGCTGAAAGGAAGCGGAAATAGTCACCCTTTTATAGTCGTAACTGGCGGACGTGTACCGCTGCGCTCCGCGTAGCGACCGCGTGGCAACCGCCATTATGACCACGAGTCACCGCGATTGACTTCGCCGCGAGTGACCTTCAGGGTGTGTTTGGCCCGGCCACGCACCACCTTCCAAATCAGCCCGTGTTTACACGTAAATCACTGATCGAGACGCATTCAGCCCGCCGCGTAAACCAGTGCACAAACCAAAAGGACAATACAAACATTATAACCAAGTGAACAACAGTTCTTCAGCCCCTTCAGCACGTCGTCCAAAGCAGGACGCCTCCAACGAGGACTCACGGTCACCAGCTCCCACCAGTTCCAGAGTCCCTCGACACCCCCTACGGAAACCAATAATTAAAGGTATTTACCAATAATTATTCCCTACCTATTCTCTGGTTGCAGGAAACTGCTCAACCACATTTACCCCCCCCTATTATCGAGCGTATGGTGGCATATAGCCGCACCATATTTCCTTCGAGCCGGATAACTGAACCAGTTCCTATCAGCTCTTATCAGCTCTTAATTAAAATTTCCTTTAATACAGTCCATTAAATCTCCCCTTAATATAAACTACATTTTATTGACTTAATATTACCCAAATTACGTCATACATATCAATCCCTATAAGCCCAATTTAATTTCCAATTTTCATTCTATTGATTTAATTTAAATTCACTCTGAAATTACGTCATACAAATCACTCCGAAGCTTCTAGAAGAGTGAACCGGCAGGGCGATTTGCCAAGCGAAACTGACCCGTCCAGCCACATTTCACGAAGTACGCTATCATTGTTCGTTCGACACAAGCGCGCCACGGAATACATGAGAGTTGCGAGTTTGACATTACTGAGTCATTAACGGCGATTGATAGCCGTGGTGTTTTAGTTGTTTTTTTATTTACGATTGTTATTAGTGTTGCTTGCAAGGAAGATTTGTAATTAAGATTCTTAGGCTAGGTACTAATAACTACCTATGCCAGGTACTTTGTTGATTTTAATTATAAAATTATACTAAGTACTGTTAAACGGGTTTGCTTGTGTTCTTGAGATTAAATTATCATAATTCGTCCATAGTCGAACGTTTGGAATTCAGCCCAATTTATTTTTATTTCAAGAACTATATTCTTACCTAATAGACTAGCACACACGTCTTAGGGTTCCGTACAGAATTTACGTAAATAACATAACGAAATTTGCGGAATATAATTAATTAATTAAGTAATTAAACCATCAGCTCACATAAGGTTTCGTACACGCGTTATTAATTTAGGCGTGATTTTAACCGACTTCCGAAAAAGGAGGTGCGGAATTTCACCTACGATTAAATACTTTAATATTTTTATTTCCTTTCAATTTTGCTTGCGTCCTTGTGCCTGACTTCGCCTTCGACGTTAACGGTGCCTTCTGAATCACATGTAGCCAGATTTAGGGAGGAACAGATCGCTATTGTTAAGCTTTATTTGGAAGCGTTATCATTGTAGTCTAGCAAACCAAGGCGCTATAGCCCAGAATTCGCTGCCAGAGCGGCCGGCGTAAAATTGACCCGCGATAAATTTGACGCGGCGTATTATATAATATTAGACTCCGTAGGTTTATCAGACGACGAGGAGGAATTCTACAACGAGCAGTATGGAAGGACAATAGACGCCTATTACGTGATTCTCGTTGTAGTATTAAAACAAAAAACATGGTCATTAGCTACCAATGACGATGTAATAACTGCGCCCTCCGCGCCTATACCCGCGCGCCCCTCGCCGTCAACTCAGCAGGTATCGAACCCGCAGCCACAGTTCGATGCGCAGGTTTCGAACCTGCACCCTCTCAGCTCCGCGCCTATACCCGCGCGCCCCTCGCCGTCAACTTAGCAAGTATCGAACCCGCAGCCACAGTGCTATGCGCAGGTTTCGAACCTGCACCCTCTCAGCTCCGCGCCTATGCCAGCGCGCTTTTCGCCATCAGCTCAGCAGGTATTGAACCTGCAGCCACCACACTATGCTCAGGTTTCGAACCTACAACCTCTCAGCTCCGCGCCTATACCCGTGCGCTTCTCGCCCCCACTTCAGCAGGTTTCGAACCCGCAACCTCCGCGCTATGCGCAGGGTTCGAACCCAAGACCTTTCAGCTCCGCGTTAAGACCCAAACAGGGATCGAACGCGCAACCTCACTATGGTGACAACCATTGCTACCCATGGTGTAATGTAAAGGGTCACAAGCCTCGGGTATGTACCCGATACTACGCACTACCAGTGCGCTTATTGCCGGTACAACAGCGCGAGGTACCACGGCGCCGTCCCTCACCTGATACGGGCCAGATGGTGTACTCCCGTCGTACTCCACCGCGCACTACCTCGCGTCCTTCACCGCCGCCTAGGCAATGAGTAGGACGGCACATTCAGCAAATACCGACTCAGCCCACAGAGAATCAGCACATATCAGCTCAGCTCATAGCTAATCAGCACAAACCTCAGCACGCAGATAATCCGCACACATTTTACCTGCCCACAATTCTTCAGCACACACACACAACACGACGACAAACTGTCGTCGCAAACACCTTAAGTCAGTTAGGTGCTGACATTCTGCACTCACCCTTACGCCAGCAGTTCTGGACGTTATCGGCTCGTCGCGTAATGCGACATCGAGTATACAAATGTATACAATGTTTACGTTTCCGCGCCCAAACTAAGGCCCCGTACATGGCCGACTCACCTGCTGACCGCGTAAACGTTCAGCCCGTATTTAGCAAAGTCACTACGGACTTTACTGGACCATTTTTGATAAAATCCAGTACACTTAGAAACGCCAAGCTATTAAAAGGCTACTTCTGTGTTATAACATGCCTAGCCACGAAGGCGGTCCATCTCGAACCGGTATCTGAGTTATCCACGGAAGCGTTCCTTGCGGCATTACAGCGTTTTGTTTCTAGGCGCGGTGTACCGGCGTTAATTCGATATAATTGCGGTACAATTTATGTAGGCGCTAGAAATGAACTTAGGGAAATACAAGGCTTTCTTGCAACCAACAATAACAATATCGCACTTACACTTTCAGCTCTTTTAATGCGCATTGCAGCCATGCTCAATGCACGCCCTCTCAGCCTACACTCTTTTGACCCCGCGGAATTTGAATTACTCACCGCGGGTCATGTTCTTTTAAAACGTCAGCTCAATGCCCTACCTGAGTATTCGGTAGGAAGACGAGCCATTTCTGCACACAAAAAGGTTCAAGCTCGTCCTACCCTTATCCCAACACCTTTGGCGATCCTGGTCCATACCCTACCTGCACACCATCCAAACCCGCTCCAAATGGACTTCCCGATCCAGCCCACCTCAAGTCGGGGAACTGGTACTGATAGTGGACCACCAGGTGCCGCCTCTACACTGGCGCATGAGCCACAAGACGAACCCATGAAGGGATGGCGTCACCCGAGTGGTGGAAATCAAGATCGACCTGACTGTCGATTGACTACCACACCACACCTTTGCCGCGTGGGGAATATGTTCACGCGAAAGCGTGACGTCACCTCAAGGCGCGCACTCGCCCCCGCGCGCCCCATTGCCGCTGTCCTCAGCTGTCATAACTAGAAGCAAGCGGCTGAAAGGAAGCGGAAATAGTCACCCTTTTATACTCGTAACTGGCGGACGTGTACCGCTGCGTTCCGCGTAGCGACCGCGTGGCAACCGCCATTATGACCACGAGTCACCGCGATTGACTTCGCCGCGAGTGACCTTCAGGGTGTGTTCGGCCCGGCCACGCACCACCTTCCAAATCAGCCCGTGTTTACACGTAAATCACTGATCGAGACGCATTCAGCCCGCCGCGTAAACCAGTGCACAAACCAAAAGGACAATACAAACATTATAACCAAGTGAACAACAGTTCTTCAGCCCCTTCAGCACGTCGTCCAAAGCAGGACGCCTCCAACGAGGACTCACGGTCACCAGCTCCCACCAGTTCCAGAGTCCCTCGACACCCCCCACGGAAACCAGGTATTTACCAATAATTATTCCCTACCTATTCTCTGGTTGCAGGAAACTGCTCAACCACATTTACCCCCCCCTATTATCGAGCGTATGGTGGCATATTGCCGCACCAGCCCCTTCGAGTGATTCCCTCTAATTACTGGAGGGAAGTTCTCTCATTAGTAAGCGATAGTATCTCCGGAGAGCCTTAATTAAAAGAAACAATCGGACTCGTCAGGATACAGGCTTACTGGCAGCTTCTTTGTGCAGATTGACCCGACCTATAAATACTCGTACATTGAAAACTTGGGGATTTTTTTAGTAGATATACTTAGCTCTCATACAGTACCTACGTGCAAAACATAATGTTCATATTCATGCGGTTAGTCTGTACATACTTTAATACGTACATAACCTATTGCAATATAGAACAATCAACAAATCAATATCTCACTTTTTGGTTTTTATTTATTGAAAAATCAGGCAACTACTTAATTTACCTTGAGTTCTGAACAGAACTAAGCCGTATCTTAGCTAAGCGCTAAGCTCTATATGATATTGCACTGCAGTTGAATTATACGTGTGTATATAAAACATTTCTGATATGATGCACGTTATCTTTCGTAAATATTCCCAGGAGGAAAATATATGGAATATGTACTCGTATCAAAACTGATTTTGATCTAGATACGTCCTGAAAATTATTTTCTGAAAGATGACATTGATTTGTCTCCACCTCAAAATAAACGATTAAAAGACTACCTGTTTGATCTGAACGTAATACGTGTTAGTAATATTGCATTTCCCTATTTTGGCTTTCCTATATTTTGGCTTGCCTCTAAATTAATTTAAACTCATCTGACTAATTTGCATACATAGTTCAGCTATTAACGTCAGCACAGTTTTAGACATGAGATGCGATATCAAACTATTCGACGCGGTAGAACTTTACATAGGTAATACAAAGTGGCAAAACAGTTGAACCAAGATTAGTTGCCGCCGTGAATGTAGTACTATTGCGATATAACTGGAACACCGGCTCGCGCCAGCTACTGGCGCAAAAACGTGCGTTTGTATTCATGGCCGCTTGTCTAATGGTTTCCTGCTGGAGTTTACGAATGTGGCCGGTCGTAAGGAAGGTCGTAACTCACGAAATTCTCGAAGCCGGTTCACTACCGAATGCTCGCTCGCCACAGTGTAAAACTACCCCTACCCTGTAAAGTAATTTCATGACTGTGAGGATGTAATGAACAGAAGATTATCTCAACACATCATCTCTTGTATACTGCAGCTTACAACTAAATCCTTTGGCCACACGAGCCGAATTATCTACGTGAAATATTCATATACTCCTTTGTTCATCAAAAGTAAGGAGGGCAAACTGTACGAGTGTTGTAAGAACGAGATATGTACCATAACTCGTGCCGTAACTCGGAAGCACGTCATCCACACACAGATTACTACCACATCGCGTGACGTCACGGCGCAGAGTTAGCTTCGCCAGGTTTCAGGTGAATTTCCATTTCAAAGCGATCGCCGCCTTACTCCGCGGTCCACGGCTCCACCGCCCCTTCATCCCTCGTGTTTACCCGAGTATCCCCTATCCACATATAATATAACACAACTGTAACCAGGGTAATGTCCGTACATACAAGATAATTTTACATTGTTATTCAAGTCGTCAGAGTCAGGTCACAGACACACAAACAAGTCTGTCATCAGTCACTGTACTGTCTAACGGCCGGTCCCAATAATCTATCTATCGCCGGTTTATCTTACTAGAGTTAGATATTTGACACTATTTGTATGGAAGTTATGTCAAATTTCTATCGGATCTAAGGAAAACCGTGGATAGATAGATTATTGGGATCCTCCATAAGTCACGTTCTAGTACAGCGGTGTATATGTCACGGACCAAGTGATTATTAAGGCATTATAATAACGCGCAGTTCAATTTGTTGTTTATATTTAGATAAGCAACGCTTCTTTTTGACAACTAGGAAATGATACGGTAAGTCGATTTATAATAATAGTACATGGATTAATAAACCATTAGTTAATAAGTGGACGGGTAACTTATGTTGAACGATGTAGTCTTTTGTGATACCCATATATCATCTGCAACGGTTGTCGGAACACTTCAGGCATTTGCAAATACAATTTTTTTTTTTATTGGAGCTGTAATTATTTGTCTTTAACAAACAAGCAAACTAATAAAGTTCGCTTTTTATTAGAGTCCGTAAGCCATTTGTTACTTAAATAGCTTACATATAATGTAAGTATTTAGTCAAAACGAAATCTACCTAGTCAATACAGTAACATTTTTGTAACTAGCTGGTATTATTTATAAAGTTGGCCAAATGTGATCGTCTAGAATGTATATTATTATGGACCCTTTACGTTGTGTATAACTTATATTGTATATTTTAATAAACCAACAATGTAATGAAGTATCTGGTAATTTTAGACTAGTAAAGTTAGTGCAAAATCATAAATAGGTAGTGAAAATACGTTCCTAAAAAGAGGGATAAAACACATCAAACATAAATCAGTTGAAAAATGAAATGAAACAGATTAAATAAAATACATCAAGTGAAATCAAGTAGTACACACTAATAAAATAGTACACACAAAACAAAACACATAAAAAATACAAATATAAAATATTGCTGTCAAAAGAAACACATCAAATAGAAATCTAATAAATTCAGGAAAATAGGAAAACAAATAAAGAAAATATAACGAGCAACTGAAAGCATGCAACTTACAGAAAACAGCTACTGTTGGCTGGATTCTTGATCTTCTTTCTTCATGGCCATAATTTGTAACACACACATACACATACATTTATAAACATATAACATACAATAATATAACTTAAAGGAATATAAAATATAAAGTTATAGACATCATGTTATGATACAAACCACACTTCTTTCTTAGCCAAATCTGTGACAGCAATTCCTAAAATAATTTGAAAGGGGGAGTTGTGGAATCTAGACCTTTTAAGATCTATAAATAGGAACCCTAAACGATTTGATTTATGTGAGGCTCCCTGCACCCTAGCACCCCACTCCAAGAACCAGCAAATCCGTCAATTGATTTCAACCTACACGTCTCCAAGAAACTAAACGTTCAAACCGTCACGCACATACCGATCATTTGACTACGATTTGTTTTATTTAAAAACATACTTCTCTATCATTCAATTTAATTACCCGATGTTTAAAATTAAATTACTATTTTATGTTTAATTTACCTAGTAACGAATATTATTTAATCACTAAATTCCAAATAACGCGAACTAACCCTAAAGGAATTTAATGACTCGTGTGTGTATGTGTACCTAGTGAATGTACGAATCCGATCGCGGTCATGAATTCAGCAGGCTTGAATCCAGACGTTGATCAAGACTCTGAGTAATTTTCCCCCCCAGTGGCTAGCACTTCCCTGCTGTGGCGACAATGATTAGCAAGCGTCCGTTCTTCGTCTCTTCGTGTTATAAGGTTTCTGCCGACATCTTGTCATCCCCGCATGAATTAAATAGTGTATGTACCTATATGTACCTAAATTTATTTATTTAATTAGTTTTGTATTTGTATTAAGAGTATATTTATTAATAAGAAGATATTGTTGTAAATTTTTATGGAGATTTAACAGACAAGTATTTGTAGCAATTATAATATCTGATTTATGTATATTGATAAGTCTCGTCCAAAGGTGATTGTCTCCTTCCATAATATATGTAGATATCATTTATAATTCGTAATATTATAAAGTAAATATTACAATGCTCCAATTCCTTGAGTAAACCTCCAGTTTAGAAATTAAATTATTTCAGTTTGATTAGTGATAATTAATCAGAGTCACGTTGAAATTTTATGATGATGAAGCTTATTATGTTCGTTGCGTTGATTATAAATCCATTTAATGTAGACAAAACTGAATTGATGAAAGAAATGAATATGTGCTGTATTTGAATTAAATAGTATTGTTAAGAAATGCTCCATTTGAAATTTTAACATTTGTTGCGATGTTTGGTAATTCACTTCATAAACACACATACAATCACACTTCTCCTAATTAGTTTTCTAGCAATATCAGAACCTAAAATATTCTACCCTTACAATAAAATGACCAACGAAGTCCACCCAGCTGCTATCTCTGTAAAAGGAAAGTGAACGCATTTTCCAGATCCCTAGCATATAAATTATAAATACAACGTAGTCGAAAACCGCCGACAGCCGCTATGTCGCTAAACTGAAACTTGAATAAAATAAACTAAGTTTATGCGTAAAATATAACATATATACATACAAGTTATCATTGACTCTACATAAATTAGCACTGCACTTTAACACTCACTCGCGAACTAATGAATTACTATATTACATATAAATTTTAAATTCAACAATGACTTCGTGTAAATAAACACTGCACAATTGAAATTTAGCTCATTGAAAAGACTTCTATTTTATTTCACTTTATCACTCACTCGCGACGTTATTTATGAAATGGAAATCTTTACGATGTTCCTGATTTCGACCGTTTTCAACGTTGGCTGGACCCCGACTGCCTCATAGAACTCTTCAAAATTCACAAATATTTCCAATATTTTAGCCAAGTCTCACGCCTGTCGGATACTTGAGACACACATTAGTTCAAAATTTATAGATTTTGATAAAATCGTCGCTTAACTGAAATCCACTTATGCACTTCAATTTTTTGTTGAAATTTCTGGTCAAAATATGTTATCCTTAATGCAGTAGACGAACTTCCAGCAAATACGATTTTATCAACAAAAGCTAGTAAATTGTTATTCTATGTTATATTGAATATTAACATTTATCCTTTCATCCAGCAACTGAAATTTTTAGAACCTATCCCTCAGATAGATAGACGACTCTGAATCTATTTGTTATATTTTCCTTTTATTTTATATTAAAATAATAACATTCAACACACCGTCAAAACCCTTAATAAATTTCATATTGAAATGCAAAGTATTTCTATACATAAATAAAACATTTTAATTTGTCGGAACATTACATACTGCAGTCGACTATATGGTTGGTTATTTGACTTCGCCCTTTGAAAGAAATTAAGAAGGCGTTTTAGGGTTGAACGAAATTTTGGTTTGTTTATAGTTGCAAGTTAATACCAAAATCAGGTTAAAATATATTTTTATTTAACATAACTCGCAAATGTATTTTTCACTTAAATGAGCATTCAATATTAAATTGATTCACATCATCATTTTGAATGTAAACTCAACCTTTCTTGTAGTTATGTAGCTGTAAGCAACATAGCTTTACACTGCAAATACATTACAAAACTACTTTCGCATATATATTACCAACGTCATTTTAAAATTGATACTAACACGTAGAATTTTATTAATTAAACTTTCCGTTAATTTTATAGAGAAAACTTGTATAAACATTATAGTAGAATAATAAGTATGCATTTCATGTTAAATTAATAATATTTGTTTATGATACTAAATTTACTTCAATCTTATAACAATTTCTGAATAAATGTTTAGTTTTAGAAATCTGCCAACCCTAAAAATCAATACTCGCGTTAATGGGAACCAATAATATAACAGAAATATTATCGCTTAGGTTCACACTTGAAATAAATCTGTCAACGTAACATGTTCCACATTTATTATTTTTTAGCATTTAACAAAATTAAAATTTCGTCCACCGGTAACTCTATTATCGCCTTTATTATTCAGAGCTTAAGCCCTTTAAATTTAACTATGAAATGAAATTTGTTTTGTATTCATGCGCGCCTTCTCATATAACTAACAAGTACATGGAACCACGTTATGTGTATATAACGTTGGTTACAGATCACCCCTTTGAGTTTTGACGGGTTTTAATTTTCTAAAAAGGAAAATCCGGAGAAAATCACATAATATTACCCACTACAGCGATCTATTGAAAAAATATATTTAGTTAGTATTAACAACATCGTTCTGATCACCCCTTAGAGTTTAGGACGGATACCACGCTTCCAAAAAAAAACCTGCACAAAATTTAAAATTTAATTTATTTGCTTTATAATGTGTATAATTACATAAAAGTGTGTGTGTGTTTTATATAAAACTTATGTGCAGCTGTAGGTGCTTAACTTATCATCGCTTCTTCTCGTGTTGGAAATTCGGCAATTTCAAGTTTGTTTAGTTATAGTAGACTAATCCTCATACAGTACTATGATCAACGTTGTTATTTAAACCATCTCCCTTTTCATATCCTTGACTGCAATATTTCTGAATGTTCTCTGTGCCGCTGTTCAAGCAACTTTCAATATTTTCATCCCTTAAGCCCGTTGATGTTGTAATGGTTATTATGATTTCTGTTTGTAGCGGGACAGGTCTTTGAATTGTTGCAGTCGATGGTGTTGTATTCGTTATTGTGATCCAGAGACGTCATCAGAAACAAATTGTAATAATCTTGTGATTTCTTGCAGAAGTTTTGACATAATTTCATCCGGAGTAGCATTTTCATTTGCAACACAAGTTCGTGTTTGATATATCCATTTCAATCTGCAGATTTTTTTTTCATATAATTTGAGGTTGTCTTCTCCAATGTTGTGCCAATACCACTCTTAGATTATTTTGGAAACTTCTGTGTAAAGAGTATATTTACTAACTTTTACATCCTGGGGTACATAAAACACTCTAAGGCTGTGTTTTTGCTATTTGTCTGAAGTCCTAGTATAATAAAGTATTTTTGCAAGTCTGGCTAATTTCACCTCCGTTGTGCCCTTGACCTTATTGATATATTTACCATCAATACTTGTTTCTCTTCTGAAAATTGATTTGATGAAATCATAGTGTTCAAACTCTCAGTACTGAAAGATATCCACGTTCTTCATATTCACTTACAAATAAAATAAATCGAAGCCATACTGCATATTATAAATTCCTTTTTTTTTATTTTATATTATGAATTACACTATCTTCCATCGCGGCATCCACACAATAGTAAGTTCAGGGTCACTTTTTACAGAAGTGTGTTTTGCTAATCTGTTCCATTTCTATATTAATATTACTTTTTTTTATTTCACTCACAGTTCACTTAACACATTTATGTTTTTTATAAGTTCAGCAGTATTAAAATAATCCACTTTTATTTCTGTTTACAATGTTTCGAGTAATAACATTACAGTAAACGTAAAAGTGTTTATATACTAGTTACCAAAAAATAAAATTTAAATGAACCACTTTTATTTAAACAATTTCACTCATACATCCGTTTGTATTGTAAAAGCTTTACGTAGTCCAATGTCTATCAACAAAAGACATACTTAATCGAATATGAATTATTTAAATCGTCTATTTTAAATTTCCCATCCTTCAGTTCATTAGTTCGTAATCAATTACTATATTTACAAACACAACTGACACAAAACGACCCCCTTTTTTTAGTTTGTTTAAACAACAAAACATCTTGTAACCTGTTTTTTATATGATTAGGTCCCTGACCCAACCAAACATATGTTATACTGGGAGCGTTATAATGAAAGTGCTCTGACCCATATTTTTTTTATAAAATATCCTACGAAATTCATTGCACTCCGGTCAACAAAAAATCCCTGCCATCCTGTTTTTTTTTTATTCAACACATGTTACAATTTTGACTCTCGACTAACCGCTACTTGAAGTACCGTTAAAGTTAACTATGAAGCTATTGTATTACGACCTTTGACCATATATTTATATTCGTATGTTATTTTCTAATCTATTCTATCTAATTGTTTATTAAAGCAATTTAATCTAATATTAATTAAATGTCATAAAATAAAGCCAACACAAATAATTACGTAAAACCATCGGTCTAATCATTATATTTAAAATGAAATACTAATGTTTTAATATACTTAAGTATTTATTTAACTTTATTGAACTTTATGGATCTAGTATGACACTCTCTATGTCTGCATCACTGACTATAAAGTAAGATAGTAACCTGGCTAATTTAAAAAGTGATAAAATCTATCCGTTATGTAAATATTTCTTACAAAATGGAACATACGAAGATTATATTAAAACAAATATGTTTATATAAGTTATCAGTTTAGTACTTGTTAAGCTATAAAACATATTGTACAATTGCAACATATTTTGGTTTCAGCATATTAAAATTTTCTACCTATATACTTAGTATATTGTTTCGTTATATGTTTGATGACTTGGTAAGTGAATAGGTAACTAGCAGTAATTTATATATTACTATTTATGGAACAATAAATACGGCATACAAACTAGTCACATTTTGTTAGTTTAGCATTAAACTACATGTTATTATGGTAAAATGATAGTGTAGTATAGTTTTATAAAAATCAGAATAAAAGATGCAATACTAAAATTATTTATCATAAAATATCTACGAAAAACAAACGGTCCCTGACTTGTGAACTACTACTTTTATAACGTTTCTATAGTTATTTATTTTTCCTATGCCATCAATATAAAACTAACATTATTTTACACTGCTAACTGCCATAGGAACTCAAATTCTTTAATGCGTAATTGAATCAAATGATTCAATTTTTATTGACGCATATCCTGGACACAAGGCACCACTGTAACTTAAATAGCTTACATATAATGTAAGTATTTAGTCAAAACGAAATCTACCTAGTCAATACAGTAACATTTTTGTAACTAGCTGGTATTATTTATAAAGTTGGCCAAATGTGATCGTCTAGAATGTATATTATTATGGACCCTTTACGTTGTGTATAACTTATATTGTATATTTTAATAAACCAACAATGTAATGAAGTATCTGGTAATTTTAGACTAGTAAAGTTAGTGCAAAATCATAAATAGGTAGTGAAAATACGTTCCTAAAAAGAGGGATAAAACACATCAAACATAAATCAGTTGAAAAATGAAATGAAACAGATTAAATAAAATACATCAAGTGAAATCAAGTAGTACACACTAATAAAATAGTACACACAAAACAAAACACATAAAAATACAAATATAAAATATTGCTGTCAAAAGAAACACATCAAATAGAAATCTAATAAATTCAGGAAAATAGGAAAACAAATAAAGAAAATATAACGAGCAACTGAAAGCATGCAACTTACAGAAAACAGCTACTGTTGGCTGGATTCTTGATCTTCTTTCTTCATGGCCATAATTTGTAACACACACATACACATACATTTATAAACATATAACATACAATAATATAACTTAAAGGAATATAAAATATAAAGTTATAGACATCATGTTATGATACAAACCACACTTCTTTCTTAGCCAAATCTGTGACAGCAATTCCTAAAATAATTTGAAAGGGGGAGTTGTGGAGTCTAGACCTTTTAAGATCTATAAATAGGAACCCTAAACGATTTGATTTATGTGAGGCTCCCTGCACCCTAGCACCCCACTCCAAGAACCAGCAAATCCGTCAATTGATTTCAACCTACACGTCTCCAAGAAACTAAACGTTCAAACCGTCACGCACATACCGATCATTTGACTACGATTTGTTTTATTTAAAAACATACTTCTCTATCATTCAATTTAATTACCCGATGTTTAAAATTAAATTACTATTTTATGTTTAATTTACCTAGTAACGAATATTATTTAATCACTAAATTCCAAATAACGCGAACTAACCCTAAAGGAATTTAATGACTCGTGTGTGTATGTGTACCTAGTGAATGTACGAATCCGATCGCGGTCATGAATTCAGCAGGCTTGAATCCAGACGTTGATCAAGACTCTGAGTAATTTTCCCCCCCAGTGGCTAGCACTTCCCTGCTGTGGCGACAATGATTAGCAAGCGTCCGTTCTTCGTCTCTTCGTGTTATAAGGTTTCTGCCGACATCTTGTCATCCCCGCATGAATTAAATAGTGTATGTACCTATATGTACCTAAATTTATTTATTTAATTAGTTTTGTATTTGTATTAAGAGTATATTTATTAATAAGAAGATATTGTTGTAAATTTTTATGGAGATTTAACAGACAAGTATTTGTAGCAATTATAATATCTGATTTATGTATATTGATAAGTCTCGTCCAAAGGTGATTGTCTCCTTCCATAATATATGTAGATATCATTTATAATTCGTAATATTATAAAGTAAATATTACAATGCTCCAATTCCTTGAGTAAACCTCCAGTTTAGAAATTAAATTATTTCAGTTTGATTAGTGATAATTAATCAGAGTCACGTTGAAATTTTATGATGATGAAGCTTATTATGTTCGTTGCGTTGATTATAAATCCATTTAATGTAGACAAAACTGAATTGATGAAAGAAATGAATATGTGCTGTATTTGAATTAAATAGTATTGTTAAGAAATGCTCCATTTGAAATTTTAACATTTGTTGCGATGTTTGGTAATTCACTTCATAAACACACATACAATCACACTTCTCCTAATTAGTTTTCTAGCAATATCAGAACCTAAAATATTCTACCCTTACAATAAAATGACCAACGAAGTCCACCCAGCTGCTATCTCTGTAAAAGGAAAGTGAACGCATTTTCCAGATCCCTAGCATATAAATTATAAATACAACGTAGTCGAAAACCGCCGACAGCCGCTATGTCGCTAAACTGAAACTTGAATAAAATAAACTAAGTTTATGCGTAAAATATAACATATATACATACAAGTTATCATTGACTCTACATAAATTAGCACTGCACTTTAACACTCACTCGCGAACTAATGAATTACTATATTACATATAAATTTTAAATTCAACAATGACTTCGTGTAAATAAACACTGCACAATTGAAATTTAGCTCATTGAAAAGACTTCTATTTTATTTCACTTTATCACTCACTCGCGACGTTATTTATGAAATGGAAATCTTTACGATGTTCCTGATTTCGACCGTTTTCAACGTTGGCTGGACCCCGACTGCCTCATAGAACTCTTCAAAATTCACAAATATTTCCAATATTTTAGCCAAGTCTCACGCCTGTCGGATACTTGAGACACACATTAGTTCAAAATTTATAGATTTTGATAAAATCGTCGCTTAACTGAAATCCACTTATGCACTTCAATTTTTTGTTGAAATTTCTGGTCAAAATATGTTATCCTTAATGCAGTAGACGAACTTCCAGCAAATACGATTTTATCAACAAAAGCTAGTAAATTGTTATTCTATGTTATATTGAATATTAACATTTATCCTTTCATCCAGCAACTGAAATTTTTAGAACCTATCCCTCAGATAGATAGACGACTCTGAATCTATTTGTTATATTTTCCTTTTATTTTATATTAAAATAATAACATTCAACACACCGTCAAAACCCTTAATAAATTTCATATTGAAATGCAAAGTATTTCTATACATAAATAAAACATTTTAATTTGTCGGAACATTACATACTGCAGTCGACTATATGGTTGGTTATTTGACTTCGCCCTTTGAAAGAAATTAAGAAGGCGTTTTAGGGTTGAACGAAATTTTGGTTTGTTTATAGTTGCAAGTTAATACCAAAATCAGGTTAAAATATATTTTTATTTAACATAACTCGCAAATGTATTTTTCACTTAAATGAGCATTCAATATTAAATTGATTCACATCATCATTTTGAATGTAAACTCAACCTTTCTTGTAGTTATGTAGCTGTAAGCAACATAGCTTTACACTGCAAATACATTACAAAACTACTTTCGCATATATATTACCAACGTCATTTTAAAATTGATACTAACACGTAGAATTTTATTAATTAAACTTTCCGTTAATTTTATAGAGAAAACTTGTATAAACTTTATAGTAGAATAATAAGTATCCATTTCATGTTAAATTAATAATATTTGTTTATGATACTAAATTTACTTCAATCTTATAACAATTTCTGAATAAATGTTTAGTTTTAGAAATCTGCCAACCCTAAAAATCAATACTCGCGTTAATGGGAACCAATAATATAACAGAAATATTATCGCTTAGGTTCACACTTGAAATAAATCTGTCAACGTAACATGTTCCACATTTATTATTTTTTAGCATTTAACAAAATTAAAATTTCGTCCACCGGTAACTCTATTATCGCCTTTATTATTCAGAGCTTAAGCCCTTTAAATTTAACTATGAAATGAAATTTGTTTTGTATTCATGCGTGCCTTCTCATATAACTAACAAGTACATGGAACCACGTTATGTGTATATAACGTTGGTTACACATTATTTTACTTTACTTACACTTACCCATATAAAAACCGGTCAATTGCGAGTCGGACTCGCGCACGAAGGGCTCCGTACCATTGTCTATAAATCTTCCATACAATAGACATGTTTTTTTTGCCGTTTTTATATGTAATGGTACAGAACCCTTCATGCGCGAATCCGACTCGCACTTGGCCGATTTTTAGTATTTGTTGTGAAAAGAAGGATGGCAGAACCAGCCGTGCTCCCGATAAACGAAATGACAACCCGTTCATGAATTCTATATACATAAACATATTTTGTGGTATCCGTGAATAATCTACTTATGTTTCTGTTGCTCTCGGACCCAAATAATATATTCCAGAAGGATAAGCTCGTAGTGATTGTAGCCGCGATCCCACAAACAAGCTCCCGTAGTTCTGCAGACGTAACCCACCCAAGTACGCTATACACGTACGTTTGGGTTCCAGCACCAGTATTGCCGAACTCCTCACTTCGTAACTATGCATTACTTTGATCTGAGTTTCAAAACTACCTGTTTAATTCACCTCAAGCTTGCTTAGCTTAGTCGTCAAAACGTGACTTTTATTTGAATCAGTTTACAGTTTAAATGGCTTAATAAACAAAGTTTACAAGAAAAGAACAATAGACATTTTATAATTTTTTGCTTATAAGAATAATTCATTATATAAGCTAATAAATATTCATTTACCCCATTTAGGGGTGCTAACTTTCCGCTACTTTACTATATATATATAACACTTAGATGGTGTAATGAGTAAGCATTTACGTAATATTGGGCTCCAAAGTAGGTATATCTTGTGAGTTCCATATTGCACGAGGGTACTTCTGAATAACTTGACTGACAGTGATCATGAAAATTTTGAAAAAAAATTATCGCGTATATAATAGTTTGTGAATCTTGTCCTACCGAGATACAAGAAGTGTGGGGTTTCGCATAATCAATTGAACAAAGTAAGTGTTCTGTATATCAAGTTTATAAATCGAATGTACTAGTCAAGCTTCTTCTAACTAGAATATCGTATGTCTAGGGAAATCAAGAAAATCATAATTCCCGTAAGGTCCCTAAAGTCTCTGATTCGAAACAGTTTGGAAACTTTACTTGTGCAGAAATATTTATCTCGCGATAGGCTTTATACACACGAGCCCCCCTAATGTGGGATATTTAAAGTTTGGTTTAAATATCCTATGTACCGAGTGTTTATCCTGCTCGACATAGAACATTGTTTAAATTGAACTAGCGTTTATAAGAAAGACCGAATGTACACGTTATGAGACTGGAGATGGCTTGGGATATTTGATTGAGACTTGACGAACTCGGGAATAAATATATTTGTGCTTCGCGCTAAAGTCTTCATCAAAAAGGTCACTGTCTGATTTATATATACGAGTACTATAAATAATACATATATAGGATGTTTGGTAGAGGGACCGACAAACCAAATGAGCGTGTTCGGGGGCCCACTAGGAGAATACAAGTTGGCCAAAAAAAAATCCCAGACCCGCCAATTTTTTTTAACTTTTTTTTGTGAATATTCCCTTTTTCTCCGAAATCGTACCTATTTACCACCATAACATTTGTAAAATCTGTTTTAGACAGGATGTTTTTAGTTGAATTTGGTCTCTATACACCTTCATTGTTATGGTGGTAAATAGGTACGATAACGGAGAAAAAGGAAAAATTCAAAAAAAAAGTTTAAAAAAATTGGGGGGTCTGGGATTTTTTTTGGCCAACTTGTATTCTCCTAGTGGGCCCCCGAACACGCTCATTTGGTATGTCGGTCCCTCTACCAAACACCCTGTATAAGTAAAATTAACGCACGACCGTTAGAACTCATACAATAATGTAATAGGTATAACTTGAAATATATTAAATAAGGCTTGTTATAGGTAGTATATGGAGAGCTTTATCAATGCCACATAGAAATAGTAAGAATCTAAAAAAAATAAACATGTTTTGAAAGTTGACTAAGGTTATATATCTATATCTACATCCGTAACCCATGCGAGAGCCGCTAACTACCTAGTTATATAGTCAATATTTGAAATGTGTAAGGAAATAATCCTTGAATGTGTACATTCAACATACATTCAACGCACTGTACACCGCTGGGTAAAACTGGTTGTAGCGCTGGCGCTTATTGTTGCCCATTTACAAATCGGATTATATCCATCGCGCCCATTCCATGCATAAATAGGCGCTTGGTTCAGTTAGCCGTGAAATGAGAATGAATGACGTCGTTGTGGACGTCTTCTGGCTGAGTTCCTGTTAACGGCCAATCCAACACAGTATAAGAGGTTATGCGAGATAGATTGACACAGATTAACAGCATTATTACTGCATTGTTAATTATTTCCTTCATTCGTTTTGATATCATTTTTAGGGTTGCATTGGGAATGGGATGAATATAATAAAATATATACCTAACGGGAATAACAACCATTTTCATTACAATTATTATCCGAATACACCACCAGACTCCAGCTGTTCGAACGCAGCAAACATAATGAGAACCAGAGTGTGGGTTCAAAATGCTTTTATCACATGTCATCTAATTACTACAATTAAATAAATTAAATGTACTTTTGATTTCAAACTTTTTAGACAATAAATAGTTATACATTAATTTATATAATAGAATCAATACAATACATATCAAATATACTTTATAGACACCAAATTAAAAAGAAATTAAAGAAAACTATATATAGCTATGGGGGAGGCTTATGTTCAGCAGTAGACATCCTACGGCTGAGATGATAAGATGATATATAGCTGAAATAAGTACGTACAATAGGCGGTCTTATCGCTGAAAGCGATCTCTTCCAGACAACAATGGATATGGATAGATTGGGGTACGAGATGTCTGTTGCAAGCGTCACTGCTGTATATTATAATAAATAACATTAGTAAGACAATTTTTTTAAGGTTTAATCATATTATTAGACGTTAAGTAAATAAGACAAAGTCTGCAAAAAATTGTATATTCAAATTAGGAGGGCATTGTAGCAAGTGAAATTGTTTGTTAATATATCTCGAGTATATGTCTCGAGGTAAAGAAGTGCAGTGCAGTGCCCCTCTTGTTAATGGACTGGGTTTGCATAAATACGTGACATTATTCAAGAAAAGCAACGTGCAACGTTAAAACAACATTATGTAATTTGTAAATGTAACCACTATATATTTATTGAAAACTATCGACTGCCCGCCACTTTGTTCGCGTAGTAGGCTCGGCTTTCGGGATAACCTCCTTTCTTGATTTTTTTTCATAAGAACCTTCTCCTGACAATAATTAACACAACATAAAAATTACCAAGCAAATAGTTCCATCCGTTCACGCGTTATGCGTTTGTTTTTATTTTTATGAATTATTGTCGGAATTTTTATGGTTGGTATCAAAAACAATTACGTTATTTCTTTCTTTACAGATACTACGTTACATTGGAAGAATAAGTATTTTATGTCAATTCTTTCGATTGGCAATATAAAAAAACAAGATGTTTTTTTTCACATTTGAATCGGTTCAATTTCCAGATGAAGCAAGTAATTTTTAGAAAACCTTTTCTGCATTCAAAGGTTTTCTAAAAATTACTTGCTTACTTATTAACTACTTAGTTTCCCTTCATGCCGCAGTCTTGGGACGTCCTGTATACTGTGGAGCTTGTCACACAATTCTCTGGAACCCGTTTCAAATATTCGTAATCGACAGAACTTGTTATTACTTCGATATACTTTGTCTTTATATTTGTTCTTATGAAACTCTTTACTAATATGAATATCCTTGACGTCAGGCCTCAACGGGCGAGTATGGATATGTTTCACTCTCTGTCATGAAATGGTTCCGATTACTGATTTAGTTTTGGCGCTTCAAAACTAATGTTCATTTCCAAGTTTGCTTACTTAATTAATATTAGGATACCACTATTTAATATTATGAAATATATATTACACTTAAATATTAACTTTCTTTCATCAATATTACTGTAGTAAGTGTTCTGTTTAGATTATTCATATAGATCGAAAACTCGCACAATGTTAGGTACTACGTACGTATTTATATGTTTAAATATTATTAACAATACTACTACATCATGTTAAGCTTGGAGATGACGCCGCATCTCGGACAGTAACCCTTATCGGGCAGGACATCACGAACCCGCATAAGTAACGTGTAGGCGGCGTGCATGGGCACGTATATTGCGTGGGTTTTCGGAAACCAGATGCGGGCCGAGGCGGGGCGAGGGGCTTCTGGCGCTTTCACCACGACATCGGCCTAATTATTAGGTGTATACTAATTTTATCCACGTTAAGAACCAGGATAACGGATACTTACTGTTCTAATATATTATAGTTATTTTAGGACATTTGTTGACAACATAAACACGATATTATCTGATCTATAGAACTGGTAACTCTAAACATTCATCCTACACTTAATACAGATTAATAAATATGTTCAGTTCCCAGTTTAATTATGGACTGTTCAATATTGTCAAACATGGGTATCAACATTGGTAAACAGGATAGGCTGTCAATACGCTTGCTCTCTTTACCGTGATTTAGTACTTGTCATATCCTGCGATGAGACCGAGGTCTGTTGTAATGTCGGTGTTTATTCGCTGATAGCATTAACTAGCGTTCTCTCCAAGAATGTGTATATGATGTTATTATGAATATATGATAATATTAGTATGTACCCTCTTCCTCAGTAATAAAAACTAATTCTAGTAAAACTGTCACAGCGACACGGCAGTACTCTAGCAATATACTAAGTTTCTCTCCGCCATCTCTCTCCGAACTTCGTATTTAACTTCGATCGTTTCACAGTGCATGATAAGTTTTTAATTAATAATAATTCAATCTTCAACGAATACTTGGAATACAGGCTGTCTTATGAACTAACGTTTCAATGAGTTCGGTAAATCTTTTGTTCTTTTGTGTCTGAGGTTGGAGGGGGCGGGCGGCGAGGTAAGTGGAGGTCGCACCTCTGCAGTATATTGGATCGACGCTGGACAATGAACGTCGTCCTTCTATTTGTCTCCTGAATGCGGCGGAGTTTCCTGTTTGTCATAAAGTCGGCGTTCCGCTCGATCAGCGACTCAGTCGGGGTCGGGAGCATAAACAATGGACTAGTTATAACCGGATAAAAAACATCGACCAATGTATACATTGGTCGATGTTTTTTATCCGGTAAGTATAACTAAATCGATCTAAAGACAGAGATTATGTATACATAATGTCTTTCTTTAGATCGATTTAGTTATACTTGTAGCGAGGAGACAGACAAGACGATGGTGAGTGTCTTGTCTTCCCGTGACCATCTATTTACCATCCAGAGCGTGAAACTTATAGTTTGTTTAGCGCTGAACTTTGCTCGTCACTCCGTGATGTTACAGCACGGAGTTGCGTAATACATTACAAACATAACAGTATATAAAGAGAACACACATATTAAAAAACTGAAGGTATGACAAGCAAGGGGGTAGTAGTGGAGATTTATCATCAATCTGCGGTACCTTTGTATGGAGCAGACGCCAAATACTAACTTTGAACTAATCTGTGCTCTATAATACAGTAGTGCTTGCACACTGTACACCTGCAGCTAAAGATTAAATAGCTGTTGATCGGTTGGCTTGACTTTCCGAAATGCATATTTTGAACTAACACATCAATGTACTAAAAAATATTCGGTGTTCTGTGCCTATATTAATAACAAAGGACACGATTGCATGTGAAACTTGCCTATCACACGACAAAACAGGTTCCAGATAAAACACGAAAAACTTTCCTATACTTCCATCCATTTGTACGAAACCGTGGCGAGTTCTTCAAACTTGTGCAAGTTACATAACACTCTCAGTCTTGCACTCGCTCTCCGGAGCTACGGATATGACGAGATAAAGGAGTAAAATTCTCTCGAGAAAACTTTAATTTGTCTTTACCAACTATCCTAGTGAGTTAGTGAGTCTCACGGACGTATGATAGTCGATTGTATCCTCTAGCGATGCGACACGGTTGATGATGGTAGATATTTATCCACAGATCTGTATAATTCAGCACCAAGAGAGAGATGACAAATCTTTTTACAAAATGCGGAGTGCGCCACGCTCCACTCAGCACAACCTAACTCGAGAACTGCTGAACGTTTCCGTTCCTCTCTTTATTAACCCTCTTATTAACGAGGGTCAGGGCTCATTGTCAACATAATGTTGCGAAACCGTAATAAGAGTAGGACACGAATATAGCCGTCGGAATGACAGGGTACGCGTTCAAACAATAACCTAGTAGGTTATCTATTGCACTCGTACCCTGTCATTATAATAGATGTAATTATTGTGTTATGATTACAAAAGAGAGCATAATTATACTCGTAATTTGTTTGGATGTACATACACTTTTGTGTCTACAGTAAAATTTGTTTTACAACATCATGTATGGAACTTTTTTATCTCATGACGTCAGCATTAGCACAGTAGTGATCCTGCCTTCGAAACGCAGGGTTCTAGGTTCGATCCCTGGCCGAGGTAAAATACTTGTGTGATGAGCAGAAATGTGTTTGTTAGTGTTTTTTGCATGTTGTGCTGTGTTGTGTGTGTCAATGCCTCGCGCGACATAGGTTAGCCGAGGGGTGAACGTAACTTTTTTACTGCCGAGATAATAAGCGTTTTCCCAGCGGAAATGTCACTTAATATTTCTTTTTATACTGTTAATAACGAAACTTAAAAAAACTTGTTACACAAGTCCGTTTGCTGAGAAAGGAACCATAACGATGTAAAATATGCAAAGTTAGAGGAGGGCCGCTCGTAATTGAGTCTGTAATACAATTCTTGAAACGCCTGTAGATATATTTGGATCAATAACTTTTCTGACGAACAACTTTTCTAGAGTAAATCTATAAGAATGTGGGACAGAAAACTGTATGGAGGAAAATTTGCTGGAGTTTTTAAATTTACCGCGATTCGTTTATCTTCTAGTGCTCTCGTATAAACGCTTTATAAACTGCAAGTTGTATGTTTCAAGTTCCCATAAAGTTTTAATTACCATTTGAGATCTCCATGTAAAACACATGAACCCTAAATTATTTACACATACATAGGAAATTGCCTTTATGTGCCTTATTTTCCATTTTCATTTATTCAACAGTAACAAAAAGAACGGTTGCAGTTTTTGGGCGTTCTTGTGCTATTGTCTGCCGGCCGTTGTCGCGGTTCCCCTAATGGTTAATGTGTACAGTAGATGGTGAGGCAATCTGCCACCATACGCTCGGTGAAAAGGGGTGTAAAATATGGTTGATCAGTTTCCTGCAACCATACAATAGGTAGGGAAGAGTTATTGGTACCTGGGTTCCGTGGGGGGTGTCGAGAGGCTCTGGGTCTGATGAGGGCTGGTGACCGTGAGTCCTAGGTGGAGGCGTCATGCTGTGGACGTCGTGCTGAATGGGCTGAAGAACTGTTCACTTGTAGTTATAGTTTGTATTGTCTTATGGTTTGTGCACTGGTTTACGCGTAAACACGGGCTGATTTAGAAGGTGGTGTGTGGCCGTGCCGAACACACACTAAAGGTCACTCGCGGCGAAGTCAATCGCGGTGACTCGTGCTGATAATGGCGTTGCCATGCGGTCGCTATGCGGAAGCGCAGCGGTACACGTCCGCCAGCTTCGACTCTAAAAGGGTGACTCGTTCCGCCGCCCTTCAGCCGCCTGCTTCTAGTTATGACAGCTGCAGGACAGCGACGGTGGGGCGCGCGGGCGCGGGGCATTCCTTGAAGTGACGTTACGCTTTCGCGTGAACAGTAGATAAATTGAAATTTCCTTAATGTGTTTCAGTTTCTCTTTTTGTGTTGCTGACTGTAGCGGAACGTGGCGTACTGTAGCGGAACATGGTGGACTGTAGCAAAACGTGGCGGACTGTAGCGGAACGTGGCGGACTGTAGCGGAACGTCGCAGCGCGCTGCGGTCTCCGATATATCTGCGTGGTACATAATTCCGCGCAATGCACTTTTTTTATTAGATAAGCATTTTAAATAAGGTTTCGAGACGAAATATTATATATGTACCTACCTTCTTCGGAATTAATTCTAACATTATTACCGCCTTAGAGAAAAAACTATAAATCTTCAGCTGAAACTATCATCAAGAAAGAGTTAAAGGTTTTGTTAGATACGAATTGTGTAAAGTATTTAAATAGATTAGTCAGACATTATTAATAAATATTAATAATGCTCTGACTAATAAATTTGAAGAGGTACTTTTACACAATACAAAAACTCAGCCGTACAATCGCTATCACGTAATACGTATATCGCATACTCTAGTTTCCGTTTCCGGCACAACTCCTGTGCCGGGACTGTGCCGCGCCAAGCACCTTGTTGACATATGTCTGTGCTATACAATAATAAAATTGCATCTTAAGTTGGCATTGGTTATTACGCTACTCGAATATTGTAGGTTCTTATGTTTTATTTAATTCGTTTAGGAAGATTATCGGCCGCATAGCTTATGTCAGATAGATAAGCTTTATGTAAGAAAAAAGAGCCACATAATGAATGAAAAAAAAAAAAAAATATTAAATGTTTCTTCATGTAAATTTTGCAAATGCGTATTGGCAAAAACAAAAAAAAATAAGACGTGAAACAATATAAAAACATTGAAATTTATAGAGAGAAAAATTCCATCCTCGGACGGGATTCGAACCCGCGTCTTCTGACTAAATATTTAAGGAGGATGGAATTTTTCTCTCTATAAATTTCAATGTTTGAGATCGCTTAAGCAGGTGTTAGTGCTTTAAAAAAGTAATACTATAACAATATAAAAACGCTTATTTAAACTATTGCTCACGCACCCACTTCTGCTAAATCGTTATAGAAGTCACTTGTGTGATTCAAAGAAGGCTGCCTTTAGTTACCGTCTAAGTATTGTCAAACATGAGTAGTTTTAAAGTGTAGTCTTATAACTGAACCATTCAACTGTAGTGGACAATAGTAGCACATTTCCAACCAGATATCATTTTATGTGTTATACGAATATCTGAATCAATCAAAACAAACCAGTGACTAGTAAATATATTTAGCTTTGACGTCGGCTACCACTTATTCGGGCCCAGCGGAGTCGAACTTTGGGCATTATTAATGTTCCGCAGCGTCTCTGAGGGATCCTCCTTATCCGCGCCGAATCTCTGCCGCTGCTATACTCACTCCGCCAAATACAAACTGAGCACCTCCGCTATCAATAATGCAAGGATAACTCTCGTGAAAATGTTTCCCTGCATCAAAGCCGGATCCGCTACCATTAGAAACTAAACTTTGTCGCTTGAGACGGAGAGTTCAGATTGATTTGATCTTTGATTAACATTTTTACATTTCAAAGAGATAGTAGTTCTCAGGGGCCATTTCTTGCGACACCGCGGCCGTACGTGAGGCGGGCGGTAGAGTTGCAGCGGGACGCAGTTGTACGCGCGCTCTACATCTCAGCGCGGAAGGAAAGCTCTATAATGTATTATGTTAAGACGACAGTTTATTATGTGCAGGTGAGATGATACTCTTAAGATGAACATAGATAAGACAAAAATTATGTCTAATGCTCATGTTTTACCTACCCCAATATCTCTTGGATATTGTGTGATCACGTCTCTCGGGAACTAGTCGCTGAATCAGGATACAGAGTAGTTTATATTGTTGATGTGTACATACAAGCATCATTACATTATACAACACGTCAAGCCGTCTCAGCGTGAAGAAGTAACATACATACTCACTCACTCACATCCTAACTCATAAACTTTCGCATTTATAATATCAGTAAATATGTACATGTAGATGCGTACGTAATATTATCGTGTCATTCTCGGTATACTGCCGGGCGATTCTCTAAGAGCAAACATTGTTGCATCTTTGACAACATCCGTGAAACAAATGACGAGATGACAAGAAACGTTGGAACAACCTTGTGTACAAGGGCGATATCTCATAAAGTATTTGACATCGGTTAGATCGTCGACGAGCGCATCGACGAATTATTACAGAATCGCGCGGCAGGTATAAGAATAGAAAGAGGCTAGGAAATATATAATGTATCTAAATGAAAGCTAAATTGGTGGCAAGAAGCCGTCTTGTTTATTACGCCTACTTGTACAGGGACAGATGTTCTATGTTGAGGCAATAGATGAAAATGTAACTGTTTTTACGACTAACTAAGAGTAACGTGTTTTGTACACATTTTTATTGCATACAACGGGAACGTTAATAAGTCGGATCGGGCCAGCTGCAGTGCCTACCGCATCAGGTGATATGTTTCTAGGAGAGTGCAGGACACGGTGGCGTCTCGCCTCGCACCGATATGTTTTTTAAAACGCTACGTTTGGTCACGCTGTAATATAAAATGTTAAATCTCTTACCCTTGTGCTAGAAATACTGCAGTACTACGAAATACTGTAATGTATGCACACTACTGTTTTACAGGCGGACTCTGCAAACGTTATACAGCTATAAAAACCTGGATGCTAGTATACGTGCTGAGTATGGATTGGACTGTCAGTAATGCACTGTCGCAGATTACGCATGTTCGATGAGTTAATAATAAATTACTAATATTAGGCTTAATTTGCAATAACATGTCATACAACAAATCATTATAACAGATTCTAGATTATTATTACAATTTAGGTTCTAGAATTGTATTACGCATGAATCACTATTATATTAAGTTAATAATTTATTCGAGAATCTAATGTCAATGTCAAAATCATTTATTCACTTTAGGCATCAAAGATGCACTTATGAACGTCAATTATTCATTATAATGTACTTTAAAGACTCTACCGCCGCGTTCCAAAATATATAGAGCCTACCGAGAAGAAGCGGCAAGAAACTCGGGGCCATTCGCTTCATATAGACAATTAAAGAAACAAACAATGCGATATTTTAACAATGTTTCTACTTAGGTACTACTAATATTACATTTTATGAGTGGCAGAGTGACAACTTGCCAGAAGTGGAGTATTCCAAGCATCTTTTGTCTTCTATATAATGTCGGACTTTATAGTATGCCTTTTCTATTAACATGTTGTACAGTCAACTTGAACATCTCTGTGTGCACTCAGTTATGTGGTTTGGTATTTTATTGTAAAAACGCACACAATTTCTTAGGAACGACTTAATAATCTCCGTTAGTCTAAAACTAAGTAAAGATATCCTATCCTTTTATTATTCCTAGTATTAAATTTATTCAAGTGTAGTGATCAATATTTAACTTATGTTTATTTAAGTTATTACGAACGAACATTTTATTTATATCATATTTTATTTATATATTATATAGGGAAGGCAAAGTTTATATATTGATTTATTTACATAAATCTTTAAAAGATTCGCGGGGACCCAAATTTTTAGGGGAAATTTCGAATAAAACTCAAATAGCACGTTTTTTTTTGATACACACCGAAATATAACATATTCTGCGTAAATGTTTAATACAGCGTAGGCAAAATAAGTAAAAATGTATAAGTAGAACGTTCTTCCCTACTAGCGTTGATTGATGCAGGATTGGCGCGAGATGCGTGTAGGGATGTCAAGATCGCAATCTACAAAGAAATCTTCGATAGACCTTATGTTTTGGAAGCTGACATACACAACAGAAAACAATAATATATAAAAATAAATTTGGCATTTTTTAAGCAACATTTGATTTAAAGCGCGTCAATCTCATGACGTGCCAACCCCGATCGCTCTGCCGGCACGCGCGTCACTCACCTAATGATCGCCGGGAACCGTCCAACGCCCTCACCGTACCGCCTCTTCTCACTCTTATCGCCTATTTATCGCGATGACATTCTACTTACTCGGGTTACGAGCTCCAACTACTTTGGCGAAGGCGACTACCGGAACCAAAGTCCTGTAGTCACGTACGCAACCCTAAAAAGGTCTGAAATCAATTAAGCTGTGCAAATAAAGGCATTGTCTCCGGGAAATTGCCAACTTCAGTGGAATCGTCTCTACCCAATTACAAGTACTGAAACGGGTACCTTTCCTCATATGGTCGCAGAAGTTTGAGGATTGTGCGCGATTCTATTGCGTTCTATGAACAAAGTCAGGCATCTGTACCAAAGACGTCATGGTGCTATGTTTTATTGTGAGAAGAGACGGGCAAGTCGTGTGTCAAATTATAATCATACTGTTACACATTATGGCCGCCCCATGACAGTCGCAGCACATGATAGCCCCATATTATTATTACGTATTTAAGGCTTATTTACACATTAATTTTACTTTTTTCAGTGCCCTTTAACCCTTTACGTCCCAGAGACGTACATATACGTCAGTTTAATTTATAAATCTTTTGTTTTAATTATCACGGTATAGGAAGGATTGAACCTTAATTCACAACCAGTTGGCGACATAATATCTGGCGCCGCAGTGATACCGACGGAAACTTAGTGTTGGGTTTATTTACTTAAATGGCTTGGTTTTGAAAAACGACCCGTTTCCCGCCAAACGAGCAATCGCCTTGACGGACCTATGGCTGAGAAAAGTTCCGTGCGCCGCCGTCATATCTGCAAGACGCCACGGCGCCACTGTCTAACATCGTGCGAGATACTGCGCGCGCGCTCCTCTAAAAGTCCATGAAATTAAACAAAATCACATATTTGGATTCCTTATAACAAGTGAAAATAAACTATACATAGTGCAAGTGGCCCATGAAACTGTGTTCTTGTCCCGGGACGCGCTCTGAGTGAGGCTGTGGAATTTAGGTGAGTTTCCAACATTACCAATGCCATTTTATGATTACATATTATTCATAATTAGCTATCGAACCACACATTTTGGTCATTCGAGCCAGGATTAACCAGTTACGAAATCAATACAACTAAATATGACTCTTAATTAAACGTATTTATTGGTATAATTCTTGCAAATTTATTGATATTTGTTCATAGCGGGTATGCCTGCGATTTATAACTTGTGCACAAATTCAGTTATATCTGTGTAAGTATACAAGTTACGAACTTCAAACTTATTCAAAAGTCATTTTTATAGACTCTTTTACCTAATTCAACGCCTTTTTCATTTCCAAACTTAATATTTCCAGTCTTCAATTTCAAATTATATTTACGTAAAACCTATCGAATCCGTCCGACCGCCATTGTAATTGTCGCGTACCTACGTTTAGTAGGGCAAAATGCCTAAACAAGATGTCAAAACTTGCGATGATGAGTATGACAAGTTGGTACAGCCACATATAGCTACGAAAGAAATGTGTTATTTGAGATTACAAACTTTGTATGAGGTTTCAAAGAAAATTTGCGATAAGCCAGAGTTTCTAAGTGAATTTAATGCCCGATTTAGTGAATTGTCGAGTTGGCGGGCAAAGTTTGAGCAAAGTATGCAAAGTATCACTGTATTAAAACGCAAATATTATCCAGAGTACGTTCCGTCATACAAAGAGATCCAAAGTTTTGACGAACTTTATTATTTCATTATTGGTGTAGCAAATAGTTTGAAGGTAAACGTGCAACAAAATGTAACCGAACTGAAAACGAAGGGAAGTTGTGTAAAACCTAGGTTACCTAAATTGGAACTGTATCCTTTCGACAGTAATATTGAAAACTGGCCCACCTTCCGTGATACGTTTTGTAGCCTAATTCACATTAACACACAGATAGCGGATATTGAGAAGTTTTATTACTTATTGTCGGCCGTTAGTGGACCGGCCCTAACGATTGTTAAGTCTTTGCCAGTTACATCGGTTAACTATCAGTTAGTATGGAGCGCTTTAGTTAAACGGTATGAGAATAAGCGTGCATTAGCGACTACTTATCTCGACAAGATATTCAACTTTAAACCTTTGGTGAATGAGTCGGTCGCTGGACTTAATGAATTCTTACAGACATTTCAAGAAAACATTAAGGCACTGCATCTCCTTCAAATCAAAGATCTATCGGGATTTCTGTTGTTCTATGTCGCGTTGCGTAATCTTGACCCCGCTACTAGGCGTGAGCTGGAACGTGGATTGGACCAAGATGAGCTACCTACTTACGACGTATTGATAAGGTTTATAGAAAAACACGCGCGTGTTCTCGAGATGTCAGAGTGTACAAGTGCTACAAATTCCACTACTAATAAAAGTGTAACATACACTCGAGGACAGTCAAAGGTCAACCAGCCTTCTGGTTCAAAATCATATAATTCAAATTCACAGCGGCCTACCTTATCGTCAGCTGTTGTTAATAAAGACCAACATGAAAAATCATATAAATCCATGGAGTGTCTTTATTGTAAAAAGATACATTCTATTTATCGATGCCTCGACTACACCGACTTGACACCGGCGCAGCGTCTCGATAAAATAAAACAATTGAAATTGTGTGAAAATTGTTTACGAGAACATTCTATCGACGACTGTCCATCCAAAGTACGGTGTACGATCTGCAAAAACAAGCATCACCATACACTGCACATAGATTCTTTTGCAAATTCGAGTTCTAGTGCCATTGCATTAACGTGCGCAGCTAAATCAACAGTTTTGCTCGGCACTGCGGTTATACACGTCGCAGATTGTTGGGGTCAGTACCAAACCGTACGTGCTATAATTGATAGCGGCGCTATGTCGAGCTACATAAGTCAAGACTGTGCAAAACGTCTAGGGCTACCACGACGTAAATGCAACTTTGAACCCATCGGTCTAGGTGGCAATCCGGTGCGGGAGTTCGGATTAACTACTTGCAAAGTTAAGCCGCGACACTGCAACGGTCCTATCTTGTCAACTGATGCGGTTATAGTCTCCAACATTGCAGGTAATTTACCCACAATGACCCTCTCTAATAAAACTGTGGTTGAATATCAACATCTGATGTTGGCCGACCCGGCCTACCATAAACCCGCTCCCGTCGACATGTTAATAGCAGGTGATCTGTTTCCATACATCTACGATGGACAAAAGATACTGCCACGCGTGCATGGTTTACCGGTTGCCATGAGCTCGATATTCGGGTACGTCATTCTAGGCCAAACTGAACTCGGTCGTTCTGATCATGACGTTGCTAAGCAGTCGGTTAAAGGACTCTTTTCTGGAGTTTCCATGAACCTCGATCAAATTATGCACTCGTTCTGGGAGGTAGAAAATATACCAGCTGAAGAGCGACGTAGTCCTGACGATGAATTAGCTGAGTATTTGTTCGCGAAAGAGCATCGTCGTGATGATACGGGTAGGTATGTGGTCAAGTATCCACTTCGACCATCAGTCGAACTAGGTGACTCACGTCAAATGGCAACTCGCCGACTTCTCAACTTAGAGTCAAAGTTAAAGCGGGAGCCCGAGTTGAAAATTCAATATCATCGATTTATGCGCGAATATGAGGACCTTGGCGATATGACTTGTCTTGGTGATGTTATGAACGTAGATTCAAAATACATAATTCCGCACTTTTGCATTGTCAAACCGACAAGTACCACAACGTCTCATCGCGTGGTGTTTGATGCGTCTGGAAAAACGTCTAATAATAAGTCGCTCAACTCATGGGCACTTCCGGGTCCCAAACTTCAAGCTGATATCAATAAACTATTAATCAACTTTCGCTTCACGAAGTTTGTCTCTCAGCGGACATCTGTAAGATGTTCCGAATGATTAACCTTGACCAAGATCAACGGCCATATCAACATATTCTATGGCGTTATTCTCTGGATCAACCAATTAAAGTTTACCAGTTGAATACCTTGACGTATGGCGTAGCCAGCTGTCCATATCTTGCAATAAAAGTGTTGCACACTTTAGCGGATGATGAAGCTTACAAATATCCAAAAGCAGCTCCTATTTTAAAAGGGGCATTTTTCATGGATGATCTTATCTGGTCTGTGGAAACCGTAGAAAAGGCACTTGAGCTTCAGAAAGAGCTCATGGAGTTGTTGAAAGCGGGTGGCTTCGTTCTCCGCAAGTGGTCTAGCAACTGCCCACAAGTGGTTGAGCATCTGGATGTAGCTCATCGTGAAACGCCAGTGGCATTCGACGATGAAAAGAATTTATCTATCAAAGTGTTAGGCCTTCAGTGGCTGCCGGCTTCCGATGCATTCTCCTTCGCGACTAGCCCATCCAACCCAGTAATTTCAAAGCGAACGGTTCTATCGCAAATAGGTCGTCAATTCGATCCACTTGGCCACTTGGTTTCGTAGCCCCGTGTGTGTTTTATGCGAAATGCTTTATGCAAAAACTCTGGGCTCTTCAGTTAGACTGGGACCAAAAGTTGCCGTCCGAACTTGAAGCGCAGTGGCAAGCATACGTCAAGGAACTTCCGTTACTGTCTAATATAAAACATGACCGGCATATCAAGGTAGTACGTCATACATATTGTCATATTCTTGGTTTCTGTGACGCTTCTACCCTTGGCTATGCTGGTTTGGTTTATCTCCGAACTCAAAATGAACAGGGTGAGATGAAAGTCAGTCTAATCATCGCTAAATCTAAAGTTGCGCCCTTAAAGACTGTTACCATTCCGCGTCTAGAACTCATGGCTGCACACTTGCTAGCTAAACTTATCAAGTATGTCCAATCCATTTTGTGTAATCAGCTTGAAATCAATGAAACTTTGTTGTTCACGGATTCCTCGGTCGTGCTAGCCTGGCTTAATACTCCTAGCTACACACTTAAAACGTTTGTGTCCACAAGGGTAGCTAAAATTAATGACAGTGTACCTCGGGAATGCTGGTATCATGTTAGTGGTGTCTCTAATGGCTCAGCTGATATGTGCTCTCGTGGCGTATTACCATCAGCACTACTAGCGACACAAGAATGGTTCAACGGACCTGACTGGCTCCAGCTAGACCAGTCAGAGTGGCCGATCAAAACCATGCACGAATTTCGCGACTGCAATCTTCCTGAACTCAAGAGTACGACTCCGAGGGCAGTTCTTGTTACTATCGCGGCTGAGGCAGCTGATATGCTTTATACTCTCACCGAAAAACATTCTAGTTTCAACAAATTGCTCAACATTGTAGCTCGATGTTATCAATTCATTCATAACTGCAGATCAGCGGCTCAAGAACGAAAGTCAATCTCGCTCGGTGCGCTTAAAAAAGCGCATGATAGTTTGGTGAAATCAGTGCAAAAGCATCATTTTTCAAGCGACATTGACACATTATTAAAGGACGGCAGTTGCAGTCAATCCTTGAGAAAGCTCAACCCTTTTGTAGACCCCAACTGTTTTCTCAGGGTGGGGGGTAGACTTTCTCAATCGGACTTAACCTACGACAAGAAGCATCCGCTGCTTCTGCCAAAGACATCAAACTTCACGAGCATCTTAATTGACCACTTTCATAAACTTCATTTGCATGTGGGTCCACGGACACTTCAAAGTTTGATTAATCAAAAATACTGGATTATATCAGCACGCAGTGCTATTCGATCACGTACCACAAAATGTATAGCATGCTTTAGAGCGTCTCCTACAAATCGACAACCTATAATGGGTGAGCTGCCTAAGTTTCGCTCACAAGATATTCACGTATTCCATACTGTGGGTGTTGACATTGGTGGACCTTTTCCAA
Source organism: Selenia dentaria (assembly GCA_917880725.1). Taxonomy (NCBI): domain Eukaryota; kingdom Metazoa; phylum Arthropoda; class Insecta; order Lepidoptera; family Geometridae; genus Selenia; species Selenia dentaria. The sequence goes on from OU862887.1 coordinate 3,626,655, forward strand.
CAAAAGAGTCAACTCGTAGAAATGCTCATGTGTCCAAATCGTATTTGTGCGTCTTCGTATGTTGTGCCACTCGAGCGGTTCACTTAGAGGTCTTATCTTCTCTGAGTACAGAGAGCTTTCTCGCATGTTTAGATCGTTTCACGGCAAGAAGAGGCCTGTGCCATTCCATTGTATCCGATAACGGTACCAATTTTGTTTCTGCAGGCAAGCAGTTGAAAGAAGTATCGGAATTTCTAAATACAAATTCGGATAAGCTGTCCAAAGGCTTCGTTTTTCGTGGAGTCACATGGAGACACAATCCACCGACAGGAAGTAATTTCGGTGGACTGTACGAAAGTACCATAAAATCTGTAAAATCACACTTGAAGCGCTGCGTAGGCTCTAGGGCTTTAACTTTTGAGGAACTCAATACAATCCTTTCCCGCGTTGAAGCCGTACTTAACTCAAGACCCCTTTGCGCTTTGTCGTCCGATCCAAATGAGTTTGAGGTTCTGACACCCTCCCATTTCCTGATAGGTAGGGAACTTTTATCAGTGCCAGAGTACGACATAACGGAAATATCCATTTCGAGGCTGAATCGTTGGCAGTCCGTCCAACAGATATGTCAACAATTTTGGAAACTTTGGAGGCGGGACTACTTGCATACTTTGCAACAACGGCAAAAATGGTTTACCAACTGTCGCAATCTCAATATCGGTGATCTCGTACTCATTAATTCTGATGCGCCGCCGCTCAAATGGGCGCTTGCTCGTGTTTCCAAGTTACATCATGGTCCGGACGGAGTCGTGCGTGTGATCAGTGTACGAAACGCGAACAATCACGAGTTTACTCGTCCGGTTTCAAAAGTAAGTCCTCTCCCGTTGGGTCAGGACTCCGAATAGTTCTTTATATGTTGTTCTACCTTCTTGATAGCATACGTAAAATCTTGTTTATGTATGGTATCACATTAAATATACTTAAGTACTTTTATGTTAATAAATATACAGTCCACTAACTATGAAATCTACAAATTTGCAACCACCTTTAAATATATGTGCACACTCATTATTGGTAGGCATTCGAGGTTCAACTAATTCAAGTTTAATTTGTCCTGGTATCGTAACTGGGAAATCCTTGCGGATTTCGGTGGGGGGAAATGTTGGGTTTATTTATTTAAATGGCTTGGTTTTGAAAAACGACCCGTTTCCCGCCAAACGAGCAATCGCCTTGACGGACCTATGGCTGAGAAAAGTTCCGTGCGCCGCCGTCATATCTGCAAGATGCCACGGCGCCACTGTCAAACATCGTGCGAGATACTGCGCGCGCGCTCCTCTAAAAGTCCATGAAATTAAACAAAATCACATATTTGGATTCCTTATAACAAGTGAAAATAAACTATACATAGTGCAAGTGGCCCATGAAACTGTGTTCTTGTCCCGGGACGCGCTCTGAGTGAGGCTGTGGAATTTAGGTGAGTTTCCAACATTACCAATGCCATTTTATGATTACATATTATTCATAATTAGCTATCGAACCACACACTTAGCTTTCCCTTATACAAGATGAACCCCACACAGTTAGTGAGAGATTCCTCGTCACTGCCTATTTGTACTATTTGTCCCTTACGATTGGGGTACCAAAATAACATCATTAGATTACCACTCACTCACATTTTTTTTTAATAGAACCAAACAGTAATACTAGTAGTTCTGCGAACAGTAGACCTCGCAAGCTCAGTCTTATCAGTGGTAATTTGTCGCAGTACTTCACAACCTGCTATCTCCACATACACTTGACCAAGTATGCTCACATTCCTCTTTAAAGTCAGTTTCTAAATTTTATCAAAATCAATCTGTAAATTGCGCCGCATAGTCCGGTCAATTTATACCAAAAAATTAGAGTGAAGGTGCATAAAAACACAACAAGCTGAAAATCACTAAACTTGTTCAAAACATAATTATTAATAAAAAAAATAATTTCCCCATCATTCTCGTGTATGGAAAAATTTTTACTCGAGGTCAAAACAAAAAGTTTTTCGAGATTTAAGTTTTATCATAAAAGTACTTCATACAAAAAATGTAGATCATAAAATTATCTATAAATTGTATTAATACTTTTTCCCTACTAGCCACCGTTGCTGATATATAACCATGTAAAAAGTTGTAATAATGTGCGCACGTTTTCACGCTACCTATGAGGTAGTGTGCTTAGCGCGTTTTTTTTATCGTGGTTTCCCCATTAGCCCTTAGGTATATAAATCTCGAGACTTCGTCAAACAACAAAATAACAGCAGAAAAGAAATCTTGTGCCCGCGACCATTGTGCTTGTTGATGTTCATGATTGGATGCGGCAGTGTGCCGAGTGGACAGACCCACCTGGTTGTATTCCAGCTGCTGGTTAAAGTCAATTACAAACTTTGGACATTCTATAATACAATTTTTGCCTTCAGCTGTCGGGTCCAAAGCTACTGCTGGAAATAAAACTTTTCAAATTTCGAGAGGGTGGAAGTTATTATTAACCTTATATTAGGGATGGCGGGAAAAAACCCCAAACAATCAAATGGCTGTCGTTACTTTTGTTTAATTATCCTAGAATTGTGTTTCTTCGATATTTGACGTGCAATAGAGGTAGACAATAATCTTTTTAAAAAAACGGTTAATAAACCATTAAGTGTCCGTAACGGTGCCCAACTCTCTCGACAATCCCCTTATAAAGTTGTAGTAACGGATTCTCCGCTTCACTAGGATGTGACGTACACAGTTGGGCGGGGCTGTCACTTAATGGCAGAATTACTAATGTCACTGTGACATGACTCTCAGTACTTGTATACAATTGTCACTTGAACTTTAGGAACGCCATAATGGCGTTCCTAAAGTTCAAGTGACGTGAGTCATATCTATATCAAATGTCATTTACTTGACCCTAAGCCTTGACACCTACATTAATAAAACGTTCAACGGTCTTATCTGTTGCCCTAATGTTGGTCGGTCCGAAGCTTAATTATGCTCAGTCAAGTAACATTTCGATTCTTCGCATCATTAATCCCATTATCGACATAAATTGCAAACTTTTTAATAACTGCTGTGTCTTAGTAACAAAACACGGAGTCTGCATTAACGTAAAAATTACGCGTTGTGTAAAACCCGCTTTTGTTACCTTCAGTCGTTGTTTAACCACCGCGCTACCGTTAATTATAATAGTATTTACTTTTTTCCATAATGCTTACATTCTATTGTTGCCTGGCGGGTGTTTTCTTGAGTTTATTGTTATTATTTTAGGGTTCCGTACCCAAAGTTTCTACACAAAACCTTGTTATTTTGCTTAGTCTGAACGCTAAAAAATCGAGTTCTACAGCAAAAATATCATATATACTCGTAGCATACTGAATTTGAAGATTGAGACTTGTGTAAAATATGATACGTTTTATTGTTGCTTTTAACACACTTTATAAACTTCATACATTTCCTTCTTTTTTAGAGAATATTTTCAAAATGGAGTTCGTGACAAGTAACAAAATATAAATTATTTTAGATCGTGGTATCACTTCATGTGTGTAATCTATTAATATGATTACGTATTTCATATAAAATTATATTTTTAAAGATGTCTCACTACTTGTACGTAGTGAGACATCTTATATGTCATCTTACATGTAGATATTTTTAAGATGTAGTGCAGGTATAGTAACGCGTTCCTTTAACCGTGTGAAAGCCAAGATAAAATGTAAAAACAAAACTTTTTAATGGAACATCCGAGTATATCTTTATTTTTCTTGAAAAGTTTTGCTTAATAATGGTGTTTTGATCTTGATACTACGGTTTCTAGCGTAGATGTTAAGTAACAATAGGGAGTTAGGGGAGGGCAGAGACCTTCGTTGTAGAAGTCGTTGACTTATTTTTAAATAATTACTAATATGAAATTATTAAGTGTGATTTATAAAAGCATCATGTAATATGGGTAATTTTAATCGAATATCTTGCATATCTGCTACGGCAACTGGTCGTAGCTACGTCTACGCCGTAGCTTAGAACATCTAAATTGCATTGTAAGCGACACTGTAGACATATTTTGGTCTCTTTTTAACCGACTTCAAAGTTCTCAGTTCAACTGTTTTTTTTAATATTTTTTACGATTGTTACCTCAGAAGCTTCAATGAGATGTTACACCACAGAATAACTGATAGATTATATTAATAATTGTTTGTGCGACACAATTTATTATATTTTGTATATTAGCAAAGTGGGATTTGTTTGTCCTCTGTAGACAATACGCACGCTCTAGTTGCGTCAATAGCTCCTCATTTAGTTCAGAGTAGGAGTGATTGCACGTCATCATGTAGCCATCTCTCACGGCCACGTGACTACGTGTAGTTACTGAGTTCAACGATCCGAACAGGCGACTCTAACCAAGAAAATATAAAGCATGTTGTTGTATTCTATGCGGCAAGAATACAGTTTATAGTGTACACATAGCTAATTTACAAGTATAAATATATCATTTAAGATCTCATAGAAAACTTGCTTGTACTCACAGTACAGTTTAATTTCACTTTATAAATACCATGAAGGTTAAAAGAAACACTTTTAAAAACTTATATGTTGAAATTATTGCAACACCAATTCTCTTGCTTTTTACCGACATCAAAAAAGGGGGAGTTTATATGTTCGACTGTATGTTTTTCTTTCGTGTATGTTCACCGATTTCTCCCACATTTGTGAACCGATTCTCAAATTTTGTTTTTGTTTGGTAGAGTATACATTCGAGGTGGTCCCATTTAAATATGTCAAATTCGGTTCTGTAGTTTTGACACACACTTCAATAAATACAAAGCGTTTCGCCTATTTTGATAATTTGTCGATATCATTGACGGTGAATGACAATCGATCCCGTAATAAGCAAGGGTCACTAAAATTTTATATTAACAAAAGCACAATTTCCTTTTTTTTTCATTATTTGTTTACGTTTGTGAAGTTCATAATCAGTGAAATACCTATTTTAGTACACAATCAAACCGTTTCCACATAAATTACTGTAACATGTTTCTTCATTCAAAAATCTTATCAAATTTAATTATTTTAACACATATTGTTAATTTTGTTTTTATTACACCTGCTCGACAATCTTCAATTACATATCACGCAATCTGTAATGTTGTATGAAACTTTCAAAGGACTAAAGTGATTGTGATTGGGAACGTTAAAATTGAAGTATTAAATATACATATTGTATGCACCTTTCACATTTTCAGCTCACCTCAACCTGCTGTCGCAAGACATATAACTTTAATGTCTCGTGCTGATTAAAGGTCTGACTGTATCCATAAACCAACCAGCAAGTAGTTTCCCTAATATTTAGAAGCAAAAACCCTCCCTGTAATATTGCACCCTCGCGGCCATAACTCAGTTTTTCAGCTAAAGTTTCAGTTTAGGCAAGGTGCACTAGTTATTGCCGGACATAATTTAGCAAAAGGGTTCGACAGGTATGATTTAGAGGCTCTCTGCCCTACTGGACGACCCGTATCGATGTTCTGAGCATTGGCACGCAGCTCGAGGTTTCGAGGTAATAAGGTGTTTGTGTATCTAGATAGCTACAGGAAATAATAGGCACAAAATTAAAACTTGTATGAAAGCCAAATGGGATTTTTTTATATTAAAAAAACAGTTATTTTGGTTATATTGGTTTTGAGATACAAATATTATTATTAGTAGTATTATTATTTACATCCGAATACAATAAAAAAAATATAAAGAAAGAAAAGCCTAATAAAAGCCGGATAGCCTACATTCGCTTGCAGTGCTACCAAACCAATGTATATTAAAACAAACGTGGGTTCTAAACGTTCGCAGCCTATCCATTGTGCCGCACGAGTCGGCGGCTGTAGAGGTTGCACGGATTTATTGGTTAGTATACAATTGATGTGCATGTAACATTCTCATTATCTTCAAGGAAATGTTTCTTTGTAGCGGTTACTCCGGCTAGTCAGTGATCTGTCCTATGTATGTGATAGTTAAGCCGCGGCGAGGCCCGACGCGATGCTTCGTTTATCTCTACGCGGTCCCAGGAGCGAGATTACGGCGGGCGAGAACATCCGACCTCGTCTGGTAATGTTTATGATAATATTATCTTAGGGTACCAAATATTGTAGATACCTACATAAAACCAATTCATCAGTTCTTCTTTAATAAGCTATATTTATCACGTTTAACTTGTAATTGTGTGTTATTGAGCTGGTTGTTAAATCAATAGATTACGGTACGAGACATAGATTGTTTCCTTGAGAATATTGAATAAACACATCTCATCGCTGTCTCAGCTATAGCATTTATAGAGACTACAATCCGGTACCTGAGAAATATTATATTAAAAAGTCCGTTTAAAGTCTCGGCTCGTTTATATAGTGCATACATTTGTTTTCCTCATCAGTGCTTAGAGTCGTAGCAAAGCGCTATCCTTGATTAAACTGACTCTAGAGCGAGCTTCAAAGGGCGTGTCTCTGCTCTACCTGAAGGCAAAAGAGACCAACGCACTATATAGAGCTCGCTCTTAGAGTTAACTTTTCTCTATAGAGTCGCATCTTGTTATAAAACGTACAGCTTTTATTACAGCGCCTTGTCACCTATATAAGATAACACACTAAATGAGAAATTCTCAATCTCAGTCTTATACAAAGTTGCAAAGTTTGGTGATGAACGTTAATTGTAAGTATACAATTGTAATATTATTTTAACGGTGTTAGTTACGTGGCAGTTCAGTCCAGTATCTAGTAGTAATATAGCACAGTGTATCTATATATCGTATAAGAGTGTTGTAAGTAGTGGATATAGTAATTTTATGCCGTCTTGGTAGGTACCACCACAGTGCCCAGATATTCTACCGAAAAGTAATTTTTTTTTTTTTTTTTATTTATTAACAACGAAACACCAACAGTATATATATTATAAAATTTTAAAATACATGATAACCAATATTGATTCTGATATATATACCCCTTATGGGTGTTTACAACATTCAAATTAAAAAACACGTAGAACATTATTCTTGTTGAACGACAAATTTTGTCAACTAGACTATTTTTTTTTTTTTTTGTAACATGACAAATAATTTGTATACAAGAAAATAGAAAAATAACGGTATATATAACTTAATGATTATAAGTACTTTAGAATATACTTATAATGCTTATAAGACCGAGAATGGCAGAACATCATCTATCTAAATACTTTACTAGTTTGTTCTTAAAGATGTTTAAAGAGTCGTGAAAGATATCAAGATCTTTCACGGAGGCATTTATTTCATTATAAGTACGGCACATTCTAGGTATTGGAGAGTTACGAGCTAAGTTAGTTTTGGCATGAGGAATGTGAAAGATTTTAGCGATTCTACCACGAGGGTAATTGCCAGGAATTTTCAATGAAATATTTTTCAAGATTATGGGACAGTCGGTTAGGTTGTGAATTTGTTTATACAGAAACGAGAGATCTCTAATTTTTCTTCGGTCGCGTAATTTAACTATTTTGAAAAAGGACAAGCGGTTAGAATATGGACTTCTGTGCGAAATACCTTGGCTCGAAAAAGCCAAGGATCTAGTAAAGGCTCTCTGGATGCTCTCAATGCGCTGTGAGTGCACAGAGTAGAGGGGGCTCCACACGACGCTCGAAAACTCCAGACAAGTACGAACCATAGAGCTGTACAGTAATATTTTAGTGTGCAACTTAAATTTCTTAGAATTACGCCTTATGAAACCTAGTTGCTGGGCTGCTTTTTTTATTATCGAGTCAATATGAGATCTGAATGATAATTGGCTGTCTATCAACACTCCCAAATCACGGATTTCCTGCACCTCCTGTAGCAACTCATCATTAAGCGCATAGGTTGAGTTTATGGGCCTTTTTTTGCGTGTATATTTTATGTAGAAACATTTTTTAACATTAAGATGCATTTGGTTAATATCACACCATTCACTAATATTATTAATTAAGTAATAGTGTACTAGCATTATTTATTGTGTTAGGGAGTAAAGGACACTACGGCAAGTGAAATTACTGGACGATGGAGGCCTAAAAAGTCTCGTAGTGTCGAGCACAGGCAGTGCCACGCACAACTACCGTTCCAAGATCTGGGTAGCACAGCAACTGTCACGGGCAAGCGACTTGCTCCCCATCAAGCGCACCACTTGCCCGTCTCATTACTTCATTACAAAGTTTGTAGTTATCTGGTGATATCCTCTCACATGATTAACCATTCCGTTAGTAGATTTAAACGTTGTATTTATTGAAAAACAGTTTTTAAGTGTGCTCACCTGATGCACATGTAAATCAGTAACCCGCCCAGGAGAGACGTTTTTCAAGCTCAGACGTTACGTGTGACACTGCAGTGCCAAACATAACAACTCGATAAGTCACAGCTGTTTAGTCAGATTCCCTCATAGTAATGTCACTTACCGCAGTGCTCTTCAAAGCATCGAAGTAAACAAATATGATATGACGGTCATTCATACGAGCAAATAGCCCTGACGTTAGCAAATATTAATAGCTATTGAATCTCTCTTCGCATTAAGATAATACTTCGCAAAAGCAATATCCGTGTGAAATGGACCGGAAACCGAATGCATAAGAACTGCCAAAGTACAAATTAACAGAGTGGTCGGTCTTAGCTTTGCCCGAGGAGCGATGTGTAATTCAATACTTTTATAGCCTCCATTCTAAAATTAACTAAACTTAATATTGTACGAGTTAATGTGTACGAGTAAATTGTATTTGACATTTTGTGCATATTTTATCGGCATTAAAAGCAGGTTTTTAATGTATACGTGTACTTTAGATTAGACTTCTCGTGAAGATAAGGCAATGGGTTTCGTTTCTATCTGAAATGATAAAATATTATGCTGTTACAGAAGTAACCTAATGATTGTTTTATCATTTTCGAACATTATAGGTATAACGGACAGGTAAAACCTGGCAGCGGAACAGTGTTTAATTAATTTTATCCTCATGTGCCAAAGTCAACATAACAATGAAATGTCTATTGTGTCTGGAGGATTGACTTGCAATAAACACAAACAGCTTTGTCGAAGACTACGAGTATATAATAGCTGCGAAAGCGCTAGAAGGCAACACAACGTGAATATAGGAAATGAACTCCACTAACAGCTTTCCATCACCTTTATTCGCAGACCGAGCTGCGCCCCATAACTACGCCCTTGCGGAATTGACTTATTCAACAGAACTTACTTCGCTCATACTTCTGGAGTGCGTGGAAGAGTGAGCCCGCAGATTAGTCCGATGACAAGTAGCAGCGAGACTGATAATGTCACAGTGCGAGGTGGCCGGAGTGGTAAAAACATCGTGCAAGTTATAGATCGCTCAAATTCGGAGGAAACTCAATATATAGAAAATATCAAGAGAATCATGCGCGATGAATTTGAGCGCATTTTGGACGAGCGAATGTCGTCAATTATTAAGATCGTGACTGAGCAAGTAAGTTCGTCCCTAAATATAAAAATTGCCGAACTCACGGATAGAGTTGTCGCGCTGGAAAGCGAGTTGATTCTAAGCAAGGAGGAGCACGTAAAGTTACGCAAAAATGAAAATCTTTTGCAATCTGCGCGCAGTGTGAGTATAATTGATGAGAGGTCCTCTGGGACTGATCACAGCCTGCAGGAAATTCCGGTAGTAAAGGAGTCTATTACAAACCCTCCGGTAAATCAGATAGCAAGCTCCCAGTGGACCAAGGTAGCTAAGAAACGGCCACGAACTGTCCCTACTGGTGTGATGCGAGGAGTAGCTGCGCCAGGCGCGACGAAGCTGGAGGCTGCGGAGCGACGACGACAGTTGCATCTTTACTATGTTAAGGTTGGCACCACTGAAGCTGAAGTACAAGAACATTTGAATAGTATCTGTGGAAATAATAAATATGGGGTAGAAGCACTCAAGGCCCGAGGTGAATATGCTTCGTTTAAGTTAGACGTCCCGTCTAGACTAGCAGACGACATTATGTCTCCCGTAAATTGGGCCACGGATATCTGTGTCAAGCCCTGGAGGCAGTCCTTTCGCCCCAAAGATCAAGAAGGTTAGAAACCCCAGTAAGGAATTAAACACCGAAATTTTAATTTACTATCAGAACGTACGAGGACTGAGGACAAAATTAGACACTTTTTGTTTAGGTGTATCAACTTCTAGTGCAGATTTCATCGCCTTAACGGAAACAGGCTGCAATGAATCGATCCATGACGCGGAGATGATCCCACCAGGATACAAAATGTCTCGTTGTGACCGGGCGGATGGAAGGAAACAGGGTGGCGTGTGTTTAGTAGCCGCACCGCGGTTTGAACTTCGACCTGTACCGATACCGATGGGTGTAAACGTAGACGATCATGTGTTCGAAGTGATTGGTACCTCCATTTATTTACAAAATAGATTTTTATTTTTTATTTGTGTTGTGTATATACCACCGCATAGCACTGAGAATGAATATTTATTATTGTTTAAGATTCTTGAACACTTTTGTAGTAACTTCGACGAAGTAATTGTATTGGGTGATTTTAATTTATATTCTTGTACTATACATGTAAGTAATTATTTCGAGTATTTTCAAACATATTGCGGATTCACTCAAAGTAACAACATAGGTAATTGTAAAAATAGACAACTAGATTTGGTGCTAAGCAAGTTCACGGAGTACGATAGCGATTGTGTGATAGTGCGCGCGGCAGACACGCCGATCGTTACGGTGGACGTTTACCATCCACCTCTAGAGATAACGGTGCAACTGCCGCGGCGACGTCTGCTGCTGTCCACCGCTGCCGATTCAAGGCAGCCTAGTGGGAACGTCAGCTATAACTATAGGAAAGCCGATTTTTTTTCACTTTATGCATCTATAGCGGCTGTGGATTGGACTCCAATATATGACTTAAATTTAGAGATGAGCTTAGACTTTTTTTATGACAATCTTAACATGATAATAGATTATAGTGTACCGAAAAAAAGAAGTATGCTGAAATCGCAATACGTTTACCCTGAGTGGTATACGTCTGATCTAATAAAGGATATAAAATTAAAATATGTTCTACATAAGCGTTATAAGGCCACTAAATCAGTTTCGGATTACGAAGAGTTTGCAAAGTGTAGATCTAGAGTTAAATTACAAATATCATTACTAGAAAAACAGTATAGCCTCAACGTTCAAAATCAGCTTCAGAGGGAGCCAAAGTCTTTTTGGAATTATTTGAAATCAAAAAAATGCAACAGCAGTCCTAGGCAGATAATAAGAGATGATGAGGTTATCACTGAGGCGCAATGTGCCAAAGAGTTTGCGAAGTATTTTAATTCGATTTACGGTACGGAACGAGCAAAGCTAGATATAAGTGCCGCAATTGCTGAAGCGGGTGGTGAAAATGGAGCGGCGCGCGTGTGCCTAGACAAACTACAGTTAAATGACGTCCAGAGTGCTCTCAGACAACTAAAACCCAAGAAGTCTGCAGGCCCAGACGGAATACCGCCTTACATCTTTAAAGACTGTAGAGAGGTGATGGATAAGCCGCTTCATCACATATACAATCTTTGCCTTAAACTAGCCGAGTTCCCAGAAAGATGGAAGGTTACGCGTGTCGTACCGGTGCCAAAAAGCAAAGCATGCACTAAGGTGGAGGAATACAGGCCAGTTGCAATACTTTCCACGCCGGCAAAAGTATTAGAGTCTGCCATTCAAAAGAGCATATCGATGCAGGTGAGTTCACAACTCTCAGATGCTCAGCACGGGTTTCGACCGGCAAGAAGCACCAACAGCAATCTGCTTAATTACATGGCTCATTTGTTGCCTTCGGTTGACAGTGGGGGACAAACCGACGCTGCTTACTTTGATTTTAAGAAAGCGTTCGACCTGGTCGATAACGACGTGTTACTCAAGAAGTTAGCCGGTTTTGGTTTTACCCCACATCTTCTGAAGTTCTTTGTCAGCCATATGACCGATAGACAGCAATATGTAGACTATTTGGGGCATAGATCTGAACAATACTTTACTAGGTCGGGAGTTAGCCAGGGCAGCAATTTAGGGCCATTGGAGTTTTCTTTAATGATTAATGATCTACCGACAGTTGTGAAACATTCCAAGTGTCTATTATTCGCTGACGATTTGAAGCTTTCAATAGCAATTAAAAAAGAGGATGATTGCAATCAACTTCAAGGTGATATAGATAGAGTAGTGGCATGGAGCAAACAAAACCTTCTCGAATTTAATGTATCTAAGTGTCTTACAATTACTTTTACTCGGGCACATTCCCCAACTCTACATAGGTACATAATAGATGGAACTCCGATGCTCAGAGTTACAGAGGTGAAGGACTTAGGAGTGACTTTTAATACAGAACTAACATTTAGAAACCACATAATTAAAATTTGTAAAAAATCATATAGGAATTTGGGGTTTATTCTTAGAATGGCGAAAGGCTTTACAAACATCAAAGCGATCACAGCGTTGTATAATGCTCTAGTGCTTAGTCAATTAGAATGTAATGGAGTAATTTGGTCACCTCATGAAACAAAATATGTATCAATGCTAGAGAAGATACAGAATAAGTTCATAAGGTACTTATATATGAGGCACTATGGGGTATATCCTTTTTATCCGCTGATGTACCCTACCCTTTTTATCTTGGGCATGGTTGGATATAACCAATTACGGATCAGGAGAGAACTAGCGCTCGTAACTTACATGTTCAAGATACTTAGAGGGCGCATAAATAATAGCGATGTTCTAGCGCAAATATCGATGTGTGTGCCAGACCGGTATATATGGAGACGGCGACGACCGCCACTGGTGGTGGTGCCGCGAGCTCGGACTAATCTCCTTAGCGAGGCGCCTCTGACGCGCGCACTCCGCACTCTCAACGTTATGGCGGAGGAGACGGACCTATTTTGTTGTACGATGAGTGAGTTCTCAAAAGTGGCTCTGTATGTTTTATGTTATTTAGTTAAGTGATTAGTGTTGGCTGTGATGTTTATATAATTTTATTTAATCTATTTTTAAGTCATGTATATACCTGTATTGTTAAATATAGGTACGTTTCTAAGAGTAAATATATGTAAAACTATTGCCACTACTAACTGCACTATCGCATTAGGTTATCCTGTAATGGTAGATGTAAGTATTTAATTCAATAAATAAATAAATAAAAAAATAAATAAATAAATAAAACTTATCGTGTCGGTAGTAAAATTAGCGTATGGTCCATTCCACAATTTATGGAGATTTATTTGGAAATATGCGTAAGAGGTGAATTATTTCTACACTGAAGTTGTCATACTCAATAAAGTATATGAAGTCAAGTTGTATATATGTACCCACCCTTGTCAATGGTCAAATACAAACTGATTTATCGTGAACTAGCTGCGCTCTGCGGTTTTAACCGCGTGGTGATGGATGATGATGATGATAATGGACCAAAATATATAGCCTATGTTCTATATGATAATAATATGGATGATGTAGGATTGTAATGGTGACATAATTTTTCAAATTCGTCCATTAGTTTCGAAGCATATTTAATTCAAGCAAACCAACAAATCTACTATATTATAGTATTCGTTTTATTATTTTATAATCATGTACAAACGCGCGGAATCGCAAACGTCAGCACAAAGTCGCACACGTCTACAATATAAGAGTGATACTTCCATTCCTAAAACTATTAAACTAAATTTGAAAAAATATAAACGGGACCACACGAAAAGCACCAGCTTTCAAACAAAAAAGTAGTTTTGAGAATCGGTTCACCCAGTCGAAAGTTATGAGGTAACAAACATAAAAAAAAACGAAAAAAAAATACAGTCATTACAACATTACTACGCTAGTGCAGTAAGTCTGTAACGCGGACGAAGTAACTAGCACATGCGCTTCTGATGCTCATCGGCAACTAGGAACCTGAGTAGGATGTACTCATCTACTGGTCCGAATATATAACGATGCGCGAGCTACAGTATAGCCGCACATAGATAGATAATATGCTATTAGACATCATCATCATCATCTCCGCCGTAGGATGTCCACTGCTGAACATAGGCCTCCCCCATAGTTTTCCAAAAGGACCGGTCGGAAGCGGCCTGCATCCAACGTCGTCCTGCGACCTTTATCAGGTCGTCTGTCCACCGTGTCGGTGGACGACCTACGCTGCGCTTGCCGGTCTGTAGTCTCCATTCCAGAACCTTCCGGCCCCATCGGCCATCTGTTCTGCGTGCTATGTGCCCTGCCCACTGCTACTTTACCTGGCTAATCTTCTGGGCTATGTCGGTGACTTTCGTTCTTCTACGGATCTCCTCATTTCTGATTCGATCACGTAGAGAAACCCCGAGCATAGCCCTCTCCATAGCTCGTTGTGCGACTTTGAGCTTATTTATGAGGCCCATAGTAAGAGACCACGTTTCAGTGCCATAAGTCATCACAGGTAACACACATTGGTCGAATACTCTTGTCTTGAGGCACTGAGGTATTATGACGAGAAGACTTCGCGAAGTTCCCGGAACGCTCCCCAGCCGAGTTGGATTCGACGACTGATCTCTTTCTCGAAGTTGGACCTGCCTAGTTTAACTGTCTGCCCCAGGTAGATGCTGGCTATTAGACATAACTTGATAATCTACCTAATCACATCTTATCTATCCCAAAAAGCACTTCTTACACACTTCACATACTCTGTAAGTACGAAGTATTGACTTATGTATTGTTGTATTGAATTATTATACACGGTATAGTAAATTTTATTTTAAACTAATTACATCTCATCTAGGAAATATCTAATGCGTACAAAACACGCAATTCGCTGCAGAAAAAATTGGCAACACATCTAATTTTCCGCTGGGCCTAATTTGGTTTCCGTTACAACGCTGAATCCCTATGTTATTGAAAATCTCGTCATTCTGAAAAGACTTGAGTAAAAGCGAGATAGGGCATAAAAAGTCGTAATTGCAATAAGTCAGAGTGAGATAGATGGAAAAAATTAAGTTCTCTCGTTTACGGAGATCCGACGAGACGGATGTCAATTGCGAGTGACGTCACTGCTGCTACAGTTAAGACTTAGAGAAATTTTAATGTTTCCGTTCTTTATTTTTCTTGCTTATAATTTAATGAGCTTGCTGTTTACCGCAACTCACCTTAACTAAGTCATGCTTTATTCTAAAATAAGCACAATAACTCACGAGACGCCTGTCTGTTGGTTTAATTTACTTATATAGAGTAGTTCAATTGGTGGTTAACGTAAAGAGCTAAGTCCATTTCGCTATTTACGTTTAACTAGTTGCACCCCGCGGTTTTATCCCGCTTGATGATGGATGTATCATCATCAACCACTACGATGAAGTATCCTATGTGTTATTCGAGAACCAAAAGTATTTATATACCAAAATCAGATCCGTTCAGCTGTTCTGGCGCGATAACATGCGAGTAACAAACATCTATCCATCCAAACATTCGCATATTATATAAGTAAGATAAAATTAGTGTGGTTTTACAGCATTTCCTTACATATACACAAAAAATATATTGTATTCCACTTGTTGAAAGTATCATGTAGACGGCACAGTTGTTTGCGTTCCATTACGGTACCGGCACTATTCGCGCTGCGAGATGCCACGACGCGCTCGGAACAAACTCGCAGCTCGAGTTACTGCGCGCTCGAGCTATAAACACTCAAGGTGGTGTTACTTTACAGCGTTTCCTAGCGCTGTCTCAAAGAGTGCTTTTATAATTGGTGCTTCAGACAGTAACTTTATGATATTCTGGATTGATATACCCTGCTATCTGTTCAACTGTGTGTTCAACTTCTCGATCTTATCTTAAAGGCGGGCAAGACTTTCGATTTAGACCTACAGCCATGTGATATCAGGGACGTATATCGCGTAAACTCAAAACCTGGTTTTAGTAAGTCCATTATAGCGGACTTCACAAGTATTATAAACAAAGAAAAATTTATAACAGCATCAAAAAGCTATAATAGAAGACACAAGGAAAATAGATTTAATTCCTCTAACATGCAGATGCAATGTCCCAAAACTGCCATATATATTTCCGAACTACTCACGCCGAGAATGAAAAAATTACACTTTATGGCCCGAGAGCATGCCAAGACCTACCGTTACTCTTTTTGCTGGATAGCACACGGTAAAATCTATCTTCGAGCAAAAGAAAACTCATCAGCAATCCGAATAAATAGTGAAAGAGATTTGGATAACTTGCGGGAAAAAGATTGACTATTTATGGTATTTCTCGTAAGTCTATTTAATTCATGTGTTTATGATAAAAATCATGTTTTTGGGTCCCTACTCTGTTTGTGCTCCGAATGTTATTTGATAAATTTAAAATTTTCTCGAAAATGTTTTTGTATCAAACTATACTCTAGTAAATTAAATACACTTTACACACCATACTCACACCACTATCCATACAATTTTAATTCAAGTTTTAAACTACAGTTGCCTATAGTGCTCACAACTTCGAGCTTAAAACATAATTTCGCTTACGGTTCAATACAGCCTTTATTAAAATATCAATCAAGACGTACTGTCGTACTTCAAGCTCATTTACAACTCAGTTTTAAAATAACAAGAAATTGTTATGTAACATTTAAGATATTGGTAAACGATTCCTATCTTGATAGTAAATATTATTTAAACATATATAAATTCAATTTTCTTTTTATGTCAAATAATGCTATAATTGATATGTCAAATTTTAATAACACACGTATTAATGGATGATCAAAATCAGATATATAATGAATTAGAGTCCTTATGTGACTCTTTGTCATATCAATGTGCACCTGAAGCCTGTTCTAAACTGGTGAGTCATTACAAAACTTGTTTAAAAGTATTACAGCTCAACATACGTAGCATTGATTGTAATATTGACGGGGCAAAAATTCTTTTATCACGAATAAAATTTAATTGTGATATTATAATATTCACCGAGTGCTGGCTTAGCAAATGTTCAAATATACCGAAATTGAACGGTTATACAGGTCATAAATCAGGTTTTAAAAATCAAAACGACGGTGTCACTATGTATGTAAATAATTGTCTGGAATACAGAATAACAGAACCTTATCTCTCGGATGCTAGTGCGTTACTACTTACCTCTCAGCAACTTTCAATTGCTATAGTGGCAGTCTATCGATCACCATCTGAGCAAAACGCCCAAAACTTCATTGACAGCCTTCATGAGGTTCTGTACTCAGTCTCTATATACAAAACTGTTGCTGTTATCGGTGATATAAACATTAATTTAGCACCTGGTGCCAACGACCGCAACCTCAATGACTATCTAGATAAAACCGCTTTTCATGGAATGCTTCCAGCTCATGTGTTCCCAACACATTTTTCTAGCTGCTTGGACCACGTGATGCTGAAATCACATTTGGATGCGACCACGCTTGTACTCGATAGTACAGTTACTGATCACGCTCCCGTCCTTTTATGTCTTTCAATGCACAAAGTTATAAAACCTGATAAAACTATATCTCGAATTGATTACACTGCTATTAACTCTGTACTAAAAACTCTAGACTTTTCGTCAATATTTGCCATAAAAGATGCAAATCTAGCGGCTGAATCACTCGTCTCAATAATTAGAAACTTGATAAAAAATAACACGCATACCACTAAAGTACCTTGTAGACTGAGAACTATTAAGCCATGGATCACCCCCGGTCTTCTTAAATGTATTAAACACCGCGATAAACTATACAAAAAATATAAAAACTATCCGGAAATTATAACTAATAAAATCATATACTTACGTTATCGCAACTTCTGCAATAACCTTTTAAAACGTCTTAAACGAGAATATGAAAAAAATGAATTTAAGAAAGCTAAAGGTAATACAAAAGCTACATGGGATGTAGTAAAGAAACTGGGAAATATCCAAAAAAATACATCTTTGGCAAACAATTTATTGAATCTGGATGTAGATCGAAAAGTCTCAATCGACATGGTAAATAACTTCTTTGCTGGTGTAGGGAAAAAGTTGGCTGATTTAATAGTTACTGGGAATAACTATTTAAAAGACAATTCTACGACATACAAGGCTAGCTCTGTAGTGGGATCCATGGTCCTATATGAGACCGATTCCGAGGAGGTGGAGCGCATCATTATGAGCCTCAGACCTGACTGTGCCGTCGGTTGGGATGGTATACCAGCTAAAGTTCTAAGAGATGGCCATGACGTTCTTGTTCCACCTCTTACTCATGTCTTAAACCTGTGTCTATCTTGTGGCGTCTTTCCGAAGGCTTTTAAAAAAGCCCTTGTGCTTCCCATCTTTAAGAGTGGCGATAGAGACAGTGTCGGCAATTACAGACCCATTTCAGTTTTGTCATCATTATCCAAAATACTAGAAAAACTTTTAAACAGACGGTTACAAAACTACTTAGAAAAAAATAAAATTATATCAAATAGACAATATGGTTTTCGTAAAAGAACTTCTACTGAAGATGCTGTAATTGATCTTACAAATACAATTGTTCAGAAACTTGATAAAAATTCTAAAGCATTAGGCATATTTTTAGACCTTTCTAAGGCATTCGACTCTGTCTCTATACCGACGCTACTCTTGAAGATGGAACACCTGGGAATTCGTGGCTTAGCACTTGATATTTTTCGCGACTACCTAACAGATCGTTCACAGAGCGTCAGGGTTGAGAATTTTGTCAGCAATGATGAGATCCTCCATTTTGGGGTACCACAGGGTAGTATCTTGGGTCCGGTACTCTTTCTGTTATACGTGAATGAACTATGTAACCTACAACTTCCAAACTGTGATATATTTACATATGCGGATGACACAGCACTGATAGTTCATGGTAAAACGTGGACTGAGATAAAGAAAAATGGAGAAGAGGCTCTTTGCACTGTTATGAAATGGCTAACTGCAAATTTACTGACTCTTAACGTTGAAAAAACGAAGTATTTAACATTTGCCCCAAAACCATCCTCACATCCTGACACCTTTTTCACCATAACTGCTCATAAGTGTCATTTAAATACCTCGCCATGTACCTGTACTGATCTCGAAAGAACCAACCATATTAAATATCTTGGAATTTACATAGATGGATTACTAAATTGGAGGATACATATAGACTCTTTAAGAACACGTTCACGTAAATTAATGTACATATTTAAAAAAATAAATAGCGTCGCTGACCTGGACACTCAGAAACAAGTGTACTACTCTTTAGCACAATCTCTTTTTACTTACTGCGCCCCGGCTTGGGGTGGTGCGTGTCCAACTATACTATTACATGCTGAGCGTGCACAAAGAGCAATACTCAAAGTTATGATCAGAAAACCTATAAGGTTTCCTACAACATTACTGTACCAACATTTAAATGTTCTGACAGTCAGACAACTATTTATCTATAACACAGTTTTGCGAAAACATAAAACTCTAACGTATGACCCTAAACTGGATGAAATCCCACGCAGGAGAGGACGCGTTTGTGAAATTAAATCCAATCGATTATTACTAGCCAGTAGACATTACGAAAAACTAAGCAGCCGATTATATAATAAAATTAATCAAAACCTTCACATATATCCTCTTTCACGATTTGAATTAAAACGAAAGTTGACGGAGCACTTGCTTAATTTACATTACATCGAAACAGAAAATCTTATCAAACCACTATAGGCTAATACACACATACACACCCACTTACACACACACTTACGCACACACACACACACACACACACACACACACACACACACACACACACACACACACACACACACACACACACACACACACACGCGCGCGCTCGTGCGCGCAAATACGCATACACTCATCCTTTATTTTAGCTAAAACAAGGCATGCATTTTTATTATTATTATTATTATTATTATTCTTAATTTCTCACTTATTCTTTTTTTACAATTCTTCTCGCTATCAGTACAAAATTACTTACATTATACCAGACCATTCAAACATACTTAAGCTAGGCCTTTTACTTTGTAATATTGTTTATACCTGTACAAGAACGGAGGGCGTTGTGGTCTGTAACACAGTTTTATACTACCACAGGCACCAACGATCTCATTCAAAAGATATGATTTATGTATTACCTATATGCAAACACAGCATATCACCTAAGTCTATTGTTATTGTAAGTACCTATTACCTAAGAAATATGTCAATAAAGATTTTTATTATTATTATTTATTATCTTGGAGAGTGCCATATTACCCCATATTTATATAGTAGTTGAGATATCAGATTAGATTTAGATCCCATATTTATATAGTGATTGTAGATGACATAGCAGTAGCTTTCCAACACAAAACCTTCAAATCATCCGAAAGTATCCTTAACGAGGACTTAAGCATGCTAAACAAATACTTTAGGAAATGGAGACTAGTACCAAACACTGCCAAAACCGAAGTAACTGCGTTTCACTTGGCTAACCAAATGGCAAAATACGAGCCCACTGTTGAGTTTGCTGGAGCCATGTTACACTACAACCCCACGCCGAAATACCTGGGCGTGACTCTTGATCGGAGTCTCACGTACGCTCCGCACATGAACAAATTATCCAAAAAGCTCCAGACTAGAAACAACATCTTACACAGGCTAGCGGGCACCACTTGGGGGGCCAACGCCGATGTGCTGCGTACAACCGGTCTCAGTTTGGTGTACTCAGCAGCAGAGTACTGTGCACCAGTATGGTCAAATAGTGCACATGTGCTGCATGTGGACACCCAGCTGAACCAGACCATGAGATGCATATCCGGAACTCTAAAATGTACCCCCCTTCAGTGGCTCCCCGTGCTAAGCCATATAAGCCCACCCCATTTGAGAAGACAACAAATACTACTACGAGAGGCCCAGAAGATATACAGAAATCCCAACCTGCCAGCTCACGCGGAGTTTACTGATCCGCCACCCCACCGTTTGAAGTCACGTCACTCACCATACCAGACCGCATGTGAAGTCGTGTCCGGCGGATTGAGCACATCTGCTGAGTGGTTGCAGGAATGGAACGCAAAACCCCCTGATAGCATGGGAGTTACCATCAACCCTACACTTAAACCTGCTGGTTTTGCGCTCCCAAGAAGGGAATGGTGCCAACTGAATAGGGTACGAACTAGATGCGGGCGATGCAATGCCTTCATGTCAATGTGTGGGTGGAGGGAATCTCCGGAGTGTGCGTGTGGAGCTGCTGTTTAGGATAATGAGCATATAGCTAGAGACTGCCCACTCACAAGGTACAATGGCTGCCGAACAGACCTGTTCTCTCTCGAAAACGACGCTATCCCATGGATTCAGCAATTAAAGGATAGAATAACTTTATAATTTTGATTTTAATTTTAATTTATTGTGAACGATTGTAAGAATGCCATACGATTAAATTAAATTATATAGTAGTTCTGCGAACAGCAGACCTCGCGAGCACGGTCTTATCAGCGGCAGCAAGGCATCGAAATTCAGAAAAACATTACCAATATATATTTCGACAAGACTTAACTACTACTACTAACTTACTATTTTGCTAAAATTCTATATTGAAATTTATAGAGAGAAAAATTCACATCCTCGGACGGGATTCGAACCCGCGCCTTCTGACTCTCCGTGTCAAACGTCATTGACCAACTAAGCCACCAAGGTTTGCGTCCGTGCATCGAATTTTAACTCTCTATCTGACTAATTTCTCGAAGTTCGAATCCTGTCCGAGGATGTGAATTTTTCCCTCTATAAATTACAAATATTTGAGGTCGCTAAAGCAGGCATTAGTGCTTTAAAAAGTATTACCTACTATAAAATTGTATACGTTGTTATTAAACGTACAGCTGTCTACGTTAGAAACAATATCAAGTTCAAAGAGCGGCATGATTTAGTCGGATGTGCGATAGAACGTGTCTGTGAGGTAGCTTGTGTAGAGGTGGAAAAGCATCTAGTGTTGTGTGTATATCGACCACCATATGGTAAAGAGAATAAATCAAATTTTCAAAATTTATGGATACAATGG
Organism: Selenia dentaria; assembly: GCA_917880725.1. Classification (NCBI taxonomy): domain Eukaryota; kingdom Metazoa; phylum Arthropoda; class Insecta; order Lepidoptera; family Geometridae; genus Selenia; species Selenia dentaria. The sequence continues at coordinate 3,648,637 of OU862887.1, forward strand.
AATCAATTTTAAAGAATATCTCTAAATGTAACAAACAAATCTATATCTGTGGTGACTTCAACATCGATCTATTAACAGATTCATCAGATAAAACAAACCTAATTGCACTGTTTAAATCATTCTTAGTTATTGTATTTTGAATATTTCCACAGCGTAATGTCGTATGGGATATTGCTATGGGGTTCAGCGGCTGATATAGAGACCATATTTATCCTTCAGAAACGTGCTATTCGAACCATATACGAAATGGGTCCCCGTTAATCTTTGAGAGATTTAGAGCTAATTTCACCATGCTTTGTTTGTTAGTTTAACGCTCTGTCATTCCGTTAACGGATTGTTAAGGTTATCAAGTGTTTCACCATGCGCTAACGTCTGTTTAATTTTCTAAATCAGGCGTTAATTTTAATTACCTCTCTAGGGGTCTGTTAAGTCGTTAACCGACGATTATTTTACAATAAAGTTATAAAATTAGATAAACGTCGTCCCAGAACTTATAAAGAACGTCGCAATTATTTTGAAAAATATGATGATGTCGGTTTTCGCACAAGATTCCGTCTATCGAAATAATCTGGTACGGTTGTGTTGGAATTAATTGAAGACAAACTCGCATTCCACTATATCTTTGTGGTTTGTTACAATGTGGACCAGAATATATTTTTCGTTTGAACAAAACCTCCGCCCGCGCGCTTTCTTCGATATCGCTTATATTATTAGACGCGAAAACGCCACAAATCAAATCAGTTTAAACTTAGATAAGTATCCAACAATAAAATTAAAATACCACAACAAATATGCACACCAACATAACCTCATCAGTTCTCTTCTGTATTGTATATTTTTAGTTATTATATATGTCAATTATCTAGCAAAACAAAAAATACCTGACTGTGTTGGTATTCTACAGAATAAACGGTATTTAAATTTGGTCGCATTGCTTAACATGAGAATTGTTACACGCCTATTGTAAATAGTACACTAAAATGTGTAACATTGATATCGCAAAGTATGACATTTTGTTTGGGTCGCTTAAAAATGTGAATGAACGTTTTTTTCTATCATTCACTCACTTTGGATTTAGTAATGGTCTGTTATTTTTTCTACTTGGAACGTAAACTATTTTTACATCTCTGTTATTTTTAACGTCGCATTAGTTAATGACTGATTTATAAGAGTTTGGTGAAATTAACCCTTATTTAAAGAAATCAATAAATTAACGTTGCCTTCCTTATATGTATTTGAAAATATAATGTATGTTCGTAAAAATTTACATAAATATAAGTTAAATAGTGATCACTACACTTATAATACTAGAAATACTAATAGGATAGCTGTACCTAGTTTTAGACTTGCGAAGACTAATAAGTCATTCCTAGGAAATTGTGTGCTTTTACAATAAAATCCCAAAACACATAACTGAGTTCACAGAGGGCAAATTCAAGTTGACTGTAAAAAACGTTTTAATAAAAAAAGCTTACTATTAAGTTTGACATTATATAGAAGATAAAGATGCTTGGAATACTCCACTTCTGGCAAGCTTTCACTCTGCCACCCATAAAATGTAATAATTGTACCTAAGTCGTAACATTGTAAACATCTATATAAAAAGAATGGCCCCGAGTTTCTTGCCGCTTCTTCTCGGTGGGCTTTATATATTTTGGAACGCGGCGGTAGAGTCTTTAAAGTACATTATAATGAAAAGTTGACGTTCATAAGTGCGTCTTTGATGCCTAAATTGAATAAATGATGTTGACTTTGACTTTGTGTTATTTTCTTTGTATAATTGTGATTTAATTATAATTGTCTTAGGACGTCATCAGATCAATAAATAAATAAAAAAAATTGCTCATAAAAATTGTGTACATTAAATACCACAACGTATGTGTGTAGTAGATACTTAATACAACTATATCGGCAAAAAACTCGCTGCTCATCAGTCGCCTAGCCGAGGCTATGCTTGTACAAAACAAATCAATATTCCGATATTTCACCGATTCAAACAATTCTTCCACGAGTATACAGCTACATTATGCCTGAGTAACATACGCTATAACTTGATTCATCTTCATCATCATTCATCACCAGGCGGGCGAAACCGCGGAGCCCAACTAGTATACTTACTTACATTGGCACTCTAGTATATCAATCAATTTATGTCGATGAGTCATGCACGAACGTCAACGTTTGTACATGCGTTAAAATTTTAACTATAATAAACAAAATATTTTTATTTATTTATTTAATTCTTTATTGCACAGTAAAATGTACAAAAGGAGGACTTAATGCTAGGGCATTATCTACCAGTCATCCAGCAGCGGAAAAGAAAACGGTTGTGTGCATCAATGAGGGGTAATGTTAGAGAGGTATGAAATATACATAACAAAAAGAAAACAGTCGTAATAAAACTAATACTTTGTATACTATACATAATTATATATATAGATACACAATACATATATATGTAATATATACATATCAATATATATAAATATATATATCCATAAATAAATATATAAATATCATGATATACAATATATATAATACATACCAATAAATATTCATATGTCCTAACTAATAAACTATAATGCAATATGTTTACGTGACCCTCATGATAACGGCTTAGCAATTTTTTGAAGATAAAAGGCACGGATTAATTTTTTGAAAGCAAACTTAGATGGGGCCGTTTTAATGTTAGATGGAAGCTCGTTCCACAAACGTACCGCAGTAACTACAAAGGAGTTATCTACAAACGATGTTCTGTGGAGCGGAGTTGCAAGTACTAGAGAATTTTTAGATCGCAGGTTCAGGCTATGTGTCTCTGCCAGGAAGAGGAACTCTTCTTTCAGGTAGCAGGGAGAGGAAGGATCATTTAAAATATTGTATAAGAGACCTAGAATCCTGCAATACCTCCTTTCCCTAATGGGAAGCCATTTAAGTTTCAATCTGTACTGGGAAATGTGATCATATTTTTTAAGATCATAGATAAACCGAATACCAGAATTTAGTAACCGATCAAGCTTGTTGAGGAGGTCTTCATTAAGATTCACATAGCAGATGTCAGCGTAGTCCAGAATTGGCATAAGAAGGGAGTTGACTAAAGAAATTTTTGTTTTAATCGGTAGGAAGTTTTTAAGTCGTAGTAAAGAATGTAGAGACCCAAAAAATTTCTTTTGAGACTTCTGTAACATGAGGAGTCCAGTTTAGATTAGCGTCCATTAAAATACCAAGGTTCTTTACGGTTTCGGTAAAAGGGATAGTACAATCATTGAAGCGTAAAGGAGGCAAATTAGAATGGTCTATTTTGATGAGTTGCTGCCTGCTTCCAATGATTATAGCTTGGCATTTACTGGGGTTCACCAGTATTCCATACCGTTTCGACCAAGAAAGCAGGTGTGAAAGATCATTATTAATGGAAGATATTGCAGCAGATAGATTGTCAACACTGGCATGACAGTATATTTGCAAGTCATCTGCGTAGAAGTGATAGCTGTTTCTTAGATAACGGGACAAAATGTTGATAGAAAACAGTAAGGGTGACAGTATTCCACCTTGAGGGACACCAGCTTCCAGTTCACATCAGTCAGAGAGACTCCCTCCTGTTCGAATCGCCTGTTGGCGTTCCCTTAGGTAGGAGGAAAACCAAGCAATAGCTGTTGAGCTAAAATTCAGGTGTGATATCACAGCAAGCAACAAGTCATGATTTACTGCATTGAACGCATTACTAAAGTCAATTAGTACGAGTATGGTAACTTGGGAGTTTTCCATACTCTTCCTAATGTCTTCAGTAACTTTGAGCAATGCAGTTGTGGTACTGTGCCCTAGTCTAAATCCTGACTGGAATGGGTTAAGGAGAGCAAATTTGGAAAGATAATCAGTGGTCTGTTTATGAACAATAGTTTCAATAACTTTGGAGAGGAATGGTAGAATCGAAATTGGTCGAAAATGATTAGGAAGTAAAGGATTGGAAACTTTAGGTAGGGGGATGACATGAGCTTTACGCCATTGATCAGGAAACTGCCCTGAGGCTAAAGAATGATTAACAATATGGGTTAGGGCAGGAAGGACGTAGACCAATATACGCGAGATCATAACCCGACCAACCTCATCACTACCTATGGCCTTAGATTTAAGGGATAAAACTGCTTTTTTAACGGTGTCTTCACTAACCAACGCGAACTCAAAAGGACCAGTATCATCGGAAAATCGCATGTTTCGAATTTCTGTTACTGTAAGGTCTAAGCAAGCTTGGTCCATTTTGGTATAGGAAGTGAAATGATTGTTAAGAACATTTGCATCAAGGGGTAGTATGGTGTCATGAACATTAGAGCTACCTAATCCAAGAGATTTCAAAAACTTCCATACCCCAGCTGGAGAACACGCTCTAATTTGCTCTGATATGTACTGTCTTTTGGCGATTCGGCAAAGAAGGTTGCAACGGTTCCTAAATTTTTTATATATTGCCCAGTTTTCATCAGTCCTGTTTCGCTTGTAAGTTCGGAAATCCCGGTCTCTTCGTGTTCTTGCTTTGCGAATACCATCGTTAAACCACGGAGTGGGCCGATGTTTCATCTTGACAGGGCGAATGGGAGCATGCTGGTCAAAAAGGTTGAGGATAGATTTGCACACAAAGTCCACTTTACTGTCAACCGACGAGAGACCTTCCACATTCATCCAATTTATCAGAGAAGCATCCGATTCTAAGCTAGTTGTATTTATCCGACTAAAACAACGTTGGTTTAAAATAACTGGCTTAGGTTTAGGAATTTTAATTTTCAACGAGACGTAAATTAAATCGTGATGAGAAAAGGCTGGTGCGAGTAATTGTCCATGAGTGGCAACAAGATGTTCATGGGATGTTATTATTAGATCTAGTAAAGTATCATTCGTGTGAGTATGATGTGTGGGTGATAAATCAAGTAGGTTTAAATTAAGAGATTCAATAATAGTACGTAATTTTATAGACCTGTGTAACCTATAGTCCTGGCTTACCAAGCAAGTGTTTAGATCACCCATTATAAACAGACGCGTATAGTCAGAACATAAGTTCTCTAGCGTTTTCTCAAGCACCGAGAAATAGTTATTATTAGGCGGACAGTAGACGATTCCTAATAGAATTTTAATACCGATATTAACCTCGATGAATAAGTATTCTGCTTCAGTTTCGGAATTAGGTGATTAGAGTACAATTTTAAATGGGATATGGCTCCTTAAATAAATGGCAATACCACCTCCTCTTTTACCTACCCGATCATTTCTAACGAGTGTATAATTTGGTAAAGAGAAAGCTGTGGAGGGGAGGTTTGGTTTTAGCCAGCTTTCGGAAACCAGGACAGCATGAATTGCATCTGAACTAAAAGAATCAAGAATATCAGAATGGTGAGCAGGTATGCTTTGAGCGTTAATATTACATAAGTTGAAATTCTTGGAGATTGGAGCAAAAATGTTACTAAGTGTTTCCCCCAATGTCATACTCGTGTCATTTGCACTTTCGTATGAATCGTTTGAGCAAGCCGATAAAAAAGATACATCACTAGAAGACATATTGCATACAATACTAACATATATAAAATAAGATAAACAGATAAATATAAAAATAAATATACCTAAGCATAAACAAAACGCTAAGTTACAAAGAAAGATGAATGTGAAAGCACATCCTACTGGCTGGATCAATGGTATTCCCAAACGAATATATACATGCACATGCTCGTGCATATATACACCCAGATTGGCGTCACTATATTAACTTAAATACTACAAAACTATGAATTTAATTACATTACAAAATATTGGTAACCCTTATTTAAAAAAAAATACAATGCACATACGTTCAACACACACAATTCTTCCTATTACACATCTAAGGGTCTGCAATGATCCATCGTAACATATATTAGCTCGGCCCGACTACACACGAAAAGGTATCACCGCACATACTTTCAAAAACGGTAATTACTGAGCCTTGACATAAAAATGGTCTACAAAACAAACCTGAACCGGCCAAACAAAAAAAAAAAAAAACACTTGACACTGGCAGTACAGTTATGCAAAGATAAAAAATGAAGAAGAAGATCATTAACTATGTGTTGAACGAAGAAGAAGAGCAAAACAGAATGTATACAAATTAAAAGAGGGTTGGTTTGGTTACCAACAAAATCTGTTGAGATTCAGTATTACATTACACTGACTGTATAAACATAAAACGATATATAGCGAAGGTGCAAAGTCCGGATGTGAAGTGTACAACACGGGCTAGCCAGCCGTGGGTACAATTTATTGATACTTGCTGGTCTTGCCTTTAGCCGCTGCATTCCTGCGAGTCAATGTAGGCTCGGGAGCTGCGACCGTAGCAGGCGGCCGGCTACTTGATTTAGCCCTTCCCGATCGTGAAGTCGCTCTCTGAGGAATTGTAGTGATGTCCAAGATGGGGAATTTAGCAATCAACTGGTCTAAATCTTGCATAGACGTAATACGTTTACGTTCGCTGTTGAGCGGCTTTACAAAAATATTACCATCTTGTGACCAGCAACGAGTTACACCAAAATGTTTGCGGGCTTTGGTGAAAATTCCCTGTCTACTTCTAGTCAGAAACTCGCTTATTACTATAGAAGAGGACTTGAGCAATTTTTTCGACTTCCAGACCAAGTTTCGAGTATGAATATCAGTAAAGCGGACAAGAATGGGGCGATTTACGTTGTCTTTTTTAGCCCCCAGGCGATGGCAGACGTATAATGAAGAAGCCTGAATATCACTAATCTTCAACCTCGAAGTAATTATGTCCAATACAACTGCAGCACAGTCTTCATTGTCAGATTCACTGATACCACTGCCATTGAACAACAGAGCATTACGACGTTGTTGGTTGTCCAAGCTCTCAACATATGAAGTTAGAGAGTGAATTTGTGAATTCATTAGTGTAAACATGGTTGAAACAAACTTTTTAAACTCATTGAATTCTTTAGTCACTTTATCCAAGTTAGGTGTGCTATCATGTGCTGCCGACAATTGCAGCTGCTTCTCAATTTCGGCCATCCTAGAAAGCAAGGTACCTTCAATGTGCCTCTGAAGATCTAAAACTTCTTGCACATTTGTCATCTTTATACAATGGTGAGTGGAATTGTAGCAAAAATGCTTGTTGCCAGCAGGTAGGTGCTTCTCTTTTATTCTATTGCATAGAGACTAATTAGTCCTGCAATTATTTGTCACTTTCACTTGTAAAATAACACTGTTAATATTTTTAATTTACATAAATTATGAGGAGCTTTTACTATACATGTGCAAAGTTTGATGCCTACCCACGAAAAGAAAATATGTATCTCATTAGGTTATATTTTTATTAATTAATAGCTCATGTACGTTTATTTTAATTGAATTGAACCTCCACCTTAGATGTTCCAACCCTCAAGCTTGCCGAATCTTCCATGTATATTATTACCTAAGTACTTGCATATACACGAGAACACAGCTCCGTTTGCACATACTGCTCGTGTACGGCCGATAACCCCCGGCCCGGGGTGCACACCGATGTATGCCGGTTACCGCCGAACTACCGACCGCTTCCGATCCCGCGGGAATATACGGAAATGGCCTAACTGTGTGCATGTGATCTATCTGAATCGTTTGGTTAACTTGGCTTACTGCACACTAAAGACAGTAACTTGTATTATTTTAAAACAAATGTAGTAGTAATATACCATTATTACATTTTCTCAAACGCGCTTGTAATTTTTAGAATTATTTTGACAACATTATTCGAGATAAATGGAAATTGCTGTACCAGCCAAATACATGCGAGCGGCAGCCGGCAAAAGTTGTATAAAAATCCATATCTGTCGTGGTTTAGCGGCCAAATAAATTACATAGTCAATAATAGGGTAGTTGCCACAGTCAAAAATAAATTATGTAATGTAATGTTAACTTTATAGTCATCATCATCATCATCATCTCAGCCGTAGGACGTCCACTGCTGAACATAGGCCTCCCCCATGATTTTCCAAAAGGACCGGTTGGAAGCGGCCTGCATCCAACGTCGTCCTGCGACCTTCATCAGGTCGTCTGTTCACCGTGTCGGTGGACGACCTACGCTGCGCTTGCCGGTCCGTGGTCTCCACTCCAGAACCTCTCGGCCCCATCGGCCATCTGTTCTGCGCGCTATGTGCCCTGCCCACTGCCACTTCAACTGGCTAATCTTCTGGGCTATGTCGGTGACTTTCGTTCTTCTACGGATCTCCTCATTTCTGATTCGATCACGTAGAGAAACCCCGAGCATAGCCCTCTCCATAGCTCGTTGTGCGACTTTGAGCTTTTCTATGAGGCCCATAGTAAGAGACCACGTTTCAGCGCCATAAGTCATCACTGGTAACACACATTGGTCGAAGACTCTTGTCTTGAGACACTGAGGTATTTTTGACGAGAAGACTTCGCGAAGTTTCCGGAACGCTGCCCAGCCGAGTTGGATTCGACGATTGACCTCTTTCTCGAATTTGGACCTACCTAGTTTGACTGTCTGTCCCAGGTAGATGTACTCGTCAACAACTTCGAGAACTGAGTTCCCAACTGATATTGGGGTAGGTACAACATGGGCATTAGACATAATTATTTTATTTTATTTTATTTTTTATTTATTATACACTATTAGGAAAACTACAGCTTTATAACAGGTGTTCCATAACATTCAGCAGTATACAGTTAAAAGCTATTAAAAGTTTCCGCAAACGGATATTAAAGTGCACAGTACAAACTTATGTATAGATACTAAATAGTTATGTTATGAATAGGCAAAACATCCGTTGTGAATAATACAAATAGATGACAAGTCAAGTAATAACAGTATGTAAGTGTCCTGTACATAGACACCCACCCAGCTGGCAGTCAACTCGGCACAATCTGAGCAAATAGCTATGTACATACACCTACCCGAACTCTAAACACAAGTAATTTTTTACTAAATATAATAATTATAAGTACAAACATGAGACTAATAAAATAGGTAACTATTATTCTTCAATGCCGAAAAAGTCGTTGTTGATAATAGTTTTGAAAATCAAATGTTTACTATTGAATATGTCAACGTTTTTGGAATAAGTTTTGTTGAATTTTTTGCATACACGAGTGATGAATGAGTTCCTTTTATAATTAGTGTGGCTGTTAGGGACATGGAGCTGAAGGTAGGTACGCCTTGATAACGTTCTGTTGGGAACTAGCAGGCCTATTGACTGAAGTATGAGGGAGTATCAACATGGCAATTTAGTATTTTATGGAGAAGGCTGAGGTCGGCAACATCGCGCCTCTTAGTTAAGGGTAATATATGGTGATGTTTGCAGGACATAAGATAGTATTTGAGGGAAGGCATATCCCAAATTTATAATTAAGATGACGCAAGAATTTTTCTTGTATCTTTTTTATACGGTCAATTTAAGTATAGTAGCACGGGTTCCATAATTGGGAGCCATATTCTAACTGACTCCTAACTAGCGTACAGTATAATATTTTAAGTGATTTTACAGACTTAAAATGATTACTGATTCGGAATATAAAACCAAGCAATTTAGTAGCCTTAGAACAAATATTGATTATATAATTACTATACGACAATCATGTTGTATAGTAATTTAGAGTCTAGAGTTATACCTAAGTCAATAACAGATGTCGATCTTGTAAGTATCTGATTGTTCAGAGAGTAATTAAATATTAAAGGTCCAGCACTTCTAGTGTATGTAATTATATGGCATTTGGATATATTCAGATCAAGTTTATTATCTATACAATACTGGTTTAATCGTGATAAAACCTGTTGTAACTGTTGTAACTCATTTGCAGAAGTGACTGATTTGAATACTTTCATGTCATCTGCAAACAACAGGATTTTAGAATGATGAAAACATTGGTCTATGTCGGAGATAAATAAGGTAAAAAGCAATGGACCCAACATTGACCCCTGTGGGACTCCAGAAGGAATAAAAATGGATCAGATGAGTAACCGTTGAGTACTACAGTCTGGGTTCGACCTTCGACGTATGAGACGAACCACCTAAATAGGTCACCGCGAATACCAGCAGCCAAAAGCTTTTTTAGAAGCAGACAATGGTCGATTCGATCAAAGGCTTTGCTGTAATCTGTGTATACAGCGTCCACCTGTGCACCATTGTCCATTTCTGTAGTTACTGCTTCTAAAAATGTGATCAAGTTGGTAACAGTAGACCTTCCTTGCAGAAAGCCATGCTGGTGAGGGCTAAAAGTGTTCGTTAGTGCTAAATATACTTGTTCATGTACGATCTTTTCAAATAATTTTGCAAATACACATAACTTTGATATAGGACGATAATTACTTATTTCTTTTTTAGTACTTTTTTATGTATAGGTGTTATAAGAGCGGATTTCCAAACTTTAGGGAATACACCTTCGCTAAGCGATTTTTTTTATAAAAATGTAAGTGGATCAATTAAACTTTTAGCGCATGATGAGATAAATACGGGGTGCATGTCATCAGGTCCTGGAGATTTATTGAGGTCTAGATTCTGTAATAGTTTAAGAAGTTTAGTTTTGTTTATTTGAATCGAATTTAAATCAGCAGTAATATTATTTAGCGATTGGTCAGACAATACTGTGTTTGTGGCGCCATTAAAAGATGGTGGTAAGTATGTAGATTTAAAGAAATCAGCGAAGGCACATGTTATGGACTCACCAGCAGTTACTGAGGTGTTGTTCCAAGTCATTGCATAGGGGTAAGTGTTGTTTTTATTATTTTGTTTTACATAAGCCCAGAAAGCTTTAGGATTTTCGCGAATAGATTTTTCGACGTTCCTAATATATATTTCGTAACATGCACTTTCAAGTCGCTTGATTCTCTTACGAGTGCATGTTATGGAATTTCTCATATCTACATTACCGTATGTTTTATATTTTCTGTTATACTTCAGCCTTTCTTTTATTGCTTTGATCAAAGCCGGTGAGTACCAAACCGGGAACTTGGAGGACTTGACCAGTTTATACGGTACGTGTTTGTCCCTTATGCATGTATATTGTTAAAACAAGTGACAGCAACATCCATTGATCCAGTACTCAGTAGTGCCTGCCAGTCCTGGCTGTCCAGTTCTTTACAGATTAGTTCATAATCGGCTTTAGTGTACGAGTATTTATATTTGGGTAGAGTACTCAATATAGGTAAACGAATAAAATGTGGTTTTATGCAGAGTGCAGGGTGAAACTTATCTTCACGAACCAACACATCAGTAGAATGAGTTACCTCAAGTATGTCGTTGCAATATACTAAGTCTAATAATTTTGTTTCTGGAAATTTAGTACACCATTGTATTGTTGAAAATTGCAGATATTTATTAAATCCATCACTTCTACGTGATTCGCGTTAGCATAATCAAAGATAGGTGACAGATACCTCTCTCCATTAGTATGGGACCATATGATGTTACTCATGTTAAAGTCACCTATTGCAATCACTTTATCATCTGGAAAGTTTGACCTAACCATAGTCACTTTATCGTTGAAATTAGACAGCTGCATATTGAAGCTCAACCCTAGATTCTCCTCGCATAAGTATAAACAGGTTAGATGCATTGAAAACTGCGGTTTATCATACCTGTCATTAAATATAATTGTTACCCAGATGTCTTCAGCAGTTGAAGACCACTCTGGGCGCACATAAGCAGCCAAGCTTGACCTGACGGCGATCAGTACGCCACCTCCGCGAGATTGACGTGTTCTTGTGTAGTCCCTATCACTCCGCCACACTATGTAATTATTACTGAAAAGCTCGTCGTTTATTCCGCCGATAAGCCATGTCTCAGTTAGAACTATTACGTCATAGTTATATAGTTGCACATTTCTCCTAAATATAAACGTTACTTTTACAATGATTTTCGTCTTATCCATGTTCATCTTAAGAGTTTCCCAACGGGTAGGCCGTTGGGAAACTCGATGGAGGCCTTCGAGCATTGTACTGAGGTTTTCCATGGATTCTGCCATGACAACAATATCGTCGGCAAATCGAAGGTGAGTGATGTATTCACCGTTAATATTAATGCCAAGTCCTTGCCATTCCAGAAGCTTGAAGGCGTCTTCCAATGTAGCGGTGAACAGTTTCGGAGATATAACGTCTCCCTGTCTCACGCCTCTTTGCAATAGAATTGCCTTCAAACTCTGCTCCTGTACTCGGACTGACATGTAGGCGTTTTTGTACAAACACTTCAGCACTTCAATATACCGATAGTCAATACGGCACCGCTGGAGAGACTCAAGCACTGCCCACGTCTCGATCGAATCAAAGGCTTTCTCATAGTCCACAAACGCTAAACAAAGAGGCAAGTAATACTCTTCGGTCTTCTGTATAACTTGCCGTAGCGTGTGGATATGGTCTATGGTACTATAGCCTTTTCGGAAACCGGCTTGTTCCGGAGGCTGAATTCATCAAACCTGCGACTGAGACGGTTCGTTATGACCCTCGAAAACAGCTTATAAACATGGCTCAAAAGCGAGATGGGTCTGTAATTTTTAAGTAAAGTGTTGTCACCTTTCTTGAAGAACAGCACCACAACGCTTTTGTTCCATGCTTCTGGCGTTGAACCTTCGAGTAAGACGGTATTAAAGAGCTTTTGAAGGACTTTAAGTACCGGTGTTCCACCCGCTTTCAGAAGCTCAGATGTGATACCGTCGTCACCAGGTGCCTTGTTGTTCTTAAGCTGTTTCAAGGCCATTCTAATCTCGTACAGGGTCATGTCTGGGATATCTTTGGTATAGTGTCGGGTCAGCTTGGCTCTTGGATCTTTGACCGAGCTGCTAACAGGTTTAGCGACCGAGGTATAGCTGTCCGTAGAAACTCTCTACCTCTCCTAATACTTCTGCTTTGGTCGACGCTACACTGCCGTCCGCTCTCTTCAGCTTCGTCAACTGGCTTTGCCCAATAGTCATGTCTCTCGCAAACACTTTGGAGCCTTTTTTCGGCCGTATCGTCTCTTTAATACGGTTTGTATTAAAGATCCGGATGTCGTGTCGCAAGGACTTCCATATTCGTCTATTGAGCAGCCTATATGCTTCAGCATCATCCGAAGACTGCAGTTTTAGTAAGCGTCGTTCAGCCATGAGGTTGAGGGTATCGTTGGAGAGTTTCTGTGGCCTATCTGTACGGTGGGGTTTAAAGTATTTGGAACCCACTGTATGGACAGTTTCTACTAACCTGTTATTGATCTCGTCCACTGAAGCGATGTTCTCAAGGCAATCGAAGCGATTGGATAGCTCAAGTTGAAAGCTCTCGGGGTCTTGTATATGAGCACGAGTGGGTCGGAGCGTAGACTTCATCAGACGAGACCTCTCCAGTTTGACATAACTTTATAGTAGTTGGAGCAAATAACTCAATTAATTAAAAAATATATTTAATATGCAAAAGTTTCTAAAAGACACGTGACCACAAACGGAAGTAGCAGCGGAAATGGTGTCATAATGGCAAAAATATGATAATGTCGGGCCTTATCAACAGATTGAGAATCAAGCAAGTGAAGAAAGTATCTAATATTATTGTTTTACCACACACGTTGCAGTTCCTGGAAAAGTAGGTTGATTTCTGAGAATCTTTTGTATAATTGGCCAAATATGGCAAATGGCGAGTCAACGGGTTAAAACTAGGGAATGCAGTCTCGAGACGAGATCGCTAAGTCGAGATCTCGAGGGATCAGAAATTCGATCTCGGCGAGATCTCGGCATTTTCGAGATCTCGAAAGCATTTCCAAAAGTATTGTTTTAACTAGATAACTGAAACATGATTGAAACTGCTTAGTAGTTGTGATTTCGATGCGAGTAAGATACAACACGAATTATTGAAAAAAGTCTATATATATTATACGTCATATTTTTTTACATGTGCATATGTTACGTTAGTGAACACAAACATTCAGACCCGTAAAATCTCTATTAAAGAAAGTACACAGTGAAAATGAAATCTTACGAAAATTGCTTTAGTAACCGATTTAGTTCTACAATACGAGTTAGTCTAACGAGTTTATCTTTAACTGTCCTCTTTATGAAAAGAATTTATATAACACCGACCAAAAAAAGATTTAAAAGTTAATATTTATCATATCATAGCAGGCCGATTCATTCAGTATTGTTCGGTGTGCGCTGAAAGCCATCTGCGCTCTCATTCCACGTGCACCTATCCACGACAGCAACTTATTTTTTTTAATGGTTCATCAAACTGGACAGTACACTTATTTAACAAACTTAAATAAATAAACGAATCACGTACATACAGTTAAATGCACGACCTTCTAGAGTTGAACACTACATGCTTTGTAAAATTAACTGTTACACTCACGAAACTTAAAAACAAAGAACTATTAAGAATTATTATGTACTTACTATATTTTACAATGCTTATAATTACGTAAAGAAAATCTTTTAACATTTTTGGTGGATGTATCGAAAATATCCAAATCGTGACATATCTTGTTATAAGCTGAGCACATTCGATACAACGGAGAGTAAGAGTATTGCATGTATCAAGACAAAATGTCATTCTGTGTTGGAGACGACTAGATGATCGATGCACAACCAGATTTAATTTAGAAAGCAAATTTGGACAATCAATTCCGCCATTTATAATTTTATGTAGAAACACAATATCAGCGGCATCCCGTCTGTTTGCTAAAGTTGTTATGTTGAAGTGCGTAAGCCTAGATTCATATGACAGTACAGTGCGGCAGAGTTTTGAAGCATAAGATAAATGGTATAAAAACTGTTTTTGTATCCTTTCAAGCCTATCTGAATGAACAGCATATGAAGGAATCCAAATAGGGCTGCAATATTCCAAGATACAGAACAGTTAAAAAGAATTATAGGTATTTCTGGGTCCTTGAAGAGTTTGGTTTGCCTAATCACGAACCCAGCCAATCTTGCTCCCTTTTTAGCTATATTATCTATATGATTTCGAAAGTCCATTTTTGTATCAATTGTTACTCCTAGATCACGGATGGTTGAAACTTCACTGATCGGTACGCTGTCCACGAAGTAAACACCTGCTGTTGGAAATAACTTTCTAGAGAGTTTAATGTGGAAACACTTTAATTTGTTTAGTACCATTTTGTTACGAGAGCACCAATTGCTAATACTATTTATGTCACTTTGCAAAGATGCAATATCACTTGGACAACGGATAACTCTGTAAAGTTTCAGATCATCGGCAAACATTTGAAATCTGGAAGTTATACCATTACATAGGTCGTTTATAAAGACCAGAAAGAATAAAGGCCCTAGGTGGGATCCCTGTGGCACACCAGAAGGAACCATTTTTATTGCAGATTTAAAGCCCCGAACCATGACAAGCTGAGAGCGATTTCGAAGGTAAGATTCGCACCATCTCAACAAGGACCCACAGATACCTGCGTGTCCCAGCTTCTGAATAAGCAGGTCGTGATCAACCACATCAAACGCCTTGGAGAAGTCTGTGTAAATAGCGTTGACTTCATGTTGATCTTCAAAAGCATCTATAACGTCACTTACATAACCAATAAGATTTGAGGTAGCTGAACGACCCGGTAAAAAACCACGCTGGCTAGGATTAAAAAATGGTTTAAAATGAAAATGCATGCGTTTCTGGACCATTGCTTCCAATAACTTGCCTAAAGAAGATAAGATATAGGCCTGTAGTTGTCAATATCATTAGGATCACCTTTTTTGTAGACAGAGACAATGTGAGCTATCTTCCACTTAGTCGGGAAAACACCGCACTTGTTAAAAATATAGTGGAGTGGCTTAACGAGTTGCGCTGAGCAGGTTTTTAAGAATATTGGTGGTATTATATTTTTTATATTTTGAATGAAACTTTGCCTTTTCTTTTAAATTTCTTAGCAGAGAACGACTGAACCAAAATGGAAATTTACTATATCCTTTACGAGTTATTGGTGTGCTTTTGGTAATTATAGGGAAAATAACATTGTAAAAGGATTCAACAGATTCGTCAACAGTTTGGTTCTCTTTGAGATGATCATCCCAGTTTACAGCTGTTAGACCAACCTTAATTGCAGTGTAATCGGCTTTAGCAAAATTTAAAACAGATGATTTACAAATTTTGGGAGGTTTACTGGAACTAAGTTTAACCTGTATATTGAGAGCAGGATGGTATTTATCTATTTTTACCAAGGGATTGGGACAAGCAGTAACTGTAACGAAATTGTTAGTATTTGTGATAACCAAATCTAAAGTGCGACGTAAAACATTTTGAACTCGATTTACTTGTGAAAGGCCGTTGAAAGAAAGAGTGTCGACAAGAAGACTATCGGTTTCATTTGTGGTTGCAGGAAGTGAGTCATTTGTGCAAAGGTTCCATTGCAGATTAGGGAGATTAAAGTCTCCAGCAAGCAATAGGATGGATTTTTTAGGCATTTTATGTTGGACAACATCTGTTATATTTTCTGCCATGTTGTTGAGCTGGGTGGACGGAGAAGGCAGGTATACAGCACACTGACAGAGTGAGACGGTAGAATTGCCTTGTTTTAGTTTGATCAATACCCAGATATCTTCGCCTAAGGATTCTCATTTCAGCTTGCGAATTTTTTTGATACCGCAATGAGAATTCCGCTACCATCTTCTTTGATAGAGTTTGAAGTTTCACGGTCACGCCTAAATACTGTGTATCTACTATCGAATATTTCGTGGTCGAACACCGAGTCATTTAGCCACGTCTCTGTTAGTATAATAATATCAATATCACTTTTTAGCACATTTGAGATAATTGTTTCTGTTTTGGTTCTTAATCCTCTGACATTTTGGTAAAGGACATTAAGGATTGTATTATTTTAACAAGCATTGTGTAGATGGGTCATAAAAGTTATGAAGATGTTAATTTGCAAAGATAGTCCAAGTCCTTAATAACAAAACTTTTCGAAGCGGGGTCCTTCCTCATGTGAATACGGCCGTTTCGAATCCACACAATCTGGAAATTGTTCTCTTTTGCTGCTTTTCTGGTGACATTTGCTCACACACGTAGATGGGTTTTTTGTCGCTAACTAGACCCAGATGAGATGAATTTAACTTATCGTTTTAGTGTGTTCTATTGTAGGTCTTTACTGCTGCTAGGATTCTGTCTCGGACTAGAGGGCTAGACAACCGTACTACGATAGACCTAGGTCTATTTGATTCTTTATTTATTTTTGCAACACGATGATAATTCAATAACTCGTGATCAGGTAATGCGTAACCGACGGTGGTAGCTATCTGTTGTATTACCGTGTAAAGATTTTCTGAGGTACTTTCCGGCACGCACTGAACCTCTAAGTTGCAGTCACGAGACTCTTGCTCAAAACCGTTTAGTCTGTTGCTCAAATCAGATACTTGTGAGCGTAGTTCACTATTATTAGTCTCTAACTTGTCGATTATCTTTGCCTTCGTGACTAAATCTCCTTTAAGCTGGTCGCAAGTAGATGACATATAATTTATGCTGTTCGTGAGTTCTTGAATTTTGTTGCGAGTATCGGCGCTTTCCGTCAAGAAATCCCGTCTTGTATGTCACTTAAAAGTCGTGAAACAGATTCTTCAAACTTCTTGTCTATGTACTTTTTTAGGTCCTCGTTACTATCAGCTATAGGGGATTCTGGTAACGGGTTAGATGCTTTGGGTTGACAGGGTGTACTGGTGTCCCCACGTTTGTCACACTTACACGTGGGACACTTCCAGGATGCTTTATAGGACTTAGATTCCTTGTGGAAGTTGTCTGCAGGCACGCCAAGACACTGGTAATGGTATACGGCGTTGCACTTGGAACATGCTTTTAGGTCACTTGCTTTGACCTGTTTGGTGAATTTGATGCAGACACTCATTTCGGAAAATGGTACAGGTAGAGGTACAGGCGGTGATTTTGGACCGTGGCAACACTTTCGTATTGTCAACTTATATCACATACGTCACTTAGTTAGACACCACTGTCCTAGTTTATCATTATCTAAGGCAGTGCCACATTATACTCAACAGTACTACAGGCGGCCGCGTTCGCGGGCCACAGTATACGCACGAGTACTGCAAAGAATCGCGTTTGACACAACACTGATGATAAATCCTTTCCAACTAGCGACACCGTGTACGTTTGTTACTATTTACACACCTCAGATTGAGTTTTATTTTGTTAATAACACCTTAAACAAAGAATTAATTAATTAACCGATATCACCACTTTATTACTTGCACAATACCTGGTCAGTAACAGTACACTAATGAAATCGTCTTCAAATATAAACCAAAAGCCAGCTGATAGATAAGAAGTGTAGGCAAGTAGCGGGCACGGTGAGTCAGCGTGCGACGAACGGCTCGCTTAGATAATAGGCACTTATTTTGATAGTACACAGTAAAATTTTAATATATAATATATATATATTTAATTTCTTTAAAACTTTAATCTAACTTTAAAATAGTTATGTTTCCTAAGCCGCGTCACACAACTCCTGGCCCGCAGAAAGCAATAATTCTACAGAAGCATACTACCCGGTGGCCTGCAGTGCCATTCTCTAAGAGCAAACATTGCGGTATCTTTGACAGCAACCGTGAATCAACGACGAGATGACAAGGAGCGTTGGAAAAACAACCTTGTGAACAAGGGCGATATCTCTTAAGTAATATCGGCGAGCTCGTCGACGATCGTAACGATGAATCATTAGAGAATCGCGCGGCTGTAAGTTTTTCCAAGACATCTACTTACTACATCTGTTAAAAAAAAATATCCGTAGCGGTTAGTAGTCCCAGCATGTAAAAGAAAAACATATTGTTGCGCAGCCACCTGGCAACTTATTTCATTAATTTTCAAAAGTTAGAGACGTTTCAGCTCGGGGGCGGTCGAGTGACACAGCGGCTCTCACAATTTATTAAAATACAAATATTAATTATACTAACCTGAACTAAAACTTCAATCATTCATCAAAAAAAATCTATCCTCGATGTGGTAGGCTCAGGGACAGTAGCGTAGTACAATTTATTAAAGATTGTTTCAATTTTTAAATTTTATTCTTTAATGTATGATAATGACCATGATAAAAAAACCTATTTTCCTTCCTGGGATGTAATCTATCTCCTTGTAAAATTTCATTACGATCCGTTCAGGCGTTTGGCGTGAAAGCGTAACAAACAAACAAATTCACTTTCGCAATTACAACATTAAGTTAGGATATGCACGTGGTTCTGTGAGAAGAGGTAGCCCTCGCGAGTCCTTCCTCGAGTAACCATGCAATAACCGACACTTTCCCTTTCCTCTGGATTAGTAAAGCCATTTTAGAACTTTAAAAACCACCCTACCTATGTAGGATTTTGAGCAAAATAGAGGTGTAAGTTAATGTGTATTAAATAATATTCGGTAGTGCAGTGGGCAACGGCAATGTAAGCATGATTCTACATTATCCACTGCACTACCAGTTGGTAGTGCAGTGGGGAATAAAAATGCCCTTTGCCCGAGGCCCTGGTGGCCCCGTTCACGTATATTGTAGAAAATCTCCTAATAGACAACACTTGTTCTTACTAATGTTGCCACTTTGGACGATTTTTGCTATAATTTTTTTTAAATATTTGTTTCTTGTAGCTTTATGGGTGGGCAGTAGTGTAGCTTAGTAGTGCAGCGGGGAATAACTGGATTTCTCGCGTTCTCTTGGTCCTGGAGGTCGAATCGAACCGAGTTGTGAGCAGATATTAGTGTAAACTAACCACCGTACTCAATCCTCTCCTAAACGGCATAACTTGTGTCATTAAAACACCCCCGTACCTTAATCCCTTTGAAGTCTCATTCACCCATCAACAATTTTAGCTTCATAACAAGTTACTACTACAAGTTAGTTAGTAAAAATTGCGTAAATCTATTCACTGTTTGCGTTGTGAAGGCGGAATGGAATCAATTACGAGTTCCGGTCCGGCCTCCTAAATAAACAGGACCTGTCGAAGGTTTCTAAACGTAGGATGTTATGCTTTGAACTGTTGTAGCTTCCAGCCATTACAGATTAAATGTTTACTAAACAACAAACCACCAAAAATCATCGTTAAAACCGTTTTAGAGAAGCTATATATTTACAGATCAAGAAATATTACATAATAAATAAATTAATATTTGCAATGTATTTTGTTAGAGATTCAATGATACATGATTTTTATTCACGAAAATTGAGTAATACACAGGTCTTAGTAGCTGTTTTCGTTCAGTCTATTTTGTCGATAACCGACATGTGAAATTGTTACTGTGGTGATTATAAATTTACGAGTATTACAATTTTCCATTTAGTTATAAGAAGGAATTTTATTAGTAGTCTCAAAACAATTTAAAAAGTCTGTCAAACAGTAGAATCGTTTTTCTATCAGCCACATCTTAAGTTTTCTACGAAATATTCTATAGGGAAGGATATAGGGATCTTTCAGATATCCTGGTATTTTGTTGTACACCGTGATGCACATGGCATAACAGTTCTTTTGAAAGAGAGTTAATCTCGGAGGATGTTCGAGAACAAGTCATTGACCATTTCTCGTATTTCGTGGATATAAATATTTTGCCGTAGTGAAAAGGCCAGCATGATTACGAACAAATACTGCTATTTCAAAAATGTACATGCAAGTCAGAGATAAAATCTCAAGCTTTTTAAAGAATGGCTTACAGGATTCATGCGAACGAATACCTACCATTGCACGTATACACTTTTTTTGCGACAAGAAAGCTTTTTTTATGTGTGTCGAATTACCCCAAAGGCGCAAGCCATACCGTAGTACTGAGCTTACATAACCGTGGTATGCCAGTAGCACTGTTTGACGTTATGCGGTTTTCCGAAGTTTATTTAGAACATATACAAATCTATTTACCTTAGTGCACACATCTTCTACATGACTTTTCCAATCTACATATTGATCTACAGTGATACCTAAAAATCGTACATTTTTTATCTCCGTTATATTTGTGTTATTATATAACACTTCTCTTGAAGTCGATTTAGAACCGTGTGTCAGAAATTGTACATAATTAGTCTTAGTCAAATTAACTGTTAGATTATTATAGTCTAACCATTCAATAATTGACTTGATAGTATTATTAATTTCAATGTCAAAATTTTTATTTTTTGTCACTTGTTATTATAATAGAAATATCGTCTGCAAATAATGTACATTTATAATTTGTTATGTCAGGTATATCATTTATATACAACAAAAATAGTAACGGCCCTAAAACACTCCTTTGCGGGACTCCGTATCTATTGATTTGATACGCTGATCGATTGTGACATATTTCAGCATTTGTAGCTATATTCAAAACTTCAACACACTGTTCTCGATTTGATAAGTAGCTATTTATTCAATCCAAAGCAGACCTCCGTAAACCATAATTATTTAACTTTACTAACAGCGAATGGGATACAAAGTCAAACGCTTTTGACATATCAAAAATAACTGCTACAGTTTGCATTTTTTTGTCCAAATTTAGAAGAATATTGTGTATCAAATTAAAAGTTGCTAGGGTTGTAGACTTCCCTCTCTAAAAACCATTCTGTTCCCTTTTAATCACTGCAAACTTGTTTAAAAATGTGGTTAACCTTTTGTGCATAGCCTTTTCAAAAAACTTTGACATTACAGGAATTAACGTAATAGGTCTATAATTATTCATATCAGTTCTATCTCCCTTTTTCTACAGCGGTTTAATAATTGTTTTTTTTAGTTTTATTGGAAATATTCCACTTTCAAAAGACAGATTAATAAGGTGTGTGAGTACAGGAACAATTAGACCAACACATTTCTTTAAAATATCAGTTCTTATTTCATCATATCCTACAGATAATGTATTATTTAGAGACATAATGATGTTATGAACTTCTGTGAAACTTATAGGAGTGAGATATATACTACTACTTAAGCGAGTTTTATTTGTATTTTTGATAATAGTCGTATTTGCATTTGTTTGTGTAATGAGATACCTATTAATTTCATTTGCTATATCTTTTGACGTCTCTAGTATTTTATCACCCACTTTAACGCTTTTAATAAAATTGCTTTGTATATCTCTATCCGTGTCATTATTTACCACCTCCAAGAAGCCTTACTTTTATTTAGAGAGTTTAAAATAAGCTTGTGATTAGAAATCTGTTGTGACTTATACATACATTGTCGCAAAATTTTTGCGTATTTTTATAAGATTTTTTGCTGATTTTTGTTTTTTGCCTGTAGAAGTTACACTGAAGTGTCCTTTTGGTTTAACAACTTCTGCGCAGACCTTTAGTTACCCATTTAAGATCCCGTCTTGTTTGTGTAACCCTATACCTCGATTTTAGAAAAACATAGATTATAAAACAAGGTAAAGTCTTCGTAAAAACAGTCGAATGCCATATTTAAGTCTGTGGTAAAGTATACACCACTAAAGCTTAAGCATTTCAAATAATTTAAAAATATACTTACATTTTCTGATGAATAGTCGCATTTGTTAATAAAATAAACAGTTACTGAAGTACACTCTTTTTACATGGTGTACTAATCATTTGAGCAGTGTCATGGTCGGAAAGGCCAAGTGTTATTATTTCGCTTACACTTCCTTTTGCGTTGCTTATAATGTGGTCAATACATGAATTTACCCTTGTCGGCTCGTTAATTCGCAGAGTCAACTTGTAGTTACTTCACAAATTAACCAAATGTCTAGCTACTATATTTTCCGTCAATGTATTTATATTTATGTCCCCAACTAAAACTAAAGTTTTATGACTTTTGTATAATAATTTAAATAAAAGTGTCTCTAAATATTCAAATTCATTACTAATTTTTGGTAACTCAGCAAAGTGATTCTAGTTTTAATGTGGGATCCGACTTATCCCGCGGGTGCCGGGAAACCAACTGAGAATGGTCAGGAGTTTACCCTCTCATGTACACATAAACACTATTACTATAAATCTCCTCTGCTGCATGACTTCAAATTAAATAATATTATTTCGCAGATATATTTAAATAATTAATTTAGATATAGATAAATAACATAAAGGTCACAACCTCTCATTATACTGTTGGAGGAAATATGTTTTAGACCTATGTAGTTACAATCAAAGCAAGTTTATGTGTAACGAATGGTATAGTTTTGAATACGAAATAACACGATCGATTACTCACAGTAGTGTATCTAATTGTACGTATCACACGCTGTCATTGATTCTGCTTCATTGGATATTATGCAATGTAACAGCGCTGGTTTTTTTTTTTACTATTAAGCAGCATCCAACCATGGTGTTAAAGTCGACTAAAACCACCGATAGTCACCTCCCTATTTTATGTCTTTCCTTCACAATGTCCCATCCCTAGCTAGCCTGACAGGTGATCAAATCGATCATTCACTTGTTATTACCACGAAAAACGAAATCCAACGGTTTTTATCAATCACCAAAAATCAAAAGGCTCAAAATTTCCCTGTTTTATTTGAATCATGAGGAAGCCTCTATAACGAAGAAAGGAATACATGACATATCTACTTGACTGGTCGGCCGGCCATCTCCGCAACTGCCTGCACTCAGAAGCGCCAGTAATATCCCAATCCCATCGGTAAGTTTTTGCATTAATCATCCCAATACCTAACATTTTTGGACCTTACGAGTCGGATTTCCAAATTAAAAACCAATTCACCTAATTCTCAGTCCATTTATAGCAATCTCCAACAACAAATGAACATAATTTTCACCCATCGATTCCGTAAGCAGAGTTGAAGATCGAGAATAATACGAACAATAAAACTAAGTATATTTTTGTTATTTACACCGATTTATGATCATATTATGGCGTATACATCATGATTTTTACTGTAACTGAATTCAATTTCAACAGTAAGGTAAAAGTTAACCTATCAAATTCATCAAGTCTGTGTTGGTTTGTGACAGTGGTTGGCGACCTACCAGATAAGTAAAGTGTATACCAGATAAATAAAGTAAGCATATCATTAATTATTATACACTATCTACATATTATAAATACAGTTTGTAACACAGTTGTATACATACATTATAATACAATGGTACATTTTTGTACATTTTGCATAGATATTCAAATTTTAATAAGTAATTAGTATATTCAGAGTTCTTAATTGCAGCATAATTGTTACTATTTCAACCGTTCTGTGATATCAAATAAAACACAAAAACAAACTTAAATCTTTATTTGCAATGAGTGAGTCCTTTATAATACAAACACAACATCATAATCAGTAATCTCTTAACATTCTGAGACCTGGGTGTACCAGCATACTGCTCAGTCTTAGCCGCCAAATCATTTTATGTCACATACATAATCACAATATCATAACAAATCATTACTTAATCACTTATCACATATATCACATTCATTAAACAAAACAACCATCTAAATTAACAGGGAATCTTTTGCACTTCTGGCATTATCCAACCTCAACAAGGATCTTTGTTTCACAGTGCACATTTCACATTGAAGTATCTTTGTTGAACAAACTTCTTCACATAACATAAACACAGGTCCTTCGAGTTCATCATAATTACATACATATTGCTTCTAATTCTTAATATTGGTTCAATTTGAACAATAATATTATAGAATCTATCACATAAATCTAGTTTGTTATTGTAGCAAATAGGGTACCAAGTTTAGAAAATTTCTACCACTTTGGTAGAATTTTATTTCTCAATATACTTGTGTACTTAATAAACACTTATCATGAGTGCTACAGTGATCGCACAACAAGAGTCTAAACGTAATATAGCCTTCAAGAGGTTGCAAGATTGCGTTCTTTGTGCAAAAAAGTGTTATTCGGATTCAAGTCAACTAGAGCGTTTAGAAACTTGGTGCTCTCGACTCGAAGCCATCATGGATACCTTCAACGAAGCTCACAGCAAGCTTATGGCTGAGCTCACCAAGGTTTCTGATGATAAACGCATTAATGAACAGACAACTTTTCAAGAACAAGCTGATGACATGTATTTTGAAATCTTGGAAGCCAAAAGAAAATTTTGGCAATCTAAAAGATTTTCCAGGCTATATTGATTTATTCAACACCCTAGTTCACAGACGTACTGACCTTACCCAGGTTGAGAAGTTTCAGTATTTAATTACTTCTCTTGTAGGAGAGCCTGTAAACATCATTCGAGCTTTTCCTATATCAGAAGCCAACTACTTGAGCGCATATGAAGCTTTAACTGACAGGTACAATAACAAACGGTACTTGGCTCTTGTGTGCTGGGAACAGATACTCAACGCAAAGCCAACTATCGGAACAGCGCTTAGTCTACGTGCCCTATTAGACATTTATAATGAAAATATTGCCATGCTTACTTCACTAGGGTTGCCTACACCTAACTGGGACTTTGTGTTGTTTCACTCATTATTAACAAAACTTGATAAAGCATCTCGGGAAGCATTTGAACTGTCCTGCAAAGGTAACGATTTTCCTAGCGTACAACTATAAAAATCCTTTTTGCAGGATCGATGCAATGCTTTAGAGCGGTCTTCGTTAACAAATTTCAATATTAGTAACCAAGCGGCATATCAGCCAAAATCAAACCATGCAAATAAAATACCTAATAACGCCAGCAATCCTACCATGCTCCTGGCACAACAGTCTACCTCAAATGCTTGCGTACTTTGCAAAATGTCTCATCCACTTTGGCAATGTCAAGAGATTCTCTCAAAAACACCTCAGCAGCGGTCTGAAGCCGCCAAGGTTAATAAACTTTGCATCAATTGTTTGCGTTCAAATCATACCACTTCTAAATGCATGTCTACTTTTGCATGTAAAACTTGTAATCAACGTCATAACACTTTGTTACATTTTTCAACCAACAAACAACAAAATCAGAACCGTACCAAAGGCCCAACTTAACTGATCAATCAACTAAGTTATCAAATACCAATGACAATGTTATCACTCCGGTCACTTCCTTGTCCAACATATCCATGAATACCAGCAAAGATTCATCTTTTGTACTTTTAGCTACAGCTGAAGTTGAAGTGAAGGATGGATATGGTTTGTATCAACGAGTGCGTATTCTACTGGACCCTGGTAGTCAGAGTCACATCATTACGAACGCTTGTGCGCGCCGTCTTGGCTTGACCAAGTTCAAGTCCAACACGCCGCTGTCGGGTATTAGTGAAGTCCTTACCAAATCAAGCAGCAAGGTTCTTCTAGAAATCCGTCCAGTAGGCAAGCAAAGCCCATCCTTTAATACTGAAGCGGTTTGTTATGATAAAATATGTGGCAATATGCCCACGCATCCTGTGGATGTTAACAAATGTAACCACATAGCAAATCTGATAATGGCCGATGAAAATTATCATAAGTCTCGTCCTGTGGACATTCTGATCGGAGGGGAGATTTTCCCACTGATTTTGATTCCGGGTACAGTAGATGGAGAAAATCTTACACCTACCGCCCTCAATACTGTCTTTGGTTACATTCTAATGGGTCGCACGGCATCAACCAGCATGTCAAATTCACAACCTTTAGCAATCAACCACGTATCTCTTGACGCACATCTCGAAGTTGCGATTCAACGGTTGTGAGAACTTGACGATGTCCCCACCTCGGAAAAGTGCTGTTCCGCAGATGACCTTCGTTGTGAGGACATTTATCAATCAACTCATCGTCGTGATGCGGATGGACGATACATCGTCCAGTTACCATTCCGTGATCAATCACCACCGTCTTTTGACGGCTCATATTCTACAGCATTACGGCGTTTTGTACAATTAGAAAAACGTTTGCTACAAAATGCAAAATTTAAAGAAGAATACCAGGAACATATCATGGAGTACTTGTCTTCTGGACATATGGAAGAGGTAGCAGCAAACGACTACCAGTCTCCTTCAGCATATTATATTCCGCATCATGCGGTTGTCAAACCCGATCGTAAGCTGCGTGTAGTTTATGACGCATCTACTAAGGATACAAAAGGAATCTCTTTAAACGATTCTTTATTGACCGGTCCTAAGTTACAATCAGATATTACTTTTACGATTTTGTCTTCATGAGATCGTTTATACTGCCGACGTGCGGCAAATGTACCGGCAAATTAACATCACTGAAGAACATAGGGACTATCAACGAATTTTATTTCGGTCCTGCCCCACGGATCCTATTCAGGAATTCCAAATCAATCGTGTCACTTTCGGTGTTTCTTCGGCTCCGTTCCTGGCCATTCGCACCATGCATCAGCTTGCGCAAGACAAGCGAGAAACGTTCCCAGATGCAGCCGACCTGTTACTGAATGATCTTTATGTTGACGATGTAGTAACTGGCGCGCCAGACCTCCAGACGGCGCTAAATCATTAGGCGCAACTTATTGGCATCATGAGAGCGGGTGGTTTCGTGCTTCGGAAATGGTCGAGTAACGATTGAGCATTGCTTCAGAACATTCCTTTGAATCACCAAGTAGTTCCAGACATAACCTTTGACAGTGACTGCAACTTTGTCAAAGTTCTGGGTTTAGCATGGAACTCAAATCAGGACATTTTCAATTATCAGGTTAACGTCATAGCCCGAGAGTGTACCAAGCGCACAATGCTATCAGAGCTAAATATCCTAGAGACCGCGTAGTTTTGCAACAAACTGTTCCATTGTTACAAATTGTGCGATAAATAACGCCGCAATAAATAACAAATTAGACCTTTTATCTAGCGGCAAATTGTTCAAATTATATGAGTATTGTTCCCCACAGTCTGAGAGGGGTGAAGGGGAGGGGTGAGGGACGTGGCTTGGGGATGCCTCTTAGAATCATTTAAAAATTTTGACGTTCATAAGAGTGTCTATGATGCCTAAACTAAATAAATAATTTTTGAATTTGAATTTGAATTTATTGCCAATGTAACATTTCATTTAACATTATCGCTGTAATAAGCATACTTGATAAGGAATGTATTCCTTAATAAGGTATTGTAAATAAGACAGAGCATTCACTTATTATTTTACATTTTATTTAATAATTTACTAACCACTATACTTCGCATTTAATACTATTTCTCTCTGTTCAACAATGTTAAACCACAAGTATAAACTATTCTAATTATTTATTTAAAGTATAACAACATATCCCTTTAAATAAAGATTTAGTCAACTTGTGATCAGATTTTATAGTTGTTCCGACATAAATTCGACGCTCAACGTTTCCTAGTGTTCACCTCGGCTAACAACAACAGACTGGCCGCCTTCCGCCACGCTTACTACTTTTATAACAATATTTTAGCGGTAGAACAACTCTCCTACCATGATCGTCAACAATGCCACCTTGCGGTGAATTTAGAAAACATCTGCGAGTCAAATACATTCCATTTATCTAATAATACAACAATTTTGCTAATTTTAACCTACTCAAATTAATTTGTCTATAATGTATATTTTTTTATAGTGAAATAATTATATATTGTTAACATTCGTCCATCCTGACATAACCAGCACGTTCTCGTGCTAAGTAATGGACGAAAACAACACTAACCCTAATCAGCCATATATAAACAATAATAATTGAATTATGTGTTATAATAATTGTATTAATATATTTTAACGATCATTATTCAACGAGTAGACATAATTTTAAATAATGATACCATCTCTTAAGCCATTTATCCAATTTCATTAAAATTATTATCAGAAGAACTTTCAATGTCAGTACCCGGTAGATCTAAAAACAAGCCATGGATGAGTTTTATCTACGTTCATAAAGACACATAATGCTAGTCCTTTTCCATGTTATAAATGTATCTCCTATTTTACACCTATATTTTAGTCATCTTGATCTTCATAAAGGCTTCGTTGTACTCCATTCCTGGATGTAAACCTCTTCCTTTTTTCCATTCCTGTCGATCTTGTTTCGTCCAATCCCGGCTTCCAGTCTTGGCATCCAGTCCCGGTCTGCGTGTCTCCTGATGTCGTCTACCCAGCGCTGCGGTGGGTAGCCTTGCCCTCTTGTGTCAGTCCAGTGTCTCAAGAACTCACACCCATCGACTCGCACCCGTTCTCACCATAACGTGTCATGTCCACTGTTTCTTCGCTATTGCAACCATCATGTCACCCACTCTAGTTATGCTTCTTATCCATTCATTTCGTTTCCGGTCGCGCAAGGCGAACACAAGCATAGCTCTCTCCATTCCTTTCAATGCAACCCTGAACTTCTCAGCCGACTTCTTGCGATTAAATCTTTTTACTTGACAGTGGTGTGGCAACAGCGTTGAGAACATTTATCCGGAAAACAACTTATTTCTTTCTTTCTTTACATGTTTTTATATCATGATCTCTCAAAATCAAAATCAAATCATTTATTTTGTAAAGCCCTACGGGGGACTTTCTTATAGTCATCTTATTTTATTTTTTTTGTTTAAATCTACAACTGGATCGGAACGCGACCACGACTGAGAAGATCGGGCAAGAAACTCGGCGAGCTTGTCTTTTACATATTTAAATTTTTTGCCAATTAACTAATGTATTTACCAATTGTCCGTTTATTTTTGCCTTATAAAAGAGACCATAATAATAGTATCAGTAGGGCAGACACGCTACACTTTGACATCGTAATAAACAAGTACATAGATCCTTATCCTCCAAGGAATCCGAAATTTTGGAATAACCATTTTGACAGAGTTTACTTTTAACAGTAATTTTAAACTTATTAATAGGCAAATCTCAGATAATATTGGGATGTTTATTTATAGCATCGTATTATATTGTCCCATACAAAAATGACTTACTCTGTGGAGACGCGTCACATGTTCGGATAGCTTGTGCTTATTCCGCGTGTTGATGGAATGAGCATCACTCCTTTTATCAAAACTGTTAACACTTTTCTTGAAATATATGAAATTTTCATAGATAAACTGAGGAACCAATTAGAATGTTAATATATTTAAACTTCTGTCTAAGGGAAACTCTGGGAGCTAAACTGTAGATAGCTCGTATAGCCCTCTTTTGCATAATGATAATAGAATTAAGATCTGCATCCTGCATAAAATCCCCAGAGCAGTTTGCCATAAGTCACAACGATATGGAAATAATCAAAATAAACCACACTGGCTGTGTCTACATCAGTTAATGCACTATTTTTTTTTCAACAGCCTAAAGAAGCCGCTGAACTAAGTCTACTAGAGAACTCTATATGGTACACTAAACACAGCAACATAGTTCAGACACATTTATAGTGGTGTTACTTATTGTATTCTTGGACCGCACAGACAACAATTAAATTTGTAAACCCGTCTATGTTATCCAATAGTTTATATATTTAGTCTTCTTTTTACCATCATTAAATTGACCAAAATGGTCAGTGTGTGCGTGTAGTATGAAATGGCTGGGGCACTTTTAGAATTGAATTAAGTCTGGAGCTATACCAGGAGCACACTGAATCTAGGCTTGACAATGTCTTTTGTACAAGGAATATCTCACTCTCTACCGAGAGCTTTTGTATGACTACTAATTTTGGGAAACCAGTCATCGAATGTGATACTGCGCCAACGTTTTTTTTTTTTTGAGAAATGTGACTAATGTATCATAACAAAAATTTTATACTTGCCATGTGCTACAAGCCACTTCGGACCTTTATAAGTGATTCGGTAACAAATTAAGGCAGTAGTTTTACTTGACGTGTGCTACATGGTGGAGTTTTAAAATGATAATTTTATTATATAGATTCCGCCATAAAATCCCACATGTAGTGGATAGTATATGTATATTTGCAAGTAATGCTGCAGGGTGCAACCGTTGGATAATGGAAGTCCATTCTATTATACCCGGTGCTGAATATAATTTGAAAACAACTACTCAGTTCACAAAAAGTTATGCGATGATACAAATAAACATAATAATTTTACTACAAATTGTGAACCTCTTTTTTTGCCAGTCGGTTGAGAACTAATAATACAGGATTACAATTTAAATTAGGCATACATATTATCAACGTATTGAACATAAATAATATAATATGTAATACTTTCCCATTCTTTGTATTACGACCGTGTGACGTACAAGCCTGACATCAACTCGGCGAGAACTACGTGCACAGGTCCGTTTGTACGATTCAGGATCCAAGCAGCGTTTATCAATAAGGGCGTCAATGCGTAGAGCGAGTCCGCCTCAATTCGCAGCCACTGTACGTAGGTTTTATCTTGCGAAATTTTCTGTGATGCTAAGTTTTTATTAAATTTAAATTTTCTATCTCTTCGGTCGTATCTAATTATGCTCAAGTCTAGTAACACCTTATTTATTTATATGTATATTGAAATGGGCAAGACCAGGCAGGCAGACCTCTCATAAATTAGTTTATTAGTCAAATTTCCAGAAAGTATCTCTGTTCTTCTCCCATATATTTATCAGCCATGTTCAGTTTCGAGAATATCATACAAAACTGAAATGCAAACATAATTGTTAACAACCAAACTTGGCCCAACCGTGGGCCAATAGGTTTTGTCGAAGAGCCTACTCGGATCTTCGGGAGGCGGGGCCCATAAGCGCCTCCAGCGAACATCGGCTACGATACGTAGCGCTAATTAATTAAAAGTAACAAACAATACAGTACATAGACAATTAAATTAAGGGTAAAACTCACAATGCCTGGAACATCCAGGCGGCTCTTCGGTCCGTCAAGGCGGGGAAGCAGTGTTTGCTCCAGCGACCTTCCCGATCCATCCGTGGGTCGTGTCGTAGTGGCAAGTACCTAGCTGATCTAGCTAACCGGAGAATTATCCTACCCCAGACGGCCGTCCTTAACCTAAATACAGAAATAAGTAGCCCTCTGATATTGTGTCCGTCCGCGATAACCAAATTCACTTAGTTTCACAATAATAACACAAATATATCGGCGCACATTTATATTAAAGCACTCGACCGCGATGTACTCTTATTCACAATGAAAATACAATTAAAACGTTTTTACATTAACCATCTTGCAATCGACCGCGATGTACTCCACTCGTTTTTTAACACACAAATGTTAATACACCCTCAACCTAAGAAAAAACACCATCCGTACCGGTCATTGCACGTCACAGCATCACGTGACCACACACAGCTGACGGCACCTAGGCGACCACTACCAGTGAAGCGAGACCCGCGACAAATACAGTCGCGAGTTTACAAAACAATAATAAATACAAAAATATACTCTAAAGAGATTCGAACTCTTCACTCCATAGGATGTTTGAGGGGGCTACGAGTCAGACGCCATATCACCGTACTATTCTGACTAATGACAAAATTAAATGACGAACCAAACTTATAAAAGCACACTCATCTCTCGGCAATGATTTATGTTCTGTAAATAAATGCTCTTGCCGGGATTTAGAAAGAGTTAACACACTCCGCTATCTAGGAGTCACTCTTGATAGTCAACTGAATTTTGGGTGTCATATTAATAACCTTACAAGCAGAGTTCGCCGGCTTATTGCTGTATTCAGAAACATCAGATATGTTGCCAGTAAAACAGTTCTTAGATCAACATACTTTGCTCTTTGTCATTCCTTATTGTCATATTGTATAGAGTCATGGGGTGGGGCGGGAAAAACTTATTTGTTACCGTTAGAAAGAGCTCAACGCGCAATATTAAAAGTCAGTAATTTTCTTCCTTACAGATACCCCACATCAAAGCTATATCATGAAACTTGCATGTTAACAGTCAGACAGATATTTATATTGCGTCTAATATTGAGACAGCATAAAAAATGTTCACTAAATTTTTCCTCGGAATCAAGAAATCAAAGTATAAAAGTAAAACGACGGAAAGATAGAGTTTTTCATGGAGAAACATTCAGAACTGTTTTTATACAACGATTTCCTTGCTTTCTGGTCGGTTTCATATATAACAAATTGTCAAGGCTAAGAGAAATCAAGCATCTCAACTATTTCCAACTCAAGAGAGCTGTTAGGTACACATATTCTGGAAAAGTATACATATGACGAAACTGAAAATTTGTTGATTGTTATGAAATAAATACCCAACCTTTACTATAGTCATCTATCCGTAAACGACACACACTCTCACACACGCATACATACACACACACACTCACACACGCATACACAACATACACCTATTACATACATAACTCGCATAAAATTAACGAGATTTGGCAATAACCAATGCACAAATGTTACAACCACTGCCATGTATCTACAGTATCTACTTATATCTACCACTATCCACATACCATGTATCTACTTATTTAAGCACATAGTACTTATAATAATACACCTACGTATGTACAGTGTCCTTATAGTTGGGGGTACAGATCCCTATAATACAAGCTTCCCAGCTTAGCTTAGGGTTCTGCGGCATAATGTTAACTTTGATTACCATCACGTTTTAATTATGTACAACAGATGTCGTGCTACATATATTCATAGAATAAGTTTTGGTCATGAAATAAATTATTATTATTAAATTAAATACTTTGGTTCTTGTAGGACGGAATAAACTCTGGCACAATGTTGATACTCGTATTAGCAAGTTTCCATGATAATCATAAGAACTGGCTTTACTTAAAACATTAGTTATATTAAATAACAACTCACTTCTGGAATAGTCTCTTCTCAATCCACGACAGAGCGCTCGCGTCTGCGGTGACTCACCTCAGAACGCTCGGGATTGCACTTACTGCACACTTACGTCGCACGTCGAAGCTCTCACGTCTTGCACGTCGCATGGTAGAGCTCTCATGTCTCGTACGTCGCACAGCGGAGCCTCGCGTCTCGTACGTTGCACAACAGATCTCTCGTGTCTCGTACGTCGCATAACGGAGCCCTCATGTCTCGTACGTCGCACAGCGGAGCCTCGCGTCTCGTACGTTGCACAACAAATCTCTCGCGTCTCGTACGTTGCACAACAAATCTCTCGCGTCTCGTACGTCGCAGGGCGGAGCCCTCATATCTCGTACGTCTCATGGAGGAGCTCTCGCTTCTCGTACGTCGCTTGCAAGAGCCCTCGCGGCTCGTACGTTGCATGCCAGAGCCCTCGCGTCTTGTACATCGCACAGCGGAGCCTCGCGTCTTGTACGTCGTACAACAGATTTCTCGCGTCTCGTACGTGGCACAGCGAAGCCCTCGCTGCTCATACGTCGCACATCCGAGCCCCCAAGATCCATGTGATGGCACGCTTATAATGCTAATTGGGCGATATATCTCTTTTCTATAAAAAAAATTCAGACCGTAACTAACATCTTGATGAAATACAGTTTGGGAATAATTAAATAATGTTTAAATTTAAACAGCTTTACGTGAGTAATCCCGATTCTGATTTGTAACATTTCATTTAACATTATCGCTGTAATAAGCATACTTGATAAGGAATGTATTCCTTAATAAGGTATTGTAAATAAGACAGAGCATTCACTTATTATTTTACATTTTATTTAATAATTTACTAATCACTATACTTCGCATTTAATACTATTTCTCTCTGTTCAACAATGTTAAACCACAAGTATAAACTATTCTAATTATTTATTTAAAGTATAACAACATATCCCTTTAAATAAAGATTTAGTCAACTTGTGCTCAGATTTTATAGTTGTTCCGACATAAATTCGACGCTCAACGTTTCCTAGTGTTCACCTCGGCTAACGACAACAGACTGGCCGCCTTCCGCCACGTTTACTACTTTTATAACAATACTAGGTGTTGGGCGGTGCGCGGGCCACGAGTGGCCCGCGTTTGTCCTTTTGCATTAGTTTTTGTTGCTAAACTTTAACCATTTGAACAGAAAAGTCAAAATTTTCATACAAGTTCAATTGCAGAAAATTTGCCTCTAATTACAGTTGAAGTCGGGGCATAGAAGCCATTCGGAATATTAATTTAAAAAAAACTGGTCCTTGTGTATGATTGTTAAGGGATCCAACCCCTTAGTACAGTGGTTAACGTAAGCAATCGCCTTGGAGACCAGCTTGAGAGGTCGAAAAATAATCTGCATTCAGTTGCGTAAAAAAATCAAAACTCCCATACAAGTTACAGAGCGAACATTTCTGTTAGAGCAATTGAGGCTCAAGGACAGAGCGGTCAGATGGAGTAAAAAAGACAAAAAAGTGTGGTATAGTCGTTAGGTTGTAGGCTTTTAAATTTTTGTTTAGGGGCTCTACTTCTAAGTGTGGTCGGTGGTAAATGTGTCACAAGAGTCTCACAGGTGTCCAAGGAAACTTCCTTCGAGACCTTTTTTATTTAAACTGCCTTTTCAATAACATGGTTGTCTGGAAGAGATCGCTCTGAGCGATAAGACCGTCCATTTTGAGACTTATATTTTTTTATTGTTGATTAATAGTTTTCAATTATATTATCCTATTTATTTGTCAGTTATATTATATAATGTGGTATTGCAATAAAGGGTTTATCTATCAATTTACCTATCTACATAGTAGCAGTATAACTCTTCGTGAATGAGTTCATCCGGGGAAGACAGACTGCCACCATATCTTTTTCTATCCTGAAGCAATAACGGTCGCAATATTTTGTTTTGGTATTGAAGGGTATGGGTGCAGGTAAAATTATAGGCACATTGAGACTTAACAACGCCTCAACTTACGGACTTAGGACATACGTCTGATAAAGGTAGAGGTTAGCACCTAACACCTGGTAGACCTCGTGCTTCTACCGGCTTTTAAAAATACTTAAACTACTTGGCAGTGACTCTAAGGTACTGGGTACAAGTGTGTGAACATTATATATTATAATAATTTAAATGATCCTTATTTAAAACAGAATATCTATTAAGATATTTATACTGTAGGACCTTTGGCATTTATATGATGTACAGGAACAATTTGTGAACTGAAGGAACTATTAAACAGGTAAGCTGTTAATTACCTATTTTTTAAACTTCTTTATATGAATAAACATTTAAAATATCATTCTCTGCTGCTCACTTATTTTGGTATGCCAAGTTTCACAAAATTAATTTTACAATCAATCGGGCGCGGTGCGAGTTTACAGGTCCTCTTTTCCATACGCAGGTAAAGGCATTTGATGAAGATGTATAAACACACACTTTACGATAGTGGCGGTTTTTAATGTCATGGTTTACCACAATATTATTTCTTCGGCCACTGGCCAAGGAATACAGAACCATAGAGAATATGAGACAACTTCATAAACAGTAATTAAGTAAGTACAGACATGCAGCGTCTCACACTTCCCACCACAATCACACTCTTAGGGGTATCAGACCTTTCCCTTACCGTTCGTATATAATATATTTGTTTTTACATTAGAAAGTCACATTATCAATGAGTAGCACACTATATATTGAAAAATTGGAAACTATTGACAATGCAGCAGAGTGATGTACTGCAGTATAATTATAGAAGACATCAAAACAAAAAAGTGCAATACGATATGTCTAACTATTACAGTTATGACAACAATAACTACTTTTCCGTGTTTATAAAACATGCAATATTAATGTGTACTTGGTGTTAATCTTTATCTACTCTTATAATAAAAAGGAAAGATGTGATAGCTCGGCTGTTGATGAAAGTTCACACAGAAATAAACCGGAATCAATTTGCTACGCCGTAGCAAACCGTAGCAGCTACGGTATATCAAATATCCACGCAGACGGAGCCGCAAACAAAAGGTACTCCATGATATGCATGCAGGCCAAATCTTAGATCAGTAAATGATACCAGTGATGACTTGTGGCACTGCTCTCTGACTATGAGCCTCATAATATGTAAGCTCAAAATCGTACAATTCGTTACATCAAAAATGGAGAAATCTGTGCTGAATCACTGTATGTGATTGAATCAGAAATGAGGAGATGAATCGTAGGACCTGCTGCGGTTCAGCCGCCCGCCGTGTTGCAGAGACGAGACGAACAAGTCGCTCGTCTGACGTTATGCGTCACGCTTGCCCATAATAGTCCAGTGCAATACAGAATTTTAAACTACAACAGTGTAAAACCCTGCACGGCAAAGTACTGCACTCGGGACCCTGAGTTATGCAAATGTTAACTCTCTTGCCCTGTAATTTCGCTGGAAACATTCACCAAAAAATAGTAATATTTGCACACTACTGTTTCACGGTTGAATAACTGCTAAAGGACCATGCTGACTCTGGAAAAGTCCTACCACTAAATACACAATATACGTTATTTTTAAACAAAAGAAACAAATTGTCACACCTACATATCCACGAAGGGGTAGGCAGCAGTGTTTCTAACACCTGCATTTCTCCGGATATTTTTTTGTCCCATGTAATATGGTGCGAGCCTATTCATCTTTCGTCATCATCTTGCAGCTGAAATGATGATGGTGAGGTCCTGGTATGAAATTTGAATCTTTTTATGAATTTTGTTTTTTGTTCATTTTTATTTCATACTTTGGTTTCTTTTACATATTTGTAATATGTCACTCTCACAACAATTAATCACTTTATAACGATAGAGTACGTCAAGTGGTGCGTGGGAACGTAATATTTGTTGTGCACTACTCTATCCTCAGTTATAAACCACAACCCACAATCATTCATTACTTAGTTTCAAGCGCTTCGCTCGGCTTGCGCGTAGTTTTGTCGCAGTTTGGCCTAACCTAGGATCGGATGATAAATTAAGTGTCGGATGCCATATTCTAAGAACTTATGAGTCATGTTAGAAAACCATCTGTTATAGCGCAGGTACTCATACGAGCACCGTAAGCAAGATACTGAATTATTTAATACATTCAATTTTTTCAACGTCTTTGAATGTGTTTACCTCTTAAAACTAAGGTAACACTGGCTCTTTTCAGACTCATACCCAATTATTTATTGCAATCATATGTATATTATATAGATCTTAAGGTTATGGTAGTAATAAATTTCCCTATTCTGATGTACAATATTAGAGGTACAATACTAAGAATGACCGACTCAATCATGTTACTCTAAATTAATTAACATTCATCAAAATAATTATTGAAAATAAATGCATGAATCATTCATGAGTTCATCAAAGTAACAGTAGCATTTTTTATTTGTAAGTTATTTAATGGCTTTTTAAAAATATTATGCCTTTCTTTAGCTAAAAGGTCAGCAAAAGTAATTAGGTATTCGATTAAGTATTTATTGACATAACATTTGCCCATGAGCTGCGCATTTTAAATGTTGATATAGGCAGTACTAATTTATATTGAATCTTGTTGAATACTGCAGAGGGTTTTTGGATAAAAATTAAAGGTATTTTCAACAAACTATTGACTCCATAGCTCAAGCAAGTTTAAGTGGCAGTGGGCATCACACATAATACCTTGAACTGACGGCCGATGGGGCTGGTAACCACAGAGTGACCCTGTTATGCTAATAGCTTCCAATTCTGTCCTTTTGGGAATCTACAGGGGACGCATATGTTCAGCAGTGAACGTCTTACAGTAATTTATTATAACGGGAATAATATTAGGGGACAGATTGCAAAGTTTCGTTTCACTAAGCAGCCGTTAGAGCATAAAAAATCAAACATTAAAAATGTATTTATGCATATATATAGGTACTCTCAAAGCATAACCCATAACCTTCAATCTCAAAACATTCGAATAAAACGTACAGACAAATATTTTTGAAATATGTGGTAGGTAGGCTTCTAATTACGTATTTAATGAAACATTTACATCATAAAATTAATACATAAAAAAATTAAATTAATCTTTACATCACGTAAACGATAAATATGTGAAAGTAACTATGTTGACGTAGATGGACATATGTTTCTAACTTGGACGCTTCATAGCTATATACCTACTACTTGATAGTAATTATCCCATTTGTGTTTGTGTGGAATTTTTAACAACATAAATAGTGATGAACTGAAATAAGACTTACTACGTACATTCCGAAACATTTATCATATGTTATAGAACATTTTCGTTGTAGGTATATCCATCTATATAATGCGTACTTTTTCTATCTGTGCGTATGTCGGTTTTTCGCTCTATCTGGCCGTCAGTACGTTAAAAGGCTAAAAACACAACTTACGCAGCGTACCCGTAGACTCGTCAGTGACCATAATTTGGCAAATAATAAGTACAATGTAATAGTTTTTAAGAATACAAACTACGATTCCAGGAATTGTAGTGTGTATAGTTGTATATATCAGTCACCACATACTAAAACAATCCGTTTTCTTATTTTAATATATTTTATGGATCTCTTATTTAACCATAAACGAATTTAACCATAAACCAGACTACATTACTTATCTACGGTCTTTTAGGTGAAAGCCGCAGTGCTTGTGTCATGTTTGCATCTTTGTCGTCACAACTATTAAATAACACGTTCGCCACTAAAACATTTGCATCTTAATTACAGTCTGCGTAAGCTCGACTGTGTACCAGTTCGTATTTCAGCTATAGTCACTTTATATCCGAAAGCGTCACCACTATCATATTTTGTGTTTTCTACCGACTTCCAAAAAAGGAGGAGCTACTCAATTCCACTGTATGTTTTTTTAATGTTTGTTACCTCATAGTTTTCGATAGGGTGCACCGATTCTCAAAATTATTTTTTTTGAAAGCTGGTGCTTCCCGTGTGGTCCCATTTAAATTTCATCAAATTCGGTCAAGTAATTTTTGAGATACACTCCAATAACTGAATAGAATGGAAGTCGATATTAAATTTTTCATATTGGAATTGTTATTTTATTTAATCTACTTTTTTCAACTTGCGTTTACCATTTCATTTCTAAAGGTAGGGAACTTTAAGAAATGTTTTGATTATTTATCAAATGAATACTGTGGCTTTGTAACTCGCACGCTACGGCAAGCGAAGCCACGAGAGGGTCAGTGAGTAAAATTAAATATGTGAAAGTTTGTGTCCGTGAATGTTTGTCACCAAGTATCTCCGTAGGTAACTACTAAAAAAGTTTAAATGAACTTTGGAATAAAGATAATTTAGTGTGTGAAATCACATAAACGCTTAAGTATTAAAAATCAAAGCCTGAGATGTTTAAACAGGGTGCCATGAAACTACTATGACTATGACTAATGTTTATATGGAAAATGTTATTCTTTTGACTCAAAACTCGTGAAGATAAACATGGACATAAATAACAAAACATGTATTTATTTTATTCTTTGGTTTTGATTTACTGAAAACTCTGTACAACTAAACTTTGAAATCTACCTATTTATCTTCTATATATATAAATGAACCCCTATTTCTCCTGGTAACGCTATAACTTGAGAGCGGATAGAACAATCTCACTAATTCTTTTTTGTTGTGTTAATTATTGTCAGGAGAAGGTTCTTATAAATGAATCTCTGAGATGTTATGGCGAGGGCGAAGGTCGCGGGCAGTTAGCCGTTTCATTAGCAACCCTTGACGGAGTGCAACACATTTCTGAAATGTATCTATGGATAAAATGAATCCGGTTTACTCAAAATTAAGTAAAAATAAATTAAAAGTAAATTTAAAGGATAACGTAGGTAACATATTACTTACGTTATCTTCACGCTTACATATCCGCGTAGGGTTAGGCAAAGGTGTTAGCAAACACGACCGCGACGATTTAATTCTTGAATGCTGTCCTTTCATGGAGTGAGTAGTAATTAACTTTCCTACTTTGCCTTATAAAACTTACTTCCTGAAGGAGGGTTACCTATGTTTTAAGTTTTACCTTTGTGTGTATGTACTTTTAGGCGGTGTACGTTCATTAGGTACTTAGTATCCGACGGCATGAAAAACTTTATATCCATATTTAGTTTATAACAATGAAAATATTCATGTCCCCTTATTCACGTTTATAACATAATATAATCTGTTTGCAGACTGATTGTTAACATGACATGTGTGTTAATGTGCTTATAAAAACTTTACGATTCCAATAATACGTCGATTTATACATATCCGTCAAGATTTTTGTACTGTAAGAACTTAAGTATTGCTACTTTATAGTGGAAAAATACCTACCTATCTTTTGATAGGGTTTTGAATTTGAACCCGCATCTTCTAATAATCCGTGCTAAACGCCATGACGCCATGGTATGCCATCTATAGGCACCCATCGAAGCATCAAATTTATTTCTCTTAGTTGATTTTAACCGGTGTAAGGGACAAGTTAAAAGATTTTGTTTATCTAAGCAAGCATTAGCACCTAAAAATCATACTATAATAAAACTTAGGTATAAATACTAAAACATAACGCTCAATGTGAGTTTCAGTTAAGTCTAAGGGTAAATTTCTTTAAAATAAATGTAGGCAGTATTGTGGTTGTATATCATCATATTATGTCCGTATGCATATCCAACCGTCCGTTGATGCTATTTGTCCGTTTGTCCTTCTGTCCGTCTGACTGTGTGTCTAAAATAGCTCTTAGTTTGACATTTAGTTGTAGGTAGAGTAGGTAGGACTCGTGGAGACTTGTAACATGTGGAACACTCTTCCTTCTGTTGTGTCAAATAAACCAACACTTGCTTTTAAGTTTACCAAGATATACATTTTTATATTGAGTATTTTAATAAAATGCTGGTCACATCTAAGATTGGATAAGCTTCTCTATTCAGGACAAATCGATAACTTCCTAAATCAACTTCCTTATGTATATAATCCTTCCTATATCGTGATATTAAACACAAAAGATTTATAAATGAAACTGACGTATATTTATGTCTCTGGGACGCAAAAGGTTAATCCTTTAACGTTACTTTCTAATTAATTTATTCAGAAAGTTTGGCATCTGCAAACCAATTCTTTTTTTTCACAACGTTCAACTATCTATTCATCACATCAGCTCGACTCCGTTGGATACTAACCCAAAAAGCTGTTCTACTATTTCTATGATGACAACTTGAAACGTAACGTCATCTTAAACGCTACTACCTATATAAAAATATAATATACGGATATGCGTTAACGTCGCGGTCATGATCTATATAGTTAACAGCATATTAGGTTTTAATTTAAAGTTTATTGTAACAATAGAAACCTAACTTTAATAGCACAATAAAAAACGTATAAATGTCATCGTTCAGCTACAGTTCAGTTAAAGTTGGAGCAACATTTGGTTAGTAGAATCGGACCCAGCGGTTTGGCAACAATATCAAAGTCAACGGGTCATTGCCGTTACAAATAATGGTAGTCGGTACAATGAAAGTACAAAAGTACCAATGTCCACAAGTTCTTTTACACTTTTCGGTGCTGAAATCGGTTCCATTTTTGGGTAAATATTTTTTTACCATTTGAGTGACCCTTGCAACTTACGGATCGATTGTCATTAACCGCCAATGATGATATTACCAAGAAAGGCGTACTACTCTTTAGTTATTGGAGTGTAACGTGCTCGTCGGAAAAGATTTATTGAAAATATTGTATCCATTTTAGGTGTTGTTTCAGTTTCTCAAAACTTTCTGGGGATCCCATGAATTTATAAGAGGCATGGAAAAATGCAAAGGGAAAAATTTTGGTTTTCAAATTAGAAATAATTTAATTTCATATAGCTACTTAGAGTTTGCAACCTATGATTGACTTGACTGTGTTAGTGAAAATTCTAAGGTAATTATAGATGCCTAAAATATGCATGCAGATGTTTTTAAACGTAACATACGAGTAATAAATAAACAGTGCGGTTCCGATCAGCCATAATCGATTAAGCGCGATAACAGGCGGTCCCTTTCACCGTGAACGTGATTACGATGGCCCACGCTACGTCACGGTGACGTCTTAACTGCCGCCATATTGACGATTACATGAACCATGCTCTACACCGTAATCGTCGTGAGCGTTCTGTCAAAAGTGACAGGTGTTTGTTTAGTTTTACAATGTCTTTACTGGTGTCCCTCGTTTTTGAAGTAAAAGTTGTAAAAGCCGGTCCATCCATTCCATTATTTCTTTTTAATCCACACACCACATAGTTAATCTTCACACTATGCACGATATTTTTATGAATTTGTTTTTCGCGCGCAAGTGATTCGTTATTGCTACAACTTTGGTCCTATTTATCAACACGCTTCCACTGCCACGAGCTATCAAAATCGCGATATTTATCTCGGACCTGCTTTGGTAGTCATTAGTACTGTGAGCAAAAATATCACAAAACGGACCGCTGTGAAAATGTATTGGATACTGTTGCCAGTGCAATAATAAGCAGTTTTGAAATTATTATTGTTCAAATTATATATTTATACTCGAGGTGCGTTCGTTCAGCTTATGAAGGCATTAGTGGCGTTGTCATTGGTGGCTCTTTTGTTAAAGCGCTCGTAAAGCTCCAAAACGATATGTTTGCCACTTTTGCCACTTTTTCCCATACCCTATTCGAACGCTCAACTGAGCAGAAGACCTAAAATCACATGATTATGCTGTCAAATACATAGCTGTCAAATAACAATCACAAACAACCATGCTCCAGACGTGGGCCAAAAATTTCACTTTTTGGTGGCAAAAATACCTCTTTTTTCCGAACGCTGAACAAAAGGAGGTATAAACGACATTTTCACCCACAAATTCCCAATGCGAACGCCCCTTGTGAGTGTTTTCTAATGCACTTTAGAAAATTTGAATTCAATTATTCTCATTTTCTGACAAATATGTAGTTTATAGCATTGGAACAGTTATTAGGATAAGTTAGGCAATTGAATTGCATTGATGCAAAAGTATGGTTTGTCTATATCCATGCAGGAGTCACATCAGTGAAACCACAAACAACAGTTAACAACAACCTTATTATATTTCTGATATACCCTTAACTAATCTTTTATTATTATTTCAGCCCAAATTTGATAATTGAAAGGCGTTGCCGCAAATGAAGCAGCTTTTCATGTACTTAGTGATACTGCCATTGCCAAATAAAATGAGAGGGAAAAAGAGCTGATGAAGAAGTGAAATTGGAATTCAATATAGTGAAATTAGAAATAGAAAAGTAATAGAAACATACCAATGTAAATTAATTGCAATATAAAATAATCTAGTCAGATATTTAATTCATTTTACTTTTGTATTTTTATGTAGGCACTACAATAGTTGTATTAAATAAAGACAAAATGTTTAGTTTATATGTTTATTCAAGTTCATTTTAATAATATAAGTGCATAACATTTAAATTATCTTCATAAAGATTAAAAATAATTAATAATATATGTATATATATATTCAACGCCTCAACTGCAAATTTTCT
Source organism: Selenia dentaria (assembly GCA_917880725.1). Lineage (NCBI taxonomy): Eukaryota > Metazoa > Arthropoda > Insecta > Lepidoptera > Geometridae > Selenia > Selenia dentaria. The sequence goes on from OU862887.1 coordinate 3,692,679, forward strand.
TCTTCACTGAGGATGGAACCACAAAATGTAAATACAACTACAATGAATAGATAAGATAGCATGATTTTGGCACAACTCATTGAATTTCGCCAATTATGATTTACATAAAATGTCACCGTACCTAATATATCGCCTATTGATTCAACCAATATTGAAATGCATTTTTGCTATTTTCATAGAGGCTTACCATTCCTAACCAATAGTCCTTACTGCCGATAGATTAATACCAAGAAATAGGTTCAGCTATCCTTTGATATGTTTTAGAAACGCAGTAGACTATATCAAAAGATATAATTTTTATTTTCAATAACACAAACCATGGATACATAAATGATTGAAATGGCCATTTTTAATAGGCCAGCCTTAGCATAAACTTGATATAATATTAGAAATCCGGGTTTTTTGATTGGGAGGTTTATTACTCAATCATGGGTAAACAGCTCAACAGATTTGGATGATAATGGTTTTGTAGTATATGATGAAGTGTTGGAATATCACATAGGATACTATTTACCATGAATGAATGTTTGTTTCCACGTCTCTGTAATTACTAAACCTATCTTGATGAAATTTTGAGGATATATAGGTTCTAGTCCTAGTAATATAAACGCGAAATTTTGTGAGTATGAATGTATGGACGGTTTCTTATTCTTTTACACTCATAAAGGCGATGCCAATTTTGATGATATTTGGTATGGAGGTAGATGTGGCGCTGGATTAACACATAGGATACGTTTCATCATCATCATCATTCATCACCACGCGGGTGTAACCGCGGGCGCAGCTCGCTCAGTATGAAATTTGGTATGGAGGTAGATGTGGCGCTGGATTAACACATAGGATACGTTTCATCATCATCATCATTCATCACCACGCGGGTGTAACCGCGGGCGTAGTTAGCTCAGTATGAAATTTGGTATGAGGTAGATGTGGCGCTGGATTAACACATAGGATACTTTTCATGATTATCCATCACCATGCGATTGTAACCGCGGGACGCATCTAGTCTAGTATTAATATAAAGGTACCTACCTAAATCTTATAAACCGGGCAAACTCGCGCACGATGTACCCAGGGCCTGCGTCTATCAAATTTATAAATATACTCGTCGTTTTGCAAGCATAGGTATTCTCAGATTGGTCGTATTTTTTTGTGTGTCCCAGTACTTTTGTACAAGTATGATTATTATTATTTACAATCTTAAACAGATTTGATAAGTAATTCTTTTTTACCTACAATTTTTTTAAGGTGTATGTGCTCGTAAGAACGATTTATTTAAAATAAACCTGCCGCTTAAACAGCTTGATGGATTATATAAAATTACATATTATTAGATTCGCCTTAGACAAGCAAGTTCCATAACATTTACAATATCTCAATAAATAAAATAGGTAATTTTGCTATATTATATTTACTTAATGCAAAACAAATAATAACTAAATACTATCGAATGGTGCAACAAATAAAAGATCTCCAAGATCCGACTTCAATCTCGCCCTGTTAATTGCTACTGTTAAGCTTGACGCCACACAGAGTTGTAGAATCAAATATTAATAAAATAATATTGTCGTTGAAAGTACTGTCTATTTATCCAAAAGTGATGCTAAGTACGGTTCAAAAGTAAGACTTTGGCTTAGCTAGAGTAATAGTAATGACTATTTATTTGGGCATTAATATTCTTTGAACTAAATGTGGTAGACAGTAGTTTTTTAGTAGTATTATCCGTATCTATATCCAACAGTCTATAACAATAGATAAATAGATAATTAGAAAATTCTTTATTGCACAAAACTAAAAGTACATAGGCGAGCTAATGCGAATTGGCATTTTCTTCCAGCTAACCTTAGTGTTATATGGAAGTGTGTTTGGTAGTGCTTTATTTAAAACTTGAGAGTTTCTATAGAACAGATGTGTAAGGTAAAATATTAATAAATAATATACCATAACTTTACCTACATATACATATATACACACATATAAATAGCATACATATATTTAAACCTTAAAATAGCTCAATAAAGTGTATTATCTTGCATGTAAAGGTAATGTTGATATACTTTGGATTTGAAGGTAGGAGTATGTGGGATGAGCAGGATTGTTTATTCTCGGGCCATGGTTTTTGTTATGTATTAATCTGTTTGTCCATGTCCCCGCGACCCGGGGATCTTAGTACGGGGGTATGTGTGTGTAAACGTTATAAACGTTATTCCGAATTTCATCTAGATCCGTTGAAACTTTAAAACGTAAGGAATTAACAAATGTCCACATCAATTCACATTCTTATTCACGTTTTTAACATAAGTGTGTCCTTCATAAACTGTGCAGATAGTGTATTAACGTTTTTTATAAATACTTTACATTTGCAACAATACCTCGATTAATATATGTATATCTATCAAGATTATTATACGAACGAATTTATGTATTTCTATTTGATAATGGAAACTACCTATCTCTCTACGGGTTTTGAAACCGCATGTTCTGATAATCCCTGTCAAACTCCATGACTGCTAGGTCACCCATCCAAGCATCAAATGTTGATTTTAATTGGTGTATGGTGTGTTGCAAGATTTGGTTTAGCTTCTTGGAAGACGCTGCCTTTTTATGTCACTGCGTGTTGTTGGACAAGTTCATAATAACAAACCCGACGTCGTCGAAGGAAATCAAACGTTTATTTGTAGCATGTCATATCAGTAGTACTCGTACTAATAGTTGTGTTCATGGTTATTAAAATTACCTATGTTAACATGGGCATTGAAGATCATTGACATTTTTAAATAAAGTTGGCGAAAGCTTGGCCTTCGAACTCGCCATGAAAGGCTTCTGTTTCCTCGTGGGCTCAAAACTCGACCGCGCTTCGCTTAGAAGCACGCTCGGCCTTCGGCCTCGCTTTGCTTAAAAGCATGCTCGGCCTTCGGCTTCGCTTCGCTTAGAAGTACGCTCGGCTTCGGCCTCGCTTTGCTTAGAAGGACGCTCGGCCTTCGGCTTCATTTCACTTAGGAGCACACTCGGCCTTCGGCCTCGTTTCGCTTAGAAGCACACTCGGCCTTCGGCCTCGCTTTGCTTAGAAACATGCTCGGCCTTCGGCTTCGCTTCACTTAGAAGGAAGCTCGGCCTTCGGCCTCGCTTTGCTTAGAAGGACGCTCGGCCTTCGGCCTCACTTCACTTAGGAACACACTCGGTGATCAGCCTCGTTTCGCTTAGAAGCACGCTCGGTCTTCGGCCTCGCTTTGGATAGAAGCTTGCTCTGCCTTCGGCTTCGCTTCGCTTAGGAGTACGCTCGGCCTTCGGCCTCGCTTTGCTTAGAAAGACGCTCGGCCTTTGGCCTCGCTTCACTTAGAAGCACACTCGGCCTTCGGCTTCGTCAATATAGCTCGGCCTGCGGCCTCGCCATTTTGACCAATGCCGTCATCAAAAAATGGGTTGCATATTTCTAATTGGGGACTCTAAAAACCCTTAGATATCGATTTTCAGTCGGATCGGACCATTATTCCAGGAAGCCGCCATCTTGAATCCGCCATCTTGGATTTTTGACATTTTCGCCAAATTGCTGTTCCGGTCCCCTATCATATTCGTTAAAGCATCCTATACCTATCTTTAACGGTTGCGGCGTTATAAGCATTTACATTTTGTATGGCAACGATCGTCCTTTGTTTGGGAGGTGTGTTTTTTTTAATTTTTGGCAGTTGCCCAGGGTGCTTGTCAATATTAGTTTTGGCACTTACCCCCTATCTCTTTTAGTTTCTGAGAGCCGTTAGGCTGTTCTATATCTAAGTTCACATTTAGCTCATTTCAAGTATCCCTTAAAGTCATTGGACTACTGTCTACACTTTTCACTTACAAAGCCTCAGCGTTCCATCATGCCAACATGTCGAAAAACTACGATAAAATTTCCAGAGAAAAAAATTGTATGGCGGCCATGTTGAAAAATGACGTCATCAAAAAATGGATTTCATATTTCGAATCAGGGACTCTAAAAACCCTTAGATATCGATTTTCAGTCGGATCGGCCTAATATTTAAGGTAGCCGCCATCTTGAATCCGCCATCTTGGATTTTTGACATATCACCCAAATTGCCCTTCCGGTCCCCTTAAATATTAGTTCAAACACCCTATACCTATCTTTAACGGTTGCGGCGTTATAAGCATTTACATTTTGTATGGGCGCGATCGTCTTTTGTTCGGGAGGTGTGTTTTTTTTTTAATTTTTAGAAAATGCCCAGGCTGCTTGTCAATATTAGTTTTGGCACTTACCTCCTATCTCTTTTAGTTTCCGAGAGCCGTTGACCTGTTCTACCTGGTATTCCACGTTCAGCTCCATTCAGTTTCTCCTAAAGTCACCTATCGTAACCCCACATATAACCCTACAAAACCATAATCCCCATCACGCCCACTGGGAGAAACGATCCATTAAAGATCCAAAAAAACATATGTATGGCGGCCATATTGAAAAATGACGTCATCAAAAAATGGTTTTCATATTTGGAATGTGGGACCCCAAAAACCCCCCGATACCAATTTTGAGCCGGATCGGACCAACTTTCAATTCGACCGCCATTTTGAATCCGCCATCTTGGATTTTTGACACTTTTACCAAATTACCCTTCCGATTCCCTATGACATTTGGTCAAACACTTTATACTTATCTCAAACGGTTTAGGAATTATAAGCATTTACATTTTGTATGGGAGCGATCGTCTTTTGTTTGGGAGGTATGTTTTTTTTTTAATTTTTGGCAGTTGCCCAGGGTTTTGGTCATTTTTAGTTTTGGCACTAACCCCCTATGATTTATAGTTTCCGAGAGCCGTTGACCAGTTCCATCAGACTTCAACAATCAGCACTTTTCGGATTTTTTCCCTACTCACCGGAACCCCCCCTACACTTTTACCCTACATCTTCTATACCCCCCATTGCTCTTTCTAGGAGAACAAATAGGTCAATCAGTGAATCAGTACATGAATGGTAATCGAGCTTTATATAGTATAAGAATAAGAATAAGAATAAGAATAACTAGGTGTTGGGCGGTGCGTCACGTTTGCGGTTTGTCCTTGTGCATTAGTTTTTGGTCATCAAACTTTTAACCATTTGAACAGAAAAGTCAAAATTTTCATACAAGTTCAATTGCAGAAATTTTGCCTTTAATTACAGTTTAAGTCGGGACATAGAGTCCTTGTGTATGTTTGTTAAGGGATCCAACCCCTTAGTGCAATGGTTATCGTGAGCAGTAGTCTTGGAGATCGGCTTGAGAGGTCAAAAAAAGATCTGCATTCAGTTGCGTAAAAAATCATAACTCCCATACAAGTTACAAAGCGAGCATTTCTCTTAGTGCAATTGAGGCTCAAGGATATAGCGGTCTGGAGCTGGAGTTAAAAAGACAAAAGAGTGTGGTATAGTCGTTAGATTGTAGGTACATACCAGAATTGAAGACATGAGTGGATGAAGGTGATATGTCGCATTTTTAGAGTTTCGCTGTTCAATGCATGGATGATGGTGTTATGTACATACAAACAATTTTAAACCTTAAAACAACCACGTTTGTGGCTATTTTAGAAATTCACTACTTGATGAAGGTGTCATGTACACTTTTATTTTTAATCAATATTGGAAGAATGTGGTATGGGCACATAGCATTTTTATAGATGCCTAAAAAGTAAAAAGTTAACTTTTCTGCAGTGGATGAAGGAGCTATGTGGCATTACACTGTACTTACAGTGAATGAAGGTGTTATGTGCTGCACATATCACTTGCATTCATAATACGGCGTCAACATTCCGTTCCGTTCATTCCCGCTCTTTTGGACGCACGGACGCACGAGTCGCTTGTTGTTGTCAAAAATACTCAACTGTGTTAGTAAACCGATATTGATAACTCACTAAAACAATGGCAGGGGCCAAATTAAGAGTAAAACAATTAGTGGAAGCTGCCATTAACCGTAATGTGGTTGAAACACCGGTGAAAAGCATTGTTTACGAAAATTATAACCTAAAAAATGTTTGTCAAGGTAAGTCTTTTCTCTTTTATTGTTAGATTCCGTTATTTCATGACTCTTGTCATAATAATACTAACTAGTGTTATAACTACTCCTGATGCATTATCGTTGAAATGTGTGGTGTGTTAATGGACACAAGGGTTTTTACAGAAGCTTTTATTTTGTTGTTTATGGGTTGTTGAGCATGAGCTGATAGCACGCTTGCTTTTATAACGTACTTTAACATTAAATGCAAAGATCGTTTTTAAAGAATAAATAATAATATAATATATAATTTGGGACAACATCCACACAAAGGTCTTCAGGTCCCAAACTAGGCAGAGCCTGTACTATGGTAACCTGATGACTGATATACATACTTATATACATATACACACCCAGACACAGGTCAAACAGACATATTCATGCACACAAATGTTTGATCTGTCCGGGGATCGAACCCGGGACCAGCGGCTCAGAAGGCAGGGGTGCTACCAACTGCGCCAACCGGCCTGTCAAATGAATTAACTATATATTCATCTATATTCTTCCTGCACCAATTTTTCTTCTTTGCACGCATACTTTATCGCTTTGCTTTTCTCTTCTAGATAAATCCAACACGGAGTTAGTGTCTCAGCATGAGTGTGAATGCATTGAGCACGATCAAGCCCATGAGCCCTCAAATTTTAATTTTTCTATAGATCATGAAATAAGTTCCGGAAATAATGAAACTCATACATCCAGTTCGTTAGGTGTCAGAGATCTAGATGTAATAGAAGATTCCCAATTTGAATTAATAAATACATCAGAACTTCCTTTGCGAAATAAAAAAGTCTATACTGTTCTTGATAATGCAACTTTTTCTGACGAAAATGACAAAGATTTTTCTTCAGGAAGTGATGATGTTTTCATACCAGAAAGCTCTCCAAGCTCTTCCATTTATCAAACTTCTTGTGAGATAGGTGACAGAGAACATGACCTTGACATTGCTCGTCCATCTACTAGTGGGATCCACGAAAATGGAGATTTTCAAGAGTGCGTGATACCTAGAAAAAGAAAAATATTTCCATCCAGGGACAACAAATCAAAAAAACGAGCTAAAAATGAAACGACTTGGAAAAAAAAAGTTGCAGCGATTGCAAGAGAGAAAGGAGAAGAATACATTTCATATAAAAATAAGATTGTTAAAAAAAAATCAGTTCAAGAAGGAATTTTGTGTCACGAAAAATGTAGGCTTCAGTGCTCCACTAATTTTGCAATAGACGAAAGGCAGTCTATTTTACAAAGCTACTACTGCTTAGATGTGAATAGCAAGAATGCTTTGCTTTTCAATAGCATTATCAGTAAGCCTGTCGCAAGACAACGTTGTAATGCCAAAACCCATAAATCGGCGTCTTACAAGTATTATGTTAAATTTGCAGGGGTTACAAAGCAAGTTTGCAAGTTGGGATTGTGTAGGTTGTATCAAATAGGCCGTAAAAAGATTGATCTCATAATAAAATCAATTAAAAGCGGTGTTGCTGCTCCAAATCCAGACTGCAGAGGCAAGCACCAGAATCGTCCTCACAAAATGGATGAAGACGTTGTGAACCGTATTAAAGCACATATATCCAGCTTTCCCGCCGAACAGTCCCACTATTCTCGTAATAAAAATATGAACAAGTTATATCTTTCTCCCCTTTTGAATGTGACCAAGATGCATAGTCTATATCTGGAAATTTGTGAGAAAGAAAATTTAACAGAGAAATATAAAATCAAAAAGACAACATACAACAAAATCTTTGTCACTGAATTTAATTTATCTTTTGGATATCCAAAGAGTGATACATGTGCAACTTGTGATGCTGGGGACTCAAATGAAGAACATAAAGCCAATTACTATGCAGCTGTGGAAGCGATGCAAGTCGACCGAAAGAAACCTAAACCGGCTGATGGTGTACTTTACATTACAGTAGATCTACAGCAAACGATGCCTTTGCCAAAATTAACTACATCCAAGGCATTCTATTTACGTCAACTCTGGTTTTATAACTTTGGTATTCATGTTATAGACGGCACATCCAAAGAAAAAGCCGTTTGTTGTACATGGACTGAAGATGTAGCGGATCGTGGAAGTTCAGAAGTCGCAAGTGCACTCTTGAGGTTTGTGGAGGTAGATCCAAGTTGCCAAGGTAAAGATCATTTGATCATTTGGTCGGATTCGTGTGCCGGACAGAACAAAAATTTCAATTTAATATGTCTTTACCAATACTTGATTTTAAGAGGATATTTTAAAATCATAGACCACAAATTTCCCGAAGTGGGACACTCATACTTGGATTCGGATCGAGATTTCGGGAGGATCGAAAAAGTGCTTCGAAAAAATGATACAATTTATGCACCTGAACAATACCGAACCATTATAAGTCAAGCTTCACGAAACAACATAGTTATTGATATGACTGACCATTTCAGAAAAATAAACGATTTGCAACAAAATTTAAATTTGATAAACAGGAAAAAAAATACTAATAATGGCAAAATTAGTTTTAGGGATGGCGTGAAGTGGATTAGGATTGATGAATACGGTTCGTATTTATATAAAGAGTCCTATGACGAAATGACACCATTCCAAAAAGTAGATATTTTAAAAAAAAGGGGTCATATTAATCCAAACTTTGAAGTACCCCGTGTGAACGGAAAATATGGTACTGTGTCAGTTGAAAAAAAAGCTAATATTAAGGACCAACTAAAATTTGTTAAACCGGAATATCGATATTATTATCAATCCATTCTTGGAGAAGAATAATTTTTAACTTTAACTAATAATTTTTAATATTTAACTTGGAGAAGAATAATTTTTAACTTTACCTAATAATTTTTATGTTTTAACTTGGAGAAGAATTTATTTTTTAATTTCTTTCTAATTTTTTAAGTAACAGTAGTCTCCTTCAGACTTCATTTTCTTAAATTAATTAAAACATTTCTTTGCGGAAGAAGGAGTTATGTTCAGTTTTTATTAAAATAAAGTACTAAAAATACAATTTATTCTTTAATTTCTCCCCTATTTTAAAAATACTAATCGGTTCGCGCCGCCGGACACCCTTATTGGATAAATACATTAAAGGTGTTCAGTAATATCCTTAAATGTTTATGCGAAACTTTAAACTCAATTTTCTCGAAATTAGAATTTTGTGACATATCACCTTCATCCACTCATGTCTTCAATTCTTTTAAATTTTTGTTTAGGGGCTCTACTTCTTATTGTGGTCGGTGGTAAATGTGTCACGAGCGTCTCCACAGGTATCCAAAGAAACTTCCTTCGAGACCTTTTTTATTCAAGCTTCCTTTTCAGTAACATGGTTGTCTGGAAGAGATCGCTTTGACCGATAAGACCGTCCATTGTGACACTTAATTTTTTTTATTGTTGATTAATAGTTTTCAGTTATATTATCCTATTTATTTGTCAGTTATATTATATAATGTGGTGTTGCAATAAAGGGTTTATCTATCAATTTACCTATCTACATAGTAGCAGTATAACTCTTCGTGAATGAGGTCATCCGGGGACGACAGACTGCCACCATATCTTTTCTACCCTGAAGCAATAACGGTCGCAATATTTTGTTCTAGTTTTAAAGGGTATGGGTGCAGGTAAAATTACAGGTACATTGAGACTTAACAACGTCTCATGTTTACGTGCGAAATGCTGTCGTGAGGACATACGTCTGATAAAGGTAGAGGTTAGCACCTAACACCTGGTAGATCTCGTGCTTGTACCGGCTTTAAAAAAATACTTAAACTACTTGGCAGTGACACTAAGGTACTGGGTACAAGTGTGTGAACATTATATATTATAATAATTTTGTCATTTCAATGATATTTAAATGTTCCTTATTTAAAACATAATATCTATTAAGATATCTAGCTTTTTGGGCGGTGCGCGGGCCACGAGTGGCCCGCGTTTGTCCTTGTGCATTAGTTTTTGTTGCTAAACTTTAACCAATTGAACAGAAAAGTAAAAATTTTCATACAAGTTCAATTGCAGAAATTTAGCCTCTAATTACAGTTTAAGTCGGGACATAGAAGTCATTAGGAATTTTAATTTAAAAAAAACTGGTTCTTGTGTATGTTTGTTAAGGGATCCAACCCCTTAGTGCAGTGGTTAACGTGAGCAGTAGTTTTGGAGGCCAGCTTGAGAGGTCGAAAAATGATCTGCATTCAGTTGCGTAAAAAATAATAACTCCCATACAAGTTATAAAGCGAGCATTTCTCTTAGTGCAATTGAGGCTCAAGGATATAGCGATCAGCTGGAGTTAAAAAGACAAAAAAGTGTGGTATAGTCGTTAGATTGTAGGTAGATACCAGAATTCTTTTCAAATTTTTTTAGGGCCTCTACTTCTGTGGTCGGTGGTAAATGTGTCACAAGAGTTTCCACAGGTGTCCAAGGAAACTTCCTTCGAGACCTTTTTTATTCAAGCTTCTTTTTCAATAACATGGTTGTCTGAAGAAATCGCTCTGACCGATAAGACTGCCCATTGTAACAACTTAATTTTAAGTTTTTTATTGTTGAGTAATAGTTTTCAATTATATTATTCTATTTATTTGTTAGTTATATTTCATAATCTGGTGTTGCAATAAAGGGTTTATCTATCTATTTACTTACCTACATAGTAGCAGTAGAACTTTTTGTGAATGAGGTCATCCGGGAAATACTGGCACCATATATATCGTTTTCTACCCTGAAGCAGTAACGTTCGCAATATTGTGTTCTGGTTTTAAAGGGTATGGGTGCAGGTAAAATTAGAGGTACATCGAGACTTAACAACGTCTCATGTTAACGTGCGCAATGCTGTTGTGAGGACATACGTCTGATAAAGGTAGAGGTTAGCACCTAACACCTGGTAGACCTCGTGCTTGTACCGGCTTTTAAAAAATACTTAAACTGCTTGATGGTGACTCTACGGTACGAGTGTGTGAACATTATACTTCATAATAACTTTCTTATTTCAATGATATATAAATTTACTTTATTTAAAATAGAATATCTATAAATTCATTTATACTTGTGGGAACTTTGGCATCTATAAGATGTAGAGCAAAAATCTGTGAACTAAAGTGATAGCTACGAAGAAATAATATCAGGAAGAGTAACTGCCTTAAAAAAATCACCCAATAAAAGTCGTGCTAAATCAATAACATCGTACACGCCGCTATGACTCAGCTGTCATAGTAGACGTAGCAGCACACGCGTGGACCAATCCCTGCTTTCCTTCTCAAATTTAAACCAATCACCGAACATGTTTATTTATAACCTCGGAAGTAAATTCGTATTTCGAATCCTACGACGTTTTGGTTTGAATTACGTACTATTAGTCGCTTACTATTCGTATCGCAACGACAAAGGGGAAATTCTTTAAGTCGGTCAACTACCTAACTTAATTTGTTTTTAAGACTTATTCAACTATTTAGAGAAGTTATTAGTTATTATTTTGAGCTGTTTGTATGTAATCTTAATATCTTCTATTAAATATTACCTTAGGATGTTAAGGTATTTAACTTAGGGTAATTATACCTTACTTAGATACATAGAGTAGCCTAGTTCGATAAAAATGTATCAACGGTTTTTACTGTATGACTGTCGTGAGAATTTAAACATAATATAAATATAGACTGCAAATTGGACAATATTTAATTTCGTTGTCGGTAAGCAGGTAGTAAGGTACTCTTTAAAACTTTTGAATCACAGTGTTATGTTAGTATCAACTACACTACTATCATAGATATAAGTGTATTTATATAAGCATCACTATTACCACACCACTAAAAAAGTGCACGTAGGTGAACCTTTAATTTTTTGAACAGAAAGATGCATGTTTGTTGCTCTTAAGATCTGGTATATTACAGTTTAAGGTGTTTAATATGAATAATGAATATTTGAAATTTTACCGAATCGCTTCAATTAAATGTAACATTCTGTTTTAGTATTATATTTACATACTGCAAAACTATTAATTACTAAATACTATTGAATGGTGCAACAAGTAAAAGATCTACTAAGAGAAAGATAAACTTTTGCATGCTTGGACTTCAATCTCGCCCTGTTAACTGCTACCTGTTAAGCTCGACGCAACAGAGTTTAAAAATCAACCTCGCTAAATTTCTAAACAACCGGCACTCTCGGTCTTCCGCCTCGCGTCGAAGACTTCGGGTCCCATATTATCTTTGTTCAGTGTGATCAGTGATGATTTATGACATTGAAACTCGGTCACTTACTATGTTATTCACAAGTCAAAGTTGTAGAACGAACTATTGAGAGGTCTATTATTAATATTATTTATTTAAACTTATAACCATTTGAACATGAAAGTCAACATTTTCATACAAGTTCAATTGCAGAAATTTTGCCTCTAATTACAGTTGAAGCTGGGGCATAGAAGCCATTCGGATTTTGATTATTAAAAAAATTGGTTCCAGTAGGTATGTCATGGCGAATAAAAAAAAAGACAGAGTACATAAAGGCGGGAAATTATTATTATTTTTTGGCTTTCTTCTCGTACTTTAATAAGGAATATGGAAAAATTTATAATTTACAACTTGCACGTACATGGAAACATAATCTTTAAGTAAGTATTTATTTAATAAGTAATATATATATATATATATATATGTATTTACTTATTTCCTTCATTATATTTAACTCTTGAATATTAAAAAAAATTGTAGTTAGTTTTCGAGTTTAGTTTTTTTTAATTTGAAGATGTCTTTTAGTAAGTACTTGTTAGAATCAGTTTTATTATTATTACAACTTTCACTAACAACATTCAATTTAACAGTTCTTCATCAACACGACGCGGTAGAGGCGGCGGAAGAGGTGGCAGTAGGCGTTGGCGTCGCCGCGGTGCTTGCCAACGGACCAGCGCCGCAGCAATGGCTGCCTCCGCAACGCCCGCTGCCGCGAACATCAGCATTTCTGCCGCCGCTGCGTCCGCAACACCCGCTGCCCCGAACGCCAGCACCTCTGCCGCGGCCGGCAACAACTCAGCCGCCCCCGATGTAATTTTTCAAAATGTAAGTAGATTAAAGAACATGAAAATTAAAATTGGGTAGGTTTACTTTATCATGTTTCATAATTGATCTATTTATTGTTGTATGTAACTTTACCATCTAAATATTTGGTGCATAACTGACCTGCTTTGTTTTATGAGGGATTATAGAAATGCTTTATTTTTGATTACGCATTACCTTTTCATTAAGTATTACTTACATCTATTAAATATATACGAGTATATAGGTATAGCGTTTACCGTTAGCGAGTGTACTCATTCAACATTTAATAGGTAGGTAGGTACCTTATCTACTCAGCTATCACATAATTATGTAAATTAAATGTTTATTTTTTTCTTGCAGGTATCAAGTGAAAATGAAGTCGAGATGGATATTATATTATAATTCTTTTATGTATACCTATATTTGTTTTATTTTAACTAATACCTAGTCTATTTAACATATCGGGCATAACTGAAAATGCCGTTACTCACTCACTCTAATAAACAGTAGATATGTGCGTATTTAACTACAAGCTACTTTTTTCATCTGTTTGTATTCTGCATCATGATTTTTTTAATTTGGTAGGTACCTACCTACATTGAGTTAGATATTTGTTGCACTATAAAATACATTATTTCTTTTGGTTCACAACAAACCATAACTACCTATAAAGTTTGTGTGTGTATTAACTTGCTTATTATCAATTTAACGCTGAAATAGCAAAACTGATTTTAATTACATTTAGTTTTAAAATTCTGTAATCTTGTAATAATATACTGGACATCTTACATGAAGGTACCTGTGTAGGATAGTTATTCTATCGTATGTGTTACCTTAGGTACAGCTTGTTTAAATAACAATGCCCTTCCATATTAGTAAATTCATTTATTCAGTCATGTTATGTATAAGTAATTAATTACAAAATAAACTATAATTACCTACCTATTACAATAAAACAACAAACATATAGTTTTCATATTAATGTAATAACATATTTACTATTTTGCGATACGTAATTAGTAAACGGATAGATACCTAATGAAAATCAAATATACCATGCATATAAATAGGGATTTTTATTATTATCGAACAAAATTATACTTTTTTGATATAAGATTATCTGTATTTTCTGCCGATGTTCAATAGTCTGTTGTGGCCGTCTTCAATCTGAAACAAATGTTATTATATATATATATATTTGTAGGATATTTATTCATTAAGTGGGTCGACTCGCGAGGTTCAGGTAGTATTATAAATGTGACAGTTTGAATGTATGGGTGTAACTCAATCACGATTTGAATGACGTGTATTAGCTGTTGTAATAGGTACATAGGTAGATGGGTGAGGCATTGGATTACCTTTTTAGCAGGGAAACGAGCTCAGCTAACGTATTCCGAATTGTTGGCACATCTTAATAAACATTATTTGTTTTATATCAATAATAACAATGTTTTTTATTAGTTTAAAATAAAGTTTACTTAATGTAACTTTGTATACTTACTACTACTTTTTTAAATCAGTTCATATACATACGTTGCATCATGATTTTATTAATTTAAACATATAAATAGGTAGTATGTACATACTTACATTGTTTTACATTTTTGTTGTACGATAATAGACTATATCTTTCGGTTCTTAATAAGCCATAACTATAAATTCTTTGTATATTAGAATGCTTATTACTAATTGAGCGCTGAAATAGCAAAACGGATTTTGATTTAGTTTTAAAGTTGTGTTATCTTGTAATAACATATTGGTTACTCTCACATGAAGATATGTAGGATACCTAGTTATTCTAACATACGTGTAATCTTAAGTAATACTATTATTTGTTACAAAAAGAACTATAATTACCTATTAAAATAAAACAACAAACATAAAAATTTCATATTAAAGTAATAATAACTTACTATTTTGGGATACATTATTAGTAAACGGATAATAAAAGTCACCCCTCATCATGCATATAATTATGACAAAATATATTATTATTACTTCATCAGTCGAACGACCCAGACACAATAGAAATTTCATTGTAATATGGACAGTCGACTGGTGAGGGGTATTACACAAAGTCTGATTGATTCTGATATAGGAAAATCTGTACTTTCTGACGACATATAATGTAGTCTGTTGTAGCTGTCTTCGACCTGAAACACATTTTTTTATTAAAATAATATCATAAATAGGCATGAATAAACTTGACGATTTTGAAGTGATTGATTCAATGTCTATATATCTTAATTATTTATGTTCATACGAAAAATTTAACTATTTACATACGAGTAGATGCTACATTATTCCTTCAAAATTTTTCTGTGCGATGTTTACTCGCGGGTTGACACGCGGGCGCACCTAATCCTAGATACTATTATATAAACGTGAAAGTTTGGATGTATGGGTGTTTGTTACTCAATCACGACTGAACAGATTTGAATGAAGTGCAATTAGGTAGCTAGATTATGTACTGGATATCTTTTGGATTACTTTTCAATGGCGATTTGTCATGTGATTCGACTTGTTACAGGTCCTTGCTGTGCTTACATAGTACGAGTAATACATTCACAACGCTGAAGCGCAATATTTGGCATTGTCATATTTATCAAGGCGAACACTTGCAGGAGTCACTCACTTATACAACATGACTGACACCATCTGGGGTACAGTAATCCAACGGGGTTTACACCAATACAGTTTAAGTGAGATGAATGATTGATTAAACCTTACTTATCTCATGCCTAGATTGTTTTCTGTTCGCGAACTGACCGTCTTATAATTATGTAGAAAGTATCCCTGATTGTAAGCACATACATTACATATCTTAAGTGCGCAGTTGCAGGTCTGATGTCTACTGGTGTGTTAATCTGAAACAGAAAATTGTATTAATTATCTGTTGAAAAAATTATACAAACATTTACAATGTTATAGTAAAACGTTTAGAGCCTGTGATCTAAATGTTGTAGGGATTTTCCTATAAGTGTACGTTCATACAAGACAACAAATAGTCAGGAATATCTTAACCCACACAATTTCAAAAATGCTAATATAAACATTAAATCAGTTAAATTATACTTTAGTAAAATTAAATCTTGATTCATTGTTTTTTTTTCATTTTATTAGCCCACTTGTTATGGTTATGTTATATATTGTAATATATATGCACATTACTATTGTAACAGTTTGTTCAGACACACTTCATAACCTTTTATCTCTACTTTTACTAAAAGTTTTCAGTTTTATTTCATGTTATAAGGAATCTACACATCATAATTTCAGCCGTAGAATGTCCAATTGACTGATAAACATAAGCATCTCCCATATCTTTATTTACAAAAGGATCTGTTGTAAGCCTGTATACAGCGTCGTCCTGCGTCTTAATGGCCATCAGCTCTGAAGCTAAAGAAAAGCTGTATATATTCCATTTAAATTAGAAAGCAATTCTCACTACCATTTAAAGCATTTTTTGCAATAATGCTGATTCAGGTTTTATTTTTAGTTAATTCCTATATTCCTGTTGTCTGGTTCATGTCTCTATTATTCCCATTATATTGTAATCGATGCAGGTGTTTCTATCCGTCCTCCTACGGCGCTTAAGAGTCAAATAGAGAGTTAAAATTCGATGTTCGGACCTTGTGCTTCGGTGGTCTAATCGTCCAAGACGCAGGTTCGAATCCACTCAGAGGATGTGAATGTTTTTCTCTAAAATTGCAATGTTAGGTGTTTTACTTTTATATTATAATAATGTAACTTCCCACTTTCGCTACATGCGTAGTGATTTTGTTTTCTGTGGAGCTGGATCTGACACGTGATTTGAAGTTGACAGTTCTTCTTGGGCGCCTGCTGCAGTATGAAGTGAATCTCTCGGCTTGTCCCCTTGGCCTGGTATAGTACAAGGAATCTGTAATCATATATGAATATTTATTTTATTTTATTTATTTTCAGGACCTATTTTTTATTATTTGGTGTTTAGGTATTACGAGTATGTAGGATTTACGGTATAGATATTATCTTATGATTACATTTATTGTGAGTTGTTACCTACGACTTATGATAACAAAATGATTACTTATGTCGTGTGTCCGATGGTAAGCGTCTACCTGCGACATTCGCAGCGTCACCTAATTAATTTTTAATCGTAGTGTGTACGCTCTAGATAAACTCTACATTAGACTTTTATAATTTAAATAAATATTCGTTATATCTCAGTATGCTTAGAAACACCAGCAAAGAGTTTCGACGATAGTGGAAAAAATAATATAAATGTGTATTGTTATAAAATTGATAGTAATTGTTTACAAGTTGCGGCCTGTGTTCGTATCTTCGAGACATTGGTCCCGGCTACGTATTTCCATTTCCGTGTTCATTAG
This sequence comes from Selenia dentaria, assembly GCA_917880725.1. Taxonomy (NCBI): domain Eukaryota; kingdom Metazoa; phylum Arthropoda; class Insecta; order Lepidoptera; family Geometridae; genus Selenia; species Selenia dentaria. The sequence goes on from OU862887.1 coordinate 3,710,046, forward strand.
AAGGCAGTACTGCCTCGAAACACACACGGATTTGTCGCGCTAACTGCCTTTAAAAAATCGTGTGCAATTCAAGGCACGTGTCCTCCAATCGCGCACGGATTTGCAAGGATTATGCGCCACAAATCCGTGTGTGTTTGAAGGTATTTTTGTGTTCAAGAAATGAATTTGAATGAACACGGAAATGGAAATACGCGCTAAACTAACCTATAACCTAACCTAAGGTAATGCTCTAAATTTTTTCTTTTGGCGTTGTGGTCACAAGAAACCTAACACTCCTCCTCGCTTCGCTCGTCGTCGTACCTATTTGTGACTTTGCCTTAGACTTTGTGGCGCATAATCCTTGCAAATCCGTGCGCGATTGGAGGACACGTGCCTTAAATTGCACGCGATTTTTTAAAGGCAGTTAGCGCGACAAACCCGTGCGTGTTTCGAGGCAGTACTGCCTTCTAATGAACACGGAAATGGAAATACGCGTCCCGGCTTTCCCTTAATACATGTGTTACGAAAAACTTAATGTAAGTATAAATAAAACATTTCAATGATATGTTGTACCGAAACGGACTGTTGCTGTAGAGTATACTACTACTACTATTTTTGTTACTGATGTTATTCAATTAATGTGAACAATTTTGTCGTTATGTACTATACATCTTAAATAAAATAAGTCATGTGATAAAGGTACCTGCGAATTCCGTGAGGGCGCGAGATGGTCAGCAAACGGCATGTTCTGGTTCATACTGCGACACCAAATTGTGACTTTCTTATCGAACGCCAATAAATTCTAAAAATTAAATAACAATTTATAAACTTTTACTATAAATCTATATTTCATAGAAAGTGGCCATTGAAGTCGTCAAAAGAGTGAGTAGTATAATTATGAATTTTTGGCAAACATAGATTTGATTTACTTTCTGTGAATAGATTTCAGTAGTCGTAAATACTGCATTTCTTGCATATATGTTTTTTGAACTCTTACATTATAATTACACACCAAATAACATACCATAGTTTTTTTATATTTAGTTCTAGTAGACATCGGCGAGTAATTTCACAACTTTATGGTATTGAAGTCGGTTCAATTTTTTTGTAAAAGAATCCTTGCTACTTACGGGATCTATTTTCATTCACCGTCAATAAGGATATCATCAAGATAGACGAAGAAACAGTTATTGGAGTGTATCTCAAAAACAGCTTGACCGAATTTGATGAAGTTTTAATGAGACCACCTTAGAAGTATACTCTTTCAAATAAAAAAAATATTTTGTACAATGTGGACCACAAATGGCAAGAAATCGATGAACATACATAAATAAAAAAATACACATAGTCGAACATAGAAACTCCGTCGTTTAAAAAATGACACTGCTCATAACATGTTGCAAGTACGTGCTACGTGATTTATCTACACATTCTGCCAGTGCTGCTACATTTCATTGTCCCATTGTCACAATCAACACTCCAAAGCAAACGGAGCAAGCATGCACGCGCATTGTGAATTTAGATGTCTTAGTTCCATTTTCGCATTACGTGCCTTTGATCGAAACACATTTTCTACTGTTCGTTTCAATGTGTGAATGTGTTTTAGATTAACTGATATGGCGATATATTGATTAAGTTATCTTATTTTCTCTTGATCGCTGTTGTGAAGGAACCAGGTCGCAGAATAACTGGAAAAATTCAAGCACGCTTCAATGTTATCTTATTTGAATTATCTGTAGTTAAAAACTGAAAACATATATCTTCTCGTTACAATTGTCAAATATATATGTATTCTATTATCATGAAGCGGGTTAGTTTCCGCACCACTTTAAAACACAAACACAAGCTGCACAGTATACATTAACAGCGCCTGTAATCTGCCCATATTTACGTTTTGGAAGTATAACCCTCGGCGCGTTTTTTTTAACGTGGTTTCACAGTACTGTATCTAGGTCATTTCAGAAATAGTAGTTGCATGAATTGTTTGCCTGTATTAGATTGTGCTAATACAAAATAAGTTTATTTTATCTTTACTGTGCACAATATGCATTAATAAAATAAAAGAAAATGGACCTAGATAACAATACCGTCCTAATCCACATTATATATATGTACAATAATGAGAGAATTAAATTATGATGAATTACAATAGCTATAAAAATATTGTACGTATGAATGTACACATGAATATTTTTCTCATAAATATAATTATAAAAGATTGCATTGCACAACATTAACCGCAGAAACTGAACACAATAAACACGTGAAGTGTTTAATGAAACAGTATAATTACAACTGTCGGCTTAAAGACGCATCGTAGGCTGCACACTGCACTGCAGGGGGACATGTTTCAGCCTCTCGCCCTACGCAGGTTAAGAATGCATACACCGAAGGTTCAAAAGCCAACAAACAAAACAAGTATGGTATATAAATCGCACAGCTATCAATTAATTGAAGCATCAATTAATTACGTTTTTGAGTTTAGTGTCTGCGTTTGACTGTTATTGATTTAATGAAAATAAAATATAATTATTATTAGGTATACACAACTAATGGTTTCATTGTTATATTATGTTTATAAATGGTATACGAGGGCGGTTTGATAATTGCATGACATTGGAAAGAAGAAACACTCTTTACATATATGTTTTTTTTTATTTTTCTACATAATCTCCTTTCAGCTCTACGCACTTAGTCCAGCGATGTTCCAACCTCTTCAACCCATCAAATAAATATTTTTGGCAAACCCTGAAAAATAGGCCTCAGTTTCGGCTACCACCTCTTCATTTGACGAAAATCTTTGCCCGTCAAGCCATTTCTTCATGTTTGGGAAGAGGAAAAAGTCACACGGGGCTAAATCTGGCGAATACGGAGGAAGTGGCAATAATTCGTATCCTAATTCCACAATGTTTGATGTTGCGATTGCAGGCGAGTGCGCGGTGCATTATCCTGATGAAATAGAATTTTTTTCTTTGCTAGATGCGGTAGTTTCTTGATCAACTTTTTATTGAATCTATCTAACAATGCAGCATAGTAAGCTCCGGTTATTGTCTTGCCTTTATCCAAAAAAATCGATAGAAATAACCCCTTGGCTGTCCCAAAAGACTGTGGCCATCACTTTATCAGCCAAGCAAACAGTTTTTGCCTGCTTTGGAGTACGTTCCCCGGTAGAAGTCCGTTGCTTAGTCTCTGGTGTATAATGATGACCCACGTTTCGCCAACTGTTATGTACCGATGCATAAACTCACTCGGATTGCGATTATACATGGCTATTGGCATTCCTCAAGCTGTTACACGATTTCGTTTCTGGTCGACTGTTAGTCCTGTTGTCCAGATGTGCACACCATCACTTATTTTGCGTATCTTCACTCGAAGGTCTGCCAAAACAATATCATATATTTTATGAACCATGACCTTTGTAGTGACCTCAATCGGTCTTCCTGGGCGCTCCGCGTCATTAGTGTTAGTACGTCCACAACGAAATTTAGTAAACCACGTATGTACCATCCCATAAGATGGCTCAGAATCACCATAATACTTTTTCAATTTGTCTTATTAGCACTCGTAACTCGCTTTTCTCCATTTTCAAAGAATACTTAGAAGATGCCTAACGTTTTTGTTTCTAAAAAGCTTGTTTTCGCTCCAAATTTGAAAAAAGAACGGCATGCGTTTCGTAGTGAGTTTCTAAATATGAGAGATTTTTTTATTACCAATGTTTTTATTCAACTTTAAAGTCATTGAGTTGCCAAACTGCCCTCGTATGTGTATATTATTGTCGTAAATATTATTGATAGAAATTACAGATGCAAATTTGAATATTTTTCTCATAAATATAATTATAAAAGATTGCATTGCACAACATTAACCGCAGAAACTGAACATAATAAACACTTGAAGTGTTTAATGAAACAGTATAATTACAACTGTCGGCTTAAAGACGCATCGTAGGCTGCACACTGCACTGCAGGGGGACATGTTTCAGCCTCTCGCCCTACGCAGGTTAAGAATGCATACACCGAAGGTTCAAAAGCCAACAAACAAAACAAGTATGGTATTTAAATAGCACAGCTATCAATTAATTGAAGCATCAATTAATTGCATTTTAAAGTTTAGTGTCTGCGTTTGGCTGTTAACGATTGAATGAAAATAAAATATTATTATTATCAGGTATGTACCACTAACTAATCGCTCCTTTGTTATATCATTATAGATAGTACATGTGTACATATACATTAGTTGGTTATAATAACTCTGGTATTATTTTATTGATTGTTAATGGATAACCATTTACAATGCGATCTGCGTGCATTAATATTTTGATATTACGCCTTTCTCGCACGCGACCTAGAGCCACATATAATTGTCCATGGCTGAAAACGTCAGATCTAAGATCAACACCCACACGACCTATAGTCTGACCTTGGCTTTTGTGTATTGTCATTGCGTAACAGACTTGAAGTGGAAATTGTCGGCGGCACATTTCAAACGGACTGTTTCGTTCTATTGGCGTTTTAAACAGAATACGGGGAATCAGATAAAGTTCGTGTCCGCCAGCTTTTCGGACAGTAATCAAGCGTGGTGAAGTTGCTACCACGATAACTTTGGTGCCGTTAACTAACCCATCGGCAAAACTTAGATTCCTCATGATCATGCATACACAACCTTCTTTTAATTTAAGATCAAACTCTGGGACTCCAGCGGGTTGAATTTTATTGAGCATGTCTGGTCCCAAAAATAATTGATCTGCATTTTCATCATCATCTACTTTGTCGTACGAATAGAAATGCAAAATTTCTCCCGGAACACGATCCAATATGGTTGAATTGATTTGTCGAACAGCATCATTGCGTGTACATAAAATAGCTCTGTGAGTACACACATCGGGTTCATCTAGTACTAATCCGAACACAAAATCGATGAGTTCATTTACATTTGATGCTAGTTCTATCGACTCCAACTGGATCAAATGTTGAACAGCACTACTGCTCGTTTGTAATGGTACTGCGGGCAGGATGTTGGAACCTAACTTTAGCAAGAACTCTGCGTAGTCGGGATCGTCTCTACAACGCTGTGAAGTCAATAGTGAAAATGTTTTTAATTTTCTCCAAAGCGGAGAAGTTTTGACTGAACTATTCAAAATGTCAGAATTTGTTCTGGCATTTGGAACGACGGGAGGGATTTGCCGAAAATCACCTGCAAATATGATAACTTTCCCACCAAACATTTTATTTGAATTCATCAAATCGCGCAATGATCTGTCCAAAAGGTGTATCAAATTTTTGTGTGCCATTGGCGCCTCATCGTATATTATCACATCAGCATGAAATATTAATTCAGCACGTTGTGTATTATTCGTTACGTTCCAATAACCGCGGTCGTCTACTATATCTAACGGGAATTTGAACATCGAATGTGCTGTAACGCCACCTTTGTGATTTTGAGCTGCGATGGCTGAACTTGCCGTGCACAAAACAACGCCTTTCAAATTACCACGCACGTGTGCGGTAATTACATTCAAAAGTAACGTTTTACCTGTACCTGCAGGACCATCAATAAATATTGCGCATGTATTTGTTTCGCGGTACTGTTTGTCTACGCTAAGTTGCTCGGTATAGTCAAATATAATGCGTTGTTCCGGCGATAATTGCGGCAGCCATTCATCCACGAATGATTTTTGAGTGTCTAACGAGTATTCAACACGTTCCCTGCCTAATTCGGTTGAATTATCTTCAATTTCAGGAAGACCGTGAGCTACAAGCGTGGATCCGTGTTTCTGTAACAGCCTGTTGATTTCTATTAGACACAAATTATATGCTTTTTCCTCTTCGTTTGGCAACCTATGCAAAATATCTTCACTGAGTTGTGTTTTAAACGTTTCCCACAGAGACGCAATGGGGGCACCTACAAGGGCCAACATAACGTAGAATCTACGCAATCTATGTCCTGTGAAAAATTTGCTTGCTTCGTCTAAAGCTAAAACAAACTCATTGAAACTGTCCGCGATTCCAATTTGCTGACAGCTCCGCTGAAAACTCACACAATCTGTCCCTCCAAGTTTCAAAAGGTCTTCGTAACTTCGGCACGCAAAAGAATTTAAGAGTAACCGCAAGTAAAACTGTTCACCTCTGTTAGGTGCAACCCAAAATAATCGCGCCACCATTTCACCTCTTTGTCGACGCGTAACAAATTTCCCATTTTCAGTCTCGTAAATTTGGACGTTCTTAGACGAAGGCCGCTTTGTATGTACTATAAACTTTTCGTAGAAATCTACGTATTTTAAATTGTCGAATTCTTCGCCTTGTGGTCGTTTAAAATAAGTCATTAAATCCGAACCACCTCGAGTGATCGCGTCATCGATGTTATCAGGTCTAAAGAAAACAGTATGTTGATTTTTCAAATGAACCGATAGTTGTTTTACATTGGGTTCACGAGAAGTGACATCAAACTCAAGGATTCTCCAAGCCGCGTCGCTCGATCCGATATATCTTTTGGTCACATACTCTTCTATTTCATTGTGTTCTTCGGCAACAATAGCAACACGTGCCTCATCTGGACCTTTGGTCATGTATTTAAACAGATATTTTATAACGCTGCGCTGCGACGAAATTTCCACATTTATATGTGCATCGTATTTTAACAAAAGAGCCGCATTGTATGGAACAACCCACAAGTCGTTTATTTTGATTTCTCTGCCACGGTACTTCATCACAGCTTCGTTATTGCTGTTACGACGCAAATGAATAAAACCTGATTCATCACAGAAGGTGACATTAGTTTCACGTTTCGGAAAACGTTTGCTACACTTTCGGTTTTCTTTGTCATAACATGGCAAGTTATCCCTTTCAGGACCGCACGGCCCATGAATCATGTGATTGACTACGGCTTCACGTAATTTACCATCGGCTTCTGATGAGTCGGGTATGTCGGCGCGACACACTTTGTCAATATCCAAATTTTCAACAGGACCTCCTCCTTCAACTCTAAAGCATATGTGGGCGTGAGGCAGTCCTCTTTTTTGAAATTCAATCACGTATGTCATATATTCGATTTTACCAAACCATAGCCCAGAACGCAGGTCACGAATTAAAGCAGTCAAACGTAAATTGAAAGCTCGAGCGCAAATCAGGGGATTTGCACGTTGACCAGCAAGTACTGTTTGTTTGATTTCGGGCCAGTTCGGATTGCAAGTGAACGTTATGAAGTAAGAAGGCGGCCCCAATCTATGCACTAATGCCATACAATCTAAGTATTTTACTTTCATGTAGCGTGGACCACCGGTGAAAGTATTAGGCAAATAGATACGCCCTGGCACGACGCCTTCTGCGAAAATTGTTTCGTCGTTAAGCAATTCCTGAAGCGTCGCGCTTCTTATTTCGTTACTTCTGTTTTGAGTTTGCATGTGGGTTAAATATCGCAATCGTTCCTCAGTGATTCTGCAATACACGTCCACTATCCACTCCTCAGACAAACGTCCAAAGATACTAAATCTATCTTCTGAAAGCAAAAGACATCTGACATATTTTGCTTGGGTCAGTTTTTTGCCATTATTGTCAAGTTTCCCGGGGTACCATCCTGGATTACCTTCAGGATATAAAAGCGGAAATTGGAAACATTCATACAAAGGATGCATAATATCGACAGTATGAGGCTTCCGATCACCGATTTTCCAAATGGCTATGGAACGCGGGGTATACTGGTCGCGATCTGTGTTAATTATGGCAGAAACTTCTCTGCCCACGGGTTGGTCGCCTAAAATATTACCGTGAGTGGCGCGAGAAGTCCTTTCAAACTGAATAAAAGCTTCAATGGAAGTTTCCAAGCTTAGTCTTTTGAAACATTCTATATACGGATTTACATTGTGTAAAAAGTTTGTAATAGACCTTATGATGTCCATTTCTAAATTTCGTTCAGCTGCTAAGCTCTCCCGTTCTGAACAATCGTTTATATATAGACCAATGTTATTTGTAGATTTATCGTACGCCAAGTCGAAGACGCGGTGATATACGCGACCTTGAATTTTTAAGAAGGCTATCCCTTGTGGTTGATGGAAACCATGAGAAGTGCCTAACGCTGAAAAGGCAAATAGGTTATTATACGCTCGTGGCCTTTTTTCAAAAGCAGGATGCGTGTAAAAGTCTTCCGTTAAGCGTGTAAATGTTTGAACATTATTGGCGCCAGATCCACAACACCATTGGATTCTCGATTTTTCCTCATCAAAAAGTCGAGTATGACAATGTGGACAAATGTGAATATCAGGAGAATCAAGGTTCGTCTTTTTTAATGAAAACAGCGGCACAGTGTTAAGTTCAACACCACGCTTTTCCGCAATCAAATTTGTTGATCTACGCAAAGGCAGATCTATGTTACGACTGTTTTCATTATATCGCGTAACAGATTGTTGATTTACTTTGGGATGATTTTCATTGTATTTACTAACTGCGGCACGATTTACATCTGGATTTTTTTCACCGTATTTTTTAACCGCGCCACGATGTACATCTGGATTTTTTTCACCGTATTTTTTAACCGCGCCACGATGTACATCTGGATTTTTTTCACTGTATTTTTGAACCGCGGCACGATGTACATCTGGATTTTTTTCACTGTATTTTTGAACCGCGGCACGATGTACATCTGGATGTTTGACAGTATATCTTTTGACTGCGTCCCTATTGATTTGCGGGTTATTTAAATTATATTTTTTAACCGCTTCTAAGTGAGCGTTTTCCTTAGTTGTCTTCCTACCTCGTTTTTGTTTTTTTGGTCTGCCTCTTTTTGTTGAGGATTTTGAACTGTTAAATTTCAAATTTTCTATGACCACAGTTGGTTTTAAAACAGACAGTTTGAAATCTTTTACTTTTTCAATTACGACCACTGGTTTTAATGTATTAAGTTTTTCATCGCTATTTATTTTAGCGGTGTTTGTTTCATTTTTAGTGGTTGTATTATGTGTCATATTAGGAGAGAAAACAGGCTGGGCAGGCCCAGATAGGTTATTTAGGACAGGTACAATTTCGTTGGAAATTAAGAGAGAACTCTTACTGTACTGATTCACAACGGATTGACATGTGTCAGCAGGCAATGGAAACATATTACCATTTGTAATTGACTGTGAATTCTGTTCTAAATTATAATTTAGAACGCGCACTCGGTTTATTGAATATGCTTGTGTGCCTGTTAAATCAATATTATACGACAAAAGAATTGTCGCTAAAGATTTAACATCTTTGCATTCAAATAAACGTGCTACACCGTTAGATGCATTTCTGTTCCATTCATCAACAGCGTGACTATTAAAATAATAGAAACTATGTTTGTACCGCCAGAAACACACTGTGTAGCTATTACCGGTAAACATACAGCTGTCAACATTTTCATCGTACTCGGAAGTAAATACTTTTTTGCCTAAGCTATCAGCAAGTTCTGTAATTTTTGAATCTATGTTAGATTCCCCAACAGGGTAGTAGTTATAATCTAAATAACTGTTAAGCATGCTATCTATCGTAGCTACCTTTCCCCCAACATGAATTTCGGTGGGCAATTCGTCGTAAGTTAAATATTTGGGTGAAATATGTTGCGGAATAAGATGTTCTCTAGATACATACAATTTGTCACCGTCGCGTAAAACAACATCTATATCTTCGGCGGTAAACACGGACCTTTCTTTAATAACAGATAGTATAGCAGCTGTGCATGCTATGGCCGTACACTGTACTCCTGGCCGTTGAAATTTTTGGTCCGATTGGCTTGTATTTCCTGGAACAAACATGATGAAACATGCAAATAATATATAACAACATATATAATTTTGGGGCAAACATTAATCAGCAAGTTATATATTAATCCTAATTAGCTTTATTTTGACGCTGATTATATGGTTCGTTTTGACGTTTTTTATGTTTTCAATTCTAGCAAAATGTTTTTGTTAAACGTCAACATATCACTGAAAAGGCAAAATTACATTACATAATAATTCGCGGTCAGCGTTTTTTTCAGCGCCAATCTATCTAGATAGCATTGCAATTGAAGCACTTTTATAGCGCTTCGGTAATGTAAAAAGGCAGGTATTTTCTTTCAATTATGAAAGCGTCTCACGTTTCGGTCTTTTTATAAGAGTGTCTGATAAGTCAATTTTACTCCCTATGAAAATATAGAAATGTCAAATCAATAAATTATCATGATAACGAGCGCAATGCAGAGCAACATATAACATTGCAATGCAAAATCCTAGGATGCAGTGCATTTGACAATGGCAGGCATGGCACTTAACTTCTGGTCTTACTGGTATCATTATTATTTGCCATAAGAAATATGTCACATGTAAGAGCCAAATCACCAAAACAGAAGTATAAATTCCAAAAAATGACATGCAAGTTAAGATTTACGATATGTTATTAGGAGATAGTACAAGCACCTAATATGTTATTAGAAGATTGTACAAGCACGAGTCTTCTCCGGTGTTAAGTGGTAACCTTTGCCTAAAACAGATACATTTCGTCACAAGTGACAAACTGTACTGCGCCCGTTTATGTGCCTGTAATTTCGCCGGCACCCATACCATTCAAATCAGAAAGAACGATGTTGCGAATATTACTGCTTCGCTAGGTATAGTGGCAGTACTTTCCCGGACGAACTCATTCACATTAAGTTCTACTGCAGTAAAATTATAAAGTATGGATAAAAAAATATTTATATAATTATTCAATGGGACTAAAATAAGATGGCACTTTCAATTTATAAGTATTATATTACTTTGATAGATTAAGAGCGTAAACGCTTTGAAAACACCAGTTCGCGTTTTTGTTGAGTGTTTGAAGGGTAATATAGTAATGATTGATGTTGTATGTGTCAATTATTGTTACCTGATTTAATAGAACATTGAAGTAATCCGTCTTGTTGTGTACCACTGCAATGCCCTTACTTTGAATCAAAGTAGTAGTATGCACTGTGTACGCATATTGTATTAAGGTTTAAAGGCATTGTAACTAATTGAATCATTTCCGAATAGTAATCCGTCTTATTGGGTACCACCGCAATGCCAGTTACTTTGAATCAAAGTAGTACTGTGTACTGTGTACGCATATTGTATTAAGGCTTGATGGCATTGTAATTACATAATTGAATATTTCCGAATAATAATCCGTTTTGTTGGGTACCACTGCTATGCCAGTTACTTTAAATCGAAGTAGTACTGTACACTGTGTACGCATATTGTATTAAGGCTTGATGGCATTGTAATTAATTGAATATTATCGAATAGTAATCCGTCTTGTTGGGTACCACCGCAATGCCAGTTACTTAGAATCGAAGTAGTACTGTGCACTGTGTACGCATATTGTATTAAGGCTTGATGGCATTGTAATTAATTGAATATTACCGAATAGTAATCCGTCTTGTTGGGTACCACTGCTATGCCAGTTACTTTGAATCGAAGTAGTACTGTGCACTGTGTACGCATATTGTATTAAGTCTTGATGGCATTTTAATTAATTGAATATTACCGAATAGTAATCCGTCTTGTTGGGTACCACTGCTATGCCAGTTACTTTAAATCGAAGTAGTACTGTACACTGTGTACGCATATTGTATTAAGGCTTGATGGCATTGTAATTAATTGAATATTATCGAATAGTAATCCGTCTTGTTGGGTACCACCGCAATGCCAGTTACTTAGAATCGAAGTAGTACTGTGCACTGTGTACGCATATTGTATTAAGGCTTGATGGCATTGTAATTAATTGAATATTACCGAATAGTAATCCGTCTTGTTGGGTACCACTGCTATGCCAGTTACTTTGAATCGAAGTAGTACTGTGCACTGTGTACGCATATTGTATTAAGTCTTGATGGCATTTTAATTAATTGAATATTACCGAATAGTAATCCGTCTTGTTGGGTACCACTGCTATGCCAGTTACTTTGAATTGTAGTAGTAATGTGCACTGTGTACGCATATTGTATTAAGGCTTGAAGGCATTGTAATTAATTGAATATTACCGAATAGTAATCCGTCTTGTTGGGTACTACCGCAATGCCAGCTACTTTGAATCGAAGTAGTAGTGTACACTGTGTACGCATATTGTATTAAGGCTTGAAGGCATTGTAATTAATTGAATATTACCGAATAGTAATCCGTCTTGTTGGGTACCACCGCAATTCCAGCTACTTTGAATCGAAGTAGTAGTGTACACTGTGTACGCATATTGTATTAAGGCTTGAAGGCATTGTAATTAATTGAATATTATCGAATAGTAATCCGTCTTGTTGGGTACCACTGCAATGCCAGCTACTTTGAATCGAAGTAGTACTGTGCACTGTGTACGCATATTGTATTAAGGCTTGAAGGCATTGTAATTAATTGAATATTTCCGAATAGTAATCCGTCTTGTTGGGTACCACTGTTATGCCAGTTACTTTGAATTGTAGTAGTAGTGTGGACTGTGTTAAGCAATATAGTATTAAAGTTTGAAGGCATTGTAACTAATAGTATCATTTCCGAATTGTAACCCGTCTTGTCGGGTACCACCGCAATGCCAGTTACTTTGAATCGAAGTAGTAGTGTACACTGTGTACGCATATTGTATTAAGGCTTGAAGGCATTGTAATTAATTGAATATTATCGAATAGTAATCCGTCTTGTTGGGTACCACCGCAATGCCAGCTACTTTGAATCGAAGTAGTACTGTGCACTGTGTACGCATATTGTATTAAGGCTTGAAGGCATTGTAATTAATTGAATATTATCGAATAGTAATCCGTCTTGTTGGGTACCACCGCAATGCCAGCTACTTTGAATCGAAGTAGTAGTGTACACTGTGTACGCATATTATATTAAGGCTTGAAGGCATTGTAATTAATTGAATATTACCGAATAGTAATCCGTCTTGTTGGGTACCACCGCAATGCCAGCTACTTTGAATCGAAGTAGTAGTGTACACTGTGTACGCATATTATATTAAGGCTTGAAGGCATTGTAATTAATTGAATATTACCGAATAGTAATCCGTCTTGTTGGGTACTACCGCAATGCCAGCTACTTTGAATCGAAGTAGTAGTGTACACTGTGTACGCATATTGTATTAAGGCTTGAAGGCATTGTAATTAATTGAATATTATCGAATAGTAATCCGTCTTGTTGGGTACCACTGCAATGCCAGCTACTTTGAATCGAAGTAGTACTGTGCACTGTGTACGCATATTGTATTAAGTCTTGATGGCATTGTAATTAATTGAATATTACCGAATAGTAATCCGTCTTGTTGGGTACCACTGCTATGCCAGTTACTTTGAATTGTAGTAGTAATGTGCACTGTGTACGCATATTGTATTAAGGCTTGAAGGCATTGTAATTAATTGAATATTATCGAATAGTAATCCGTCTTGTTGGGTACCACTGCAATGCCAGCTACTTTGAATCGAAGTAGTACTGTGCACTGTGTACGCATATTGTATTAAGGCTTGAAGGCATTGTAATTAATTGAATATTACCGACTAGTAATCCGTCTTGTTGGGTACCACCGCAATGCCAGCTACTTTGAATCGAAGTAGTAGTGTACACTGTGTACGCATATTGTATTAAGGCTTGAAGGCATTGTAATTAATTGAATATTATCGAATAGTAATCCGTCTTGTTGGGTACCACTGCTATGCCAGTTACTTTGAATTGTAGTAGTAGTGTGCACTGTGTTAAGCAATATTGTATTAAGGCTTGAAGGCATTGTAATTAATTGAATATTATCGAATAGTAATCCGTCTTGTTGGGTACCACCGCAATGCCAGCTACTTTGAATTGTAGTAGTAGTGTACACTGTGTTAAGCAATACTGTATTAAAGTTTGAAGGCATTGTAACTAATAGTATCATTTCCGAATTGTAACCCGTCTTGTTGGGTACCACCGCAATGCCACTTACTTTGAATCGAAGTAGTAGTGTACACTGTATACGCATATTGTATTAAGGCTTGAAGGCATTGTAATTAATTGAATATTTCCGAATAGTAACCCGTCTTGTTGGGTACCACCGTAACACCAGTTACTTTGAATTGTAGTAGTAGTGTGCACTGTGTACGCATATTGTATTAAGGTTTGAAGGCATTGTAATTAATTGAATATTTCCGAATAGTAACCCGTCTTGTCGGGTACCACCGCAATGCCACTTACTTTGAATCGAAGTAGTAGTGTACACTGTATACGCATATTGTATTAAGGCTTGAAGGCATTGTAATTAATTGAATATTTCCGAATAGTAACCCGTCTTGTTGGGTACCACCGTAACACCAGTTACTTTGAATTGTAGTAGTAGTGTGCACTGTGTACGCATATTGTATTAAGGCTTGAAGGCATTGTAATTAATTGAATATTTCCGAATAGTAACCCGTCTTGTTGGGTACCACCGTAACACCAGTTACTTTGAATCGAAGTAGTAGTGTGCACTGTGTACGCATATTGTATTAAGGTTTGAAGGCATTGTAATTAATTGAATATTTCCGAATAGTAACCCGTCTTGTTGGGTACCACCGTAACACCAGTTACTTTGAATTGTAGTAGTAGTGTGCACTGTGTACGCATATTGTATTAAGGTTTGAAGGCATTGTAATTAATTGAATATTTCCGAATAGTAACCCGTCTTATTGGGTACCACTGCAATGCTTGTTACTTTGAATCGAAGTAGTACTGTGCACTGTGTACGCATGTTGTACTTAGATTTGAAGGCATTGTAATTAATTGAATCATTTTATAATTGTAACTCATCTTGATGGGTACCACTATATATATTATACTTTTATTACATACTTGCTTTATAATATATTACCTACATATGTTAATTCACTCAAAAACAATATATAATCGAGTGGAAAATACGTATATTAGTTTTTTAAATATGTATAGTGAAATACCGAAATTACCGGTATCCCGATTTCATAAATATTGATACATGAAAAATATCGATTATGGCTATAAGTCCAATACCGCCATGCCCTAGTGCCACCCGAGTCTAATATGTAGTAGATAGATACTACCTACTTACTACATACATAGTGTCTATCTACTACTTACTTGGCTTGGCTGGCACCAAGTAGTACATAGGTATAGTAACTCCTACTGGACATTCCGACTGTTATTTTGGTATATTTATTCCTACTTACTACCTTACAAGTATCTACCTACTCAGGTACTACATAGATAAGATAACATCTATCTACTACCTATTAGACTTGACTGGTACCGTACTTCAAATAGATGAGTTGGTAGCGCTTATAATATTTATTTTTCGCTTTTGATAGCCTATTTTAGTGGTAATTTTGAAGGCATGTTTTTATAATAGGTGCATGTTTTTATAATAATTTATTTTTAATGTTTAGTGCATTACACAGAATTATGTACCATGTGGCGGGTTTAGACTATTATTTAAATTATTTACTTGATAGTTAAATGAACTGCAGTTTATATAGCAGCCACGTTATGACGAAGTTTAAAACGCCTGTTTTAAACTTCGTCATGACGTGGCTACACACATCACATTTACACATTTGGCTACATATCAAAATTAAATGCATGTACGTAAAAAACATGTCTGTCCTTTTCATTGTTGAGGAGTTAACTCGCCGAAAGTCAACCCTGGGTGCATCAGCCATGTCATGATAGAATTAAGAGCAGGCTATTATGGTTAAAACCATTTACAAAATTTTGTGGCTGTACTATTCACTGTAGAGGAATTCCTTCACCGGAAGTCAACCTTGAATGCAGCAGCCATGTCATAATGGAGTTTAGAACAGACTAAACTAAAGTTTAATCCAATTACTGAATCATTTATTTGCCAAAATACAAGCATTAAGTATAACATTTTTAATTCTTGTACAAATGTGCTGCATCTGCATTCAGTCTGCAAGCAGACATGCAAATGTTTTGTCTGAAGTCTCAATAATTATAACTACTAGTTTAACATTAAGCATTAAGTAATAACAATAACATTTAATGTTAACACTAAAAAATCAATTTTCTAATAGCCACTTAATAAGCCTCTTTCTAAAGATTTGTCCAATTAACTGTTTCAAATCATCAACTATCACTACAATTGCACTATCTACCTCCTGATTCCTTGACTTTCTACTTCCTGACTTGATGATAATGAGACCACCTCGGGAGTATACTCTTTCTAACTAAATAAGATTTTTTTAAATCAATCCATAATTGGTGCAAATATCGATTAACATACCCATCAAAAATATACATCTACATATCCTCCTCCTTTTTAAAAGTCGGTAAAAAATAGAAGGTCATAAGTCTAAACCTTAAGCTATTTCTTATTAAGTTTGCTCATGGACCTCTGGAATTTACTACATAACAAATTCAGATAATAAAATTTTCTTGTACCATGCTTTGTAAATTTTTTTTTTTACAGTTAGCAGTTTTAGTTTTGAACTTTTTATTGAAATTGTTATGGAGTTATTACTGTTACCACTTTTTGCCCTTTTATTTCTTTGGTATTACGGTTTTCAGTACATGCTAGAATCAAAAAGCTAAAATATGAATAAAATATCATAAAAATAAGTAGTTTTTATTTTTTGTTTCTATTAATTTACTTACCAGTAGACACGCAGCAAAAATAAGTCTCAAGACGAGGTTTTTTGTTCATTTTGTAAACAGGTTTTGTTTTGTTATCTTCTTTTTCTGAAAAGTAGGCGATTTATTGTATATTTAATTAATGATTTTAGTATAGTACATGCACAGTTAGTATGCATTTATATTATACATATATACATGTATACATTTTAAGATGTATCTTGTAATGAGAAACACATTTCAGTTCAGAAAGCCGCCTTCTTAATTGACAATTGCTAATAGATTTCAATTTAATTGTACCTGTTTTATTTTCATAAGTAATTTATTAATACAGTATTTTATTCTTGCATCCAGAGTCAAAAGCTAATAAAAAATAAATTTATGACAATAAATGAAATACCACACAAATGTGGTTTATTTCTTGTATATGTACTTATTTTTATCATCAATATAGTTACCAGACTTGGTGTACCTAATTTCCTCATTTGTACCTATGTATGTACCTACCTACTATCTATAGAATCCTACCCCTAAATATACACTAATATTACCTACAAAGAGGACAGATTTGTATCATTATATGATTGTAACAAATTAACCCTAAAACTACTGGACCAATTTCAAAAATTCTTTCACGATGGAATGCTACCTTATCCCTGAATAACAGTCTGTTTTGATTCATCATCATCATCCATTACAATGCTGTGCGCATGTAGTTACCTATATTTTTTTATGGGATAAGTTGCCAACGAGCATGCGGCTCACCTGATGATAAGTGATGCCGTCGCCCATGGACATCCACAATACCAGTGGTCTCGAGGATTGTTGCCGACCTTTGAGGAAGGATGATAGGAAGGAAAACATAGAAGGGTCAAAGGTTGGAGGGGGAAAAGCAAGGAGAGAGGGATGAGGATGGAAAGGGAGAATGGGGAGGAGTGCAATCGGGCCTCCTGAGCCTCCCACAAACCAAAGAAATGCAATAGCAAGCTATGTTACTTCACGTCGGTGTTATATGGGAGTGTGGCACTACCACTGAAAAATACATGTGATTTTATAGATAGTAGGTAGGTAGGTACAGAGGTACAAATGAGGAAATTTAATACAATGGTAGGAAATGAAGCCCTTAAATTATTACTAAAAATAGTAAAATAAAGTATATACTTGGCTATAAAAATTAATGAGCATATTATGCACAGATTTGGTACCTATATCATCACCAATGACATTAATTTCTGTACACATATCGGTAGGTGAGAAGGTTAATTTTATGAAATAGGGCAATTTGACGATAAAGAAAATATGGTTTTATGTTTATTTATTTTTGGAACATGGGTAATATATATGATCTGAGCCTATTCTTTGATAAACCTGCCCTGAAACTATGTATTAGTGAAAACACTATAATATCTTTAATAGTTCATTGTGAACCAAGGTCCTGTGGAAATAATATATCATATTGAACCAAATAAATGAGCATGACAAGTCGTAGTATTATTATTGCATAATATTCTCTGACCTAGCCGATATGATACCAGAGGGATTTTGGTTCGTGTCAAAAACTGAATAGCTAATTATTTCACACTTGCATATAATTCGGTAAATGTCGTATAAAGTAAAACAACTTGCTTTTTATAAATGTAAATATAAAAAAATACATGATTAATATTGAATCTTTACAACTTTTAATAACCAATAAAAAACAAAATCACTCTTGAGCATACATAATGGATATGGAGATGTACATCAGTATCTAGTTTTGAAATCCAATATTAAATGTCAATAATTAAATAGTTTCGATTTGATACAGTGATAAACACTTTATTACCCACTCCTAGCGAGGAAGACACTCAATTGTTAATCTCGTATTTGGGCTGCAAATTTAGAGTAAATACCATACAAAATTTACTCAGATCTGTATTCAAGCGTAAATTCACAACTTAATGTTTTTCTGAAATACTGGCCTTAGTATCTGGATTTTACAAGTTCCTCAAATTAAATCACTTCACTTAACATCTTAACAGCATTGACACTGATAAATAGATTGACACATTCATTATGTTAGTAATATTCAGATACTTAATCTACATATATAAAAATAACCCCCTATATTTCCTGGTCACACTATAACTTGAGAACAGGTGGAACATAGGAGGCAATAATGTAGGTACATTGTACAAACATTATAATGCACAGCCAATAATGTACCACCAATAATTCAAGTATGTGTATTTAAAATACAGGGTTGGCTTTTCCTGGCCACATTTTATTGCCTGTACAAAATCTGTCAGAGTTGATAATGAACACCCAATATTGTACAGCCAATAATTGGTGTACATACTTCCAATTATTAGATTCGAAATATCAGACCATCACAATAATGCATAGCCAGTATTACACAACCAATAATACGATGCCAACTTTTGAAGTTGGAGATTCACTCTCCAACTCAAAAAAAACTAAAGTCACAGTAGATGTGACGACCAGTGAAGTGAATGTTAGGTTTGATGGTGACCACACAACTCCAGAATTATGATGAATAACACTTGAACAGCATACTGAAAATTGTTAATATTGCAAAATATACCTACAGTGGACAATGGAACATGCAAAGCAAGCTTTGTCTGTGCTATGTCAATTTTGTTTGTGTTGTTTACACATTTACACACGGATTATTGGCTGTACAATATCACCCTGTACAAAAGTGTCCAACCCATATTTCACAGCCTGATATTTCATGTACCTACATGGAATGGATTCCTTTTACTGACTGCATATTATTACCTGAGCAATATCAATCAGCCCATTTTGATAAAACTGAGCCAAATAATGCACAGCCTGTAGTGTCAACAATTTGAAGCCATTCCACGGAATATTAGATTCGTTTTATTGCCTGTACATTATTTGGTCGCGAATTATTGGCTCTACATTATAGGGACTTATTTTTTGATGTGTTAATTATTGTGAGGAGTAGGTTGTTATGAAAGAAAACCTAAGGAAAATGCGAGATTATAGCGAGGCCGAGCCTATTAAGCGAACAAAGTCGCGGGCAGTCGCTAGTAATGTAATAAAATCTTAAAGGACTTACCTAGCGAAGAGGAGAAAGTAGTTTTTTTCTTTTTTTCTAGTCTGTTTCTAGTCTGTTCTGTTTCTTTTCTAGTTTTCTTTTATGCGTGGCATGCCGCATGTGCGAGTTCACCAGTGTCCTGTATGTCCAGTGTCCCGTAGATAAAACAGAAAATAAACGAGAGAATGATCGGTTGATCGATGGCTTCAGTAGCAGTCCTTGGTGGCTTCAATAATAGTCTTCATTAAAGTTTGCATCCAGGTAAATTCAATCTGAAAATAGGACAACATAAAACAGGTACACAGGACGGCACAAAAGATTAGGAACTGTCTTAGGAATAGAGCTTGGCTAGCACAAATAAACTTACTAATTAAATAGATATACGGAGAGAAGCATGTAACATGTAACTAAAGTTAGTAGGGCGCGGAATTTCAAACATAGGTACTTATATGGAAAAATTCACAAAGTTCGCAGTGAAGAGAACCAAGAGAAGACTCAAGAAAGACGCTATGTATTTGGATTTGGAATGGAATGAATGGACGCCGAGTATGATATGTCATGAAAAATGGCGGGAATTGGCTCAATTGGCGGGCAGTGCCAGTATGACCAGTTTTAACCATTCGTCTAAATTTTTTTTCAAATGGCCATGACGCGGCTTGTATATTGTGCCAATTTCAGTGTAAATCTTCTTTGCAGTAATTTTATCTTCCTTATAATTCAGTTCTTCTTCAGTACTTTTACTTAAAGTTTTAATTACTAATATGTCTTATTTGTGTTCTATTTTAGTTTTACCTTCGATGATAATTTACAAAAAAAAACAACTTTTGTCGATGTGACCCCATTATAAAATGGCAGTTATTTACGAGTATTTCATAACAATAATAACTTCTATAAATACCAGCTAGTAACGATGTAAATCTATAATCGGTTTCGTATGGTTCGTAATTCCCGACACCTAATTTGTAATTTTTTTTATATGAAGTATAAAACTGCAAATATATAAATATCTCAAAATCATGTATGTACTCACTTAGTCATTTATATATATAATGAATGGCTAGTTTTATATATACAGCTATACTTATTAGTCGTGACAAGTAATAGACTTAGTTTCTTGAGTCAATTATTAATTTTCCTTTTTTAAACTCTACAATTCTTTTAAATTCAATACATCACATACATTGCTAAACACTACGAGTAGCTAATGACGTGATAACGTCTTATAAATCGATGTACGCTGGCTGAGACACACGAAAAAGTATGACTCATTGTCATGTTCCGCCTGAGCCGAGCGTGCAAGCGAAAGTGCAAAACAAGCAATAGAGAGGCATGAGCAGCCTAAGCGTTTGGCCTGTCAAGCAACCCCAACAGTACGAGCCAGAAACTTACAATTTAATGGCAAATTTTTCGAAAATAACTGAGAATAAAGATGAGCTGCAAGAGTTAAAACATGTTGATTTGTACCTTAAACATTGAGTTATAAATAATTTCAGTTCATATAGCTATTTAGAGTTTGCAACCTATGATTGACTTGACTGTGTTAGTGAAAATTTTAAGGTAATTATAGATGCCTAAAATATGCATGCAGGTGTTTTAAACGTAACATACGAATAATAAATAATGTATTGGGTACTGTTGCCAGTGCAATAAAAGCAGTTTTGAAATTATTATTGTTCAAATTATATATTTATACTCGAGGTGCGTTCGTTTAGCTAATGAGGGCATTGGTGGCGTTGTCATTGGTGGCTCTTTTGTTAAAGCGCTCGTAAAGCTCCAAAACGATATGTTTGCCACTTTTTCCCATACCCTATTCGAACGCTCAACTGAGCATAAGACCTAAAATCGCATGATTATGCTGTCAAATAACGATCACAAACAACCATGCTCCGGACGTGGGTCACAATTTCACTTTTTGGTGGTAAAATACCTCATTTTTAGTTTCCGAACGCTGAACAAAAGGAGGTATAAACGACATTTTCACCCACAAATTCCCAATGCGAACGCCCCTTGTGAGTGTTTTCTAATGCACTTTAGAAACCTTTATTCAATAAACTGAATGTATTGTCGCTACCAGGCAAGTTTATATTTCCAGTATGTGCGTTTTTCAAAGAGCATTGGGCGAGACGAAATGAGACAAGCGTGTACAGCTGCCATAATGTAAATGATTCGCATAAAATAAATTTAAATATCCGTTATCGTTTCACACCTACATTTGGCTACGATGAATGAAGTAGTAAATCTTTATTACTACCATTTTGTTAACTGTTCTCCTGATTTTTTTATAGTAACTTAGAGTACACTTTTTATTACGACAATGGATTCTAGTCTTTTAGCCCAACATAGTTGAAAATGAGACACTTCTGGGGCGCGTTCAGAGCCTCGGTGAGAGTGCACTCGGAGTGCAACTTTTCGCACTAACGCCGCCGTTCCGAACCTCAGGCTTCGTCAAACAGAACGCGTTCTTAGCGCGCGTCAGAGCGCTAACCTGATGGCGCGCTATGACGCCGAGTTGTGTTGTACTCCTATGGTAATAGCGTAGCGTTATATTCTCTTTGATGGTAATATGTACCGTCAAGCAGAGCGCCAGCGCTAGCAGTACGAGACGCTCTGTCGTGGCGTTAGGACGCTTTTTTTACAAATTTATTTTAGCGCCCGAGTGGATCTGAAAAAAATGATTGAATTAGTAAGAAAATCCCATGTTTGTACAATATAAAGGATAATTGTTATAAAAATATAACACAACCGATGATATTCTCTTAAATCCTCTCTCTTTTTATTGATGTCGTACACCCATACTCTTTTTTTCTGATCTGAAAATCTGAATCAATCGACATCTTAATAACGAACAAACTTTTCACATCTTGCTATCGATAGACACTGTGCTTTGGTAAATGGTACGTTGCGTAAGGTGCGTTCAGTCAAGTGTGACATGAAACGAGCGCGACGATAAAACGCGTCGCTTTAATGCTATTGCGCAGCGCTACTTACCTACGCGTCCTGTTTGACAAGGCCTTCAAGGTAAAGCACTCTGTTGTTCTAACTCGAGCGTTCCGAACCTCGAGCCGTCGCTACTTTTTAACCATCAAATCGATCGGTAAACGGTTACAACCCGTATCTGAAATAACTTTAATTAGATTACAACAAACTTCTTGTTCCTCTCTCTTCTCAAAGAAAATTAGGTAAGGATCAATTGATCTGTCAATGTCGAATTTGTCAAAATCTGTTTAAGGTTAGGAAACAACCGTGCTGTTCTTTACCTCGGAGCGAGTTAGAAAACAACTAAACAACCACACTCTGAGGTTCTGAACGCCCCCCAGTACTTGCTATTGCTACTGACACTTGAAACTTATGGATAAAATATAATCTTATTTATCTATGGTTATGAATTTCTTGATTGTGTTCTTGTAGTGCGTTCAAATAGACCCCTTGTCAGCGTTCGAATTGGGAATCTATGAGTGAATGGCGTTCATGTCTCTTTTTGTTCAGCGTTCGGAAAGTTAAAAAAGAGGCATTTGTGTCACCAAAAAGTGCAATTTTTGACCCACGTCCGGAGCATGGTTGTTTGTGATCGTTATTTGACAGCTATGTATTTGACAGCATAATCATGCGATTTTAAGTCTTATGCTCAGTTGAGCGTTCGAATAGGGAATGGTTAAAAGTGGCAAAAGTGGCAAAAATAACGTTTTTGAGCATTCCGAACGCCTTAACAAGAGACATCAATGAAAACGCTACCAATGCCCTCACAAGCTAAACGAACGCAACTTTAGTCTGATTCAAGGAATATTTTACTCTCTACCGAGATTAAATTAATGGACCATGTTTTTAACCCTATGAGGTTAGTCAGCGAATCTTTGTAAAAGTCTACATTCTAGTTCGAGTTCTGCAGCTTCCGCATTTCCACAGAAGGCGCACTCTAAACTATTTTCACTGTGTGTAAATGTGCCGGAGTTAATAAGCATCGACCAAATCTCATTCTGTTTATACCTAGCTGTTCCAAATTTTTTTCACATAAACTTATCTTTGTTTTTATTGTACCACGATTTGACTGGCAATTCTTTTTGTATGCTACAATACCACTGTATCTTTTCTTTACATTCTTGCCAATATAAATTCTATATTAATTTTATTGTCCTTTGTAGTGAGCATAATCATCAGACAAAGGTCAGTTTCGTTTCCTTCTTTAACATGATGACCCCTTTAAATGAATTTTTTTTAGTGCTGAATGTTAATAATGTTCTAATATTATGAACTAAATGATTATTGTTATGTTACATGTGGGTTTTGTAAATTACCTAAGCAATACACTGAGACTATCTGACAGAATCATAAAATGATCAGAAGACAAGTATAAAGGAATTAGTAGCACATCATGTTCATTAATTATAAACTTATTATGTAAATAAACCCGCAACCATTGAGAAAACGACTTTATAAAAACATATTCATCGCTACACAATTGTTGAATTCAATCATTCTCATTTTCTGACAAATATGTAGTTTATAGCATTGGAACAGTTATTAGGATAAGTTAGGCAATTGAATTGTATTGATGCAAAAGTATGGTTTGTCTATATCCATGCAGGAGTCACATAAGTAAAACCACAAACAACAGTTAACAACAACCTTATTATATTTCTGATATACCCTTGACTAATCTTATATTATTATTTTAGCCCAAATTTGATAATTGAAAGGCGTTGCCGCATATGAAGCAGCTTTTCATGTACTGTGTGATACTGCCATTGCCAAATAAAATGAGAAAGAAAAAGAGCTGATGAAGAAGTGAAATTAGAATTCAATATAGTAAAATTAGAAATAGGAAAGTTATAGAAACATACCAATGTAAATTAATTGCAATATAAAATAATCTAGTCAGATATTTAATTCATTTTACTTTTGTATTTTTATGTACTACAATAGTTGTATTAAATAAAGACAATATGTTTAGTTTATATGTTTATTCAAGTCCATTTTAATCTGTAAAGTGCATAACATTTAAATTATCTTTATAAGGATTAAAATAATTAATAATATATGTATATATATATATATATATATATATATATATATATATTCAACGCCTCAACTGCAAATTTTCTTCTTCACTGAGGATGGAACCACAAAATGTAAATACAACTACAGTGAATAGATAAGATCGCACGATTTTGGCACTACTCATCGAATTTCGCCAATTATGATTTGACATAAAATGTCACCGTACCTAATATATCGCCTACTGATTCAACCA
Source organism: Selenia dentaria (assembly GCA_917880725.1). Classification (NCBI taxonomy): domain Eukaryota; kingdom Metazoa; phylum Arthropoda; class Insecta; order Lepidoptera; family Geometridae; genus Selenia; species Selenia dentaria. Next base: position 3,734,898 of record OU862887.1, read on the forward strand.
ATATTGAAATGCATTTTTTGCTATTTTCATAGAGGCTTACCATTCCTAACCGATAGTCCTTACTGCCGATAGATTAATACCAGGAAATAGGTTCAGCTATCCTTTGATATTTTTTAGAAACGCAGTAGACTATATCTATAATTATTTATTATAAGAATATAATTTTTATTTTCAATAACACAAATCATGGATACATAAATGATTGAAATGGCCATTCTCAATAGGCCAGCCTTAGCATAAAGTTGATATAATATTAGAAATCCGGGTTTTTTGATAGATGGAGGTTTATTACTCAATCATGGGTAAACGGCTCAACGGATTTGGATGATATTGGTTATGTAGTACCTATATGATGAAGTGTTGGAATATCACATAGGATACTATTTACCATGAATGAATGTTTGTTCCCACGTCTCTGTAATTACTAAACCGATCTTGATGATTTTGAATTTTGAGAATAGATAGGTTCTAGTCCTAGTAATATAAACGCGAAATTTTGTGAGTATGGATGTATGGACGGTTTGTTACTCTTTTACACTCGTAAAGGCGAGGACAATTTTGATGAAATTTGGTATGGAGGTAGATGTGGCGCTGGATTAACACATAGGATACTTTTCATCATCTTCCATCACCACGCGGGTGTAACCGCGGGCGCAGCTAGCTCAGTATGAAATTTGGTATGGAGGTAGATGTGGCGCTGGATTAACACATAGGATACTTTTCATCATCATCATCGTCCATCACCACGCGGGTGTAACCGCGGGCGCAGCTAGCTCAGTATGAAGTTTGGTATGGAGGTAGATGTGGCGCTGGTTTAACACATAGGATACTTTTCATCATCTTCCATCACCACGCGGGTGTAACCGCGGGCGCAGCTAGCTCAGTATGAAATTTGGTATGGAAGTAGATGTGGCGCTGGATTAACACATAGGATACTTTTCATCATCATCATCTTCCATCACCACGTGGGTGTAACCGCGGGCGCAGCTAGCTCAGTATGAAATTTGGTATGGAGGTATATGTGGCGCTGGATTAACACATAGGATACGTTTCATCATCATCATCGTCCATCACCACGCGGGTGTAACCGCGGGCGCAGTTAGCTCAGTATGAAATTTGGTATGGAGGTAGATGTGGCGCTGGATTAACACATAGGATACTTTTCATGATTATCCATCACCATGCGATTGTAACCGCGGGACGCATCTAGTCTAGTATAATATAAAGGTACTTACCTAAATCTTATAAACCGGCCAAACTCGCGCACGATGTACCCAGGGCCTGCGTCTATCAAATTTATAAATATACCTACTCGTTTTGCAAGCATAGGTATTCTCAAATTGGTCGTATTTTTTTGTGTGTCCCAGTACTTTCGTACAAGTATGATTATTATTATTTACAATCTTAAACAGATTTGATAAGTAATTCTTTTTTACTTACAATTTTTTTAAGGTGTATGTGCTCGTAAGAACGATTTATTTAAAATAAACCTGCCGCTTAAACAGCTTGATGAATTATATAAAATTACATATCATTAGATTCGCCTTAGACACGCAAGTGCCATAACATTTACAATACCTATCTCAATAAATAAAATAGGTAATTTTGCTATATTATATTTACATAATGCAAAACAAATAATAACTAAATAGGTACCTACTATCGAATGGTGCAACAAATAAAAGATCTCCAAGATCGGTCTTCAATCTCGCCCTGTTAATTGCTACTGTTAAGCTCGACGCCACAAAGAGTTGTAGAATCAAATATTAATAAAATAATATTGTCGTTGAAAGTACTGTATATTTATCCAAAAGTGATGCTAAGTACGGTTCGAAAGTAAGACTTTGGCTTAGCTAGAGTACAGTAACGACTATTTATTTGGGAATTAATATTTTTTGAACTAAATGTGGTAGACAGTAGTTTAGTAGTACCTATATATTATATCCGTATCTATATAGGTACAACAGTCTATAACAATAGATAAATAGATAATTAGAAAATTCTTTATTGCACAAAACTAAAAGTACATAGGCGAGCTAATGCGAATTGGCATTTTCTTCCAGCTAACCTTTGTGTTATATGGAAGTGTGTTTGGTAGTGCTTTATTTAAAACTTGAGAGTTTCTATAGAACAGATGTTTAAGGTAAAATATTAATAAATAATATACTATAATTTTACATATACATATATACACATATAAATAGCATACATATATTTAAACCTTAAAATAGCTCAATAATGTTTATTATCTTGCATGGAAAGGTAATGTTGATATACTTTGGATTTGAAGGTAGGAGTATGTGGGATGAGCAGAATTGTTTATTCTCGGGCCATGATTTTTGTTATGTATTAATCTGTTTGTCCATGTCCCCGCGACACGGGGGATTTTAGTACAGGGGTATGTGTGTGTAAACGATATAAACGTTATTCCGAATTTCATCTAGATCCGTTGAAACGTTAAAACGTAAGGAATTAACAAATGTACCTACACATCAATTCACATTCTTATTCACGTTTTTAACATAAGTGTGCCCTTTATAATCTCTGCAGATAGTGTATTAACGTTTTTTATAAATACTTTACAATTGCAACAATACCTCGATTAATATACTTATATCTATCAAGATTATTATACGAACGAACTTATGTAAGTATTGCTATTTGATAATGGAAACTACCTATCTCTCTACGGGTTTTGTAACCGCATGTTCTGACAATCCCTGTCAAACTCCATGACTGCTAGGTCACCCATCCAAGCATCAAATGTTGATTTTAATTGGTGTATGGTGTGTTGCAAGATTTGGTTTAGCTTCTTGGAAGACGCTGCCTTTTTAAGTCACTGCGTGTTGTTGGACAAGTTCATAATAACAAACCCGACGTCGTCGAAGGAAATCAAATGTTTATTTGTAGCATGTCATATCAGTAGTACTCGTACTAATAGTAGTGTTCATGATGATTCACATTATCTATGTTAACATGGGCATTGAAGATCATTGACATTTAGAAATAAAGTTAGCGAAAGCTTGGCCTTCGACCTCACCATGAAAGGCTTCTATTTCCTCGTGGGCTCAAAACTCGACCGCGCTTCGCTTAGAAGCACGCTCGGCCTTCGGCATCATTTCACTTAGGAGCACACTCGGCCTTCGGCCTCGTTTCGCTTAGAAGCACACTCGGCCTTCGGCCTCGCTTTGCTTAGAAGCATGGTCAGCCTTAGGCTTCGCTTCACTTAGAAGTAAGCTCGGCCTTCGGCCTCGCTTTGCTTAGAAAGACGCTCGGCCTTCGGCCTCACTTCACTTAGGAGCACACTCAGCCTTCAGCCTCGTTTCGCTTAGAAGCACGCTCGGCCTTCGGCCTCGCTTTGGTTAGAAGCTTGCTCTGCCTTCGGCTTCGCTTCGCATAGAAGTACGCTCGGCCTTCGGCCTCGCTTTGCTTAGAAGGACGCTCGGCCTTTGGCCTCGCTTCACTTAGAAGCACACTCGGCCTTCGGCCTCGTCAATATAGCTCGGCCTGCGGCCTCGCCGTTTTGACAAATGCTATCATCAAAACATGGGTTTCATATTTCTAATTGGGGACTCTAAAAACCCTTAGATATCGATTTTCAGTCGGATCGGACCATTTTTCCAGGAAGCCGCCATCTTGAATCCGCCATCTTGGATTTTTGACATTTCCGCCAAATTGCATTTCCGGTCCCTTAAAACATTAGTTCAAACCCTCTGTACCTATCTTTAACAGTTGAGGCGCTATAAGCATTTACATTTTGTATGGGCGCGATCGTCTTTTGTTCGGGAGGTGTGTGTTTTTTTTTAATTTTTGGCAGTTGCCCAGGGTGCTTGTCAATATTAGTTTTGGCACTAACTACCTATCTCTTTTAGTTTCCGAGACCCGTCAAGCTGTTCCATCAGAAGGTACACATTCAGCTCATTTCAGGTGTCACTTAAGGACGTAAGACTACTGCCTATATTTTTCACTTACAAAGCCTCAGCGTTCCATCATGCCAAAATGTCGAAAAACAACGATAAAAATTCCATAGAAAAAATTTCTATGGCGGCCATGTTGAAAAATGACGTCATTAAAAAATGGATTTCATATTTCAAATCGGGGACTCTAAAAACTCTTAGATATCGATTTTCAGTCGGATCAGACCATTATTTAAGGTAGCCGCCATCCTGAATCCGCCATCTTGGATTTTTGACATTTCCGCCAAACTGCACTTCCGGTCCCCTTAAACATTAGTTCAAACACCCCGTACCTATCTTTAACGGTTGCGGCGTTATAAGCATTTACATTTTGTATGGGCGCGATCGTCTTTTGTTCGGGAGGTGTGTTTTTTTTTTAATTTTTAGAAAATGCCCAGGGTGTTTGTCAACATTAGTTTTGGCACTTACCCCCTATCTCCTTTAGTTTCCGAGAGCCATTGACCTGTTCTACCTGGTAGTCCACGTTCAGCTCCATTCAGTTTTTCCTAAAATCACCTATCTCAACCCTACATTTTGCATGAAAAAACTATAATCCCCATCACGCCCACTGTGAGAAATGATCCATTGAAATTCCAAAAAAACATATGTATGGCGGCCATATTGAAAAATGACGTCATCAAAAAATGGTTTTCATATTTCGAATGTATGACCCCAAAAACCCCCCGATACTAATTTTGAGCCAGATCGGACCAACTTTCAATTCAGCCGCCATTTTGAATCCGCCATCTTGGATTTTTGACACTTTCACCAAACTACCCTTCCGATTCCCTATGACATTTGGTCACACACTTTATACTTATCTCAAACGGTTTAGGAATTAGAAGCATTTACATTTTGTATGGGAGCGATCGTCTTTTGTTCGGGAGGCATGTTTTTTTTTTAATTTTTGGCAGTTGCCCAAGGTTTTGGTCATTTTTAGTTTTGACACCTACCCCCCATCTTTTATAGTTTTCGAGAGCCGTTGACCTGTTCTATCACACTTCCACATTCAGCACTTTCAGGATTTTTCCCCCACTCGAATTGAGCCCCCCTACACTTTTCCCCTACATCTTCTATACCCCCCATTGCTCCTTCTTGGAGAACAAAGAGGTCAATGAGTCAGTCAGTCAGTCAGTGAGTGGTAATCGAACTTTATATAATGTGACTAGCTTTTTGGGCGGTGCGCGGGCCACGAGTGGCCCGCGTTTGTCCTTGTGCATTAGTTTTTGGTCATCAAACTTTTAACCATTTGAACAGAAAAGTAAAAATTTTCATACAAGTTCAATTACAGAAATTTTGCCTCTAAATACAGTTGAAGTCGGGGCATAGAAGCCATTCCAAAAAAACTGGTCCTTGTGTATGCTTGTTAAGGGATTCAACCCCTTAGTGCAGTGGTTAACGTGAGCAGTTGCCTTGGAGACCAGCTTGAGAGGTGGAAAAATGATCTGCATTCAGTTATGTAAAAAATCATAACTCCCATACAAGTTACAAAGCGAGCCTTTCTCTTAGAGCAATTGAGGCTCAAGGATAGAGCGGTTAGCTTGAGTTAAAAAGACAAAAAGTGTGGTATAGTCGTTAGATTGTAAATAGTAGTACATAACAGAATTCTTTTCAATTTTTTTTACTTCTAAGTGTGGTCGGTGGTAAATGTGTCACAAGAGCCTCCACAGGTGTCCAAGGAAACTTCCTTCGAGATCTTTTTTATTCAAGCTTCCTTTACAATAACATGATTGTTTGGGAGAGATCGCTCTGACCGATAAGACCGCCCATTGTAACACTTAATTTTAAGTTTTTTATTGTTGAGTAATAGTATTCAATTATATTAAGCCATTCATACCAACAGCTAATTTTAATTAATTTGTCTGGAAGATATTTTATAGGTGAATCATACTCGTAAAACCATGTTATTATATTGAATCATATTATTGTAAGCAATTACATAAAATTTAAGTACCTATATATTTTCAATAAACAATAACAATGTGAAAATACCTGTGTTTGGATTGAACTCCTACGTGACAATTCTCTTGAACCGATGTATTTTAAAATTTTAACACAAGTAGTAATGTCCGTAAAGTAGTACTTCTAATAGAAAACTAATCTGATGTCGGATAATATTTTCAAAGCAAGGCGGTGCACGCATTATGCTTATTAAAATATTTATAAAGCGAAAGCGTATTTGTCGCTTCGTAGTTTATTGTTTGTTCGTTCTTCTTTTATGCTTAAGCTGCTAAACTGGTGTTGATGAAAGTTCACACAGAAATAGACCGCAAAACAATGTGCTTCGGTATATTAAATACCACGCAGACGGAGCCGCAGACTCTATGATATTTGAACCATGTTGGCCATATCTTACATCAGTGTATGTTACGAGTAATGACTTATGGCCCTGTTATCTAACTATGGTCCTCATAATATGTAAGCTTAAAATCGTACAATTCGTTACAACAATCGTACAAGTCTGTGCTCTGAGTCACTGTACGTGATTGAATCAGAAATGAGATGAGCCGTAGGACCTGTCGTAGAACAAGTCGCTCGCCTGACGTCATGCATCACGCTTGCACATACAATCCATATCCATTGCAATACATAATTTTAAACTGCAACAGTTAAAAACCCTGCACGGCAAAGCACTGCGCTCGGCATCCTGATTTATGCAAATGTTAACTCTCTTGCCCTGTAATTTTGCTAGAAACATTCACCAAAACACAGTAATATTTGCACACTACTGCTTCACCGTTGAATAACTGCCAAAGGAACTTTTCCATGCTGACTCTGGCAAAGTCCTACTGCTAAATATAAAAAATTATTCTCACCCAAATAAATTTATGTATAGCTCATAAATTTAATTAGTTAAGTATCCATCTTTCATGTCCGTATCTATCCATCTGTCAGTTAATGCTATTTTGTCTTGGATCCATCTAAACTATACTATATTATGACTTTGCTCTGACCGGATAGGTACTTCGCGTTTTTTATCCATGTGTCCGTCTGCCCGTCTGTCCGTCCAAACGCAAAAAAAAAACAAAATAAGACGCACTTTATACACAGTATTCACATCCACCTAAGCACGCTGTATTTTTTCTCGTGAAAGTGTGTGGTACCGTAAAAACAGTATTAATTAAGAATGTAACACGGCTCCTTTTTTATATATACCCTATATTTATATAATATATAATATATTTTGCAAATTTACGTTATAATTAAAGTGGTAGTAAAAAAGTATCACTCAAAACTTGGTAAAAATAAACTATACCAAAAAAATGTATACTCGTTATTTTTAAACAAAAGATAACAAATCGTCAAATATACAGGATATCCGCGAAGAGGTGAGCAACAGTGTTTGAAACACCTGTGTTTTGTCGGATATTTTTTTGATCCCATGCAATAGGAGGCGAGCCTTTTGCCACCTACGAGACACTGTTCCAGACTCAGGACTGCTATTGAGAATTACTTTGCCAGAAAATCCCACGACCCCGAGATTCCAAAACAGCGCTTCCATCAATTCTAGACCAAACGAGCAAGGCCACTGGCTGGCGAGCTAGTTTATACATCTGTATACTCAAGTTACGTGGTGTGTTAATGACATCTGCTCACTTATAATATACAATATGTAATCAGTAACAACTCTTTTATTAAATCAACCTTAAACATACCTTTTTTTTATTCATTTCTACCTACTACTGGTACGGTAGTACCAGTAGTAATGTAAGCAGTAATATTCGCAATACTGTGGTTTGGAATGAAAGGTATGGGTGACTTAACTTTTCTGTGTCTCAGAATTACAGGCGCAGTACCAGCCGCAAAGGTTGCCACTTAATACCAGGTGGGCTTCGTGCATATGCGGACTCCTAAAAACACAAAGAAAAAACCCTAACCTATATACTTGTTAGTAATCTTAGTACGGGGGTATGACTGTGTGAACATTATTCATAATAACTTGCAATTTGTTTTTATTGGCAAACGGACGGGCGGCTAAGTGATCACTGTTGCCCAGGACCATCCGCAATATGAGAAGTCTCGAGGTTGAGTTGCCAGCCTTTGAGGAAGCAATTCAGGCCATTCCAATGATACCTCATTTAAAACATAATATCTGAATATATTTAATCGTTAGGAACTTGGGCATCCATATTGCAATGTGAATGTGAGAAGGGTACATAACACGCCAAACTGATGGCTGATAGAGCCAGATGGTTCTGGAACCCTGCATGGCACTGAACGCTTCGCTTTTGCAGTGGAGATTACAGACCAGCAAGCGCAGCGTGCGTCGTCCACCGATAAATTGGAGATCAAACGACCTCATAAACGTCTCAAGAAGATGTTGGATACGAGCCGCTTCCATCTCGTCCTTTCATAAATCTATGGGAGATGCTCATCTTTAGCAGTGGACATCTTACGGCTGAATTGATAGTAGTGAGATCCTGGTATAAAATTTGATTGTTTCTTGTATGTATATATCGACATTCCACGTGGATGTATGTCGGTTCAAGCCTCATATCTAAATATATTACATAAATAAATTCAGCTCCCAAACGTAAATCTTGTAAAAATGTTCGCATAAAAATTTATGTTTTGTTCATCTTTTATTTCACACACTGTTTCTTTTATTATTCACATTTGTAAAAATGTCACTCTCACAACAATTTATTACCAAAAATTAAAAAGTACGTCAAGTAGTGTGTCTGTAGGTAATATTATTTGTGCACTACTCTATCTTTAGTCATAAACCACAAGCCACAATTATTCATTACTTAGTTTCAAACGCTTCGCCGGCCGCTGCCGCGGCACGCTCGCTTTGCTCGCTCGGCTTGCGCGTAGTTTTGTAACAGTTCAAACCGAACCTAACCTAGGGTTGGATAATAAATTAAGTGTCGGTGAAATGCAGGGATACCTTTCGTATGCCATATTCTAATAACTTATGAGTCCTGCATGTTAGAAAACCATTTGTTATAGCGCAGGCACTCATACAAACACCGCAGCAAAATAATGAATTATTTCAGTTAATTTTTCAACATCTCCGAATGTTTTTACCTCTTCAAACTAAGGTAACACTGTGGCTCTCTTTTCAGACTCATACTCAATTATTTATTGCAGTCGTATGTATATTTTTATGGATCTAAAGGTTATGGTAGTAATAAAGGCACTATTCGTGTGTAGCAATATTAGAGGTATAATACTAAGAACGGGCCGACTTATTCATGTTACTCTAAATAATTTAACATTTATCAAAATAATTATTTATCAACATTTAAAATAAATGCATGAATCGTTCATGACTTCTTCCAAGTTATGGTGGCATTTTTTAGTTGTAAGTTGTTTAATCGCTTTGTAAAAATATAATGCCTCTCATTATAGCGTTATAGCTTTTAAGTCATAAGGTATTTGATAAAGTAAGTATTTATTGACATAACATTTTTAATTTTGGTATAGGCACTACTAATTTTTATTAAATCTTGTTGGATACTTTCAAAAAATGTGGGTATATTCTAAACAAACTATTTACTGTCATACCTTGTCTATACAAAATAACTATTTGATAAATAAGAACGCCTCCAAAACGTTTGAATCCATTTTATCGACTGTCTGCAAGCTTACTTTCGACCATGAGCGACTCCACGACTCTCATGCTATGCCTTGCATCTACAATATTCAATCGGTTTTCTTATCTCTATGTTACGGAACGCTCTAACTATTAAATACCTCATGATATACAAAAGGAATAAGAACAACCACATCAAAAATAAACCCTAATATATTTTCTATTTTTTTAAATTACCCTTAAGCCTTTAGTCATTTGATTTGATGCATTATGAAAAATAACATACCTACCATTAGATTCGCCTTAGCCACGCAAGTGTCATTACATTTATTATCTGTCAATAAATCAAATATATAGTTTGCTTTTATAATATTTACATAATGCACAAAAAAAAAATAACAAAACAATGGTGCACCAAAAGAAAAATCTCCAAAATTTTTGCGTGACTTATAGAATCAGCCTCGCAAAATGTTTAAACAAAGTTATCTTCATTTTCCCCAACCTTCATGCGCTGCCTTCCGCCTCAAGTACTCGTACCAGAAGCCTTCGGCTCTCCTATCTTTGTTCAGTGTGATCAGTGTTTATTTATGACACTGAACATGGTCACTGTCATAGGTGAACATAGTCTTAGTTGTAAGGTATTTTATAAAACTTTTCATAAAATAGCAAGCGATTACCACCCTACCTACCATGCTCTACATAAAACATATATACACTATCATCAACTAATATTAAATTGTAAAAGTACTCGAGACTTCAAATGGATTTATAAATGGAAGTTTGCTACTCCTACACGAAAAAGCAACTGAACTGATTTATGTAAAATTTTGAACAGAAGTAGTCTTTTACAACGCTTGTACTTTTACAACTGAAAAAACTGTAGTAAAATTTTCAGGGCACGCAGCTTGCTTATTATAATCAGTGATGTCTGTTCGGCACGCTCACTTCGCTCGCTCGGCTTGCACGTACTTTTTCGCAGTTTAAATTTAACCTAACCTAAGGTTGCAGCCACAATCATTAATAAATATAATAAGTATTAACTACTTGTTTGTGATTAAAAATTAATTTATTTAAAGTGAGTAAAAAGTTGTTTTCAAACATTTGATAACTAATGTAATTATAAAAGGAAATACCTAAAAATGGAACTCACTTCAACACCTAAAAGTGTGACATAACTTGTTGAAAGTCAGTACCATTATAGTTCAAAAGTAGTTATTATCAGAATAGTTTGCGCATGGTACCGACTTTAACATGTTATTCTCACTTTTTGGTGTTGAAGTCGGTTAATGTTTGTTAGTGAGCCTTGCTACTTACGTGATATATTGTTTTTGACCGTCAATGATGACATCGTTAAGATAGGCGATCGATAATATAGCACTTTCCAGTAATTGGAATGTAACTCAAAAACTGTTTCACACAATTTCATGAAATTTAAATGGGTAGTCCCATTTAAATTACTCACATATATACCCACGGAAGTATACTCTACCAAACCAAAAAAAAAAATAACTTTAAGAATCGGTGCATAAATGGGGGAGAAACGGTTAACATACCAAAAAAAACGTGCAATGGAACATATAACCTCCTCCTTTTTTGAAGTCGGTTACAAAGAATAGTATGTCAAACAATCTACGAAGAAAGACTATTATTTATTCGTAGCAAACAATACATTATTAAATGTGATATTTCTGAAGTTATTGGATATTGTAAATTAAAGAAAATTTTAGAATTATCATTTAATTAGATGAACCATTATATTAAAATTTAAATTATATTAATTATTTTAGATTAATTAAAAGAAGTACTGCTTAATAAAAATGCTGTTTCACGTATGGTTTTCTACATGGATGTATTGAATAAGAACTTATGGTAACGCGAACCGGCCCTTACACGGATTCAGGTTTCAAGTAATAAACCCAAGTTTATTTACAGTAATAATTAGATTTAGTAAACCATCCTTGTAGAAATCCAAAAACGCACAGATACCTTCAATGCACTGCTGTTTACCTTAGTCATGTCAAGATATTAGTTTACTTTACTTTAGTTTAAATCTTCCAAAATAATTTCCAATTTTTTAAATACATTCTTATGTCAGTTAAACAGACCAGCTTGGTCGTCTTCAAGTGATATTCTGCATTGCATAATGAGAATATTCACAGACGACAGTCTGTGAACTCCGGTCGATCGGTTTCCAAGGGCAGAGTTCTCGTTAAGTGATGACATCTTTTTCAAAATTATTTTAACTGACTTTCTTTGCTTGGTAAGGATCTTAAAATCACAGAGATACGCAATGTCCTCCATCTAGTTTACTTTTTCACGTTTGAGTAAAGAAGAAATATATGTTTGTTTGTTTGAATTGAATACGCTCCGAAACTTCTCCACCGATATGAAAAATCTTTCACCTTAAGAACCCTACGTTATCTCTGATGAACAAAGGCGCTAGAATATTAAATAAAAGTGTAGGATCCTTGTGAAAACTTCGATAATGTAACCAAAGGTGTGAAAAAAACAAATAAATCCATGTAAAGCGTACGCTGGGGGAACTATTGAAAATAGAGCATAGTGATGTACTTCAGTTTTGTAGTAGACATCAATACGAGTATCTACAAAAATCTCCGGAATGATGACTATGACTAACTAATACAGTTTTGTCACAATAACTAATAGTATTTTTCCTTGTTAAAATATGCAATAGTAACGCTGAAAAATCTGTAGGTATATTGTGTACGCTGCGGATACTATTGACAATATACCACAGTTGTTTAGACATAATCAATATTTACAAAAAAGTCCGCGTTACCATATGTCTAATTATTACAATTATATCACATATATATGCTTAGTGTTCCATCCAAATGGGAGCTATGAATAAGATCTGCTCTAAGTGTACCTTATACTGCCAAAAAATTGGGCCAATTAACTTAATCGTATGTGTTGTGAAAAAAGTCTCTCCAATATTCAGCAGCCGCCTCAGAAAATAACAAATCTTTGACAAATAATCATTCACTGTCTGGATATTTTTAACCAACATACGTGAACCTAACGCTCCTCCTTGCTTTGCTCGTCGTTGCACGTATCATATACTTTGCTCAGACCAAATAATCCACAAAAGGAATGTTTAATTTGGTATGCAATTATTATATTTCACAGACAGTTTGTTAATTTTGTAGCATAGTGATTAGTCATATTAGTCATTGGTGTTGATAACGATGATTTATGTTAGCTATTATATTGGTTTACCGTTAAACAGTTAAGTACTTCGTACCTTGTTATTATGTCTATATTTGAGTACAAATGACTTGAAGCCGAATCGGAACGCCACCCAAATAGTAGTATGTGGTCAAAGTACTTATATACTTTTGTTACTTCTATAAGTTTTAATTTTTTTACGCAACTGAATGCAGAACATTTTTGAACCACTCAAGCTGGTCTTAGTTAAGTATAAGTAAATAAGTATCCAAGTTTGTTTGAATGTAGTACTTACATTAACATTTGTAGGATTGTTCTAATATATAGGTATAGTTAACAAAAAGTATAAACATGCACGCAGAAACCTAGTACGAAAGTGTGCTGAAAGACACCTGAGTCAGCTTCTGCATACTGACTGTCTTCGTTATGAAATTGTTAAGTAACGGCGACTATCCTCAGCTTAGAAAACATAATTGCCGTAACGCATTGTTGATATATCTTTGGCGAAACTGCTTAAAATCCCGTTTGAACCTGTGGTTAGCCACTTCCACTAACTAAAGGTTACTATGTAAAACACATAAATGCAATACATCACGTATGAATAGCAATACTTGGCTATTACCGAAACTATATCATGTTTAATAGATAATTAATCTGGAAAGAATTATATTTTGAATTTGGCGCCATAGTATTTTTTAAATATACCTATCTAACTATGTAACATACATAGCTGTTGGAAGGACCAGGATTTGCATTATCCTTTGTTCTTTCATGCTCAAACTTCTAAATCTTCATGGGCATTGAAGATCATAGGTTACCTACATTTATTATTATATGAGACGTAAAACTTTTACTGCTGAAGATATGCATACGGAAGGACCAGATGGAAGCTGCATGCATCCAAGATAGTCCTGCGACCTTATTTAGTACGTCTTCCACATTGTCGGTGGACGACCTACCTGCTCTACCAGACTCACAGTCAGACGGACAGATGGACAAACGGATAAACAGCATCAACCTACGGTTGGATATAGAAGTTTGAATGGGTTTTGAACCCGCGTCTTCTGACAAACCGTATCCTAGGCCACCAAGACGATACCAAATCTATCGTTTTTAATGTAACATTACTTACATGTAACAATTCCGTGTCAATCAATCAAGTTAGAATCAAAAAGTAAGCTTGCAGTAAACATTTAAAAAACGATAAACTTAGTGCGGTTTTAAATCCAAAAGCAAAATTATTTACTAAGTTTTCTATTAATTTACCACTATTCATGCCATATTATATACGCCTCTCTGCAGCCGTGATTTTTTTTCGCTATAAACTATAAAGACCAGACCATGGCAGTTAAAATCATTTTCAAAGTATCTCGAGGGAATATAAAAATACAATACATGGACGGGTAATGAACCATCGTCATCTTACAATCTGTGTTAATGTTATCCGCCCTAACCGCTAGGTTAGCGAAGCACACATTCTAACTTGGAATAATAAATAAAAATAAAAATAAACATTTTTTTATTTCCAACTTACAATTACAATAACATTGCTATAAATATATATCTTTTTAGAGTTAGCCTTTAAATGGTCGCCTTTCCATGTGGTAACGGTATTGGTCCATCATTGGTCTTTAAGACGCGCTACATGGCAAGCTTGGAATATATCTTCCTAATGGATTTTAATCCTCGTATTAGGGGATAAATTGCAAAATTTGGTTTCTTTAACCAAGCGTTAGTGCTTCAAAAGTCATATAATAAAAACTTGGGAAATTCAGACACATATACAACGCGATATAACGAAATATATAACACTGAAACTACTTTTATACCGTAAAACTGGCCATATGCGAAAAGACCTTTAGAGATCGGTAGCGATATTTCAAATGCGAAAGTGTTTGTCGGTTCGTTGCTTGTTTGTTTGGCCTGCTTTTACATTCAAACTACTGAAACAATATTGATGGACTTTGGCACAAAGGTAGCCTGTATATCGTATGTAGTCACTATACATATACCTGGTACAGCCAAATTTAAAGTAATTTGATTGGTTAGCTGGATAGAAATGCATTTTATAAAACTTTTGAATAACATTTTAAGTGATTACTACTACAACAGAAGCGATTTAATTTAACTTCAAACGCAAAAAGTGATAGCATCAATGATCTTTACATACATTTTCAAACTAAAACTCATTATGTAGGATAATACATTTTCAGGCCGGTGCGGGATGGAGCGCACAACTTTCTTATTATAATTCCCCCTTCTTCGTCGTTCACTCTTGACATCGGAGTCGTGGTTGAAGACGATGATTTCCTTTAAATATTGCAGCGCTATCCATTGCGGTCTTCTGCGTTTCGAGGGCTTTGAACTATGGAAGTTTCTGTTGCAGCTTTTATGATAGAGACATTTCTCCGAAACGCTGTCCAAGGGATTCATTTTTTGTTACTTAATATGTCCTTAGCACAGAGATAGACCTGTATGTATTGCAACAAAAGAGAGAAAATTACAAATTCTAGGATGAGGTTCGAACACGCGTCTTCTGAGTTCGGTACAACTCCATATGACTGATGCGAGCATTTATCTCTGTAATTAATTTTAACCATCATATTTTTTTGGGGGCAGATTGCAAAATATCATTTCGCTATGCAGCCGTTAGAGATTCAAAATATACGTGTTTGTCGAGTCATCGTTAGTTAATTTGTTTGTTGTGAAACAACTTTACATGAAATTAAGTTTTCACTATTACATGGAGGTGGTATCGATAGTAACTTGATGAAGAAGCTGATACATCCATGAGTATGAAATCTTTGCAACAAAGTTAACTCAGGTTACATGGGACGTTCCTTATATAATTAGGTACGAATAAGTAGGTACAACTATTTTATTCAAAGGTTCCTTTTCCATAGCTTTTGGCCTTCCAATACTTTCTACCCTAATCGTACCAGTCTAAACACTGAAGTAATAATATATAGAGTATACAGACAGCGTCTCTACCTTAAGTATATGTCTGAATAAAGTTGTTTTTAATACATATGTAAGACAACTTATTAAAATTGTAGATAATTTACAGTACTTTAGTCATATTGTAACTTTCAGTCTGAAGGATGACGCCAATATAGAACGCGAGGCGCCTTTAACAATATATTATGGCATTGTAGCGCTTCTGAAATGTTCACAGCCCCGGGTCGGCTCATTTCATTCCATCCAGAGGTAACGCATAGCATCCTTCATGTCCAGAGTAGACATAAGCAACAACACTGGCATCAGAATTCTAGCGGATAGACTTGTACTGACACAAATGTATACAAGATGGATGGAGATCGCCACCTAATCATTACTACTACCTATTATATATTCTATTCCATTCAATATTTTGTTCCCTACGTGTTTTGAAATATTGATAATGTGTGAAATAAAAAACTATCCATACACTAACATCGAGAAAAAAAACTTTGAACTATGTTGTAAGTAGACTCCTTATATCCTATAGCCTATAGCATTACACTAATACATAATAATCGGTACATTTAAAATATCATCGTGTAACACAAAAAATGTGACAGTACCTAAGCATATGGAATAGACTCTATTAGATAACTCTTTCAAGAAAAAGCTGCGTCAAATCACTAACATGAATACTGATGATCAGAATTAACACTGAAACTACTTTTACCTACTCCTGAAAACTGAACTTTTTAGATTATATTTTCAGCTATTACATCAGTATATAATAATATTATTTTAAATGCGAAAATATTTGTCGGTTCGTAATTAATTAGTTTGTTTGTTCTGCTCTACGCTTAAATTAGTGAACCGATGTTCACAAATCTTGCCACATAGGTATCCCGTAACGGGAAGTCACTATAAACGCAAGAAGGTCCGCGGCTGAAAGGTAGTTTATAATATTTAAACCTTATCCGTAAATACTTGGATGTTGTAACATCGATTAAGGAATTAGATTGCATTAGCTCTCATGTGTGTGTTTGTACGTGTCTCTTGACCCCGTCGAAGCCTGTGTATATTGTGGACTGGTTGCAAATAGTTCAATCGTCAGCTGTGTTGCGGAGCCACAAATAATACATTTATATTGGTCAGTATAAATATCAAAAATATAAAATGGTCAGTTCGTACCTACATACATAATTAATAATCCATCGAACCTTCTCAAAGTTGTTTACTGTAAAAGTAGTCAATTGAAAGTTTTTTTCAAATCAAGTCCTTCTCTTGATATTTATAAGGAAAAAATAAAAATGCTTGCTCTTTTTCAATCAGCTAAGTTCTTATTCTATAAGTATGATATTTTTATATGTATGTATGTCATTGTATTATACTAAAAGGTATATATATGGAGCTAAATGAAATATAGTAAGTAAATTCTCATTACATACACATATTTTACAATTCAATTGTACAAGTATGTACAAACAGCGTCTCTACCATAAAGATCTCTTAAATTTTTTACAAATCGTAACGCCTTTTAAGACTTGGGCATCCATTTTGTTTATAGGGTCTATGTAAACATTATATATCATTTTTTGTATTTCTTGTTTTGATTCACAGGAAACTCATTACAAGTAAACTTTAAAATAAATATTTAAACATGTAGTATAAGTTTGTTTTCAAAGGATCCCTGGAGTTTAACTTTAGTAAAAGTAATTTATATGTAACGTAAATAATGATATACATATTTTAAACAAAACATACCATTATGTTCATGCTTACATATCTTAGACAGGTAGGTTCATGTATTTATCAAACACCCATACCAGGTACGTATAGGTACCATACTCGAATAAGGCCTTTTGTCACCTACAGGGCAGTGTTCCAGACAGTGTGAATTTCTCTGTTGGAAAATTCCAACTGTCCTAACCGGGAATCAAACCTACATACATTCCAAAGCCACCACTACACCAACGATAAATCTTAAAACAATATTTCTCATCAATGCTCATATTCATTCAATTCATTTGTGTGGCTTTGAATCTCGTAGACACTTTCTATAGGCACCCATCCAACCATCATTTTTTTCTCTTAGTTGATTTTAACCGGTGTATGGGGATGTATTTCAAGATTTGGTTTATCTAAGCAAGCATTAGCACTTAAAAACCATAATACTATGATAAATCTAAGGTATAAATACTAAAACATAACGCTCAATGTGTGGTTTCAGTTAAGTCTTAGGGTAAAATTCTTTGAACTAAATGTGGTAGGCAATAGTGTGGTAGTATATCATTATATCCCTATCTATATCCAACCGTAGGTTGATGCTGTTTATCCGTTTGTCCATTTGTCCGTCTGACTGAGAGTCTGGTAGAGCAGGTATGTCGTCCACCGACAGCTTCCATCTGGTCCTTCCGTATGCATGTCTTTAGCAGTAAAAGTTTTACGTCTCATGTGATAATAAATGTAGGTAACCCTTGTTTGAAAATTTTATTATTCCATGTATATCTTTTCACATGGATGTATATATGTCGTAAAACCTACTAAGGAATTAGATTGCACTTCATTGTTCGGTACGTATTGGATTTAGTATGTACTAAGACAATTAACTGCTTTTAATTTTGTTCGGCTAACTCCCACTACCATATAAATATACTTATTCCATCATCATCTTTACTTAAAGAAAACCAAATTACGTATCACACAATATAAACAATATAAACCTGCCTATTAAGTTTGACTTAGGAAACGGTCGCAGTGCAGTATTTCCATTCTTTGGTATTAATATAAGATAAGATTGAAGAACTTTACACATAGTAACGTCTATGAAACTTTGGCATTCATTTTATTCACTAACGAATGACATTGCAGTAAGCATCTCTACCATGACATAACATTGACCTTCGAAATCTGTGTATTAATGTCCCCTTGAAATGCTTATAAACCTATTACATATATATTTATTGCTTAAAAGTAAGTTATAACTTAAGATTTTCCAGCTAACTGTGACACCTTAAGCTTCTTAGAAGACGTTGCACCCTTTATATATGTCACTGCGTGGAGTGTTGTTTGAAATCAAGTTCGTAATAACAAACCCAAGTCTACGAAGGAAATTAAACGCTTATTTGTAGCATGTCATATCAGTAGTACTCGTACTAATAATTGTGTTCATGATGATTAACATTACCTATGATAACATGGGCATTGACATTTTGAAATAAAGTTGGCGAAAGCTTGGCCTTTGAAGTCGCCATGAAAGGCTTCTATTTCCTCGTGGGCACAAAACTCGACCGCGCTTCGCTTAAAAGCACGCTCGGCCTTCGGCCTCGCTTTGCTTAGAAGGACGCCCGGCCTTCGGCTTCATTTCGATTAGGAGCTCACTCGGCCTTCGGCCTCGTTTCGCTTAGAAGCACGTTCGGCCTTCGGCCTCGCTTTGCTTAGAAGCATGCTCGGCCTTCGGCCTCGTTTCGCTTAGAAGCACGCTCGGCCTTCGGCCTCGCTTTGCTTAGAAGGACGCTCAGCCTTCGGCCTCGTTTCGCTTAGAAGGACGCTCGGCCTTCGGCCTCGCTTCACTTAGAAACACATTCGGCCTTCGGCCTCGTCAATATAGCTCGGCCTGCGGCCTCGCCATTATGACCAACGCCGTCATCAAAAAATGGGTTTCATCTTTCTAATTGGGGACTCTTAAAACCCCTAAATATCGATTTTCAGTCAGATCAGGCCATTATTCAAGGTAGCCGCCATCTTGAATCCGCCATCTTGGATTTTCGACATATCCGACAAATTGCATTTACGGTCCCCTAAAACATTAGTTCAAACCTTCCGTACCTATCTTTAACGGTTTCGGCGTTATAAGCATTTACATTTTGTATGGGCGCGATCGTCTTTTGTTTGGTGGGTGTGTTTTTTTTTTAATTTTTGGTAGTTGCCCAGGGTGCTTGTCAATATTAGTTTTGGCACTAACTACCTATCTCTTTTAGTTTCCGAGACCCGTCAAGCTGTTCCATCAGAAGGTACACATTCAGCTCATTTCAGGTGTCACTTAAGGACGTAAGAACACTGCCTATATTTTTCACTTACAAAGCCTCAGCGTTCCATCATGCCAACATGTCGAAAAACTACGATAAAATTTCCAGAGAAAAAAATTGTATGGCGGCCATGTTGAAAAATGACGTCATCAAAAAATGGATTTCATATTTCGAATCAAGGACTCTAAAAACCCTTAGATATCGATTTTCAGTCGGATCGGACTAATATTTAAGGTAACCGCCATTTTGAATCCGCCATCTTGGATTTTTGACATTTCCGCCAAACTGCACTCCCGTTCCCCTTAAACATTAGTTCAATGTTCCCATACCTATCTTTAACGGTTGCGGCGTTATAAGCATTTCCATTTTGTATGGGAACGATCGTCTTTTGTTTGGGAGGTATGTTTTTTTTTTAATTTTTAGGAATTGCCCAGGGTGCTTGTCAATATTAGTTTTGGCACTTACCCCCTATCTCTTTCAGTTTCCGAGAGCCGTTGACCTGTTCTACCTGGTGTTCCACATTCAGCTTCATTCAATTTCTACTAAAGTCACCTACCCTAACCCCACATATAACCCTACAAAACCATCAGCCCCATCACGCCCACTGGGAGAAATGATCTATTAAACATCCGAAAAAACATTTGTATGGCGGCCATATTGAAAAATGACGTCATCAAAAAATGGTTTTCATATTTCGAATGTGGGACCCCAATAACCCCCCGATACCAATTTTGAGCCGGATCGGACCAACTTTCAATTCGGCCGCCATTTTGAATCCGCCATCTTGGATTTTTGACACTTTCACCAAATTACCCTTCCGATTCCCTATGACATTTGGTCAAACACTTTATACTTATCTCACACGGTTTAGGAGTTTTAAGCATTTACATTTTGTATGGGAGCGATCGTCTTTTGTTTGGGGGGTATGTTTTTTTTTTTATTTTTGGCAGTTGCCCAGGGTTTTGGTCATTTTTAGTTTTGGCACCTACCCCCCATCTTTTATAGTTTCCGAGAGCCGTTGACCTGTTCCATCACACTTCTACATTCAGCACTTTCAGGATTTTTCCCCCACTCGAATTGAGCCCCCCTACACTTTTCCCCTACACCTTCTATACCCCCCATTGCTCCTTCTATGAGAACAAAGAGGTCAATGAGTGAGTGAGTCAGTCAGTGGTAATCCATCTTTATATAATGAGACTAGGTATTGGGCGGTGCGCGGGCCACGAGTGGCCCGCGTTTGTCCTTGTGCATTAGTTTTTGTTGCTAAACTTTAACCATTTGAACAGAAAAGTAAAAATTTTCATACAAGTTCAATTGCAGAAATTTTGCCTTTAATTACAGTTTAAGTCGGAACATAGAGTCCTTGTGTATGTTTGTTAAGGGATCCACCCCCTTAGTGCAGTGGTTATCGTGAGCAGTAGTCTTGGAGACCAGCTTGAGAGTTTGAAAAATTATCTGCATTCAGTTGCGTATAAAATCATAACTCCTATACAAGTTATAAAGCGAGCATTTCTCTTAGTGCAATTTAGGCTCAAGAATACAGCAGTCATTTTGAATAAGAAAGATAAAAAAGTGTGGTATAGTCGTAAGATTGTAGGTACATACCAGAATTCTTTTCAATTTTTGTTTAGGGGCTCTACTTCTAAGTGTGGTCGGTGGTAATTGTGTCACAAGAGTCTCCACAGGTGTCCAAGGAAACTTTCTTCGAGACCTTTTTTATTCAAGCTTCCTTTTCAATTGTAACACTTATGTTATGTTAAGTTTTTTATAGTTGAGTAATAGTATTCAATTATATTATCCTATTTATTTGTTAGTGATATTTTATAATGTGGTGTTGCAATAAAGAGTTAATCTATCTATCTATTTACCTAACTACATAGTAGCAGTAGAATTCTTCTTGAATGAGTTCATCCGGGGAATACTGCCACCATACCTGTTTCTACCCCGAAGCAGTAACGTTCGCAATATTGTGTTCTGGTTTTGAATGGGTGCGGGTAAAATTACAGGCACATAGAGACTTACAATGTCTCATTTTTACGTGCGCAATGCAGTTGTGAGGACATACGTCTGCTAAAGGCAGAGATTAGCACCTACCCCTCCGAAGGGTTCTCGCATTGACGTGGCGGGGGGGCTCAGTAACCGTGGCTAGGTACACCACGGTGAAGCCAAGAGGAACCCAGGGGCCGCGTTGGCGTTGGGGTGCGCTGGCCGGCTCAGGCGGGCCGCTCCTATGGGCTTTGGCCGCCAAGTCCACATAGGAGTGGCGGGGTCCGGGCGCTTTGGCGCAGACTCGAGGAGGTGGGGCCCGGGCGCTTTGGCGCAGGCTCGAGGAGGAGGGGCCCGGGCGCTTTGGCGCAGGCTCGAGGAGGTGGGGCCCGGGCGCTTTGGCGCAGGCTCGAGGAGGGGGGCCCGGGCACTTTGGTGCAGGCTCGAGGAGGTGGGGTCCGGGCGCTCGGCGCAGACTCGAGGAGGTAGGGTCGCGGGGGGGCTATCCCTTGTGGCTGACGTAGCAGGCGGTGGGACTACATATCCGACCCACCGCAGGGAGACCTAGGGCGTCCAGACACGGGGAAGTCTGGCGCCCATTGTTGGCGAGTTTGGTCTCCGAGGCAGTTGCGGCGCGCCATGTGTTCTGGCGTGCCGCGAAGAGAAGGGTCCGGCAACGGACAGCCACGGCGGGTTCGCGGTCGTGTGGAAAATCTGTCCCGCGTTCCCGCCGAAGACGGCAGTGACGGAACACCCCGGGGTTTTGGTGGGTATACGGACTCCCACATAACCACCTCCCTCCCCGTGGTAGGTGGTATCCATAAAGGATTTCCCCGGGACAAAAAAAAAAAAAAAAAAAGAAATTAGCACCTAACACCTGCGACTTTACGGTACTGGGTACCTACGAGTGTGTGAACATTATATTTTATAATAACTTTGTTATTTCATTGATATTTAAATTTTCCTTATTTAAAACAGAATATCTATTTAGATATTTATACTGTAGGTACGAGTACTTTGGCATCTATAAGATGTAGAGGAATAATCTGTGAACTGCAGTGATAGGTAAGCTGTTAATTACGTATGTTTTAATTTTTTTTTACCATAAAATGAATAAATATTAAAAGTATCATTCCATCCCACAACTTTTTTGATTTCAACTTTGTTAATAAGTAGATTATTTTTTCTTAACACCTGCACTACAAATTTACTTAAACTTTTGTGTCAAATTTGTAACAAAAATAATACTGACCGTCATAGTCATATACACTTTTATATAACAATATTATCAAAAAACGATATTAAAAAATATTTAGTGACACTTCCGCTGAAAAAAGCATTTCCGCAAAGTAACGCCTTAATCAATAAATTATCTAACAATATTATATATAACACTTACTGATTTCACATGCTACTGTACCCTTACAGTACAGTACCTAACGCTTGCGCACTAATGATTCGCTGCACACACAGTAAGTAGAGTCCCTTGCATCTTACGTTTCGCATTTCAATCGCATTCAAACAACGAAGGGAAAACTGTTTAATTCTGGCTTTTCATTAAATAAGTAGTAGGAAATAACCTGCTCACTTATTTCAGTATGCTACATTTCACAAATTAATTTTTCAATCAATCCGACGCGGGGCGAGTTTACATGTCCTTAATTCCATGCGCAGGTAAAGGCATTTGATGACGGCGAGAGAGATGTATAAACACACACTTTTCGATAGTGACGTTTTTAATATCATGATTTACCACATTATTATTTCTTCCGCCACTGGCCAAGGAATATAGAACCATAGAGAATATGAGACAACTTCATTAACAATAATTAAGTAGGTAAGTACAGACATGCACTCACACCACACTTCCCACCACAATCACACTCTTAGGGGTATCAGACATTCCCTTTTAGTTTGTATATAATACGAGTATCTTTGGACCGATTAAAACAATGGTTTGCCGTTAGAAAGCCACATTATTACTGAGTAGGACACAATATTTTCAAAATTTGGAAACTATTGACAATGGAGCAGAGTGATGTACCTACTGCAGTATTATTATAGAAGACATCAATGTCTACATAAAACGGATGCAATACGACATATCTAACTATTACAGTTATGACACAATAACTACTTTTCCGTATTAATATAACATGCAATACTAACGTGTACTTGGTGTTAATCCATGTCTACTCTAATAATAAAGAGTAAAGATTTGATAACGTATAACGGATAAACGCAAAACTACTAACCGGTTCCAAAAAATCTTTCACCATTGGAAAGCTATGTTATGCCTGAGTAACTACGCTACATTGAGCATCATTACTGCCCTTCACCGCGTGGTTGTTACTGCGGAGCACAGCTAGTCATTAATAAATCTATCAATCCATTCATACCAACAGCTAATTTTAATTAATTTGTCTGGAAGATATTTTATAGATGAATTATACTCGTAAAACTATTTTATTATATTGAATCATATTATTGTAAGCAATTACATACAATTTAAGTACCTATATATTTTCAATAAACAATAACAATGTGAAAATATCTGTTTGTATTGAACTCCTACGTGACAATTCTCTTGAACCGATGTATTTAAAATTTTAACACAAGTAGTTATGTCCGTAAAGTAGTACTTCTAATAGAAAACTAAACTGAACTGACGCAGCATGCTTAAAATCAAAATATTTATAAAGCAAAAGCGTATTTGTCGCTTCGTAGTTTATTGTTTGTTCGTTCTTCTTTTATGCTTAAGCTGCTAAACTGGTGTTGATGAAAGTTCACACAGAAATAGACCGCAAAACAATGTGCTTCGGTATATTAAATATCCACGCAGACGGAGCCGCAAACTCCATGATATTTGAACCATGCTGGCCATATCTTACATCAGTGTATGTTACGAGTAATGACTTATGGCCTTACTATAGTCTCAGAATTACAGGCGCAGTACCAGCCGTAAAGATTGCCACTTAATACCAGGTGGGCTTCGTGCATATGCCGACTCCTAATAACACAAAGAAAAAACCCTAACTTGTTAGTAATTTTAGTACGGGGGTTTGACTGTGTGAACATAATTACAAACGGACGGGCGGCTCTTCTGATGGTAAGTGATCACTGTTGCCCACGAACATCCGCAATACGAGAAGTCTCGAGATTGAGTTGCCAGCCTTTGAGGAAGCAATTCAGGCCATTCCAATGATAATGGCGGATCATTTGACAATACAATCGTAACTAATAAGATAACCACTCAATAAGAGAGAGCAACAACACAGGACTTATTTTTTTAGTTTACTGTTTTTCTTTTTTTTGCTCAATATGACTCGCATCCCGACATCGAAGATTTTATTATTTATTGCTACCCTTTCATTGAGAAAATAGTAGTACCTAATTACAAATAACTTACATACCTACTTTGTCTCCAGACTTAGTTACTTTCTGAATAGCGTGCCTATATATTAAGGGTGTACGTATGTACGGCTTAATGGTATAAAAAACAGCATCATCCGTCAATAAACTATATTTAACTGATGTCTTTCAACACATTGCATTTTACGAACACAAATTTATGTAATGTATCGAGTGGTGTACCAAATATAAGTAAGTATATTAATATTCATTAAAAAAAAGATAATATGTTCTTGTTATTACTTCGGTATGGCATGATACCCATATGGCAACACATTTTCGTCGCATCCTGACAGCAAAAAAATATTATTTAATGCTCTCATTTCATTGAGTAAGAAGTAGTAGTATTTAACTTACTTACCTACTATGTTTAAGTTGGCCGCCATTTTGAATCCGTCATCTCAGATTTTCAACGCATTCCCCAAAATGCACTTCCGGTTCCCTATAACATTACTTCAATTACCCCGTACCTATCTATTATGGTTGCGGAGTTATAGCTGTTTATATAATTAGAGTGGATTTTAATTACGAATAATGTCAAGGAATCAAATCAGTGTAATTAAATAAAAGAGTATGTCATAATTGCTAATTACTCTAATTGTATTTATCACACAAGTAGTCGTCAACTGTACCTATAGTAGCATTTTTCAATAAGTATTTTATTCAGAGTATTTTTAAATTCTTTAATTCAACAATGTGTTATCTTCATATTATCCGGCAAATTATTGAATACTTTGGTTGACATTACATAACTACTTTTACAAAAAATATACAGTTTATGAAACACAATGCGTATTTATTTCGATTTTGTTACAATAACATAAGAAACGCTTTGATTATTTTATTTAATTTTCATTCTGTTCATTGTATTTCTTAGGCTACGTGAACAAATATCATTTGTTTTTTAAATATCATTATATAATCTTATTTTTCAAGCCTTAACGCCTGCTTTGCGAGATCAAACTTAATAACTTATTACAAATAATTAGTTTTTGAGGATGGGCATCAGTACTGCCCGAACACCGTCGGAGTAACAACGACCAGATAATAGACGTGAGTGTTTGCCGATTTACCATTCCAAAGTAATAATTAGAATTAGTAAACCATCCTTGTGGAAGTCTTAAAACGCAAAGAAATATTCAATGCACTACTGATCTTACTGACCACAAGATACGTAATATGACCTGATGGTAACAAAACTTTATATCTACACTATAATATTATAAAGAGGAACGATTTTGTTGGTTTGAATTGAACTCCGAAACTACTGGACCGATGATAAATTATGTGATAGTGAAATATGAAATACCTCTCGTATGCCATATTCTAAGAACTTTTGAGTCATGTTAGAAAACCATTTGTTATAGCGCAGGTACTCATACAAACGCCGTTAGCCAGATACTGAAATATTTCTTTCAATTTTATCGTCTCCAAATATTTTTACCCCCTAAAACTAAACTGATGTCGGATGGTATTTTCAAAGCAAGACGCAGCATGCTTATTATAATATTATAAAGCGAAAGCGTATTTGTCGCTTAGTAGTTAATTGTTTGTTTGTTCTTCTTTTATGCTTAAACTGTTGATGAAATTTCACACAGAAATAAACCGGAAACAATCTGCTACGCCGTAGCAAACCGTAGCAGCTTTGGTATATCAAATATCAACGCAGACGGAGCCGCAACCAAAAGGTACTCCATGATTTTTTAACTTGATTTTTAAACTATTAAACTGATGTAGACTGGAGTCACTGTGCTAAATCTCCAATTATAATGTCGTACCTATTAATTTATCAAAAATAAAAAATAACTGTTGAAACGATACTAAACAAATATCTAATGAACCCACTTATATCTGCTGTTCCATAAGATAATATAACTTTTTAAATTCTTAGTTTGTAGTCGTGTTCTTTATTTTTATAATTATCTTCAGTACTTGTTAGAATCATAGCGTGTTCTGGACAAAAAAATAATAAAGGTCTAATACCTTAATACAACCTAATAATCTTTGTATAGCTTATTATGGTAACAGCAAATTGTGAAATATTCCCTATGGTAACAGGAACGAAAGTTCTCTATAATCTAAATGGTGCTGAAATAAAAACCTGTTTAGTCATTCGCTCGTCTGAGTACATAGAATTATTTGATAGTGTATAGTGGATAAACGCAAAAACTACTAACCGGTTCCAAAAAATATTTCACCAGTAGAAAACTCTATTATGCCTGAGTAACATACGCTATATTCATCATCATCATCGACCTTCACCGCTCGGTTGTAACCACGGAGCGCAGCTAGTCATTAATAAATCTATCAAGCCATTCATGCCAACAGCTAATTTTAATTAATTTGTATGGAAGATATTTTATAGTTGAATCGTAAAATCATGTTATCATATTTAATGATATTATTGTCAGTAATTACATAAAACTTAGGTACCTATATAGTTTCAACAAACACCTGAACCTGTCCTAAATACCGCGTGTAGATGAACATGTCTGCTTGAGCTGTGTCTGGGTGTGTATATGTATATAAGTATGTATATTAGTCATCAGGTTACCATAGTACAGCTCTGCCTAGTTTGGGACCTGAACACCGCGTGTGGATGAACATGTATGTTTGAGCTGTGTCTGGGTGTGTATATGTATATAAGTATGTATATCAGTCATTAGGTTACCATAGTACAGGCTCTGCCTAGTAGATAATCATTCATTCCTTAGTTTTAAGCGCTTCGCCAGCCGCTGCCGCGGCACGCTCGCTTTGCTCGCTCGGCTTACGCGTAGTTTTGTCGCAGTTCAAACCTAACCTAACCAAAGGTCGCATGATATATTAAGTGTCGGTGAAATGCAGGGATACCTTTCGTATGCCATATTCTAATAACTTATGAGTCACGTTAGAAAACCATCTGTTATAGCGCAGGTACTCATACGAACACCGTAAGCAAGATACTGAATTATTACATTCAGTTTTTTTTAACGTCTTCGAATATTTTTTACCTTTTAAAACTAAGGTAACAATGGCTCTCGTTTCAGACGCATACCCGATTATTTATTGAAATCATATTTATATTGTATACATCTAATGTTATGGTAGTAATAAATTTCCCTATTCGTTTGTAGCAATATTAGAGCAACAATACTAAGAACGGGCCGACTCATTCATGTTACTATAAATTAATTCACATTTATCAAAATAATTATTTATCATTATTTGAAATAATTGCATGAATCGTTCATGAGTTCATCAAAGTCACAATAGCATTTTTTATTAGTAAGTAATTTAATGGCTTTGTAAAAATGTTATGGCTGAATTTAGCTTAAAGTTCAGCAAAAGTCATTATGTATTCTATCAAGTATTTATTGACATAACATTTGCCCATGAGCTGTGCATTTTTAATTTTGATATGGGCAGTACTAATTTATATTAATCTTGTTCGATTCTGCACACATTTTTTGAATATAAGTTGTGGGTATTTGCTATCAAACTATTGACTATCATACCTTGTGTATACAAAAGAACTATTAAATTAGTAAGAACGGCTCCAAAAAGTCTGAATCCATTTCATTGGCTGTCTGCAAGCTTATGTTCGAGCCTGACATATTAGAATACAAATATCAGTTAAAGTGGATTCCTATCCGTAAGTGCCACGAATCTCATGCTATGCTTTGCCTCTACAATCTTCAATCAGTTTCCTTCTCCCTATCTTACGGAACGCTGTAATTATTAAATACCTTGTGATATACAAAAGGAATAAGAACAACCGTGGCGGAAATAAACCCCACTATATTTTCTATTTATTTAAATGACCCTTAAGTCGAAATGACTTGATGCATTATATAAAATTAATCATTAGATTCGCCTTAGCCACACAAGTGCCGTAACATTTTTATTCTCTCAATAAAAGAAGACTTCGGATCCTCTATTTTACTCCGTTCATGTGTGATCAGTGATTATTTATGACACTGAACTTGGTCACTGATTAAGGGATTCATATGTAAGCTCAAAGTCATACAACGAACTTTAGAAAGGGCTATGCTCGGTGTATTCCGTAGTGATTAAATCGGAAATTAGGACTGATTTAGTACACAAACGAAAGTCATGCATAGCCCAGAGGATTAGCCAGTTGAAGTGGCAGTGGACATGACACATAACGCCTTGAACTAATGGCCGATGGGGCCGGTAACCACAGACCGAACTTTTATACAGGTCGCTTCCATGCGGTCTTTTGTAAATCGATCGGGACGCATATGTTTAGCAGTGGACGTCTTACATTAATTTATTGTAACGTGCATATTAGGGGACAGATTGCAAAGTTACATTTCGCCAAGCAGCCGTTAGAGTATAAAAAGCAAACGATAAAAACTTACGTATGCATAAATAAACTCTAAAAGAATAAAACATAACTCTCAATCTCAAAACATTCGAGTAAACCCTACATCTTTGAAATATGTGATAGGAAGGCTGCTAATTTTGAATTTTAATAAAAACATATACCTAAATCTTAAATAACACTTAAAAGTGCTTTAGACTATGGAAGTTTCTGTTTCAGCTTTTGTGAGTTCTGCCCAACGCGTGTGATCGACTGCTTGCTTTCTACTTGCCCCTGGACTACGAGTCGTTTTATGGAGTTTTCATGTCGAATAATGTGTCCGAAGTATTTCAGGACACGTATTTGCACAGTCTTAGATAATCTCTCGTTCGTCCGCAGCAGTCGCCGCCAGCACCACATTTCAAGGGCATCGATTTTGCGTCGGTCTCTCAGGTGAACCGTTCATGTTTCTGCGCCATAGAGAAATATCGGCAACATTAAAGTTTTCTTCATGCAGAGTT
This sequence comes from Selenia dentaria, assembly GCA_917880725.1. Taxonomy (NCBI): domain Eukaryota; kingdom Metazoa; phylum Arthropoda; class Insecta; order Lepidoptera; family Geometridae; genus Selenia; species Selenia dentaria. Next base: position 3,764,768 of record OU862887.1, read on the forward strand.
TCGTGGATTTGGTGATATTTCGGTTGCACCTGACTCTTTTGACCTTATCAACGGCAGATCTTGTCTAAGCAAATCTTTTTTGAATTTAGTTCTCATAGCCCCTCGTGTTTGTGCTCGTGGATCCTAGGTACACGTAGGATTGAACAATTTCACAGTTGCCAATCACAGAAATGTCAGGTTGATTTAGTTCAGTTCGGTCTACGATTATCATCTTGGTTTTGTCTCTGTTGATCACAAGCCTGTAGGAGAGGCTTGTTGTCTCTAAACGTGTCAACAGGTGTTCCATGTCTTTTTTTATTTGAGCGAGAAGAGTAGTATCATCGTATCTCATCATAAGTTGGATATCTTCCGACCTCCTACTGAAACACCCTTGTCCCAATGTTCCAAAGCGATTCTCATGATATACTTACTCCGTATATATGTGTGTGGAGACGTAAGAAAACAGTATTAGCTGTAAGTATCAAGAACGGCGTAAGTTTACTGAGCAATCAGCTATATTCTTAAAAAAAATCTGCGTCGAACGGTCTGGGTCTCATATCGCTACTATAAGATTTTTACAATAGGTATAATTTTGAAAAGTTTCCTTGTTCAATTAGCTAGGAATAAGTCACTTAAACACAGTGTTTTAACACTACACTACAGCAAAAGTTCAGTTTATTATTAAACATCTGATATAACTAACAGCATTCCTATGCCAATAAAGTGTAATGTATTATATCAGCATCTTTTAGAGTTAGTCTTACATCTGTTATATAGTAGGTAATGTATTAAATACCTATTCAAGTATAAGCATTTCAAATGTGTGGAAAATACGAAACTTATCTCCATAGAAGTCACCAAACTACTTACGACGTCAGGTCTTTAAATGAAAAGTCAATTGCTGTAAGTAGTAAAAAGCCTACAGGTAATAACTTTAACAAAAATATTTTCATTGCTCTTCATGAGTATTATTACTATAACAAAACTGTGTTACAAAAATCATATTTCTGTCAAAGATTTTTTGAAGACATTTTTAATGTTCTTTGGCTCTGGGGAAAGGTGGGTTTTGGCTACACAACTTACAGCAAACTTACAGCAAAAACGTTTTCTTGCATCGATATATATTATAATTAGTTGTCATGAAAAGCTAAGTATTTGTCGGTTCATGATTTTTTGTTTATTAATATGTTCTTTGCACAGAGATAGTGCAATTAGAGAGGCCTATGTCCAGCAGTGGACTGCTACAGGCTGATGATGATGATGATGATGATGATGACAGAGATAGTCCCGAAAAATATTTCACGATGTATGAAAAGTGAGGAGCCTATTCTTTATATATATTCATTACTCAAAAGTAAGTAACGACTTAATTTACTAAATAACTCTGCAATTTTCTATAAAATTGTTTTAATTGACTCGAAACTCGTTACAAGTAAATTTTAAAATAAATATTAAAACAGTTTTTTTTTTTCAAAGTATCCCTCGAGTTTAACCTTAGTAAAAGTAATTTATATGTAACGTAAATAATGATATACATATTTTAAACAAAAATAACATTAAGTTCATGCGTACATATCTTAGAGAGGTAGGTAGGAGTATTTATCAAACACCCATACCAGATATGTATTGCTCCCATATAAGGCCTATTGTCACCTACAGGGCAGTGTTTCAGACGCCGGACAGTTTGAATTTCTCTGTCAGAAAATTCCAACAACTGTCCTAACCGGGAATCCAAACCAAGAGTTCTACATTCCAAAGCAGCGCTGCCACCACTACACCAACGATACTTAAAACGATCTTTCTCATCATTGCTCATATTTATTCAATTCATTTGTGTGGCATTGAATCTCGTAGACACTTTCTATAGGCACCCATCCAACCATCATTTGTTTTCTCTTAGTTGATTTTAACCGGTGTATGAGGATGTATTGCAACATTTGGTTTATCTAAGCAAGCATTAGCACTTAAAAATCATAATATTATAATAAAACTAAGGTATAAATACTAAAACATAACGCTCAATGTGTGGTTTCAGTTAAGTCTTAGGGTAAAATTCTTTGAACTAAATGTGGTAGGCAATAGTGTGGTAGTATATCATTATATCCCTATCTATATCCAACCGTAGGTTGATGTTGTTTATCCGTTTGTCCATCTGTCCGTCTGACTGAGAGTCTGGTAGAGCAGGTAGGTCGTCCACCGACAATGTGGAAGACGTACTAAATAAGGTCGCAGGACTATCTTGGATGCATGCAGCTTTCATCTGGTCCTTCCGTATGCATATCTTCAGCAGTAAAAGTTGTACGTCTCATATAATAATAAATGTAGGGAGCCCTTGTTTGAAAATTTTACTATTCCATGTGTAGGTTTTCACATGGATGTATATAGGTCGTAAAACCTACTAAGGAATTAGATTGCACTTCATTGTTCGGTATGTATAGGATTTAGTATGTACCAAGGCAATTAACTGGTTTTAATTTTGTTCTGCTAACTCCCACTACCATATAAATATACTTATTCCATCATCATCTTCACTTAAAAAAACCAAGTTACGTATCAAATATACCTGCCTTTTAAGTTTGACCTAGGGGACGGTCGCAGTGCTTTTTACCTACATTCTTTGGCATTAATATAAATTAAGATTGAAGAACTTTACAAATCGTAACATTGGCATTAATTTTATTTACACACACGAAGCTTCACAACTTTAATATGCAACATTTTATTCAATCTATTGTTTCCAATTTCATTTTCCGCCATAGCTTAAGGAACGATTTGATAGCGATATTCAATGCAGAACCACAAAACATCTTGACCATAAAATGCCTACTCATGTTTTTAGTTGCTACTGTAAGCTGTTAACTTTAAAAACAGTCAAATAACTTTAAAAACAGTCAAATTAGTAATTGTGTAAAGTCAAGTCTTTCTCTTGATATATTCCAAAGAGAATACAATACTACGTATATATATATTTAAGGACGAATGAAAAGAGCTATACATATCTCAATAAGCTGGGTTCTAATTCTATATAGTTAAAAAAATATTGTTCCAAGTGTGAACAGCACATCACACTTCGTATGTATTTTAATTACATACATTGCAGCAAGCATCTCTACCATGACATTAAGATATTGACCTTCGAAATCTGTGTATTATATCTGAGTATGTGTCCCCTTGAAAGGTCTATAAGCCTATTATATATACATTTATTGCTGAAAAGTAAGTAGTAGCTTAAGATGTCTTCATTAGTTTTCCAGCTAACTGTGACACTTAAGCTTCTTAGATGACGTTGCACCCTTTTTATGTCACTGCGTGGAGGTTGTCTGGACTCAAATTTATAAGAATAGCCACTTCACACACATGCGGACTCTGGAAAATCCATACCACTTCAGCCATTTAGGAATTTACGTAGGTACGTGCTATACATATGTAGTGGAAACGACTTTACATGTATGTAAAGAGTTTTACCATTACATAGAGGTGGCATCGAGAGTAACTTGATGAAGAAACTGATATATCTAGGGGTCTTTGCAACAAAGTTAACTCAAATTACATGACGCGTTTCTTATAAATTTAGGTATTCTTTAATTCAAAGGTATCTTTTCCATAGCTTTATGCATTTCATTTCTATCTACCCTAATCGTACCCGTCTAAACACTGAAGTAATAACATATACCTAGAGTATACAGACAGCGTCTCTACCTTAAGTAGATGTCTAAATAAATTTGATTCGTGAATACATATATAGGAATAAACAATTAAAAAACCTTAGAACGGCCAAATTGAACAAAGAAATGCGTGAAAAGATGTAAGACTAAGTGTATGTACCTCTACTAATAATATGGACAGATATTAGTCTGAAATAAATGAATTCTATTCTATTCTATGTACCAAGACAATTAACTGGTTTTATTTTTGTTCTGCTTACTCCCACAGTCCCACTACGATATAATTATACTATTTACATTATAAGATTAACTTAAAAATAAACCAACCTGCGTACCATATATTGGCACATCAAGATTGACCTAGGGGTCGGTCGCAGTGTTTTTTACTTCCATTCCTTGACTTTCAGAAAACATAATATGTTAGATTGAAGAACTTTACAAATCGTAACACCTCTAAAACTTTGGTATTCATTTCACTTACGTTGTGCGTAAGTTTGACCTGTATTAGAGTTTGTATCTCATCTGTAGTGGCTACTTTTCCGACAACTTCACGACTTTAATGTGTTACATTTTACTTAAGCTAGTGTTTCTAATCTTCATTTTCGAATGATTTAATCGCGATATTCAATGCAGAACCACAAAACATCTTTACCATAAAATGCCTACTCTGCTCGCTTCTAGTTGCTACGGTAAGTTGTTTACTTTAAAAGCAGTCAAATTAATGATTTTATCAAGCTATTCTCTTGATATATTCAAGGGAAAATGAATAGAGCTATACATTTCTCAATAAGCTGAGTTCTTATTCAATATAGTTGAAAAAAAAATACTGTCCCAAGCGTGAACACCACACCACACTTTGTATTTATTTTATTAACATGGATGTATGTCGTACCAGTGACTAACGAATGACAACAAGTAAGCATCTCTACCATGACATTAAGATCGTGACCTTCAAAATCTGTATATTAATGTCCCCATGAAAGGCCTATAAGTCTATTATACCTATATAGATATATTTATTGCTCAAAAGTAAGTAATGGCTTAAGATGTCGCCATTAGTTTTCCAGCTAACTGTGACACCTTAAGCTTCTTGGAAGACGCTGCACCCTTTTTATTTTAAGTTCATAACAAACCCAAGCCTACGAAGGAAATTTAACGTTTACTTGTAGCATGTCATATCAGTAGTACGTAAAATGTTGAATTTTTACATGTTAGGAGCTCTTTTTCTCTACGATCATCAGAGCACTTAATGTTAAGTACCCCGATAACCCGCACCAATTTTTTTGGTTCCTACTTTGTGTTGAAGCTGTTCGTCTATGGAACACTTTACGAAATTAGATGCGCGCCTTCTTTAGGCATCTTCAAAAAACGTGTCAAAGCATTTAGCTTCGCGAAATAACTAACTGCAAACCTACTTATTATCTTTTTTATAATAATTAAATGGTATATGTATAGTATGTATATATTTTGTAGTATATTACGTATAGTATAATTATATAAGTATAGTTTGTATACGAGTATATTATAAGTATTTTTTATATTTATAATCTTGAGTTTTGCTATATGTAGTATTTAGTACACTTGTTTTATTCACACCGTCCTTATAAGTTTATGCCTATTTCTTTCCGTGAATGGTTGTCTGAAAGAGATCGCTCTGAGCGATAAGACCACCCATTCTGACACTTTAAATTTAAAGTACCTATTTAATTGTGAAATATTTTGATTGTGATTTTATTTTATTCTATTTTATTTATTTGTAACATATATTTGTATTGTGGTGTTTCACTAAAGAGTAAATCTACATATCTGTATAATTATCAATCAAGTACTTATAGTAGTATTCATGATTTACACAATTTCATGACATTACCTATGTTAACGTGGGCAGATGTCTTGAAGATCATTGAAATTTTGATATAAACTCGCTATGAAAGACTTCTATTTCCTCGTAGGCTCGAATCAAAACTCGGACTCGCTTCGCTTAGAAGCACGCTCGGCCTTCGGCCTCACTTCGCTTAGAATGACGCTCGGCCTTCGGTCTCGCTTCGCTTAGAAGCATGCTCGGCCTTCGGCCTCGCTTCGCTTAGAAGTACGCTCGGCCTACGGCCTTGTTTTGCTTAGAAGTACGCTCGGCCTTCAGCCTCGCTTCGCTTAGAAGCACTCTTGGCCTTCGACCTATATAGCTCGGCCTACGGCCTCGCAGGCTCTAATTTCGACCTACGGCCATTGTGAAAATTATGAACAATGCCGTCATCAAAAAATAGGTTGCATATTTCTAATTGGGGACTCTAAAAACCCTTAGATATCGATTTTCAGTCGAATCGGACCATTATTCCAGGAAGCCGCCATCTTGAATCCACCATCTTGAATTATTGACATTTCCGCCAAATTGCATTTCCGGTCCCGTAAAATATTAGTTCAAACCCCCCGTACCTATCCTTAACGGTTTCGGCGTTATAAGCATTTACATTTTGTATGTGCGCGATCGTCTTTTGTTCGGGAGGTGTGTTTTTTTTTTAATTTTTAGGAAATGCCCAGGGTGCTTGCCAATATTAGTTTTGGCACTAACTACCTATCTCTTTTAGTTTCCGAGACCCGTCAAGCTGTTCCATCAGAAGGTACACATTCAGCTCATTTCAGTTGTCACTTAAGGACGTAAGACCACTGCCTATACTTTTTACTTACAAAACCTCAGCGTTCCATCATGCCAACATGTCGAAAAACTACGATAAAATTTCCAGAGAAAAAAGTTGTATGGCGGCCATGTTGAAAAATGACGTCATCAAAAAATGGATTTCATATTTAGAATTGGAGACTCTAAAAACCCTTAGATATTGATTTTCAGTCGGATCGGACTAATATTTAAGGTAGCCGCCATCTTGAATCCGCCATCTTGGATATTTGACATTTCCGCCACATTGCATTTTTGGTCCCCTTAAACATTAGTTTAAACACCCTGTATCTATCTTTAACGGTTTCGGCGTTATAAGCATTTACATTTTGTATGGGCGCGATCGTCTTTTGTTTGGGAGGTGTGTTTTTTTTTTAATTTTTAGAAAATGCCCAGGGTGCTTGTCAACATTAGTTTTGGCACTTACCCCCTATCTCTTTTAGTTTCCGAGAGCCGTTGACCTGTTCTACCTGGTATTCCACGTTCAGCTCAATTCAGTTTCTTCTAAAGTCACCTACCCTAACCCCACATATAACCCTACAAAACTATAATCCCCATCACGCCCACTGGGAGAAATGACCCATTAAAGTTCCGAAAAAACATTTGTATGGCGGCCATATTGAAAAATGACGTCATCAAAAAATGGTTTTCATATTTCAAATGTGGGACCCCAAAAACCCCCCGATACCAATTTTGAGCCGGATCAGACCAACTTTCAATTCGGCCGCCATTTTGAATCCGCCATCTTGGATTTTTGACACTTTCACCAAATTACCCTTCCGATTCCCTATGACATTTGGTCAAACACTTTATACATATCTCAAACGGTTTAGGAGTTTTAAGCATTTACATTTTGTATGGGAGCGATCGTCTTTTGTTCGGGAGGCATGTTTTTTTTTAATTTTTGGCAGTTGCCCAGGGTTTTGGTCATTTTTAGTTCTGACACCTACCCCCCATCTTTTATAGTTTCGGAGAGCCGTTCACCAGTTCCACCACACTTCCACATTCAGCTCATCTCAGACTTTTCCCTTTGGTTTCAGAACCCCCCCTACACTTTTCCCCTACATTTTCTATACCCCCCATTGCTCCTTTATACCGTTCCATTTATGTCAATCAGTGAGTCAGTGAGTCAGTACATGAATGGTAATCGAGCTTTATATAGTATTACTAGGTGTTGGGCGGTGCGCGGGCCACGAGTGGCCCGCGTTTGTCCTTGTGCAGTATTTTTTTTATTTAAACTTGTAACCATTTGAACAGAAAAGTAAAAATTTTCATACAAGTTCAATTGCAGAAATTTTGCCTTTAATTACAGTTTAAGTCGGGACATAGAGTCCTTGTGTATGTTTGTTAAGGGATCCAACCCCTTAGTGCAGTGGATAACGCGAGCAGTAGTCTTGGAGGCCAGCTTGAGAGCTCAAAAAATGATCTGCATTCAGTTGCATAAAAAATCATAACTCCCATACAAGTTACAAAGCGAGCATTTCTCTTAGTGCAATTGAGGCTCAAGGATAGAGCTGGAGTTAAAAAGACAAAAGAGTGTGGTATAGTCGTTAGATTGTAGGTACATACCAGAATCGAAAGAGATCGCTTTGACCGATAAGACCGCCAATTGTTACACTTAATTTTATTTTTTTATTGCTGAGTAATAATTTTCAATTATATTATCCTGTTTACTCGTATTTGTTAGTTATATTATATAATGTGGTGTTGCAATAAAGGGTTTATCTATCTATTTACCTACCTACATAGTAGCAGTAGAACTCTTCGTGAATGAAGTCATCCGGGGAAGACTGCCACCATATCATTTTCTTCCTGAAGCAGTAACCTTCGCAATATTGTGTTCTGGTTTTGAAGGGTATGGGTGCGAGTAAAATTACAGGCACATTGAGACTTAACAATGTCTTATGTTTACGTGCGCAATGCAGTTGTGAGGGCATACGTCTGATAAAGGCAGAGGTTAGCACCTAACACCTGGTAGACTTCGTGCTTGTACCGGCTTTAAAAAAATACTTAAACTACTTGGTACCTCTACGGTACTGGGTACGAGTGTGTGAACATTATATTTTATAATACGAGAAACTTTGTTATTCAATGATATCTAAATTATCCTTATTTAAAACAGAATATTTATTAAGATATTTATACTGTAGGAACTTTGGCATCTATAAGATGTACAGGAACAATTTGTAAACTGAAGTAGCAGGTACGCTGATAATTGCGTATTTTTTAAACTTCTTTTATCATGAAATATATAAACATATAAAATATCATGCAATCACAACTTTTTTGATTTCAACTTTGTTAATAAGTAGATGAACTCCTGCACGTCAAATTTACTCAAACTTTTGTGTCATATTTGTAACAGAAATAATAATGATTTCACATTCTATAGTACCCTTACAGTACCTAACACTTGCGCACTAATGATTCGCGGCACACACAAACACAGTAAGTAGAGTCCTTTGTTTCTTACGTTTCGCATTTCAATCGCATTCTAACGGCGAAGGGAAAACTGTTTTATTCTGGCCTTTCATTTAATAAGTATGTAGTAGGAAATAACCTGCTTACTTATTTTGATATGCCAAATTTAAAAAAAAATTTACAATCAACTGGGCGCGGGGCGAGTTTACTGGTCCGCTCTTCCATACGCAGGTAAAGGCATTTTATGAAGGCAAGAGAGATGTATAAACACACACTTTACGATAGTGACGTTTTTAATATCATGGTTTACCACAATATTATTTCTTCGGCCACTGGCCAAGGAATATAGAACCATAGAGAATATGAGACATCTTCATGAACAGTAATTAAGTAAGTACAGACATGCAGTGTCTCACACCACACTTCCCACCACAATCACATTCTTAGGGGTATCAGACCTTTCCCTTACAGTTCGTATATAACATTTTTGGATCGATTAAAACATTGTTTTGCCGTCAAAAAGTCACATTATTACTGAGTAACACACAATATATTCAAAAATCGGAAACTATGGACAATGCAGCAGAGTGATGTACTGCAGTATAATTATAGAAGACATCAATGTCTACAAAAAAGTGCAATAAGATATGTCTAATTATTACAGTTATGACACAATAATAATGTGTACTTGGTGTTAATCTTTATCTACTCTTATAATAAAAAGCAAAGATTTGATAGTGTATGATGCTCGGCTGTTGATGAAAGTTCACACAGAAATAGACCGGAAACAATTTGCTACGCCGTAGCAAACCGTAGCAGCTACGGTATATCAAATATCCACGCAGACGGAGCCGCGAACAAAAGGTACTCTATGATATGCATGCAGGCCAAATCTTAGACCAGTGAATGTTACCAGTGATGACTTGTGGCACTGCTCTCTGACTATGAGCCTCATAATACGAGTATCAAAATCGTAAAATTCGTTACATCAAAAATGGAGAAAACTGTGCTGAGTCACTGTACGTGATTGAATCAGAAATGAGGAGATGAATCGTAGGACCTGGAGGCCTGCGAACTCTGCTTCTGTACTCGGACTGACATGTAGGCGTTTTTGTACAAACACTTCAGCACTTCAATATGCCGATAGTCAATACGGCACCGCTGGAGAGACTCAAGCACTGCCCACGTCTCGATCGAATCAAAGGATTTCTCATAGTCCACAAACGCTAAACAAAGAGGCAAGTTATACTCTTCGGTCTTCTGTATAACTTGCCGTAGCGTGTGGATGTGGTCTATGGTACTATAGCCTTTTCGGAAACCGGCTTGTTCCGGAGGCTGGAATTCATCAAACCTGCGACTGAGACGGTTCGTTATGACCTTCGAAAACAGCTTATAAACATGGCTCAAAAGCGAGATGGGTCTGTAATTTTTAAGTAAAGTGTTGTCATCTTTCTTGAAGAACAGCACCACCACGCTGACTGTGTGTCTAAAAAAGCTCTTAGTTTGACATGTAGTTGTAGGTAGAGTAGGTAGGACTCGTGGAGACTTGTAACATGTGGAACACTCTTCCTTCTGTTGTGTCAAATAAACCAACACTTGCTTTTAAGTTTGCCAAGATATAAAATTGTTATTTTGAGTATTTTAATAAAATGGTGGTCACATCTAAGATTGGATTAGCTTCCCTATTTAGGACAAATCGATAACTTCCTAAATCAACTTCCTTATGTATTAATCTTTCCTATACCATGATTATAAACTCAAAAGATTTATAAATGAAACTGACGTATATGTATGTCTCTGAGACGCAAAAAGTTAATCCTTTAATGTTACTTTCTAATTAATTTATTCAGAAACTTTGGCATCTGCAAACCAATTCTATTTTTTCAAAACGTTCAACTATCTATTCAGTTGCAACATCAGTTCGACTCCGTTGGATACTAACCCAAAAAGCTGTTCTACTATTTCTATGATGACAACTTGAAACGTAACGTCATCTTAAACGCTACTACCCATATATAAATATAATATACGGATATGCGTTAACGACGCGGTCATGATCTATATAGTAATTTTTAAACTTTCGCGATTTGAACAGATGTTTTAAATGTTTATCGGGACTTATCACGTATTATTTAATATAGGTAAAAATATGTACCTTTCGCTCGACGTTTCGACCATGTTACAATGGCCGTGGTCACGAGCTGACTGAAAACTGCGGGTGAGTCCGGCGAGAAGAGCGTGTGTTTTGTTCTCCTACCCTCACTTGATCTTGAAAAATCGCAGGGTTGTCACTACGACACACAACACTGACTGTATCGGTAAATGTCCTAGTACTTACACCGCGGTTTGTACACTTGCTCACTACGGGATTCCACGACGCCGCTAACTTAAATCTATCTTCCCGGTTGAAATTGCGATGTTTTCTAATTTCAACCGCTTCACGAACCATTCTTGAAAAATAATGTCGTTCAGTGGAGAGGACCTTCGGATCGTGGAGCTCGATCCAGTGACCGGATCCCGCCTCAAGCAAATGTTCTGCAATAGCCGACTTCTGTGTCTGGCGATTTTTGACGGCCGCGATATGTTCTTTGATTCTTTATGCTATGGTATGCTTCGTTTGACCTATGTAGGAACTACCGCAGCTACAATCGACCTTGTACACACCAGGGGTCTGGAAAGGAATAACGTATTTCGGTGTCCTCACATGCCTCGCCAGCTTAGATAAGGGGGTATACACCGTCTTGATGGAGTACTCCTTCAGCAAAGTCCCTACCTTATCCGTTACTCCTTTAACGTAAGGCATGAAAGCCGGCTGCCGCTCGATGTCAGTCCCTCTCTTGTGACATATTTTGCGTCTCGCCTGCCCGCGTTTAGTCACACTTTAGCCATTCCTTTTAAGTACCTCCTGAACATGCTTTTTCTCAACCTCTACATGTTCAGGATCACAGAGGGCGTCCGCTCTGTCCAACAGAGACATGGCCACCTGCCACCTGACCTGGTAACATGGTCGAAACGTCGAGCGAAAGGTACATATTTTTACCTATTTTAAATAATACGTGATAAGTCCTGATAAATATATAAAACATGATCTATTTAGTTAACAGCATATTAGGTTTTAATTTAAAGTTTATTGTAACAATAGAAATCTAACTTAAATAGCACAATAAAAAACGTATAACTGTCATCGTTCAGTTAAAGTTGGAGCAACATTTGGTTAGTAGAATCGGACCCAGCGGTTTGGCAACAATATCAAAGTCAACGGGTCATTGCCGTTACAAAGAATGGTAGTCGGTACCATGAAAGTACAAAAGTACCAATTTCCACAAGTTCTTTTACACTTTTCGGTGCTGAAATCGGTTCCATTTTGGGGTAAATATTGTTTTTACCATTTTAGTGACCCTTGCAACTTACTGATCGATTGTCATTAACCGCCAATGATGATATTACCAAGAAAGGCGTACTACTCTTTAGTTATTGGAGTGTAACGTGCTCGTCGGAAAAGATTTATTGAAAATATTGTATCCATTTTAGGTGTTTTTTCAGTTTCTCAAAACTTTCTGGGGATCCCATGAATTTATAAGAGGCAAGGCAAAATGCAAAAGGAAAAATTTTGGTTTTCAAATTAGATGGATAGCACTTTTTTTTATTTTTTGACCTCAAAAATATGTATTATTGTGTAAGTACCAGCCTACTGAATTGAATACCAGCGGTATTCAGGTATTTTATATTGCTCTTGAATACTATCACTAAACAATAAAAATGTACTACCTATGACTGTTTGAATGGACAGATGCGTGTTGTTACTTTTAATGATTTGGTATAGTACCTATTATTTAGTATAAAGCATTTTAGGGTGGGCTTTTTTTAGGGTTTTGGATTCAGTTTATTAGAAAAATTATCGCTGTAAGTTACGGCCAACCTCCAGGTTCAGGTCGGTTTGATAACTTACAGAACTAAAAATGATTCAGTAAGTTATCAAACCGTATTATCTTATTGTTCAGGCTGTAACGCCTGTCTAGCGAGACCAAACTGTCAAATTATAGGACAAAAATAAATGAGCTTTGAGGGTGGGTACCAGTACTGCCCGCACACCCGTCAGAATAGTAACCTAAGACCTCATAATAGACATCAGTGTTGTCCGATTTACCATTTAATCACAAAAATAACCCATCCTGGAATGGGTTTTGAACCCGCGTCTTCTGACAAACCGTATCCTAGGCCACCGAGACGATACCAAAGACGCGCTACATGGCAAGCTTGGAATATATCTTCCTAATGGATTTTAATCCTCGTTTTAGGGGATGAATTGCAAAATTTGGTTTCTTTAACCAAGCGTTAGTGCTTCAAAAGTCATATAATAAAAACTTGGAAAATTCAGACACATATACAATGTAATATATAACACTGAAACTACTTTTATACCGCAAAACTGGCCATATGCGAAAAGACCTTTAGAGATCGGTAGCGATATTTCATATGCGAAAGTGTTTGTCGGTTCGTTGCTTGTTTGTTTGGCCTGCTTTAACATTCAAACTACTGAAACAATATTGATGGACTTTGGCACAAAGGTAGCCTGTATATCGTATGGCATCACTATACATATACCTGGTACAGCCAAATTTAAAGTAATTTGATTGGTTAGCTGGGTAGAAAATATTTTATAAAACTTTTGAATAACATTTTAAGTGATTACTTCTACAACTGAAGCGATTTAATTTAAACTTCAAACGCAAAAAGTGATAGCATCAATGATCTTTACATACATTTTCAAACTAAAACTGATTATGTAGGATAATGCATTTTCAGGCCGGTGCGGGATGGAGCGCACAGCTTTCTTATTATAATTCCCCCTTCTTCGTCGTTAACTCTTGACATCGGTTGAGTCGTGGTTGAAGACGATGATTTTCTTTAAATATTTCAGCGCTATCCATTGCGGTCTTCTGCGTTTCGAGTGCTTTGGACTATGGAAGTTCCTGTTGCAGCTTTTATGATAGAGAAATTAGTCCGAAACGCTGTCCAAGGGATTCATTTTTGTTTCTTAATATGTCCTTAGCACAGAGATAGACCTGTATGTATTGCAATAAAAGAGAGAAAATTACAAATTCTAGGATGAGAATCGAACACGCGTCTTCTGAGCTCGGTACAACTCCATGACTGATCCGAGCATTTATCTCTGTAATTAATTTTAACCATCATATTTTTTTGGGGGCAGATTACAAAATATCATTTCGCTATGCAGCCGTTAGAGATTCAAAAATATACGTGTTTGTCGAGTCATCGTTAGTTAATTTGTTTGTTGTGAAACAACTTTACATGTTATTAAGTTTTCACTATTACATGGAAGTGGTATCGATAGTAACTTGATGAAGAAGCTGAAACATCCATGAGTATGAAATCTTTACAACAAAGTTAACTCAGGTTACATGGGGCGTTCCTTATATAATTAGGTACGAATAAGTAGGTACAACTCTTTTATTCAAAGGTTCCTTTTCCATAGCTTTTGGCATTCCAATTCTTTCTACCCTAATCGTACCAGTCTAAACACTGAAGTAATAATATATAGAGTATACAGACAGCATCTCTACCTTAAGTATATGTCTGAATAAAGTTGTTTCGTTCATACATATGTAAGACAACATATTAAAATTGTAAATAATTTACAGTACCTTAGTCATATTGTAATTTCCAGTCTGAAGGATAACCCGAGGCGCCTATAACAATATATTATTGCATTGTAGAGCTTCTGAAATGTTCACAGCCCCGAGTCGGCTCATTTCATTCCATCCAGAGGAAACGCATAGCATCCTTCATGTCCAGAGTAGACATAAGCAACAACACTGGCATCAGAAGTCTAGCGGATAGACTTGTACTGACTCCAATGTATAGAAGATGGATGGAGATCGCCACCTAATCATTACTACTACCTATTATATATTCTATTCTATTCAATATTTTGTTCCCTACGTGTATTGAATTATTGATAATGTGCGAAATAAAAAACTATCCATACACTAACATAGAGGAAAAAAACTTTGAACTATGTTGTAAGTAGACTCCTTACATCCTATAGCATTACACTAATACATAATAATCGGTACATTTAAAATATCATCGTGTAACACAAAAAATGTGACAGTACCTAAGCATATGGAATAAACTCTCTATTAGAATTGATAACTCTTACAAGAAAAAGCTGCGTCAATTCGCTGACATGAATACTGATGATCAGAATTAACACTGAAACTACTTTTACCTACTCCTGAAAACTGAACGTTTTAGATATAATTTTCAGCTATTACATCAGTATATAATATTATTATTTTAAATGCGAAAATATTTGTCGGTTCGTAATTAATTCGTTTGTTTGTTCTGCTCTACGCTTAAATTAGTGAGCCGATGTCCACGAATCTTGCCACATAGGTATCCTGTAACGGGAAGTCACTATAAACGCAAGAAGGTCCGCGGGTGAAAGGTAGTTTATAATATTTAAACCTTATCCGTAAATACTTGGATGTTGTAACATCGATTAAGGAATTAGATTGCATTAGCTCTCATGTGTGTGTTTGTACGCGTCTCTTGACCCCGTCGAAGCCTGTGTATATTGTGGACTGGTTGCAAATAGTTCAATCATCAGCTGTGTTGCGGAGCCACAAATAATACATTTATATCGGTCAGTATAAATATCAAAAATAAGAAATGGTCAGTTCGTACCTACCTACATAATTAATAATCCATCGAACTTTCTCAAAGTTGTTTACTGTAAAAGTAGTCAATTTAACGTTTTTTTTAAGTCAAGTCCTTCTCTTGATATTTATAAGGAAAAATAAAGAAATGCTCGCCCTATTTCAATAAGCTAAGTTCTTATTCTATAAGTATGATATTTTTATATCTATGTATGTCATTGTGTAATACTAAAAGGTATATATACGGAGCTAAACGAAATATAGTAAGTACATTCTCATTACATGGAGAATATTTTACAATCCAATTGTACAAGTATGTACAAACAGCAGCGTCTCTACCATAAAGATCTCTTAAGCTTTTTACAAATCGTAACGCCTTTTAAGACTTGGGCATCCATTTTGTTAATACGGTCTGTGTAAACATTATATAACATATACATAATTTTTTGTATTTCTTGTTTTGATTCACACGAAACTCATTACAAGTAAACTTTAAAATAAATATTTAAACATGTAGTATAAGTTTGTTTTCAAAGGATCCCTGGAGTTTAACTTTAGTAAAAGTAATTTATATGTAACGTAAATAATGATATACATATTTTAAACAAAACATACCATCATGTTCATGCTTACATATGTTAGACAGGTAGGTACATGTATTTATCAAACACCCATACCAGGTACGTATTGGTCCCATACTCGTATAAGGCCTTTTGTCACCTATAGGGCAGTGTTCCAGACAGTGTGAATTTCTCTGTCGGATAATTCCAACAACTGTCCTAACCGGGAATCAAACCTACAAACATTCCAAAGCCACCACTACACCAATGATAAATCTTAAAATAATATTTCTCATCATTGCTCATATTTATTCAATTCATTTGTGTGGCTTTGAATCTCGTAAACACTTTCTATAGGCACCCATCCAACCATAATTTTTTTTCTCTTAGTTGATTTTAACCGGTGTATGGGGATGTATTGCAACATTTGGTATATCTAAGCAAGCATTAGCACTAAAAATCATAATATTATAATAAAACTAAGGTATAAATACTAAAACATAACGCTCAATGTGTGGTTTCAGTTAAGTCTTAAGGTAAAATTCTTTGAACTAAATGTGGTACGCAATAGTGTGGTAGTATATCATTATATCCCTATCTATATCCAACCGTAGGTTGATGCTGTTTATCCGTTTGTCCATCTGTCCGTCTGACTGAGAGTCTGGTAGAGCAGGTAGATCGTCCACCGCCAATGTGGAAGACGTACTAAATAAGGTCGCAGGACTATCTTGGATGCATGCAGCTTCCAAATGGTCCTTCCGTATGAATGTCTTCAGCAGTAAAAGTTTTACGTCTCATGTGATAATAAATGTAGGTAACCCTTGTTTGAAAATTTTATTATTCCATGTATATTTTTTCACATGGATGTATATATGTCGTAAAACCTACTAAGGAATTAGATTGCACTTCATTGTTCGGTACGTATTGGATTTAGCATGTACTAAGACAATTACCTGCTTTTAATTTTGTTCGGCTAACTACCACTACCATATAAATATACTTATTCCATCTACATCTTCACAAAGAAAACCAAATTACGTATCACACAATATAAACCTGCCTATTAAGTTTGACCTAGGGGACGGTCGCAGTGCTTTTTACTTCCATTAATTGGCATTAATATAAATTAAGATTGAAGAACTTTACAAATACGTTGGCATTCATTTTATTCACGGTGTACGTAAGACAACTTTAATATGCAACATTTTATTTAATCTATTGTTTCCAATCTTCATTTTCCGCCCTAACTTAAGGAACAATTTGATAGCGATATTCAATGCAAAATCACAAAACATCTTGACCATGAAATGCCTACTCATGTTTTTAGTTGCTACTGTAAGTTGTTAACTTTAAAAAACAGTCAAATTAGTGATTGTGTAAAGTCAAGTCTTTCTCTTGATATATTCCAAAGAGAATACAGTATACATTTCTCAATTAGCTGGGTTGTAATTCTATATAGTTGAAAAAAATACTGTTCCAAGTGTAAACACCACACCACACTTTGTATTTATTTTAATTACATACATTGCAGCAAGCATCATGATTAAGAGCTTGTCCTTCGAAATCTGTGTATTAATGTCCGCTTGAAAGGCCTATAAGCCTATTATATATATATATATATATATTTATTGCTGAAAAGTAAGTAGTAGCTTAAGATATCTTCATTAGTTTTCCAGCTAACTGTGACACTTAAGCTTCTTGGAAGACGTTGCACCCTTTTTATGTCACTGCGTGGAGGTTGTCTGGACTTAAGTTTTTAACCCAAGTATACGAAGGAAATTAAACGGTTATTTGTAGCATGTCATATCAGTAGTACTCGTACTAATAGTTGTGTTCATGATGATTAACATTACCTATGTTAACATGGGCATTGAAGATCATTGACATTTTGAAATAAAGTTGGTGAAAGCTTGGCCTTCGAACTCGCCATGAAAGGCTTCTATTTCCTCGTGGGCACAAAACACGACCGCGCTTCGCTTAGAAGCACGCTCGGCCTTCGGAGGGATTTATTGAAAATAGAGCATAGTGATGTACTTCAGTTTTGTAGTAGACATCAATACGAGTATCTACAAAAATCTCCGGAATGATGACTATGACTAACAGTTTTGTCACAATAACTAATAGTATTTTTCCTTGTTAAAATATGCAATAGTAACGCTGAAAAATCTGTATATTGTGTACGCTGCGGACACTGTTGACAATATACCACAGTTGTATAGACATAATCAATATTTACAAAAAAGTCTGCCTTTTCCATATGTCTAAATATTACAATTATATCACATGATTATGCTTAGTGTTCCGTCCAAATGGGAACTATGTATAAGATCTGCTCTAAGTGTAAGTCTATAAGAGTTTTAGATTTTTTACGCAACTGAATGCAGAACATTTTTGAACTACTCAAGCTGGTCTTAGTTAGGTATAAGTAAATAGGTATCCAAGTTTGTTTAAATGTAGTACTTACATTAATATTTGTAGAATTGTTCTAAGATATAGGTATAGTTAACAAAAAGTATAGACATGCACGCAGAAACCTAGTACGAAAGTGTGCTGAATGACACCTGTGTCAGCTTCTGCATACTGATTGTCTTCGATACTTATGAAATTGTTAAGTAACGGTAACTATCCTCAGCTTAGAAAACATAATTGCAGTAACGCATTGTTGATATATCTTTGGCGAAACTGCTTAAAATCCCGTTTGAACCACCCACTTACACTAACTAAAGGTTACTATGTAAAACACATAAATACAATACATCACGTATGAATAGCAATACTTGGCTATTACCGAAACTACCATGTTTAATAGATAATTAATCTGGAAAGAATTATATTTTGAATTTGGCGCCATAGTAATTTTTAAAAATACCTATCCAACTTTGTAACATACATAGCTGTTGGAAGGACCAGGATTTGCATTATCCTTTGTTCTTTCATTTTCAAACTTCTAAATCTTAATGAATCTTTGCACAGCAATAGACTGTTACGCTGAAAAAAAATTACTATTGGATAATAAATTTACACGCAGTCGGAACCGCTAACCAAATGCACTTCAAAATATTTAAACCATTTATTAATATTTAAAAATAAACTGTTTCAAGTACGGTTTTCTACATGCACCTCTCCCTCTCAACCGTGTAATTGATAAACGTGTCAATCGAAATTTGTGTTATTATACGATTTCATCAAACAATTTTCTTTACGTGTGCTAACGCGTATCTGCTCTTACTTGAACTCAAATTTTGGTTGATAAACCCAAGTTTTATTTCCAAACATTCTCCGCGCGCTTTCCTTATATGAAACGTAAATAATTATATACATATGTTTAACAAAACATACCATTATGTTCACACTTACATAATATATTTGAAAGGTAGGTAGAGGTCATTAACTACATTGTACTTAATTAGTAAAATATCTGGAACTCCAAAACCTGTCTAATCGTAGTGTACATCCCGTGAGTACTTATTATAATGTAGGTAGAAGTATTTATCAAACACCCATACCAAATACGTTTTGGTCCCATATATATGAAAAGTCTTTTGTCATCTGCACGGCACTATTTAGACGCCAGACTTCTAATGTGAATTTCTCTGTCAGAAATAGTAACAAAATAGCGCTTACACAACTACACCTACGATGCAGTAAATCTTCAAACGTTATTTCTCATTCTTACTCATATTTATACGATTTGTGTAGCTTTGAATCTTGTAGACAACGCAAGCGAAGCCGCAGATGTCTTCGCTAGTAATACATATTAAAACGTATATACTATAGGTATTGATATACTTGTATTTATCCAAACACGCGTCTTCTGACCTCTGTATAATTCCATGACTGATCCATGCATTTATTTCTGTAAGTAATTAATTTTAACCGTCATATTTGGAAGCAGCTTTAAGAATTTCATTTCGCTAAGCAGGCGTTAAAGATTCAAAAATGTACGTGGTTATCGTTAGTTTTAATTACATTTATGTAATACGTGGATGCTAGAAGACTAATACAGCTCTCTTAGTTTTTCCTTTGAACATATCAAGAAGAAGTAGCTCGCCTGATGTTAAGCGTCACATTTGCCATAAAAGTTTATTGCCGTTCAAAACTTTTAGAACAAAAGCTGTACAAATCACTGGATGGCGATGCACTAAGTTTGTCACCATGATTTATAAGATGTTAAATCCCTTACCCTGTAATTTCACTGGAATCATCATTACATTTCAAACCGAAAAAACGTAATGTTTGCACACTTCTGCTTGGCGGTTTAATAACTGGCAATAGTGCGGTAGAATAGTGTGGTAGCCACTTCACACACATGCGGACTCTGTAAAATCCATACCACTTCAGCCATTTAGGAATATAGGTACGTGCTATACATATGTAGTGGAAACGACTTTACATGTATGTACCTAATTAGTTTTACCATTACATGGAGGTGGCATCGAGAGTAACTTGATGAAGAAACTGATATATCTAGGGGTCTTTGCAACAAAGTTAACTCAAATTACATAACGCGTTTCTTATAAATGTAGGTACTCTTTAATTCAAAGGTATCTTTACCATAGCTTTTTCCATTTCAATTCTATCTACTCGTACCCTAATCGTACCAGTCTAAACACTGAAGTAATAACATATACCTACAGAGTATACCTACAGACAGCGTCTCTACCTTAGTAGACGTCTAAATAAATGTGATTCGTGAATACATGTATAGGAATAAACAATTATAAAACCTTGGAACGGCCCAATTGAACAAGGAAATGTAGCAGAGGTATCAGACATTATTTGCTTGCTCTTCAGCTATAATTGTTCTATGTGTTAATGTGTGTGTTTTGTTCCGCGACACTGGGGATCCTATATAGTACGGGGGTATGAGTGAGTACATGTTATATACGTTATTCCGAATTTCATCCAAATCCGTTCTACCGTTACATTGTAAAGAAAATCTACACTTATTCATATTCACGTTTATAAAATTATTGTCACATCACACTTATTATAACCTTAATGCAGACGGGTATACGTGTGTAAACGTGATATATAATAACTTTGTGTCTCCCGTAATACCTCAATTAAACATATGTTTCAAGGCGTTTATACAGTAGGAACTTATATATATTGCGATTTCAGAGTGGAAAATACATAGTTAGGTATCTAGGGACGAGTTTCAGACCAGCATCTTCTAACAATCCGTGCCAAATGCCATGACTGGCAGGCCACCTATAGGCCCACATTCAAGCATCAAATTTATTTCTCTTTTTAATTTCTTTAGTTGGTTTTAACCGATGTATGGGGATGTGTTGCAATATTTGGTTAATCTAAGCAAGCATTAGCACTTAAAAATCATATTATAAAAAAAAAAAAACTTAGGTATAAATACTAAAACATAACGCTCAATGTGGGGTTTCGGTTAAGTCTTAATATTCTTTGAACTAAATGTGGTAGACAGTAGTTTAGTAGTATATCATTATATCCTTATCTATATACAAGAGGCTATAACAATAGATAAATAGATAATTAGAAAATTCTTTATTGCACAAAACTAAAAGTACATAGGTGAGCTAATGCGAATTGGCATTTTCTTCCAGCTAACCTTTGTGTTATATGGAAGTGTGTTTGGTAGTGCTTTATTTAAAACTTGAGAGTTTCTATAGAACAGATGTTTAAGGTAAAATATTAATAAATAATATACCAACACTTTACGTATACATATATACACTTATAAATAGCATACATATATTTAAACCTTAAAATAGCTCAATAAAGTTTATTATCTTTCATGGAAAGGTAATGTTGATAAACTTTGGATTTGACGGTAGGAGTACGTGGGATGAGCAGAAATGTTTATTCTCGGGCCATGGTTTTTGTTATGTTTTAATCTGGTAGTCCATGTCCACGCGACTCGGGGGATCTTAGTACAGGGGTATGTGTGTGTAAACGTTATAAAAGTTATTCCGAATTTCATCTAGATCCGTTGAAACGTTAAAACGTAAGGAATTAACAAATGTACGCATCAATTCACATCGTTATTCACATTTATAACATAAGTGTGTCATTCATAATCTCTGCAGATAGTGTATTAACGTTTTTTTATAAATACTTTACAATTGCAACAATACCTCGATTAATATATATCTATCAAGATTATTATACGAACGAACTTATGTATTACTATTTGATAATGGAAACTACTAACTATCTCTCTACGGGTTTTGAACCCGCATCTTCTGACAATCCCTGCCAAACGCCATGACTGCTAGGTCACCTAGGCACCGCTCCAAGCATTGGTGTATGGGGTTGTGTTGCAAGATTTGGTTTAGCTTCTTGGAAGACGCTGCCTTTTTATGTCACTGCGTGTTGTTGGACAAGTTCATAATAACAAACTTAAGTCGATGAAGGAAATCAAACGTTTATTGTAGCATGTCATATCAGTAGTACTCGTACTAAAAGTAGTGTTCATGATGATTCACATTACCTATGTTAACATGGACATTGAAGATCATTTAGAAATAAAGTTGGAGAAAGCTTGGCCTTTGACCTCGCCATGAAAGGCTTCTATTTCCTCGTGGGCTCAAAACTCAACCGCGCTTCGCTTAGAAGTACGCTCGGGCTTCAGCCTCGCTTTGCTTAGAAAGACGCTCGGCCTTCGGCCTCGTTTCGCTTAGAAGAGCGCTCGGCCTTCGGCCTCACTTCACTTAGGAGCACACTCGGCCTTCGGCCTCGTTTCGCTTAGAAGCACGCTCGGCCTTCAGCCTCGTCAATATAGCTCGGCCTGCGGCCTCGCCATTTTGACCAATGCCATCATCAGAAAATGGGTTTCATCTTTCTAATATCGGCCTCGTTTCACTTAGAAGGACGCTCGGTCTTCGTCCTCGCTTCGCTGAGAAGTACGCTCGGCCTTCGGCCTCGCTTTGCTTAGAAACATGCTCGGCCTTCAGCTTCGCTTCGCTTAGAAGTACGCTCGGCCTTCGGCTTCATTTCACTTAGGAGCTCACTCGGCCTTCGGCCTCGTTTCGCTTAGAAGCACGCTCGGCGTTCGGCCTCGTCAATATAGCTCGGCCTGCGGCCTCGCCATTTTGACCAATGCCATCATCAGACAATGGGTTTCATCTTTCTAATATGGGACTCTTAAAACCCCTAGATATCGATTTTCAGTCGGATCAGGCCATTATTCAAGGTAGCCGCCATCTTGAATCCACCATCTTGGATTTTTGACATTTCCGCCAAATCGCACTTCTAGTCCGCTAAAACATTAGTTCAAACATCCCCTATCTATCTTTAACGGTTGCGGCGTTATACCCGTTTACATTTTGTATGGGAACGATCGTCTTTTATTTGGGAGGTGTGTTTTTTTTTAATTTTTAGAAGATGCCCAGGGTGCTTGTCAATATTAGTTTTAGCACTTAATACCTATCTCTTTTAGTTTCCGAGAGCCGTCAAGCTGTTCCATTAGTAGGTTCAGATTCAGCTCATTGTAGGTGTCACATAAGAACGTAAGACCACTGTCTTTACTTTTTACTTACAAAACCTTAGCGTTCCATCATGCAAACTTGTAGAAAAAAAACGAATAAATTTTCAGGAAAAACATTTGTATGGCGGCCATAATGAAAAATGACGTCATCAAAAAATGAATTTCATATTTCGAATCTGGGACTCTAAAAACCCTTAGATATCGATTTTCAGTCGGATCGGACTAATATTTAAGGTAGCCGCCATCTTGAATCCGCCATCTTGGATTTTTGACATATTCGCTAAATTCCATTTGAGGTCCCTTAAAACATTAGTTCAAGCACCTTCTATCCATCTTTAACGGTTGCGGCGTTATAAGCATTTACATTTTGTATGGGAACGATCGTCTTTTGTTCGGGAGGTGTGTTTTTTTTTTATTTTTTGGCAATTGCCCAGGGTGCTTGTCAACATTAGTTCTGATACTTACCCCCTATCTCTTTTAGTTTCCGAGAGCCGTTGACCTGTTCTACCTGGTATACCACGTTCAGCTCCATTCAGTTTCTTCGAAAGTCACCTACCCTAACCCCACATGTAAACCTACAAAACCATCAGCCCCATTACGCCCACTGGGAGATATGACCCATTGAATATCCGAAAAAACATATGTATGGCGGCCATATTGAAAAATGACGTCATCAAAAAATGGTTTTCATATTTCGAATGTGCGACCCCAAAAACCCTCAGATACCAATTTTGAGCCGGATCGGACTAACTTTCAATTCGGCCGCCATTTTGAATCCGCCATCTTGGATTTTTGACACTTTTACCAAATTACCCTTCCGATTCCCTATGACATTTGGTCAAACACTTTATACTTATCTCAAACGGTTTAGGAATTATAAGCATTTACATTTTGTATGGGAGCGATCGTCTTTTGTTTGGGAGGTATGTTTTTTTTTTAATTTTTGGCAGTTGCCCAGGGTTTTGGTCATTTTTAGTTTTGGCACTAACCCACTATGATTTATAGTTTCCGAGAGCCGTTGAGCCGTTTCCGTTAGCTAGGTGTTGGGCGGTGCGCGGGCCACGAGTGGCCCGCGTTTGTCCTTGTGCATTAGTTTTTGTTGATAAACTTTAACCATTTGAACAGAAAAGTAAAAATTTTCATACAAGTTCAATTGCAGAAATTTAGCCTCTAATTACAGTTGAAGTCGGGGCATAGAAGCCAATCGGAAATTTAATTTAAAAAAAACTGGTCCTTGTGTATGCTTGTTAAGGGATCCAACCCCTTAGTGCAGTGATTAACGTGAGCAGTAGTCTTGGAGGACAGCTTAAGAGGTGGAAAAATGATCTCTATTCAGTTGCGTAAAAAATCATAACTCCCATACAAGTTACAAAGCGAGCATTTCTCTTAGTGCAATTGAGGCTCAAGGATAGAGTGGTCAGCTGGAGTTAAAAAGACAAAAAATTGTAGTAGAGTCGTTAGATTGTAGGTACATACCAGAATTCTTTAAAAAAATTTTAGGGGCTCTACTTCTAAGTGTGGTCGGTGGTAAATGTGTCACAAGAGTCTCCACAGGTGTCCAAGGAAACTTCCTTCGAGATTTCCTTATTATTCAAGCTTCCTTTTCAAGAACATGGTTGTATGGAAGAGATCTCTCTGACCGATAAGACCGCCCATCGTTTCAATTAATTTTAGTTTTTTATTGTTGAGTAATAGTATTATATTATATTATACTATTTATATGTTAGTTATATTTAGTAATGTAGTGTTGCAATAAAGGGTTTATCTATCAATTTTCCTACCTACATACGAGTATATGCAGTAGAATTCTTCTTGAATGAATTCATCCGGGGAATACTGCCACCATACCTGTTTCCACCCTGAAGCAATAACGTTCGCAATATTGTGTTCTGGTTTTGAAGGGTATGGGTGCGGGTAAAATTACAGGCACATTGAGACTTAAAAATGTCTCATTTTTACGTGTGCAATGCAGTTGTGAGGACATACGTCTGCTAAAGGCAGAGATTAGCACCTAACACCTGAGACTCTATGGTACTGGGTATCTACAAGGGTGTGAACATTATATTTTATAGTAACTTTGTTATTTCATTGATATTTAAATTTTCCTTCTTTAAAACAGAATATCTCCTCGTATTAAGATATTTACACTTTAGGAACTTTGGCATCTATACTCGTAAGATGTAGAGGAATAATCTCTGAGCTGCAGTGATAGGTAAGCTGTTATTAACGTATGTTTAAAAAAAATACTATAAAATGTGTAAATATTAAAAGTATCATTCCATCCCACAACTTATTTGATTTCAACTTTGTTAATAAGTAGATTATTATTTTATAACTCCTGCTCTACAAATTTACTCAAACTTTTGTGTCAAGTACGTAACAGAAATAATACTGACCATGACATAACACTTACTGATTTCACATGCTAATGTACCCTTACAGTACCTAACGCTTGCGCACTAATGATTCGCGGCAGAACACAGTAAGTAGAGTCCCTTGCATCATACGTTTCGCATTTCAATCGCATTCAAACAACGAAGGGAAAACTGTTTAGTTCTGGCTTTTCATTAAATAAGTAGTTGGAAATAACCATTCAAACAACGAAGGGAAAACTGTTTAATTCTGGCTTTTCATTAAATAAGTAGTTGGAAATAACCATTCAAACAACGAAGGGAAAACTGTTTAATTCTGGCTTTTCATTAAATAAGTAGTTGGAAAAAACCTGCTCACCCTTGTTTCGGTATACTACGTTTCACAAATTAATTCTTCAATCAATCCGGCGCGGGGCGAGTTTACATGTCCTCTCTTCCATACGCAGGTAAAGACGTTTGATGACGGCGAGAGAGATGTATAAACACACACTTTTCGTAAAAACTGTATTAATTAAGAATGTAACACGGCTCCTTTTTTATATATACCCTATATTTATATAATATATAGTATATTTTGCAAGTTTTCGTGTAACAATTTATGTTATAATTAAAGTGGTAGTAAAAAAGTATCACTCGAAACTTGGTAAAAATAAACTTTAACGAAAAAAAATTTATACCCGTTATTTTTAAATTAAAAGATCACAAATCGTCAAATATACAAGAATTCTGCGAAGAGGTGAGCAGCAGTGTTTGAAACACCTGCGTTTTGTCGGACGTTTTTTTGATCCCATGTAATAGGGGGCGAGCCTTATGCCACCTACGAGACACTGTTCCAGACTCCGGACTGCTATTGAGAATTACTTTGCCAGAAAATCCCACGACCCTAACATTCCAAAACGGCGCTCCACCAATTCCAGACCAAGCGAGCGAAGCCGCTGGAAGCGCTGGCGAGTTAGTTTATACATTTGTATAATCAAGTTACGTGGTATGTTCATGACATCTGCTCACTAATAATATACAATATGTAATCAGTGACATCTCTTTTATTAAACCGACCTTAAATATATCTTTTTTTATTCATTTCTACCTACTTACCGTACCAGTAGTAATGTAAGCAGTAATATTCGCAATACTGTGGTTTGGTATGAAAGGTATGGGTGCCGGTGACATTTCTGTGTCTCAGAATTACAGGCGCAGTACCAGCCGCAAAGACTGCCCCAAATACCAGGTGGGCTTCGTGCATATGCCGACTCCTAATATCACAAAGAAAAACCCTAACCTATTATATTTGTTAGTAATCTTAGTACGGGGGTTTGACTGTGTGAACATAATTACAAACGGACGGGCGGCTCTCCAGATGGTAAGTGATCACTGTTGCCCACGAACATCTGCAATACGAGAAGTATCGAGATTGAGTTGCCAGCCTTTGAGGAAGCAATTCAGGCCATTCCAATGATACCTCATTTGAAACATAATATATCTGAATACATATATTCTTTAGAAACTTGGGCATCCATATTGCAATGTGAATGTGAGCAGGGTACATAACACGCCAAACTGATGGCTGATGGAGCCAGACGGTTTTGGAACCCTGCATGGCACTGAACGCTTCGCTCTTGCAGTGGAGATTACAGACCAGCAAGCGCAGCGTAGGTCGTCCACCGATAAATTGGAGATCAAACGACCTCATAAACGTCTCAAGAAGACGTTGGATACGAGCCGCTTCCATCTCGTCCTTTCAAAAATCTATGGGAGAGGGTCATCTTTGGCAATGAACATCTTACGGCAGAACTGATAGTAGTGAGATCCTGGTATAAAATTTAATTGTTTTTTGTATGTATATATCGACATTCCACGTGAATGTATGTCGGTTCAAGCCTCATATCTAAATATATATCATAAACAAATTCAGCTCGCAAACGTAAATCTTGTAAAAAAGTTTGCATTAAAATTTATGTTTTGTTCATCTTTTATTTCACACACTGTTTCTTTTATTATTCACATTTGTAAAATGTCACTCTCACAACAATTAATTACCAAAAAATAAAAAGTACGTCTAGTAGTGTGTAATATTATTTGTGCACTACTCTATCGTTAGTCATGAACCACAAGCCACAATCATTCATTACTTAGTTTCAAACGCTTCGCCGGCCGCTGCCGCGGCACGCTCGCTTTGCTCGCTCGGCTTGCGCTTAGTTTTGTTACAGTTCAAACCTAACCTAACCTAGGGTTGGATGATAAATTAAGTGTCGGTTTAATGCAGGGATATCTTTCGTATGCCATATTCTAATAACTTATGAGTCATGCATGTTAGAAAACCATCTGTTATAGCGCAGGCACTCATACAAACACCGCAGCAAAATAATGAATTATTTCAGTTAATTTTTCAACATTTCCGAATGTTTTTACCTTTTCAAACTAAGGTAACACTGTGGCTCTTTTTTCAGACCCATACTCAATTATTTATTGCAATCGTATGTATATTTTGTATAGATCTTAAGGTTATGGTAGTAATAAATGGCCCTATTCGTGTGTAGCAATATTAGAGGAACAATACTGAGAACGGGCCGACTCATTCATGTTACTCTAAATTAATTAACAATTATCAAAATTATTATTTATCAACATTTAAAATAAATGCATGAATCGTTCATGAGTTCTTCCAAGTTACGGTAGCATTTTTTTAGTAGTAAGTTGTTTAATCGCTTTGTAAAAATATAATGCCTCTCTTTATAGCTTTATAGCTTGTAAGTCATAAGGTATTTGATAAAGTAAGTATTTATTGACATAACATTTGCTCATGAGCTGTGCATTTTTAATTTTGATATAGGCAGT
This sequence comes from Selenia dentaria, assembly GCA_917880725.1. Taxonomy (NCBI): domain Eukaryota; kingdom Metazoa; phylum Arthropoda; class Insecta; order Lepidoptera; family Geometridae; genus Selenia; species Selenia dentaria. Next base: position 3,793,419 of record OU862887.1, read on the forward strand.
ACTAATTTATATTAAATCTTGTTGGATACCTTCAAAAAATTGTGGGTATTTTCTAAACAAACTATTTACTGTCATGCCTTGTGTATACAAAATAACTATTTAATAAATAAGAACGGCTCCAAAACGTCTGAATCCATTTTAGCGACTGTCTGCAAGCTTACTTTCGACCATGAGCAACTCCACGACTCTCATGCTATGCCTTGCATCTACAAATTGCAATGGGTTTTCTTATCTCTATCTTACGGAACGCTCTAACTATTAAATACCTCGTTATTTACAAAAGGAATAAGAACAACCACTATAGTCTATAGTCATTTGATTTGATGCATTATAAAAAATAGCATACCTATCATTAGATTCGCCTTAGCCACGCAAGTGTCATTACATTTATTATCTCTCAATAAATCAAATATATAGTTTGCTTTAATTATATTTACATACTTCACAACAAAAAAATAACAAGTACTACGGAAATGGTCCACCAAAATAAAGATCTCCTAAATTTTTGCGTGACTTATAGAATCAGCCTCGCAAAATGTTTAAACAAAGTTATCTTCATTTTCCCCAACATTCATGCGCTGCCTTCCGCCTCAATTCAAGCCAGAAACCTTCGGCTCTCATATCTTTGTTCAGTGTGATCAGTGTTTATTTATGACACTGAACATGGTCACTGTCATACGGTGAACATAGTCTTAGTTGTAAGGTATTTTATATAACTTTTCATAAAATAGCAAGCGATTACCACCTTACCTACCATGCTCTACATAAAACATATATACACTATCATCAACTAATATTAAATTGTAAAAGTACTCGAGACTTCAAATGGATTTATAAATGGAAGTTTGCTACTCCTACACGAAAAAGCAACTGAACTGATTTATGTAAAATTTTGAACATAAGTAGCCTTTTACAACGCTTGTACCTTTACAACTGAAAAAACTGTAGTAAAATTTTTAGGGCACGCAGCTTGCTTATTATAATCAGTGATGTCTGTTCAGCACGCTCACTTCGCTCGCTCGGCTTCACGAACTTTTTTCGCAGTTCAAACCTAACCTAATGATGACATCGTTAAGATTCATCTTCATCATCAGAAGACTTTCCAGTAAATGGAGTGTAACTCAAAAACTGTTTCACCCAATTTGATGAAATGTAAATGGGACTACCACGGAAGTATACTCTACCAAAACAAAAAAAAAATAACTTTAAGAATCGGTGCATAAATCGGGGAGAAACGGTCAATATACAAAAAAACATGCAATAGAACGTATAAACTCCTCCTTTTTTTGAAGTCGGTTAAAAAGAAAAGTATGTCAAACAATACATTATTAAATGTGATATCTATTTCTGAAGTCATTGGAGATTGTAATTAAATATAATTTGTAGAATTATCATTTAATTAGATGAACCATGTCTTTATATGTATTATTTTTTTAAATGACAATTTTTAATTTCCACTAATGTTAATTAAAGAGCGAAAATTTCAGCAGCAAAAAAAAGTGTCGGTGAAGTTACAGAATATTAAGAAACATAGTATACCAAACATAACTTACTTATATTCTTTGAACTAATGTAGGTAGTAAGTAGGTTGGTGAAAACGTTTTTAGCAGAACTCTTTTAAAGTCTGAAGTTTATATTTTTTTTTAAAGTGGGCATAAAAATAACAATAACATTGTAATGTACCCGTGATAGTTATGATTTACTAATATATAAATATATATGAAGCTGTTAATATTATAATTAACAAAAAAGTATAGGTGTGCATGCAGAAACATATCCACTCATACGAAAGTTCTCTATACTCGAAGAAAAGTGCTGAAAGAAAAGTCTGTTCAGGCATTCGCTCGTCTGTGTAAATATTTTCTTATCATAATTTTAACATTCTGTTTCATTCTGTTAACATTTATTCAGTACCTAAAAGAAAATGCAACTCATTACGATTTGCAGTGTTACAGATATTGTATTCAACAGCAAAGTAACGCTCCTCCTCGTTTTACTCGTCACTGCACCTATCATAACTCAGCTCTGACCAAATAATCCTCAAAAGAAATGGTTGTGTATTCAATTATTATACTTCATAGTTACTATGTTGTTGTCAAGCTCTTAATGAGCTCACTTGTACCCTTCTATTTCACTCCGCGATCTTGAAAAACAGCCCGTTTAGACTTACTTACCAACTTTGTTTAAGTTGGCCGGCATTTTGAATCCGTCATCTCGGATTTTAAACATATTCTCCAAAATTCACTTCCGGTCCCCTATTACATTACTTCAAACACCCCGTACCTATCTATTATGGTTGCGGAGTTATAGCTGTTTATATAATTGGAGTGGATTTTAATTACGAATAATGTCAAGGAATCAAATCAGTGTAATAAAATAAAAGAGTATGTCATAATTGCTAATACTCTAATTGTATTTATCACTCAAGTAGTCGTCAACTGTACCTATAGTAGAATTTTACATTAAGTATCTTCTTCAGATTATTATAAAATTCTTTAATTCAACAATGTGTTATCTTCATATTATCGGCAAATTATTGAATACTTTGGTTGACATTACATAAATACTTTTACAAAAAATATACAGTTTATGAAACACAATGCGGATTTATTTCGATTTTGTTACGATAACATAAGAAATGCTTTGATTATTTTTAATTTTCATTCTGTTACTTTGGTATTTCTTAGGCTACAAATATCATTTGTTTTTTAAATATCATTATATTATCTTATTTTTCAAGCCTTAACGCCTGCTTTGCGAGATCAAACTTAATAACTTATTACAAATAATTGGTCTTTGAGGATGGACATCAGTACTGCCCGAACACCGGTCGGAGTAATAACGACCAGATAATAGACGTGAGTGTTTGCCGATTTACCATTCCAAAGTAATAATTAGATTTAGTAAACCATCCTTGTGGAAGTCTTAAAACGCACAGAAACTTCCAATGCACTGCTGTTTTTGCGGCGGCGTGAACGTTTTTGATACTTACTGTGCCTTAGTCGTGCCAATATATTAGTTGAAATAAAATGGTTGTATCAGATTAATACGTAATACATTCTTGATGATCAGTTAAACAGACCAGCTTAATCGTCTTCAAGGGATGTCCTACTTTGCATTACCAAAACGTACTATCTGTGAACAATGTTTTTTCCAGGGTTAAACCCGCATAAATTACTGACATCTTTTCCAAAATCATCTGAACTAACTTTATTTGTTTGGTAAGGATCTTACTGACCACAAGATACGTAATATGACCTGATGGTAACAAAACTTTATATCTACACTATAATATTATAAAGAGGAACGATTTTGTTGGTTTGAATTGAAACTACTGGACCGCTGATAAATTATGTGATAGTGAAATATGAAATACCTCTCGTATGCCATATTCTAAGAACTTTTGAGTCATGTTAGAAAACCATCTGTTATAGCGCAGGTACTCATACAAACGCCGTTAGCCAGATACTGAAATATTTCTTTCAATTTTATCGTCTCCAAATATTTTTACCCCCTAAAACTAAACTGATGTCGGATGGTATTTTTAAAGCAAGACGCAGCATGCTTATTATAATATTATAAAGCGAAAGCGTATTTGTCGCTTAGTAGTTAATTGTTTGTTTGGTCTTCTTTTATGCTTAAACTGTTGATGAAATTTCACACAGAAATAAACCGGAAACAATCTGCTACGTCGTAGCAAACCGTAGCAGCTTTAGTATATCAAATATCAACGCAGACGGAGCCGCAAACAAAAGGTACTCCATGATTTTTTAACTTGATTTTTAAACTATTAAACTGATGTAGACTGGAGTCACTGTGCTAAATCTCCAATTATAATGTCGTACCTATTAATTTATCAAAAATAAAAAATAACTGTTGAAACGATACTAAACAAATATCTAATGAACCCACTTATATCTGCTGTTCCATAAGATAATATAACTTTTTACATTCTTAGTTTGTAGTCGTGTTCTTTATTTTTATAATTATCTTCAGTACTTGTTAGAATCATAGCGTGTTCTGGACAAAAAAATAATAAAGGTCTAATACCTTAATACAACCTAATAATCTTTGTATAGCTTATTATGGTAACAGCAAATTGTGAAATATTCCCTATGGTAACAGGAACGAAAGTTCTCTATAATCTAAATGGTGCTGAAATAAAAACCTGTTTAGTCATTCGCTCGTCTGAGTACATAGAATTATTTGATAGTGTACTCGTATAGCGGATAAACGCAAAAACTACTAACCGGTTCCAAAAAATATTTCACCAGTAGAAAACTCTATAATGCCTGAGTAACATACGCTATATTTATCATCATCATCGACCTTCACCGCTCGGTTGTAACCACGGAGCGCAGTTAGTCATTAATAAATCTATCAAACCATTCATGCCAACAGCTAATTTTAATTAATTTGTATGGAAGATATTTTATAGTTGAATCGTAAAATCATGTTATCATATTTAATGATATTATTGTAAGTAATTACATAAAACTTAGGTACCTATATAGTTTCAACAAACACCTGAACCTGTCCTAAATACCGCGTGTGGATGAACATGTCTGCTTGAGCTGTGTCTGAGTGTGTATATGTATATAAGTATGTATATTAGTCATCAGGTTACCATAGTACAGCTCTGCCTAGTTTGGGACCTGAACACCGCGTGTGGATGAACATGTATGTTTGAGCTGTGTCTGGGTGTGTCTATGTATATAAGTATGTATATCAGTCATTAGGTTACCATAGTACAGGCTCTGCCTAGGAGATAATCATTCATTCCTTAGTTTTAAGCGCTTCGCCAGCCGCTGCCGCGGTACGCTCGCTTTGCTCGCTCGGCTTACGCGTAGTTTTGTCGCAGTTCAAACCTAACCTAACCAAAGGTCGCATGATATATTAAGTGTCGGTGAAATGCAGGGATACCTTTCGTATGCCATATTCTAATAACTTATGAGTCACGTTAGAAAACCATCTGTTATAGCGCAGGTACTCATACGAACACCGTAAGCAAGATACTGAATTATTACATTCAGTTTTTTTTAACGTCTTCGAATATTTTTTACCTTTTAAAACTAAGGTAACAATGGCTCTCGTTTCAGACGCATACCCGATTATTTATTGAAATCATATTTATATTGTATACATCTAATGTTATGGTAGTAATAAATTTCCCTATTCGTTTGTAGCAATATTAGAGGAACAATACTAAGAACGGGCCGACTCATTCATGTTACTATAAATTAATTCACATTTATCAAAATAATTATTTATCATTATTTGAAATAATTGCATGAATCGTTCATGAGTTCATCAAAGTCACAGTAGCATTTTTTATTAGTAAGTAATTTAATGGCTTTGTAAAAATGTTATGCCTGAATTTAGCTTAAAGTTCAGCAAAAGTCATTATGTATTCTATCAAGTATTTATTGACATAACATTTGCCCATGAGCTGTGCATTTTTAATTTTGATATGGGCAGTACTAATTTATATTGAATCTTGTTCGATTCTGCACACATTTTTTGAATATAAGTTGTGGGTATTTGATATCAAACTATTGACTATCATACCTTGTGTATACAAAAGAACTATTAAATTAGTAAGAACGGCTCCAAAACGTCTGAATTCATTTCATTGGCTGTCTGCAAGTTTATGTTCGACCCTGACATATCAGAATACAAATATCAGTTAAAGTGGATTCCTATCCGTAAGTGCCACGAATCTCATGCTATGCTTTGCCTCTACAATCTTCAATCAGTTTCCTTCTCCCTATCTTACGGCACGCTGTAATTATTAAATACCTTGTGATATACAAAAGGAATAAGAACAACCGTGGCGGAAATAAACCCCACTATATTTTCTATTTATTTAAATGACCCTTAAGTCGAAATGACTTGATGCATTATATAAAATTAATCATTAGATTCGCCTTAGCCACACAAGTGCCGTAACATTTTTAATCTCTCAATAAAAGAAGACTTCGGATCCTCTTTTTTACTCCGTTCATGTGTGATCAGTGATTATTTATGACACTGAACTTGGTCACTGACTAAGGGATTCATATGTAAGCTCAAAGTCATACAACGAACTTTAGAAAGGGCTATGCTCGGTGTATTCCGTAGTGATTAAATCGGAAATGAGGACTGATTTAGTACACGAACGAAAGTCATGCATAGCATAGCCCAGAGGATTAGCCAGTTGAAGTGGCAGTGGACATGACACATAACGTCTTGAACTAATGGCCGATGGGGCCGGTAACCACAGACCGAACTTTTATACAGGTCGCTTCCATGCGGTCTTTTGTAAATCGATCGGGACGCATATGTTTAGCAGTGGACGTCTTACATTAATTTATTGTAACGTCCATATTAGGGGACAGATTGCAAAGTTACATTTCGCCAAGCAGCCGTTAGAGTATAAAAAGCAAACGATAAAAACTTACGTATGCATAAATAAACTCTAAAAGAATAAAACAAAACTCTCAATCTCAAAACATTCGAGTAAACCCTACATCTTTGAAATATGTGATAGGAAGGCTGCTAATTTTGAATTTTAATAAAAACATATACCTAAATCTTAAATAACACTTAAAAGTGCTTTAGACTATGGAAGTTTCTGTTTCAGCTTTTGTGAGTTCTGCCCAACGCGTGTGATCGACTGCTTGCTTTCTACTTGCCCTTGGACTACGAGTCGTTTTATGGAGTTTTCATGTCGAATAATGTGTCCGAAGTATTTCAGGACACGTATTTGCACAGTCTTAGATAATCTCTCGTTCGTCCGCAGCAGTCGCCGCCAGCACCACATTTCAAGGGCATCGATTTTGCGTCGGTCTCTCAGGTGAACCGTTCATGTTTCTGCGCCATAGAGAAATATCGGCAACACTAAAGTTTTCTTCATGCAGAGTTTCGTGGATTTGGTGATATTTCGGTTGCACCTGACTCTTTTGACCTTATCAACGGCAGATCTTGTCTTAGCAAATCTTTTTTGAATTTCGTTCTCATAGCCCCTCGTGTTTGTGCTCGTGGATCCTAGGTACACGTAGGATTGAACAATTTCACAGTTGCCAATCACAGAAATGTCAGGTTGATTTAGTTCAGTTCGGTCTACGATTATCATCTTGGTTTTGTCTCTGTTGATCACAAGCCTGTAGGAGAGGCTTGTTGTCTCTAAACGTGTCAACAGGTGTTCCATGTCTTTTTTTATTTGAGCGAGAAGAGTAGTATCATCGTATCTCATCATAAGTTGGATATCTTCCGACCTCCTACTGAAACACCCTTGTCCCAATGTTCCAAAGCGATTCTCATGATATACTTACTCCGTATATATGTGTGTGGAGACGTAAGAAAACAGTATTAGCTGTAAGTATCAAGAACGGCGTAAGTTTACTGAGCACACAGCTATATTCTTAAAAAAAAATCTGCGTCGAACGGTCTGGGTCTCATATCGCTACTATAAGATTTTTACAATAGGTATAATTTTGAAAAGTTTCCTTGTTCAATTAGCTAGGAATAAGTCACTTAAACACAGTGTTTTAACACTACACTACAGCAAAAGTTCAGTTTATTATATAAACATCTGATATAACTAACAGCATTCCTATGCCAATAAAGTGTAATGTATTATATCAGCATTTTTTAGAGTTAGTCTTACATCTGTTATATAGTAGGTAATGTATTAAATACCTATTCAAGTATAAGCATTTCAAATGTGTGGAAAATACGAAACTTATCTCCATAGAAGTCACCAAACTACTTACGACGTCAGGTCTTTAAATGAAAAGTCAATTGCTGTAAGTAGTAAAAAGCCTACAGGTAATAACATTAACAAAAATATTTTCATTGCTCTTCATGAGTATTATTACTATAACAAAACTGTGTTACAAAAATCATATTTCTGTCAAAGATTTTTTGAAGACATTTTTAATGTTCTTTGGCTCTGGGGAAAAGTTGGGTTTTGGCTAAACAACTTACAGCAAACTTACAACAAAAACATTTCCTTGCATCGATATATATTATAATTAGTTGTCATGAAAAGCTAAGTATTTGTCGGTTCATGATTTTTTGTTTATTAATATGTTCTTTGCACAGAGATAGTGCAATTGGAGAGGCCTATGTCCAGCAGTGGACTCTACAGGCTGATGATGATGATGATGATGATGACAGAGATAGTCCCGAAAAATATTTCACGATGTATGAAAAGTGAGGAGCCTATTCTTTATATATATTCATTACTCAAAAGTAAGTAATGACTTAATTTACTAAATAACTCTGCAATTTTCTATAAAATTGATTTAATTGACTCGAAACTCGTTACAAGTAAATTTTAAAATAAATATTAAAACAGTTTTTTTTTTTCAAAGTATCCCTGGAGTTTAACCTTAGTAAAAGTAATTTATATGTAACGTAAATAATGATATACATATTTTAAACAAAAATAACATTAAGTTCATGCGTACATATCTTAGAGAGGTAGGTAGGAGTATTTATCAAACACTTCCAGATATGTATTGCTCCCATATAAGACCTATTGTCACCTACAGGGCAGTGTTCCAGACGCCGGACAGTTTGAATTTCTCTGTCAGAAAATTCCAACAACTGTCTTAACCGGGAATCCAAACCAAGAGTTCGACATTCCAAAGCAGCGCTGCCACCACTACACCAACGATACATTAAAACGATAGTTCTCATCATTGCTCATATTTATTCAATTCATTTGTGTGGCTTTGAATCTCGTAGACACTTTCTATAGGCACCCATCCAACCATCATTTGTTTTCTCTTAGTTGATTTTAACCGGTGTATGGGGATGTATTGCAACATTTGGTTTATCTAAGCAAGCATTAGCACTTAAAAATCATAATATTATAATAAAACTAAGGTATAAATACTAAAACATAACGCTCAATGTGTGGTTTCAGTTAAGTCTTAGGGTAAAATTCTTTGAACTAAATGTGGTAGGCAATAGTGTGGTAGTATATCATTATATCCCTATCTATATCCAACCGTAGGTTGATGTTGTTTATCCGTTTGTCCATCTGTCCGTCTGACTGAGAGTCTGGTAGAGCAGGTAGGTCGTCCACCGACAATGTGGAAGACGTACTAAATAAGGTCGCAAGACTATCTTGGATGCATGCAGCTTTCATCTGGTCCTTCCGTATGCATATCTTCAGCAGTAAAAGTTTTACGTCTCATATAATAATAAATGTAGGGAGCCCTTGTTTGAAAATTTCATGTGTAGGTTTTCACATGGATGTATATAGGTCGTAAAACCTACTAAGGAATTAGATTGCACTTCATTGTTCGGTATGTATAGGATTTAGTATGTACCAAGGCAATTAACTGGTTTTAATTTTGTTCTGCTAACTCCCACTACCATATAAATATACTTATTCAATCATCATCTTCACTTAAAAAAAACCAAGTTACGTATCAAATATACCTGCCTATTAAGTTTGACCTAGGGGACGGTCGCAGTGTTTTTTACCTACATTCTTTGGCATTAATATAAATTAAGATTGAAGAACTTTACAAATCGTAACATTGGCATTAATTTTATTTACACACACGAAGCTTCACAACTTTAATATGCAACATTTTATTCAATCTATTGTTTCCAATTTCATTTTCCGCCATAGCTTAAGGAACGATTTGATAGCGATATTCAATGCAGAACCTCAAAACATCTTGACCATAAAATGCCTACTCATGTTTTTAGTTGCTACTGTAAGCTGTTAACTTTAAAAACAGTCAATTTAGTAATTGTGTAAAGTCAAGTCTTTCTATTGATATATTCCAAAGAGAATACAATACTACGTATATATATATTTAAGGACGAATGAAAAGAGCTATACATATCTCAATAAGCTGGGTTCTAATTCTATATAGTTAAAAAAAATATTGTTCCAAGTGTGAACAGCACACCATACTTTGTATGTATTTTAATTACATACATTGCAGCAAGCATCTCTACCATGACATTAAGATATTGACCTTCGAAATCTGTGTATTATATCTGTGTATGTGTCCCCTTGAAAGGTCTATAAGCCTATTATATATACATTTATTGCTGAAAAGTAAGTAGTAGCTTAAGATGTCTTCATTAGTTTTCCAGCTAACTGTGACACTTAAGCTTCTTAGATGACGTTGCACCCTTTTTATGTCACTGCGTGGAGGTTGTCTGGACTCAAATTTATAAGAATAGCCACTTCACACACATGCGGACTCTGTAAAATCCATACCACTTCAGCCATTTAAGAATTTACGTAGGTACGTGCTATACATATGTAGGTGGCATCGAGAGTAACATGATGAAGAAACTGATATATCTAGGGGTCTTTGCAACAAAGTTAACTCAAATTACATGACGCGTTTCTTATAAATTTAGGTACTCTTTAATTAATTCAAAGGTATCTTTTCCATAGCTTTATGCATTTCATTTCTATCTACCCTAATCGTACCCGTCTAAACACTGAAGTAATAACATATACCTAGAGTATACAGACAGCGTCTCTACCTTAAGTAGATGTCTAAATAAATTTGATTCGTGAATACATATTATATAGGAATAAACAATTAAAAAACCTTAGAACGGCCAAATTAAACAAAGAGATGCGTGAAAAGATGTAAGACTAAGTGTATGTACCTCTACTAATATTATGGACAGATATTAGTCTGAAATAAATGAATTCTATTCTATTCTATGTACCAAGACAATTAACTGGTTTTATTTTTGTTCTGCTTACTCCCACAGTCCCACTACGATATAATTATACTATTTACATTATAAGATTAACTTAAAAATAAACCAACCTGCGTACCATATATTGGCACATCAAGATTGACCTAGGGGTCGGTCGCAGTGTTTTTTACTTCCATTCCTTGACTTTCAGAAAACATATGTTAGATTGAAGAACTTTACAAATCGTAACACCTCTAAAACTTTGGTATTCATTTCACTTACGTTGTGCGTAAGTTTGACCTGTATTAGAGTTTGTATCTCATCTGTAGTGGCTACTTTTCCGACAACTTCGCGACTTTAATGTGTTACATTTTACTTAATCTAGTGTTTCTAATCTTCATTTTCGAATGATTTAATCGCGATATTCAATGCAGAACCACAAAACATCTTTACCATAAAATGCCTACTCTGCACGCTTCTAGTTGCTACGATAAGTTGTTTACTTTAAAAGCAGTCAAATTAATGATTTTATCAAGCTATTCTCTTGATATATTCAAGGGAAAATGAATAGAGCTATACATTTCTCAATAAGCTGAGTTCTTATTCAATATAGTTGAAAAAAAAATACTGTCCCAAGCGTGAACACCACACCACACTTTGTATTTATTTTATTAACATGGATGTATGTCGTACCAGTGACTAACGAATGACAATAAGTAAGCATCTCTACCATGTCATTAAGATCGTGACCTTCAAAATCTGTATATTAATGTCCCCATGAAAGGCCTATAAGCCTATTATATATAGATATATTTATTGCTCAAAAGTAAGTAATGGCTTAAGATGTCGCCATTAGTTTTCCAGCTAACTATGACACCTTAAGCTTCATGGAAGACGCTGCACCCTTTTTATACCACTGCGTGAAGTGTTGTTTGAACTCAAGTTCATAACAAACCCAAGCCTACGAAGGAAATTTAACGTTTACTTGTAGCATGTCATATCAGTAGTACGTAAAATGTTGCATTTTTACATGTTAGGAGCTCTTTTTCTCTACGATCATCAGAGCACTTAATGTTAAGTACCCCGATAACCCGCACCAATTTTTTTGGTTCCTACTTTGTGTTGAAGCTGTTCGTCTATGGAACACTTTACTATACGAAATTAGATGCGCGCCTTCTTTAGGCATCTTCAAAAAACGTATCAAAGCATTTAGCTTCGCGAAATAACTAACTGCAAACCTACTTATTATCTTTTTTATAATAATTAAATGGTATATGTATAGTATGTATATATTTTGTAGTATATTACGTATAGTATAATTATATAAGTATAGTTTGTATACGAGTATATTATAAGTATTTTTTATATTTATAATCTTGAGTTTTGCTATATGTAGTGTTTAGTACACTTGTTTTATTCACACCGTCCTTATAAGTTTATGCCTATTTCTTTCCGTGAATGGTTGTCTGAAAGAGATCTCTCTGAGCGATAAGACCACCCATTCTGACACTTTAAATTTAAAGTACCTATTTATTTTGTGAAATATTTTGAATGTGATTTTATTTTATTCTATTTTATTTATTTGTAACATATATTTGTATTGTGGTGTTTCACTAAAGAGTTAATCTACATATCTGTATAATTATCAATCAAGTACTTATAGTAGTATTCATGATTTACACAATTTCATGACATTACCTATGTTAACGTGGGCAGATGTCTGGAAGATCATTGAAATTTTGAAATAAACTTGGATGGAGATCGCCACCTAATCATTACTACTACCTATTATATATTCTATTCTATTCAAAAAGTAGTCAAATAAACGTTTTTTTTTTTAAGTCAAGTCCTTCTCTTGATATTTATAAGGAAAAATAAAGAAATGCTCGCCCTATTTCAATAAGCTAAGTTCTTATTCTATAAGTATGATATTTTTATATCTATGTATGTCATTGTATAATACTAAAAGGTATATATATGGAGCTAAACGAAATATAGTAAGTACATTCTCATTACATGGAGAATATTTTACAATCCAATTGTACAAGTATGTACAAACAGCAGCGTCTCTACCATAAAGATCTCTTAAGCTTTTTACAAATCGTAACGCCTTTTAAGACTTGGGCATCCATTTTGTTAATACGGTCTGTGTAAACATTATATAACATATATATCATTTTTTGTATTTCTTGTTTTGATTCACACGAAACTCATTACAAGTAAACTTTAAAATAAATATTTAAACATGTAGTATAAGTTTGTTTTCAAAGGATCCCTGGAGTTTAACTTTAGTAAAAGTAATTTATATGTAACGTAAATAATGATATACATATTTTAAACAAAACATACCATTATGTTCATGCTTACATATGTTAGACAGGTAGGTACATGTATTTATCAAACACCCATACCAGGTACGTATTGGTCCCATACTCGTATAAGGCCTTTTGTCACCTATAGGGCAGAGTTCCAGACAGTGTGAATTTCTCTGTCGGATAATTCCAACAACTGTCCTAACCGGGAATCAAACCTACAAACATTCCAAAGCCACCACTACACCAATGATAAATCTTAAAATAATATTTCTCATCATTGCTCATATTTATTCAATTCATTTGTGTGGCTTTGAATCTCGTAAACACTTTCTATAGGCACCCATCCAACCATCAATTTTTTTCTCTTAGTTGATTTTAACCGGTGTATGGGGATGTATTGCAAAATTTGGTATATCTAAGCAAGCACTTAAAATCATAATATTATAATAAAACTAAGGTATAAATACTAAAACATAACGCTCAATGTGTGGTTTCAGTTAAGTCTTAGGGTAAAATTCTTTGAACTAAATGTGGTAGGCAATAGTGTGGTAGTATATCATTATATCCCTATCTATATCCAACCGTAGGTTGATGCTGTTTATCCGTTTGTCCATCTGTCCGTCTGACTGAGAGTCTGGTAGAGCAGGTAGATCGTCCACCGCCAATGTGGAAGACGTACTAAATAAGGTCGCAGGACTATATTGGATGCATGCAGCTTCCAAATGGTCCTTCCGTATGAATGTCTTCAGCAGTAAAAGTTTTACGTCTCATGTGATAATAAATGTAGGTAACCCTTGTTTGAAAATTTTATTATTCCATGTATATTTTTTCACATGGATGTATATATGTCGTAAAACCTACTAAGGAATTAGATTGCACTTCATTGTTCGGTACGTATTGGATTTAGCATGTACTAAGACAATTACCTGCTTTTAATTTTGTTCGGCTAACTACCACTACCATATAAATATACTTATTCCATCTACATCTTCACTTAAAGAAAACCAAATTACGTATCACACAATATAAACCTGCCTATTAAGTTTGACCTAGGGGACGGTCGCAGTGCTTTTTACTTCCATTAATTGGCATTAATATAAATTCAGATTGAAGAACTTTACAAATACGTTGGCATTCATTTTATTCACGGTGTACGTAAGACAACTTTAATATGCAACATTTTATTTAATTTATTGTTTCCAATCTTCATTTTCCGCCCTAACTTAAGGAACAATTTGATAGCGATATTCAATGCAAAACCACAAAACATCTTGACCATGAAATGCCTACTCATGTTTTTAGTTGCTACTGTAAGTTGTTAACTTTAAAAAACAGTCAAATTAGTGATTGTGTAAAGTCAAATCTTTCTCTTGATATATTCCAAAGAGAATACAGTATACATTTCTCAATAAGCTGGGTTGTAATTCTATATAGTTGAAAAAAATACTGTTCCAAGTGTAAACACCACACCACACTTTGTATTTATTTTAATTACAAACATTGCAGCAAGCACCATGATTAAGATCTTGTCCTTCGAAATCTGTGTATTAATGTCCGCTTGAAAGGCCTATAAGCCTATATTATATATATATTTATATATATTTATTGCTGAAAAGTAAGTAGTAGCTTAAGATATCTTCATTAGTTTTCCAGCTAACTGTGACACTTAAGCTTCTTGGAAGACGTTGCACCCTTTTTATGTCACTGCGTGGAGGTTGTCTGGACTTAAGTTTTTAACCCAAGTATACGAAGGAAATTAAACGGTTATTTGTAGCATGTCATATCAGTAGTACTCGTACTAATAGTTGTGTTCATGATGATTAACATTACCTATGTTAACATGGGCATTGAAGATCATTGACATTTTGAAATAAAGTTGGTGAAAGCTTGGCCTTCGAACTCGCCATGAAAGGCTTCTATTTCCTCGTGGGCACAAAACACGACCGCGCTTCGCTTAGAAGCACGCTCGGCCTTCGGAGGGATTTATTGAAAATAGAGCATAGTGATGTACTTCAGTTTTGTAGTAGACATCAATACGAGTATCTACAAAAATCTCCGGAATGATGACTATGACTAACAGTTTTGTCACAATAACTAATAGTATTTTTCCTTGTTAAAATATGCAATAGTAACGCTGAAAAATCTGTATATTGTGTACGCTGCGGACACTGTTGACAATATACCACAGTTGTATAGACATAATCAATATTTACAAAAAAGTCTGCCTTTTCCATATGTCTAAATATTACAATTATATCACATGATTATGCTTAGTGTTCCGTCCAAATGGGAACTATGTATAAGATCTGCTCTAAGTGTAAGTCTATAAGAGTTTTAGATTTTTTACGCAACTGAATGCAGAACATTTTTGAACTACTCAAGCTGGTCTTAGTTAAGTATAAGTAAATAGGTATCCAAGTTTGTTTAAATGTAGTACTTACATTAATATTTGTAGAATTGTTCTAAGATATAGGTATAGTTAACAAAAAGTATAGACATGCACGCAGAAACCTAGTACGAAAGTGTGCTGAATGACACCTGTGTCAGCTTCTGCATACTGATTGTCTTCGATACTTATGAAATTGTTAAGTAACGGTAACTATCCTCAGCTTAGAAAACATAATTGCGGTAACGCATTGTTGATATATCTTTGGCGAAACTGCTTAAAATCCCGTTTGAACCACCCACTTACACTAACTAAAGGTTACTATGTAAAACACATAAATACAATACATCACGTATGAATAGCAATACTTGGCTATTACCGAAACTACCATGTTTAATAGATAATTAATCTGGAAAGAATTATATTTTGAATTTGGCGCCATAGTATTTTTTAAAAATACCTATCCAACTTTGTAACATACATAGCTGTCGGAAGGACCAGGATTTGCATTATCCTTTGTTCTTTCATTTTCAAACTTCTAAATCTTAATGAATCTTTGCACAGCAATAGACTGTTACGCTGAAAAAAAATTACTATTGGATAATAAATTTACACGCAGTCGGAACCGCTAACCAAATGCACTTCAAAATATTTAAACCATTTATTAATATTTAAAAATAAACTGTTTCAAGTATGGTTTTCTACATGCACCTCTCCCTCTCAACCGTGTAATTGATAAACGTATCAATGGAAATTTGTGTTATTATACGATTTCATCAAACAATTTTCTTTACGTGTGCTAACGCGTATCTGCTCTTACTTGAACTCAAATTTTGGTTGATAAACCCAAGTTTTATTTCCAAACATTCTCCGCGCGCTTTCCTTATATGTAACGTAAATAATTAAATACATATGTTTAACAAAACATACCATTATGTTCACACTTACATAATATATTTGAAAGGTAGGTAGAGGTCATTAACTACATTGTACTTAATTAGTAAAATATCTGGAACTCCAAAACCTGTCTAATCGTAGTGTACATCCCGTGAGTACTTATTATAATGTAGGTAGAAGTATTTATCAAACACCCATACCAAATACGTTTTGGTCCCATATAATATATGAAGAGTCTTTTGTCATCTGCACGGCACTATTTAGACGCCAGACTTCTAATGTGAATTTCTCTGTCAGAAATAGTAACAAAATAGCGCTTACACAACTACACCTACGATGCAGTAAATCTTCAAACGTTATTTCTCATTCTTACTCATATTTATACGATTTGTGTAGCTTTGAATCTTGTAGACAACGCAAGCGAAGCCGCAGATGTCTTCGCTAGTAATACATATTAAAACGTATATACTATAGGTATTGATATACTTGTATTTATCCAAACACGCGTCTTCTGACCTCTGTATAATTCCATGACTGATCCAAGCATTTATTTCTGTAAGTAATTAATTTTAACCGTCATATTTGGAAGCAGCTTTAAGAATTTCATTTCGCTAAGCAGGCGTTAAAGATTCAAAAATGTACGTGGTTATCGTTAGTTTTAATTACATTTATGTAATACGTGGATGTTATAACACTAATACAGCTCTCTTAGTTTTTCCTTTGAACATATCAAGAAGAAGTAGCTCGCCTGATGTTAAGCGTCACTTTTGCCATAAAAGTTTATTGCCGTTCAAAACTTTTAAACAAAAGCTGTACAAATCACTGGATGGCGATGCACTAAGTTTGTCACCATGATTTATAAGATGTTAAATCCCTTACCCTGTAATTTCACTGGAATCATCATTACATTTCAAACCGAAAAAACGTAATGTTTGCACACTTCTGCTTGGAGGTTTAATAACTGGCAATAGTGCGGTAGAATAGTGTGGTAGCCACTTTACACACATGCGGACTCTGTAAAATCCATACCACTTCAGCCATTTAGGAATATAGGTACGTGCTATACATATGTAGTGGAAACGACTTTACATGTATGTAATTAGTTTTACCATTACATGGAGGTGGCATCGAGAGTAACTTGATGAAGAAACTGATATATCTAGGGGTCTTTGCAACAAAGTTAACTCAAATTACATGACGCGTTTCTTATAAATTTAGGTATTCTTTAATTCAAAGGTATCTTAACCATAGGTTTTTGCATTTTAATTCTATCTACCCTAATCGTACCTAACGATACATAGATAATTAGAAAATTCTTTATTGCACAAAACTAAAAGTACATAGCCGAGCTGATGCGAATTGGCATTTTCTTCCAGCTAACCTTTGTGTTATATGTGTGTTTGGTAGGGCTTTATTTAAAACTTGAGAGTTTCAATAGAACAGATGTTTAAGGTAAAATATTAATAAATAATATACTAAAACTTTACATATACATATATATATACACACATATAAATAGCATACATATATTTAAACCTTCAAATAGCTCAATAAAGTTTATTATCTTGCATGGAAAGGTAATGTTGATAAACTTTGGATTTGAAGGAGTATGTGGGATGAGCAGAATTGTTTATTCTCGGGCCATGGTTTTTGTTATGTTTTACCTAATCTGTTTGTCCATGTCTCCGCGACCCGGGGATCTTAGTACGGGGGTATGTGTGTGTAAACGTTTTAAACGTTATTCCGAATTTCATCTAGATCCGTTGAAACGTTAAAACGTAAGGAATTAACAAATGTACACGTCAATTTACATTCTTATTCACGTTTATAACATAAGTGGGTCATTCATAATCTCTGCAGATAGTGTATTTACGGTTTTTTATAAATACTTTACAATTGCAACAATGCCTCGATTAATATATATCTATCAAGATTATTATACGAACGAACTTATGTATTTCTATTTGATAATGGAAACTCCCTATCTCTCTACGGGTTTTGAACCCGCATCTTCTGACAATCCCTGTCAAACTCCATGACTGTTAGGTCACCTAGGCACCATCCAAGCATCAAATGTTGATTTTATTTGGTGTATGGGGTTGTGTTTCATGATTTTAATCTTGCTGAAAACGGACTCTCTGTGCTGGCTAAAGCTTTAGATAAAAATTTGCTTACTTTAAATACCAAAAAGACTAAGTTCATAGCTTTTACTAAAACCAGTGTTTCCCGGCCACCTGCCCAATTACAGCTCAAAATACACTATTGCTCTTCCGATCCCCGACTTCGATCCTCTCTCTGCTCCTGCAGCTCTATTGACAGCACCAAAAGCATTAGATATCTTGGTGTAAGCATTGATGAAAATCTCTCTTTCAAGCGGCACATAATTGAAGTTTCCTCCCGCACCCGTAAACAGATTCACTTAATGAAAGAACTCCGTGATCGTGCACCTACAGCACTCCTGAAGCAAATCTATATTGCGCTGTGCCAGCCAATACTTCAGTATTGTATTACAATCTGGGGTAGTGCAGGCAAAACAATACAAATTATTTTTCCTACCGATTTACTTTATAATGAGTTTAAAGTTCTGAGAGTTCGGCAGCTCTTCGTTTATAACGCAGTCCTAAAATACCATTTCAGTTTAAAAAATCGACATGACTACGCCTGTTTAATATCCAAACGACCAAAAAGAGCCTATATTATACCACTCCCTCGTATTCAATCCTTAATGGCCAAACGTAGCCCTACATACTCAATTCCGTGTACGTACAACAAAATATATATGCTGTTAGGAAAATGCAATGACTTCACCAGATACGCCTTCAAGAAAAAATTAAGGGATTGACTCTTAAACTTATCCTACAACGAGACCAAGGAGCTTATTTGCAGTCTGTATAGTGTATAGCATAAAGTCGTTAAGAAACACCTAAAATTAAATACCTTATAAAACATTAACAATTACTATTTGATTTTCTTACACATCGAACCATATTAATTAAATTAATAACTAAGACTAAAGGTTGTGTGTTAATGAATCGATTCAATTTTGTTTTCTTGATCTTCTATTGTATCATTAACTGTACTGTCTCCTGGTAACTTCGCACCAGAGTCCCAAGATACAAGCCTTGTGCTTAGTTTGGGGCTCACTGATATACTTTTTTGATTTAGTACAATGTGTTCTATGTTAGTTAAGTTTTTTACAGTAAGCTGTTCATATTGTGTATCTTTTACTCTGGGTAAATAAATTTATCTTTATCTTTTATCTTTATTTGGTTTAGCTTCTTGGAAGACGCTGCCTTTTTATGTGCGTGTTGTTGGACAAGTTCATAATAACAAACCCAAGTCAACGAAGGAAATCAAACGTTTATTTGTAGCATCTCATGTCAGTAGTACTCGTACTAATAGTAGTGTTCATGATGATTCACATTACCTATGTTAACTTGGGCGTTGAAGATCATTGACATTAATGTTAGCGAAAGCTTGGCCTTCGACCTCGCCATGAAAGGCTAAATCTATATTTCCTCGTGGGCTCAAAACTCGGCCGCGCTTCGCTTAGAAGCACGCTCGGCCTTCGGCCTCACTTTGCTTAGAAGCATGCTCGACCTTCGGCTTCGCTTCGCTTAGAAGTACGCTCGGCCTTCGGCCTCGCTTTGCATAGAAGGACGCTCAGCCTTCGGCTTCGCTTTGCTTAGAAGAACGCTCGGCCTTCGGCCTCACTTCACTTAGGAGCACACTCGGCCTTCGGCCTCGTCAATATAGCTCGGCCTGCGGCCTCGCCATTTTGACCAATGCCGTCATCAAAAAATGGGTTCCATCTTTCTAATTGGGGACTCTTAAAACACCTAGATATCGATTTTCAGTCGGATCAGGCCATTATTCAAGGTAGCCGCCATCTTGAATCCGCCATCTTGGATTTTTGACATTTCCGCCAAATTGCATTTCCGGTCCCCTAAAACATTAGTTCAAACCCCCCGTACATATCTTTAACGGTTTCGGCGTTATAAGCATTTACATTTTGTATGGGCGCGATCGTCTTTTGTTCGGGAGGTGTGTTTTTTTTAAATTTTTAGGAAAAGCCCAGGGTGCTTGTCAATATTAGTTTTGGCACTAACTACCTATCTCTTTTAGTTTCCGAGAGCCGTCAAGCTGTTCCATCAGAAGGTTCAGATTCAGCTCCTTTCAGATGTCACTTAAGGACGTAAGACCACTGCCTATACTTTTTACTTACAAAGCCTCAGCGTTCCATCATACCAACATGTCGAAAAACTACGATAAAATTTCCAGAGAAAAAAATTGTATGGCGGCCATGTTGAAAAATGACGTCATCAAAAAATGGATTTCATATTTCGAATCAGGGACTCTAAAAACCTTTAGATATCAATTTTCAGTCGGATCGGACTAATATTTAAGGTAGCCGCCATCTTGAATCCGCCATCTTGGATTTTTGACATATTACCCAAATTGCCCTTCCGGTCCCCTATCATATTAGTTAAAACACCTCATACCTATCTTTAACGGTTGCGGCGTTATAAGTATATATATAGTTTATAATATAAGTGTGATATTTATAATCTCTTTGCAGACTGGTTGTTAACATGTGTGTTAATGTGTTTATAAAAACTTTACGATTCCAATAATACGTCGATGTATACATATACATATACATATACTGTCAAGATTTTTGTACTGTAAGAACTTAAGTATTGCTACTTTTTAGTGGAAAAATACCTACCTATCTTTAATATCTATCTATAAATACTAAAACATAACGTTCAATGTGAGTTTCAGTTAAGTCTAAGGGTAAATTTCTTTAAAATAAATGTAGGCAGTATTGTGGTTGTATATCATCATATTATGTGCGTATCCATATCCAACCGTCCGTTGATGCTATTTGTCCGTTTGTCCATCTGTACGTCTGACTGTGTGTCTAAAATAGCTCTTAGTTTGACATGTAGTTATAAGTAGAGTAGGTAGAACTCGTGGAGACTTGTAACATGTGGAACACTGTTCCTTCTGTTGTGTCAAATAAACCAACACTTGCTTTTAAGTTTGCCAAGATATAAAATTGTTATTTTGAGTATTTTAATTAAATGGTGGTCACATCTAAGATTGGATTAGCTTCCCTATTTAGGACAAATCGATAACTTCCTAAATCAACTTCCTTATGTATTAATCCTTCCTATACCGTGATAATAAACTCAAAAGATTTATAAATGAAACTGACGTATATTTATGTCTCTGAGACGCAAAAGGTTAATCCTTTAACGTTACTTTCTAATTAATTTATTCATAAAGTTGGGCATCTGCAAACCAATTCTATTTTTTCAAAATGTTCAACTATCTATTCAGTTGCAACATCAGTTCGACTCCGATACTAACCCAAAAAGCTGTTCTACTATTTCTATGATGACAACTTGAAACGTAACGTCATCTTAAACGCTACTACCCATATATAAATATAATATACGGATATGCGTTAACGTCGCGGTCCTGATCTATATAGTAATTTTTAAACTTTCGTGATTTGAACACATGTTTTAAATGTTTATCGGGACTTATCACGTTTTATTTAATATAGGTAAAAATATGTACCTTTCGCTCGACGTTTCGACTATGTTACAATGGCCGTGGTCACGAGCTGACTGAAAACTGCGGGTGAGTCCGGCGAGAAGAGCGTGTGTTTTGTTCTCCTACCCTCACTTGATATTGAAAAATCGCAGGGTTGTCACTACGACACACAACACTGACTGTATCGGTAAATGTCCTAGTACTTACACCGCGGTTTGTACACTTGCTCACTACGGGATTCCACGACGCCGCTAACTTAAATCCATCTTCCCAGTTGAAATTGCGATGTTTTCTAATTTCAACCGCTTCACGAACCATTCTTGAAAAATAATGTCGTTCAGTGGAGAGGACCTTCGGATCGTGGAGCTCGATCCAGTGACCGGATCCCGCCTCAAGCAAATGTTCTGCAATAGCCGACTTCTGTGTCTGGCGATTTTTGACGGCTGCGATATGTTCTTTGATTCTTTCAGCTATGGTACGCATCGTTTGACCTATGTAGGAACTACCGCAGCTACAATCGACCTTGTACACACCAGGGGTCTGGAAAGGAATAACGTCTTTCGGTGTCCTCATATGCCTCGCCAGCTTAGATAAGGGAGTATACACCGTCTTGATGGAGTACTCCTTCAGCAAAGTCCCTACCTTATCCGTTACTCCTTTAACGTAAGGCATGAAAGCCGGCTGCCACTCGACGTCAGTCCCTCTCTTGTGACATCTGCGTCTCACCTGCCCGCGTTTAGTCACACTATAGCTATACCTTTTAAGTACCTCCTGAACATGCCTTTTCTCAACCTCTACATGTTCAGGGTCACAGAGGGCGTCCGCTCTGTCCAACAGAGACCTGGCCACCTGCCACCTGACCTGGTAACATGGTCGAAACGTCGAGCGAAAGGTACATATTTTTACCTATATTAAATAATACGTGATAAGTCCCGATAAACATTTAAAACATGATCTATTTAGTTAACAGCATATTAGGTTTTAATTTAAAGTTTATTGTAACAATAGAAATCTAACTTAAATAGCACAATAAAAAACGTGTAAATGTCATCGTTCAGCTACAGTTCAGTTAAAGTTGGAGCAACATTTGGTTAGTAGAATCGGACCCAGCGGTTTGGCAACAATATCAAAGTCAACGGGTCATTGCCGTTACAAAGAATGGTAGTCGGTACTATGAAAGTACAAAAGTACCAATTTCCACAAGTTCTTTTACACTTTTCGGTGCTGAAATCGGTTCCATTTTGGGGTAAATATTTTTTTTACCATTTTAGTGACCTTGCAACTTACTGATCGATTGTCATTAACCGCCAATGATGATATTACCAAGAAAAGCGTACTACTCTTTAGTTATTGGAGTGTAACGTGCTCGTCGGAAAAGATTTATTGAAAATATTGTATCCATTTTAGGTGTTTTTTTCAGTTTCTCAAAACTTTCTGGGGATCCCATGAATTTATAAGAGGCAAGGCAAAATGCAAAAGGAAAAATTGTGGTTTTCAAATTAGATGGATAGCACTTTTTTTTATTATTAGACCTCAAAAATATGTATTATTGTGTAAGTACCAGCCTACTGAATTGAATACCAGCGGTATTCAGGTATTTTATATTGCTCTTGAATACTACCACTAAACAATAAAAATGTACAACTACCTATGACTGTTTGAATGGACAGATGCGTGTTGTTACTTTTAATGATTTGGTATAGTACCTATTATTTAGTATAAAGCATTTTAGGGTGGGATTTTTTTAGGGTTTTTGATTCAACCTCCAGGTTCAGGCCGGTTTGATAACTTACAGAACTAAAAATGATTCAGTAAGTTATCAAACCGTATTATCTTATTGTTCAGGCCATAACGCCTGCCTAGCGAGACCAAACTGTCAAATTATAGGACAAAAATAAACGAGCTTTGAGGGTGGGTACCAGTACTGCCCGCACACCCGTCGGAATAGTAACGACCTCATAATAGACATCAGTGTTGTCCGATTTACCATTTAATCACAAAAATAACCCATCCTGGAATGGGTTTTGAACCCGCGTCTTCTGACAAACCGTATCCTAGGCCACCGAGACGATACCAAAGACGCGCTACATGGCAAGCTTGGAATATATCTTCCTAATGGATTTTAATCCTCGTTTTAAGGGATAAATTGCAAAATTTGGTTTCTTTTACCAAGCGTTAGTGCTTCAAAAGTCATATAATAAAAACTTGGCGAAAAGACCTTTAGAGATCGGTAGCGATATTTCATATGCGAAAGTGTTTGTCGATTCGTTGCTTGTTTGTTTGGCCTGCTTTTACATTCAAACTACTGAAACAATATTGATGGACTTTGGCACAAAGGTAGCCTGTATATCGTATGGCGTCACTATACATAAACCTGGTACAGCCAAATTTAAAGTAATTTGATTGGTTAGCTGGGTAGAAAAGCATTTTATAAAACTTTTGAATAACATTTTAAGTGATTACTTCTACAACTGAAGCGATTTAATTTAAACTTCAAACGCAAAAAGTGATAGCATCAATGATGTTTACATACATTTTTAACTAAAACTGATTATGTAGGATAATACATTTTCAGGCCGGTGAGGGATGGAGCGCGCAGCTTTCTTATTATAATTCCCCCTTCTTCTTCGTTCACTCTTGACATCGGAGTCGTGGTTGAAGACGATGATTTTCTTTAAATATTTCAGCGCTATCCATTGCGGTCTTCTGCGTTTAGCGTGCTTTGGACTATGGAAGTTTCTGTTGCAGCTTTTATGATAGAGACATTAGTCCAAAACGCTGTCCAAGGGATTCATTTTTGTTTCTTAATATGTCCTTAGCACAGAGATAGACCTGTATGTATTGCAATAAAAGAGAGAAAATTACAAATTCTAGGATGAGAATCGAACACGCGTCTTCTGAGTTCGGTACAACTCCATGACTGATCCGAGCATTTATCTCTGTAATTAATTTTAACCATCTTATTTTTGGGGGCAGATTACAAAATATCATTTCGCTATGCAGCCGTTAGAGATTCAAAAATATACCTGTTTGTCGAGTCATCGTTAGTTAATTTGTTTGTTGTGAAACAACTTTACATGTAATTAAGTTTTCACTATTACATGGAGGTGGTATCGATAGTAACTTGATGAAGAAGCTGATACATCCATGAGTATGAAATCTTTACAACATAGTTAACTCAGGTTACATGGGGCGTTCCTTATATAATTAGGTACGAATAAGTAGGTACAACTCTTTTATTCAAAGGTTCCTTTTCCATAGCTTTTGGCATTCCAATTCTTTCTACCCTAATCGTACCAGTATAAACACTGAAGTAATAATATATAGAGTATACAGACAGCATCTCAACCTTAAGTATATGTCTGAATAAAGTTGTTTCGTTAATACATATGTAAGACAACATATTAAAATTGTAGATAATTTACAGTACCTTAGTCATATTGTAATTTCCAATCTGAAGGATGACGCCAATATAGAACCCGAGGCGCCTATAACAATATATTATTGCATTGTAGCGCTTCTGAAATGTTCACAGCCCCGAGTCGGCTCATTTCATTCCATCCAGAGGAAACGCATAGCATCCTTCATGTCCAGAGTAGACATAAGCAACAACACTGGCATCAGAAGTCTAGCGGATAGACTTGTACTGACTCCAATGTATAGAAGATGGATGGAGATCGAACTCTTACAAGAAAAAGCTGCGTCAAATCGCTAACATGAATACTGATGATCAGAATTAACACTGAAACTACTTCTACCTACTCCTGAAAACTGAACGTTTTAGATATTATTTTCAGCTATTACATCAGTATATAATATTATTATTTTAAATGCGAAAATATTTGTCGGTTCGTAATTAATTAGTTTGTTTGTTCTGCTCTACGCTTAAATTAGTGAACCGATGTTCACGAATCTTGCCACATAGGTATCCTGTAACGGGAAGTCACTATAAACGCAAGAAGGTCCGCGGGTGAAAGGGAGTTTATAATATTTAAACCTTATCCGTAAATACTTGGATGTTGTAACATCGATTAAGGAATTAGATTGCATTAGCTCTCATGTGTGTGTTTGTACGCGTCTCATGACCCCGTCGAAGCCTGTGTATATTGTGGACTGGTTGCAAATAGTTCAATCATCAGCTGTGTTGCGGAGCCACAAATAATACGTTTATATTGGTCAGTATAAATATCAAAAATAAGAAATGGTCAGTTCGTACCTACCTACATAATTAATAATCCATCGAACTTTCTCAAAGTTGTTTACTGTAAAAGTAGTCAATTTAACGTTTTTTTTAAGTCAAGTCCTTATATTCTATATATAAGTATATAGTATATTATATATAAGTCCTATTTATAAGGAAAAATGAAGAAATGCTCACCCTATTTCAATAAGCTAAGTTCTTATTCTATAAGTATGATTTTTTTATATGTATGTATGTCATTGTATTATACTAAAAGGTATAATATAGTAAGTACATTCTCATTACATGGAGAATATTTTACAATTCAATTGTACAAGTATGTACAAACAGCGTCTCTACCATAAAGATCTCTTAAGCTTTTTACAAATCGTAACGCCTTTTAAGATTTGGGCATCCATTTTGTTAATACGGTCTGTGTAAACATTATGTATCATTTTTTGTATTTCTTGTTTTGATTCACACGAAACTCATTACAAGTAAACTTTAAAATAAATATTTAAACATGTAGTATAAGTTTTTTTTCAAAGGATCCCTGGAGTTTAACTTTAGTAAAAGTAATTTATATGTAACGTAAATAATTATATACATATTTTAAACAAAACATACCATTATGTTCATGCTTACATATCTTAGACAGGTAGGTAGATGTATTTATCAAACACCCATACCAGGTACGTATTGGTCCCATACTCGTATAAGGCCTTTTGTCACCTACAGGACAGTGTTCCAGACAGTGTGAATTTCTCTGTCGGAAAATTCCAACAACTGTCCTAACCGGGAATCAAACCTACAAACATTCCAAAGCCACCACTACACCAACGATAAATCTTAAAACAATATTTCTCATCATTGCTCATATTTATTCAATTCATTTGTGTGGCTTTGAATCTCGTAGACACTTTCTATAGGCACCCATCTAACCATCAATTTTTTTCTCTGAGTTGATTTTAACCGGTGTATGGGGATGTATTGCAACATTTGGTTTATCTAAGCAAGCATTAGCACTTAAAATCATAATATTATAATAAAACTAAGGTATAAATACTAAAACATAACGCTCAATGTGTGGTTTCAGTTAAGTCTTAGGGTAAAATTCTTTGAACTAAATGTGGTAGGCAATAATGTGGTAGCATATCATTATATCTCTATCTATAACCAACCGTAGGTTGATGCTGTTTATCCGTTTGTCCATCTGTCCGTCTGACTGAGAGTCTGGTAGAGCAGGTAGATCTTCCACCGCCAATGTGGAAGACGTACTAAATAAGGTCGCAGGACTATCTTGGATGCATGCAGCTTCCAAATGGTCCTTTCGTATGCATGTCTTCAGCAGTAAAAGTTTTACGTCTCATGTGATAATAAATGTAGGTAACCCTTGTTTGAAAATTTTATTATTCCATGTATATTTTTTCACATGGATGTATATATGTCGTAAAACCTACTAAGGAATTAGATTGCACTTCATTGTTCGGTACGTATTGGATTTAGTATGTACTAAGACAATTACCTGCTTTTAATTTTGTTCGGCTAACTCCCACTACCATATAAATATACTTATTCCATCTACATCTTCACTTAAAGAAAACCAAATTACGTATCACACAATATAAACAATATAAACCTGCCTATTAAGTTTGACCTAGGGGACGGTCGCAGTGCTTTTTACTTCCATTCTTTGGCATTAATATAAATTAAGATTGAAGAACTTTACAAATACGTTGGCATTCATTTTATTCACGGTGTACGTAAGTTCAACCATGTATTAGAGATTGTATCTCAACTATAGTGGCTACCTTTACGACAGCTTCACAACTTTAATATGCAACATTTTATTTAATCTATTGTTTCCAATCTTCATTTTCCGCCCTAACTTAAGGAACAATTTGATAGCTATTCAATGCAGAACCACAAAACATCTTGACCATGAAATGCCTACTCATGTTTTTAGTTGCTACTGTAAGTTGTCAACTTTAAAAAACAGTCAAATTAGTGATTGTGTAAAGTCAAGTCTTTCTCTTGATATATTCCAAAGAGAATAGAGTATACATTTCTCAATATGCTGGGTTGTAATTCTATATAGTTGAAAAAAATACTGTTCCAAGTGTGAACACTACACCACACTTTGTATTTATTTTATTTACATACATTGCAGCAAGCATCTCTACCATGATTAAGATCTTATCCTTCGAAATCTGTGTATTAATGTCCGCTTGAAAGGCCTATAAGCTTATTATATATATATATATATATATATTTATTGCCTAAAAGTAAATATTAGCTTAAGATATCTTCATTAGTTTTCCAGCTAACTGTGACACTTAAGCTTCTTGGAAGACGTTGCACCCTTTTTATGTCACTGCGTGGAGGTTGTCTGGACTCAAATTTATAAGAATAGCCACTTCACACACATGCGGACTCTGTAAAATCCATACCACTTCAGCCATTTAGGAATTTACGTAGGTACGTGCTATACATATGTAGTGGAAACGACTTTACATGTATGTAATTAGTTTTACCATTACATAGAGGTGGCATCGAGAGTAACTTGATGAAGAAACTGATATATCTAGGGGTCTTTGCAACAAAGTTAACTCAAATTACATGACGCGTTTCTTTTAAATTTAGGTACTCTTTAAGTCAAAGGTATCTTTTCCATAGCTTTATGCATTTCATTTCTATCTACCCTAATCGTACCCGTCTAAACACTGAAGTAATAACATATATTTAGTTAACATAAGCTTACTTGTAGCATGTCATATCAGTAGTACGTAAAATGTTGAATTTTTACATGTTAGGAGCTCTTTTTCTCTACGATCATCAGAGCACTTAATGTTAAGTACCCCGATAACCCGCACCAATTTTTTTGGTTCCTACTTTGTGTTGAAGCTGTTCGTCTATGGAACACTTTACTCTACGAAATTATATGCGCGCCTTCTTTAGGCATCTTCAAAAAACGTGTCAAAGCATTTAGCTACGCGAAATAAACTAACTGCAAACCGCAACTGTATATGTATTGTATGTATATATTTTGTAGTATATTACGTATAGTATAATTATATAAGTATAGTTTGTATACGAGTATATTATAAGTATTTTTTATATTTATAATCTTGAGTTTTGCTATATGTAGTGTTTAGTACACTTGTTTTATTCACACCGTCCTTATAAGTTTATGCCTATTTCTTTCCGTGAATGGTTGTCTGAAAGAGATTACTCTGAGCGATAAGACCACCCATTCTGACACTTTAAATTTAAAGTACCTATTTAATTGTGAAATATTTTGATTGTGATTTTATTTTATTTATTTGTAACATATATTTGTATTATGGTGTTTCACTAAAGAGTTAATCTACATATCTGTATAATTATCAATCAAGTACTTATAGTAGTATTCATGATTTACACAATTTCATGACATTACCTATGTAAACGTGGGCAGATGTCTTGAAGATCATTGAAATTTTGAAATAAACTCGCTATGAAAGACTTCTATTTCCTCGTAGGCTCAAAACTCGGACTCGCTTCGCTTAGAAGCACGCTCGGCCTTCGGCCTCACTTCGCTTAGAAAGACGCTCGGCCTTCGGTCTCGCTTCGCTTAGAAGCATGCTCGGCCTTCGGCCTCGCTTCGCTTAGAAGTACGCTCGGCCTTCGGCCTCGCTTCGCTTAGAAGCATGCTCGGCCTTCGGCCTCGCTTCGCTTAGAAGCATGCTCGGCCTTCGGCCTCGCTTCGCTTAGAAGTACGCTCGGCCTTCAGCCTCGCTTCGCTTAGAAGCACTCTTGGCCTTCGACCTATATAGCTCGGCCTACGGCCTCGCAGGCTCTAATTTCGACCTATGGCCATTGTGAAAATTATGAACAATGCCGTCATCAAAAAATGGGTTCCATATTTCTAATTGGGGACTCTAAAAACCCTTAGATATCGATTTTCAGTCGAATTGGACCATTATTCCAGGAAGCCGCCATCTTGAATCCACCATCTTGAATTATTGACATTTCCGCCAAATTGCATTTCCGGTCCCGTAAAATATTAGTTCAAACCCCCCGTACCTATCCTTAACGGTTTCGGCGTTATAAGCATTTACATTTTGTATGGGCGCGATCGTCTTTTGTTCGGGAGGTGTGTTTTTTTTTAATTTTTAGGAAATGCCCAGGGTGCTTGCCAATATTAGTTTTGGCACTAACTACCTATCTCTTTTAGTTTCCGAGAGCCGTCAAGCTGTTCCATCAGAAGGTTCAGATTCAGCTCCTTTCAGATGTCACTTAAGGACGTAAGACCACTGCCTATACTTTTCACTTACAAAGCCTCAGCGTTCCATCATGCCAACATGTCGAAAAACTACGATAAAATTTCCAGAGAAAAAACTGTATGGCGGCCATGTTGAAAAATGACGTCATCAAAAAATGGATTTCATATTTCGAATTGGGGACTCTAAAAACCGTTAGATGTCGATTTTCAGTTGGATCGGACTAATATTTAAGGTAGCCGCCATCTTGAATCCGCCATCTTGGATTTTTGACATATCACCCAAATTTCCCTTCCGGTCCCCTATCATATTAGTTAAAACACCTCATACCTATCTTTAACGGTTGCGGCGTTATAAGCATTTACATTTTGTATGGGAACGATCGTCTTTTGTTCGGGAGGTGTGTTTTTTTTTTAATTTTTGGCAGTTGCCCAAGGTGCTTGTCAATATTAGTTTTGGCACTTACCTCCTATCTCCTTTAGTTTCCGAGAGCCGTTGACCTGTTCTACCTGGTATTCCACGTTCAGCTCCATTCAGTTTCTCCTAAAGTCACCTATCGTAACCCCACATATAACCCTACAAAACCGTAATCCCCATCACGCCCACTGGGAGAAACGATCCATTAAAGATCCAAAAAAACATATGTATGGCGGCCATATTGAAAAATGACGTCATCAAAAAATGGTTTTCATATTTGGAATGTAGGACCCCAAAAACCCCCCGATACCAATTTTGAGCCGGATCGGACCAACTTTCAATTCGGCCGCCATTTTGAATCCGCCATCTTGGATTTTTGACACTTTTACCAAATTACCCTTCCGATTGCCTATGACATTTGGTCAAACACTTTATACTTATGTCAAACGGTTTAGGAATTATAAGCATTTACATTTTGTATGGGAGCGATCGTCTTTTGTTTGGGGGGTATGTTTTTTTTTTAATTTTTGGCAGTTGCCCAGGATTTTGTTCATTTTTAGTTTTGACACCTACCCCCTATGATTTATAGTTTTCGAGAGCCGTTGACCTGTTCCATCACACTTCCACATTCAGCTCACCCAGTATTTTTCCTCTCGGTTTTAGAACCCCCCCTACACGTTTCCCCTACCTCTTCTATACCCCCCATTGCTCCATCATACCTAAACATTTCGGTCAATGAGTGAGTCAATGGTAATCCATCTTTATATAATGAGACTAGGTGTTGGGCGGTGCGCGGGCCACGAGTGGCCCGCGTTTGTCCTTGTGCATTAGTTTTTGGTCATCAAACTTTTAACCATTTGAACAGAAAAGTAAAAATTTTCATACAAGTTCAATTACAGAAATTTTGCCTCTAAATACAGTTGAAGTCGGGGCATAGAAGCCATTCCAAAAAAACTGGTCCTTGTGTATGCTTGTTAAGGGATTCAACCCCTTAGTGCAGTGGTTAACGTGAGCAGTTGCCTTGGAGACCAGCTTGAGAGGTGGAAAAATGATCTGCATTCAGTTATGTAAAAAATCATAACTCCCATACAAGTTACAAATCGAGCATTTCACTTAAAGCAATTGAGGCTCAAGGATAGAGCGGTTAGCTTGAGTTAAAAAGACAAAAAAGTGTGGTATAGTCGTTAGATTGTAAATAGTAGTACATAACAGAATTCTTTTCAATTTTTTTTACTTCTAAGTGTGGTCGGTGATAAATGTGTCACAAGAGCCTCCACAGGTGTCCAAGGAAACTTCCTTCGAGATCTTTTTTATTCAAGCTTCCTTTACAATAACATGATTGTTTGGGAGAGATCGCTCTGACCGATAAGACCGCCCATTGTAACACTTAATTTTAAGTTTTTTATTGTTGAGTAATAGTATTCAATTATATTAAGCCATTCATACCAACAGCTAATTTAAATTAATTTGTCTGGAAGATATTTTATAGGTGAATCATACTCATAAAACCATGTTATTATATTGAATCATATTATTGTAAGCAATTACATAAAATTTAAGTACCTATATATTTTCAATAAACAATAACAATGTGAAAATACCTGTGTTTGGATTGAACTCCTACGTGACAATTCTCTTGAACCGATGTATTTTAAAATTTTAACACAAGTAGTAATGTCCGTAAAGTAGTACTTCTAATAGAAAACTAATCTGATGTCGGATAATATTTTCAAAGCAAGGCGGTGCACGCATTATGCTTATTAAAATATTTATAAAGCGAAAGCGTATTTGTCGCTTCGTAGTTTATTGTTTGTTCGTTCTTCTTTTATGCTTAAGCTGCTAAACTGGTGTTGATGAAAGTTCACACAGAAATAGACCGCAAAACAATGTGCTTCGGTATATTAAATATCCACGCAGACGGAGCCGCAAACTCTATGATATTTGAACCATGCTGGCCATATCTTACATCAGTGTATGTTACGAGTAATGACTTATGGCCCTGTTATCTAACTATGGTCCTCATAATATGTAAGCTTAAAATCGTACAATTCGTTACAACAATCGTACAAGTCTGTGCTCTGAGTCACTGTACGTGATTGAATCAGAAATGAGATGAGCCGTAGGACCTGTCGTAGAACAAGTCGCTCGCCTGACGTCATGCATCACGCTTGCACATACAATCCATATCCATTGCAATACATAATTTTAAACTGCAACAGTTAAAAACCCTGCACGGCAAAGCACTGCGCTCGGCATCCTCATTTATGCAAATGTTAACTCTCTTGCCCTGTAATTTTGCTGGAAACATTCACCAAAACACAGTAATATTTGCACACTACTGCTTCACCGTTGAATAACTGCCAAAGGAACTTTTCCATGCTGACTCTGGCAAAGTCCTACTGCTAAATATAAACAAATATTCTCACCCAAATAAATTTATGTATAGCTCATAAATTTAATTAGTTAAGTATCCATCTTTCATGTCCGTATCTATCCATCTGTCAGTTAATGCTGTTTTGTCTTGGATCCATCTAAACTATACTATATTATGACTTTGCTCTGACCGGATAGGTACTTCGCGTTTTTTATCCATGTGTCCGTCTGCCCGTCTGTCCGTCCAAACGCAAAAAAAAAACAAAATAAGACGCACTTTATACACAGTATTCACATCCACCTAAGCACGCTGTATTTTTATTTTAGCCATTATAATGTATGAAATAACATTGTACAATTGTTTGAGTAAAGGTTTTATTATTTATATATTATTATTATTATTTTTTCTCGTGAAAGTGTGTGGTACCGTAAAAACAGTATTAATTAAGAATGTAACACGGCTCCTTTTTATATATACCCTATATTTATATAATATATAATATATTTTGCAAATTTACGTTATAATTAAAGTGGTAGTAAAAAAGTATCACTCAAAACTTGGTAAAAATAAACTATACCAAAAAATGTATACTCGTTATTTTTAAACAAAAGATAGCAAATCGTCAAATATACAGGATATCCGCGAAGAGGTGAGCAACAGTGTTTGAAACACCTGTGTTTTGTCGGATTTTTTTTGATCCCATGCAATAGGAGGCGAGCCTATTGCCACCTACGAGACACTGTTCCAGACTCCGGACTGCTATTGAGAATTACTTTGCCAGAAAATCCCACGACCCCGAGATTCCAAAACAGCGCTTCCATCAATTCTAGACCAAACGAGCAAGGCCACTGGCTGGCGAGCTAGTTTATACATCTGTATACTCAAGTTACGTGGTGTGTTCATGACATCTGCTCACTTATAATATACAATATGTAATCAGTAACAACTCTTTTATTAAATCAACCTTAAACATACCTTTTTTTTATTCATTTCTACCTACTTACCGTACCAGTAGTAATGTAAGCAGTAATATTCGCAATACTGTGGTTTGGAATGAAAGGTATGGGTGACTTAACTTTTCTGTGTCTCAGAATTACAGGCGCAGTACCAGCCGCAAAGGTTGCCACTTAATACCAGGTGGGCTTCGTGCATATGCGGACTCCTAAAAACACAAAGAAAAAACCCTAACCTATATACTTGTTAGTAATCTTAGTACGGGGGTTTGACTGTGTGAACATTATTCATAATAACTTGCAATTTGTTTTTATTGACAAACGGACGGGCGGCTAAGTGATCACTGTTGCCCAGGACCATCCGCAATACGAAAAGTCTCGAGGTTGAGTTGCCAGCCTTTGAGGAAGCAATTCAGGCCATTCCAATGATACCTCATTTAAAACATAATATCTGAATATATTTAATCGTTAGGAACTTGGGCATCCATATTGCAATGTGAATGTGAGCAGGGCACATAACACGCCAAACTGATGGCTGATAGAGCCAGATGGTTCTGGAACCCTGCATGGCACTGAACGCTTCGCTTTTGCAGTGGAGATTACAGACCAGCAAGCGCAGCGTGGGTCGTCCACCGATAAATTGGAGATCAAACGACCTCATAAACGTCTCAAGAAGACGTTGGATACGAGCCGCTTCCATCTCGTCCTTTCATAAATCTATGGGAGATGCTCATCTTTAGCAGTGGACATCTTACGGCTGAATTGATAGTAGTGAGATCCTGGTATAAAATTTGATTGTTTCTTGTATGTATATATCGACATTCCACGTGGATGTATGTCGGTTCAAGCCTCATATCTAAATATATTACATAAATAAATTCAGCTCCCAAACGTAAATCTTGTAAAAATGTTCGCATAAAAATTTATGTTTTGTTCATCATTTATTTCACACACTGTTTCTTTTATTATTCACATTTGTGAAAATGTCACTCTCACAACAATTTATTACCAAATAATAAAAAGTACGTCAAGTAGTGTGTCTGTAGGTAATATTATTTGTGCACTACTCTATCTTTAGTCATAAACCACAAGCCACAATTATTCATTACTTAGTTTCAAACGCTTCGCCGGCCGCTGCCGCGGCACGCTCGCTTTGCTCGCTCGGCTTGCGCGTAGTTTTGTAACAGTTCAAACCGAACCTAACCTAGGGTTGGATAATAAATTAAGTGTCGGTGAAATGCAGGGATACCTTTCGTATGCCATATTCTATCTAATAACTTATGAGTCCTGCATGTTAGAAAACCATTTGTTATAGCGCAGGCACTCATACAAACACCGCAGCAAAATAATGAATTATTTCAGTTAATTTTTCAACATCTCCGAATGTGTTTACCTCTTCAAACTAAGGTAACACTGTGGCTCTCTTTTCAGACTCATACTCAATTATTTAATGCAGTCGTATGTATATTTTTATAGATCTAAAGGTTATGGTAGTAATAAAGGCACTATTCGTGTGTAGCAATATAAGAGGTATAATACTAAGAACGGGCCGACTCATTCATGTTACTCTAAATAATTTAACATTTATCAAAAAAATAATTTATCAACTTTTAAAATAAATGCATGAATCGTTCATGACTTCTTCCAAGTTACGGTATCATTTTTTTAGTAGTAAGTTGTTTAATTGCTTTGTAAAAATATAATGCCTCTCTTTATAGCTTTATAGCTTTTAAGTCATAAGGTATTTGATAAAGTAAGTATTTATTGACATAACATTTTTAATTTTGGTATAGGCACTACTAATTTTTATTAAATCTTGTTGGATACTTTCAAAAAATGTGGGTATATTCTAAACAAACTATTTACTGTCATACCTTGTCTATACAAAATAACTATTTGATAAATAAGAACGCCTCCAAAACGTTTGAATCCATTTTATCGACTGTCTGCAAGTTTACTTTCGACCATGAGCGACTCCACGACTCTCATGCTATGCCTTGCATCTACAATATTCAATCGGTTTTCTTATCTCTATGTTACGGAACGCTCTAACTATTAAATACCTCATGATATACAAAAGGAATAAGAACAACCACATAAAAAATAAACCCTAATATATTTTCTATTTTTTTAAATTACCCTTAAGCCTATAGTCATTTGATTTGATGCATTATGAAAAATAACATACCTACCATTAGATTCGCCTTAGCCACGCAAGTGTCATTACATTTATTATCTGTCAATAAATCAAATATATAGTTTGCTTTTATAATATTTACATACTGCACAAAAAAAAATAACAAAACAATGGTGCACCAAAAGAAAAATCTCCAAAATGTTTGCGTGACTTATAGAATCAGCCTCGCAAAATGTTTAAACAAAGTTATCTTCATTTTCCCCAACCTTCATGCGCTGCCTTCCGCCTCAAGTACTCGTACCAGAAGCCTTCGGCTCTCCTATCTTTGTTCAGTGTGATCAGTGTTTATTTATGACACTGAACATGGTCACTGTCATAGGTGAACATAGTCTTAGTTGTAAGGTATTTTATAAAACTTTTCATAAAATAGCAAGCGATTACCACCCTACCTACCATGCTCTACATAAAACATACTCGAGACTTCAAATGGATTTATAAATGGAAGTTTGCTACTCCTACACGAAAAAGCAACTGAACTGATTTATGTAAAATTTTGAACAAAAGTAGTCTTTTACAACGCTTGTACTTTTACAACTGAAAAAACTGTAGTAAAATTTTCAGGGCACACAGCTTGCTTATTATAATCAGTGATGTCTGTTCGGCACGCTCACTTCGCTCGCTCGGCTTGCACGTACTTTTTCGCAGTTTAAATTTAACCTAACCTAAGGTTGCAGCCACAATCATTCATAAATATAATAAGTATTAACTACTTGTTTGTGATTAAAAATTAATTTATTTAAAGTGAGTAAAAAGTTATTTCAAAAATATGATAACTAATGTAATTATAAAAGGAAATACCTAAAAATGGAACTCACTTCAACACCTAAAAGTGTGACATAACTTTTTGAAAGTCAGTACCATTATAGTTCAAAAGTAGTTATTATCAGAATAGTTTGCGCATGGTACCGACTTTAACATGTTATTCTCACTTTTTGGTGTTGAAGTCGGTTAATGTTTGTTAGTGAGCCTTGCTACTTACGGGATATAGGTATTGTTTTTGACCGTCAATGATGACATCGTTAAGATAGGCGATCGATAATATAGCACTTTCCAGTAATTGGAATGTAACTCAAAAACTGTTTCACACAATTTCATGAAATTTAAATGGGTAGTCCCATTTAAATTACTCACATATATACCCACGGAAGTATACTCTACCAAACCAAAAAAAAAAATAACTTTAAGAATCGGTGCATAAATGGGGGAGAAACGGTTAACATACCAAAAAAACGTGCAATGGAACATATAACCTCCTCCTTTTTTGAAGTCGGTTACAAAGAATAGTATGTCAAACAATCTACGAAGGAGACTATTATTTATTCGTAGCAAACAATACATTATTAAATGTGATATTTCTGAAGTTATTGGATATTGTAAATTAAAGAAAATTTTAGAATTATCATTTAATTAGATGAACCATTATATTAAAATTTAAATTATATTAATTATTTTAGATTAATTAAAAGAAGTACTGCTTAATAAAAATGCTGTTTCACGTATGGTTTTCTACATGGATGTATTGAATAAGAACTTATGGTAACGCGAACCGGCCCTTACATGGATTCAGGTTTCAAGTAATAAACCCAAGTTTATTTACAGTAATAATTAGATTTAGTAAACCATCCTTGTAGAAATCCAAAAACGCACAGATACCTTCAATGCACTGCTGTTTTTACGGCAGCGTGAAAAT
Source organism: Selenia dentaria (assembly GCA_917880725.1). NCBI lineage: Eukaryota > Metazoa > Arthropoda > Insecta > Lepidoptera > Geometridae > Selenia > Selenia dentaria. The sequence goes on from OU862887.1 coordinate 3,831,329, forward strand.
TTTTGATACTTACTGTGTACCTTAGTCATGTCAAGATATTAGTTTACTTTACTTTAGTTTAAATCTTCCAAAATAATTTCCAATTTTTTAAATACATTCTTATGTCAGTTAAACAGACCAGCTTGGTCGTCTTCAAGTGATATTCTGCATTGCATAATGAGAATATTCACAGACTGTCGTCTGTGAACTCCGGTCGATCGGTTTCCAAGGGCAGAGTTCTCGTTAAGTGATGACATCTTTTTCAAAATTATTTTAACTGACTTTCTTTGCTTGGTAAGGATGTTAAAATCACAGAGATACGCAATGTCCTCCATCTAGTTTACTTTTTCACGTTTGAGTAAAGAAGAAATATATGTTTGTTTGTTTGAATTGAATACGCTCCGAAACTTCTCCACCGATATGAAAAATCTTTCACCTTAAGAACCCTACGTTATCTCTGATGAACAAAGGCGCTAGAATATTAAATAAAAGTGTAGGATCCTTGTGAAAACTTCGATAATGTAACCCAAGGTGTGAAAAAAAAACCAAATAAATCCATATAAAGCATACGCTGAGAGATTTATTGAAAATAGAGCATAGTGATGTACTTCAGTTTTGTAGTAGTCATCAATACGAGTATCTACAAAAATCTCCGGAATGATGACTATGACTAACTAATACAGTTTTGTCACAATAACTAATAGTATTTTTCCTTGTTAATATATGCAATAGTAACGCTGAAAAATCTGTATATTGTGTACGCTGCGGACACTATTGACAATATACCACAGTTGTATAGACATAATCAATATTTACAAAAAAGTCTGCGTTACCATATGTCTAATTATTACAATTATATCTTATGATTATGCTTAGTGTTCCGTCCAAATGAGAACTATGAATAAGATCTGCTCTAAGTGTACCTTATACTGCCAAAAAATTGGGCCGATGAACTTAATCGTATGTGTTGGGAAAAAATGTCTCCCCAATATTCAGCAGCCGCCTCTGACAATAACAAATCTTTGACAAATAATCATTCACTGTCTGGATACTTTTAACCAACATACGTGAACCTACCGCTCCTCCTTGCTTTGCTCGTCGTTGCACGTATCGTATACTTTGCTCAGACCAAATAATCCACAAAAGGAATGTTTAATTTGGTATGCAATTATTATATTTCACAGTTTGTTAATTTTGTAGCATAGCGATTAGTCATATTAGTCATTGGTGTTGATAACGATGATTTATGTTGGCTATTATATAGGTTTACCGTTAAATAGTTAAGTACTTCGTACCTTGTTATTATGTCTATATTTGAGTTCAAATGACTTGAAGCCGAATTGGAACGCCACCCAAATAGTTTTATGTGGTCAAAGTATACACTTTTACTTCTATAAGAGTTTTAGATTTTTTACGCAACTGAATGTAGAACATTTTTGAACTACTCAAGCTGGTCTTAGTTAAGTATAAGTAAATAAGTAGCCAAGTTTGTTTGAATGTAGTAGGTACTTACATTAATATTTGTAGAATTGTTCTAAGATATAGATATAGTTAACAAAAAGTATAGACATGCACGCAGAAACCTAATACGAAAGTGTGCTGAAAGACACCTGTGTCAGCTTCTGCATACTGACTATCTTCGATACTTATGAAATTGTTAAGTAACGGCAACTATCTTCAGCTAAGAAAACATAATTGCGGTAACGCATTGTTGATATATCTTTGGCGAAATTCCTTAAAATCCCGTTTGAACCTGTGGTTAACCACTTTCATTAACTGAAGGTTACTATGTAAAACACATAAATGCAATACATTACGTATGAATAGCAATACTTGGCTATTACCGAAACTACCATGTTAAATAGATAATTAATGTGGAAAGAATTATATTTTGAATTTGGCGCCATAGTCATTTTTAAAAATACCTATCCAACTATGTAACATACATAGATGTTGGAAGGACCAGGATTTGCATTCTCCTTTGTTCTTTCATGCTTAAACTTCTAAATCTTAATGAATCTTTGCACAGCAATTGACTGTTACGCTAAAAAAATGTTACTATTGGATAATCAATTTACACGAAGTCGGAACCGCTAACCAAATGCACTTCATAATATTTAAACCACTTATTAGTATTTAAAAATAAACTGTTTCAAGAATGGTTTTCTACATGCATTAACCTCTCCCTCTCGACCGTGAAATTGAAAAACGTGTCAATCGAAATTTGTGTTATTATACTTATTATACGATTTCATCAAACAATTTTCTGTACGTGTGCTAACGCGTATCTGCTCTTACTTGAACTGAAATTCTGGTTGATAAACCCAAGTTTTATTTCCAAACATTCTCCGCGCGCTGTCCTTATATGTAACGTAAATAATTAAATACATATGCTTAACAAAACATACCATTATGTTTACACTTACATAATATATTTGAAAGGTAGGTAGAGGTCATTAATAACATTGTACTTAATTAGTAAAATATCTGGAACTCCAAAACCTGCCTAATCGTAATGTACATCCCGTGAGTACTTATTATAATGTAGGTAGAAGTATTTATCAAACACCCATATCAAATACGTTTTGGTCCCATATAATATATGAAGAGTCTTTTGTCATCTGCAGGGCACTATTTAGACGCCAGACTTCTAATGTGAATTTCTCTGTCAGAAATAGTAACAAAATAGCGCTTACACAACTACACCTACAATGCAGTAAATCTTCAAACGTTATTTCTCATTCTTACTCATATTTATACGATTTGTGTAGCTTTGAATCTTGTAGACAACGCAAGCGAAGCCGCAGATGTCTTCGCTAGTAATACATATTAAAACGTATATACTATAGGTATTGATATACTTGTATTAATCCGAACACGCGTCTTCTGACCTCTGTATAATTCCATGACTGATCCAAGCATTTATTTCTGTAATTAATTTTAACCGTCATATTTGGAAGCAGCTTTAAGAATTTCATTTCGCTAAGCAGGCGTTAAAGATTCAAAAATTTACGTGGTTATCGTTAGTTGATATTTTTTTCTGCTTTCAAACTTAAACTATTGAACCGACGTCGACGAATCTTGGCAGATGGGTAGCCTGTAGCTTGGAGTCACTGTAATTTTACTGAAATCATCATTACATTTCAAACCGAAAAAAAACGTAATGTTTGCACACTTCTGCTTGGCGGTTTAATAACTGGCAATAGTGCGTTAGAATAGTGTGGTAGCCACTTCACACACATGCGGACTCTGTAAAATCCATACCACTTCAGCCATTTAGGAATTTACGAAGGTACGTGCTATACATATGTAGTGGAAACGACTTTACATGTATGTAATTAGTTTTACCATTACATAGAGGTGGCATCGAGAGTAACTTGATGAAGAAACTGATATATCTAGGGGTCTTTGCAACAAAGTTAATTCAAATTACATGACGCGTTTCTTATAAATTTAGGTACTGTTTAATTCAAAGGTATCTTTTCCATAGCTTTATGCATTTCATTTCTATCTACCCTAATCGTACCCGTCTAAACACTGAAGTAATAACATATACCTAGAGTATACAGACAGCGTCTCTACCTTAAGTAGATGTCTAAATAAATTTGATTCGTGGATACACATATAGGAATAAACAATTAAAAAACCTTAGAACGGCCAAATTGAACAAAGAAATGCGTGAAAAGATGTAAGACTATGTGTATGTACCTCTACTAATAATACATATGGACAGATATTAGTCTGAAATAAATAAATTCTATTCTATTCTATTCTATGTACCAAGACAATTAACTGGTTTTATTTTTGTTCTGCTTACTCCCACAGTCCCACTACGATATAATTATACTATTTACATTATAAGATTAACTTAAAAATAAACCAACCTGCGTACCATATATTGGCACACCAAGATTGACCTAGGGGACGGTCGCAGTGTTTTTTACTTCCATTCCTTGACTTTCAGAAAACAAATGTTAGATTGAAGAACTTTACAAATCGTAACACCTCTAAAACTTTGGTATTCATTTCACTTACGGTGTGCGTAAGTTTGACCTGTATTAGAGTTTTTATCTCAGCTATAGTGGCTACTTTTCCGACAACTTCGCGACTTTAATGTGTTACATTTTACTTAATCTAGTGTTTCTAATCTTCATTTTCGAATGATTTAATCGCGATATTCAATGCAGAAGCACAAAACATCTTTACCATAAAATGCCTACTCTGCACGCTTCTAGTTGCTACGGTAAGTTGTTTACTTTAAAAGCAGTCAAATTAATGATTTTGTCAAGCTATTCTCTTGATATATTCAAGGGAAAATGAATAGAGCTATACATTTCTCAATAAGCTGAGTTCTTATTCAATATAGTTGAAAATAAAATACTGTCCCAAGCGTGAACACCACACCACACTTTGTATTTATTTTATTTACATGGATGTATGTCGTACCAGTGACTAACGAATGACAATAAGTAAGCATCTCTACCATGACATTAAGATCGTGACCTTCAAAATCTGTATATTAATGTCCCCATGAAAGGCCTATAAGCCTATTATATATAGATATATTTATTGCTCAAAAGAAAGTAATGGCTTAAGATGTCGCCATTAGTTTTCCAGCTAACTGTGACACCTTAAGCTTCTTGGAAGACGCTGCACCCTTTTTATACCACTGTGTGGAGTGTTGTTTGGACTCAAATTCATAACAAACCGAAGCTTACGAAGGAAATTTAACGTTTACTTGTAGCATGTATATCAGTAGTACGTAATATGTTGAATTTTTACATGTTAGGAGCTCTTTTTCTCTACGATCATCAGATCACTTAATGTTAAGTACCCCGATACACCGCACCACTTTTTTTGGTTCCTACTTTGTGTTAAAGCTATCTATATTGTGTCTATGGAACACTTTACTCTACGAAATTAGATGCGCGCCTTCTTTGGGCATCTTCAAACAACGTGTCAAAGCATTTGGCTTCGCGAAATAACTAACTGCAAACCTACTTAATATCTTTTTTATAATAATTAAATGGTATATGTATAGTATGTATATATTTTGTAGTATATTACGTATAGTATAATTTTGTAGTATATTACGTATAGTATAATTATATAAGTATAGTTTGTATACGAGTACATTATAAGTATTTTTTATATCTATAATCTTGAGTTTTACTATATGTAGTATTTAGTACACTTGTTTTATTCACACCGTCCTTATAAGTTTATGCCTATTTCTTTCCGTGAATGGTTGTCTGAAAGAGATCGCTCTGAGCGATAAGATCACCCATTCTGACACTTTAAATTTTAAGTACTTATTTAATTGTGAAATATTTTGATTGTAATTTTATTTTATTCTAATTAATTTATTTGTAACATATATTTGTATTGTGGTGTTTCACTAAAGAGTTAATCTACGTATCTGTATAACTATCAATCAAGTACTTATAGTAGTATTCATGATTTACACCATTTCATGACAATACCAATGTTAACGTGGGCAGATGTCTTAAAGAGCATTGAAATTTTGAAATAAACTCGCTACGAAAGACTTCTATTTCCTCGTAGGCTCAAAACTCGGACTCGCTTCGCTTAGAAGCACGCTCGGCCTTCGGCCTCACTTCGTTTAGAAGGACGCTCGGCCTTCGGCCTCGCTTCGCTTAGAAGTATGCTCGGCCTTCGGCCTCGCTTTGCTTAGAAGTACGCTCGGCCTTCGGCCTCGCTTTGCTTAGAAGTACGCTCGGCCTTCGGCCTCGCTTCGCTTAGAAGCATGCTCGGCCTTCGGTCTCGCTTCGCTTAGAAGTACGCTCGGCATTCGGCCTCGCTTTGCTAAGAAGCACTCTTGGCCTTTGACCTATATAGCTCGGCCTGCGGCCTCGCCAGTATAGCTCGGCCTACGGCCTCGCAGGATCTAATTTCGACCTACGACCATTGCGAAAATTATGAACAATGCCGTCATCAAAAAATGGGTTGCATATTTTTAATTCGGGACTCAAAAAACCCTTAGATATCGATTTTCAGTCGGATCGGACCATTATTCCAGGAAGCCGCCATCTTGAATCCACCATCTTGGATTTTTGACATTTCCGCCAAATTACATTTCCTTTGCCCTAAAACATTAATTCAAACCCCTTTTACCTATCTTTAACTGTTTCGGCGCTATAAGCATTTACATTTTGTATGGGCGCGATCGTCTTTTGTTCTGGAGGTGTGTTTTTTTTTTAATTTTTAGGAAATGCCCAGGGTGCTTGTCAATATTAGTTCTGGCACTAACTACCTATCATTTCTAGTTTCCGAGACCCGTCAAGCTGTTCCATCAGAAGGTACATATTCAGCTCATTTCAGGTGTTACTTAAGGACGTAAGACCACTGCCTATACTTTTCACTTACAAAGCCTCAGCGTTCCATCATGCCAACATGTCGAAAAACTACTATAAAATTTCCAGAGAAAAAAATTGTATGGCGGCCATGTTGAAAAATGACGTCATCAAAAAATGGATTTCATATTTTGAATCAGGGACTCTAAAAACCCTTAGATATCGATTTTCAGTCGGATCGGACTAATATTTAAGGTAGCCGCCATCTTGAATCCGCCATCTTGGATATTTGACATTTCCGCCAAATTGCATTTTCGGTCCCATTAAACATTAGTTCAAACACCCTGTACCTATCTTTAACGGTTTCAGCGTTATAAGCATTTACATTTTGTATGGGCGCGATCGTCTTTTGTTTGGGAGGTGTGTTTTTTTTTTAATTTTTAGAAAATGCCCAGGCTGCTTGTCAACATTAGTTCTGGCACTTACCCCCTATCTTCTTTATTTTCCGATAGCCGTTGACCTGTTCTACCTGGTATTCCACTTTCACCTCAATTCAAACTCTTCTAAAATCACTTATCGTAACCCCACATATAACCCTACAAAACCTAAATCTCCATCACGCCCACTGGGAGAAATGACCCATTGAATATCCGAAAAAACATATGTATGGCGGCCATATTAAAAAATGACGTCATCAAAAAATTGTTTTCATATTTCGAATGTGCGACCCCAAAAACCACCCGATACCAATTTTGAGCCGGATCGGACCAACTTTCAATTCGGCCGCCATTTTGAATCCGCCATCTTGGATTTTTGACACATTCACCAAATTACCCCTCCGATTCCCTATGACATTTGGTCAAACACTTTATACTTATCTCAAACGGTTTAGGAGTTTTAAGCATTTACATTTTGTATGGGAGCGATCGTCTTTTGTTTGGGGGGTATGTTTTTTTTTTAATTTTTGGTAGTTTCCCAGGGTTTTGGTCATTTTTAGTTTTGACACCTACCCCCTATGATTTATAGTTTCCGAGAGCCGTTGACCTGTTCCATCACACTTCCACATTCAGCTCATCGAGTATTTTTCCTCTCGGTTTCAGAACCTCCCCTACACTTTCTCAATACATCTTCTATACCCCCCATGTCTGCAACATACCCAAACATTTACATCAGTGAGTGAGTGGTAATCGAATTTTATATAATGAGATGATGATATTGTATAACTGCCTGGTATGAATGTCTGTTCGCTGATTTCCGAGTACGTCGGTTGCATATGACAGCGATGTTCTTTAGGACACGTATTCCATGTTGTGTCGTAGGAGCGCAGATATTGTTGAAAGCAAAGTAAATCACATTCATGGGCATATATATATGAGAACCATCCTATTTTGCACCGCAAAGTAATTTGCCGATATGCTCTTTGAAAATAGCCAGTAAATACGATACGGCATATTTACTTGAATTTCGAAATTCGAAATAAAAATTATTAACTGGTAAAAATGTATTTGTAAAACGGTTTTCTTGAAAATAAGGATTATAATGACGTAGATATACTCGTAGTATTTAAAGCTTGTAATGGTTCGCCCTTAATCGTCTGGCCAATCCTGAACCAGTCACTTTTTTGTAAAGGTTCAAAAACCTCTACCTATTAATATTTCGTGATCTAATCTAATCTAATTTGGCCAGTGATCGTCTAGTCTATGGAGGACCTTACGTTGTGAACCGTCGTAGTACCTAGTTCTTTTCAGGAAGACTTGAGACAAAGATACTGTTTTAGAACTATAGGTTCCTAATAAAATCCTGGAGTAACTTCTAATAATAATAATGACCTATATGAATAATAAAACGTTTATTAAATGGTTGTGAATAAATAAGTAGTCAACTAATTATATTATTTTCATGGATTTCCCAATTTAGTCTAAACCTACTTTAGAGAATACGTAGTTTTGGTTAGGATAAAGCTCATCTAATTATCTAGTCATTTAGATATATATAAACCTTGATATTATTTGACGATGAAGATAGTAAATATGAGTTGAGTTAATTTCAAAACCATTTTCATTACTTTTCTACAAGTATTCCTAAAGATGAGGAGAACGAGTACGAATGGAACAAGTAAAATGTTTTTGGTAGCTTACTAATTATAATGGTTGGTATTTTATTGTCTTTAGGTAGCTCATCTATTTCTGGTTTATTCTTAGAGTTGACTGTTACCATTTACAGTAGGAGTTATGCTTCTTTAGATTTTCCATATAACATATAGATATAGTGAACTATTAATTTCGGTTCTAAATGTTAGTCATTTGCACTATATTGTTGTATTTTTTGAATACTACTTAAGGTTATATAGCTCTGATAATAGTCGAGTATTCTGTTGTAATTTCTTTCATTTAATTTACATAATAAGTATTCTCCTTAGTTATGTTTGGTTAAGACGATTGGTTATTTTGAACGCTTTCATTTAATATAATTGCATTAGACTGTTCACAATTTCACATGTATACAAAGTCTGATGCAATTTAGTGGAAGGAATCTTTTAGTGTTTCCGAAGACTTGCAACGACGGATTGTAGGGTTAAGGCACCTTTACTGAGCGCTCAAATGCTCCCCTTTGGCACACCAGATCCCTTCCTGACTCCTGGCGCTGGCGCACACTATACGAATTCAATGCTGAGATATTGCTTCCTAATAGATTTGTTAGGTATATATTTTACAATGTTATTTCTGATATCGCCTCACAGTTTTACTTTAAAGGCATGCATTTCATATCCTGATTTATGATATTTCATACAGACTTTATGTTGAAAAATAATTTATTTCATGCTAGTTATCATAGCATAATAGTAATTCATATTTTGAAATAGTTTCTTTGTCTATTGTTGTTTTGATAGGTATTTATTTATACCTTACTGAATAATTATAACAATCAGACAGATTTTGTCCTTAAGACATACAAATTTGAAGATATCTAGCATATTTAACTAGAATTGATAGAATCTACCAATGACAAATGGGAAAGTCTCTCTGCACTTTTAGCTTCAAGAAAATCCACGGAACGAATTTTATTCCAGCCGTTGGCAAACGTTATCAACAATTAGCCTCAATATTTTTAGAAGCGTAATGTACTATAGTTGTTCATTTACAATATATCTTTCAGACAATTTATTCTGAGCTGATCATTTTGGTTGGATATTTATATTATTTAATTTTCATTGTATATTTCATTTTATATTATTTAAACTTTTATTCCAAAGTCTAAAGTAATGCAATAAATAAAGTTAGACTTTCAGGTTATTTATACAGTACGTTTGCTACTGATCAAAATATGAGTTATATATTAATCATTTTGTCATACATTTAAATAGTAAATTTAAATTAATACTTTTGAGGTCAACATTTACTTGCTCATAGGAATTATAACAGAATTCTTAAGAATATTGAATAGTCCCTAAATTTCCTATCCTATAATGCCTACAATCTCCTATCAATCTAACTAAAGTATCATTCAAAACTAGGGACCCGTGTCCCACATTTACATTTAATCGTGTAAGTGTTGACTTTCTCCTTAGCAAAGGGTCCAGTCCCTACCGAAGGGAAAATCTGCACAGCAGAGTGATCCCGCTAGCTGGTTTCCCTAACAGAACGAAATCGGGTCGATCTCCCCCGTTTAGACCTAAATCCTAGGATCGGGTGTGTAATAGACCATCATCGATTTGCGACTTTGGGATTGAATCCGGTCCGGAAATTATACCTGATAAGTGCGAATAAATAAATATAATAAAGATAGACCGCCCATAACAGTTTCTTAGTATCAGTAACCCGGTGTATAAGACATGACACACTGGACGAGCCCCGAGCACCGATACCAGAAAAAGCTATGAGAGGAGACTGCTAGTCGCTTGCTGAGCAAGAATACGACTCCTGGTTCGCCTCAATTCCCAGGCTCGAAATTAAGTATAGACCTTCATATGGCACCGTTAGTCTCCAGTCTATACTACGAAAAACACTCGTTTTTCGATTTACCGATCAACACACAGTACAATAACTTTACAAATAAAATTTACTTTAACGCAACACTATAACGACATAGTAATTACACCAACCCGAACGCGATAATTTTACGGTATCCGAACACTATGGAAACTACTAAGTCGATATAGTCAATAGACTAATAATTACGTGTCACTGTACTAAGCGTAGATTGTTTGCCGATTGCTTGATGTATAATGAATTTCCCTCTAGTACTTACGTCCTTTATATATCATCAACTGAAGCTCGATTGACGCCGGCTGAGGCTCATTTGAGGCCGCTTCGACTAATCATAGTGTGTGTCTCTTGAGGCTGCGACTTTCTTAGCCAATAACAGAACTCTGACTATTCTTTATTATGTATTTCCATAGTCATCAAATTCATTACAAGGGATTTTGTACCTTTTCGTCATTACAATAGCATTTAATTTGGTATGTAGCCTGTTTTATCCAGGTTGTTTGTTATTAATTCTTGGAACCATTGGTTCTCGAAACAAAGCTTGATTGAGGTACCTTTATAGGAGTTTTGTTTGGGATAGCAACAATAATATCGCTTCATTTGCTCGTGTTTGTAAATTATGCTTCTATATATTTGTGGACTGAGTGGAACGCAAAGTGTTTCGTTACAAGCTTAACGGTAATTCCGTAAGACGTCATCAACACGGGCGTCCCGAACTCTCTTTGAAAAAGGCCACCGAATGTGGTTGAAACTATAGTCGGACCTATCCGATAAATATGACGTGAGTAATCCCGTGTTTTTAATTAATAATGTTACTAATAATGTGCTACTCGTATTAATTATGAATATTGTAACCACAGAGTTAGTAAGCGTACCGCGGATTCAGCGCGTGCCGCTTGAAAGTTTCTCTCTTTAATGGTAAGGCAGCGTGTGTGGCGCCGCATGGAGCCGCATGGAGCCGCTTGGAGCCGCGTGGAGCCGCGTGGAGCCGCGTGTGGAGCCGCGTGGAGCCGTGTTAAGAGCTGCAAGATCGCTCCTGCTAATTAAGCGCTGGCTCCATAATATTCATGCTCTGGAAGGAAGAGTTTAAAAGGGTTTTTACACTACACCTAAAGTGTAAGTTATGTTACTGTCGGACTGCGTGCATGTAAGCGTATACAGCCTTCTTTGGTTCCGTAGTAAGAAATAGACGTATCACTTTTATATAGTATGCATTTCATTATTTAATTTTTTTTCTATACTAAGTCTACGCTGTCTACCTGCCTGTTTGTCCTACATTTAAAAGGCTGTATCTTTCGTAATACGAATTCTGTTGTTTTTTATTAGATATGTGTTAATTACAGAAAGGAAATACTCAACTAAGCCCCACCCAGCTTATTTTTTACAAATTTTTTTAGGGTTCCATACACAAAGGGTAAAACGGGACCCTATTACTAAGACTTCGCTGTCTGTCCGTCTGTCACTAGGCTGATTTCATGAACCGTGATAGTTAAACAGTTAAAAGTTTCACAGATGATGTATTTCTGTTGCCATTATGACAATAAATACTTAAAAAAGGGCCAAGTGCGAGTCGGACTCGTACACGAAGGAATCCGTAAAACGACAAAAATCATGTCTGTTGTCTCCCATAGGGAGATTTATAGATTAATGGTACGGAATTCTTCTTGCGCGAGTCCGATTAGCACTTGCCCAGTATTTTTATATGTTGTTTCATTTGTTAATATAAAAAAAGTGTAATACTAACAAGCTTCAACTTTAGTTATAATGCAAAATGTAATGCGAAACAGAAATAGCACGCGTAAAACGAATATGTCGTGCTTATATTTATATAATTGTTTTTGAAATTTAGTGCGAGCAGGAGAAAACTTTCGAAACGGGAAATACATATATCTGCATAATTTATTATTTAAATGGCGTCATTTTAATAAGTTATTTCTTGTATAAGGTAGATCCCATGAATAAACATGCTGGTGGTGAAGCGATCAGTATCTACACTACACAAATATTTAATATTAGCACTAGTGTAAGATCCAACGAGAGGAAAATGCTTGTGGTTTCTGGTATTCACTCGTTACCCAGAATCCCGTAAGCAGCTGGTGCTACATGATATGTATATGAATAAACGACGGTTACGGCTGCGGCTACGGGTACGACTACGGCTACGCAAGTGCTACGGCACGGCGCGGCTACGACAGTCGCTCCGATGAGGTGTAGTAAAAGACATGGAAAACGATACTTACACTAAGATCAGCGCTTTTGGATGATTCGTCATGATTTCATGTAAATAAATGATAGATTAATGTAAATAAGTTACGAGTTCTAATTATATTCGTATCAATCAATCAATCATTTATTGGTAAAAATTATATTACAAGTCAGTATTTAGTATAGTATTACATAATGTAAATATAGCAAAAAAAAATAGTTGTCAAATTACTTGTTCTAAACAAGTAATAATTTAGTAAAAAATATAATAATAATTTAATTTAATTAATTAAATAAAATTAATCAAATCAAATAAAAATACATTTATATAAATACAGATGTCATAAAATTCATTAGAAAAATATTTATGGTACATAATCATTTTATTTTTATAAAATCTTCTACATCATAGAACGCCTCCTACATTGCAATTTGTCGTACTCGTATTATATATTTTATCCTCAACAATTCACCGTTGAAGTATCGTCGAATCGAACTCCCTTCGCGTAAGTACCTTTTGTTAGTAAGACTGAGACAGTTGAACATGAAGTTACATACAATGTAAAACACACTAGTGCGGTTTGTTTTGTCACATATCATGTGTGTCTCACATATAGCTCACTTTTAAAGTATGTTCACAGACGTAACGGCTAAGAACACATTGTAAGCTATAAGTATTGAAACATATTAATATATCCTCCAGTATCAGTAGTTCAAGCACGATTCGATTCGCATTCGTGTGTACCACTTATGGGAGATCGGCTCTCAGCAGTCTCCCATGCAACAAATAATACTATTTCAGAAAATGAGTAGAATTTTCTACGTACCTGTACCTAACTATTACGACGACCATTTTAATTAAAGTAAACGTACTGGGCACACTGTATGTTCACAACACTGACGTCAGAGCTGGCTAATGAAATTAACTTTATGAATATTGCAACACTAATATAATAATAAGCTAAGTTAAGTTTGTAAAATAAGTTTCAAGAGTAGACTAAGTAACAAGCACTAAAAAGGTTTTATTTGATTCGATTGTCCTCGGTTTAAGCTTTGTGTGTATGCACCAGTAGTGTTTGAAAATACAACGTAGAAGTTAGAAAAGTAACAATAATAATACAAAGTATTAAGTTAGTTTGATATATTTGTTCCACCATAAATACATAACAAGTAGTTCTGCGAACAGTAGACCTCGCGAACGGGAGTTAGAAATAAAATATTGCTATCGATTAAATAGCACGTACATTTATTTATAAATATAATAGTGATCCCGCATGAATGATTCATCCTTACATCAACACGCACTAGGTGAGGAATGAGAAAACCTCATCGTACATTATTATGTTCAGAGTCCATGAGCGCCTGACGCGGGGCCGGTGCGTGATTAATGCGAGCGCGATAACTCACGGACGTGCGACGGACGCGGCTGCCGAGTGGCAGAGTGCCGAGGGACGCAGCGCCGCCCTACGTCTAGGATATATACCTATTAGCTCGTAAGGGTCACGCTCCCAATCGCACCTACCATCATTTACCTAAAGCGACATACTCGCTACACATACTCACATGTAGAAATGAAAGCGCCTTCGTTGGAATCATTCAGCAGTTTATTTTCTATCGACATAAAATGGAGGAGGTACTCAATCCGACTGTTTTTTATGTCTCATCATCATCATCATCATCATCTCAGCCGTAAGACGTCCACTGCTGAACATATGCCTCCCCCAGAAAATTCTAAATGGTGTGGCTAGAATCGGCCATCATCCAACGTCGTCCTGCTACCTTTGTCAGGTCGTCAGTCCACCTTGTCAGCGGACGACCCACGCTGCGCCTGCCTGTCCATGGTGTCCACTCCAGAAACTTTCGGCCATCTGTTCTGCTTGCTATATGGCCTGCCCACTGGCACTTCAACTGGCTTATCATCTGGGCTATGTCGGTGACTTTAGTTCGTCTACGGATCTCCTCATTTCTGATTCGATCACGTAAAGAAACGCCGAGCATAGCCCTCTCCATAGCTCGTTGTGCAACTTTGAGCTTCCAACCATTGTCCACTTTAGTTCAATGCTATTCAATGCAATTCCTAACTAGGTGGATGAGTTCAAAACCCTGCATGGCATTGCACTGCGCTACATAAGACTCTCTGAGATATGAGATGTTTAACCCCTTGCCCTGTGATTTCGCTGCAAATATTGCCTTTCGACGGAACACAGTAATTTTATTGACGTGAAAACATCTTTAGGCGCGTTAAGCACTTTTTGGGTGAAGGAAAACCAAGCAACTCGCGTCATCGTCACGTAACGTCTTCAAAAGAATTTGAATAGTTTGTTACTTCCACCGCCAGTCCCCAACGAGCTCCACATGTTTTTTTATTAAGTTTGCACACTGTTGCTTCATAGTTGAACACCTGGTAAAGGTTTAGTCCTCCCCCGCCCAAGCGGACTAACAGACATATTTTATGAAATGTGATATGATTTGTCTACATGCGTTCTAACATAAATACTCGTGACAACTCTTATCCCGTACGAGTCGCTAACGTATTCAACCCTGGCTACTCACCAAGTTCCGATCTGTTTATGATAAGGCATAAGGGATTTTAATTAAATTATTCATAATTCATTCTTTACTCAATAATAAAAAATAATAAAGAGGTCCGATGATTATAAACTTTCCAATTTTGTTTTATGACCTCAATTTATTTATTATTACAACGCACGTTATGTAACTTTTACATAACTGATAATTTTCTGAATTATATTTTTCCGAGGACATAAATACATTACATTTATATAAGCGAAATCTGATAAAAGCCAATTATTTCAATTGTTTCTTTGAATCTTTACTTTTTGATGACGGCTGATTGTTTTCAAAAAGTTTATACTAAAACTAAATGTAAAAATAAAATAAGTAATGTGGTTTAGTAGGTGATTGCACACAGTAGACATGCAGCAAATGTCATACATGTATTGTTTCGAAAAATGTAACGCAAGTTGAATCCTACTAACAAAAATAAAGGACCATCTAAATCTGATGAAAAACAATCAACTCGTATACTAGTAGCGTCTCTCGTGCCTCTGTTATACAGGATTAAGTAACTATTACGCAGGTCAGTGATCGTGTATCAACTTTTTCTGTCTTGTAAAGTTACTGCCTTCGTAAACTGTTTTAAACTTACAATAATGTGGGACTTAGTTATTTATATATGATTTATCTCAGATAATCCTTGAGGGCTGAGTACCTTTTGAGGAAATGTAATGGACTTTTTCGGGTCTGCACTCAGCTCCGTAATGGCTAAACGGATTTTCACCAATTTCGGTACACAAATAACTACTTGAACTCCTAACAAATAAGTAGTGAAACATTTTGACGAATGATATCTTTACTTGGATTTTGTAAGTTGAGAAGTGACAAAACGAGCAGGTCCAAACGCATCAAAGTCATACTTGCTTACATTAAGATTAACCTTAGAATCTTGTTCCAGCGTTCGACGAATTAACGTCTTCTAAATATGCCTCGTGGATCGTGAAATCTATTTCAGTCGGATTCTATCCGCGGATGTTAGTCGGTATGACGTTACGTTCGTGAGTGTATCGACGACACAATATTTCGACTGTGAATAATTCAATACAACAAACTTCGTCTGTCCATGTTTGACACAGAGCTATTTAAAATCGACACAGCCTTACGATCGGAGGGCTCACAGATAGGCAGATATGAAAAACTTTATCTGTACACTACTGCTAACTTCTCTACATTGAGTTTTCTACATTGAAACTAAACAACTTGAAACTACTCGTAATTATATCGCGTATAATTTTACACTGTCCCGACGTTTCGAACACTCTTAAGTGAAAACGGTTCCTGGTAGACCGGATGACAGCTGTCTGTTATAAAGTTATGGAAATTATTTGTATGTACCGCCTGTCATACTCTTATATTAATTACTACTTTCCTTCCCGATGCACGCGGTAGTCACTCACCTCTGTGAGTTACTTGACGTAACCTTATTGGAGGCCGTGGCACAAACAATTTGCGAAAACGTACTCTTATGGTAAGCGTCTACGTGACACGGTTTGACGCCAAACTATGTGTTGTCTGTGTCACAGTTGCCTTAGGTAAATGACAGTTTGTACAGTTCGATGTAAACGACACCTTTCGTTACATTTAAGCAGTTATTCTTGCTGGTCACTGTAGTCAAGTCTAGTCTAGTAGTCATCGAACTTCGTAACTTAGATATTAATTAATGCGACCAATTATGTGCGACAGCTGCCGAAGGTAGAATAACTTCTATTTAACTTGAAATAATTTTACAAATTACATTACAAGTGTTATTAATTAGCTGCGGTTAACGTCAGTTATTAACCTTGACAGATGAGTCATTGATGTAAAAATAAAACGACTTTACTTAATCACATCTTTATAGTTTTCGTGATAGCGAAGGTACGTAGGCGTGTTCACGTCGACAATAAAAGATTAAAGTATGGGACCTGGGGTCACTAGGATTGAAGGCTCAATCATCATCATCATCTCAGCCGTAGGATGTCCACTGCTGAACAAAGGCCTCCCCATGATTTTCCAAAAGGAACGTTTGGAAGCGGCCTGCATCCAACGTCGTCCTGCGACCTTCATCAGGTCGTCTGTCCACCGTGTCGGTGGACGACCTACGCTGCGCTTGCCGGTCCGTGGTCTCCACTCCAGAACCTTTCGGCCCCATCGGCCATCTGTTCTGCGTGCTATGTGCCCTGCCCACTGCCACTTCAACTGGCTAATCTTGTGAGCTATGTCAGTGACTTTCGTTCTTCTACGGATCTCCTCATTTCTGATTCGATCACGTAGAGAAACCCCGAACATAGCCCTCTCCATAGCTCGTTGTGCGACTTTGAGCTTATCAATGAGGCCCATAGTAAGAGACCACGTTTCAGTGCCATAAGTCATCACTAGTAACACACATTGGTCGAAGACTCTTGTCTTGAGGCACTGAGGTATTTTTGACGAGAAGACTTCGCGAAGTTTCCGGAACGCTGCCCAGCCGAGTTGGATTCGACGATTGACCTCTTTCTCGAAGTTGGACCTGCCTAGTTTGACTGTCTGTCCCAGGTAGATGTACTCGTCAACAACTTCGAGAACTGAGTTCCCAACTTATATTGGGGTAGGTACAACATGGGCATTAGACATAATTTTCGTCTTATTCATGTTCATCTGAAGTATAAACCCGTTGAGAAACTCGATGGAGGCCTTCGAGCATAGTACTGAGGTCTTCCATGGATTCTGCCATGACTACAATATCGTCGGCAAATCGAAGGTGAGTGATGTATTCGCCGTTAATATTAATGCCAAGTCCTTGCCATTCCAGAAGCTTGAAAGCGTCTTCCAATGTAGCGGTGAACAGTTTCGGAGATATAACGTCTCCCTGTCTCACGCCTCTTTGCAATGGAATTGCCTTCGAACTCTGCTCCTGCACTCGGACTGACATGTAGGCGTTTTTGTACAAACACTTCAGCACTTCAATATACCGATAGTCAATACGGCACCGCTGGAGAGACTTAAGCACTGCCCACGTCTCGATCGAATCAAAGGCTTTCTCATAGTCCACAAACGCTAAACAAAGAGGCAAGTTATACTCTTCGGTCTTCTGTATAACTTGTCGTAGCGTGTGGATGTGGTCTATGGTACTATAGCCTTTTCGGAAACCGGCTTGTTCCGGAGGCTGGAATTCATCAAAACTGCGACTGAGACGGTTCGTTATGACCTTCGAATACAGCTTATAAACATGGCTCAAAAGCGAGATGGGTCTTTAATTTTTAAGTTAAGTCTTGTCACCTTTCTTGAAGAACAGCACCACCACGCTTTTGTTCCATGCTTCTGGCGTTGAACCTTTGAGTAAGACGGTATTAAAGAGCTTCTGAAGGATTTTAAGTACCGGTGTTCCACCCGCTTTTAGAAGCTCAGATGTGATACCGTCGTCACCAGGCGCCTTGTTGTTCTTAAGCTGTTTCAAGGCCATTCTAATCTCGTACAGGCTGATGTCCGGGATATCTTTGGTATAATGTCGGGTCAGCTTGGATCTTGGGTCTATGACCGAGCTGCTAACAGGTTTAGCGACCGAGGTGTATAGCTGTCCGTAGAAACTCTCTACCTCTCCTAATACTTCTGCTTTGGTCGACGCTACACTGCCGTCTTCTCTCTTCAGCTTCGTCAACTGGCTTTGCCCAATAGACCTGTCTCTTGCAAACGCTTTGGAGCCCTTGTTCCGCTCTATCGTCTCTTTAATACGGTTTGTATTAAAGATCCGGATGTCGTGTCGCAAGGACTTCCATATTCGTTTATTGAGCAGCCTATATGCTTCAGCATCGTCCGAAAACTGCAGTTTCAGTGAGCGTCGTTCAGCCATGAGGTTGAGGGTATCGTTGGAGAGTTTCTGTGGCCTATCAGTACGGTGGGGTTTAAAGTATTTGGAAACCACTGTATGGACAGTTTCTACTAACCTGTTATTGATCTCGTCCACTGAAGCGATGTTCTCAAGGCAATCGAAGCGATTGGATAGCTCAAGTTGAAAGCTCTCGGGGTCTTGAATACGGGCACGAGTGGGTCGGAGCGTAGACTTCATCAGACGAGACCTCTCCAGTTTGACATTAATATTCACCGTGCCTCTTACCATTCGGTGATCACTAACGGTTTTAACCCTGTTGATCACGGAGACATCAGTGAATATTTGCCTTTTGGTGGTCATAATGAAGTCAATCTCATTTCTCGTGGAACCATCGGGACTCAGCCAGGTCCATTTCCTGTGAGGTGGCTTCTGAAAGAAAGAGTTCATCATAAAGAGTCCCTCTTTCTCCAGGAAGTCGGCCAACCTCTGTCCCCTACGGTTCCGTTGTCCATAGCCAAATTGCCCCACTTTCAACTCATCCTCGCTTCTCTTACCCAACTTCGCGTTGAAGTCCCCCATAACAACTAGAAAGTGCGTTTCAGAGGTATGTATGGCCCGACTAATGTCCTCATACATATCCTCCACCTCATCATCCGGGTGCGATTTCGTCGGTGCGTATACCTGAATGACCTTCAGCGAATATCGTTTGGATACTCTGAGTATTAGGTATACGACCCTATTCGAAACGCTATCGATCTTAACTATGTTGTTAGTAAGGGACTTGTGGACGAGAAAACCGACACCACCTTGGGACTGTTGGTCGCCCTCCCGGTAGTAGAGTAGGTTACCTGATTTTAGGGTTATCGTGTTCTCACCCGCTCTACGGACTTCAGATAACCCCACAATGTCCCAGTGTAACTTACTCATTTCTTCTTCCAGCTCATATATCTTCTCGTCTGTCCTCATCGTGCGTATGTTGTGTGTCACCAGGGCCAGTCGTCGTCGTTGGGAGTGGTAGCTGGGCGTCTGCTGGGGATGCTTAGCACCCCTTGCCCCACCGTTACCGTGGCCGCTACCGTAGCCAGGAATAGCGGGGCTGCCGGGGACTGGGGGCCTGGTTCCTAATGTATCCGTCATTGGGGGGATTTTGCCAATACTCGCCACGCTTGGCAGGCGGGTTGGCGAGCGCAGTTTTGGGGTTTTAATACTGGGAAGGTGCTGCTGCCCACCTCCCGATAGTTATCCCTTAGCAGATTTCTACGCACCCACGGGTAGAGTTGGGGCGGTACTATTCTAAGCCGGTACCCCACGGCATTGCTCAAAGCTCAATGCTTCTATAAAAATAAACTATACGATGCAAATGTGTGAAACCTACCGTAACGACAAATGTCTATATACTGTATATCCATGGATCCCCTAACTACCTGTTTCTTAAAGTAGATGCGTCGCGACGCGGAATTATGTTGTCTTAGGCCGCGCGCTATGAATGACTCATGCAATGCACAAACTCGATTGCACCATCGAGTGGACGCGGGGCGCGGGGAGCTCGGCTCGTCAGGCGGCCGGCGGGATACGCGCCGAGTTTTAGTCGGCTTTACAAACGTGCGGTATTGTGTAGTGCTGACGCAAGCCAATACGGGTTTCGGAAACGGTTTCAATCGAGAAGGTGATCCAGTGGTTTTAAAAGGCAATCGATTTGCGTGAGAGTGTCGCGTCGCGGGAATCGGCGCGCGCGCAAGTACTATATAGAACAATTTAACGGTGGTGTAAGTTGTATTGGAAGCGCGACGGATCGGCTTCCGCACTGATAAGGTGCGCCCCTTAGTCGGCACGTGAGTATTTGGTTAGTCTTCTTTTCTTGATATTGCGCAATGTTAGGGAATCTAGCTAACTAGGTACAAGTGTCCGATTGAGGCATAAATTGGAGAGCAAGACTTGGAGCTGGTGGTAAGCTCACCTAAATTATTTAGTTTTTAAACGCCCCGACGTACGTGGTAAGCTAACGATAGATGGGGTAACCTATACCCTCCACATATTCGTTAACATTTGGTAGCAAGAGCGTGGTTGTCGGTTCGAAACCACGATTTTAATTAAAATTAATTATAAAAGGGCCCAGCACGAAAAACATTGAATGTCGGTAGGTACCTACATGTCAAGTCAATTCCGTATCTTAGTAATAGCGGTAATCAAAAAAAATGTCGGTACATTGAAATTGTTACTAGGTAAGTATCGGATACAATATACTCGCACTTAGTGAACAAATATTAAGCAGCTGGGTTCTACGACATTGATGAAATTAATTAACTTTCGGGAAGTTAGTTGGATTTGAACGTGTGTCGTTTATGGTAGGTATATCTGATCGAATCTCGTAAGACGGTTTGTCTGTTATTACGTATCTTCTTAATATAAATAATTACTTAATTCGGTACCTATAGTGAATATCGCGGGGACGCCTGTTGAATTTCATTTGTTCATATTGACCTGGGGTTGGGGTAAACGCCCCAGTAGGTGGTCATTGTCGGTTAATATTTTTGT
Source organism: Selenia dentaria (assembly GCA_917880725.1). Lineage (NCBI taxonomy): Eukaryota > Metazoa > Arthropoda > Insecta > Lepidoptera > Geometridae > Selenia > Selenia dentaria. The sequence goes on from OU862887.1 coordinate 3,852,712, forward strand.
TGTTTATTGTAAATCTTTATTTAAATTTTGCCGTCATTCTTGGACCGGCTAAGGGTGGGTTCGGCCAATCTCAACCTCAATACATTGTGTTGACTTGGTTTATATTTTGTTTCTTTCTTGTTGTTTACCGTTGGTACCCACGTCAGAGATGGCGCCACCCACGCCGAAGGCGGTGCTAGGAAACGAACTGAGATGGTTCTTGGGGGTACAAGGACTAATCAAACGGCCTGACAAAACCTTGGCATTAGTGGAGCGTTCAAGCCAGGCCTTGGGACGGTTGCAAAGTGCAGAGAACGCCATGATGGCGCTAGTCGATGACGAGCCTGGGATTGATATGAAGAGTTATGAAAAGGACTTTCAGCAGATATCTGAGATCTACGACGACGTCATCCAGGCCGCAGCGGCTGTAAAGGCGGGACAGGCTGGGGCACCTCGGATCTCTGGTTTAGTCGATTCGTACCATGGGCCAGCCGTGACTGGCAGACTACCCACCCTGGAACTACCCCACTTTAGCGGAAAACTGGAAGACTGGATAGCATTTAAAAACATGTTCACGTCTCTAGTAGACTCCAGGACGGATCTAACACTGGCGCAAAAAATGGCATACTTATTGTCATCTATGGACGGGGAAGCGAGGTCCCTAATCTGTCACCTCAAGATCGAGGACGACCTTTACACAACGGCGTGGGTAATTTTGAACTCTCGTTACCAAAACCTGCGGCTGCTGGCCGATACCCACGTGGCACAACTACTGAATCTGCCTAAGGTGACGGATCGGGCGCTCCTTCGGCCACAGCTATTGACGCCGGTCACTATCGCGTGCAATTCATTGCGCACACTCGGCTTGCCAGTAGATGAGTGGTCATTTCTACTGTTGCACGTCGTACTGGGCAAGCTGCCGGCAGACTTACGCTCCCGGTTCGAGCGTGAGTGTAGCGGAGAGCTGCCGAGGGAGGCTTCTGGTCTGCCCAAGTTCTCTGACCTGGTGCGGTTCCTCGAGTGGGAGGCCCGGGTCATGGAGACCAGCCCGCCGGTGACTGCGGCACCTAGAGCGCAGGGGCGGGCTTTCGCTGATCCCTCCGGGACCCCCAGGAGAGGGGTCAGAGGAAGTCCGGCGTCTTGGAGCGGTGGCAACCGGGTGGCGACTGTCGTGTCTGCCCCCGACGGCAACGGCTGTCGTCATTGCGGTCAGGTGGGCCACGACTTGCCAGGGTGCAGAGCGTTTGGACGGCTGCCGACCCCGGAACGGCGCCGGGTCGTCAGACGCTTGCGCGCCTGTTACTCCTGCCTCGCTGAGCACCTGCATCGGGAGTGCCCACAGGCGAAGCCGTGCCCGGAATGCGGAGGACCGCACCACAGGAGCCTGTGCATGAACAAGAACGGCACGGGCTCCCAAGGCCTACCAATACAGCCCCCTACGGGCGGGTGGGCCCCCACCCGAAGCCCCTCCCCGCGAGTAGGCACAGAGTTGATGGAGCAAGGCGCGCAGCGGGAAGGGTCGAGTGAAGCCCCGCCGCCCGGACCGGAGGCGGGGGCCCATGCCCACTACTGTGCCCGGACGGGCAGCGCTCGGGCCCCGGTGGGAGGGGGCCGAGCAGGTTACAGGAGTGCCAGCGGTGGTCGCGCGGCCAGGGCACGGATGTCGGAAGATAGGGCCCCCCGGCAAGAGCAGCGCCCGACATCCGCGTCAGGGGGGCACTACCCAGTCTACGAAAGTCCGAGGCTAGAGTACCACCCCCCCTACTTTAGGTACGGTAGAGGCGCGGGGTACGCGCTGCCGGGGTCGGCGTTTTGTACGCGCCCCCCCTACTGGCCAGGACCAGAGAGCGCATAGCTAGTCGGCTCCCACAGGGTAGTAGGGCCGCGGACCGTCCTACTGCCCACCGTAATAGTACGGGTGTGGGGTCCGAAGGGGGACCACGTGCGGGTGCGGGCCCTCCTTGATACAGGGGCACAGGGGTGCCTCCTTACCACTCGTGTGACACACAAACTGGGACTGCCGCTGGAGGGACCATCGGCCCCAATCCTAGGGGTCGGAGGCGCAACGGTGAAGGGTCGGATGGGCCAGACCTACGTCACCTTTTCGTCGGAGCGCTCGTCCTCATTACGAATCTCGGCCGCTGCTGTGGTGTTGAACACCGTGGTAGGCTGGCTTCCAACTGCGGACATCCCACCGGATGTGGTGTCGCGCACGACGGGTTTGGATTTGGCCGACCCCTTGTTTTATCACCCCGCCCCCGTGGACCTGCTTCTGGGTTCCGACGTACTTGGTTGGGTGCTAACGGGCAATCAGAAGGCGCTGGGTACGTCTTCATTGGTGGCTATCTCCACCCTTTTCGGTCATGCAATCATGGGCCCGATTACTTCGGATGGCCTTTGGGACGGGGCGTCTCACACCATCGCGAGCAGTGCTCTCGCCAAAACCATGCAGAGGTTCTGGGAGGTCGAGGAGCCTCCTGCTGTTTCACGGGTGGATCCTGAACATGAGGAGTGCGAGGCCATCTTCCGCGACAACACTGGTAGGCTGCCGTCAGGAAGATTCATTACGAAGCTGCCGTTCATTGCGTCTCCGCCAGCATTGGGTCCGTCGCGGCATTTGGCGGAAAAGAGACTGCTGTCAATGGAGCGACGCATGCAGCGGGACCCCGTGCTTCGGGAGAAGTATATCGAATTCATGCGGGAGTATGAGGCACTAGGGCACATGTCTCCTACTCGAGTCGACTGGAGTTCGACCGACCACTACTTCTTGCCTCATCACGCGGTCGTGAAGGCATCGACGGGTAAGCTGAGGACCGTGTTTGATGGCTCCGCCCCCACCGCAAACGGGGTGTCCCTGAACCAGTGTCTACACTCGGGTCCAAAGTTGCACCGGGACATAGTTGACATTATACTTAATTTCCGGAGGCACCAGGTGGTGCTAGGAGCGGACATTCGGATGATGTTCCGCCAAACCTTGATACATCCTGAGGATCGGAGGTTTCAGCTCATTCTCTGGCGTGAACACCCAGACGATCCGGTGATCGTTTATGAGCTGAACACAAACACTTACGGGCTCAAATCGAGCCCCTACATTGCAATTCGCTCACTGCTCGAGTTGGCTGAGCGTGAACGAATACGCTACCCACGTGCTGCCGCCGTGCTGACACGGGATCTGTACGTCGACGACGTATGCACGGGCGCGCAGACGGTAGAGGAAGCTCTGACACTCCGGGATGAGCTTATAGCTATCTTGGCAGCCGGGGGCTACGAACTGCGCAAGTGGCTCTCGAATGAACCAAGACTTCTGGATGGAATTCCCGAAGAACACCAGCAGAACCCGGATCTCTTCGAGGATGGAGAGAACCCGAATATGGTCGCGGTGTTGGGGATGCAATATCGGCCTGCTGCCGACATATTTACCTTCCAAGTGGACTTGGAAAGGCCAACGGTGTGGACGAAGCGAACGGTTCTATCCACCATTGCGAGGATGTTCGACCCCAATGGTTGGATCAGCCCGGTGCTCTTCACGGCGAAATGTCTAATGCAGCAGCTGTGGACCTTGGGTGTCTCGTGGGATGAGCCACTCATCGGACCACCACTGGATGCGTGGCTGGAGCTCATTTCGACCGTGAGTGAGGTCAATAGGATTGCCTTGCCCCGGCGAATACTACCTCCAGGTAAGTATCGCGCCACCATCCATGCGTTTTCAGACGCATCTGAGCGGGGATACGCCACCTCAGTCTATCTAAGGACTGTTGACGCCGAGGGTCAGGTCTGCGTAATACTTCTGTTGGCGAAGAGTAAGGTCGCTCCCATCAGGACGAGGTTGACCATACCAAAATTGGAGCTATGCGGAGCTCATCTTATGTCGCGACTGTTGAGCCACGTCGCGAAGGAATTGGCCTCCATGGTAGACATAGGGAAGGTCTACGCCTGGTCGGACAGTCAGGTCACCCTAGCATGGCTCAGAACTGCGCCCTATGCTCTGGACACTTTCGTGGGGAATCGGGTGTCGCAGATACAAAATATTGGCCTGGACATTGTTTGGAGGCATGTTCCAGGGGAGCTCAACCCAGCCGACTGTGCATCCAGGGGTTGCACCGCTCCGGACCTCGTGCGGCATCCTTTGTGGTGGGGACCGCCATGGCTGCTGGAACCTGAGACTTCGTGGCCGGTGCCTCAGGCCGACGAGTCGGTCCCAGTGTTGCCCCATTTACATGTACATGCGCTGGCCACGGAACTGGAAGTGGACGTGGACTGGTTGACGAGTCGGTATAGCAGGCTGGACAAGCTGCTGGCTGTAACCAGCTGGATCAGGCGCTTTGTTCATAACTGCCGACACCCAGACCAGAAGCAGCTGTCGCCTACTGCGACAGTTGAGGAGCGGCGAAGTTCGCTAGCCTATTTAGTTAAGACGCTACAAGCAGACCGCTTTAGAGCTGAGTTAGCCATTTTGAGGTCAGGTCGGGCTAAGCTGAAGGGCGCGGTAGCTCGGCTTAACCCATTTTTGGACTCTGAGGGGCTGCTGCGAGTTGGAGGACGTCTTCGAAAGGCAAATCTGCCTTACGGAAGTCGCCATCCCCTGCTCCTGCCTAAATCTGGAGCTCTGGTCGAACTCATTGTTTCGGACAGGCACATTCGCAACGCGCATGCAGGATGCAACGCGTTGCTAGCGGCTTTGCAACGAGATTTCTGGATCCTATCGGCACGGAGGATAGTGCGAAGTGTGATCTTTCGCTGCGTGCCTTGTTATAAACTGAAAGCTTCCACGATGCAGCCGCAAATGGGAAATTTACCCTCGGATAGGGTCACACAGGCGAGGCCGTTTGCCGGGGTTGCAACGGATTTTGCGGGTCCATTTTATATCAAGGCCAATACGCTTCGCAACGCCAAGGTTACTAAGGCATACATGTGTGTATTCGTGTGTTTGGCCACCAAGGCTGTTCACTTAGAGGTGGTGTCAGCTCTGACAACTGAGGCCTTTGTCGCCACTTTAGATCGGTTCGTGTCGCGTAGAGGTCTACCTTCGCTTATCCGATCGGATAATGGCAAAAATTATCAGGGCGCGTCGAATTACTTGCGGGAAGTAACCAAATTTATGGAGGATCATAACACGGAATTGAGCCAAGCCCTATCCCAACGAGGGATAACCTGGAGAATGAGTCCGCCACTTTGTGCTCATTGGGGAGGTCTGTTTGAGGCTGCTGTGAAATCGGCCAAGACGCACCTACGTCGGGTAGTAGGAGAGACGGCTCTCACCTTCGAGGAGCTTGCCACCGTTTTGTGTAAGGTGGAAGCTGTCCTCAACTCACGTCCGCTCTGCCCTCAGGCTTCACTTGACCCTAACGACCTGGAAGTGCTGACTCCAGGTCATTTTTTAATTGGGCAGCCGCTTACTGCCCTGCCCGAGTACCCCTGGGGGGAGCAACGTACGACACGGCTGTCTCGTTTCCAAATGCTCCAACAAATGGGCCAAGACTTTTGGCGTCGTTGGTCCTTGGAGTATCTACACTTACTGCAACAACGGGTCAAATGGGCAGACCGGACAGATCCCCCCAAAGAGGGTGACTTGGTCCTCTTGAAGGAGGCCAATTCGCCTTCTCTGTGTTGGCGGAGGGGGCGCATTTTGAAATTGTTTTTGGGGCCAGATGGGACCCCCCGAGTCGCTGAGGTGCTGGTCGGAGGCTCGATTTTACGGCGGGCCTTAACGTCTCTCTCTCGTCTCCCAGTAGAATAGAACTAGCGGACGGGTCCCCCGTCCGGGGCGGGTGGTTGTTTCTTAAAGTAGATGCGTCGCGACGCGGAATTATGTTGTCTTAGGCCGCGCGCTATGAATGACTCATGCAATGCACAAACTCGATTGCACCATCGAGTGGACGCGGGGCGCGGGGAGCTCGGCTCGTCAGGCGGCCGGCGGGATACGCGCCGAGTTTTAGTCGGCTTTACAAACGTGCGGTATTGTGTAGTGCTGACGCAAGCCAATACGGGTTTCGGAAACGGTTTCAATCGAGAAGGTGATCCAGTGGTTTTAAAAGGCAATCGATTTGCGTGAGAGTGTCGCGTCGCGGGAATCGGCGCGCGCGCAAGTACTATATAGAACAATTTAACGGTGGTGTAAGTTGTATTGGAAGCGCGACGGATCGGCTTCCGCACTGATAAGGTGCGCCCCTTAGTCGGCACGTGAGTATTTGGTTAGTCTTCTTTTCTTGATATTGCGCAATGTTAGGGAATCTAGCTAACTAGGTACAAGTGTCCGATTGAGGCATAAATTGGAGAGCAAGACTTGGAGCTGGTGGTAAGCTCACCTAAATTATTTAGTTTTTAAACGCCCCGACGTACGTGGTAAGCTAACGATAGATGGGGTAACCTATACCCTCCACATATTCGTTAACACTACCATTATTTATATATACTGATTCTTGATATATTCTGATAATTATAAATTTCTTCATAAAAATAGTCTCAAATTTAAATCCCTAGTACATAGGTCATCATCAGATAGAACTATTTATAGACAGGTTACAGAAACCCGCCTCGCGGGCGATCCCACTGCAAGGCAAGCAGTTACCGCCGCCATCTATGGATATCGGGAAAACAAAACTAACAGTAAATGTGTGAATTCACACACAGACACAATAATCGTCAAGGACAATAACAACGTACAAACAACAAAGTACACAAGCGTACTTTCCTTGAATATTACACATGAGTTGCCAAATAGTCCTCCACGTTATAAGTTTCCCTAGAGTTATCCTCCCACAATATCAATAAAAGTGTGTAGGTGTCTCCAGAAGCAAGCCGCGGAGATTATTAAAAACTGGCTCGAGTAACCGACAAGTTGTCGCTTGAGCCACATTTACGAGCGTTGTTGCCGGCACTTGTCGCCACTTGCCGGCTCTTGCCGCGTGTTGTGTTATTGAAGTTTTGTGCTGACTCGTGTGTCACTGGACTCGAGAGTAACGCGGAGATCGTTTTATGTTTTCTGAGCTTTGCTGTTGTAATAATGGAGGATTTTAGTTAGCCCAAGTTAATTTCTCAATATAAAATTAAGTAATGAAGCAATAGATGAGCTTGTTCACACTTGACATGATTCCTTTCAGTGCTGTATTTGCGGAAGAATTGACGACTTAAGTGAAGGTTTAGAACTGTTAAGAATTTGAACAATTTTATTTTTTACATATACATGTACTAGCCGTCGTAGTGCGAAACCTCTGTAGGTTATGTCGAGCTGTGATGTGTAGCATTGATGTCGAATGCATTCATAAACTACAATACTGAAACTTTCAATTAAGTGTCAAACCAGTCGACGGGTAACCGACGAGTATCCGACCGGCAACCGACGTACAGTGGCAATACTAAACATAAAGCTAACAGCGAAACATCGGTCGACACATACGCATCTGACACGGCGATTGGTAAGACGCGGGCTCGAGTCGCGTCCGAAGCAATATTTTCCTCCCTAAAATAGAGCACAGGTTGGCTTTTACTGGGCACTTAGAATATTATGTAGCAAAAACACTAAAATGTTTAGCTACTGGGTCAAATAGGTACATAAGAGACAATTGGAGTTATCATAAATGGATTAGTTCGTTGTAAGTCAACCCGTAAACGGTAACAAATTTATTGCTAAAAGTACTACTGGGTGTATATAAGATGTGATCTGTGTTAAACACTGACAGACACAAAAACCAGCTTTGTTATATTATATTCAAGGTTGCCATAAAATAATGTATACGACGAAGCCCTCGATGTCGGTAGATTTGAGTCTTATTTATGGGAGCCCCATCATGTGCCGTATATATCTCCGCGCTCTGCGCCACGCCTTCAAGCATTTCGTTTATGTTAGCATCAGTATTCTATTTTTATTCTTGATATAAATACCTATATATTTTTTCGAGATCCATATTTAACGACGTGTGAGTGAGTTTACGAGGAGTGAGTTCTGTGAATAGTTTATTTCTTTACGAATCAGTTCATAAAAAAGACATTCATGATGAATATTGCGTTTGAAGTTGTTATAAAATAATTATCATGTACATTATATATTGTAATACGCATTTCGTCGATTTCATTAGGTTCTGCGTCCAGATCCGACAACAATATAGACGTGGGTTTTCTACGAAGAAATTCTCAGCAGCAGTCCGGGGTATGGAACTGTGCCCAGTGAAGATGGCAGTCGTTTTATCTTACTGAAACATGATTGGCGACATGTTACTTTTTTTACCTCTGCTTAACCTGTACAGGATGTAGGTACATGTGGGATATTATCTTTATGCTGTAGCAAAAATAATATATTACTAATGTAAAACAATATAATTTAGTAAACTAAAGAAAAACTAAAACTATGTAATTTTCGTTTTTCATTGTGTTGTTTAAATTTTTAGCTGTCATTATTCAAGACGGTTACAAGGCAATTACATTAACTAAGTGGCAATTTAGTATCTTCAACACTAATTACTTACTTAAAAGCTGTCTCAAAAATGTTCGACGATCATTCGCAGTGGGAAATGGGCAGTTTCAATTTTAATAGCGGTATTTACTCTCATTGCCATAAAAAGAAAATTTACACTAATTATAATTCACTTAGGCCCAATGTAACGTGACCACCATCATCACCTCAGTAGTAACACGTACACTTCTGGAGATAGAATAGAATGTAGCCATATTAAATCAATGTTCATGTGCAAATGAAAACGTTTCCTTTGGTTCCAAAGATATGGTTTAAATCGTCAGTTTACTTATTACTACGTAACCTCCTTAGTGATGTTTGCGATAAACAATAATGTGCCAACAATATTATGGAATATCCTATTTCTTAGTGTTAATAAGCCATAAGATGAGAATGTACGAGGTGTCGACTCACGAGCTCACGTCGTCTCACGCGTGTCGGCGCGCGTGACGCAGCGGCGTGTCCCGGTGAGTGACGTCACAGCGCCGTCCCAACACGACGTGTTCATTACTCACGCGTAACGAACGTCTCGGGACGCAACATCAGTCGGAAACGGATCAGATTGTGTGTCGGTAAACAAATGGGAATTTATGGAGCACGCGCGTCTTCCTTACCGGATAAACAATATTCGCTCTTGAGAAAGTCAACGGCTTATCTGATTAAATGGTGAAGTTGTTCCATCTCATTTGCCCTTCAGCGCTTCTTCATGAATTCATTTATTTGTTAGAGATATCACGTGCCATTGCCAGTGTATCTTTGTTTCAGTGAAGGTCTTTCTTTTGGTTTCCTTAAATAATATTTTAGTGAGGTTCTTGTAAAAAGAAATATCTGCATTTTTTAACAATCACCTATTTTTATCTATAAGTTATGAACCCTTTCAGATGGAACATTTTGTTTGTAGATTCCGATACTACAACATTGAAACTCTAGGACTCAGTTAGTGCTATCAGCTATTAAATTATTCTGCTTCTGCTACTGTAACGTTGTTGAGGAGGTCTAAGTCTAGAGATATAAATTGCAACATTGCCTTCCAAACGTGAACACACCACTTCTTCAACACTACCGCTGGTATCAATCTGCTACTTCAGTGTTACCTACCGATACCGACCCTTGACGGTAAGTAGTTATTATACCGACCGGCTAGGACTCGCGCGATTTTTACCGGAATGTTCTCTGGCCAGTTTCGAACGTATGTGATGTTCCTCGTGTGGGAGACGTTAGGCAGTTGGTAAGTAGTTAGTCTATAACATGACAGCAGCTAGTGAGTAATCAGCTCAAAGTAATACATAAACACAACCAGCTCCATAAAGTTATATCACCTTGATTAATTAGGTCTAACACTATTACTGTCGGAATCCCGGTAGTTATATCCGATATAGTATCGGATTGATCCAACATCCGCAAACAGGCGAGCGCTGCGCTCTGTAGGCCGCGTCACCAGTTTTTCACGGGTTTCTGTAACTTGTCGAAATTCGAAGAACGTGTTTTGTATGACGTCACTGATGAAGCAGCAACAGCCGGCTCGGGAGCGGCTGGCAAAACTCTACTAAATGCACACCTATATTAGCTTTATATTTATACCTAACTATTTGTTATGCTAATTATTATTATTATTATATTATAATAACTTATTATGTATTCGAATATAAAAGTGTCTCAATTATTATAAGCATATATGTATAGGGAGAAATTATACCAAAGTATTAGTTAACTGCACTACCGCTTAAAGCTCCGCCATATATAGCCGCTCCGACGAACGGCTGCTGCATTATCGGCTATTGGACGCCAATGGCCGATAATGCAGCAGCCGTTCGTTTTTAAATGTTTGAAATGTTACACTGAATACTGGTTTCCGTTCCTTGAAGCTAAACTTCTGCTGGTGATCATGGCACCAGCGACGTTACTAATGAACTATCAACGATTGAGTTATCGAATTATCATAGTAAGTTCAGTAACACATTATAACTGTTTGGAGATGATTTCCTCGGATTTCACCTGTGTCTTCTCACTTACCTTGTAAGCCGCCACGAGCAATTGCTGTCGAGCGATTCCTGATTCCTGCTCTTTGCGATTGGTGATGAATGATGATGATAATAATTATGAAAAGTATCCTTGTCCCTCTCCAGGGTATAATCTATGCATCCGTGCCAAATTTAATTCAGATCCTTTAAGTGGTTTAGGTGTGATAGCGAAACACACAAACAGAGTCAATTTCGCATTAAAAACATTAGTAAAGATGTAGTTCAGCTGCCAGTGAGATGTCGTTAGTGCACAGGTTACCGTTAGACTTACACATATTGGAATCCTGTCATTTCATTTCAATACAATTCTCAGATAAGGTGACCAGGTGTTAACTAATAACTCGTAAAATTTAAAATCAACGTTAATCGTGTTTTAAATTCCGTCACATTTCTCAATTCTCTAATTTTCAAAGCTCGTTGAAACTCAATCTGTCTGAATGTGAGAGGATACATGTCGTATTTCCGGCAAAGCGTATCGACGATAATCCCTCGGGATGCCCTCCGCCTACACAACTCGTTTGTTTTGTTGTGAAATAACATAATAACGATTGTATTCACGTAACGTTTTGACGCGATATTCCATCATCATTAAAATATATATTATAAACCTACGAACGCTTTGAACTCCAATTTCTGAAAACGACATTTTAAAATCGTACAGCTGTTCTTCGCTTGTGTTATGTTTATTATTATGATCGGTTTTATGATCTCTCATTTGAGACTGAGTCGACTGTTGGTTGAGGTTGCATATACGAGAAAATGTGTAAATCATAAATCAGAAATGGGTTACAAATGTTTATTCGTTGTCCATACCTAATAAGCAGCTCGCCCCATGATCTAGGCGATCGTAGATCTCCCAAGTCCAGCGCAGCGGTTGTGTATGAACCCTACGATAGACTGCAGAAGAGCTATGAGCCTGGTCTAGTACTAGTCTGATAATAATGAGGATGATGTCCATACCTCGTACTTGTAAGTATTTATACACACTATAATACATTTTACTATGAACTCATTTCGTCTCGTCTATGAAATAACCGGAGCGTACAAAATACGCAATTTGCTGCAGGAAAAATTGACAACACACCTAATTTTCCTCCGAGCCTAATTGGGTTTCCGTTACAACGATGCACACCTAAAAACGTTATTCAAAATGTCGACATTCAGCCGTGCGATTTTGCAATGAATCGTCGACGAGCTCACCGATGTCAAATACTTTATAAGATGTCGCCCTTGTGCATAAGGTTGATTTTCCAACGTTTCTTGTCATCTCGTCTTTTATTTCAGTGATGTTGTCAAAGATGCAACGATGTTTGCTCTTTGAGAATCGCACGGCTTAAAAGAATTGAGCAAAAGCAAGATCGGGCGTATGACGCCGTTATTTATTATTTATTGGACTCGCTAAGCGGATGGTTAAGCTTTAAAATCAAATAATAAAAACTATTTAAAGCGGTTTATTCTTGCAATGCCGCGTAAATTTAAAGTTACGTTAGTTTGGAAGAATTATACATTGAATACAGGGCTTGAGCTAACTATTAAAACCCAGTTAAATGGAACTTACGATAGTGAGTAATCAGCATATTTTATTTTATTCCTATAATTGAATGCAGCTTGAAGAGACTTTAATAATTCAGCTGCAAACAATCTGATATACTCGTCTTCACAGAATAAGTCATTCTCCTATGGGACAATGTATACGATTCTATAATAAAATTCCCAATGTTATCCGAGATTTGCCTATTAATAAGTTTAAAATTACTATCAAAACTAAACTCTGTCAAATAGGTTATTACTAAATTTCGGATTACTTGGAGGATAAAACAGCTTGGGACTGATCACTCCAGGATCTATCTACTCGTGTACTAAGATGTCAAAGTGTAGCGTGTCTTGCCCTACTGATACCATTATTATACATGTTCTCTTTTGTAAGGCAACACACTGGAGCTAATATTTGTAGTACCTAAGTAAAAACATCTATATAAAAAGAGTTGTTTGCCGCTTCTTCTCCGTAGTCTCTATATATTTTGGAACGCGGCGGTAGTATTTAAATTACATTATAATAGATAGATAGATAGATAGATAATTCTTTATTGTTACACCACTTAATATACAAAAATAACATAAAAGTAAAAGAAAGCTTAAAATAAAGTGTTACAATGGGCGGCCTTATCACTAATAGTGGTCATGATATGAGAAATTGTCAGCAGAACATTGACCATGCTTAGCAACATGCTGTGGAGAAGACACTATACACAAATCAAGGAGGGAGGGGCTATAATTGGGTGCATGATGAGTGGCACTAAATGGGAGGATATGCATGTTGCAAGATTTAATGATCGATTCAAAGGAATTAGTGCGGTGGTCTTGTTTGAGGAGACAGGTATTAAAGTCTCCTAAAATAATGTTATGGCTATATAATGGAATACGATCTTCTAAGATTTTCTCAAAAGATGAAAAGTAATTGACACTTGAGGAGTGGCTGTAGTAGGCTCCAAGCAGTATTTTGTTATTAGATAAAATGACCTCCACAAACAGATGCTCGCCGGCGTTGGAGGGTGGTGGTTGAGGCGATGTGCTGATCACAGAAAAAGAAATATTTGACCTTAGGTAAATAACCACACCACCACCTCTACTACTCGTGCGGTCGTTGCGTATGAGGTGAAAACCGGGTAGTGAGTACAAGGTAGTAGGAAGGCAAGGTTTGAGCCACGTCTCAGAGACTACTATAGCTTGAATATTTTTGTTAAGGAGGGATGCCTGCATATCAGGATAATGAGCCGGAATGCTTTGCGCGTTAATGTGGAATACGTTAAAGTTTTTAGGTACATCAGAAAACTGAGCCTCAAGAGAGTCGGCAAGGGATGGTAAGCTTACAAAACTGCCATCGTCTGTGCTACCATCGGAAAGTAAAGATAAGAATGATTGGTCGCTATCACTACTTGCATTATCATTGAATAAATTAAGCATAATATAAATATAAAATAATATATATAAATATTGTAATAAATACTAACTATATAAAATATTTAAAAATGTAAAAAATATAATTACTTATAACCAAAACTATCAAAAACTCCACCTGCCGGGAATCGCAATAACTAATTAAACAAAACAGAATAAATACTAAGAAAAAAGAAAAAAAAGGGACTACAGTATGTACATACATTAATTTAAACACAATCACATAAATACAAATGCTTCACCGCCGCGGTTTCCATCCATTGACACACTTGCCATACGTTTGAAACTCTGAATATTTAAAAAATAGAAAGTGTAGTAAGCGAAAACATAAAAAAAAAAAAAAAAAAATATTAATGTCAGTGTCATATGACATTGACGTGACAATGACAAGACAAGCATTAAATACGTATGAAAACTAACCTACCGTACCGCTAATTCTTTGTAAATAAAATTATCAAGTAACGTTTGTGGGTGGATAAATGATATAGTTAAGAACAGAAAAAAGGGTACATACCGAGGAATCGGTACCTCGGCGGGCCGCAAATACAAAATAGAACTAAAAGTGAAAAAACAACAAAACGGTGCTACTTCTTGCTGGCTGAAGGGGCTCGTCGACTTTTCGATGACGGTGCCGTGTCCCTGGCTCTGGTGGTGACAGCAGCTGTACCTGCAGTCCTAGGCGCACTCGACGCGGCAATCTTATCGAGCTCTTTGAGATTCCTAATCCGATGCCGCACACCATCGGTGTCAAGTACGAAAACGAAGCCATCCCTTGTCCAACACTTTTGAATGCCAAATTTCTGGCGGGCAGCCATGAAAGTGTCGTGACGCGGTTTTGTCAAGAACTCTGACAGCGTGATATTGGACCCTTTCAGACCGGTCTTACCGCTCCAAATCCTATTTTTGGCATCAAGATCACGTATTTTGAATAGAATAGGTCTGGGTTTGTCAGGTGCTGAAGCACGGCCCATCCGATGTGAGCGACTGATGTCTTTGCTGGAAAAATCAGGAATTTTCATCTGACTAGTTACCAACTTCACCACTACAGAGGTAGTATCTTCATCTCTGGTTTCTGGGACACCGTGAAGGAGAAGAATCTTTCGTCGCCCTCGCATCTCCATAGCATCCTGTTGCTGCATAACCAGGCCTACTTGATCTTGCAGGCAGCGAAGTGCAGTCATTATAAATGTACGGAATGCAGTAAAGTCTGCTGACAAGACTGCTACAGTTGGTGAAGAAGATGCTGCTTGAAGCTCACCTTGATAGGAGTCCATTCTCTGAAGGAATAGACTTTGTAGTTCAGCCACACTTTGCTGTAGGGTGTCCATTTTGTTTGAGTTGTGAACTCAGTATTTTTCAATAGTGACAAAAGTGTTTTGTGATAGTGCCACAGTATGGATAACAGACCCCGGCAGGTATTGCAGATTATATTTTAATTATACATATGTTTTAGGCTATTCAAATGTTATTTACTATATTATTTCAATTAATTAAAATGAGAGATCTTTTTGTGTTTTACTATTGCCTACCCGCCAAAGAAAAAAAGAAAAATAATGAAAAATTTACGTCTTTGATGCCTAAATTGAATAAATGATTTTGACTTTGACTTTGACTTTGACTTTGATACGTGGTTTCACGTTTATTATCGAAAGTCATCAAAAGGTTATTTCAAAGGTACTTCAAGGGAGATTATACTTAAACTTAAAGTTTTAAATTTAAAGTAGGTACCTATTTCAAAATAGTTATTTTGAAACACATTTACTTTAAATTAACTTTAAAAGATCTAGAATGTAGAATTCTATATACGTCTAAAATTAATAGTACATCAGGTATCTTCGGCATATCAATTTAAGTATATTTCATCAGCTTTTCATATTAAAGTGTATTGATTTCACGAGACCGTAATGAACGTAAGTGTTCTGTGATCTATCGAAACCAATTCCATCAAAAATATGATCCAAACCAATCCTACTGAAGAAATTAAATTGATCAAGCGTATTTATCTTATACGCGTGAATAAAAATGTATAATGCATTAAATTAACGCTTAATATGAAATAAATGTTCTGACAAATTATAACCTAGATCAGTAATCACCCCTCATGTACCATCTCCTCGGCGGCACACATACAGGCAGTAATTAATATTTATAAACATCATTCAGAACACGTCGTGAGGTTACGCGCTAATCCGCGTGACTCCGCCTCTTTATTGTACCGATAACGTACAGGGTGAATCACTCAAAAGAGTTATTTTATTTTATTAATAAGTAATTAATTGTCTCATTAAGTTGTACTTAAAGTAAAACAATACATATATTTCCTCTTATCTCTATTAATGTAAGGTCACGTACGACGTATATCTGTGTAGAGCGAGCGTTACTCTCCAGAACCTCATAAACATACATTCCAAATTGTGTCCTGTGTCCACCCTTACACACAAACCTGCGGCCCGAGTCTCCTTCCGCCGCAACTCTTTGATATTTGGATGACTCCGCGTACGTTATTAAAAATAATTATGAACAAAAATATTTGCAAGTCAGATTGGTGAAATATGCTAGGTCGACTTGATTAACACCAAGAGCTGAACTGTACCATATTTCTTGCAAATAAATTATCATTTATCATTTACGTTTCTATAGTTTAAACTGTTGGTTTTCCGACAACTTTCTTGAAGGAGTTAACTTGCTCGGAATACATATAATATACTACTTCTGGGAATATTTTCTGATCATTTCGTATATGTGGTGATTCAAGAACGTTGGTGAGAATTTGAATTTAGTTAATTAAACATTCTGAAAGTAAATACAAAGTTCTAATCTTCAATAAACCAATGACGAACATTGAACACTCGTGTGCTCAATGTTTTGGATACTCTTTCTCTGGCTATAATTATTCAAATATTTATCGCGATATAACGTAACACGAACCATTTCGAATTGAGTAAATCGATAAACTGCCGAATAGCCAGTTGGTGGAGGCAGTTCCAGATATTTTGCCTCTACACGGTGCCAACAGTGTTCAGGCACGGCATTTTCAGATTTTCATTTCACTGTGGATTAGCGCACATTTCAAATTCAAATGAATTTTATTCGAAACTAGTTTATTTCAAATTCAGTTATTTGTTTTTGAATAATATTTTGTTTTTGTGTAATTTTAGTTGTTTTTATTGCCGTGAATAATCCGAAATTTCCTACTATTTTCGAATATGAGTTCCTACGTAAAGATACCGCTGCGCAAACATCACGAAACATATAACACTGCTTGCATAAGCACGGTACATTATTGGTTCGTTCGTTTCAAATCTGGAAATTGTTTCGGCTGAGCTTGCTGCGGGCCATGGAGTTAGTGTCGAAACAACATTGGAGCGTATGCGTCAAATTGGAAAGATAAAAAAGCTTGATAATTGAGTGCTACACGAATTTAACGACCAACAGCGTCGAAGCTTTCTGCAATCTGTAACATTTTTTTAAAACTGGGGACAACCAACCCTAAAAACCATTCCCATGGGTATTGCATACTATTTGACATACCAGTGCAAGAACTCAAATAGCTATAAAGATAGTTCCGAAGGGCACCTTCGCGAACACACAAACAATATAATAACCAGTGTCAAAAACGATATTAGATTATATATTAAGTGACGATTTCCCAGCGGAAGCGTCACTAAATATTTTTTCTTTCCGCAAAGTAACGCCTGAATTATTAAATTAATTAACAACCAGTGTCTTATTGGTAACTATCGATACACATTTAAAATTCGAAGTTAATACGAGTACAAGTTGACCTTAATCAATCTCTTTTATAAATGTCATATTACAATATTACAGACAACAGCTGAAATGTTTCGAAGTTTCTTCGAAGGCTATGAAACAAAACCAAACAGTAAAACAGTTTGAACTAGAAAGTCAGTCCCCGTGCTTATTGGATTCGAGGAAAACTCGTTGAATAAACTCTGCGATAATGTTACGAAGTATAAAACTATGTATCCAGAGTTCCGTTTTCTCTAACAATAACGACCTTGTAAGGAAAACTTAGTAAGCTGCTTTGTTCGTCCGTTTGTACATGCTCCCATTCCTCCTTATACTTTATCAAGTTATAAATTCTCAAATGTAAAATATTATAGGCGCGGTCATTCATATAAGACATTCCGATTGCGATGTGTGGAACGCTTGACGAAGTAGCTTGTCTGCTCGCAATCGGTTGGTGTTAGTCACGCTCCAGTTCAACCCTCCAGTGGGGTTGAACTGTGGGGTTGAGGGAGCGTCGTTTACAACTATTTCTTTATTCTAACTCTCTTTTTTAACTCTTTCTCTATATTTCTTAAACACTATTCATAAAAAATGTCTTCGAAAAACCGTTACTATTTTCAATCTATAAATTATATATATATATTTCATTCAAATATATTTCAATTTTTAATTATTTACATACTGCTTATGTACTACGATTCGATGATTCAAGATAATGCATTGAGAGAAAAATAAGTAAGAAGCTATCGACTACTTTTTTTTCTAATCCAATACAATATAAATCTTTTATTTTAAGTTAAACTTAATGTTAACCAAACTTATCGCTATCACTGTACTGTATGAAAGAAGGGCCAGTGCGTCTAGCACAATGTAATCGTATCGGCAACATATGCAGTACAAACTATCATTTATCTAGTAAACTATGGCACAGATAACTTATACATTGTACTGCATACGGCGATACGATTGCCTTACGGACTTACTACTACTTATTACGGAAATATTCGTGCTCGGAACACTTAACACCCTTTTATCTGTTTCTATTGTACCTGCGAATCTTTATTGTTGCCGGCCGCCACTGGTCTAGCCCTACTTGCTTGAGTTTTCGTTGCAGAACATCGGTATGCTTGCCAAAGCCTCCAAGTATGTCTTATGTACTTACAATAAACACGAGAGCACAACTCGTGTACGATCGCTGCACCGTTCCGGTTATCGCCAATAACCCCCGGCTCGGGGTAAACCCCGATGTATGCCGGATACCACCGAACTAACGACCGCTTCCGATCCCGCGGGAACACGGAAATGGCTCAACTGTGTGTACTGTGATCTGTTAGAGCTCTGAACTATTTGGATTATTTGCCTTACAGCACAGTTAAGACATTAACTTGTATATTTTTAACCAATATTACTGTAATAAATTCTTACTCACTTACTCCTCTGGCGCGGCGACCCAACGTGTGTGTTGGCCTCCGATACAAGAGAACGCCATCGATTAAGGTCCCGCGCTGCCTCTTGCCAGTCGACCACTTGGAGGTCGTGCAGCTCCGACTCCACAGCGCCATTCCAGCGATATCTCCCTTGGATCTCCAAGATACACTTTCTTGACTTGACGATCCTCCCCCACTCTCTGTACGTGGCCCACCCAGTGGAGTCTTATACTGTAATAAATAGTTATAATTATTCAAATATTTATCGCGATATAACGTAACACGAACCATTTCGAATTGAGTAAATCGATAAACTGCCGAATAGCCAGTTGGTGGAGGCAGTTCCAGATATTTTGCCTCTACACGGTGCCAACAGTGTTCAGGCACGGCATTTTCAGATTTTCATTTCACTGTGGATTAGCGCACATTTCAAATTCAAATGAATTTTATTCGAAACTAGTTTATTTCAAATTCAGTTATTTGTTTTTGAATAATATTTTGTTTTTGTGTAATTTTAGTTGTTTTTATTGCCGTGAATAATCCGAAATTTCCTACTATTTTCGAATATGAGTTCCTACGTAAAGATACCGCTGCGCAAACATCACGAAACATATAACACTGCTTGCATAAGCACGGTACATTATTGGTTCGTTCGTTTCAAATCTGGAAATTGTTTCGGCTGAGCTTGCTGCGGGCCATGGAGTTAGTGTCGAAACAACATTGGAGCGTATGCGTCAAATTGGAAAGATAAAAAAGCTTGATAATTGAGTGCTACACGAATTTAACGACCAACAGCGTCGAAGCTTTCTGCAATCTGTAACATTTTTTTAAAACTGGGGACAACCAACCCTAAAAACCATTCCCATGGGTATTGCATACTATTTGACATACCAGTGCAAGAACTCAAATAGCTATAAAGATAGTTCCGAAGGGCACCTTCGCGAACACACAAACAATATAATAACCAGTGTCAAAAACGATATTAGATTATATATTAAGTGACGATTTCCCAGCGGAAGCGTCACTAAATATTTTTTCTTTCCGCAAAGTAACGCCTGAATTATTAAATTAATTAACAACCAGTGTCTTATTGGTAACTATCGATACACATTTAAAATTCGAAGTTAATACGAGTACAAGTTGACCTTAATCAATCTCTTTTATAAATGTCATATTACAATATTACAGACAACAGCTGAAATGTTTCGAAGTTTCTTCGAAGGCTATGAAACAAAACCAAACAGTAAAACAGTTTGAACTAGAAAGTCAGTCCCCGTGCTTATTGGATTCGAGGAAAACTCGTTGAATAAACTCTGCGATAATGTTACGAAGTATAAAACTATGTATCCAGAGTTCCGTTTTCTCTAACAATAACGACCTTGTAAGGAAAACTTAGTAAGCTGCTTTGTTCGTCCGTTTGTACATGCTCCCATTCCTCCTTATACTTTATCAAGTTATAAATTCTCAAATGTAAAATATTATAGGCGCGGTCATTCATATAAGACATTCCGATTGCGATGTGTGGAACGCTTGACGAAGTAGCTTGTCTGCTCGCAATCGGTTGGTGTTAGTCACGCTCCAGTTCAACCCTCCAGTGGGGTTGAACTGTGGGGTTGTGGGAGCGTCGTTTACAACTATTTCTTTATTCTAACTCTCTTTTTTAACTCTTTCTCTATATTTCTTAAACACTATTCATAAAAAATGTCTTCGAAAAACCGTTACTATTTTCAATCTATAAATTATATATATATATTTCATTCAAATATATTTCAATTTTTAATTATTTACATACTGCTTATGTACTACGATTCGATGATTCAAGATAATGCATTGAGAGAAAAATAAGTAAGAAGCTATCGACTACTTTTTTTTCTAATCCAATACAATATAAATCTTTTATTTTAAGTTAAACTTAATGTTAACCAAACTTATCGCTATCACTGTACTGTATGAAAGAAGTGCGTCTAGCACAATGTAATCGTATCGGCAACATATGCAGTACAAACTATCATTTATCTAGTAAACTATGGCACAGATAACTTATACATTGTACTGCATACGGCGATACGATTGCCTTACGGACTTACTACTACTTATTACGGAAATATTCGTGCTCGGAACACTTAACACCCTTTTATCTGTTTCTATTGTACCTGCGAATCTTTATTGTTGCCGGCCGCCACTGGTCTAGCCCTACTTGCTTGAGTTTTCGTTGCAGAACATCGGTATGCTTGCCAAAGCCTCCAAGTATGTCTTATGTACTTACAATAAACACGAGAGCACAACTCGTGTACGATCGCTGCACCGTTCCGGTTATCGCCAATAACCCCCGGCTCGGGGTAAACCCCGATGTATGCCGGATACCACCGAACTAACGACCGCTTCCGATCCCGCGGGAACACGGAAATGGCTCAACTGTGTGTACTGTGATCTGTTAGAGCTCTGAACTATTTGGATTATTTGCCTTACAGCACAGTTAAGACATTAACTTGTATATTTTTAACCAATATTACTGTAATAAATTCTTACTCACTTACTCCTCTGGCGCGGCGACCCAACGTGTGTGTTGGCCTCCGATACAAGAGAACGCCATCGATTAAGGTCCCGCGCTGCCTCTTGCCAGTCGACCACTTGGAGGTCGTGCAGCTCCGACTCCACAGCGCCATTCCAGCGATATCTCCCTTGGATCTCCAAGATACACTTTCTTGACTTGACGATCCTCCCCCACTCTCTGTACGTGGCCCACCCAGTGGAGTCTTATACTGTAATAAATAGTTATATTATATTAATCATATAGAATCAGAACTTTTTTCAACGATTATGGAATAGACTAAATATTTATAAAGTTATTATATTGTAGTACATACGTAGCGAGATAATAACTCTGACGGGACGTGAACGGGACGGAGACGTGACTGCCTAGTTCAAAACGGGAACGTGGTGGAGGGACTCTGATCTAATTTGTTTACTTTTGACACTTGCATCATCAAGGAATCACTACTCCAGTCTATAGTCTGTGCATACGTAGCGGTCGCACGGACGGGTTGGAGCACGTGCGGGATAGTGAGCGCCACGTTCCCATCCCGTGCTTGTCTCCGTGACATATGCTCGTTCATATACATTTTGTATGAAACGATATTTCCAAAACTTCCCGTCCGGTCTAAACACCTTTCATGTATGCAGCGCCCTTAGAACTCGCATATCTTTTCACATATTAACACACAAACACACAGGCACAGACCCTCGCAATGAGATAGTGAGAGACTCGACGAGACTCGTATGTTTATTGCTACTAATATTATATATTTTATTTTATTTTTTCTGCTCTTAGTAACGTAAAGCAGGATTTTGCTTAGAGTCATGACAGAACTTTACTCCACGAATGATCAATGTGTAAATAATGTCTATATCTAAGAAAATAATGAAAAAATCATACGACAAGATTGTTGGCTCATAAATATAGAGTCAACAGACTTAAAGTAACTCGACTACGAATATAATCAGCCCGCACATTGAAGTGCATAAAATCCACCCTCCGTTTGTGGTTCGCCGCAACTACATATGCACACAGTACCACCCGCCCCATCAAGACGAATCATTTATCAAAAACGGTTGAGCCATTGAGTAGTTACGAACGGACATACATCCAGGTCAAACACCATAACCCACTTTCGCCGCAACCGGGTAAAAAAGAAACTAACTCAAAATATGAAATAGAAAGTCACATGAATAGAGATTCATTCCGTGTTGTCCGTAATTTTATTAAAAGCTATTCGCAGTGATTGATGACATCAGAGCCGTATTCAAACAACGCACCAATCTGGGATTGTTCATACGCAGCGGGAACCGGGAGATTAATCGAGTGGAAGTTGCCCTTCTAGCCACGTTAGTACGTTGGTACTACTGCCTAAACTGTGCATTTGGTGACGTAACAACTATTAATTATACGTGAACTGGTCGACAAGTTCTGTAAGAATTATATACATAGGTACAAAACGAGACGGTGCTATTGTCCCATTTGAAGTTCACAATTATTGATATTTATTTTCATTATGAACACGTAGAGCGCGTTCTCAGAATTATTTAAAAGTAGGCAATGTACGTGGTGAGGAGGTACATCATGTACGTGGTGAGGAGGTACATCATGTACGTAAAACTTGCAACTTCTATGTAGTAGTAGTAAGGTAATAATGTGAATATTATTATGACAGCTTTTACCGTTAAAACTATTTAATGGCAAAAGAGTCATATTTACGAATTTGAAGGTTAAATCTTTTTGCATGTATATCGTAATTGAAATGTTTAAGTAAGTAGATAATGTCGTTGCTACCGGATTAATAAGAACTAAAATGATCTCTAAAGTGGAAACGTTAATCAGTATCGCGTTTAATGGCAGTCTCCATGGGCCTCAATACCGTCCAAGATGGTCTAGTGATTGAATCTAGTGTTTTATAGCGTATTAATATTTAATTATGTTAAAGACCTTTTAAATTGTATAGATATGTCTTGTGCAAAAATGGCCAATATATAGACATGCTGCTTAAAGAACACATTTAGTAACTTACGAGTATTTAAATAAAATATAATGTACTAGCTGCTCTCCGCAGTTTCATCCGCGCGGTGATGGATGATGATGATGATGATGAATCTTATATAGCCTATGTTACTCAGAATGAATGTAGCTTTCCAATGGTGAAAGAACTTTTGAAATCGGTCCAGTACTTTTTGAGCCAGTTTGTTACGTTTTCCCCTCTTTATAATACGAGTATTATTATAGATAACGTAAAAGGGACTGCTATACCCGTTTTCGCAAAAACTTTTCTATTTGATAGTGTCGCCAAACCGCCGCACTCCTCGCAGAGACACGGATGGGGTTCCGCGGCACGCAGCGAGCACGTTCCCCATGTAGGTACATCGTCGCAAGCCACTCGCGCCACACACATATTAATTCTTATCAAATCTAACTTCACAGGACTTATAACCAACAAATCGATCATGTTCATCTGTCCTGGTTCCATTTTGGAGCATTCTGATATAGTGGGATTTTTTAAATGTTTTTTGTCTATTGGTTTACTTCGTGCAAACATGAACAAAAAACTGTACCAAACTTATGACTGGCGAGGCAGTCCACTGTATTGTGTGCAAACTGTAAATGCAATTTTAGATGATGTCGGCTTCTCTACGATACTTTCACAGGTAACGTCATTGAACGAATTTATCATGAATCCAGTGCTCCATGAGTTGTGGAATAGGATCAAGGGTATGCCCATCTCGAGCAAACGTCGACGCTTGTGCAAGAAGGTGATTAAAGGATATTTGAGTTTATTCCGTTGCTCTTTTCTACTCGTCTTCGCTACTCAAAAGCATACTTATATACTTAACGGTAGATGAGTTTTAACAAACTTGATGGACTCTGTCTACGCGGTTACTCCTGGCGGGTATTCTGGTAATTAAGTTATGGTTTGCTTCGTACGTCTACGAGCGATGCCTTATATATACAAATACGATTATATGACGCTTAGAAGCGCAACTTTAATTATCGATTTACATGATTGCATTTTATCGGCTAAATTATGTAAAGTCCAGTCAAGTCAGTCTTAAGTCGACGCGTTTATTTGTTTACGTTTATATTACGTATATGCATAACTTTTACAGAGTAGTCCGATTTTGATTATTCTTTTTTTGTTAGGCAGAGTACACATCCAAGGTGGTCCAATTTAATACCCATTATATATGTCAAGTGGTTTTGAGATACACTCCAATCCAAAGCCTTCGCCTATTTTGATGATATCGTAAGTTTTTGTTATTCAGCTGTCATCGAGAAAACACTTTTGTAGTCCAATCCTTAGATTAAATGAATTTATTATTTATACACAGGTTCATCCCCTCCCATGTACAATAGTATCACTCTGTTTTTCTCGGTGAACGCGCCTTGCCACCAGATCTCTATATGGATGATTTTTGTTTATAGTTTAGAAAATATTATTTTAGGAGCTAATGAGTTGTTTGTTCATTTTTGATTTAGCAGTGCACTAGCACCAGTGTAATAACAAACATTGCAAAGAGGTGCCTGTATATCGAGACGTAAGTACATGCACAATGTTGTCTCAATCGTAAGTAACAATGTGGTGTGTGACGTCACTAACTACGTGTGCGGAATATTCACGTCCAACAATCGGATCTCGTTACTCTACGACGTGCAGATGTCAGCTCACAGTTTGCACGTTATCGGAACCCGATAGCCGATCGTGTTATTTGTCGTGTTCATCACCTATCTTGTTTAAACTACAATCATACCTAATACTGTTATGTCGAAGCTATGGTTTATAAAATCGGCTACAAATCCAGCAAAGTAAGATGTGAAGATAAAATTATTCCTTGAAGTCAACAAATAAACTTCTAAAGTGAAAAAATGAAAAACATGTGTCTACACGTTTTTTTTCATTATTCCACTTTAACTCCACATCACCCCGCCCGGCCGTTACCCGCGCAGAAACATGCTTGCATCAATATGTATCTGGTGTTGTTTGTGCACACCAGCTGAGTGCGATGTTCATATTGTTGCCCGAGTCTGGCGCTGTTCTAGCCAATGTGCCGACTCTGTACTGTGGAGACTGAATGTTGCCATTTCCAATATTTATGTATATTTTCAGTGAAATTGCTGAACGTTGCTTCTGTTGTTTCCATTACTTGTTTATTCTTTTTAATATACCGCAACGAAACTAACTGTTGCTTTTATTTAAAACTCTGTTTATCGTCTGTTAGTTAGATTACATGGGGGTATAGCGTGTGAATCAGAATAGGAGAGGAATACTGGTTGACTAGGTGTTAGGCTTTTTTTTTCTGAAAGAGGCTATTTGTGTTGGCACCAAGGCAGTGCCAGATATTCTGCCAACAGTAACCTGTTATCATTGCTGAGTAATAGTGTGAGAAGCACTGTAGCAAGTGCTATGCTCAAATAGCGCATAAATTACCCGTCTCATAGCTTAATAGTTAGTTTCGCATATTATATGGTTTTGCTTAACTACGACCATTGCTTTCATACAATCGCACGTAACCACCTCCTGTGTTTTTAAATTGAAGGAGCAGAAAGGACAATTACTAGAATATGAACATGATAGTCTTGTTTGAGAAGCGCACACAGTGTCACGTTGTTCCTCTGCTTGACACTGACACCGTTATAAGCAAGCGGAGCTGTTACAAACAAATTACAAAGTGGAATTGTTAAATAAAACGCAACAGTAATATAAGTAATATCATATACGCGCGTGTTTCCGCGACGCGAGACACGCGGTTAGTATATTTTGCATACTTTCATAGCGTAATGTCATACGGGATATTGCTATGGGGTTCAGCGGCTGATAAAGAGACCATCTTTATCCTACAGAAACATGCTATTCGATCTATATACGAAATGGGTCCCCGTGAATCTTTGAGAGATTTATTTAAAGATATATTATGGCGAATACATTAAATTATACTATTCGTAATTTCAAGTTAGTGCCATCCCAATGCAAGTGACCGCAGATCCACTTTATATTCCGAAGTTATTTTCTTCAAACATGTTGATGCCTTTTTATTTTATTTCACATAATTGCTCTCTATATTTAAAATAAATGGGGGAATTCAAATCTAAAGTAAAATTTGTTTATTTCATAAAACAATTCATCTATTTTCAGCAATGTTTTGGCCTGCCGTGCAATTCTCTAATGATTCGTCGTTGCGTTCGTCGACGACTCACGGATGTCAAATATTTTATGAGATATCGCCCTTGCACATAAGTTTGTTTTTCCAACGTTTCTTGTCCTCGTCATTTGTTTCACGGATGTTGTCAAAGATGCAACCTTGTTTACTCTTAGAGAATCGCACGGCTGTATTAATGTGTAATCTATCTATCGTCGGTTTACCTTACTAGATGTAGATATTTAACTCTAATTGTAAGAACGTTACGTCACATTGCTATGCGTAGTAAGGACAACTACGGATAGGTAGATTACTAATACCGGCCGCAGTGCTTGATACGGACCTGATGTCATCCTTATTTCGTCCTCTCACCTTTGGAGTTTCCTCCCTTTATTTCCTGTTTTTTCAAGGGAACCAGTTTATGATGATTTAGTCATATTGTTCATACCTTCTGCGAATCCCTTAGATTTGTTTACTTTTATTCATAATATATTATTATGAGGCACTGTATAATATTCATTAAAAGTGTATCGTTTATCATCATTTTCTACCGACTTCCAAAAACAGGAGGAGGTACTCAATTTGGTTGTACTTTTTTATGTATGTTACCTGATAACTTTCGACTGCATGAACCGATTCTCAAAATTCTTTATTTTGAAACCTGGTACTTTCTCTGTGGTCCCTTTTAAATTTTATCAAATTCGGTCTAATAGTTTTTGAGATACACTCCAATAACTGAATAGAATGGAAGTAGGTATTACATTGTTCAAATTGTACTTGTTATTTATTATTATGGTCATTTTAACTGACGTTAATATTCAGAGATATCACACAGTTTCTGTTCCTTATATGTCAACTGCCTCCAAGATTGAATAATTATATAATATGGACAAGCAAGTTGTACATAAGTACATGTTGTAGTGTTGTTCCGTCACTCAGGTAAGTACATTGTTTATTTAATAAATACTACAAATTAATGCCGTGGCGGTGCCGGCTTAGAATAGCACCCCCCCAACTCTACCCGTGGGTGCCGTAGAAGCCGGCTAAGGGATAACAAATCAGAAGGTGGGCAGCAGCACCTTCCCAGTCAAACACACACAAACTGCGCTCGCCAACCCGCCTGCCAAGCGTGGCGAGTATTGGCAAAAACCCCTCAATGGATTGGACAAAAAGAACCAGGCCCCCAGTCCCCGGCAGCCCCGCTATTCCTGGCTACGGTAGCAGCCACGGTAACGGTGGGGCAGGGGGTGCTAAGAATCCCCGGCAGACGCCCGGCTACCACCCCCAACGACGACGACTGGCCCTGGTAACACACAACATACGCACGATGAGGACAGACGAGAAGATATATGAGCTGGAAGAAGAAATGAGTAAGCTACGCTGGGACATTGTGGGGTTATCTGAAGTCCGTAGAGCGGGTGAGGACACGATAACCCTAAAATCAGGTAACCTACTCTACCACCGGGAGGGCGACCAACAGTCCCAAGGTGGTGTCGGGTTTCTCGTCCACAAGTCCCTTACTAACAGCATAGTTAAGATCGATAGCGTTTCCAATAGGGTCGTATACCTAATACTCAGAGTATCCAAACGATATTCGCTGAAGGTCATTCAGGTATACGCACCGACGAAGTCGCACCCGGATGATGTGGTGGAGGATATGTATGAGGACATTAGTCGCGCCATACATACCTCTGAAACGCACTTTCTAGTTGTTATGGGGGACTTCAACGCGAAGTTGGGTAAGAGAAGCGAGGATGAGTCGAAAGTGGGGCAATTTGGCTATGGACAACGGAACCGTAGGGGACAGAGGTTGGCCGACTTCCTGGAGAAAGAGGGACTCTTTATGATGAACTCTTTTTTTCAGAAGCCACCTCACAGGAAATGGACCTGGCTGAGTCCCGATGGTTCCACGAGAAATGAGATTGACTTCATTATGACCACCAAAAGGCAAATATTCACTGATGTCTCCGTGATCAACAGGGTTAAAACCGGTAGTGATCACCGAATGGTAAGAGGCACGGTGAATATTAATGTCAAACTGGAGAGGTCTCGTCTGATGAAGTCTACGCTCCGACCTACTCGTGCCCATATTCAAGACCCCGAGAGCTTTCAACTTGAGCTATCCAATCGCTTCGATTGCCTTGAGAACAT
This sequence comes from Selenia dentaria, assembly GCA_917880725.1. Classification (NCBI taxonomy): domain Eukaryota; kingdom Metazoa; phylum Arthropoda; class Insecta; order Lepidoptera; family Geometridae; genus Selenia; species Selenia dentaria. The sequence continues at coordinate 3,881,130 of OU862887.1, forward strand.
CGCTTCAGTGGACGAGATCAATAACAGGTTAGTAGAAACTGTCCATACAGTGGGTTCCAAGTACTTTAAACCCCACCGTACAGATAGGCCACAGAAACTCTCCAACGATACCCTCAACCTCATGGCTGAACGACGCTCATTGAAACTGCAGTCTTCGGATGATGCTGAAGCATATAGGCTGCTCAATAGACGAATATGGAAGTCCTTGCGACACGACATTCGGATCTTTAATACAAACCGTATTAAAGAGACGATAGAGCGGAAAAAAGGCTCCAAAGTGTTTGCAAGAGACATGTCTATTGGGCAAAGCCAGTTGACGAAGCTGAAGAGAGGAGACGGCAGTGTAGCGTCGACCAAAGCGGAAGTGTTAGGAGAGGTCGAGAGTTTCTACGGACAGTTATACACCTCGGTCGCTAAACCTGTTAGCAGCTCGGCCAAAGACCCAAGAGCCAAGCTGACCCGACATTATACCGAAGATATCCCGGACATCAGCCTGTACGAGATTAGAATGGCCTTGAAACAGCTTAAGAACAACAAGGCGCCTGGTGACGACGGTATCACATCTGAGCTTCTGAAAGCGGGTGGAACACCGGTACTTAAAGTCCTTCAGAAGCTCTTTAATACCGTCTTACTCGAAGGTTCAACGCCAGAAGCATGGAACAAAAGCGTGGTGGTGCTGTTCTTCAAGAAAGGTGACAACACTTTACTTAAAAATTACAGACCCATCTCGCTTTTGAGCCATGTTTATAAGCTGTTTTCGAAGGTCATAACGAACCGTCTCAGTCGCAGGTTTGATGAATTCCAGCCTCCGGAACAAGCCGGTTTCCGAAAAGGCTATAGTACCATAGACCACATCCACACGCTACGGCAAGTTATACAGAAGACCGAAGAGTATAACTTGCCTCTTTGTCTAGCGTTTGTGGACTATGAGAAAGCCTTTGATTCGATCGAGACGTGGGCAGTGCTTGAGTCTCTCCAGCGGTGCCGTATTGACTATCGGTATATTGAAGTGCTGAAGTGTTTGTACAAAAACGCCTACATGTCAGTCCGAGTACAGGAGCAGAGTTCGAAGGCAATTCCATTGCAAAGAGGCGTGAGACAGGGAGACGTTATATCTCCGAAACTGTTCACCGCTACATTGGAAGACGCCTTCAAGCTTCTGGAATGGCAAGGACTTGGCATCAATATTAACGGCGAATACATCACTCACCTTTGATTTGCCGACGATATTGTAGTCATGGCAGAATCCATGGAAGACCTCAGTACAATGCTCGAAGGCCTCCATCGAGTTTCCCAACGGGTAGGTCTTAAGATGAACATGGACAAGACGAAAATTATGTCTAATGCCCATGTTGTACCTACCCCAATATCAGTTGGGAACTCAGTTCTCGAAGTTGTTGACGAGTATATCTACCTGGGACAGACAGTCAAACTAGGCAGGTCCAACTTCGAGAAAGAGGTCAATCGTCGAATCCAACTCGGCTGGGCAGCGTTCCGGAAACTTCGCGAAGTCTTCTCGTCAAAAATACCTCAGTGCCTCAAGACAAGAGTCTTCGACCAATGTGTGTTACCAGTGATGACTTATGGCACTGAAACGTGGTCTCTTACTATGGGCCTCATAGATAAGCTCAAAGTCGCACAACGAGCTATGGAGAGGGCTATGCTCGGGGTTTCTCTACGTGATCGAATCAGAAATGAGGAGATCCGTAGAAGAACGAAAGTCACCGACATAGCTCACAAGATTAGCCAGTTGAAGTGGCAGTGGGCAGGGCACATAGCACGCAGAACAGATGGCCGATGGGGCCGAAAGGTTCTGGAGTGGAGACCACGTACCGGCAAGCGCAGCGTAGGTCGTCCACCGACACGGTGGACAGACGACCTGAGAAAGGTCGCAGGACGACGTTGGATGCAGGCCGCTTCCAACCGTTCCTTTTGGAAAATCATGGGGGAGGCCTATGTTCAGCAGTGGACGTCCTACGGCTGAGATGATGATGATGATGACAAATTAATAATTCATCCAAACTGCAGGCGACGGGGTAATATCCAAACCGCGAACCATGACCACCATACTAGCCAACTCAGCAGCAGCGGCAGTGGGTAAATTGTTTATTTTGTCACTAAGAATCAATTCAATTGGCACTTCTTATTATTTACAAAATAAGTACTTACAGTTTCACTTGATCTACAAGTTACATAATACATAACACATTAACAACACCCTCCTGCCTGACACACTGCGCCATCGTACAGCTTCGCATGCACAATCGCGCTGTTATTTAATCGGTGTTTCTGCGACCTGCAACATTTAACGTATTAACGTTAATTATTTATTACATTACTAAGTAATGCCTCACTGAGGCGACCTCTCGCGGGGCGACGTTGAATAATGCACAAGTGAGTTGGTGAGGTTACGCCGCACCACTGTGCTGTGATGTAGTGCGGCTTTGCGGGCTTTGCGTTGTGTTGCCACTTCCGGATGTAAATATTCAAGAGATGTAGATGTTTCATTATCTCACTGTTTTTATAAATGCAAAAGATTTTGATTGAGTTTGGGCGTGTTTGTTAGTTCTTCACGCTGAAACGGTTTATCGGGTTTGAATTAAATTTGGAATGCAGATAATTTATGCCGAGGAAAAACACATAGGTTTGTAAGGCATTTCATTTTAATTATTTTTCATGCCTGGCTAGTATCCGCGTTATATTTACCGGAAATGTAATGCACGCTGTGCACTACGATACGTTCCAGACATAGAACTCCACATAAGTTTGAAACTGATAACTAGTTGTAAAAATTTTGCAGCAAATATCACACGAGTACTAAGCCTAATGAATATGTATGCACAAAACTATATATTTAATAATAATAATCTTAATACACATTACAGTCGTAATGTTTGACAGTTCCCGAGGGATCGTGATGTTCCACGCGGGTGAAGGCGGACCAAAATATTACACACATGCAATTTTTGTCGATACAATTTAGACATAACTTGTAACCGTTTAAAGTAAGGTAACAGCCCATCAAATCTTCATTATATGTCCAAACTACACCCTAATGTACAAACGATGTGTGGTCAAACGAGCTCAAATACCTACTCAGTAGTAGCTTAAGTACGACTTTTATAACGGGCATGTAAACTACGCGTCCTATGACGCTATTGTCGACGTACTGAGGGGTGCGGGCGGGGGTAACGGAGAGGGAAGTTAATCAGATTTGCTGCGTATTTGCGAAATAATGAATTGACAAAATATAATTTCATTATAAAATAGTTTTATCATCACGCTATGTGAAGTGTCAATAAATATTCAATAACATTAATGATACTCGTACCTACAAATACGAAAGTTAATAAGTGAGCGAGTGTGAATCAGCTGTGCTAAGTACTGTAGAGTAAATCATAATAAAGATTTCAATTACAACACATCAATGTGTAAGCACGACGTGAGGGATCAAACAAATTACACGAAGAAACCTTGTTAAACAAAACACAACAATAATCGAACGAGCTCGGCCGGTTGTCGCCCACTCGTATATTGCTGCAAATGGAAATTAAAGTCACAGACTACACACTTAAAGGACAAGCAGACGGACGTGGCATTACATTAACTAGTCATATTCTCGGCAGACGTTTTGAGTCGCGACAGGTTGATATGTAACGCGGGATGTTTACCTCCCAAATGGAACGGAGGATGGAGGAAGGTTGGATGATAGCTGCGGCAGTTATGGAGTAACAAAACGCTTATATTCAGACTCAGACCTTTGGTTTGGATAGACTTTTATATAATAGAGAGCTTACATATAAAGATAATCTGTGTTACTATTGTTGTATGTTAATGTACTTCATAGTAATTATTACTTCCTCAAGTACAAACAAATATGCGTGGAAAGATCCAAATACAAAGACATAAGTATACAAAGGAAGGGCCCATTCTCGTGAGATAGGATATGGGCCTGACCGTTATGGGAAATGTCTGCTAACTAACGAAACGTTGCTTTGTGTACGGTTCCGGTATATTTGATAAGTTCTATGTTATTGTCTTTACACAAAACATTTGAAACAAAGTTGTATTTCAGTTGATAGTACTTACACACAGTGAATACCACTGTACTATATAACGTACAGCGGTATTACTCTGCAATTGCACCAAAATAAGCTAAACTCCAAAACGGCTTCAACAAGTTTGTCGGTACTGTCACTGGCAGGTAGCTCATGTTATAAGGAGTAACTAGTTTATGAACGCAAACCTACTCTGTGTACCGCACACTAACAGGTTATGTACTTGTGTGTGTTATATTATACTAGTACATGAATGTAATGAATAAATAAATAACTAAGTTAAGGCTACTTTAATTTCAGTAAAAGAGTAAGAGTAACGCGTAATAAAAATCTAGCATATTGTTATGTGAGACCCTTCCGCGAGCCAAGCCGCGGGCGGGTCAGCTAGTCATGAATATAAATACAACCACCTCCACGGACGGTCGAACGCTAAGTAGCACAAACTGCTTCTTATAACATCAGCCGCTACCTGACAGTGCTTCGGGGATTAGCCGAAACAAATAGACAAACAATAAAAAAATTTTGTGTTGGTTACTTTGAACTTATGTCCTCTCTAGGTATGTAACCTGAATGAGGTATAATGCGAGGTGTTGGATAATTTCAGGAAAGTTTTTGTTAGTTTTGCAAATTAAACGTGTTGGGCGTTGTAGCTTCGCCGTGAAGGGTCGCGGGACGGGAACTTTATAAGGGAAATATATTCCGCCTCCTCTTACTGTACAGTTTCGTGATTCATTTCCGTGAATATGAGCGGGACAGTCAGGTGTGTTTGGTGACGGCGGATACTTGCATCTATTAGATGAACGACTCGTTCATCTTGATTGACTACAAACTCACTCACAGTGTCTATACAATAAAAAACGTTCACAGTAGAAAGATTCTATCGTCGAAATACTCAAAAAATTAAGAGTCTGTCAACGAACGATTTAGCGGAGAAATGACAGACGGAGATAGGTTACACAATGCTGTGAAGCAGCGCACGTAGGTGATAAAGGACTTTCCAAAATTCGCTGACAATACTCTGCCAGTCGTTTACGTACAAAAGATTCTGGAACAATGCAATACGGCACTTGACACGTAACGCCTCGGTAACAAAATGGAAGGAATCACGGCGCCGAATGAAACGGCATTGTCGGCGCTGTGTAATATCGTGAGTAGCTCCTGTCTGAAAAAGAGTTAAAATGGGAACGCTTCGTTTGCGAGATATGTAACAAGATATCGAAGGTTATAGGAACTATATTTTATCAAGCCCTACGCCGACCCATAGCAGTCGCAGTACCTCCCAGCTTAGAACTGGAGTTTTTCGTGGCACTGTACTGCGCTCATTACCTCGAGATTTTGTTTTTTTTAGTTGCATTAGCTGAGAATTACGGTTTCCACAATATCACAATGCGCCTTTACATAGTAAGAAATACGGTGCGCCACTGCGAAGGTACCAACCAAATCAGCAACTGAAATGCAACATGTTCAAAACAACGCGTGTTTGTCACAGCCGCGGGCCTCAAGTACCGAGTTCATGACGCTTGTATGCTCACTTACACATGAACTAGTTTAGCCCCACAGTAAGTTACATACTCCTTTCCTGAACCGGGAAGCACCATAATAAATATACTACGATTTGGTAAGTAATGCATTGACATTACAATCTTTAGACTTAATGTTTTCTCCGACGATAAGATGCTGTGGTGTGTTTTCACACTACTATCCGAATTTGTGACCAAAGTAACCATGAAACTTTAATGTTAATTATATTAAAATTTACACATACAGTACATATCATCATGAAACATGACTGTCCAGTAAGTGTGTGTCTGGTGGATATCACTGGAGAGGTGATGAAGGTAGTCAGATATTATGAAAGTCTCTGGATGACTAATACAAGTGGGCGTAGTGATTACCATTACGGAATGATATATATATATGAAGATTTGTTTTCAAACAAGACGAATGCCATCGCGCGTCTAAGTGCTATTTATCTCAATGAGTTATAACGCGAGATGCTGCGTAATTGTCGCGAAGACTCTGTTTGTGTTGCAAATGAAATGTTTTGGATTTAATTTATTGTTTTGCTTTGTAGGGTCAGGAACAGGAAATTTAAAATAGATATTAGGGCGTACTCTCGCGGTACAGTTATTTGGAGATGGGCGGATTAGTTACACATGTTTTGTCACGGCAGAAAGCGTGAATGGTCGATGTATACTGAAGGCGGAAGGATAAATACTTTTATCTAAAACTTAACTATAGTTAAGTAAGCACTATAGTGTTTTACCAACTGTGTGCCAAATAAAAACATTTGCTTAATATTATATGTGCCTTTATTGTAGTATATTCTCAACCGATTTAGTTCTACAATACGAGTTAGTCTAATAAGTTTATCTTTAACGATCCTCTTTAGGAAACGATCATATATTACACCGACCAAAAAAGATTAAAAAGTTAATATTTGTCATATTAAAGCAGGGCAATTCATTTCTACAGTTGGTTACTTCCAAAATATAAAAAGAGACGCCTTATAAATCCCGACGTATTGTCAGGGATTTATAAGCCGTCACTCCTACATACGTTTAAGAAGAGACTTGGCTTACACGAGCTTGTTTATTGAGATATTACGCTCGCGCGCTACGGTTGTTCCATTTACTGCGATTTGACATAAAGCGATATAAAAGTGAGTACGCCGGTATAAAGCTGAATAAGCTGGTATAAACTGGCAGATCCGCTGCCGCTCTGATAATCAGTATTGTTTGGTTTGTGCTGAAAGCCACCTGCGCTCTCATTCCACTTGCTTTAAACATCCACTTATTTTTATAGTACACAGTTAAACGTAACAAGAACAAAACTTAAAAATAGTTATGTTTCCTAAGCCGCGTCACACAACTCCCGGCCCGCAGAAAGCAATAATTCTACAGAAGCATACTACCCGGTGGCTTGCAGTGCGATTCTCTAAGCGCAAACATTGTTGCATCACTGACAACGTCCGTAAATCAACGACAAGATGACAAAGAACGTTAGAAAAAAAATCCTTGTAAACAAGGGCGATATCTCTTTAGTGTCATCGGTAAGCTGGTCGACGATCGTAACGAATAATCATTAGAGAATTGCACGGCTGTACGTTTTTCCAAGACATCTACTCTACGAAGAAATTATTTCTTCGTAGCATCTACTACATCAGTCAAAAAAAAATCCGTAGCGGTTAGTATAAAAGAATAACATACTGTTGCACTTGCCTGGCAACTTCTTTTGATGAATTTTCAAAAGTCAGAGACGTTTCAGCTAAAATCACATTCAGTCACGTTTTATACGAAGCTTTTCCATTCTTTAAATTATTAAAATTTCGATTATATTATCTTTGTTTTCAGACGTTTGAAAAAGTTCCGTTTCAGAATGCTCGAACTCGATCTACGCAATAACCCGGCAACTTGAAAGCTCATAGGTCACGTAACTAAGACCATTTTAAAAACTTAATATCACACATGCACGAAATATACCTCAGCATATATTAAAATTTTGCATTCACAGCAAATTGAACTTATCAGGACACAACCTGAACCTACAAAACAATAGACAATTTAAATGTTTTCTAACTTACGTATGACATGTAGGAAAGAATTAACATATCGGACATATATACATACACAACCGCAGGGTAAGCGAACATCTAGTTTTGTCAAAATATAAAACTCAAACAGAAGTTAGATTTTGTTCCAAGGGTTTTGTGTTATGTGTGTTTGGAAAACATTATACAAATTTCATTTAATCAATATTTAAAAAATATGGTTTTAAATCCACTTACATACTAAGAAATGAAACCTAAAATAACATTATTAAGTACTATAGTACTTTGTGTAAGCATAATTTAATCGTCTCTGTGGCATATTCTTAATTCGGTGAAATCATGTATATAATGAAATGATTACAGATAAAGTATTATATAAAGCAAGCCAAAGAAATTCAGCCAAGTATCAAGGAAATAGTAGGTACAGGTCACCTTAACAATAAGTTATCCCACTGGTTTGTTTGGACAGAAAGTATTGTTTAAGTGATACCATAACCTAGACTACCCTACTCTGAAGTTTCTCAAGGGTTATGATGTAACAAACACACTTACATTGTTTCGCATAATTTGTAATAACTAGTATTTACTTGTGTTGTGTTATATGATTTCGTAATTCCAAACTCTGTAGCTGTCTTTAAGATATACCGATCGAGCAACACAGCGGCTCTCACAATCACTTAAATACATAATATATTAATCAAACTAATCTGAACTAAAACTCTAAAATCCGTCCTCGATGTGTTAGGCTCAGGGACAGTAGCGTAGACAAGTTCTTAGAGATTGTTTCTTCTTTTAATTTTTATACTTTAATGTATGATAATGATCATGATAAAAAACGTATTCTCCTTGCTGGGATGTAATTTATCTCCTTGTAAAATTACATAACGATCCGTTAAGCCGTTTTGGCGTGACAGCGTAACAAACAAACAAACTCACTCTCGCATTTATAACTATTTTTTTTTTGGATATACACGTGGTTATGTGAGAAGAGTAGACCTCGCGAGTCATTTCTCGAGTAACCATGCAATAACCGACACTTGCCCTTTCCCCCGGCTTAGTAAAGCCATTTTAGAACTTTAAAAACCACCCTACCGATGTTGGATTTTGAGCAAAATAGGGGTATAAGTTTTAGCCATAATATGTATCAAATAATATTCGGTAGTGCAGTGCATAACGGCAATGTAAGCATGATTCTACATTATCCACGGCACTATCAGCTGGTAGTGCCGTGAGGAATAAAAATGCCCTTTGCACTACCGGCCCCGTATCTTAAAACTACAAGTAACAATTATTGTTAAAAAAAGAGCAAATTGGCCTAAAGTTAACATTAAGGAACATTATTCAAAGAAGTGTTTCACGTAGGATATTTTTTATATTATATATATTGTAGCTTAGTAGTTTAGCGGGGAATGGCTGGATTTCTCGCGTTCCCTAGGAGATCGAATCGAACCGAGCGGTGAGCAGATAATAGCGTGAACTAACCATCGCACTCAATCCTCTCCTAAACGTTATAACTTGTGTCATTAAAACACTCCCTTACCTAAATCCCTTTGAAGTCTCATTCACTCATGAATAATTTTAGCTTCATAACAAGTTGCTACTAAAAGTTAGTGAAAGTTGCGTAAATCTATTCACTGTTTGCATTGTGACGGCGGAATGGAATCAATTATGAGTTTCGGTCCAGCCTCCTAAATAAACAGAACCTGTCGAAGGTTGCCGACCGCAGGATGCTATGCTTTTAACTGGTGTAGCTTCCGGCCATTGCAGATTAAATGTCAACTAAACAACAAACCGTCAAAAAATAATCACTCAACCGTTTCAGAGAAGATTTCTATTTACAGATAAAGAAAAGTTACATAATTTAAATAAATATTTGAAATGTAAAATGTTAGATTTAAATATTCATTACTAATGTTTGGTAACTCAGCAAAGTGTTTCTAGTCTAAATGTAGGATCATCACGTTTCGTCCCGCGGGCGCCGGGAAACCAACTAAGAAAGCATCAGCGGCGGCCTCGTATGTACACATACACATTGCTGCAATATATCTTCTGCATGACAAACTAAATAACATAATTACACACATCTACCTAATTCATTAATTTAGATTTAGTTACATAACATAAAGGTACACAACCTCTCATTGCACTGTTGAAGAAAATATGTTTCTTTGACTGCATAGTTACAATTAAACAAAGTTTATGTAATACGATGAACGTAGAATGTTAAAAAAACCTTTACCAGCAGTAGTGTATCTAATTGTACGTATCACACGCTGTCATTGATTCTGCTTCATTAGATATCATGCAATGTAACAGCGCTGGATATTCCTGCCCAATGAACACGAAGCGCTGGAATTGTTCGTATAAACTGTAACCGAAGCGCACTCGGCACTGAACCGCTGGATTGTGCTTAATGATGTTCTCGCTAATCAGCTTACACACCCCCCCATTCTGCACCTCCCTCTCTCCCTATAAATCCAACCTCGGGAAAATGGTGAGGTACATAAGAATCGGTGGCAGATATTAATCTTCGCCGTTCATTATTCTTCAACGAATCTGTTGTATTAACATTTTATTTAAATGTTTCAGTCTTGCTTACGGTACTAAGACCGGTATACTTCTAATGAATTTCAATAAAGTATGAATTTTTTTTATTTGGCGTGCAATTGGAGAGGCTTATGTCCAGCAGTGGACTGCTACAGGCTGATGATGATGAAATTTTTTCGTGAAGTATTTTGGACAAATATTCACTTTATTTGATCGATTGTTATTATCGTTATAGAATATTATTTACCAGTAGTACAGTAGTACAGTAGTACAGTAGTACAGTAGTACAGTAGTACAGTAGTACAGAAGTACAGTAGTACAGTAGTACAGTAGTACAGTAGTACAGGAGTACAGTAGTACAGTAGTACAGTAGTACAGTAGTACAGTAGTACAGTAGTACAGTAGTACAGTAGTACAGTAGTACAGTAGTACAGTAGTACAGTAGTACAGTAGTACAGGAGTACAGGAGTACAGTAGTACAGTAGTACAGTAGTACAGTAGTACAGTAGTACAGTAGTACAGTAGTACAGTAGTACAGTAGTACAGTAGTACAGGAGTACAGTAGTACAGTAGTACAGTAGTACAGTAGTACAGTAGTACAGTAGTACAGTAGTACAGTAGTACAGTAGTACAGTAGTACAGTAGTACAGTAGTACAGTAGTACAGTAGTACAGTAGTACAGTAGTACAGTAGTACAGTAGTACAGTAGTACAGTAGTACAGTAGTACAGTAGTACAGTAGTACAGTAGTACAGTAGTACAGTAGTATAGTAGTACAGTAGTACAGTAGTACAGTAGTACAGTAGTACAGTAGTACAGTAGTACAGTAGTACAGTAGTACAGTAGTACAGTAGTACAGTAGTACAGTAGTACAGTAGTACAGTAGTACAGTAGTACAGTAGTACAGTAGTACAGTAGTAAACGTAAACGTAAACGTTACGTTACCACTGTTGCCGCACGTGTCGCACACTACACTTGTTCCATTCACCGCGATACTTATTAAACGTTACGTTACCACTGTTGCCGCACGTGTCGCACACTACACTTGTTCCATTCACCGCGATACTTATTAAACGTTACGTTGCCACTGTTGCCGCACGTGTCGCACACTACACTTGTTCCATTCACCGCGATACTTATTAAACGTTACTTTGCCACTGTTGCCGCACGTGTCGCACACTACACTTGTTCCATTCACCGCGATACTTATTAAACGTTACGTTACCACTGTTGCCGCACGTGTCGCACACTACACTTGTTCCATTCACTGCGATACTTATTAAACGTTACGTTGCCACTGTTGCCGCACGTGTCGCACACTACACTTGTTCCATTCACCGCGATACTTATTAAACGTTACGTTGCCACTGTTGCCGCACGTGTCGCACACTACACTTGTTCCATTCACCGTGATACTTATTAAACGTTACGTTACCACTGTTGCCGCACGTGTCGCACACTACACTTGTTCCATTCACCGCGATACTTATTAAACGTTACGTTACCACTGTTGCCGCACGTGTCGCACACTACACTTGTTCCATTCACTGCGATACTTATTAAACGTTACGTTGCCACTGTTGCCGCACGTGTCGCACACTACACTTGTTCCATTCACCGTGATACTTATTAAACGTTACGTTACCACTGTTGCCGCACGTGTCGCACACTACACTTGTTCCATTCACCGTGATACTTATTAAACGTTACGTTGCCACTGTTGCCGCACGTGTCGCACACTACACTTGTTCCATTCACCGCGATACTTATTAAACGTTACTTTGCCACTGTTGCCGCACGTGTCGCACACTACACTTGTTCCATTCACCGCGATACTTATTAAACGTTACGTTACCACTGTTGCCGCACGTGTCGCACACTACACTTGTTCCATTCACTGCGATACTTATTAAACGTTACGTTGCCACTGTTGCCGCACGTGTCGCACACTACACTTGTTCCATTCACCGCGATACTTATTAAACGTTACGTTGCCACTGTTGCCGCACGTGTCGCACACTACACTTGTTCCATTCACCGCGATACTTATTAAACGTTACGTTGCCACTGTTGCCGCACGTGTCGCACACTACACTTGTTCCATTCACCGCGATACTTATTAAACGTTACTTTGCCACTGTTGCCGCACGTGTCGCACACTACACTTGTTCCATTCACCGCGATACTTATTAAACGTTACGTTACCACTGTTGCCGCACGTGTCGCACATTACACTTGTTCCATTCACCGCGATACTTATTAAACGTTACGTTGCCACTGTTGCCGCACGTGTCGCACACTACACTTGTTCCATTCACCGCGATACTTATTAAACGTTACGTTACCACTGTTGCCGCACGTGTCGCACACTACACTTGTTCCATTCACCGCGATACTTATTAAACGTTACGTTACCACTGTTGCCGCACGTGTCGCACACTACACTTGTTCCATTCACCGCGATACTTATTAAACGTTACGTTGCCACTGTTGCCGCACGTGTCGCACACTACACTTGTTCCATTCACCGCGATACTTATTAAACGTTACGTTACCACTGTTGCCGCACGTGTCGCACACTACACTTGTTCCATTCACCGCGATACTTATTAAACGTTACGTTGCCACTGTTGCCGCACGTGTCGCACACTACACTTGTTCCATTCACCGCGATACTTATTAAACGTTACGTTACCACTGTTGCCGCACGTGTCGCACACTACACTTGTTCCATTCACCGCGAGACGTCACACGGTATGAAGCTAGAGCTCGCGTAGAGAAAGTTATGTACGCAATAACCAGGACGCAGAACAATACAATAATTCAATAGCTCGGGGGTATCAGTGTGTCAATGTTTTTTAAATGTTAAATTGTATCATGCTAACCTCTGACTGTTGACTATATTAATGGATAGTCTATGTATTAACGGTGGTTGATGTAGCCAGTATCCACTCCACAATTTATTATTTATAGTTTGTTGTGTTGTTTACAGTTTAAATGAAGTATAACAATTTAAGAGAGATTTTGTGTATGTAATCTATAAGGAAACTAAAATGAATTACCTTATTTTATTTATACATTTAATTTATGAAAAAGTAAAAACTAAAGGTTATGTAAAAACGCATTTGATTTAAAAAAATATAAAATATTTTATTAGGGTTCTGTACATAGGACCTGTACAAGGGAAAAGGTGTTTTTTTCAGTTGTATAAAACAGGCCTTGTTGTACTGTAGTTTGATCACATTAAGAAATAGGACACATTGCCAACGAAGAATGTTTAGAGTCGATTAATAATTTTTTTACAAAATGTTCGGCTGTTTCTAACATATCTGGAACTCAAACCTCAGTTGGTTCCATAGAGTATTTTGATCCCTGTATGAAATAGGATTAATTGGGCTTAAAACAATATTTTGGCATAAAACATAACTTATTTTTAAACTATCTCAAAGCGGTATGGATACTCTTCTTGGAATGTTATTCTGTAACTATAACTCTTGAGGTACCTGCCCTTACTAGGCCATGGAAAAAATCTATCCTGTTTGGCGTCTGTTCATCCCTGAAAAGTGTATAGATTTCTAGGTTAAGCGAGAGAAACCGCAAGATACAGCTAGTTTATAGCAATGTAATAAATCTGTCCATGATCCAACAAGACATTATTTCACACTCAAAATAACTTTGTACATCAAATCATACATTAACTACTTTAGTATCCACGCCGCTTAATCATTAAACGTTATTCAAGCACATTTAAAACATCCTAGATACCGTATAGTTTTGCAAAAAACTGTTCCATTGTTATAAATTGAGCAAAGTCAAAGTCAAAGTCAAAAATCATTTATTCAATTTAGCCATCAAAGACGCACTTATGAACGTAATTTTTTTAATTATAATGTACTTTTAAGACTCTACCGCCGCGATCCAAAATATATAAAGCCTACCTAAAAGAAGCGGCAAGAAATTTCTTTTTATATAGATGTTTACAATGTCTCTACTCAGGTACTACAAATATTACATTTTATGAGTAGCATGACAGCTTGCCAGAAGTGGAGTATTCCAAGTATCTTTGTCTTCTATATAATGTCGGACTTAATAATATAATAAGCTTTTTTTATTAAAGCGTTTTTACAGTTAACTTGAATTTGCCCTCTGTGAGCTCAGTTATGTGTTTTGGGATTTTATTGTATAAACGCACACAACTTCTTAGGAATGACTTATTCGTCTTCGCAAGTTTAAAAATAGGTACAGCTATCCTATTTGTATTGCTAGTATTAAAAGGTTTTTATAAGTTTTTAAAAGTTTTTTATTAGTATTATATTTATGTAATTTTATACGAAAAAACGTTATATTTTCAAATACATATAAGGAAGGCAAAGTTGATATATTAATTTCTTTAAATAAATCTCTCAAATATTTACGGGGACATATTTCGTATATAGCTCGAAGGGCACGTTTTTGTAGGATAAAGATGGTCTCTATATCAGCCGCTGAACCCCGTAAATAACGCCGCAATAAATAACAAATTGGACCTTTTATCTAGCGGCAAATTGTTCACATTATATGAGTATTGTTCCCCACAGTCTGCGAGGGGTGAAGGGGAGGGGAGAGGGCTTGGGGATGTCCTCTAGACTGGGTTATTATTTGATTAAAATGTAACCCACTGCGGAATTAATATTGTGTTGTTAAATATATTGTATACAATATGTACTTATTATTAAGATTTAAGGAATCGTAGTAGCTGTAACACAGGGAATCCTAGTACAGCTACTAACGGCCCCCTTAAGTGATGCCTATATCATTTATATTGTACGTGTTCGATGATTTTATGATTGTACTTACTTAAGAAAAATAATTTGTATAATAATTTTATAAGCAAATAAATATTATTAAATTATTATTCACATTATTTATTTCCTTTTCTTAAAATTACATTTTTTTACAGCTGCTACGCCGTAGCACTGTAGCAGTTATGTACCAACGTTTAACCGTAGATAAAAAGGGTTATTCAGAATCATATTTGGTGGCGAACATGAAAAAGTTTCAGACTGGAGTAGTAGTTTGTACAATTCCATTTGATGGTCGCAGTTTCGCTGCAACGTTCCCGTCTAACGTTCGGGTTGGAAACGGCCAAGTGCCGTTATTGCTGTCTATTCCATTTGCATTCAACATGAATATAATAATGTGGCTGTAACGTTAACGTTCCGAATATTCATATAAAATAAAAGCGTTTAGAGAATTAGACTAAAAAACAAATTGGAACGTAACGTCACGTAAACGTATCGTAAACGCTACTATATAATAGTTAAATATTAAACACTAATATCAGTAATTAGCGCCGTGTTCATGATCTATCGAGGTTAATAAAAAAAAACATTAATATAAAATGTTAATCGAACGCTGGCTTCAATAGGAACGTAACAGTAGCTGCACTGTTTTTCAATAGCAGAATAAGAATGTGTGTAAACCAGCTACGGTTCGATCGTAGTTGAAACAAATTGAGTAGTGGAATCGGCTCCCTACCATCACTTTGCTCTAATGTCAATAGCATAGACTAATATATTATATGGTAAATATTTTACGCAGCGTACGCGATATAAGGACCCTTTTGATATTTTTTCCACTCCTTGGGTTACATTATTAAAGTTTTCATACGGATCCCTATTTTTATGAAAATACTATATAGCCTATGTTTATCAGGGAAAATATAGAATTCTAATGGTGAAAGAATGTTTCTAATCGGTCCAGTATTTTCGGATCCAATTCAATTGAAACAAATAAATCTTTCCTCTTTATAATATTATTATAGTGTATATTAGTGTGACAAAACAAATAGGGCGTCCAAGCCATCGTCATAACATTCAGTATTCGTCAAGTCAATGTAAGGGGCGTTCATATTTAAAGTTATTTATTAGTTCCGTTACAAAAATCAGAGTTGCGATCGGATAAAATAAGAATTAAAATTATTAAAGATAATTAATTAATCATTTTAATACTATAATATTTAAATAATTAGAATTATTAAAACTGTTAAAGCTTATTTAAGCCTATTCAGCTCAGAAACTACTGGGGAGATTTGTATATCATCTTATTATATATAATTCTTCTTTATAAACTTTTCTTATTGTGCTTATTTGCGTAATGAGTTCTCCGCTTGCTTGAAAACACAGTTGTACCCAATAGGTTGAGCTACTGTTGATATGTCTCACTCACTCATCTTCTTGATGCAAGCAAAGCCGCTGGCGGGTCGTCTAGTTGTTTATAAATTGACCAAACTTTTCCAACGAATGCCATTACAGTTTACACTTATTGACATAATCCCGCGTCTTGTCGCGCCGCCGATTTCGGCCATCAAACTGAAATATTGGTTCATTTGTGTTTTTTATTTCCCTTCGTCTCCGAGACGCTCACCTAATTACGGTTAGGCACTTTTTTCCTTCAGTTTCCAAAGTTTCAGTGAAATTCTGTTACACAGTTAATAAAGATAGGCAGTATGTGTGTTCCTACAAAGTGCTCTTGCTACTTTGCATAAAAATTTGCAAAATTTTGAATGTCTGACCCGGAGTTACTGCCTAAGGACCCCAAATACACGAGCCGCTTGAAGCAGTCAGTCTGGGACTGTTTCAAGTGAACTACAGTCTTCTACGTACACACATACACGAAACCACTCGAGCAATTGCTTCGGGTGGTTGGCGGTCGAGCAGTCGCCAGGCATACACGGACTGCTCGAGCTGTCGACTGCTCTCGCGCAGTTACCTCCAGCCGCGCGCTGCACGCCCCCGAATTGAAATTGTCAATTGTTGAACACTTAATGCCAACTGCTCGAGCAGTTATCAATGGCAGCTTCAAGCAGTTGACTATGCCTGCAAGAGCGGTCCGTATTATTATTATATAAAATAAATCCAAGTAATACATACATCATTCATCACACGCAAACTGTGCAACTCCATACGGCGGCCGTCAGGTTGTACAACCGATCGCTTTGTAAACCTAGGCTAGTTTTACTTTAGTAAGTCACAACTGCAAACTCTGGTCGCGCGATAAAAAACAAACTAAAACAGTGCAGTAAAGGATTTCCATATATTTTTTCTGCTTTTAGGCGACAACGTGCCGCTTGGTGCTGGACATGTGGTGCCGTTGTGGTGCATTGTGGATCCTTCTCCCCCGGACCGCTGTGTCAAGCAGACGTGTTTAACCAGTACTCAATAAATTTTTATTCAAAATTTAAACAAAATTATTGACACCATAAATCGAACGAAATAATAGGATCGCATAAGTCGTGAGGAGCTAAAGAACTTGGTGAGTGGATACTCACACATTTGAAAGCGCGTCAACGATCAGCGTGCTGTACCTACTTGCTGCGCATTGCACACATACGCAACGTGCATTTGTACGTGTGGCTATACGACTGCCCGCTGTTTACGCGTACGCTTCAACGTTCTGCGCGCCTAGTACCTGGTACGTAATAGCCGCTTGTCCGCACTTACCCTGTCCCCCGTGCAACCAAGAAGCCGCTCAAACGTACCCCGCCAACGACGCCTACCTCTTCCGCCCCGCTGACGCATTGTAAGTCAGACTCGAACATCGCGCCGCCGCAGCCGCTCGTCGATACTATCGAAGTGCCTAGGATCTCGCGCGAACATGCCTCGAGCGATCCCAACATTGCTGTGCGTAAACGTAAGAGGAAGGATGAGATAAGTAGGGAGGAAATTTTGGAAATGTTTACCGAGCTCGAGAATAAATAAAATGAAAAATTTAAGGCTCTTATGAATACGGTTCAAAGTGGAATAAATACTGTGAAGATATATACCCGGGCTAATATATATCAATTATAATCAAACCCAAGATAAGGAAGTTTTAAAATTAACAAATATGTGTGATTTTGTAATTTCTTTTTCGAACAAATAATCAAGCGAACATTTGTTTGTGCGTACTTACTGTAGAAAACATCTGCTCGTAATTTGTAAATACATTCAGGATTTTTTTGTGCTGACTTAAGTTTAAAAGTTTTAGGGTCTTTTGTCTTAAAGCAATAAATAACAATTCAATTTAAAAAGAAAGATAAAATAGGAGTTCCTAGAAAATGAATATATAAAAAATGGTTTTGTTTGCACGTGTAGGTTTAAGGAACGTGGGAACGATATAAAAAAAAAGAAGGCGTTACTAATATTGACGAATCAGGATAAAGCTTGTATTTCTAGGGTTAGGGAAGTTGAACTGCATGGAGGGGAGCCACGAGATTGTCGCGTATGACCAGTCAATATTTCACTTCGGTCCGAGGCGGTTCTTTCTACAAGAACTTGCGCGTACGTAATTATTAAACTTAGTAGTTTGATGTTTATTAGGTGAGTGTTAGTGCTTCAAAAAACGTCGGGGTTCCAGTTTTCTTCAGACTCTCTGAGAGAATTTAAAGCTAAGTACCTAGTATTTAGAAGCTATATTTGTCTGAAGAAGTTTCTTTTTATAATTATACAAAAATAGTTTGATAAATAAATTATTTTCTTTCATCATCAAATTTCATTTAATTAATTTGAGATGGTAAAGACTAAATTTAAAAAAAATACTTAATATCTTAGCAAGTTATTTGCTTTATTTATTTGTATGCATAATTTTGAATAAAAGCTAAGTACCTAGTATTTAGAAGCTATATTTGTCTAAAGAAGTTTCCTTTTTTTTTAATTATACGCAAACAGTTTGATAAATAAATTATTTCCTTTCGTCCTCACATTTTATTTAATTAATTTGAGATGGTAAAGACAAAACTTTAAAATATTTTATACCTTAACAAGCTATTTCCTTTGTTTATTTGAATTGCATAATTATAATACAAATTAATGGAAATACATTTATTTTATCATTGTAAAAAGAGTTAATGGTTGTTTTAGAATCATTAGTTTTATTGGACAAATAAAACAAAAGATGTTTTTATTTTCAAATGAAATAAACATAAAATTTGACTTTAATTTTCGTTAATCTTAAAATTTATTAAGGAAACTTTTGTAGAATGCTGATTGAGATTTCTTTTTAAATGTGTTTTTTTAATAGAACCTGATTTTGATAGTTGTGTATATTTTTACTTTCACGTATGACAAACGCTTTATCGTAGTTTAAATTTTATTGCTGACTTATAATATATTTTTAAACAATGATCATTGTTTTCTACTGAAATAAAGAAGGTTAAATAAAAAACCCTGAAATTATACTGTACTGACTTCAAGAACTTTTACATGACAGACTGGATTTCGTTTATCATATTTCAATGCTAAATTAAATAAATCAATTAATTTAAAATCATCATAGAGTGTTACGTGTGTTTCATAAAAGCTTTTATTGTAATTAATTAAATCAAGCTTTAAGCGTAATTGATATGCTTATATTCACTTATATTATATATTTGCTTATACACATACGCCATCATATAAGACATACAAGGACAATCAAAAGATCGAGATGACTTAAAGTTTAACATTGGAAACACATTATTTATGATATGTAAATATTGATTCAGAGCAGAGGGTGCTGCAGTGCCACTATCAACATCGGCTCTGTGTTTTTGTTGTTAAATAATATATAAAAAGACGAAGTTGTACGAAAATAAATAGTGATAAATGTGTATAAGACGTGCTCCAGGCATCCGCTAAAAGTGAGATCAAAAACAATAAAATAATGAAATAGTGCTAAAAACAGTGATGATTACACTCACAATACATAGTGACATTTCTGTTATATGGTAAAACAGCGAATGTGTGATGTGACTTTACATAACACCAACGAGCATACAGTGCCTGGGCCACAAATAAACATTTGCTGTACAAGCTATGATAAAAATTTAATAGTGAAAAAACTGAATCATAACCTATAAAAATTGAGTCGTGAAAAATCAAACAAAGGCTCCGAAGCTACGTTGTACCAGCGCCACCTGTCGCGGAGCAGCAATAGCAATACCCAACGCCATCTACCAGTAGTGTTAGTAACAACAAGATAACGTAAACGGGTTCAATAATTATCGACCATATAACCAACAAGTACTTGGATAGTTTCGTCTTGGATTCTTATTCAATTTATTAAATAAATTGGTCGAAACACTCTGCATTCAGAAATCCCACATAAAAAAACAACTATTAAATCTGCAGGACATAATACAAGCCATGTAAACTAAGCTCTAGAACGAATGCCGTAAATAGATTTATTTCTAATAAAATTCTATATCTTCCATCATTAATTTTTTTCCGTACATCAAAAGAAAAAAGGAACTTTCATAGGATCACTATTGTCCGTCTGTCCTTATGTTCGTCTGTCAATGCCCTTTTACTCAGAATTACTGATGCGGATTACCTACAGCTATGTCAAGCAAATAGCCTAATTAAATAGATCTTAAATATTAATGTGTGAGTAAATCAGCGTCTTCACATTTTCCTATTTCCACAATTAACCTCCACTTTCTTTATCCTTCAATTTCGACTTTTCAATATCGATATTTTTCGTTATGTTCAAGCAACTTTTTTGAGACTTCATTTAAATACAAACTTGAATAAGGCCGTAATGAGGAGCTCTCCAAACATAAATTGGATTTGCATAAAACGCGGCTCGAGGGCTAAGATAGCTAATGTCAGATAGATTACTGAGCTGTGTAAAGGGCCTGGGGATTACTTTACAGGCTTGATCCAATTAAGAAGCCTCGTGGTGATTGCGAAGTTTGCTTAGAACCGTGCCAGTATGGTAAACTATTAACAAAGCGGCAAGACGCTCATGCTAGGGATCGAGTACGTCGACGTCGGTCGGTTTTGAGTATATCACTGGAGCTTTTGCTGGAGACACTTGATCTGCAGTGCCCACATGAAACTGGCAGAAGCCATTTTACAGAAGATTGTAAGATTTTATATAGATCAAAAGGTACACATTCAAAAAACTTTATAGTCAACATCATGTCATGCCCTCGTAATGGTACCTACTGCTATTATTTATTCTCTGGAAACTGCCGCTCAAAAGCTAAAGGTTGTCTTAAATTATTATTATTGGCATGAATTGTTGCAGTTTCCACGCTTGGCAGCCCTGCCGTAGATAACCTAGATTGAGACCTTATTTCAAAATGTAACGTGAGATTGTTTATTTACATTTAACATTATTGTGTACTATTGGAGAAAAGGTAGACCGGATGAAGCGCGCAGGCAGAACGGACCAATCAGCGATCGATTCTTGCTTCCAAATGTTGCCGCGAGGGGCGCTGAGATCTGTGGTGGGCGCGTATGACGTCAAGATGGCGGATTGTCACCTTTGCTTGAGACGTGGTGCTGAATGCTTAGCTGTGTAGAATTTATTTTTAAGCAATTGTGTAAAGCACATTTTGTTAAATTAGTTAATGTTGTATTAAGCTTTATTGGTATTTTTTTTTAATTCAATTAGTAAATAAAGTACCTAAAAGTACCTACTATTCTATGATCAGAACTGCCTTATTTAGCTTTAACAGTAAGTAGCTGCAAACAAAGCACCACATGTACTCTAACTAGTAAAGTATATGCGCGCGATGCTCCGTATTCACAATTAACTTTGTGTTATCATCGGCATCTATTCCATGGTATGTAAATGGGATGTTCATAAAATGTAAGACATAATATTTATACTAATTTCCGTAAATAACGTGCCTAGAGGTAACCCTGCGTCTCACGCGTGCTTGTAATAAATAGGGTTTATAATCCCATTATGATAACAACATGACATAATAAACCTTAAGTTCATGCATAAAAAGGTTAAATTTGCGTGGACGGTAGCAAATGTTTGTGATACGAGATCATGAAAGGATGGCAGGTAGTAGGATTAAATTAAGACTTTTGACAGTTATTTTGTAAATGTTAGTACTTTAATTTAGTATCTCTATGAATTAAATAAATAAGTGTTATACTTACGAACGTATTTACAACATTAGAAACGAGTTAACATTGAAACTCGCTATTGACTGTGTACTTGATTTGTTACCAGCACCGCCCGTTATCATAGCATAGGTTCTATTCAAAAGTCTGCAAAAGTATAATATATTTTAATCGTCCACTATAGCGTCAACGCTGCAGCAATATGGATATTAGGAATAACGGCAACGCGCAATAAAAGGACCTGTGGCCGTTAAAACGGCGTTAGACGAAGCGTACTTCCGCTGCTCATTACGCGGGTTCGATCGCAACAATCGCTATATAGGCATGTTCGTACACGTTCGCTTCCGCCTAAGATATACTAGTACCGCATATGTATTACTTTACCCACCTTAGTACCTTAACTTCTTCTTTACCTTCTACTTTAAAACCTATGTTAAAGTATCTATATGTATGTAGAAGATAATGTATAATATATAAATATAGAAACATAATTACAATATCGTAAAGTAGAACAATAAGTGTGGATCAATTTGGTGAAGGAATCGAAGAATTTGGGCATAAAAGACGTACTGTAAACATCAAATATTACTTATAGTTATCGTTCTCTTAAAGTCTTAAATAAATAGAGCAAGTACCGCGAATAACAGGGCAAGAATATGAGAACCATTCTTTTAATTATTAGTTTAACAGATGTCACCTTCCTACCTACTCAGGGTAGAAGGGAGCATGAGAGAAAGAAGAGAGATGAGAATAAAGGTATAATTAATAAAAAGGGTCGTGGATCTCAGACAGGTATGGCAATTTGGCAAGCTTCCTTGTTTAAGGACTTAGCTCCGGTCCGCTAGTATTGGCCGATGCTCAGCAGCAGGTCTGCCGTGCAGGGTCGGCTCCACACCGCCGCGCCGGTAGAAATTCCCAGCAATCGCTGTAGAGAAGGGTGGCCGCGGTCGGTGCTGGAGATCAGAGGACGGCCGGAGTTCAGACGTCGTGTACTGGAAGGATTCCGCCTCGTACTGGAACGATTCCGCCTCGTACTGGAAGGATTCAGCCTCGTACTGGAAGGATTCAGCCTCGTACTGGAACGATTCAGCCTTGTACTGGAACGATTCCGCCTCGTACTGGAACGATTCAGCCTTGTACTGGTACGATTCCGCCTCGTACTGGAACGATTCCGCCTTGTACTGGTAGGATTCAGCCTCGTACTGGAACGATTCAGCCTTGTACTGGAAGGATTCAGCCTCGTACTGGAAGGATTCAGCCTCGTACTGGAACGATTCAGCCTTGTACTGGAACGATTCCGCCTCGTACTGGAACGATTCAGCCTTGTACTGGTACGATTCCGCCTCGTACTGGAACCCTGGAAAGCACATGTGCTCCGGTCACAATGGGTCCAGTAAAGTGTTGAGCTGGTGGGTCCACTGTCCCTCTGCTACTGGGCATATAGTGACTCGCAGAGGGCCTTTAGGGATGTGGCCCGCCAACAAACAAGAGATGCCATAAGGGCCAAAGAGGTAATGCTGCTGGTGAAGAATTCGCATCCGCTAAGGCTTCCGCTACCGAGCATGGGTTGGCATTAGAATAGCCCAACACGAATTTGGTGATTTTAAGAGTTGGATCTTATAGATAATAATTTTCTCTACGCTTTGGTATCAATTTTAGAGCGAGGAAATGTCTAGTTTTCTAGAAAAACTAATTTCAATTTCAGATTTTTGATTCGACGATTCTCTATAAATGCGTGTAACGAAACGACTTGGTGCAATCCGGGGCAAAATAGGAGGCCCTGGAAAAATTGTGCAAGTAGACGAAAGCAAATTTGGGAAGAGGAAATTTAATAAAGGTATTTATATAAGGCATTAATCAATTTCATTATTTTATACTTGTATTTTCAATTTAATAACTGTTTTTTAATTTTTTTCAGGGAGACACATTGAGGGACATTGGGTCCTTGGCCTCATAGAAGATGGTTCAGAGGACTTGCGGTTGGAGGTGTGCCCGGACAACATTAGGTCTGCAGAGGTGCTAATTCCCCTAATTCAAAAACATGTAGAGCCGGGCACAACCATCCATACTGACTGCTGGAGGGCTTATGATTGCCTAAGCCAACATGGATATATTCATAAAAAAGTCAACCACAGTGACCCTGACAGTCCATTTATAGCCGAGGATGGGACACATACTCAACGAATTGAGTCTCAATGGCGGGTGGTTAAAAGATTCTTCTACAAGAATAATTACAACCACCCGGGCAATTTTGCAGACTCAATTGTTGAGTATTTATGGAGGAGATCTGTGGAGGCCAGTAAGAAGGATAAGTTTTTCGAACTGATAAAAGCTGTGCAATATGTATACAAAATATAAGTTAAATACTTTCTAAATTTTGTTTTATTTTTGTCCTAGTTTTGCACCTATATGATTTATTTCTAATGTAATTCAAAATAGCTGTGACCATCAGGGCTAGCACTCTTATTCGAGTCAAGGGCACTCTAACTTGAGTTGGTTAGGTTCAAAATAAGAGACAGAGCCGACACAGAGCACCCCGACTCCACCTAGTCTTGTGGCTGACACCCCTAGATTGTATATAAAAAGTGCGGGAGCCAGAAGCTCAAGGGAGGTCCTGAGAGGAGCGAGCCAGACGAGGTTGAGCGGAGCGACGGGGGGAGGTGGCGAGCGAAGCGAGCCGGCGACCTCCGTAGCGAAGCGAAGACCGAGTTTGGCGAAGTGACACTCAGGGGCGACCGCTAGAGCTTCTGGCGGGAGCCCACCCAGAGTCAAACATAGAACACACCAAAATAGTCAGTACTCCATGTCCAATCCATTCATATTTGTAAGTAAATATAGTTAAATTCAATATATAAACGTTATAAATTTGAGGTTAAGTTCAAAGAAAATTCAAAGTAGTTTTTCGCAAAAACTAGGCATTTCCTCGCCACGAGAGTAGTGTCGGAGGACATCCCCCTCCCCCCTCCCTCCCCCCTCCCCCTCCCCCCCTTAAATTCGTGTTGGCCTATTCTAATGCAATGCCCCGAGCATAAAGGGACTAGCTAGGCCCTTCGCGGATGCAAACCACCAGCCGCTCAGAATGCCAGAAGGGCGTAAATAGGTGTGTTGCTGGTAAAAGTGCGCACAATCCACGAGGTCCGTTCACTACCGAGCAATTAGGGACTAGCCTAGGTACCTCGTGAATTGCGAGCTACCAACAACACCCTTTCAAGTTTGCCAGAAGGGCGTAAAATAGAAACAAGAAGAAAGTTGAGAAGCAACAGAAAACACAGAAAAACACATAAATTAAACTACAGAGTTAGCATGTAAGACACATAAAAAAATACAGTAAATAAGTTGAGAGTACATACCAAAGGTTACAAATTGTAGGTTATAATTTATGGTGGTCAAGTACACTTTCACTTCAAAACTCAAACTTACCCAATGTATGGGGGTTCTGAAGATTGATGTTAGAATTTAATAAAGTTTCTGTAGCACTAGACGTAGTAATTTATTAGCAGTTGCACAGTCGATGGCCGGTGACAAAGTGAGGTTGGTTGCGCTTGCAGTAAAAACAACAAGTTGGGGCGGAAGTCGGAGGCGCATTTCGCTACCTTATATGGTAATGAAAAAGGCCTCAAACCCGTCGTAGTCGTCAGTCCAATCACTACACTGCATTTTGAACTTTTTCAAAATATCAACGTTCATTCACCGGAACTCACAACTCGTGGCATTATTTTCTCTAAACTCGATTGACATTTGTTTAACTGTCACTGTCAACATTTTTGATTGTTATATGCGACCTCTATAGGTGAATCGCTGAACTACCTCAGCGCGCAGCAAAGGTAGTTAGGTTTCTTGATTTAAAAGTTGCTTTAATCTTCAAACGGAATTTAGGTAGTCGTCTGTGAGTTTGCCTACAGATGTCGCTTATTTAAACTAGTTTTTAAGAGAACCGATAATCTAGTAATCTAGATCGGTTACATATCTCCCCACCCAAGAAAGAATTTTTTTTTTACTAGAAAAAAAAAATTCACTAGCCTTGAGCAGTTCTAAGAAAAAAAAATACTTGACCTAAGACCTAACTTTGAGTATCTTATATAAGCTACAGAAACTCCAGTATATGATCTTAAGTTATTAACTATGTCTATGTGCAGACACATACCCAAGTATCTCCTAGAATTCCCCCCCATCGTTTGGATTAGATATCCCAAGAAACGATTATTGACAGCAATATTGAGAGGAATGGAAATTGTAGACTGCAGAAGATAACTTCTAAGAGCAGCTAGCTACATTATAGGTATGAATACACACTAGAACATAGATAAGTTAAGTACTTATTGCAGACATTCATGGATAATTTTAATTTTTTTGAATATAAGTTCCATAATTGCCTAAGTTAAATTAAATTTTAAGACAGAGAATTTAATCAAAAGGAAATTACATAGATAAAGGCTTGTTTAGTGAGTTATCTACCGCTCAGACCAATAAGGCTTGTTTTTAAAGAGTTTGGACACCGCTCTCTATTTGAAGAATTACCATGGCTGGCACGTGAAAGAATGATTTTAGCTATGTTATAACACTATTCCATTGAAAGTGGAGAGTGACAAAGAGTATTTAAGGAAGTTAAATTAATTCAGTAGGTATATAAGTTAAGATGTATAGTTTGTAGTACATTATATGTATTGTAGTTAAGTTATAATATATCTTATGCCATCGTTGTATATAAGATATAAATAATGATCAATATAAGAAAGGATCACAAGTTATTAGAATTCAAGAAGTATATAAGATACTGTTACCTATAAGATTTATTGTATATAAGGATTTATTTTTCCTTTATATATAAGATTATTGTAAGAGATTATTAAAAAGTTGCACCCTATGAGTTTGGTTGCATTAATCAATTATATTTTAGTTATTTAAGACACATAGAATATGCGTTTTAGTTGTAAGATTGTATATTTAAAGCTTTATTAATTTAATCATAGCATGAATTTGGTTTTATTTGAGAATATTTATTTATTTTAAGTCATTATTAGTCATTTAGTCAACAAGTTATTCAGTACAAAGATTTGCAAATGTCAAGAAAGTGAAATAATTACTAGGATATGTATTTACTTATTTTAAAATTGTTGTTGCCATTAAATTTAAGTTTATTAATATCAGAGCAAATTGAATTTCTTTCACAAGTTACAGATAGCACAGGTTGCTCTAAGGGAGTCTCAGATTGATTACTAGTTGAAGGTTGTGAAGTTGGTAAAATAGTTTTTAAGATTTGTAAGTCCTTGTTAAGAGAATTTAGTTTAGAAGACACCGACTTAAAATCTTCACTATTGGATGCACTTATCCTTATCAACCTGTGGTTCATATGGTTGATTAAAACTTCTGTTCTTAAAAAAAGATTTTTTTCAAATTTAGTTTTGAGGAGAGCAATGTTGCTTTTTGCTTTTGCCATTGACTCCTTGAGTTCACTTATATCGACCTCAGGGTCCAAGTGTGACTCCAATATATCCTCAGAAAGCATGTCTTTGGATAGTTTCACAATCTGTTTCCTTAAATCCTGAACAGATTCAGTATGTGAGCCACCACGCAGTGCCACTTCATATGCCAATTCAGCCTTTTGCAGAGATAAAAAGTTAAGTTGTAGACTCATGTTTGTAGTTGTGAAAGTATACTTGACCTATATACCCAATGACAACAGTGTCATACAAGGTCAATTTAAAAAAAATATTTAAAAGGGTATAATTTTTTCAGATGAAAATAACACGTAGGTAGAAATACAAATAAGGTGTGTGCTATTTATAAGTTGAACAGAGGTGAATATAGAATATTAGATATTTATTAAGAAAAGTTATTAATTATGCAAGCTGTAAAAAAAACTAAAATTTAATTTTAGGTAAAAATAAAATTCGTTGAAGACGGTAATGGGTGGATTACTGACCCCCTGGGTGTTACCCGTTGTCTTTCAGTCGCTTCTTACGACATGCAGAGCTGCAGCCGGCCTATTCTCAGACCCCGGGCCAGCACAGGGCCAATCACAACTTATAACTAACACACACGAAAGGAACACAATAAGACACAGTATACAGAATAAGTATGGCAGAGCCACACCCAAGAAAGTTTGCCAAACCAACCTGTCTGATCCTAATTTGTAGGGGCGCCAATGTCACCTTCCTACCTACTCAGGGTAGAAGGGAGCATGAGAGAAAGAAGAGAGATGAGAATAAAGGTATAATTAATAAAAAGGGTCGTGGATCTCAGACAGGTATGGCAATTTGGCAAGCTTCCTTGTTTAAGGACTTAGCTCCGGTCCGCTAGTATTGGCCGATGCTCAGCAGCAGGTCTGCCGTGCAGGGTCGGCTCCACACCGCCGCGCCGGTAGAAATTCCCAGCAATCGCTGTAGAGAAGGGTGGCCGCGGTCGGTGCTGGAGATCAGAGGACGGCCGGAGTTCAGACGTCGTGTACTGGAAGGATTCCGCCTCGTACTGGAACGATTCCGCCTCGTACTGGAAGGATTCAGCCTCGTACTGGAAGGATTCAGCCTCGTACTGGAACGATTCAGCCTTGTACTGGAACGATTCCGCCTCGTACTGGAACGATTCAGCCTTGTACTGATACGATTCCGCCTCGTACTGGAACGATTCCGCCTTGTACTGGTAGGATTCAGCCTCGTACTGGAACGATTCAGCCTTGTACTGGAAGGATTCAGCCTCGTACTGGAAGGATTCAGCCTCGTACTGGAACGATTCAGCCTTGTACTGGAACGATTCCGCCTCGTACTGGAACGATTCAGCCTTGTACTGGTACGATTCCATATCTCCCCACCCAAGAAAGAATTTTTTTTTTTAGGAAAAAAATTCTTTCTCCCACGTTGGGCGCCAATGTCACCTTCCTACCTACTCAGGGTAGAAGGGAGCATGAGAGAAAGAAGAGAGATGTGAATATAAGTATAATAAATAGAAAGGGTCGTGGATCTCAGACAGGTATGGCAATTTGGCAAGCTTCCTTGTTTAAGGACTTAGCTCCGGTCCGCTAGTATTTGGTCGATGCTCAGCAGCAGGTCTGCCGTGCAGGGTCGGCTCCACACCGCCGCGCCGGTAGAAATTCCCAGCAATCGCTGTAGAGAAAGGTGGCCGCGGTCGGTGCTGGAGATCAGAGGACGGCCGGAGTTCAGAGGTCGTGTACTGCTAGTAGTTCAGACTTCAGCCTCGTACTTGGAGAATTCCGCCTCGTACTGGAAGGATTCCGCCTCGTACTGGAAGAATTCCGCCTCGTACTGGAAGAATTCCGCCTCGTACTTGAACCCTGGAAAGCACATGTGCTCCGGTCACAATGGGTCCAGTAAAGTGTTGAGCTGGTGGGTCCACTGTCCCTCTGCTACTGGGCATATAGTGACTCGCAGAGGGCCTTTAGGGATGTGGCCCGCCAGCAAACAAGAGATGCCATAAGGGCCAAGGAAGTAATGCTGCTGGTGAAGAATTCGCATCCGCTAAGGCCTCCGCTACCGAGCATAAAGGGACTAGCTAGGCCCTTCGCGGATGCAAACCACCAGCCGCTCAGAATGCCAGAAGGGCGTAAATAGGTGTGTTGCTGGTAAAAGTGCGCACAATCCACGAGGTCCGTTCACTACCGAGCAATTAGGGACTAGCCTAGGTACCTCGGGAATTGCGAGCCACCAGCAACACCCTTTCAAGTTTGCCAGAAGGGCGCAAAATAGAGACAAGAAGAAAGTTGAGAAGCAACAGAAAACACAGAAAAACACATAAATTAAACAACAGAGTTAGCATGTAAGACACATAAAAAAATACAGTAAATAAGTTGAGAGTACATACCAAAGGTTACAAATTGTAGGTTATAATTTATGGTGGTCAAGTACACTTTCATTTCAAAACTCATACTTACCCAATGTATGGGGGTTCTGAAGATTGATGTTAGAATTTAATAAAGTTTCTGTAGCACTAGACGTAGTAATTTATTAGCAGTTGCACAGTCGATGGCCGGTGACAAAGTGATGGCGATTTCTATTGTTGAAAAAACGAGAAGTTGGGCGGATGTCGGAGGCGCATTTCGCTACCATATATGGTAATGAAAAAGGCCTCAAAACCGTCGTAGTCGTCAGTCCAATCACTACACTGCATTTTGAACTTTTTCAAAATATCAACGTTCGTTCACCGGAACTCACAACTCGTGGCATTATTTTCTCTAAACTCGATTGACATTTGTTTAACTGTCACTGTCAACATTTTTGATTGTTATATGCGACCTCTATCGGTGAATCGCCGAACTACCTCAGCTTGCAGCAAAGGTAGTTTTCTCGATTTAAAGGTTGCTTTAATCTTCAAACGGAATTTAGGTAGTCGTTTGTAAGTTTGCCTACAGATGTCGCTTATTTAAACTAGTTTTTAAGAGAACCGATAATCTAGTAATCTAGATCGGTTACATATCTCCCCACCCAAGAAAGAATTTTTTTACTAGGAAAAAAAAATTCACTAGCCTTGAGCAGTTCTAAGAAAGAAAAAAAAATACTTAACCTAAGACCTAACTTTGAGTATCTTATATAAGCTACAGAAACTCCAGTATATGATCTTAAGTTATTAACTATGTCTATGTGCAGACACATACCCAAGTATCTCCTAGAATTCCCCCCCATCGTTTGGATTAGATATCCCAAGAAACGATTATTGACAGCAATATTGAGAGGAATGGAAATTGTAGACTGCAGAAGTTAACTTCTAAGAGCAGCTAGCTACATTATAGGTATTCTCAATTCTCAAAAAAAAAAAAAAAAAAAAAAAAAAAAAAAAAAAAAAAAATTCACCTTCCTACCTACTCAGGGTAGAAGGGAGCATGAGAGAAAGAAGAGAGATGAGAATAAAGGTATAATTAATAAAAAGGGTCGTGGATCTCAGACAGGTATGGCAATTTGGCAAGCTTCCTTGTTTAAGGACTTAGCTCCGGTCCGCTAGTATTGGCCGATGCTCAGCAGCAGGTCTGCCGTGCAGGGTCGGCTCCACACCGCCGCGCCGGTAGAAATTCCCAGCAATCGCTGTAGAGAAGGGTGGCCGCGGTCGGTGCTGGAGATCAGAGGACGGCCGGAGTTCAGACGTCGTGTACTGGAAGGATTCCGCCTCGTACTGGAACGATTCCGCCTCGTACTGGAAGGATTCAGCCTCGTACTGGAAGGATTCAGCCTCGTACTGGAACGATTCAGCCTTGTACTGGAACGATTCCGCCTCGTACTGGAACGATTCAGCCTTGTACTGGTACGATTCCGCCTCGTACTGGAACGATTCCGCCTTGTACTGGTAGGATTCAGCCTCGTACTGGAACGATTCAGCCTTGTACTGGAAGGATTCAGCCTCGTACTGGAAGGATTCAGCCTCGTACTGGAACGATTCAGCCTTGTACTGGAACGATTCCGCCTCGTACTGGAACGATTCAGCCTTGTACTGGTACGATTCCGCCTCGTACTGGAACCCTGGAAAGCACATGTGCTCCGGTCACAATGGGTCCAGTAAAGTGTTGAGCTGGTGGGTCCACTGTCCCTCTGCTACTGGGCATATAGTGACTCGCAGAGGGCCTTTAGGGATGTGGCCCGCCAACAAACAAGAGATGCCATAAGGGCCAAAGAGGTAATGCTGCTGGTGAAGAATTCGCATCCGCTAAGGCTTCCGCTACCGAGCATAAAGGGACTAGCTAGGCCCTTCGCGGATGCAAACCACCAGCCGCTCAGAATGCCAGAAGGGCGTAAATAGGTGTGTTGCTGGTAAAAGTGCGCACAATCCACGAGGTCCGTTCACTACCGAGCAATTAGGGACTAGCCTAGGTACCTCGTGAATTGCGAGCTACCAACAACACCCTTTCAAGTTTGCCAGAAGGGCGTAAAATAGAAACAAGAAGAAAGTTGAGAAGCAACAGAAAACACAGAAAAACACATAAATTAAACTACAGAGTTAGCATGTAAGACACATAAAAAAATACAGTAAATAAGTTGAGAGTACATACCAAAGGTTACAAATTGTAGGTTATAATTTATGGTGGTCAAGTACACTTTCACTTCAAAACTCAAACTTACCCAATGTATGGGGGTTCTGAAGATTGATGTTAGAATTTAATAAAGTTTCTGTAGCACTAGACGTAGTAATTTATTAGCAGTTGCACAGTCGATGGCCGGTGACAAAGTGAGGTTGGTTGCGCTTGCAGTTAAAACAACAAGTTGGGGCGGAAGTCGGAGGCGCATTTCGCTACCTTATATGGTAATGAAAAAGGCCTCAAACCCGTCGTAGTCGTCAGTCCAATCACTACACTGCATTTTGAACTTTTTCAAAATATCAACGTTCGTTCACCGGAACTCACAACTCGTGGCATTATTTTCTCTAAACTCGATTGACATTTGTTTAACTGTCACTGTCAACATTTTTGATTGTTATATGCGACCTCTATCGGTGAATCGCCGAACTACCTCAGCGCGCAGCAAAGGTAGTTTTCTCGATTTAAAGGTTGCTTTAATCTTCAAACGGAATTTAGGTAGTCGTTTGTAAGTTTGCCTACAGATGTCGCTTATTTAAACTAGTTTTTAAGAGAACCGATAATCTAGTAATCTAGATCGGTTACACAGACATTACTAAATTAAAGAGTAAATAAGACAATAACTGAGAACTTGGTGTGACAATAATGCTTAGAACAACCTATTTTTCAGTTTAGTAGGTAGTATGTATGTACTGATGCATTAAGCCAATTTCTGCGGTGTCGCATGTTTTAAGACTTCTTAATTTATGAAACACTAACTTTCCGTGTATAACAAAATACTAAAAATGATTTCTTGGCGATATATCATAATGAGACCGACTTTCGTTAGGTAATGAAGACGAGTGGTAAACAGAGTAAATGTGTTAAGGCAGAGCTATCTTTTAAATATCACAACTATCGTGTGGAGTTAACTACATATTTCTATAAGGTTAATTACTTTATTTTCTTTTAGAAGAATTGCAGTTTTTCTCTGCGTGTCATTATCTCGGCTCGCATTGTACGTAACACCGTCTGCAACGACGCTGCGTTTATAACACAGATCGCGTTATAACTCTCAACGCTCGGCGTTTGTCCCGAGGGAAGTGGTTTAGTTTCAGTTGAAGAAGCTGGACTCGGAGTATATAGTGCATGTACTTGTGAGATACGCTTCTCTGGTTCTGTGCATTTGGAAGACAAGAAGTAACTTTGCGTTTCAGCATTGAGAATACAAACAACTTGGTTAGTTTGTAGAATCCGCCGTCGTCGTTACTTTGTTTCACCACACAGAATACTAAAGTTATGAAAGATTATGGAAATAAGTATTTATAACAACGCCTAACAAAGGAATAATGATAAAAACGTGATTATGACTATATACTAACAATGTAAGTACTGTTTATGTTCAGAAATATTAAGTAAATAATGCTAAAAGAAATCTGCGCTCAACAATAAAGTGTGTTTTTGTTTTTTTGAGTAAGTTGAGTAAATAATATCCTCACAATTTTAAATCTTATAATGGATTGGGCAAGGCTTTACATAACAATGAGAACTGAGCCTTACCACTTACAATAATTTCACTTCAATCCCGAATACAACAAACAGATTTCTAAAACAATTGCTCCAGAATTTTATAAGTGTAGAAACCGTTTCATCAAAGTAATCGACATTGTAGTACACAAAATGGTCTTAAAAGTAAATAAACGGTATTCACTTACGTGTGTGTGTCAACAGTTGGTCCAACTACAGCTTTACCACATCAAGTTGTATTTTTGAATATTCGCTTAGAATAAATAAGCAGTCTAAGTTTTTCATGTTGATGTTCACACAAAAGCAATGAAATTAGTTTTACTTTCCAAAGAATAAAAAAATAAGTGTAACTGTACAGTAACGCGGGACAGCTGCCGTGCATAAGAAAATTTATACAAAGTAATCTTATTTCATTACAAATAGGATCCAGTTTTCGTTACGCAGCAGTTTATAAACTTACAATCTGTTATAAACTGTCTGTCAAGGATTCGATTAATGAGGCAATGATGCAAAGAAACAAACTAGGCAGGTCCAACTTCGAGTAAGAGGTCAATCGTCGAATCCAACTCGGCTGGGCAGCGTTCCGGAAACTTCGCGAAGTCTTCTCGTCAAAAAAACCTCAGTGCCTCAAGACAAGAGTCTTCGACCAAGTGTGTTACCAGTGATGACTTATGGCACTGAAACGTGGTCTCTTACTATGGGCCTTATAGATAAGCTCAAAGTCGCACAACGAGCTATGGAGAGGGCTATGCTCGGGGTTTCTCTACGTGATCGAATCAGAAATGAGGAGATCCGTAGAAGAACGAAAGTCACCGACAGCTCAGACAGATAGCTCAGAAGATTAGCCAGT
Source organism: Selenia dentaria (assembly GCA_917880725.1). Lineage (NCBI taxonomy): Eukaryota > Metazoa > Arthropoda > Insecta > Lepidoptera > Geometridae > Selenia > Selenia dentaria. The sequence continues at coordinate 3,915,513 of OU862887.1, forward strand.
TGAAGTGGCAGTGGGCAGGGCACATAGCATGCAGAACAGATGGCCGATGGGGCCGAAAGGTTCTGGAGTGGAGACCACGGACCGGCAAGCGCAGCGTAGGTCGTCCACCGACACGGTGAACAGACGACCTGATGAAGGTCGCAGGACGATGTTGGATGCAGGCCGCTTCCAACCGGTCCTTTTGGAAAATTATGGGGGAGGCTTATGTTCAGCAGTGGACGTCCTACGGCTGAGATGATGATGATGCGAAGAAACTAATCTTTACTCGACTAAGCATATTTGACTTCAGGCAAGTATCAACGTTACGGCAATGTTGTGGACACAGATATAACAATAATTATTATAATGCAGATGCGGTAATGGTCCTGACTGGAACAATTACAAACTTAAATAAAATAAATGATGACCTGTTTGCATCACACATTACTCATTAAAGTGTTATGTGTTATTATTTGTACTGTAAGAGCCGTAAAAAAGTTGTGAAAGCAGCGATAAAACGTGAACTGTCCAGCCGTGTGCTCCACAGTACGGAGTCTCCGCCCGTTACCACTTCACAAATGCACACATTGTAAATAACCTCCGATATTCGTATATCTATGGGTTCTCGAGAGGTTCTTCTTGTATTATATAGTCGACATAAGTACCTGCGTGCTTGCCGCAACTTTGAACATGCACATAAATTTAAAAAGATCAAACAAACTTCACTTTTGGTATATGGGGTACTGACATTTGAGAGTGTTTATGGATGTGGTATGGTGGTATGAATGTTTTGTATGTGTGTATGTCGTGTGTAAGTGACAAGACGTGCAAGTTGTGCGCCTGTTGTTAATCACTAAGCTCACGTGACAGTTACAGAGCCGGCCAGAGCTTATAACGTAAGTGTTGCGCGGTTGTGCACTGTGCTCGTCGCCCCGAGACAGGTTAATGTTACGTTACGTATATTTCACATATTTTTTTATGGCAATTCTAAATATTAATTAGGATTTTCCACAGAATTGAAGTAATCAGATGTACACCATACGACAGTAGTAGACACAAAGGCCGACGTAGCTGCACGAGTCGGAATCGGCTGGCTGCTGACGCGCCTCTACTGACATCACTAATTAGCAGTTAGGCACGAGACTAGACGAACACTTATTAAGGCAGTTGGGTGACGCAACGCGACACTGCACGTCTTCTATTAGTTATATTTATTGCACGTAAGTACAGAATACTTATAGAAAACAGTTAAACAGTTTAGGTTTTCTAAAGTATATTTTTTGTAATTGCACTGAAAACATGTAGAACAACACAAATGTACAGGGTTTAACAAACTCCGTCGGGTGTTGATGAGAGAAAAGCAAATAGAAAAACATGAGAGGAAAGAAATTCAAGCGCGGACAAATGTTAAAATACTGAATATACCCATTTTGTCCTGGGTGTGGGGTTTTGGAAATACCGCATAGTTTTTGGGATTACAAGCAGTCTACAGATGATCGTTTGGTGTCGATTTATGCGTGTCCTCTGAATAAGAAACAGATATATAAATAATATAGATGGATAATTAAACGGACAAAATTAAACTAAAATGTATACGAACTTTTTAATATTATCCTTGAGCCGTACATATTCAAAATGAGAAGTTTATACAGAATTGTAATCCGCTACGATTTGAAAGTAGCAAATTCCCTTAAAACATTATAACTTACAGGAATAGAGTGAGACTTGAGCTCATAGCTATGCATAAGTAATGTAATTACTATAGAGTAAAAACTAGAACTGAAACTCGAATGTGTAAAGTATACCAGGCTGGGCTAAATCTCCAAAACTTCGGGAACTTGTTAGTGGGGCCGCGTTACAATTACCATAATATTGTGTTGAGCTTACGTACTCGAATATAATATTTGGGCCCGCGAGTGGTACTAACAAAAGTACTTCGTATAGGTACGTAGGCGTTTTACAGGACGCAAGAGCAAATGTAAAGTAGGCCACCAAATTTCTACAATTACCTTCTTTCCATTATTAAGACGCATTCAGCCATTCTGGCGTGATTTAGTACCAAAGTTTGAAGCGGGCAACATTGACATAGAATTTTTAATAAATTCAGCGGTTTCAATTATTTCACCCCCTTAAGATTTAAATGTTTAAAAGCGCTTCCGTAACAAAAGCTCACCACCGAAATGGCATCAGCTGACAACACTACATGATTTTATTTATATTAAGTCATAGTACGGCGGCTAACGTTCTGCGTTGATGAATCAGTCCGTCAGAACCAGGAGTTATATTATTTAGTTCTACTTATTTAAACGCCACATCCGGGACATACTCTAGCGATAAGATATTTTCTTATCATGCACACATTCACAGGCTCACATTTAATAGATCCACATAAATACTTAACCTGCAATGAGAATGTGATCCATATTTCCTATTTCCTCCCAGACCGGACGCGGGCCGCGTACTTCCGACCTTTTCACCACAATACCGGGCTCATGCACGCAAGAATACCCGGGTACTAGCGGATACCTCGGAATTCACGCATAGAATTTCTGGGCAGACGACTTTTATCAACTTTCCAGTTCCATGATTAAATCAATAAGCCATACCATACAACCGCTATTGAATTATAATTTAGTCAATCATAATATTCAGTGGCAACAACATACCTTCAGGTGATTTTGAATAACGCAGATAACCAAAAGTGATGTGAGTGTGGAATGTTATGAAAACAAAAACATCATCTTTAAAAAATACATTAATTTCTCTTATTCTAAAAGCATCATCACGATTTGCTGTAAAAAAGTGTATATCAAAAAAGTTATTGTTTTTATTGTATGTGTTCGTTTCGTGTGTTGGTTCTGTGATACGGTTCTGCCGAGTTACGTTTCCTCGGTCAATCTGAATATACGTCACATAAATAGAGGCGAGGTGGCAACACGTTCATGGAGTTCAATTTCTCTTACAGAAGTTATTTTCTCTTCTAAGCTACCGTAGCTGCGTCTTAAGTTGCAAGTTAGCATATTTCCCAATAATGTAATAAAGTTGTTATTAGTATTGTTAACTTAGCAGGATTTTACAAGCTTATATTAATAGAATGATAAGATTTCACCCTCACCGCTGCTCAGACGTAAACCGAAAAATATCGATACTATAAAAAAAAATAACCTAACCAATATTGTAGGAAATTTATTTTTAAACAACGTTGGAAATAACAATCTCCATGTAATATTGAAAAAAATCATGATAATGTAAAGATTTTACCCCCAGCTCTTTATGGATATAAATCGAAAAATATCCACCTGACGAAAACAAATTTATCAGAACCCAAATTGTAAAAAACTCAATCCTAAACAACTTTGTTACAACATTTTTATAACATTTTTCATAAAATTGAAAATAAACCAGTTGTTGATCAAACGAAAATTCGCTTTTGTGTATAAATCGGAAAATGTCAATCTTAGCAAAAAAATATGGGAATCAGAATAGTAGGAAATTTTATTTTAAACAACTTTTGTGATGACCTTTTTCGTGTGTAATTGAAAATAAACGTGTTATTCAATAAACCAAAAATTACCCCTAAAATCAAGATGGCGGATGACGCAACAGATCGATTACCACGCAAAGCAAAATTAAGACTACCAGTGACCTTCGCCAACGAATTCCAAAGGAAAATTTGCTACTTATATTTTCTCCGGGTTTGCCCCTCTTCTGATATAAGTTCAAATAACATTGTTATCTGGATGTCATGAAAGATTTATGTTTTGACATGTTCTAATTGAAACTACATAAATGGTTATTAGAAAATTAATTCTAATAATTTTTTTTTAAATTTCAATAAAGTTAAACAAAATTAATCATGTAGTTTGTAAAATAGATTTTTAAAAATATAAGGGTAGATACTAATGATGCTGCTTTATTTATGAGACATTTGCATATTTCTCTATATTATAATATATGTATATTATTATAATATAGCAATATTATGCTAATGTCTCATAAATAAAGCAACATCATTAGGAGTATCCTAATAACTTCACATTAAAATTAATAATAATTAATTAATTAAATGAAATCATATTTAAAATTAATAATTTCAGTCATACGTTAAATAGTTTTTTTTGACATAATAAGGAATGAACGATGAAAATTAATTATATAATTAAATTCAATTATAAAATGTATATGCTATGTTACGAGAGCAAACAACATGTCATAGTTCGAACATAGTTCCTACATAACATCTGTACGAATAGGCTTACCATGTTTTGATGTAAATTAATGCTTATGATTTATGAATATCAATTGAAATTGAAATAGAATATGTTATTATCTGTCGCAACCGCACGTAAATTTTATTTGCTTGAATTTCAATACCATTATTATGAAAAGGTGAAAGACGACCAGATGAGTTGATGAACTCTGCTGGTAGATTAATGTTTACTCAGACATTCAAATTTGTTTCTTGCGAAATTAATTTAAAATATTTTTCTAGTGGTTTCATACAGTGACTACGCGAGTACTTTTCGAGTAGTATGTAACCAATGCCAACTCGATACAACCTCATCAGTACCTATCTATTTCACAGTTGGCGTTGTCACAGAGTTATATAGTGTTTGTGCGACGTGCTCGGCACATGTCCGGCGCAGGTGTGCCGTGTGCCGGGAACTAGAGTATGTGGTTCACGTAATATGTACGTATACGTGATAGGAATGGTACGGCTACGTTTATATTACTATAAATTGATTAAATAGTGCAAAACAAATCTAATAAATTTTACAAATTTGAAATACGTTCATTCATAGAACAATAGCAAACAAACTGTGATATTTTAAATTTTACATTATGCGCCTAAGCTGTTCCTCTTAGAACTTGCTTCTTTTGAACTACAGTTTACAAACAATATGATCTATCAACACCGACGACGGCGCGTAAAGTCTTGTATAAATGTGAAACGATTTCTTCTAGCAGCAACCTTGTTCGCACAATAACGCAATTTAACCGTGTTTCATATGTTACTGAACACATCGGCCGCCACAGCTCGCCTTAAATACTTATCTCACTTGATGCTACTTTAATTAGCATTAACAATAATTAACTTGAGGAATGACAAATGTACAAATATAAGCGTGCACATACAAACAAAGTAGAGTTGCCGCGGAACGCAGTTGTGTGCGCGCGCTCTACATCTCAACGCGAATAGGGTGCTCATGTTAAGTCGACAGTTTGTTATTCTGCAGAGGAACGGATGAGATGTTACTCTATTGAGTTTATGGCTGGCATTTGTAAAGTATGGAAACGATAGGTGTTTAGTCATACATAAATAAATTTAGTGTTTCATTGCCAATGCTAGGTAACAAATTAAATGTTAACCTTAAATTTGTTACATAAAATAAACATAACAAAATTAGCTGGCTATAATGTTTCCACACAACTCTTATCTTTTCTAAATATTCCATTTCGTATCAAATATTAGAATATATAAATCACAAGCTCGCAGTAGCTCGCACGAACCGAAGATCGTGAGGACTTTATTCGACAAACTACAATTATATTAGGTGCTCTGAAATGTTTTCCAGGAAATTTAATATCCGTTCTCCGACAAGGTGGTACCGACGCACTTCCCCGCCGACCTCGCCCCTCTCGCCACTCCGGGATACAAACCGAGCGTCACCGCACACACTTATCATGCACAATCTGACAGGCCCTAGATTGGCTTTACATAACTGGAATGTTATTGAATAACATTCCATTTGAGTTATATTGAACTAAACCATATATCTACGTAATATATTAATTATCTAGCGGTTTCAGTATAATATAGATATAAGATAATCCATTGGCATTTACTCAGAGACTTAATAATATATAATAAATTTTTAGATATTTCGAACTGCATTCCAGTAAAAGTCCGGCTCTGCATCCTCGAGACTTCTGGTATTGCGAATGTCTGTAGGCGACGGTGATTACTTACCATCAGGTGAGCCGCCTGCACGTTTGCCAACCTATCTCATAAGGAAAAAAAATACAGATTAAAAAAAAAAGATGTACAGTAAACAAAAAAAGACAATTTGCCATAATATTATTTTTGCACCAATCGATATTTTTTAATATTAAAATCAAAAGACTCCGTGGGCTCAGTTGAGGTTTGAATGCTAGAAATGCTAAAAGTTGCCAACATCTATACTAATACATTTTGTAGGGATAATCGATTAATTAACTTGAAATGTTATTTTTGGGACAATCGGTCCTATTTCTTAGTGAAATAAAGAAAAATGTATTTGCGTATTAATATGATATTTAAAAACCAAATTTCTACCAAAAAATTTAACCGTCTTCAACACTTAAAAGTGTGAAATAACTTGTTGAAGTCGGTACCATAATGGTTAAAACGTACCTATTATCAAAATATTGTACTTATAGTACCGACTTCGACAAGTTATTTCACTCGTTTTAGTATTGAAGTCGGATCCAGTTTTTGGTAAAAAATATGTTTTCAGCCTTTTTAGTGACCCTTGCTACTTACGGAATCGATTGTCATTCAACATCAATAATGATATCACCAAGATAGGCGTAACACTTTTTAGTTTAGGGTTTGTTTCTTAAAAACAGCTTTATAAAATTTACAGAAATATAAAGGCGATTACTACTCGTAGGTATTATCTTTCAAATAAAAAAAATAATTTTGAGAATCGGTCCATAAATGGGGAGAAATCGGTAAACTAGCTTGCTATTGCGTTTCAGCCGGTTTGTGGGAGTTTCCAGAGGCCCGATTCCCCTCTCCCCCCGTCCCCTATTCTTGCCCCTCCCCTGACCCCTCCCCCTCACCCCTCCTATCTCTTCCTTTCTATCTTCCATCCTCGAAGGTCGGCAACGCATTCTCGAGAACTCTGGTATTGCGAATGTCCGTGGGCGACGGTATCACTTACCATCAGGTGACCCGCTTGCTCGTTTGTCAAACTATTTTGCTATTCAAGTTAGCCAACATTACTAAAGGGCATCTGGAGCATATACCTGATGATAAGTATCACGCGAGTCACCGTGCCTCCGTGCGCTACCTAGTACATATTCTCTCAATCAACAACGTGTTCAACTAGAAATGATTCCCTTGACACTGTAACTATAAACTCCGCCAAGCTATTAGCTTGAGGAAAGTTAGTTCAAGGAGCACAAACTCCACGGAGCTACGTCCTGTTATGAGGAGATAACCTCGGATCGCGCCCGTTACTGGAGCTTACAACATTATTTCCCGCGGGATCAGTCTGCGGGACTCCCGGCACTACTGGGAGCGGGGTATTGAATCCAACCGCCCAATATTATGTTTGTTCTAGCGACGATGCTACGACAAATATGCTCGTGTTGAACCCATAAAGACTGCTTCCGTCACATCCCTGCTGAGGGTAGTTGTGACGTCGGAGGCATGTCTGACAATCGTTCATGGAGTAGATACCTACGTTTATCGAGTATATTTAAAATATGTTCCACGTGTACACACTCACACCCACGCACTAGGATTCCCTGTGTCTGTGGAGGAATGGGCACACACATTAACACAACACATTATCGAAGAGCCACATTCCTGCCCGTGACCCAATATAATATGTGCCCTGGCCTGGTATCGAACCTGTGACCTATCGTGTAGAAGGCAGGTAGCTACCAACTGAGCTAATGGAACCGTTAAGTAATGTTTATCTACATGTGCGGAATAATTACATGATGCTAATTACGGGCGGAATTGCTATAAGTGGGAATGTTATATTATCTTAGTTCTTGTCATCTATCTGACTATATCGACGAGTTTTCAATACATATATTGAAATTTGTACATGACATATATTTTTTTAAAATAACAATTTGACTTGTACTTTGTTCTCTAAATAGAATCTAAAAATATATTATTTTAAGATTTTGTCTATGAGTCTGTTTGCCGTCTGGACACTAACTTATACAGGATCATTAAATAAATCAAAACCCATGACACACTTTAAGCAAAGTAGTTCTGAAGCAGAGTATCCCGCGAGGCCACGCGAGGGCAGCCGCAGCTGGGCTAGTATTAAGTACTTAATTAGGCTGAATTGATATCAAAAAGTTTAGAAGTTTTGTAACCCACACGCACACACAACTAACTATATACTACACCTGCTTTACGCCGTAGAGTCTTTGCAACGCGTCGTAGCCCGTAGTAGCGCTAAACAACGTCTACGAGATAAAAGTCGAGAGTTGTCCTCACTACTGTTACTTACGAAGTGATAGTACGCCGCAGAGTTACGCGACGAACGTAAGATATATAAAAGGTCGACAGCGATAAAGAGCATTTACTTTCTTTAATTTCGTCATAAGGGAGTTGCTACATACGTTCCTACACCTCAAACATAATACGGTAAAACAGTTTAGTTGTTGTTTAAGCTGATGGTCCCAGTCAGTTTTTTATTACCTGAAAAGACGGATAAAACGACGTTATCTAAAAATAAAACCTAGCTAGACCGATTTATCGCCCGGAAGCCCCACATACTAAATTTCATGAAAATCATTGGAACCGTTTCCGACATTTAGAATGTTTATAAACAAACATATCTTGTTTATTGCTATTAAATATATATGCTTTTTATGACAGTTGATCAATGCGAATAAAGTACACTGCTCACGATAAAAAGCAAATAATAAGTATGTTTCAGTAACTTGGCTACTTTTTGTTACTATGCTACATATTTATGGATTTCAGTTTTTTTTCCTTTTCTAGTGACGTAAGACATTGCTTCTTGTCAAATTTAAAGTTCCTAAAACAACTGAAACTTTCTTATGGGTATCGATTCCCTTGAGAATCGCAAAATATGCAAGAAATGCGACTTAAGCCGTAACACCAATTATAAATTACATATAAAATTACTGCCGTACCCGTTCAATAATAGATATCTTTTGATCGGGATGACTTCCAAGTTTAAATTTCTCTGAAACTAACTCAGCTAAATGAGACCGTATTTGATATCAATTTCTACTTGATACCTCCACGGGTTCTAAAGAAAAAGGGTCTGTACCGACGAACAGACGGACAACAAAAGAGTTCCTTTTTATTTTTGAGCCCTCGAAAACACGCGATTAAATCAATTTAAAGCTGAGATACAATATGTATACAAATTGTCGCCCATATCCTTTCAATGGCTTTTGAAGAGGCTCTCTTCGTATGATATTGTATATAGAACATCTTACAGTGTTTCACTCAACCGCTGCCTCGACCGTGGGACATTTAAATATACTCACACGAAATGAAAAATCAAATAAATTGTACTTTGGATAAGCCGCTTGTTTCATAAAAATGTATAACACTGTTTAATATTGGACGATATAAATGGAAATAAGGTGGCCTAAACCTGTCAGACGATTGTCTGTGTTCGTTTGAAAACCTTTTCGGTTGCGACAATTTACTTATATTAAAATTGCTGGTCTTGGAATGTTTTACTAGAATATAGTAACGACATAAATGTAATTTATATCATCTCGAGCTGATTGAAGCTATGTATTTTCACAGATTGGAATTTGTCCCAACGCGGTTCGCTTGTGTAAGCTCATGAACCTGTGAACCTGCAGCTACGCGACTAAAGTGAAGGTTACCTTATTAGTGGATACAGATAAGAAAATGCGTTCTTTTAAGCTTGCTTTTTTATTTTCTACTTGAGGTCTATTTCAACTTGAGGTTGTTTAAAAAGGACGTCATAAAAGTACTTTGAGGTCGGTAGTACCCTTGGTGTTGCAAACGTCGATAGGTGACGGTGACCACTTTCCATCAGATGGGTCGCCTGCCTGTCTGCCTACTTTTGAAAATCAAAAAAAAATATAAAAATAAGGGACACATCAACACAAGGTCTTCAGGTCTCAAACTAGACAGAGCCTGTTATATGGTAACCTTATCACCTATATACATATCATACACACCTGGGTGTGTGGGACACAGGTCTAACAGACATGTTCATGCACACGAATGTTTGACTTATCTGTGTATCGAACCCGGGACCAGCGGTACAGAGGCAGGTTTGCTACCAACTGCGCCAACCGGCCAGTCGACAGTGGAGAAGCATAAACTAAATATTAACCTAATCTGTGATTAACTCTATATTGAGCTCTACGCTCAGAACGGATAATACCTTTGTTGTTCATGGTTAGAACTGTTTTCTTGAATAAAGTAGAAAGTTTTAGATAAATCTATTACATTGAATTGCCTTTCAAATAAACATACTATGTTGCCTTTTGCCATTGCCTGTCAGTAAGTCTCACACGGTAGCATGCATGAATCTGCTGAACTATTATATAAAAGAGCAAACCTCGTTACATCTTTAAAACATTGAGATATATAAACCGTTTTCAATATCTAAGGAATTGACAACATACTATAGAGATGTTGACGGCCAAGGACAGACCTAAAGTTTCACATTGTTCTGAACTGTTCCATTACACGCGAAAGTTCCCGGTGAGTGACGACATTAAATACTTTACTGTAACTATGCAGCAATGTCTCAAGTGAGAGTGAAGTGAGTTGTAAGATTATACATTAAGCTAAACGATCGCATACAATATATTGGGCTGTTATCGTTTGTGAATGTAGAGAGCCTCTAGATATATTGTTTAACTAAACAAATGAAACCCGAATAACATTGTCTCCATTGTGAAACGGAATGTTTCTCTGTATCGGTAACGCTGTCTATTCTAGGATCTGTCGGAGAGACAACGACGAGACGCTACGCTTACATCTGAGCGGAAGAGTGAAGCAGACAAGCATGTCGTATCTAGTCTGAGAATGAACATTACATTTACGGCCACAAATTGTATCTCGTAAAATAATCAGGTCTTCTAAAGTAAATCCTTCCATTCCTATGTTTGTGTGCCAATAACAAATGCATGACGTCACAAGTAACGAACGGCACTGCGCTCATCACTCTGAGGTGTTAAGTTGTTAAGGCTAATTATGCTGTAATTTCACCTGCACCTGCATTACTGCTTGGCATAATGGTAGCAGTACTTCTCCGAACTAACACGTTTACAAAGAGTTCTACTGCAACAAATATTGTTAAAAATAATTAGTAACTATAACAACCCTTTCTATACCGTGATAAATAAAACTAAAGATTTATGAATGAAACTGACATAAGTTTACGTCTCTGATAGGCAAAGGGTGATGTAGTTAAATGTAACAATAACTCGTATCAAACATTGTAAGGTCTCCAAAGTATAAGCATCAAAAGACATTCCTACGTCTTCAATTGCAAATCATTTGTTTCATAAGAAACAACCCAGCTGACTCGCAAGAGACAGTTTATTTCACAAAATTATTAGATATTTTATAAACAAAAAAAAAGCGGATAACATTAAGGTACCATCTATCTGTCTGATCTGTGAAATCGAAATCCTAAAGTTGTATAAACCCAGTACATTAATTTCCCTGTACTACAAATAGAGCCAACGCAAGGCACCGCCGTTGATGAAGCAGACTCTAGCGACACACCGGCGTATCTGTGCTCCCCCTGCGCGCTCGAAGCCAAAGGAGACAGATACAAGTTATGATAGCTCTGTTAGAGTCACGTGTATTTCTGATATGTACGTATGTTTGTATTTGTACCTATTTAAGTAAGATCTTTAGTAACGCCATATTATGTATAACTAACTTTGAACAGGTGAACATATGGAACTAAACAAACCGACGCGGCAGTTTATTACAATATCACAACACTCCGTAAGACCCGTAAGCCCAGTTGGGGATCCCACGTTCGAAACGAAGGGCCCCAACGATCTCTGATCGGGATAATTTTTCGTTAGATAAAACACATTATTATTAACACATACACACATTACACAATTCCAAGAGTTATTTTAGAAATATTTTATAATAATATTAAAGCAATATTGTTATATAACGTATTATATAGTTTTTCTGCACATATTGTAGTGCTTATGTATTTTTCATGTTATGTGGAATGACTTCCTGCAAATGGTAAAATTGTAGAATGTAAATGTTATAGCACTCACAGGAGACTGTTCATAGTTACTGCATGTTCGAGATCAAGTAATCATTATACCGCAACAGTTTGATCTAAAAATTTTTTTAAGTCTTACAAAAGCTTACTCCTGAACACCAGCCATAAACTCTACAAAGTTACATCTCACCCGTTCCTACACTTATGTGTAATAATAACAAACTGCCATTTTATCATATAGAGCTCTCCTTCCGCGCTGAGATGTAGAGCGCGTACAACTGCGTCCCGCTGCAACTCTACCGCCCGCCTCACGTAATGCAGCTACTATCTCTTTGAAATGTAAAGATGCTAATCGCACATCAAATCAATCTCTGCTCTCCTTCTGAAGCGTTTAGTTCGTATCCCAACTAACATTAGGCGCTAATATAAGAGTTAGAACAGATATATAAAAGAGCTAAACAGATCCTAAGGTCATCAATAAGTTCCATCACGTGGGAGTTATAGCGAGCTATAACTCTGCTATATCCCTGGAATGAGCACAAGTTCTTATGGTCTTAGGTTCCACTATGGCGATGTAATGGAGTTACAGAATGAATATAAGAGATATAGTAGAGCAATTGTGGAGGTACAGTAGCGCTAACTGAGACTTAAAGCGCTGCAGAAGTAGTATTTAAGTGACTAGTGACTCCTCAAGCGATATGGTAGAGCTACATGCTGCTGACAGTTCAAGCGCTATATAGGGAGCAAATGTATGAATATAAACTCCGTAAGGGGTATAGTAGATCTATGATGTATCTTACTTACTGTTTGGGCAGTTAGAGGGTGGCATTAAGGTACATTGTAACACCTTGAGTTGCAGTATAGATCTACAATAGGAAATTTAAGCGTCTAAGGATATCAATTTTTACTTTTTTTCATAGCCGGCTATGCGGTATTTTTTTATGTCAAATTAATTTGAATGATATATTCCCATAACAAAAAACCAAACATTATAGTGTTTACGAAAATAATTAAATGGCGGAGTTGAGTGCTAAAATTTTAACTCTTTGTTAGTGGAAGCTGAAGCGGAATTTTCATTGCGAAGGTAAGTAAACTGTGAATATGTGTATATGTTATTAGCAAATAATTGAAGGGCCCGCTCTTTGTTGTGTATTAATCAAAAAAAAATGTTTTACTTTATAATGAGCCAGACATTTTTTTACAAAATATGTAACAAAACTTTGCCTATTGACTTAAAAGTGTCGTGACCCTATATAGAATGCTAGAAAAATAAATACCTTCATTGTATTAAGTTTACGTTTCGTACGTTTTACTGTTTTTAATTAACTTCATATAATCTAAAAATGGTGGGCGCATGAATTTGGGGATCCGTAGTCATTTTCCAAAACCACTACCTAGCCTAGTACACGACTAGTACACGTATCTCCTAGCTGAACGAGTGCTAAATTGTTTTTATTGTTAGATTTGCAGTTTTGCACAATTGAAATGATTTGAAATTTGAATACCTATACGTCCCTGTCTTTCTACATATTTAAATACTGTAAAATTCCGGCAGTTAAAGCCTTTGAATATTATGGGATGTTATTTTTTTAATGCAAGGTTGGCTTTATTTCTAGCATAAACTCCTTACGTTTAAGAACGAAGCGTCAGTTGTCTTTACTTTGTATGTGATACTAATTACCTACATGATTCGGCAGATCAACCGATCGCGTTTCACGTGGGTACCTACGCAGCGAGAGCGAGCCCGCGCGCAAACAAGTACCAACCAGTCAGTCTCTGCCCTCCACTAAGTTCGACGTGACGTGTGTTGTTTTTGGCGCTGTATACCTTTGTGCACGTAAGTAGCTTCGATTGCGCTGTTTTAAAAGTGTGACTAGGTGGATGTTAGCATTATTTCATATCGTGAAAATATTGTGGTTATAGGGTTGTTAAAATAAATAGGAGTGCAAGACGATTTAGACGCTACTGTATTTTTTAATTTAATTCTGTTAACTGGACAATTATATTTCAATTTCAGAATGCCATTCAAAATAGTAAGAACATTAGAGAAAGGAAAATACAGCCACTGGATTGTTCCTTCTACATGGGAATCAAATAAAATTGTAAAATGGCCTAAAAGAAACATTTCAAAACTTGTTAAATGTGATGATTACTTACCAGACCCAGATTGGCGACAAATAAAGTGCCAAGTAAAACGAAACAATATTCCAACTTATGAGGACGCTGAACGGGAACTCGCTAACTTATTGTGTGTATCAGACACTGATGAAGATCAAATAAATGACAAAATAACAAAGTTCATCCAACAAGAAGTAAACTTGAATGCACTTGTGGAACAATTGGTATGTATTACTTTACGTTTTCAATTATACTCCTTTAATTTAAAAAAAAGTTTGTTATAAGACTAGCTTTTGCACGCGGATTCGCTCGATTGTGATGTGGTGTTTTTGTTTGTGAAATTTAGTTTTTGTTTCAAAACTTGAGATGGTATCGGTAAACCGATTGTGGAGCACAAATGATCTAACTAGAGGTCAGTGGAACCATTATATCAGCCATAGATATTCAGATTTGGCTGTGCATTGATCGGTCAGTCAGTTAATAACGAATTACGTCAATTTCTTCAATTTCTAAAATATGTTACAAAATTAACGAACGGACGGGAACGGAGGCTCTAGCACGAGTGCGTGACGTAACCGTAAACAAAATAGGTAGGTACGTCGATTTTTGAACTATCGTTTAGCATTTAGGTCCAATTTTTTGCGAAAAGCACAATCAGTATTCCTCAAAGATTTAAATAAATGTATAAAATTGAGTAAATACTATAGAAATCGAGTATTTTCAATTTTAAAATTGACGTAGGTAGTTACTTTACGTTTACGTCACCCACTCGTGCTAGTGCCTCAGATCTCTTGGGATTTATACTTACGACGAATAGGCAATAACATTTTGCAATACAAATAGTGCTTTTGCTTTTTTTTCAGACTACCAACCAATACGAACCATTCGTGATTTCTGTACCCAATGACCCCAACGCGGCTTCCTCTGAATTTACAAACTCCGACCAACAAAAAAAAAATGAACGTTGTGGACGTGGAACAAGTGGTATGTATTATTACTTTCAGGAAATCAAGCTCCTTTCATTCAAATAGATATTGAGTTTTTGTTTCAAAACGCTTTATGAGCGTAGGTATGTGATCCGAATAGATTCTCTTCGAATTTATACTTATAGATGAAAAAATGGTCAACGATTTTAGACTTTTTGATGTTTTTACGATCCACAACCCACCTTTTGTTTTTTGTTTTTCAGACTAACCAATATAATTCACCCGTGATTTCTGTACCCGATGAGTCCAGCGAGTCTTCCTCTCAAATCATTTTGACTTCAGATAACCAAATTCTGGGTATACCTACAAATACCTACTGTGTGCTTGCTGAAAACCAAGAGCACTTTATAGACAAAACTCAAGAAAATAGTGATTTCATGAAAATATTAGACAATATAAATCACGTATTGGAAAACCACGATAAAAATATGGATACAATATTGGAAAATCAAAAAAAAATTATGCACAAGATGGCTTGCATTTCTGTCCAAGTTCATAATATGCAATTACAACTCGGTAATTATAATGAAGAGGATGTTGTTTCCTTGGGGACGTCTAAAAACCAAGTTGAGAACTTGCGATTCAGTTTCTCTCCAATTACAACTGTTGAAGATTTGAGCAAAATCAATGATTTACTTTCTGATAAAACTGCTAGAAAACAACTGAAACAAACTTTTTCGGTTATTTGTTCTGGTGGAAAAGGAATTAACTGTGCCTATAAACTTATAGATATCATGTTTTCGCGTGATTTTTTGTGTCAGTGCTCTTGGAGTGGCAGTAGTCGTTCTGATGGCGTTAAAATTAGTTTGAAATGTTACAAAAATATTGTTTCGTTTTTTTGGGAGATGATTTTCAGTTGGGACCAGAACTTTACATTACAAAACAATGAGCATTTTTTTAAAAGCATTTTGAAAATGCCAACAAAAGAAAAAACGCGAAACAAGAAAGGTCATCTACGACATGAAAACGGGCCAAAATTGAAAAGAGTGCAAGTATCACAGAGTCTAATGAAAATAGAAATGAAAACATTGAACAAGACGCAAACAAGACTGAAAAAAACAATAATTTAGTATTCGCGGCAACTACTGAAAGTAATATACCTGGAATCAAAAATTATTCCATAGGACTAGCCCCAGGTGACGATTCTGTCGAAGTCGAAGAGTCCCTCTGCTAATTCATTTACCTATATTTTCTAAGTTTATTTTTATTGCTAAGTATAACTCATTAATTATAAATTATTAGCAGTGATAGGAATAGGTAGTGCTTATTAGCCTAAACTTCGAAGAAGAACAGAGAAAAGAATCGGAGACTTCCTTGGACTATACTTTAATATGCGACTATATTTTATTATAATTTAAAACTAAAATACTTACTATTTTGATGGAAGTAATAATCCTTTCTTTAAACCAACCAAGCTGATGGATTAATTATATCATTAATCGACAAGTCTCCTCTAAGTGGCAATAACCGTATCAAGAAGATTCATTAAACAGTAATTATTACTAATATCATAATTAGCCTACTTTAATTATAATGCAAAATGTTTTAGCACAAGAACTAATTATCTACACGAATAAATACGTTAAGTTACATGTCACTGTTCCAGTAAAAAAAGTACCTGATTCGCATTTAATGATTGTATTTGTTATTTAATAATGTAAACAATTTTTGATCTTAATTTTCGTATTAATCTTGTTAATTTTAGAATAATAAGTTGATTTTGCACGAGAAATAAAAATATTTGACATATATATTAATTGCGTTTCATTCAAAATGTTACACAGTGTGAAGTAAAGGAAAAAAGTAAAGAGAAACTTCAAGCTCAATACACACAAGTTTAAACTGGACATCTCCTGATGATATCACAATTTCTTCTCGATTTTCAGCTTCCTTTGCAACTACAAACATATTCAAATATGATGATTTAATAGGACGATGAAATATGTCAATTTTATTCCTTAATCTATAGCCATGAATATGCACAACATTAGATTCATGTAATTGCTTAATCTCTTTAATTTCCACAATGTCGCCGTCATTCGTCATGCAGTATCTGTCCTGAAGTTTAGGTGATAATACATAAGTATTAAAATGAAGCGTTGTACGACATTGACTCTGAGATACAAAAGGCTCTGTATGCTCAGATCTTTTATGTAAATTAGGAGAATCAACCATCCTTTTCTCGGTAATTCTTTTCGCTAGCTGTATCAAAGGTTTATTGCCCTGCCTGAGCATATTTTTAATTGTGTATAATTTATTTTCGAACGGATAAGCGTTAAAGTTAGCAGCGGCCCAAATTTTTCCACTTCATCTACTACGTGCATCAAATTGTGAACATTGCTAGTCGCATAGTCGATGCCATAAAAATTTTTAAACTGATCCACAAAACACTGAAACAGCTCTCTAGCTATTGGTAAATACGTGCTATATTTATTTACTGAACATATAGTTGTCGCACAGAAAGACATTAGAAAATGTTGGTACACATCGTCACGAAGGACATCAATCAGTACTATTATGCTCAGATAATGTAAAAAAGTCCTGAATTCTGATCCTTTCTAGTGCGCGAGGCAATTAAGTGTGCGGATTGACCGGTGTATTTCCGAAGGCATTCTACATTTCATCAACAACTCATTTACTTTAGTGATATCCCTTGCACACCATTTTGTAGTATAAATCCCAAAGTTTCCATTACGCCATCCTACTAATAGCCGTTTCATGATTCCTAGATCAATCAGATGTAGTGAATCTCCTACAGGAACGTCTTGAACCATGTCGATTGGTAATTCTAATAGTGGGGAATCAGCTTTGTGATGAGCTCCATATTTCTTAGCCCTAAAATCTTCATTATTTCTATCAGGAAACTTTCGCGAAGAAAAAAACAATGTATGTGAGTATTCGCCCACAGTTGTGCATTTCAAACAACCATGCATTCCATTAAAGTTGCAGACACCTGAAACATGAGAAAACTTATGATTTGTGTTTTGCATTGCTTTGTATTTGTATTGTATTTAACAGTCGGCCAAAGAATTTTATGTTTTGGAAACCGGTAGAGACTGATTTAACATAATACTTATTGACTCATAAATTGTTACATAACATCTTATATAAATACAGAAACATAACTTACCGATTTGAGCCCTGAGGCCCTAGACAAGTGGCAAGCGATAAACGAAAACGCTCTATAATGTGTGCCACTTGACTAGACCCCCTGTTACTGTAATTATTTGCCGACTGAACTTACCTACTCATATTATGTACAAACCTTTAATGAAAGCTCGCGCTGGAGAATCACAGATGAAGCATCTGATTATCACAGAAATATTCTTGTTTTCTATTTGGAGGCCTTCTTGTAAAATACATTTAGTCTCATTTACAAAATCTTCTAAATAAAGTTGCAAATTTTTTGGTTTTCCTATACCAAAATACACGCCAATCACAAAAGGATTTGCGTCGACTTGATGAATGTTTGCTAATATTGGCCAAAATTCTTTTTTAGAACTGTTGTGGATTGGCAATCCATCAATGTTAAAATTCAAGTAAATAGTATCGGGTAAATTACTTAACTTCCTTAAAATACATTTCAAAGGTTCAGAAATTCCATTATGCCAATATTCGCCATCGTCATCTAGTTTTTTTATTAAAATATTTTTTGGTGTTTGTAAAAGAGTTCGAGGATCTTTTGGTAGAATCGTGCCAAATCTGTCATTTAAGATCAACAGCAAATCTTTCATAGCAGTTTGTGTAATATTTTTCTCAATCGCCCATGCCCTCAATTTTTCACTAAAATGAAGATTCTTTATATATTCACTCGGATTATCCTCATCATCACTACTCAATGAGTAATAACCTCGGTCCTCTTCGGAAATATCAAAAGTTGCAGTTGCGATATTACTTCCATTACATACGGAACCCTCACCTTCAAGTAAGACTCCCACTTGACCGCGTCTAGTGATGCTTCCATTCTCATTCAGGTTATATTGTGATAAGTTTGCATCTTCAACGTTGTAGTTTAAAATATTACGATAATCTTTCAAGATTTTCCGTCTATTTCCACCGGTTCTACTTTGAACTTTCCAAGTTTTAAAACGCTTTTTAGAGGAGCTATGTTGCGACGCCATTTTATGTTTACATGATGACCGCACACGTGACCAATTATTAGTGGTACTAAAGTGGTAACGAAGTCAATAATTCAACCTTAAACTATACTTGACACTATAAGTTCTATTAATAGGGAGAAATATCCCAACTATTCAGCCCTAAATTACACAAGGGAGTTTTGTATCCCTTTAGGAGTTTGGTGTTGTAAAAGATTTAATGAACACCATTGTAGCTCTAGTAGCGTTATTTGCTCCTTTTGTGCAACTATCAGCGCTCCGAAAGAGTTTGTGATAGCTTGCTTAGAACTTTAGAAGTTAATAGTAAATGTTAATTTCTTATATGGATCTGATAGTCGTAAGATTCGCTCAAAGCTATAACACAGAAGCTTTGGTCTGTATTGTAGGGATAATAATCACTGCTCTACGCGATTAACCTCCATACATTGCTCTTCTAAACTTGCTTTGTCACTTTAAGTGTTATATTTTATTACTAACACTCTTTTGTCGTCACAAACTATAATTGCAGCTACCACTCTACCTTCATACCACTTTAGGTTCTAAAGTAAGCTCTATTTGCAGACATAATGTTTGTTTTAATGGTAGCGGATCCAGCTTTGAAGCAGGGAAACATTTCACGAGAGTTATCCTTGCATTATTGATAGCGGAGGTGCTCAGTTTGTATTTGGCGGAGTGAGTATAGCAGCGGCCGAGATTCGGCGCATACTGGAACGCTTCTCCTCGGATACACTACATATAATAAATGTTTATGAAATGCAATAAAGAAGGCTATTAAAATATGAGTACATTTTATACTGGAGTAACTTGTAGCCAACGTCATGGCCAATAGATTTCTTATAACTTATTTCTGGATAGATCAATTTTTCTTTATATTATCTCATGTATCTATATCAGTATTTAGAACTCCGCGTCATTGTAAACAACTCAGTCGTTCACTACAGTTGCAGTGACACACACGTCTTTTTTACCGACTTCCAAAAATAGGAGGAGGTGCTCAATTCGACTTATATTCATGTCAGTAGCAGACTTGTATAACTTTTTACAAATGCTATTGCCTACGATATTATACTTAGTTCCACCTTAGTTCAATGTTTTCGTAATCTGTAAGGTTAGTTGTTAATGCATTGAAAAGTTACTGAGTTTGTGTACTTACTTTTCCACCTTAGTGTAGAACGTTACATGAACATTGTTTCAACTAAATAGCGCGTACAATAAACAGGTAAATTTGTATATCTATTATATGATATCAGACTAACGCTCAGTTATGAATTAAGGTTTGTCCTCAAGGCACATAACATAAAGCATCTTTCTGAAATATGGCTCTTAGTCTGGCAGCAATTATAGTTTCACTCGGAGTCTGTCGTGGTGTCGGACAGTAGGTGAAGGCAAGCTTAATGAGAGATCATGAATAAATGTTACAGCATTTATAAGATTTTTGTAAATCCTTAACTTGAATTAGTTACTTTGAGCTATTGAAATGTTTTATAGTTTTATACAATGTAATTTATTCTTGGTATGACATATAATTTTTTAACACACCATAATGATGTAGCCTCTTTTTACCCTTTTTAGCCCAATCTCAGGTTACAAGTCTACTCACCAGGCGCTCGTCTTTGCAGTGAAGTTATTACTATAAATATAACACTTTCAGAATTTTTTTTTAAGTTGTAGGTTAAACTTCTGTTCCTGTTTAATGAACGTAAATATATAGTCGTAGCGTTTGTTAACGGAAAGTGACTTTTATTTTAACAAAGAGGCTAAAACTACGGGCAAGACCATTAGAACTCTAGCTTTGCTTAAAGCAATGCAAGAGTATAGGTACTGGTTCAATTTGAAGATGAGTTATAGTAGATTTAGGTAAAAGCGGCCTGCTCCCTCATCGGTCGCGTTTCTTCCTCGTCGTGAAGTTGTGCTGCCGATAGAGTGATTATTTATTTTACTTATTTCTAATCATAAAACATTATAGAACGGAGGTACTCCTTTCACTTATTTATTCAGAAATAAATGTAGGTATATTGTTAACAAGTCCACGCGAATAACCCAGCCCTGAGAGTTAATCAATGTAAAGTTAGAAGCTTGTTTCTTTAAAACTCCAAATAACTTCAGTCAGAAAGTTATAACAGGTTCAACAAGCCGGTCACTGAATATTTACTTATTTATATCCAAAGTCTCCGAGGCTATTTCGGCAAAACGAGGAAATTTGAAACAAAGGAAGTAGGTTTGCAGCGCGACATTTTAACGCGATAACAAAAGGCAAACGAAAATGTCTACAAACCTTACTTAGATATAAGTTGGAAACGACTTACTTTCGAGATTTCTTTTTTTTGAATACACAGTTCCCTGCTTTTAAATCATATAGAATTAGTTTATATGACTGTAAAAACTAATTCCTATGATTTGTGGTACAGATTATTTTCTATAGTTACATAGTTACGCCAGGTTTCGGAGGCTTTTTCAATTAATTTTTAACTTTAGTTTACGTTTTCGTTAAAGTTATTTGAGTTCGGACTGAAATTATGTCAGATTAGACATCAAACAACTTTATCTACACTAATAATAAAAATACTAAAGATTTATTTTTGATTCCTTGAAATTTGAACACACTCCGAAACTACTGGACCGATTTGACAAATTGTTTAAATCTCGAGAGCAATGAATCCGGGTCACTTAAAGAATCCTAAATATCTCGGAAACTAAAAATGCTAGGTTAATGCAATAAATTGTATTTAATAGACAATGTAATACTCCTTAAATGAAGGTATTAAAACTTCTTAGTTATTGTAAAGTTATTTCATAAAAAAATCAAATTTGAAAAAGGGCCACTTTCGAAGATGGAACTACGAAATTACAGCATTTGGTTTTGCTTTTGTTTGTAATCTGTCATTTTTGTGGGTACATAAACCATGTTGATAGTGCTCTATATTCATTATTTAAGCTGAAATTATGTCGCTTACGCCTGAAGAATGCACCAGAATACTTACAATGCTGGAAACCGGCCGGAGTCAGCGCGATACAGCCAGGACTGTCGGTGTGTCGCTGTCAACAGTACAAAGAGTTCTCCGACGTTACGAAGAAACTGGTTCTAACCTACGCAGACCAGGAACGGGCAGAACCAGGTGTACCACAGCACGAGAAGACCGATACTAGGTGAACACCATGCTTCGAAATCGCTTTCTCACAGGAACTGAACTCACAAATCAGTTTCGACGCCTCGGAGGAAGTAACCCAAGTGCATGGACAGTAAGACGTCGGCTTGCTGAATCTAACTTAAAACCCCTTAGACCTGCAAACGGCCCTAAACTGGAGCGTGGGCATCGTATTTCAAGACTAAGATATGCCCAGAGCCACGTAAATTGGAGTATTGAAGATTGGTCAAAAGTTATGTTCTCCGACGAATCAAAATGTATGCTCTACAAGCACGATGGAAGACACAGAGTGTATCGAAGACCAGGGGAAAGATTCAAGCAAGCATGCATCGAAGAAAAAGTAGCCTACGGTGGTGGGTCTGTACTTGTGTGGGCCGGAATTTCTTCTGAAAGTCGCACAGAGCTGGTGATCATAGAAAACGGCTCTTTAACTAGCGAAAGATATGTGGAAGAAATCCTCAATGATCACGTTGGTCCATTTATGGTCAATTTAGGTGAGGATGCTATATTTATGCATGACAATGCCCGACCTCATACAGGTAGGATTGTGACCTTCAAGAGATGAACATTACTCGTATGGAGTGGCCAGCGCGCAGCCCGGATATCAACCCGATCGAGCATGCTTGGGACGAGCTAGGCAGATGCGTAAAACAACGAAACCCTCCCCCAATCACGCTTCGTGAGCTCAAAATTGCTCTCACAGAGGAATGGGAGAATATTCCCCAAAATCGTATAAGGAACTTGGTGTGCAGCATGCCAAACCGCGTAAACGCAGTAATGGAAGCACGAGGAGGCAATACGAAGTATTAAAATTCAAGAAAATCGTAATAAAGTTCAAAAATTTCATGTTTCCTATTTTTGTTTTAAGGAGAGATCCGCAGTTAGTTTCCGAGATTTTTAACATTCTTTAAGTGACCCGGATTCATTGCTCTCGAGTGTATTTGAATCCTAAGTTTTCCCTGATGAACGGCTATAGAATAATTTAAAAAACTAAGGGATCTGTATGAAAACTTCAATAATGTAACGTAAATTGTAATAAAATACCAAAATAAAACCCTTAAATCGCGCACGCTGCGGAAACTATGAACAATAGAGCATAGTGGAGTACTACAGTTTATAGAAGACATCAATATCCACAATTTTTTTGCAAAACTACATGTCTAACTATTACCGTTTTAACACAATAACTTCTTTTTCATGATAAACTATGCAATAGTAACGCCGGTACAAACCAGGCCACGTTATTCGTATCTTATCTACTGTTATAATAAATAGAAGAGATTTGATTGTTTGTATGTACTCCAAATGATTCCAAAAATTCTTTCAACACTAGAAAGCTACATTAAGACAGAGTAACATACACTATGATTCATCATCATCATCCATTATTCATCACCACGCGAGTGAAACCGCAGAGCGCAGCTAGTCGAATACATTAACTAGAGTTAAAGTATCTCACAAACCCAGCTGCGACCCCGACTACTTTATAGCCGGTATTTCAGAAAGATGTTCGGTTATGAATCTCAACTTAAGCAGAGATTCGACAGTTAATGCCAAATACAATTAACTCAGATCTGTACTCAAGCGTAGATTTACAACAGAACGTACTTATTACGACGGCCGTATTCTCAAACTGTGTAGGAGGAACTTAGTCGAACGGCCATGAATACAATCCCGAGTTTATGTGCCATAAGCTGGCGCGAGCCGGTGTTCCAGTTACCTCCAATTGTAACCAGATTCACATATAGAAACGGATAAACTTGGTTCAACTCTATTTCCGCTTTTGCACACACTATCCGGGGTTATGCCGCTTGGACGAGATTCATAACGTAACTCATATCTCAGAACATTGCTGAAGGTAATGGTTGTACTCAGAATGTAAATTAATTAGGTCAATGAACTGAGGATTATCTCTTTCTGTGGGGAAACTAAAACCTCAAACATGACTGGTATAAGTTTATAAGCAATCGGAGTTACTTATACAAGAATTAACAATAATTAACGCTATGTTTAGCGTGTAGTAGTATTTGAGTTCCGAGTGTGAAAGTTGAAAAGTAGTTTACTCGTAATATCTGACTCGTGATGAGTAATGCGCGGTAAATATCACCTTTTTAATGTCGACTCTAAGAAATGAAGGAGCTAAATAATAATATCACCGTTATTCCTTCGGGTGATAGCATATTATGTACTTTTAATTATAATTACATTTTATGTTATCATTTAAAAAAAAAAAAACATTTTAAAAGAGATGGTCATCATGATGCAGACCTGTAGAACAAGAGATGCCTATTCTTTAATATAAGAATTAAAAGTAGAGCGGAAAGAGACAATAATATGTAAAGATTAGAAGTGTTCAAACACTTTATGTGCTTCCATGCCAAAAGTACCTTCTATAGCAAATACTATGACTGATCAAACATGACATGAAGTGATGACTGCAGTGTCGTGACATCTAGAGTGGCAAGAGTGACCCGTCTTTATACTATACTATATGTATACTACAAGCCAATGATTTTATATATGCCCCACTGCTGAACATGGGTGGTGTCCCCATTAAAATGGAAAAAGAAGTCAGACTTTTGGGGCTCTGGATAGATGATAAACTGACTTTCAACACGCACGCAGCTAAGGCGTGCAGGAAAGCTCTCAACATCTATTAACAACTGTCCAGAGCTGCAAAAATTAGTTGGGGCATTCACCCGGAAGTCATTAGAACGATACAAGGCAGTGGTGGAGCCAATAATCCTTTATGCTGCAAGTGTCTGGGCTCCGGCTACCTCAAAATTGTGTATCAGAAAGCAGCTGAACGCGGTTCAAAGGGGATTTGCACAAAAATTGTGCAAGGCCTATCGCACGGTATCCCTGAACTCGGCTCTAGTCCTGGTTGGTTTATTGCCCCTCGATCTTCGGATACAGGAGGCAGCTGCCTTATATGAAGTTAAGAGAGGCGGGCCCCAGTCAGGACTGGGAGATATGGATATCGAGCGTAGAACTGCGTTCGTGGATACCCCGCATCCTTCGCACCATATGCGCTTGGAATTCATAAGCCTGGAAGATGAGACACAAGTGACAACACATACACAAGCATTGAACATCTTTACGGACGGCAGTAAAATTGAAGGTAAGGTTGGAGCAGCACTATCTCTGTGGAGTGGTGCTGTCGAAACCAAATGCCTGAAATTGAAACTGTCATCTTACTGCACCGTCTACCAGGCAGAATTACTCGCCATATGCAAGGAAACGGAGGTGATATTAGGGAGGCCGGAGTCTACTTTCGGGATTTATAGCGACTTACGATCCTCGCTGGATACAGTAGTTAACAACTGCTCTTTCCATCCCCTCGCAGTCCAAACGCGATAAAATCTAAAGCTATGTTAAGCAAATAACAAAAAAGCGTATCTTTATTGGATAAAAGCACATGCGGGACTCAAGGGGAATGAAAGGGCAGATGCTCTGGCGAAAGACGCAGCACTTAAATTGAAGATACGGCCCCGCTACAAATGTCCGGTATCGTTTGTCAAGCGCCAGATTCGTCTGGACGCGCTTGGTAAATGGAACCATAGATATCAGACCGAGGAGACCGCGTCAACTACAAAGATTTTCTTTCCTGATCCCATCCTATCCTATAATATAATTAGGCGTATGGAAATAACAGGCATCGTTTCACAAGTGTTAACGGGGCACGGTGGGCTCTCCGACTATTTGTACCACTTTAAATGCAAAGAGAGTCTCATCGTGCATCTGTGAACCGCACATGAATGAGACTGTAGAACATGTACTAGTAGAATGCCCAGTCTACGGACAAAAACGTGACGATTTTGAAATGGAAACTGGATATAGTATACTGAATAAAGCAAATATTTGTGAAATAATGTTAAAAAATAACTCGAGAGCAATGAATCCGGGTCACTTAAAGAATGTTAAAAATCTCGGAAACTAAAAATGATAGGTTAATGCAATAAATTGTATTTAAAAGACAATGTAATACTCCTTAAATGAAAGTAAAAAAAATATGAGTCACCATACATTTTATTAACACAAAATTACATAAAGAAAAAAAACTGCTGATCTCTCCTTAAAACAAAAATAGGAAACATGAAATTTTTGAACTTTATTACGATTTTATTGAATTTTAATACTTCGTATTGCCTCCTCGTGCTTCCATTACTGCGTTTACGCGGTTTGGCATGCTGTACACCAAGTTCCTTATACGATTTTGGGGAATATTCTCCCATTCCTCTGTGAGAGCAATTTTGAGCTCACGAAGCGTGATTGGGGGAGGGTTTCGTTGTTTTACGCATCTGCCTAGCTCGTCCCAAGCATGCTCGATCAGGTTGATATCCGGGCTGCGCGCTGGCCACTCCATACGAGTAATGTTCATCTCTTGAAGGTAGTCATTCACAATCCTACCTGTATGAGGTCATTTGTGAGTTCAGTTCCTGTGAGAAAGCGATTTCGAAGCATGGTGTTCACCAAGTATCGGTCTTCTCGTGCTGTGGTACACCTGGTTCTGCCCGTTCCTGGTCTGCGTAGGTTAGAACCAGTTTCTTCGTAACGTCGGAGAACTCTTTGTACTGTTGACAGCGACACACCGACAGTCCTGGCTGTATGGCGCTGACTCCGGCCGGTTTCCAGCATTGTAAGTATTCTGGTGCATTCTTCAGGCGTAAGCGACATAATTTCAGCTTGAATAATGAATATAGAGCACTATCAACATGGTTTATGTACCCACATAAATGACAGATTACAAACAAAAGCAAAACCAAATGCTGTAATTTCGTAGTTCCATCTTCGAAAGTGGCCCTTTTTCAAATTTGATTTTTTTATGATATAACTTTACAATAACTAAGAAGTTTTAATACCTTCATTTAAGGAGTATTACATTGTCTATTAAATACAATTTATTGCATTAACCTAGCATTTTTAGTTTCCGAGATTTTTAGGATTCTTTAAGTGACCCGGATTCATTGCTCTCGAGTGTAGATTTATAGAATATTGTGTAAAAATAATTAAAAGGGTAATAAATAGATAAATACAGCTTTTGGAAATTATATTGTATAAAATATAATGGTTCGAAAAGCGAAAATGTAAGAAAGGTAATAATAAATATAAGTAAACTATTAGTAATATTTAAAACAAGTGTAACTGATTTAGACACAGATATATACATATGTACGTAGATTAAGTGACCTAGCATAAGAACCAATGTACGCCTTTAATTATTATTAATAATGTATACCTAAACCCCTGATCACGTTAGAGACCTAGTTTGCAGCCCGGTCAGAATGCGCCGGTTATATAAAAAAAATTGTGCAGGTTTACTCAACAAGTAAAAAAAACTCTTGAGTTCTAACACATATATTATTTCATCGGACTGGCACCATACCGGGACCACTGGCCCTTGGTATTCCTGGATTCACTGAAGCGCATACCTCACTAGACACCTGAGCCTACACAGCATCTATATATCGTCACATTTCTCTTTGTGAGAGCTTAGTATATTCTCGGCAGCAGTTTCCCCAAGTTTTCAATGAATGCTAGCTGCTATATGTAGGTCGAGTTAAGTACAAAGAAGCTGCCGGTACCCCTGCATCCCTCACAGAACAGTTATTTCTTTTAATTAAGCCTGTCTGTGTACTAATGAGAGGAGTTTCCTCCAGTAATTACCGAGAACTGCCACGTCTGTGGAAAATGCGATCGCTTCGACTACGGGCGGTAAAGTAATACAAAAATACCTCATTACAAATCTTATAACTTAAATCAATCAAATGCAAAAAAACATTTGTTTGATTTATGTATATTAGGAAAGTGCGTTATGTTGTTGAATACTATAATTACTTGACAGGTCACTCCAGGTGAGGCGTGCAGTGCAGTGTGGCGCAGGACATTAAACCGAGACATTGCAACTGTTGTGCGAATAATAAGACTCTTAATATCAGGCTAGGCAAGGGCAAGTGACTTGGGCGTTGCAATAAATATAAGCTAAATAGCTGACCTAGTGAGGGATTAGATGAGTTTTTTCTTTATTTAAATTATCACACAATTAGTGTTTAGAACTATCTCACGTCGTAGTATACTTTCAATTAATGCGACCACCCAATTAATTTGATAACTTGACCGAATTTTAATTTCATGAAAGTTCAATCAAGAGGGTTTTAGTTGCATTCCAATAACTGAAAAATGTTAACTCTATCTTGATGCTATTGTAATTGACGGGGAATGACAATTGATCCCATAAATAGCAAGGGTCACTATAAGAGTTTTGTGGGTGTTACCAAAAAGTGAAACTTAATCCATCACTAAAAAGTGTGAAATAACTTGTTGAAGTCGAAACCATGCGCTCAATATTGTAATAATAGATAGTTTTGAACTATCATGATCGTAGACGTCCAACGTTAAATCACATATTTTTAGTGTTGAAGTCGGTGTCTTAGTATAACAATATAATATTGTAAACAAGAACGATTTTTGATATGATTGCTCCTTGTTTTTAACAACCATAAATCCCGATAGATATAAAAATATTTTTCACAGCAAAAGGGAAACTGTTCGCAGTTTATTTGTTCCTTGTTACAAACAATAATGATTTACTGGCGAGTCGCTAACGAGGAGTCGTGACACGTCGACTAACGATTGCTGAGGAGAAGAAAAGTTTCAGAGTGATGAAGTATTAGGCAGGAAAAAGATATGATTTATATATAAATGTATGCGGAAAATTTGTCGCAACACAGCGTGATTAATAAACAGCGTGGTTATGATGTAAGTGGTTAAGGCTGTGCATGGATCTGGTGGTCAGAGCTTGTTCATTATGTATGTACTAACTAACCCGCCAGCTTTACTCGCTTAGCAGGAAAGTTTTCAAAAATCCTTCCCAATTCGTATCTCTCTATGTATATCTACTAAGGAAGGTTTGCAACATAATTGTAAGGCATTCATTGTCTAAATTCCAAGTTCATTGCCAAAGTGGTTTAGGCTCTGCGTTGATGAAACAGGCAATCAGTCAGTCAGTCAGTTGCGCAGTAAAAAATATCACACATATAGATAGAATTATACGTTATTTTAATAATATGATATTGTTTAAATCTTAATTATATTCATTTATTAATAATAAATAATGAAGACAAGAGCATAAGTTTCCATATTCTGATATATGCGGCACTGTGTGGGATTAACAATGTTGGCTACAACTTATCTGCCTGTCGTTAGACACCTCAGGCCCTCAAGTTGTGTATTACGGAAATCCGATCTCTTTAGGAAAGCCCTTATTATGTCCTTATCCACGTTGAACTAAGAAACGGTACTATAGAAAGAGGAGCGGTTTAATAATGAAAAAATAAGACATAATTATTTTAGGAAGCTGAGATGTAGGTGTTCTCATTTTAGATAGTAGGTCGTTTGGTGGATACAGCGTTATGCAGTATGTCAGTACCGCACATATCTGTCTTCTTAATTAGTTGCAGTTAAGATACTGCTGTAGCGATGCGGCGATCGTGATGAGTAGTGCACGAGTAATCTATAATGTCATTTTATTTAACGGCCTTATTAGATGTCTAAATCACTGGTCAGTTTTGCTATACTCGTAGTTTATAGTTACTTATTGATGCGGATCACGTAATTTTGTTTTTGCATGAATATGATTTCGTCAAAAATACTGTATGGCCATATAATTTCTCATGCGATGAAAACTGTGTTAAGACATATGAGCACGCCTGTACGTAACCATCACTTGAAACTATAAACTTAATAAATGTAATTCAGTAAAATATTTTCTGAGATAATTCTCGTAAGTTCGATTAAAATAACGCCTGAAAAGTAATGAGATAACGTATAACGGTCCTACCGCCCGCCGCTAACCGCGTTATGTAAAGGTGGCGATTTCCGTTTTCTGAACGACATACATATAATGTTATACGACTGGTAGTTATTTGTTATCCCCACCCACTACACGTTAAAACTCGAGAAAACATAAATTTTGCAACAAAAATACAAAATACTGCCATAGTTGAGTGTTTTCCCGCCATACATTTACTGAAAAATCAAATATATTCGGGAGATTTTAGATCTAATAAATACTACATAGACAAGAACCTATAAGTTCTCTCAGAATCCCCTTTCTCCTGATGACGGCTCAAGCCGAGGTCCGAGGTCAGTGATGCCCTTGAGCAAGTCACCTCTCCTCTCTTTGCGGCGAAGCGCCTTCAACGCTCGCCTTAGGCGCACCGCCTTCTGCGCCCGTATCAGCCGTGCGATTCTGAAATTATTCGTGGACGAGCTCGTCGAGGAGCTCACCGATGTCAAATACTTCGCCCTTGTACATAAGGTTGCTTTTCCAATGTTTTCTGTCATCTTTTCATTTGTTTCACGGATGTTTTCAAAGATGCAACAATGTTTGCTCTTAGAGAATTGCACGGCTGGCTGAGTGTATGTACATCTGCACTCGACACACATGCGGTGACGTTGTAAGTAACAAAATGCGAGGCAGTCGATATGGTGCGACGTGATGCATGGGGACTGCCGATAGAACTGATAACTAAGTAACTTGAAGCGTTCGATGCCGATGGCGCGAGTTCCATCATTTTTGTTCACCCAAAAAGTGCTCAACGCACCTAAAGAAGTTTTCACTTCAAAAAATAACTCACACATTTAGAAGACGAAGGTATCACCCTTAGCAAGACATAAACTTTGTTTATGCTCGGATTTATGACGGTCGTGATTTCCGACGCTTAAGTCAAGCATCTTCCATTTAATCCATGGCGCATTACTCGAACACTCGAACAACGTATCATTAAAGTGCCGAACAAACTGCCTCCGAACGGATATCGACGGATCCGGCACACGCCGTCCGGCCCGGTCCGGACTGGTAGTGCCCGAACAAGTAATGGAGACAGTATAAACACTTGGGTTGGTTAGGGTCATATCTGGAAATGTTAGCAATGACAAATTTGTTTGTGATTGTGACAAGGACATTATATCATAACCGTATGATTACGATTGTCATAATATATTCATTTAAAAAGGATATATATCTTCTCTGTAGAAGATATATATCCTTTTTATATTTTTTTGTCCCGGGGAAATCCTTTATGGATACCACCTACCACGGGGAGGTAGGTGGTTATGTGGGAGTCCGTATACCCACCAAAACCCCGGGGTGTTCCGTCACTGCGGCCCTCGGCGGGAACGCGGGACAGATTTTCCACACGACCGCGAACCCGCCGCGGCTGTCCGTTGCCGGACCCTTCTCTTCGCGGCACGCCAGAACACATGGCGCGCCGCAACTACCTCGGAGACCAAACCCGCCAACAATGAGCGCCAGACTTCCCCGTGTCTGGACGCCCGTGGTCTCCCTGCGGTGGGTCGGATACGTAGCCCCACCGCCTGCTACGTCAGCCACAGGGGATAATCCCCAGCGACCCCACCTCCTCGAGTCTGCGCCGAGCGCCCGGACCCCACCTCCTCGAGCCTGCGCCAAAGCGCCCGGGCCCCACCTCCTCGAGCCTGCACCAAAGTGCCCGGGCCCCCCTCCTCGAGCCTGCGCCAAAGCGCCCGGGCCCCACCTCCTCGAGTCTGCGCCAAAGCGCCCGGACCCCGCCACTCCTATGTGGACTTGGCGGCCAAAGCCCATAGGAGCGGCCCCGCCTGAGACGGCCAGCGCACCCCAACGCCGGCGCGGCCTCTGGGTTCCTCTTGGCTTCACCGTGGTGCTCCAAGCCACGGCTACTGAGCCCCCCCGCCACGTCAACGCGGGAACCCTTCGGGGGGGTCAATGGCAGGGCCAAACCAACTTTTGTTAAGCTAACGGAGCTGTTATGTGGATACTAAACTATCCAACAAATAACAATAACTTCTACGTTGAATTCATACAAAAAATATGTATACCAACAATACAAAATATACTCACTGATTATATAAAATTATATGTCAGAGCTTTAAGTTTATTTTATTATTACTAGCACCGCTGCTGGCAGCACTGCACTGCACTTGTCACCCCAGTACAGCTCTTTAGCCCAGTATCTGGCTAGGAACTAAACCGTTACAGTGCGCTAACTAAACAATAAACGTCTAGTTTCGATCCAGATTGACACTTTAAGGTACCTTGTGTAGGGCCTACGAACCTAGGTTTCTAAACTGACTTCTGAGTATTGTGGTCATTCAACTGACTGTCTTGTACTGTGCGTCCGCTGTCGCTGACATCAACACATTTAGAACAAACACATTAGTTGCAGAGTGTATCAAATGTTGACGAACTTAAAGTTCTCGAAGTTTCAAGACCTTCGTCAGAGTGTTTGTGAGTGTGAGGGTTGTTAAGAGCACGAGTGCGACGGGTTCATAGCAACAACGCATTCTTTATAACTTTATATATAGTAGACCGGAAAATAATTAGAAAAAAAATCACGAATTGTCTTGAACCAAACTATACCAAAACAAATTAAGATATTATTATTATGCCATTGTTATGTATTTCGTTACATTCACAGTCACTTGGCATTTTTTAAACTAAAGAGTTGCTTGATAAGATTCCTATACAAAATATTTAACATTTTATATAAAATGACTATTAACAATCTATATAAATAATGCGTTCTGGCTGATTCATCAACGCAAGACAAACGAGTAGAAGCCTTTTATCCTTTAAGGTGGATCCTTAGAGGATGTTACACATCTATATGTTTGTTTGCTGTAATACCGGTTACACACTCCCACCCCTGCACTAGAGCTCGCTGTGTCTCCATGCTACGCTCGCTTATATTATTTACGTCAAGGACTCAATTAAAAAAATTCACATGTACTTACTAAATAAGAATATATTTTCTAAAGCTCTACTGGTTGACGTAAGCAGAAGGCACAAGGATATTATTATTATTTCTATTTTCTTTACCTAAGGTAGAGATTTTTTAAGAAAGCGAAGATGAATAAATCAAGACACGATGACCATTAGTGCCCCTATGATGCCCTGAGATATTCTTTTTCACGCCCCGCTTAAAAGCTCTTCGAAAGCTGTTAAGAATATGTGAGTCTTATGCGGCATCACATGGTCTCACATATCATGTAAAAAAGTGAGTTGCTAGTTTTCAAGGCATATCGTTAGATAATGTTCCTCCAGTGACATTAAACGGAATTTCCCTTAAAGTGGTTTCAGAATTCAAATATTAAAGTCATATGATCACGACGGACTTATCTGACGATAATGATATGGAGAGAGAGCGCAGAGCGTTGACGGTTCACTGCAGTGTGCTGAAAGCAGGAGGTGAAAATCACGCTCTTTAAGGTATATTGCCAGTTTTTTAACTTGCAACTTGTGGGTCCAGTATTCCTATTATATTAAGCGGAAAACTTGCCCTATCTAAGGTAAAAATAAATAAAGATTACTACCGTAAGAAAATCTAATCTTTTAATACTTTCAAATATTTAATTAATAAACAGATATTCATTATAATATATGTTTATAATGTTCAACAAGAATAATGATTATACAACTGCGGTGGTCTGGATTCATTTATCAATCACTCCGGCAGCTGCTGTCATGCAGCTCCTGTCAGGGCAGCCTAGCGTGCGCCCAAACGTGCGCCCACCGCAACACGATCACTATAGAAAAACGTCGCGGTACTCATTTTATTATTAGTACAAGTAAATATTTAATTTAAGGTTCACTTTCCACGAAATGTTCGCTTCAGGCGTCAGTGTCGATCGACCGAAATAATAATCAAATCGTACACTGGCTGTTCTTCTTGCGATTGCAGTGTTTGGTAGATATTATATCAGTACAGTTACACAGCTTGTTTAGATACGAATACATTTGCGCAAATGATTCACACTGTGGTTTCTGTGTGTATCAGATAACATTGTTAGAAACGTGCAGGCGTTGCGAGGGTCGGTTTATTTTAATCGCGTTGTCAAGCCTTTTGCGAGTGTCATTTCTGGACTAAATATATCAAGAAGTGGCAAGACTCCATTCGGGTGACCAGCAACATCGCCCGACATCTGATGGGTATATGTGCAGAGCATCTGGAATGATTTATCAAAAACTATGATTTAGGAACAAGTCATGTGTGTACATAAAAATACACAATTTGAACGAACCTACTCTTTATTTTTAAAAAGGTTGAAAACTGACGACGTGTTTTTTTCGCTTGCTTCGTTTACCACCGAAGTGCCGCTCAAGTAGTACTGCTTCTAGGTAGCAACCTAGCAGCTTATTCTAGAGCAAGATAGACTTAATATCTAACGGCTAGAACTGACAGTGTAATGCTGGTGCCTCCCGTTATTTACTAGTATTATTTAGTTAATTTAAATTTCATTAAATTCAGTCTAGTAGTTTTTGAGATACATTCCAATAACTGAATAGAATGGAAGTCGGTATTCAATTTTTCAAATTGTACTTGTATTTTATACTCGTGTAAGAGTTGTTTGAATCGTTTAAATCATTTTTTCGTATATCCATTACAAAAAAAACAATCAATCAACAATCTTTCATTCTTATTATTAGAGTAGATAAGGATAATAGCAAGGTACAAATAATGTGGCTTGGTTGTTACCGGTGCGACGGCGTTACTATCGCATGTGCGTTAGCATCTATACTAGTTTGTGTATCGTATATTTCAAAACGAAAAGGTATTTATTGTGAAATTACTGTAATAGTTAGACATATGGGCCAGTAAAAATAGACTTTTTTTGGGTCAACTTTGCACTAAATTTCCAACTCAAGTTTTATTTACAAGGTTTAGGATCTCTTACTGAGCATAAAATCACAAAATGCTGACAGATCAAGGTGACGCCACAATTGCCATCTTGAAAACACGTGTTCGGCGGATATCTCGAAAACTATGCAATTTAGGGCAAAAGTCATGGAGACTAATATATAGAGAATAAAAATTTCGCAACTTTTGTTTCCATTAAACTTTTTTGTAAAATTTACCGTTTACGATTTATGGCCCATTATGAACCGGTTTTTCTATCGCGGCCAATAACTCTTGATAATCAATTAGATTAATAAATAAAATACATCAATCTATTCTTAAAAATCAGTTTATTCTCTACAACTTTTGTATCAAACTTTTTTTTGTAATGTCCATACTTTTGAGTTATAGGACGTTTAATGTTGGACTACCGGGCGTAAAGTGGAAAATATAATGTTTTAGTTGAATATAAGGTTTTCACAACTTTGCAAATTTTCGTACTTAATAGTAACAGAACATTGATTCGAACACACCCTACATTTATTCCTTGAAACTTCGGCAACTGAACGAAACAATGCCGAACCATAATTAGGTGAGCGTTTTGGAGACGAATTGAATTAAAGTAAATAATTGAACCAATATATCAGTTTAATGGCGGAAATCAACGACCCGACAAGACGCCGATGTGATGACGCAAATAGTGAAAAGACAAATTTTATGTTTAAATGTATTCATTTAATAAGTTATGTACCGCAGTTATATAGTTATATTCAACGAAGCAGTTGGTGTTACAGTTTTAGAGAGAACTAGTGTTACAGTTTTGGACAAGTACTATATAAATATCAGTAATTGCATTAAAAGTTGTAAAAATAATATTACACAATGGGCGGTTTTATAGGTAATAAGCGATCTATTCCAAACAATCTTTAAAAATTAAACATCTATGTAATTTAAATATTTTTAACATCGTATCTTTAGTACAACTAAGCATTTTAATAAACTTACCAACTAACTAACTACTATCAATTGGCATATTGAATTTCGTTACAAAAATGCAACTATGTAATGTTTCAAAACAGAATGTATTTAAGTGTCTCCAAATTAACAGACATAAATTTTAGAAGCTAAATGAGGCTGTTGTGGCAAAATGTCAATTTCAAGCACATAATTCAAATTTAATAGAAACCAGAAATTTTGTACAATAAGTTACTTACCACTTTCATTAAATTTTAAATTATATAAAATACAATTTTTACAATTTGTTTAACATTTTAATAA
The DNA here is from genome assembly GCA_917880725.1 of Selenia dentaria. Taxonomy (NCBI): domain Eukaryota; kingdom Metazoa; phylum Arthropoda; class Insecta; order Lepidoptera; family Geometridae; genus Selenia; species Selenia dentaria. The sequence continues at coordinate 3,951,775 of OU862887.1, forward strand.
ATTACTAATAACCGTAAAGAAAAAACTATTTAATTAATTATATTAATTTATAATTATTGAACGAAATACGAGATGGTGTTAGTGTTTTCACGTGGATCCACTAGATAGCGTGGCTGCTGCGTCCATATATAATACTGTATCGCAAAATCATACAAAATTGTAACTAAAAGTTTTGTAACTTTTCATTAATATGATTTACAATTTTATTAACCCGGGAATTTCATAGTTGTCAGTTATCAAATAAACAAGGTACTGCAGTGGACACCGCAGACCGGCAAGCGCAGCGCAGGTCGTCCACCGACACGGTGTACAGACGACCTGACAAAGGTCGTGGGACAACGCTGGATGCAGGCCGCTACCAACCGTTCCATTTGGAAATATATGGGGGGCGCCTATGTTCAGATGTTCAGCAGTGGATGCCCTACGGCCGACATGATGCTGATAATCTTTATTCATAAATAACTAATATAAATGAACCCCTATATCTCTACTAATTAATATATAATACATAATATATATTAATATATAATATATAATACTAATAACCCCTATTCCGTTCTTAATAGCCATAGCGTGACCAGGGTCACGCTATGGCTATTAAGAACGGAAGGATCAATCCAGCTAATTCTTTTTTGTTGTGTTAATTTTATTGTCAGGAGATGGATCTTATGAAAGAAAAGCCGGGAAAATATGAGACGTTATGGCGAAGCTGAAGGCCGAGCCTAATACGCGAACGAAGTCGCGGGCAGTTGCTAGAGATGAAATAAAATAAATTGTGATGCTCTTCCTTGTACACTCCTTATATTGATCCTATAAAAATGAAACGTGTGACGGTAACTGTTGGAATACTGTGTGCGCCCTGACGTAGAAATAACTAATATAATGAGACACCAATTGGATGCACCGACACGTTATTGGAATTGTAGCAACTCCTCGACTAGTTCTAACAGATGCATCTCCATAAATTGCTTTGTTTAAAAATATTCGTGACATTGCAACTCCCCTTCCCTCAGAATCTAATGCCGGATCAGTTCTTAGTCTCATTCTACGAGTATATACCCTTTTATTCTACCTTATATGTTTAAAATTGCACATAAAAAATCAAAACGTTTGACGTTATAGTCACCAGATATCGTTTTTCCAGATATAATATTCAGTTTGGATGCAAATGGAATAGACAGCAATAAAGCCAGTTGGACGTTTCCAACCCGAACGTTAGACGTGAACGTTGCAGCAGAACTGCAATCGTCAAATGGAATCGTGCAATCTACACTCCTATTCGAACTGCCGCATTCCAATTCTGGAAGTTCATTTTTCGTTTTCTATGGCAAACTTTTCATAGGAGATAGATATTTGCTAGCTGTGTGTTCCACCACAAGGCACGACATTTTTGTTAGAGAAATACTCGTAAAAAGGAAATAGACTCTCGTCGAGTTGTACCACGTCTTTCGCTTGTGAACCATGTTACTTTGTGAACCAACGTTATAGTAGTCACATGCACAAGGAAACAATCTTTAGATTGTTGATATAACATTAAAAAGTCTAGTCGCGAGACATTTCACTCGAAATGATGGATGAACAAAATATAGTCTTTAGTTTGTTTTTGTGGTCATCAAACCGCACTTATTTTTTAGGCAAACTGTTGCAACTAACATATTTTTTTCAGAGTTATGAAGCACATGCATGTTTACAATTTGGCACTGCACAGATCACCCTCAAATATAATGAACTCGCTGAACAACAAAACCCACCAAACCTTGCTACCACTAATGTCTTTATTTTTGGAATCTAGATAGCTTTTTAACTTCGACTTCAATCAAACTGACGTCAACCAAAGACGATACCTGAATTCATCGGGTTTTTTATATATTTTCCGATTACTCAATTCGAGAAATTACCAATTTCTTTGTTTAAAAGTGTATTCTTCCCATGAACCATCCATTGGCACCAAGTCAGAAGGGAAAGAAAAAAAATTGTGGGCAACCCTCAAATATAGTTGCTGAGCTGATGATGGAAAATACAACTCCTTTATTAAAAGTTAAAGAATAATTCTTGAAATATTATAGTCTCGCATATGCCGCTACCTCGCATGTTCCTTTGAGTAATTCACGTGAGATGATGATAGAACTTGTTAGTTAGGAGTTAGAGGTAGTTCTTAAAGTACTTTACAGACCCAAAAAGTAGTTATTAAGACGAAAACATTTCAAATTCGGTTCCGAGAAACGCCTGCACAGAGTTCATAGTTTGCCGTTTCTTAGGATTCCTATAGTAAAGTTATCGTGAACTTTCATTTAAATGTCAAAACTGCAATAATGGCCAATAAAAAATGTAAGAAAATATATATTCGTCAATAAAAAATTTTTAGATTTATTTCTATTTATAACCTCAATTTCATAGGCATGGATGGATATAGTCACATACAAAATTAAATACTATTAGAAATTATTTATTTTATCGAGAAAAGTTGCATCGATTAACACAAAATAAATTTAGCAAACAAAGAATTTAAATATATAGAAACGGAAGTCGGAAAAACGGCACGAAACGGGGCCACAAGTTCGTGGCTTTAAAATAAGATAAAAATTTGTATAAAGTTCATTCTGTTTTCAGCTTTATCATCACTTCGCTGATCCCTAAGCCCATTAAGTGATTACAGAAACGAGTTTTGACCTGGTTTCAGGGGTAAGGGTGTGTCCATACCTTCCGCGACACACGGAATGCTAAATAAGGCTACTGGGTAGTGTGTGAAAATGTTTTAATGTTGTAAAAACTTAAATATTTTGTAATTTAATTAAGATAATTAAGTAGTTATAGCTGCGATAGGGAAGGCATACTTCAATTTTTGCAAAATTATTGTATTCAATACAGACTGATTTAATAGTATATGGCCTAAGAACGATATTAATTTGAAGCGTTATGATTTCACGACCGACGTATGTTTCACGTTCGCCCGGAAACCTTCTTCAGGATAGGTATTAAGTGCGTTGCGCTCGTCATGGCGTCCCGTCTCGCGTTGATAACGTATAACTGTAACTGTTGTACAATTATACACTTAGCTTATGCCTTGGCCTTCACAGAGAACATCAGCGTTAGTTTAATCACAAGGTTCTTAACGAGTTATAAATATTTAGCAAAAACGAATGTTTCTACAAGTAATGAAGGCTGCTCGTTCACACACAGTTCTAAACGTTGCGTAGTGCCTTCACTGCCATTTGTGTCTTTCTGTGTCATTTCACAACGAGGCCGCGGCTCTAATTAATTAGTTCCCTCCCGCGCCCTTCCCCGCACCCCCGCACTACCGGCGGTCGACGGGAATGTAAGGCAAACTACGTGCCCGTTATAAATCTCGTTAGTCTAAACTTCTGAGTAATATTCTTAAGCCATTCATACTTAAAATAGAATATAAATTATTTTATTGCCAAAAAATACACACAAAATACATAAAGAACTATTACAAAAACATATTATTGTCTAACAATGATGACAACTAAGATAATGATTAAAAACAAACTTATTTTTAGCCAACGGAGTTAAGCTCAGCACTGGCTGCGTAAACACGAGTGTCTACGCAAGGCTGGTTTTCAGCTTACCCCTATGATCGAGCTAAGGTGTTAAAAGTACTCGAGTAGCTGCGTGAAGCGGATAGTTTTACTCTTTATTTTTCTTTAGTTCTCAAAGAACAGTTGATTTGTTATGTTTATATATACTAGGTCTGTGTGTAGTGTGTGTGGAGTGCATGTGAGTGTATGGTTGAGCATGTGTGTAATTTAAAAAGATCAAAATTACCTTTTTTCCTCATAGGAGATGGCAAATTATTCCATAAAGTTATATGATTATTAACGGGATATTTACCGTGGTAAGGTTGTGGAATGATTACCACGGTAAATATCCCGTTAATAATCATATAACTTTAGAGAACAACCGTGATAGTTTAAAATTATTCCATATTTTCGTGGCGCTATACTTGAAGCAACCTTTAAAGCTAATGGTCCTATGCTTGGGTATGGAAAGTTTTAGCAGAGTTTGTGCACGAGTGCTGGCCGAGTGAATGTATTTAATCCACGTAAGTTTACCAAACAGATTCTCAGGTTTTTTAATCCATATCACTTTTTGCGTTATGCATGCTAGGTGAATCTGTCTCCTAGTTTTCATATTTAAAATCTTATATTTTACGAGAAATGGGGTAACATGACCTCTTCTTGGTATATATTAAAGCAGAATCTTATGCAGGCGTTTTGGACTTTCTGAATAGCATTTTCAGTAATAGCATACAATCCGGGCCCGTAGACTGCACTACAGTAGTTAAAAGGCCATAATATTAAAAGGTCGCACAGCAACAACCTCACCTCTTCGGAGAGGTGTTTTCTAATCCCGTACAATACCTTAAGTTTATAAAATGCAGTCCTAATTTTTTCGTTAACTTGCTTAATAAATCTCATCGCACTATCGTAAATGAGGTTCCTCGCTTCTGACACAATAGGTATAATTACTCCATTAATTGATAATTTGGGATCATGTCTCTGTACCTTTTCAATTTGCGACCTAGTACCTAAAATTAACATTTTAGATTTAGATGGGTTTAGAACAAGTGAATTACGTGAAGCCCATTCAAAAATTTCATTTAAATCGCAGTTTACCAAGGACATGGCTTGTGGAGTCTCATCGGCCTTAAAAGAAAAGTAAATTTGAGTGTCATCTGCATATAGATGGTACTTGCAGTGTTTTATATGTAATGGCATATCAGCACTTTGTACTCGTGCTTCGGGATGAAGTTTGGACGTGTTCTGAAGGTTTGCTGGTACCTTGTCGTTTCAGTATACTGAAGGGTTGACGAAATTTATTATTTATTTTTATGGTATTAGACTCAAAAGTGGTTGAATCGGTTAATAGTAATACTAAATGTGGCTAATGAATTCGTCAAGTAAATCTCACCAACGCGCTACATTTGCCGCGTGGGTGTGGGCGTGGATTCCTCCTACTTGACGTCTTGTATTTTATTCCCAACGACAGCGACGCGCTCGCGTCTAATGGAGAATCGCAAAGAATAATATCTGGGTAAGTGGGCACTTTGAGCAAATCTCTGCGCGTCGACTTAGGACTCTAGTGGCTGTAGGCTCGAGCTTGCTTACATAGCGACACGTACCTGTTGATAGTTTTTAATATCTATTATCAAGTTGATTACATCGTTTATTTCTTATTCTGGAATAATGTATCGGGAGTTACATTAATAACATATTCACTCTCGGCTCGATATTCACAATTGATTGAGAGTTCGGCCGTGTGATTCGCTAATGAATCGTCAATGCGCTCGTCGACGAGCTTATCGATGTCAGATACTTTATGAGATATCGCCCTCGTACATAAGGTTGTTTTTTTCAAAGTTTCTTGTCATCTCGTCATTTGTTTCACGGATGTTGTCAAAGATGCAACGATGTTTGCTCTTGGAGAATCGCACGGAAGTACCTTAAATTAAGATGATAAATAATATTTTAGTTATTTTAGAAACATTTGTCGATTTCAAGAATTTAAACCACAATTATCCTGAAAACCTCATTCTACTAATGGTCTACCTCTCCTGACCTGTTAAGAACATTTAATCACAACGAATTTACATTACGTTTCAAAACGAATTCATTGTTTGTGAATTTGAAAAATCTTATGTGAAATAGAACAGTGACTCGCCTTCAATATTCTTATTGCTGTTTGTTTGAGTTCGTTAAAGTTATTGATAAAATTCGTAACTCAACATTGTACTTTGCACCTGAACATCTCGAATGCAAAAATACGCAGTATTTTTCAAGCCATGTTTCTAAAATGTCTAAAATATGAGTACGTAGTTCTCGCTGGTACGTCGCCGAGAGAAATGTCTTTCATTTATTTGTAACTGCCCTCCCGACGTCGCTGCGAATTTGTTTCCTCAACTCTATTTGTGAGCGTTGCTGTCAAAATCATTTGTAGAGTCAGAATGTTAAGTGACGGTGACGAACGCGTCCGTTGAAGCCTCAAAATTCAAAATTCAAAATTCAAAAATTATTTATTCAGTTTAGGCATCATAGACACTCTTATGAACGTCAAAATTTTTAAATGATTCTACCGCTGTCTTCGGAAAAGAACCACCGCCGAGAAGAAGCAGCAAGAAACTCGTGGGCCATTATTTTTTCAAGTCTTTGTACATTGAGGTTACATATGAGTAGTATTAAAATAACAAATTTATTCAATAGTTGGCTATTAGGCAGAAGTGGAAAGCTTCCAGGCATCTTTGTCTTCTAAGTAGTGACTCAATTTTTAATAGGCTTTTTTCATTAGTATATTTTTGACACGTAACTTGAATTTCCCTTCAGTGAGCTCAGTAATGTCTTTCGGGATTTTATTATAGAAACGTACACAATTTCCTAAGAAGGACTTATTTTTAGTTTTCGTGAGTCTAAATTTAGATACAGCTATCCTATCCTTATTTCTAGTATTAATATTATGCATATCACTATTTATTCTAAACTTCTTTATATTTTCACGAACGTACATTATATTTTCTAGGATATACAAAGATGGAAGAGTTAATATATTAATTTCTTTGAACATTTGTCTTAAGGATTCGCGGGGACCCATTTCGTAGATGGCTCGAACTGCCCGCTTTTGCAATATAAAAACTGTCTCTATGTCCGCCCCTGACCCCCACAGCAGGATACCATATGACATTATGCTGTGGAAGTAAGCAAAGTAGACCAGTCGAGCAGTAGCTATATCTGTCAATTGCCTAATTGTATGAACCGCATATGCAGCTGAGCTCAGTCTTCCATCATTTCTCATTCAGCCTCATTTCTTTCCCTTTTTAGTAGGTATGAAAATAAGTTAGTTTGATGTCGTTTCCACCAAACAAGCGCACCCTATAATGAAAGATTAAAGTGTATAGCATAATCTTATATCTGTATAAAATTAATGACTAGTCAACACAGAACCTTAGCTGCTGAGGCTACACATTTTAAACTTTGCAAATGTCCTTTATATTATAAGCATCCACTAAGGAAGGTTTTGTTTAGAAAATTGACCTCTAATTAAAAATATTTATGTGGCTTTGTATCCCATAAACCAAACAAGCAAAGTCACTAGCAGGTCAGCTAGTTATACAACTTCGTTTAAACTATTCGAGTTCTCGTTTTATTAAAAATCAAAGAAGAAGAAATTATCAAAGCAAAATGCCTGATTGGTAGAATGATGGCTGGTTTAATGAATAGGAATAAACAATTAACTCTCGGGATGAATAATGCATTCCAATGCTATGCAACACTTTCAAACTATGGATGGAACTGAAATTGTCATTGCATGCAAGCATGACGTGAATCTAATGGAATCAAATCCAAACCCATTATATACTCGTAATACAACCCGATATGGGAAAGGCGGTATTGCCTAATAAAGGTTAGTGGAGTACTATAAGAACAATATTGGCCTCGTTCGCATTTACAAGAGTAATTCTATTACCTTTGCGGAGAGCTCGAGTATTCACTCAATGGGCTTGAATTACGAGAAGTGCTACCACTTGCGGACAAATCTTGAAAAAGACAATAGAGAAAAAATTAAATAAATTTCTTAACTTTGACCTGTGAGTTTCAAGGAGTTCATTTCGTAAAGCCAAACATTATTTTCCTATAAAGTACAAACCCATTGTTATGTTATTTTTTCATGACGAATACTTTTAATGTTATTGTAAAAATGTAATGAATCTGTTCTTAACGTTTTAATATGACGTTATTTAACGCATAGCTCTCAAAATGTTTGGCGGATACAAAAAGGGAATGGCTCACAATCTGCTGCTCACCCCTGCAGGAGTGACTGTTACGGATATATCCATATTATTGTCGTTATCGTCTGAATGATGTTACTAAATAAAACCAGATATTGTGGTAGTTTTTGAGACACCATTATATCAGTAATGGCATCATAAACATTAGGCACACCCTCCGCACATACGAACCGACCATATTATAATATATCTGAGAGGAGAGCGCTTAACGTCGGCTCTGAAGGGTTTCTCTCGATACAGCTTCCATTCAACTAGGATTTATTCTCAAACAGGGCTTTATCTTGTTGGTAATGTGTTCCGTTAAGAGCGGCCACTCCGTTGTATACCAATATATTTTACGTTTACGTAAAGTTACATAAAGCTATATATCGTTGTGTTCCATTCTTGGATGTAGGCCTCTTCCCTTATTTCCATTCCTGGCGATCTTGTGCCCGGTGCATCCAGTCCCGGCCTGCGTGTCGCCTGATGTCGTCTACCCAGCGCTGCGGTGGGCCCTGGGTCGGCCCTGGGTCTCCACTCAAGAACTCGCCTCACCCATCGACTCGCATCCATTCTCGTAATGTGTCCTGCCCATGTCCACTTTTTCTTCGCTTCATTGCGACCATTAATTAAAATTAATGGTCGCAATGAATAAGTATACAACATCTCAAATCTAAAACATCAACATAGTTATAAAATATATAAGGGTAAAATCTATTACTCGGCGATTCCAAACAGCTTGCAATAAATTATAGCCTGTACAGTTCGCTCACGGGCTGAGCAATGTCGTAAACTCAGTGAACAAACATGATAGCTCTATACTAGAGCGTTTCACCGACGGCTAACTAACAATTAGTCTCTCCGATAGAGCAGGCTTCAGGAAGTTTTGTTTGCGATTTATATAATGTGTACGGCTCGACGGAAGGAACTTGTTTATTGCGGTGTGGCTTATACACAACACAACAATGAGACTCATACACCAACGTCTGCCGGTGACGAGCGCAGTGCAGTACGCAGAACCACAGTTCAAAGCTGTGGGTGTCGCTGCAACTGGCAAGAGCAAATATTGCTCTAACTAAATGAGAAACTAGTTTAAAGGACAAACTTAACTTACATTATCGACCTCTAGACACGGCATAGACTTTATTATCTTTCCGAAATGATTGAATGATAAGATAACTGCTTGGTACCCGACTGTGTTACATACGTGTCTATAGTACATTGTGGTACAAGTGCGGACAGAATGCTGTTGTACACGAGAGGACATGTTTGTTCGAGCGGAAGGCGAGAGTGTATAATTGTATTGAATTTTACTGTCATTCGAATACTATTAAGACTTTTTATTTTTGAGTAACAGAGACTATTAGCCAACTCACATTTTTTACACTTTTTTTTTACAGATTTATAATTTTGAATGGCATACCTAAAACAATAACGTTTATAGAACACTCGTGCGCGGAGAGCTTACTTGTAATCTTATATTGTATTTATATTGTATGTATTTTTCTTTATTTATGCATTGAGTTTGCAATGCATAAGAATCTGTAAGAAAATCGAAAGCCCATTTGCGGACTTGCTACCTAGACTGGGTGCGATATTACGGGTATGTTAGTACCACAATATTTAGTTCACGATACATTTCCTAACGTGAAGCAGTTCTGAAAACTGATACAAAGTTCCTCACATCGTAATCAATTTCAAGAATGTCGACATGTCTCCAATATCGTCGTAGGGACAGAAACCCTTTTCGCAAACAGAATTCCGAAGACGTACTCGGGGGGATCATAGCGCTGTGGGACAGGGGAATTAATAAATGTGATTCTCGGAGCTATTTCTGCTCACAACCTACCGACACACTAACTAACCAACCAAGGTACGAGTACATAAGTATTCTAGGGAAATGAGTAAAGTGAACTAAGGTAAGGTCTGTGATAATTATAACATCCGTGGAGACAGGCATCACGCTAGTACATCAAGTATATCGATAGGGTTTGTATACCAATAAAATTATGAACTATCATTTATAGATGGCTTATAAAATGCTTTTAGTTTATTGGTCAAGCACACTCATAATAACTTACAGATACGTACATATTTAATTAAACATTATGATATGATTGGTATAATAATATATACGATAGCAGAATTCGAGTGCTTGATACGACGTCTTTTGGAACACAACACGCTAACACCTACAAATCTATATCTGAAGTACAAATGTCAGACATTCAGTTGTTCATGGTTCGGCTGAGCCACGACCGCGGAAACGGGAATATTATGTTGTTCATTTTTATTATCAACATTAACCTACAAACAATCTTCTAATATCTGAAGTGAAGAATGCCTCATCGTCTAACGTCTACTGCATACAATTTTTGTTGTATATACACGCCCTATGCTATTCTTACATAGAATAAAAAACGACGAGACGTGCAAGTTATTTGCTATTGTGCATCTGCCCGAAACAGCTGCAGTAGCACCTAATGATCTGTATTTCATTGAATACGAGGCAAGAGATCGCCAAGCACTTACTTGCTGCATTGTGTTTAAAGTTGTTCACAGGTAGTTACGGAACACTACTACTACTGACTGACGGTAGGTTATCTGGCATTGCTGAGTCATTCACCAAGACATACTCCTACAAAACAGACCTACCACCTGGTTTACTGTTAAAAATTAGAATGAAATGTCTGCAATATTGTATAAATTGCGGTCATTTTATTGTGTGAGGAGGCCAGAGTATAAAAATATTGCCTCCGGCGTTACATTGAAAATAGTGCACAAGCTGTATTACGATGAGAAGAATGGACTCGTTAACTAATGTTTTGGGGAGATGAGTGCAGTACAACGCCGGGCAGAACTACAGTTGTAAACTCAAGCGTAGTGCTTCCCATGAGGCGCACGACCTGCTCCCCACCTCACTTGTTAGCATGAACAATGTCTGGCTTTATCTCGCGTTATAACAATTGTTCAAATTGTAATTATACGCGTAATTGCTTTATCCAGGGCTTAATTAGAGACTATTTTCTACTTGTAGTAGTAGTAGTTATTGTAACTTAAGGCAAATTATGGGTACACAAGGCACCACTTTTTTTGGTGCAGCGCCGTTTTGCTGACTGCGCTGGAAATTGCGAGCCAAAGCTTTTAGTAGGCAGGTTTCTTTCAGCGAACCCACTCGCTTGACTTGGAAGTTGGATGGTGCCAATTAGGCAAACTTTATGTGGTAGTGCTCTTGTGTGAGAGTTTGTGGTTGATGGGTACAGTAATAGATATTTTGACGTTATTAAAATCACTGTGCTTAATAATATTGCTGGGCTAAAGCACTTTGGCTGTGGAGTGACGTAGTGCCTGAGCACTGACCCTAAGTTATGGAAAAAATAAAAGTTAGGTCTCAGTGAAATCAGGTATACTTCAAAAAAAAAGTAAACATCTGAAGTTTTTTTTTTTTTTTTTTTTTTATTTATTATCATTTTACAATTAATAAGCAGGTGTTTTACAATAAAACAGTATCGAAAAACCACTGGGTTTGTCTCGATACTGTTGTTCGCAACGCGCACTATTTACAAACTTGAAACAGTTCGCAAGCACCTATTCATAAAATACTAATAACTACTTATATCTCATTCGCCTATTACTAGCGAAGCGACGCTGTTCGTCATACGGTCGGAACTCAGACTCGAACTCGTTCTCCGAGAACCGGTCCGCGCGTCCGCAGCGCCTATTCTAAACTATTTATACAGGATGTCTTGTCCTTCATTTAATTATATTAATTACCATTCAGTATATGTATTAAGCTTTGGTTGAGGAGGGTGTATGGGAGCTACGAGTACCTATTTGTTAGGTTATTGTAGAAATATTTTTTGTACATATATTTGTAATTTATATCATTTGTGTCGTTTTTTATATTTTGGGGCAAACTGTTTAAAAGAGTAGGGATTAGGTATGCTACTGTTCTTCTTCCATAATAATTATTTTTTCTTGGTATTTTAAGCAAATTTTGAGTCATTTTTCTCGTAACTATTTTATGTGATATAGGTATTCGTATTTCAAAATTATTAAATTGTTCTATCAAAAGGCACATCTTCACTTTATCATGTATTGGTAATATATTGCAAAACTCGAATATATCAATTATGTTTTCTTTATATTGTTTTTTGATATTAATGGGGACTACAGCTTTTAATAGCCTGACTTGCAGATGCATTATTTTATCTATATATGTGTTAAATGTTCGCCCATAGCTTGTAATTCCATACGATATAATAGATTCCGCCAACGCCACATACATATTCAATAGTATTTGGAATGGTACTTTGGATTTTATTATAAAGAATTTAGCTAGTATAGCTCTAAGTTTGTCACATACTGAGTCAATGTGATTACTCCAGTTAAATCTATTGTCCACTATCAGTCCCAGGTATGTATGATTAGATACCTGTTCTATTTCTTCACATGTGCAGTTACTCAAATTGCACTGTAATGTGTTATGTAGACAATTATGATTGTGTGCAATTATTCTAAAAGGATCTTTATGTTTTATGTGACTCGATCGGACATGAATTATTTTTGTTTTGGACGTATTTAGAATAAGACCAGCGTCATGTGACCATTTTACAACTCGTGTGAAATCGTCTTGCATGTTATTTACGGCTGTGCTAAGGTTTTTACTATAGGCTAGAAGACAAGTATCATCTGCATATTGGTAGATTGTGCAATGATTGATTACATGTTCCATATCATTCACATAGGCTAAATACTGCAGAGGTCCCAGAACTGAACCTTGAACAGTTCCTTCACTTACTTCGATAGCTTCACTGTACGTATCTGCCACCTTCACACAATATTTACGACTTCTGAGATAATCTTCGCACCATTTTAAAACAGGACCTCGAACGCCAGAGTTATCAAGTTTTTGAAGTAAAGTTTTATGTCGGAGCATATCAAATGCCCTGCTAAAGTCGATAAACAAAAGTATCACATGATTTTTGTCATTGAAGTATTGATTAACTTCGTCTGTAAATTTTGAAAGTAATTGTGAAGTAGATTTATTTCGTTGAAAGCCAAACTGTGAATTGGAAAGTACATCATTTTTTGCATAAAAGTCTTGTATTTGTTTACATATAAATTTTTCTATTATTTTATCTATCACTGGTAATATGGTGATTGGTCTATAATTACCGTACTCTTTATGGCTACCTTTTTTATATATAGGTCTTACGATTCCGGTTTTCAGATCCTGAGGATATTTGCCCGTAGCCATACTAGTGTTGATCAACTTAACTATGACCCATAACATTTTTTCACAAATAGACTTGACATCGATACACCTAATGTTGTCTATTCCCGGTGCTTTATTTGAGTTTAAATTACGAATAATTGTATGTACATTTTCTAACGATGCTTTCTTGACAAACATAGATTTATTTTGTGGGTACGTATAATCCGATTCAATTAAAAGGCGTTTGTCACACTTGTGCATAATTTTCTTTACACATTCACTAAATTCACGTGCGAAGTTATCAGCTATATTTTTTATGTCACTCTTGTTTTTGCTAAAGGCTCTTAAAATTGCTTTGTCAACTGATGATTTATTACGCCCTGACAAAGTATTAAGTATTTGCCACATTTTACGCAAATTTAGTTTGTTCTTATTAATTAGATCTAAGTAATAATTGTTTCGGGAGGTTTCTATATACTTACGTGTTTTATTTCTGAACTTATTATACTCTAATCTCAATGTAGCATTCGTATGGTCATTTTTCCACTGTGTAAATAATATATCTTTCTTTTCGCACATACTTTTTATTCTTGTATTTATCCACGGGTTAATGCTCCTTTTACTAATTAAATTTATTTTCTTCGAATATGCCGATTTGCAATAACAATTATTAAATTTTATTTTTATTCGTTCGTATATTTTTAAAGGACACTCTATATCATCTATGTCACTCCAGTCAAGTTCGGTCAGTAATGATTTATTTTTATTGTTATCTATTAGTTGAATGTTTATTGTATCATTCTGTATTTGCGATGACCGGGTTCCTATGCATGACATTACAATCATGCGATGGTCTGCCAGAACCGTTCCGAGCGCGGTCGAGTAAACGTCTAACGAATGCGATCTTACAAATATTTGGTCTATGCATGTTTGCGTTATTTTATCACCGAGTTTTTCAATTCTAGTGTAGTCGGAAATTACACTCGTTAAACCACACTCAGACATACTACTAACGTAATGTTCCTGTATTCCATTGTTCATTTTTAAGTCGATATTTATATCTCCTAATTAATAAGTGTCGTATTTTTGAGATATAATGTTCATATATAAATATTTCACTTCTTTTATAAATAAGTGCTTGCTTTCACTTGGTGGTCTATACACAGCACAAATATAAGCAGAATAGTTATGTTGTGTAGTTAACTGGCCTATAATGGACTCACAGTGGCTAAAGGTGTGGTTTATTGTGTTAAATATGTGAGTATTTCTTACGTATACAATTATACCTCCACCTTTACGATTATAACGCAATTTACTGTGCATTGTATAGCCACCAATTTCAAACATAGAAACAACTTGCTTTGATACATTAACCTCAGTTAGTATTATCACATCAATGTTTAGTTTTGAGCAGGTAATTAGGTGAGTTAGGTAACTAAAGTTTTTCATTAACGATCTTATGTTTATATGGATAATATTTAAACTAAATTGATGCGATAAGATAACAGGTATTCTCTTACTAAAATCATTTATATCAGTACAGTCAAAAAGCTCTTGATGGTCAGGAGATAAATCTTGGCTGCCTGGTTCTAGAGGACATCTACTACCGATTCATGTTGGGTTTGTCTGTTTGCGTAGCTAAATTTTCAATATCTTCCTCAGATCTTACCGCCAATGGCTTTCCATTGTCACTCTCACGCACCAACACCTTTCCATCTTGAAACCATACGTATTTAAATGTCGGTCTTAGCTTCTGCTGTGCTTGCCATAATAATGCCTTGTTAGCTTTTGTAAGGGCTCGGCGTATTATTACTTTAGAGTTAGATACTTCGGACGACGCTCCACTGATAAGATGTTCTACTACAATTGATATCTTTCTTGCAGCTTTTACCCACTTCTCCGCCTGTTGCACCTGATGTAAGCCCAACTGAATAACTCCGGCTTGTCCACTGCGACCCTCCACTCGCTTTGTAAATAATATTTCCGTCCCTTCCATATTTAAGACGGTGGCCAGCTTACATGAGATATCATTTAGGTTCTCTTCTTGCAATTTAGGTACTCCAAAGACCTCCATAACGCTGTCCAGTCGCTGCTGATCAATGCCGCGAACATGCTGCTTGAGGGAATTCACTTCCAGTTGCAGATGGGTCTGTTCATTTTTGAGATGGGTATATTTCCTACCGAGCTCCTTTATCTCTTTATTATGAGACTCAACCGTTTTCGTGAGGTCATCAATCTTACGACAACCGCCTACCGATGTTTCAATAGGCTGCAATTCTTTTTTAAGTACCTTCTTCATTTCTGAGGTAATGTCTTTAAGAAACTTGTTAGTGTCGAAGTTGCAGCTTCTCATGCTTCCTCCAGATAATACCTCCTCTTCTTCCTCCTCCTCCTCATTCGGAATAACGAACGACGATTTTCTGAGAGGTGAGTCCCGTTTGCACTCCTCACATGTCCACTCTAAGTTATCTGTATTACGCAAAGCGGCGATTTGCTTCGCCGTTAATCCTGTACATGTTTGATTTGCATGTACCACTTTACCGCAATTTCTGCACTCCAATCCAGGCGTCTTTTTAGTTATATTTTTATCACAATTGTCGCACTTGGAAATGTTCGACATTTTATTATTAGTAGATCACTTAACAAAAACACGGTAGCGGGTAGGAAGGTTGACACACAATCACACAGTACAACTCGACTTGTTCGCACGAAAGCGCACGAGCGAATTATGAGGTGAGTCGTGAGGTCAGGTGCGAGTGCGTTATTATTTCCCAGGTATGAGACTTAGCTGTAGCCACCGGAAAAATATGTTTCGAACCGCTGCACTCGCCGAGGCAGTTATCTCGTACTTCCGAAAGCTAGAACAAGTTATGGCAAAACAATGTTCACTTGTGCAGGAGCACAACTTTATAATAAACTGCCTTCAAATATAAAAAAATGTTGCTCATTTAACGCATTTAAGAAGCAACTAGCTGAGTATCTGACGAAGGAATAAATGTGTTAAGTAAGTACAAAGTGATTACTGTATAATAATTTATTAGAATTATATTATAATGTTTTAATTTTGTTAAGTGTAACGACGAACGAATATTAAGTTTTTTAAATATCGCTATGTTCTCAAGAAAGTAACTAAGTGTCTTATTTGAGAATAAAATTCATTAAACCTAAACCTAAACCATTCTGGATTGTGTTCTCATATTGGATTTTTTGGTTAGAACCAATATTTATGACATTCTCAAACAGTCTGCCCACATGTCTATACAAATAAATGTATGTCTGTGTATGAATACACAGTGAAGTTGTTCGGTCGCTCATTATTGACATATGCGAGGCGGTTTGTAAGTTCGTCACCTCGACCCGCCGCTGCTCTCGCTGTCCTTTATGTGCAGCATAAGGTCTGAGAAAACTTTCACATATAATATAGTAGACTCGTTTGCGTGCTCGAGGAAAAATGTGTAATAGCTGTGTATTATCAAAGATCTTATTTTTAAAGTAGTACCAGTAACAAAAAGGTAAGAAATATATGTTTACTTGAAATTAAACAAATTTAAACGGATTCAATCGTGTAAAATGTTATATTATTTTATACCGACGTTTCGAACACTTTTCATTGAACATGATTACGGGTAGACTGGATAACATTTGTTTGTTATAACGTTATGGAATTATTTGTATGTTCCGCCTGTAATTGTGTCATTGGTTGAATTTCATAAGAATCGCGAAAGTCTAAGACATCATTATATTATGTTTACTTTCATGTGACGAGGCGACTGTCACTGACTATAAGGTGGTAGATCTAGAGTGGGGAAGCGCATCCTTCCACCGCAGTGACAGATTTATTCATTTTAAGCTCTAGTATAAGTTATTTAACCTCTGTGTGCACTTAAGTCGTAGATCCTTGAGCTACTACGTAAGACATTTCTAGTGTATTTTTGCGTTTAGAATTGTCATGAATTTAATGATGCCAAAGTAATTTGTGCAGATGGGTCTTATACCGTTACATATCTGTGTCAGGCTCATAACTGATTCAGATTCAGATTCATTTATTGGTATTCATCTATACACGTCAGTTATTTAGTACATAAACTATGTACTCGTAGCAATACAGAGTGTAACTTACAATTAACCATGTAAGTATGTATTCAATAATTCATATAAAGTTATTAAAATTAAACAGCTATATGTAGTCAATAATTAATATAAAATTAAATAATTAAAATAAATATAAGTTAATTAAATCAATAGGTAATTAAAAATAAACACATTCATTTAAATGTCATAGATATGATGACAATAACAAAGTACAATAACATTAAATTGTCAAAAATATATTTAATGTGAAATTTTCTTTACAAATTCAGCATAGCTGTAGAAGGTATGACTGATAAGCCAGCGCTTTAGTCTTGATTTAAAAATATTTAAATTGGATGCTGCGGTAACGTTCTCAGGAAGCCTGTTGTATACCTCCGGACCCATAACGTGAGTCAATCGATTCGACTTCACTAGCGATCGAGGTATAGCAGCTAGCTTTCCTCTCCGTCGGATTGGGTAGTTGTGACAATCACCAACATTACCAAATATCCCCATATTTACACGTACATATACAGCCACTTGAAAAATTACTATCGAGGATAGCGTTAATATTTTTAGGGATTCGAAGTGAGTTCTCACGGACGTTTCTCGAGACACTCGTGCTATTGCTCGAACAGCCCGCTTCTGGAGTCAGAAGGCGCGGATTGCGTCTGCACCACGGCCCCAGAGCTCTGCTCCATACATCAATAGCAAGTGTATGGTGGCAAAATAACAGGACCGCACCACCGTCATGGGCAAGAATCTGGACAATCTTTTGAGAGCGAAGCATGCTCCGCCTAATTTCTCACACAGTTTATTGATGTGTGGTTCCCACGTGAGGGCGCTATCCAATTCAAATCCCAGGAAGGTTGTACAGGTCAACTGTTCGATTTGTCTGCCATCCAAAAGGACGTTTAACTTGTCTCTCAGGCGACCCGACAGATCAAAATGTATAAAATGGGTCTTTTTTAGGTTCAACACCAAACCGTTAGCACTAAACCACTTCATGAGTTGAGATGCAGCGATGTTCAATTTTTGTTCTAAACTTTCGGCTGAGGATGCAGTCACCACTGCCGCAACATCGTCCGCGTACATCATCACTTCCGCTTCAGTGATTGCACCTGGCAGGTCGTTTAGTAATAATGAAAATAGTATATTAGAGACCGATGATCACTGAACAACGCCCATTGATGTAGTCATAGGATCAGACCGCTGTTTCCCACTATCACCTGCTACGATTTGGTATCTCTGAGACAGAAGATCAGTAAATAGAGACAGAGCTTTGTTTTGTATACCGTAGTGGCGCATTTTTAGCGAAGAATACTATGATCCGCTACATCAAATGCTTTCGAGAGGTCACAGCAGAGCACTGCTACATGCTGCTTCCTATCGCGAGCATTCACGATGCGGCGAACCACTTCACGCGCCAAGGATGTTGTCGACCGACCTTTGCGGTATGCGTATTGTCTGTCGGACAACGCTTGCATACCCCGTAAATATGCTACAAGGCGGGAACTTAATCCGTTTTCAAATACTTTTGCCAATATGAATATTATAGACACCGGCCTGTATCCGTCAATATCATGTTTTTTCCTTTTAACTGTAATGAAACTACAGCTTGCTGGACTACGACTGTCATTTATTTATTCTTGCCGGTACACCTAAAATTAGTGTAGCATACCCTAATAGTATGATACTGTTGCATAATAAGGGTTCTTATAACATGAGTGTGTTTTAAAAAAACGAGCCGTAGGCGAGTTTTTTTATAGTATCACACGAGTGTTATAAGACCAAGTTATGTACAGTGTCATACACTACTTTATCTACTCTCATACTATAATACGTAAAACAATATTGCAAATAAAACGCTGAATATAAAAACAAATTTATTTTTACTTGTAATAATCATTGATGTTCTGAATATTACAATTATGAAAATGAATTTGAACCGGACAGGAAGCGTTATTGGAGGTACTCGGAGTTAATGTTGTGTAATGTTAATGTTGACCTCATTTCTGTTATTTTCAATACTGTTAAGTATTGAATTGGATATAGCGATCTTGTTAGTCATTGAATCATCTATAATAGCCTTCTGCAACTGTCGTTGACTTCCAACCACCGTGTCGCTTTAGTGCCGTTATATCTCCACCAGCGTCAACTAGCAAGGTCGCAGATGTTCGGCGAAAGCAGTGTCCTGTGTACAATTCGGGGTCGGTAAGTTAAAGATAGCTGGCAATAACTTTGCCTAAAGCTTCAAATTTGTTAATGCCAACTCTCTGCGTCGTGCATTTTCCGTCAATATAGTTTAGAAAAAAACTGGGATATCTGCACTCAGTTGGTCGTAGCTCTATGTATTTTTTTGCATTGTTCATAATATTTCCCAGTAATGGTAAAAGAGCGGTCCGTCTTGGTTTTAGTTTTACTTATTTTGATCAATAGTGTAGTTTCGAAGACTTCAACATCTTTGAATTGTATGTTGTATAACTCTTGCCCTCGGCAAGCACCCATTATACCAAAAATTAGTGCAATGTGTAACAACTCAAATATATATTACGGTAAATTAACTCAATATTAACAAAAAAAAATTACATGGTTAAATGATAAACAACTAAAAACCCTCTGTGAAGAGATATAATGTGTCTGAGGCTTCATTTAAGAACTTATTTATCTGCTCTGCTGTAAAAGTCTTGGATTTTTTCCCTTTATATCCTTGTGAGTTTCGTTTTAAAAATGCAATCAGCTTGCTATATTTAGTATTGTCAACTTCGTTGTATATATTGAGTGTACTTTTAATCATGGAGTATTTAACCCATATACTTGACACTTTATATTTTTCAGATAACTCTTGAAAGTACGCTAACAACACATTTTCAGAAAATGATGTAGCATTTTATTCATTTTCCATTCCATGAACTCGTGGTAACATTTATTATAGTTGCTCCTAGATTTCGCCGGCACCAGGTTCATGGTCATGTTTGACGCAGCTTCCAGAAAGTCTGGTGGTGTACAATCACCACTATACCCGCTTTCAGACATGTTTTACACAAAAAATTATGTATTTTACAAACAAAACCAAACATTGTTTAAATATTGAAAATATTTTTAAATGTCAAATGTTGGCGCCAAGGCGCAAACATCGATTGCGCATGCGTGTTGCGTCGTCGCGGAGTCGTTCATTGAAACCTTTTTTTTTTTTAAAGTAGAGGTTCAACCTCCTTGGTCCAGCTGGAGGTTGTATAGGTGTATCGTTATGATTAAAAAGTTATATTATGTTACAGGTGTCCATACAAGACCTGTATCGTAATTAAACTTTTTTTATAATTATTTTTGGCCTGTACGTAATGTTTGTCATAAGAATTTTGTTTTCAGTTTTATAATCTTTGTATTATAGTATCAGAGTAGATAAAGATATTAAGAATATTATATCACAATAACCAGGTAAAGTTAATTCTTATGTAACTCATTTTATTATTCCAAACACTTATTATTAACTTATTGAAAGTTGGAACTTTGCGTTTACCTTTAGAATGTTTAATTAACTGACACAACATTCTCGGGAACGTTGTTGAGTCTTGCGAATACACAAATATGTGAAAATTTCTAGATCTAGAAGATGTATTCCGAGCGAGGGAACTCTCACACGTGAATTGGCGGAATATCAACAGTTTGGAATATGGAAAGGTTGTACGCAGAGTACGAAATCAAAATATCAAAGAGTTGCGGCGGAAGAAAAGTTGAGTCACAACAGCTCGCGCACGGAAATTCCGCATCCACTAATGACGGAGCACTGCGAAAGGTTTATGTGTATTAGAGTAGGTACCAGAAGACAAGAGATATAATTTCAATTTGAAGGACGTTTATAAGTACTATATACTAACTTTTATAATTGGCTGAGTCTGTGGTGTTTTAGGAAAAAATCCTTGAACATTTTAATGCTTAAATGCTGCATTTTTATGCTATAGGTACTTTGCCAAGCAGAATCGCGGGTTGTAAATGATATGATCCAAATAAATATTCTAACTTAGCTAATCATAAATGTTATATGATTGATATATAATTACAACACTTTTTTGTTTACTATTTATCTATACACCACGACCGTCTATAGACCTTGGACCGACAAGGTGGGCGTCTTTTTCAGGCGAGTTATCAAAAATTGTGGGGGAGTCCTATGTTCAGCAGTGGACGTCCTACGGCTGAGATGATGATATTGATGATGAATCTATACACATTTCTTTTGCTGACTAACTAACTGACTTCGCGTAGATTTTTCTTGCAATCGATGCCTTTTGTTGTTTGTTAAAGGATCACTATAAGGAAGAATATTTGAAATTTTACCCACAGTTATATAGAAGGATGGCAGAATAAGGTTTTGATAATTTTGTTTTGTAATATTTGTAAATCATCTATTTTTGTCTTGGTTGCGCTGCCTCAGATGTCTATCAGATAAAGTAAGTGCGGTTTTACCAAAGAGTTGTAGATGGTATACCGTATCTGACGAGGGATACACCGTACCGTCGAAGTGAACCGAGGAGCGATTAGAGTTTAGTTCTTATGTATTCTTTCTCAGCATTTTGCGTTAAATAACTGTTTGTACGAAGTCCAAGATACTTTTCACATAATTTTTCTTGCAATACTATATTATTAATGTGTAATGGCTCATGAGGCGGAATTATTTTATTTTTTGCTTTGAAAAAGACGTACAATGATTGTGATGTTTTTATGGTTCCGAGGTTACATTGGAACCAAGAAAACGAGGTATTCAGGTCTATTTGAGCTTCAATAATTATGTCTGGAATAGAAGGAACAAAATAGAATAAATATGTGTCATCAGCGTACAATTATAAATGGCCATTTAATGTTATTTTATGAATGTTATTTATGTAAGTAACAAACAGTAGTGGGCCCAGGATTAAACCTTGGGGAATTCCACATGGTATTTTATACTTTGCGCTTACGGTGCTATTTAACTTGACAGCTTGCTGACTATTTGTAAAGTATCACTGAAACATTTTAAGAGCAGAGTCATCTATAACGATACTTTTTAGTTTTTCTATTAGCAGATGGTGACTCACAGTATCAAAGGCTTATTTAGATTATTATAAATATCTAGTATCATGTTTTTGTAATCAATGTTATATTTTATATTGTTAATAGAACTAAAGTTGCCGCAAGTGTGTTATATATAGATCGAAAGCCATATTAACCGTCAAAAATAAAGTTTATCGAGTTCAATTAATCTTCTAAGCGTTTATGTCATAATTTTTCAATTAGTTTAGATAGAGTAGGCAATACCGCTATGTGGGCCTATAATTTCCAGGATCTGTTTTAACACTTGATTTATAAACTGGAATGAAAGGGACTCAAACCCCAACGCCTCCGTGTGAAGAGTGCAGTACATAATGCTCTGGGTGGCGCTGCACCAGTCACGGGCATGCGTAGTCATCAGGCGCACGACTTGCCCGTCTTGTCAATTGATTGCATTAAAAAGACATAAACCCATTATGTAAGCAGTAAGACAACGAGTAGAACTTGTCACAATCAGAAGGTTATTACTACTGTATCTAGTTCACGTTTGTCTCACACCCGCGTTGTGTTCGCGACATTTACATTACGTGCAGCCTTTGTCCCGCAACATTCTGTCTCGTTCTCGGTTGTTACGCGTATTATTATGCTCGCTTTAATTATTGTAGCAAATTGTTTATCCACTATAAATATAATTTAGAAGATTAAGATGAAATTTTACAAGTAATAATACATGCTTTACCAGATTCTTCACACTTATCGAATAGTTCAGGGTTTTCTAGGCCTTCACCTGCGTCTAGCTAAGTCAGGATTTAGGTGTGCTTGGATCAAACCCAGTGAGAATCCGTAAGTTTTCCGGCCACTCCAAGAAACAACCGGAAATACTTGTAATGATGATTCTTTGTTTGTTTTTTTTATTTGCTCCAGACATAATGATATTGTTTGCTTTTAAAAAGGTAAAGGTAAAGGTTTGACGACAGTTATAACGTGACTAGACATTTTCATCACGTTTCACACTTTGGGGCCATAAGCTTTCTGGTTTGCTAGACCTCGTTAATTATGAATTGCGGATTGAGGGAAACTAACGTTTCGAATTTTGACAACTAATTTGGGACAACATAATTGTAATTCATTATCGTTTAGTAATAATCGGAAATACGATGACTATCAAATATGATATGCGGTAATTTCTTGTCATACACAATGTCTTGTTAAGTTATGGTTCAATTATAAGTTCACTAATAAAGCGAGGTTTTACAATCTCTCAGTAAAACGTCAGCAAATTCAATTAAAATATTTATTAAAGGCGTCAGGTTTAAATTGCAAATTCGTTTATTAAAATCCTAAAGTCTTTTAAACATGATTGACGCAATTGAAAAAAACATTGATGGAAGGCAAAATTTCCCAATAACTTTGTAACACATCAAAACGTACTGATACGTCAATACGAGAGAGGACGAACTTTAACAATTCTCTATCACCCGTCTGTATGCAGATCGTATATAAGGAGTGAGGAAACGATTCTTACATGAGTCCATCTATCCGCCTCTTTGATACACCGAAGGGTTAGAATTATTTATTACTAGCTTTGGCCAGCGACTTCGTCCGCGAAGGGTATTTTTTAATATATATGGATTATGGTAACAAGCTATATTCATTGATATCGCCCGCCACTACGTGTGATATAATATTTGACAAAAGTTCATATAGATACCGTACTTTACAGCATGAACTTCTATAGTACGGTTAAACCCATAGTAATTAAGAATGTAACACGAGGTTTTTTTTTTTTAATATATCCATATAATGTGTGCAGTAATGTTCAGACATTAAGGAATACATATTTTTGATGCAATTCACTCAAAACTAAGTAAAGCTTAACTTTTGCAATAAATGTTATTTTCAAACACAACATAAAAAACCCTCAGACCTATAATCCATCAAAGGTCGTTGGTCATCATGCGGCCAGACACAATAGAAGTTTCATTGTTATAATTATTATCGACGATATTATTGACGCTCTTGAAAGGATATATCGTGGAAGGGGTAAGCAGCGGTGTTTAAACACCTGTATTTCACCGGATATGTTTTAGGTCCCACATAATAGGGGCGAGCCTATCTACGGGACACTGTTTCAGATTACTATTGAGAATTCCTTTGTCAGAAAATCCCAACATCTGTCTAACCCGTGGATCGAACCCAGGACCTCGAGAATCCGAAACGTTGCTTCCACCAACACACCAAGACCAAGCGAGAGTCAGGTAGTACGTACATAAGTACAGTCGAGACACATAAACTTCATTTTGGGCGCCCCGCGGATAAACCCGCGTGGTGATGGATGATGCTGATGAATAAAAATTCCTAAATCTACTCCAGCGCCTCATATATCCTATATATACCTTATATTTTAATAAAATCTATTCAATAGTATTTTAATAGTTGTTTAGTGGAAGAGTAACAAGCATCCATAATGAACCCCTTGTAATATAACCAAACACTAAAACGATAATATCACTACATATTATAAAACAAAGTTCTCCGCTGCGTCTGTCTGTCTGCTCGCTTGCTTTGAGTATTAAAATGAATATCCTAAAAGATATTCAAATTCAAATTCAAATTATTTATTTGTGATACACAGGTAAGACAGGATCTTAAAATAGATTATTGTAGGTACATGCTGTGATCTGCTTTAAGCGTACAAATGTTAAGTTATAAAAACCTAGGAGTAAATAAATATATGGATTAGTAAAATTAAAACAATGTAGAATTTGTAAAGATTAAATTAAATTGGTAAATTGTCATTAAATTAAACGATGTCAATATTATATGGCTAGTTTGTCAATAATTACATCACAGCTTAAAAAATATCTCGCTGTTCAAATTTTTTTTTTTTTGCGACACAGTAGGTTTTATTATTGTATTCAACCCGACATTGACGGTCAAAATAAATAAATTAGTCATTGTAATTGCAGATAATCTTTCAAAGAATAAAATGTATGGTCAACCAAGTATAGGAAATTTTTTTGTTTAAATTCGTTTATATGTTTCGAATCTTTTATATATTTTGGAACTTTATTGTATATTTTTGGCGCCATAGCAAGGACACTTTGCGCATACAAAGCAGTTTTATAATTAAAGTCATCAATGGAATACAGATGAGTACGATTTCGGGATCTAGTCACAGTTTTGTAAAAGGCAGGATGTTGCTTGACAAAAAGAGCTACCTCGTATATGTACAATGAAGGAAGAGTTAGTATTTTCAAATTTTTAAAGTGAGAAAGACAGCAGCTTTCATTGCTTTTTAAGCCACACATAGCGCGGATGCATCTTTTTTGACATCTAAACACACGGTCCCAATTTGTTGCATATTGATATACATATACTATCTCAGACTTTTCTCTAGACCTGTATAAGGTACACAATTCTACCATACATAATTTTGTTATATCTCAAAGGACACGCAAACGTTTTCGTTGAAAGTTCCCAGATGGATTTTTTGCAAAACCTCCAATAACTCATTATATTTTATCCAATATATACAAGAACTTGACAAATTATACACTAAAATCTTCCTCGGGAACCACTGTATCCATTGATAAAACAGCATAAAAATCTGTGCAGTAGTTTCGAGTTTCTCGCGAACAGACAGACAGACAGACGCGGCGGATGACTTTGTTTTATAATATGTAGTGATATTATCGTATCAGCGTTTGGTTTTATTACAAGTTTACTACAAGTTATAAAACTGCACTTCTAATGGTAGAGTACATTTACATAAACAGGGCCTCACTTGCAGCTCTCAAGCACAGCACAATAGTCGCTGCCTTCCAATTAGTGGCGGGATACGTTCTAACGTACAGCGCTTTAGGCGGCGTGCGTTAGCTACGCGATACGTTACAGGTTACAATTGCGATGCTAGGCTGGAATCCGGCCTCACTCTATACTCGCTGCCTTCCAATTAGTGGCGGGATACGTTCTAATGCACAGCGCTTTAGGCGGCATGCGTTAGCTACGCGATACGTTACAGGTTACAATTGCGATGCTAGGCTGGAATCCGGCCTCACTCTATACTCGCTGCCTTCCAATTAGTGGCGGGATACGTTCTAATGTACAGCGCTTTAGGCGGCGTGCGTTAGCTACGCGATACGTTACAGGTTACAATTGCGATGCTAGGCTGGAATCCGGCCTCACTCTATACTCGCTGCCTTCCAATTAGTGGCGGGATACGTTCTAATGTACAGCGCTTTAGGCGGCGTGCGTTAGCTACGCGATACGTTACAGGTTACAATTGCGATGCTAGGCTGGAATCCGGCCTCACTCTATACTCGCTGCCTTCCAATTAGTGGCGGAATACGTTCTAATGTACAGCGCTTTAGGCGGCGTGCGTTAGCTACGCGATACGTTACAGGTTACAATTGCGATGCTAGGCTGGAATCCGGCCTCACTCTATACTCGCTGCCTTCCAATTAGTGGCGGGATACGTTCTAATGTACAGCGCTTTAGGCGGCGTGCGTTAACTACGCGATACGTTACAGGTTACAATTGCGATGCTAGGCTGGAATCCGGCCTCACTCTATACTCGCTGCCTTCCAATTAGTGGCGGGATACGTTCTAATGTACAGCGCTTTAGGCGGCGTGCGTTAGCTACGCGATACGTTACAGGTTACAATTGCGATGCTAGGCTGGAATCCGGCCTCACTCTATACTCGCTGCCTTCCAATTAGTGGCGGGATACGTTCTAATGTACAGCGCTTTAGGCGGCGTGCGTTAACTACGCGATACGTTACAGGTTACAATTGCGATGCTAGGCTGGAATCCGGCCTCACTCTATACTCGCTGCCTTCCAATTAGTGGCGGGATACGTTCTAATGTACAGCGCTTTAGGCGGCGTGCGTTAACTACGCGATACGTTACAGGTTACAATTGCGATGCTAGGCTGGAATCCGGCCTCACTCTATACTCGCTGCCTTCCAATTAGTGGCGGGATACGTTCTAATGTACAGCGCTTTAGGCGGCGTGCGTTAACTACGCGATACGTTACAGGTTACAATTGCGATGCTAGGCTGGAATCCGGCCTCACTCTATACTCGCTGCCTTCCAATTAGTGGCGGGATACGTTCTAATGCATAGCGCTTTAGGCGGCGTGCGTTAACTACGCGATACGTTACAGGTTACAATTGCGATGATAGGCTCGAATCCTGGTGAAGCCAAATATATACTCTGGTAGTCGAATGGTTTCAGCGGAAATTAGCATTTATAATCGTAATATATGTTAACCTAACGTTTCAGCTGCTATCCGTATCTATTTCCACCCATGTTTGTATCCAGTATGATCGGCGTGTTTGGACATACCTGGATTTATTAAACTTCGGTGAAAATGACTAGTAGTCATTCAATATTGTCAGATACCTCGTAATAGGGTGAAAACACAAACTGTGGCGCCGTTACGGTACAAGTCACGATTTAATTTCAAAAAAACACCGTTTATTAACTAATAAAGTAGATAACTAATTAAAGATAAACTCTAACATATCCCCAAAAACAGGAAGTAGAAAAATAAATCGAAAGAATCAACACGCGTGGGCAAGTAATATCTATTGTTAGTATTCCCTGGAGTGCGGTATTAATGAGAACAATGATATAGCAGTAGAGTGGTGAGCGGTACGAGATTGATAGATTCTTCTCTCGCTTATGAGTTTCGTTACTTTTATGATTTTTGTTTTTTGTTTCTTGATTACAAAGCTTGATGTTGGGTTATCATTGCGGTTGCTAAAATCATAAAGGTAAGAAATAAATTACCTTCAGTATAAATCAGTCTGCGATAATCCAATACCATGCATTATAAACATGACGTCGGCGTCGCCTCGGGAGTTAAAAACTTTAAATGCAAACTGCACCAACCTGTCGAAAACACGAAACATTTTCATTTGCAAGTTATCGAGACCGTGACGAACAATCGGTGGTTGAGAATGCGCAGCGCGTGTGTGGGCACACACGCGCTGCGCATTCTCAAGCGATATTAATAGCGCGTTAGATCATATTGGATCCCGCGGGCATGTAGGTGTTGACTACAGCGGATTCTATTCCTACTGGAATTATTTGTTATGAGTAAAAGTAGACCTTCCGGTACGGGTCGGAGAACACAATGGGGAACATATCGAATTGAAATTAAATGAAAGGATAGTTCCAAAATAGATCGAACGTTATAATGGCGCCCCGAGGGACACTAGCTCTCTTTGGAGATGACAACACAATAAGAAGGAAAATCCTTTGATCACAAAGTTTAAACCGCACCGATTCAAACTATTGTGTTTCATGTAAGGTTGTTTGTAAGTTAAGTGTTTTTAAATATTATTTAGAAAATATTAAGATGAATTCATTTTAATATTTTCTTCATAAAAATAAATAAAATGATGGCAATGTTGGCAATTACAGTAAGACTTACATAAAAGTTGAGCACTTAGCTACGTCAAGTAATTTATTTGTACATAAATTAATTTCGCGCGATGGATAATAATTTCAGATTCATGTAGGTACGTTGAGATACACCTCTTCGGTGTGTTTAGATTTTTTTTATATTTTTTTTTTTTTATTTTAATTTACAAAGTTTCACAGCTTATACAATTTAATATTACGTAACTAGATATTTATAAAACCACTCATGGGCCATTTTGAAACTTCACTATATAGACTTTTGTGTAACAATAAAGTGAATGAAAATATAATGTTTATAAAGGGCTCCACTATTGGGTAAATTAATCTTTTTTAGCTCAGTGGTCCCGATCCTGCATTCGAAGCGCGAGGTCCCAGGTTTGATCCCTGGTAAGAGCAAAATATTTGTATGAACAGAGAACATTTTTGTTTTTGGATGTTGTGGCGTGTTATTGTGTGCCCATGCCTGCAGCGACACAGGGAATCCTAGTGCGGGCGTGTGAGCGCTAACGTCGCTAAAATGGTACGACATCCAAACGATACTACTGCTACGAATTCGCCAACTACTTTCATTTGTACTCCTTATTTCCACATCTGTATTTTTTATGTTTGTAACAAGTAGTCATTTAGTTTGTAATCCAATCCAATATAATACAAGGACTATGTAATGGGCTGTATATATACAATTAAATTGAATTCTATTCAAAATTATGACAAACAGAGATCGTTTCTATCGTTATTGACATCACATTTGGTCGACTTGATATGAATCTGCAGTTAAAGCTTAGTTTGTGGCGTCTGACCTCTACCGAGCGCGCTCTGAGGTCAGAGGCAAGACGTGCGCTCGCAGGAGGAGGAGGAAGGGGGGACAAACAAAAACTTTTCGTTTCGCAACTCTTTGGGTTTGCATTATGTTGCTCTGCCTCGGGATGTTTATAAAAGTGTCATTTTACAAGCTTTTACCAGAATTGCTTAAATAAATAGTGTTTAGTGCGAACAGATTTCTGACTTTGAGTTGAACTTTTGAAACGGGTTGTTGGGCTTTCAGAGTTTATAACAATAATCCTTTCATTCCTTTTGTTGACCACGAGTACAGTCAGCTAAACTTTTTGATAATTTTCGGGTGCGATGTGACGTCACTGCAGAGCTTTTCTAAAGTTAATAGTAGCTATCAGATTGTTTTGTCCCACGGCGACATCTTTGCAGTTGGTTTATTCCTACAGTCATACCTTACGTTTTACCTATATATACCTATCCTTGGTGTGATCCAGCGGTTAATACAAGATAAAGTGCCTAATATTTGAGAATACATAATAGCTATATTTTATTAAAATAAATAAAAAAAATATCTTACACGCAATATTGTGATAATAGGTACTAACGAACTATGTTTTGATAAAAAAATTCACTCTTTCCAGTGACCTTGCTACTTACATAAAAAAGTTATACGATCGACTTCAGAAACCTCCTTCTTTTTTTGAAGTCGGTAAAAAAGGTTACTTTTCTTTTTAACCCGTTGACTTGCGATTCACCATATGTGGCCAATAATACAATTGATTTCGCAAAAATCAACCTACTTTTCCAGGAACTGCAACGTGTGTGGTTAAGTTCGCATATTATTACATTTTAACTATTGTATGCTTCACATACTAATGCCAAACTAACTGCACTGGCGCAGTTGTGATGCAGTAGCACTCGTGGATGTTTCTACTTAGTCAACTTCAGAAGAGGCCACTATCCCAACATTTTGTCTGAAGTTTCATATTATATATTGTTGTCAAATAATCCACATAGCCTAGGAATAAGTCCAGATAGCCACAAGCACACTGTCTTGCGCAAAATAAAACAGAGTTCAATTAATGCAGTGCGTTTTTTCACATTACATGCTAGATTATTATTCGATATAATTCGATACTTTATTACAAGGGTCCCAGTAGAATAAGATCATCTCACATAATATATGAACCTCCCGACGAAGGGCTGAACACTACTCTGCACGTCCCTCTAACAGTGAGGTTTATAGCGACGAGTAATCTATAAGGGTAAAGTGTGTAGGTATATAGCAAATGCGCAACTTGTTAATTTTATTTCATTATCAAATGATGTTTTTATGTTTGATTAAAGCGTTATCAATAACCATATTATAAGACAACAACTTTCATGTGCAACAGTGGTGACTGTGTTGATATCCATCAGACGAGCGAGTTATACTTCTCGTCAATCAACATAATTTGGATACGGTTGTGTTTTTGAAATAAACTGAAACTATAAACGACATTTTCTTTTTTACAGGCCATGCTGGTGTTACGTCTAATTTGACAATAAACTAACTCATTCACGTGCCTTCGTACGTAAAGAACTTGGGCACATCCGTCAGCATCACTTAGAAGTGTGACGAAATAAATGATATTCACAGCAATTGCTCGTGGAATAGGGTCAACCTAAGCAATTTGCAGCGACGTTGGGACAGCCGTTTATATAAAAAATTAAAGGAATACCTCTCGCCGCCGTTTCAAATCTTTGGGAAAATCCTACGTATCGTAGGCACTTAAGAAACTTGCCTGAGCATATATTGTTACTTGACGTTACACTTAAGGGTTTATTTTGCTTTTGAGATAGGATTGAGCTGCCCAGTATATAGTATACATTTAAAACTACAATTTCAATATTATCGTGAGTATTACACATTACAATAATATCGTGTGCGCGACGCGAACTCCGCGCGCGAACACTCTCTCAAGTACAACAACGTCCGTAACGTCGTCGGACTTAAACGGTCTTAAAACTAAGTTTGTTAAAAGTGTTTTGTCAATAGCTTTTACAATTCATACAAATTTAACCCGTGAGAAGGCGCGCTATGAGCAATTTGCTCACACAAAAATTAATTGAGAAAGTTTTTGGTGTTCCTGACCACATATCGTCCCGAGCTCCTAGGTACCTTCTTAACTATTCAACCCCTCTCCCCTCGCGCAATTCACGCATCGCTCAGTCCCGCTG
Source organism: Selenia dentaria (assembly GCA_917880725.1). Taxonomy (NCBI): domain Eukaryota; kingdom Metazoa; phylum Arthropoda; class Insecta; order Lepidoptera; family Geometridae; genus Selenia; species Selenia dentaria. Next base: position 3,983,298 of record OU862887.1, read on the forward strand.
CTTCCGCGCAGTGAAGCACTTGTGGAAGGCCTGCACTGTCGTGCGGCAATTTGCTCATCGCGCGCTCATTCGCGTAAGTATTTATTTTTCATATAAAAACATGTTATTGTGTTTTTCTTGTGTATTATTATGTTAATTTGTATATTTTTTTTTATTATCAGGTACATACTATAAAGTCATATTTTAATGCTAATATTTTATGTTATCAGCTACAACACACGTGAAAAATGTACGATCTGTATAATGCACAAAATCTTCGAAATTTCTTCGTGGTTGAAAGAGGATTCTAAACGAGAAGAGAGGAAACTTTTATATTACTTGAGACAACAAAAATGTAAACATTGTATAAATTTTTATATAGGTCTCTGGTATGATTTTGGAAATAAATTATTATTATTATAATTATTTCTTTATTTTCTTGGATTTCATCCGGTCCTTTAGAAAAAGCAAGTACTCTGCACCGATCACATAACGTATATATGTTCAAGGTGTTTTGAGAGGCACACTTGTCTTGATCTCATGGAAGAGTGAAGTTATTAAATTTAGTTTTCAGTTTTTTATTTATCGGGATTTTTTTAAGACTACCAAAGATTGTAGGTCATACATTAATTAATTTGTTATTTGAGGTAGAAATTCCTTTTATTTTTCATAGTTTTAATTAAAACTCTTGTTTTATATTAAATAAATGTTGTTTTATTTATTATGGATCCATTTATAGCCAATTATACTAATGTTGCAGAAATATAAGCATATAAAGTAGTGTGAGCTATTTGCTCGCGCGCGCCTATCCGTGTAACAACATTAGGCGCGCCTTCTCACGGGTTAATAGAAAAACAACAATAAGAATACTTAAAGTGAGCTATTGTTGGTGTAGTATATACGTTTTAAGAATAATAAAAGTGACAAGCAACAAATTCACTTAGAAAGAGTAAACATAAGTGTATAAATCAAATAACAGCTTTCGAAGAAGAATGCTTTATCAGAATTGTAAAAAGTTTTTATTCAAGTTCAAGAAGAAATTACTACAGTTGGATTAAGCATAGATTAATAAGACTATATCTGATCAATATGAAGAATTGGCAGCTCCAAACTTTTGAATGTTATTGTTAGAATTTCAAATAAGCGAAGACTTATGATAGAATTGAAGACTGTCAAACGTTTTCTCACTAAACATTGTGTGACTCCGAAAATACATTTTACTGACGTACCGTTTATCCGAAATGTGACACTACGATATTCGCTACATTTGTTCGTCTAGAATAGTGTTTGTTCGAAATTTTAAAGGAAAAAATATTATATTCTTTTAGTTTTAATACTTTGTACAATTTTTTAACTTTTTGTTAAGAATATGTGAAAAAAAGATACTTTTTAAATTGATTTTATTAGATGATGACGATGTTTGTATCATTCGGTTGATGGAAGTGAAACAGCGACGTTCCTGTTTGTGTGTAGTGTTATTTGGTATCTGACAAACCCGGCAAACATGTTCTGTAGCATCAGGTTAAGGTTAAGTTATTTTTATTGTTATTGAGAGAGTTCACAAGCACGGGCCCACCTGGTGTTAAGCGGTAACCTATAACAGATGCATTCCATCCCAAGTGACGATCTGCACTGCGTCTGTAACTTGAGACATTAAGTTGTTAAGTCTCATGTGTCTGTTATTTCGCCGGCACTCACATCTCTCAAACCAGAACACAGTATTGCAAACATTATTGTTTCGCGATAGAAATATGTATGGTGGCACTACGTCACTCCTTTGTCTCAGAATATCTCGCACTATGGTGGTCCCAAACAAGACGGTATCTCACACAAGAGGCCTAATATTGTATAAGTGTAGTTTTCTTACCTCTTCCCGTCGGCGGAAGGGAACTTCTTTAACTCGTCTCCCCACAGAATACGTTTTCATTTTCGTGTGTACAAATAAACAGAGCTTTGTATGGAAAGTTTTAATGTTACCTACTGGCTTAAGACACACTGTGACACAAACACGCCCACCTTGGAATGTACAATTACATTTTCATCCCATCTATTCGAAAAGGACGACTTGGTTCGCCTTTATGTGCACCCAAAGGTGGTGTTTTCTATAAGAAAGTTTTAGCGGGCAGTAATGAGTTTTTAATCCTCTTTATAAGTGCGCCGCAATTATCTTTGCCGCGCACTTTTTGAATTTGGAACATCTTAGTGTTCAGCACCAAAGAAATCGAACGCAAATATTGTTTGAATAAAGACTGGCTGGTACGACGGCCCATAGTCACGCCGCCGGATGAATGAAAAAAAAAAACAAATTAAAAAAGCGCGAACTACAGCCCGCGTTTTCGTAAATTTTCACGGATTGTTAGAAATTCATTGTTTTGTTTTGTTTTGAAAAATGAGTTCTTCAAGTGACAGTGAAAGTATAGAATTAACTCCTGAAAGCATTAGAACTGACGCAAGAAATGTGATGGATAATCTATTACCTGCAAAATCCCGGGAGAAATATATGAAAGCCTATGGTAATTTTATTGAATGGAGAAAAGCGCCAAGAATTTTTCAGAATCTGTGTTTTTGGCCTACTTCCAGTACTTAGCCAAAACTAAACAACCTTCCACTCTTTGGAGTACATACTCAATGCTAAAATCAACAGTCAGTTCTAATAACGATGTAAAACTGGACACATATTCGAAATTAATAGCGTACCTGAAGAGGATGTCTGATGGATTTAAACCTAAAAAATCCAAAGTGTTCTCAGTCAAAAACGTGGAGACTTTCCTTAATGAGGCACCCGACAAAGTCTTTCTTGCCGTAAAAGTAAGTAGGTAACTATGTTTACGGTGGATTAGTAAAATATAATCATAGTGTATAAAAATTCACATTTTATTGTAACCTGTACTTTGATAGATACTTGTCTTATTCACATTCGGTTTTGTTACAGGTGGCTTTAATTTTCGGATTACATGGAGCTTGTCGTGGCAATGAACTTTTAAAAATAACTGTTAATGATGTCGAAAATCACTCTGATGATTTACTGTTAGTAAAGCTGACCGATACAAAAACCAAAATTGACCGATCCTTCGTAATACGAGGAGAATACAAAACTATTGTACAGAAATACCTGGACCTGCGTCCTGCTGCTATGAAGACCAATCGGTTTTTCATCCGTTATCAAAATGGCAAGTGCTTCAAACAAGTGATAGGAAAAAATAAAATTTCTAACATGCCACAAGAAATTGCTACTTATTTGAAGTTACCAGATATCAAACTGTATACAGGACATTGTTTTCGTCGTACTTCTGCTACCCTTTTGGCAGATACTGGAGCGGACTTAACTGTTCTCAAGCGACATGGAGGATGGAAATCGAGTGCTGTAGCAGAAGGGTATATAGAAGATTCCATTGAGAACAAGGCGAAAACATCTGAACGCATCGTGGAAAACATTAAATTGCAACCTTCAGTTAATCCATCCATACCACTGTCGCCGCGCCTATCTACATCCAAACAACGAGATTCACCGTCACATTTTCCTCAAAATGATCCAGATTCGGACATTTCAAACACGCAGAATATAAAATCTACAACAATCTCTATTCCTAATAAAACTGTAACAATAAATTTTCATAATTGCGAAAATGTCTCAAATGTAAATATAAGTTTTTAGTTGTTTTAATAAACGATACTATTTAATTTCAATTTAGTTGTTACTCTATGTTTTATTAAATAATATTACAATAAAATATGAGGCGCTTTTATTTTCTCATAGTGGGTGATGAAAAGTAGAGTGTATCACTCGGGCGCAAAATATATTTTTGGCTCGGGCGACGTACTTTGAATCCCTCGCTACGTTCAGGATTCTACTAAAGAATCCCTCGCTACGCTCGGGATTCTACTCTAGAATCCCTCACTTCGCTCTGGATTCAAAAAAGCGCCCTCGCCGTAAAAATATTATTTTGCTCCCTTATGATACAATCTACTATTCTTCACCTTCCGAACGTGTGTTGCGGATCCGACATTCTGTGTGAAACGACGCATGCGGGTAATAGAAGAGTTTCCGAATGCTCGCTGAGAATTTACCAACGACGCTCCGTCAGACGTTTGAGATTCCGAAATAACACAATAATCGACTTGGCACGTAACGTTTCGGTAACGAAATGGAAGGGACCGTGATTCCGAACAAAAAGGCATTGTCAGCGCTTTTTATAGGATTGTGAATGCCTCTTTGGTGGTTATGTGTCTTTGTTACAGTTTCCAAACTCATCGATTGGTTTGATTTATATTCACGATTTATTTACAACGAGTAAGTACATACAACAAGCTCAAAATCAGACGTAGTGGTATTCCTCAGTCTTTATAACCCCGGAAAGTGAAACACGCATCAAGTTCAGTGCAATTGTAGTTTGTTCGCCCTCACTTATCTCCTTAACATTAAACACATATCACATTAAACTCCACGGCAAGTTAAATACTCCCGTTCCCCACCCCCGTAGCGAGCAACTTCTGCGATAGAAATTATGCAGCGACGTAATATATCTAGATTCGTTCTGACGAATGCCAGATAATATGAGAATTACATATTAGTAATGTGTGCCCACGATAACTATGAGACTGTAATTTATTAAAATAATCACCAGGTGGCAGTATTCTAAAACAAATATTTCTCTTATTGGCTATCACGACAGTCACGGTAATGTACGTAATATCGTTTGGATAGATACTTTATTTAAGTCTGTAACGTGTTATTATGATGAGTTACTGTTAGAGTAACTGAAAGGGTGCGAACGAATTACTAAATAATGGCAGCGTGCATACAGTGCCAAATAAAACCGTTACTGTTACTGTTAATGAGGCGTGGCTTACCAATAGAACTAACGTGGTGTCTACTTATGTAAATTAATAAAAAAAACAGTTTTTCCGTGTTTGCTTACACATTAAGAGACGAAAGAGGACACTGACTATTGTATATTGGCGTTAAAGTTCTAGTTAGTTCAATGTGTCCATTTACTTATCTAACGACACGCTCACCTTGAACAACCATCTCGTCTCTACGGTGTATTATACTTCCATGATGTACAATGCGGGGTGTTGGGTACTTGCCGCGGAGTTTTTGTTTGTTCTGCAAATTAAATGTGTTGTACGTTGTTTATTGCTTTGTAAGGAAGGGTCACGAGAAGTTTATAAGGGAAACTTATAGCAACTCCTCGCACAGTACAGTTAGAGACTTTTAAAATTAGTTTTTGAGTTGTACTAAAGGTGGAAGGAAGTATAATAAAGCGAACTTTTCGTAAGACTAGTACCTACTTATGTGCTATACATATATCTTAATATTTATTGTAATATTTACTAAGCAACACTGTTTAGGAGTATAAAGATACAAATATTTGGAAAACATTAAAAGTAAAAACAAAAACTAATATATTTTGCGCCAGCATTTCGGTCACCCGTCACCTCAACAAAACGTTTAGCCAGATCCCTAAACGAGTTGAGAGCAGACGGCCCCCTTGGGCCTTTAGTGTCAACCCTAAACGGCACAAACATGTACATTCTTTTTAAATACACATATTAATGACGTTTGAATTCTTCTGCTTTAGACGCGACAGCGCCAGCCCGATCAATCGTCCCAAGGAGATGAGACAGCGCCGGAGTGTCCACACATGTAGCACCCGAACCAGGGGCTGTCCCATTGTCCATCTAGTCTCATGTCATCGTCCCGCACAGTCCGTTTGGTTTCGAAAGTGACTATATGATAATCGCGATCTCGTGTCGCTGTGGATTTTAAACCCTTAACTATTGTGTACTTGGCTGTGGCAACTGCAGAGCTAGCCAGAACTTAGAACTTATAGTGTTGCGCACCATGTGTTCGTTACCCCGAGACGGTGGTTTTTAGTCTCTTTCGCCGTGTAACAGCACTAACTACACTGCCCTTTACTATTTAACGCAGTAAGGCTTGCGCACAATTGCTGCGTCGTCAAAATCTGGCTCCACAGGCCTACCGCCTAGTAAGTTGGGCTTCTTTAACACTTACGAGTCATGCGATCATGTTGGCATGTTCTTTAACTCCGTCTTATCACAGAGAAATGTCAGTCGAAATAAGATTAGGAGCTAGTTTATTTAGCTATGTTGCTTCTTCATAATGTTTCGACTAGAATAACCTTTCAATATTTACATTTCAATATTTAAGTTAAGTAAGCGGGAACTAGCTCACACGAGCTTAACGTCACGAAATACGTCGAATTGGCAACATAACGTCACTACCATTGTTGCCGCACGTCTCGCACGCTACGCTTGTTCCGTTCAAACGATACGACGTAAAGCAGTCTAAAGCTGAATAAACCGATATAAACCGGCGAGATCCGCTGCCGCTCTGATAGTCACCATTGTTCGTTGTAAACTGGAATAAATCTGGCCTTATCTTGAGCCGACTTACTGCCATTGAGGCAATCGGCGCTTTAAATAAATGCTATGTACAGAGTATTGAGTGTAGTAGTGTAGTAGCCGTCTTGTCATGTGAACTGTACATACTACCGTTATACAGGAAAATGGGGAAGACAGAATAATAGCTATATTAGAGTGTATAAACACTGTGCACTTGGTATTGCTCTGTAGGATTCCGCAAACCTCTTCAAGAACCCAGTCGTACTAGGGACGTAGCTTAGTCGTGAAACTTTTGTCACTATTATTACAGTTATTTGAATTTCCGTCCGAAACCCGAATTATGACCGTCAAACCTACCTACCAACCAACCGACCCGAAAAGCATCGAGCAAAATGTTTTACATTAATTGTATTTAGGGATGTTGTAATAAGTTGATGTTATCGAAGTCAGGCACTACTTCACTCCCATCCCTGTGTAGTTTCTTCTTTGGTTACGTATTTGCAATATCGTGCTCTACGCGGCATCTACTACGGTACTACGCCGTAGTAACGTAGCAGTCATGTAGCGTCGCTACATCGTAGTTGTGCATATTGGTGAAGCAGAATCACTAAATTAAATTAAATTTCACATAAAACGTCAAACACATCAAGTTTAAGACTAAGGAATAACCATTTATCGTGAATAAAGAATATTGGATGATACATGGAAAACTTATATGTGAAAGAAGTAATAGGCATCGAGTTGAGAACCGGTTCCTTTTCTGTAAGTGGATTAATAGTTAACCTTTTTCTCTAACACATCACATCAAAAACATAGGTGTGTGTAACTTAATATTGTTCGAAACTGTAAGATCCTAACGATCAGAAAACATAAACTCAGGCAAGAACTCCGTCCTTGGCAGTGCGCATTCAAGAACTAATTTAATGCAACATAATTTATTGAAACGAACAACAGCAAAAGCGAAATGGGACAAAATAATAACAACATTATAAACTTTAAAAGTTCAAACCGAAAAAACATATTTTCAAAAAGTATAACAAAATTCGCATCACAACATCTCCTCTGATATCACTTAATTGTTTAGGGATCTGCGAAGTGACGCTGTTGATAAAGCCGAAACAGTAATAATCTTTTATTAAGTATAACTTTTAATCTTTTTTAAGAGCCGCAAACTCGTGGGCTCACTGGCGGCTCGTAACTTAGTATAATGAGTTTCGTTTTACAGTTTGGCACTCAAGCGAGGTGATGGCTTCTGTAATTTTTTACATTCTTTCCGTAAGATTCTTAGAAAGGTTTTATAACTCTCAGTTGATCGTTACGCTGAGTCATGCGGTGGATAACTGTTCAACATCTTACTCGGCATCGTTTATGAACATTTGATTATAGATACGCAAAAGTAAGTTTATTGATGTCCCTTCCGGAACCGACGGAACACTACTCGTGGCGATTTTAAACTTAGAGACTATAAGTTGATACAAACTATACTGAGCAGTTGTAGTACAATCAAGTTATTTGCGATGTACACATTACCAATTATTGTTTGTTAAATAAACGTTCATACAATAATCAGATACAATCTTTTTCAGTATCTGCAAAACTATTGATACGCAAAAACAACGGTATTTTGATATTTGCTTGTCCTTTTGAAATCAAGCAGTGCGGTGCTAGCGGCGGTGGGTGTTGTTGCCCTTACATAGCAATGTACACGTGCTGCACGAATATGTGTTAGCACTACGTTCGTTCGTAGTATCAATTATAACCGAGCCGTCATCGTCAGTAATCCACGTTTGTGGAGCTCCAACAAACATGGCCAGTACGGAGTGTACTAGTAAACTTCTTCCAATCCGCGGGAAAGTAAAAAAAAAACGCCGCTTCAATAAATATTAACTTCTGATGACTAAATGTATACACTTATCATATCTTGATGTAGACATGTTAGAGACACCAGGACAGACATTTAACAACATAATAGATATAGATAAAGATAAACTCTTTAACCCTTTTTCCATGAAAGTATATTATTATTTTAGACTACTTTTTATGCATATCAGAAAAAATGTACAGCAATAATATAAATTTATAATTTTAAATATAAAGGTAAAATATAAACGGCCCGCATAATAATAAAAGTATTTACAAATATTGTCTTTTAGGCATAGAAACGTGCAGTTGTAGTAAATAGAATCGAAGTCATTTACATGGCATCTGTTTATTGTACAGTCCTATGTTGCTCCAAACATAAAATTAAAATTCAATCATTTTATTTCAAACTATTAAACTTAAAACATTGGGGATTTTTATTCTTCTTGTGTTACTTAGTTCAGATTTGTTTAAATTCAACTGTAAACTATAAGTTTATATGTATGAGATGTATTCCTACTAAGATCCAACAATCTGAGTGAAAAAAGGGCATTCTAGCTGAAATTTGCATTCCTGATGATTAAATTTCCATAATTGGTATCTCAGTTTGATCCTATTCTTAATATAAATTGATCAAATTTAGTAAAGTTTTAAAAAAACATTATGCAAATATTTTTCAGACTGTTCTTATTTTGCTAAATAGCATGATTTTAAAATATTATTTAGTAAAAAAAATAACTGCGTAGTTTTTTCGAAGTAATAATACTTACTGTAATTATTTAACAAACTTTGCCCATTCTTTATAAATTGTTAAACACAGATTCTCAAGCACGTGGAATGTGGGCCACAGCCTACGAAGAAATAATAGTCAGGAAGCATAATTCAAAACAAATTCCACACAAAAAGTGGCCCTTCAAATCAAAACAACGTATGATTCCAATTACAAATTACTTCCGAGGTTACAAATAGACGTATTCGGTGATTGGTTTAAATTCAGAAGGAAAGCAGGGATTGGTTTACGCGCGTGCTGCAACGATTACAATGACAGCAGAGTCATAGCGGCGTGGACGATGTTATGCAACAAGTAGACTGGACCAACTCAATAATAAATCAATCGTAAATCTCGTATGTCTCGCGAAATATGATTAATTTATTAAATTTTTTGTCTAGAAGACATTAGAAGAGATTCTTCGCAATGTAGTAAAGAAAGATTATGAAACATTTTAGGCTTATACATTTGATTTGATGTACTATTACATTATTTGATTAACAAGTTCAAGTTCCATAGACTACATTTAGAAATTGTATATTAGTTTGTTATTGCCGAGCGGTTTCTACACCCACACGTTTTTAAAATCAATCATAAAACCGGTCGCGCCAGTCACGAATCGCCAGACGCGGCTGAGGCCTCTTAGAGAGAGGTCAGAGGACGTATCGCTCTGACGCCCGCGCTTACACAACTAAATATTAGTGAGCTCAAAACTTCCTGATACTTATTAAGGTAACATTTCTAAGTGGGATTCTAACAAATAATTTTATATGACATACAGTGCATCAACAATAAAAATTTCATTGTTATAATGACATCGACCCTTGATGGGTAGGTAGTATTTTGCTATTAACCAAATTTCTTATCCTTATACTTGGTATCCAGGAATCCATGCTGAAGCCAGAAACTGGTAGCAGGAACTATTTGATGGTTGTTTTATTTGCTATTCTCATTTCTTTTTGGTAGTTACATGAGTTAAATCTTACTTTTTTCTAGTCTATGCTCTTGTAGATAACATGTACTTGATTAATAATTATCATTTTATGTTAATTAATGTCGATATTAAAAATAAAATGTGCCCTGCGTGATATTTTATTTCACCTTTTTGACCTACGTCTGTTTGTGACATAAAAACCAAAGTAGATAAAAAAAGATCCAAATATTAATGCGCGCTATTTTGGTCAAGCGGTAAGCCCACTGCCGCAGGGCGCGCTAGTAACTCACTAATGTAAAATACCTAAACTCGCGCAGCGCTGCGCAGAATAAAGGCTCTTAAAGATGTTGATGTTTCTTCAGGGCAAATTATCAGCATAAAAAGATAAATATGATAATTTATATAACGCAATTTAAAAAACAGTAGGTACTTACTGTACCAACTGGTAGGTAGGTACTGCAGTTTTGTGTAACATGGTCTATATTTTTTTTATTATCTATTATTTTATTGTTTTCAGTTAAAATTAACGTAGTATAACTATGCTGGTTTTCACAGGCAGTGATACTCTTATTTTTCTAGCTTAAATGCAGCTAGGCACTTATTTTGCCGCATTGATCGGCAAGCAAGCGAGAATAAAACATAACAAGCAAAACCATTGCACATTACATACATTTCAATATTTAGTCCTGAAGAAAAAAATACATCCTAAATGAAATAAAAATTGACTGACTTTATTTTGCATAGTATTGACCATCTCGATTTGTTAACGTATTTGAATAATTATAATTTTGCTATTATTTACTAGTAAAAGTGATCCCTGGACATTTAAATCGTGTATTGTTTCTGCACCACTTCACAACGAATGCTGGCATGATGATCCAGAACTGAAGTTCACAATGATAAAAATGAAAATGTACGCGAAGATTTGAAGTGTGCTCGCTTGCAAGTAAAATGTCCGACTGATGACGTACTGAACACGACTTTTAAGCCCCGCCTACTTGAACACGACTTTTGTTGGGTCATTTTTTTAACGCAGTTACAGTTCCTGACTATTATTTCTTCGTAGGCCACAGCAATACAATACATATTGTCCATTTTATAAAATGTCTTCCGAATACCTTTAGCACGTTGACTCGCGATTCGCCATATTTGGCCAATAATTGAATAGATTTCGCAGAAATCGCCCTACTTTTACAGGAACTGCACCGTGTGTTGATTAAACAAAACTAACAAGAATAGGGCAACCTGACAGTTTTTCCCACTCAGACTTGAAAATGTAAATGCTGAATATTATTTTATTTTGAAATTTTAAGTGTATTGCTTCAGGAAATTACAAAACTCGCCACGTCTCCGCGTTTTGCAGTCCCGGCGTGGCTTGCTGCCAGCTGATGCTTCGCGCAACTCAGCTTGGCTTATTTCCCTCGGGATGTCCTCAGGCACATGAAGTGATTCATAATCTTGATATAACCATCTTGTTCTTGAAGTTTCATTATAACTTTTTAAAATGGGATTAATAAAACTGTTGTTATATAAAAGACGCAAGTTTATGTTAATACCTATTATTATTGTAAACATAATCCGAATAGAGTTTCTTACATGGGTAAACGATAATAATTAATCTATGAATGTGTGAGCCTATTGTCATCTACGGGTCACTGTTCCAGATTTCGGACTGCTAATGAATTTTTTTTGTTAGAAGACCCCAATAACTATCTGAACGAACGAACGTCCTGTGTAAAAGTCGTTGCACGTATTACATGAAAATAAATATATTATAATACAATGAGCCGAGCAATTCTCTAATGATTCGTCGTCGAGCTCACCGATGTCAAATACTTTATGTGATATCATTATGTTGTCAAAGATGTATCGATGTTTGCTCTGAGAGAATCACACGGCAGGTCAACGTTATACTAAAACATTAAGCTTTAGACAGAAAACTATAGATTTATATTAGTTTTGTCAACTGATTAACACGTGTGCGCATTTACATACATTATATGATCTAAATCAATATCTATAAATGTTAGGAGGGAAGTAGAGATGTTCTAAAATTTTATTCTGTTCAGTTCACAATTAGAGTTTATTCCAGGTTTGAATGTGTACCATTTTGCTTAGGAACTGAGTGTAGCCTCTGAGTGTACTGAGTGTAGGAAGTAGAAACCAATTCGCGATTCTGCTTTTTGTAATGCAATGAACGTTTTTGCATTTGTATTTGAAAATCGTCACATTTCTATATGTCTCTGCAAACATATGATTTTATTAGTAAAAGCGAGTATACTACCAAGTAAAGTCTCCTAACACGTTCTCGTCTGGTTACGCCGTGACGGCGTTATCAGATCCACTATAGCGCGTGTTACGGCGTTATGTCGCTACTAACTTCAAACGACCCCATTTAAGATATTTTTGTAGATACTTAACAAGATATTGCGCCCGAGTCCTGTCACGTAATCATATTTTGTGTTGAAACTGTCTTTTATTTTTCTTTTTCTTAGTTTTTGTTGAAACTTCTGATTCTCCGAAATCCTTCCTGTACTGTGAAACAGCGATTTAGTTTTAAATGTATCAGTATGTAAGCAATATTATATCTATATATGACAGCCATGTGGAAGGATTGGAAGAGTCTATTTCCCAAGCTAGAAACTCCGTAGAGATGTACTGCGTTGATAGTTTTTCACGCGACAGTAAAGCATTTATAAAACGAGGCAAGTCAATTATTTGCTCCCAGTATCGGCCGCCATTTGTCGAGGAAGTGACAAATGGGGCGGAACGCGTCCGCTGGACGGCGCGCATGTCGTCGCCGCCACAGAGAGAAAAATGCAGAATCGAAAAAACTAAACGAAACATTGAATGAATGAATGAATGAATGAATGAATGAATGAACGAATGAATGATTTATTTACTATAAGTATTGGTACAATTTAGATCTTATGTATAATATAAATTATGGTCCATAATACTTAATCAGAATAGTGACATGCAAATAATATTTTTTCCTTAATTTAAATAATTACGCTTATCTGTATGGAAGCATATTAAGTAGGTACCTAATAAATTAGATTATAATTATACATTTTAATTGAAATATAGAATAATTGTTGTATTTAAATAGTCAAGATTATTAGTCAATATTTTTAAATTATCACTATTATAAGTTATGCTTGCAAAAAAGGTCAGTTACAGAATAACTGTGGAAACTTGTAAATGTCCCTTAGTACAATATGTATGTATCCTAGTTATTAGACTTAGATGTAAGTTTTCCTAAAATTGTAAAACAAAAAGTTTTGTTTTTCGTTAGTTCTTTAAGGTCATTGGGCAAAGCGTTATAAATACGAACACACATCACGTGGCAGTTTTTATGATAGATTGCGGTCTAGTAGGTATTTTTGGTAAAACAAATCTATCAGGACGTCTTGTGTTTGTCGGGTACATTTGCTGAGCGGTTGTAAATAACTCAGGGTGCTCCTTAACAAATTTAGCGCATTCGAAAATATACATACAAGGCAATGTTAATATTTTGTATTCCCTAAATAATGGTTTACATGATTCCCAAGGGCGGATTCCAGCTATAGCGCGTATACATTTTTTGTGCGCAATAATTCTTACTTTTATGGTGACAAAGACAAGGCTTTCTGTTTTATCTACGGTATTGGGACTTTTACTGGTTTTTTGTCGCATATTAACTTTATCAAATACATTATTAATTTTGTCTGTCATGGGAATGGAGCAGCGACGCACTCGTGTTTTATTATACCTCATAATGCATCAGTTTCTATACAATCTATTGTGCAATTCTGTGCAGTTCTTTTCCACTAATATATTAAATAAGTACCATAATATACCCGCGGTTCCATCTTGTTGCGGCTCCATTGATCTCACAGACGCGAAATCGTACACTTATTGCAAATCCCCGAACCATGCAAGACGGTATTGCTAGAAACCCCTTTTTTAACTATGTCTATACATTTATTATGACTTTGCCAGCAACTCGTATTCTTTTTGAGTAGCCACAATGCCCCGACGCTGTGTCTCCAGCCGCCCGCAGTTCCAGCACGTTGCCGCTCCATTGGTCACTCGGTCGCGAACACAGAGACGCTCAAGCGCTATTTATCCACAATTTATTAATAAACATCCTCGACTGCCTACATATTTTGCAATTAGAAGACATAACCAAGAAATATTTTATATATAAATTTGGGTTATATAATAGTAGTTTATGCAACTGTCATATAATAGAGGGTATTAAAACATGAGTGTAGTTGTTAGAAACGAGCCGCAGGCGAGTTTCAAAATAAGATTACACGAGTGTTTTAATACCTAATTATATGCAGTTGCATACACTACTTTATTTAATCTCATGACAATTTTGCTGCTAAAGTTTTATCCAACAAAATATTACTCAAATTCGTATGTACGAAAAAGCGCAAAAATTGAAAAAGTCTTCTTCTTCTTCTTGTTTGTATGGCTTGTGCGGCGTAAACACAATTTTGCCAATATCAGTGGAAAAGTCTGTTATTGGTCTATTGGTACGCTCAATTTTTTAATTTACATAAAGAAGTATGTAAATAAGATATGCCAATAAAAGTCTGTATTTCATTTCATTATAAGAATATTACCAAATGAGATTATATAAAGCGAGATTATATACAAGCTTTCAAACAAAAATAGTAGTTTATGCAACTGTCATATAATGAAGGGTATTAAAACACGAGTGTGAGTTTATGAAACGAGCGCAGCGAGTTTCATAATAGTAACGAGTGTTTTAATACCCGTGTTATATGCAGTTGCATACACTACTTTATCTTCACTAATGCAATTAATCAAACAACAAGAGTAAAAGCTGACAATAGTTTATTTATAATAATTGTTCAAATTTTGGATGGTACAATTTTGAAAGTTAATGTTAATTATTGATCCAGCAGCTGTAGCGGGGCAAGCAGTAGAGCTCGTAGACGGAGTCGGAATATTTATAATTACTTCATTCGTCTTGTTTTCTATACTGTTCAAGATCGTATTTGAGACTTGAATTTTATTCATTAAAGACTCATCAATGTAGCTTTCAGCCACAGTAGAAGACTTCCACCCCCCGTGTCGTTTCAGTGCGGTCAAATCACCACCGCTATCTATGAGAAGGGTCGCCGAGGTGCGCCGGAAACAATGCCCCGTGTACAACGCTGGGTTAGGCAGATTCAAACAACTTGCGATAGTTTTTCCCAGAGCACCAAATTTATTAATACCAATTCTTTGATCGACGCACTTCCCCGATCTATAGCTCAAGAAAAAGGCAGGGTTTCGACAGGGGGTGGGTCGAAGTTCCATGTATTTTTTTACATACGGCATAGCAGTTGCCCGTCACAACGAAAGAACGATCTATTTTCGTTTTTGTTTTCGAAACTTTCACCATGATTGTACTGTCGTCTATCTTAGAGACTTCATCGAACTGGATGTTGTATAGCTCTTGCCTTCGGCATGCCCCCATTATGCCGAAGATTAGTGCAACCTGTAACAATAAACGATATAATAAGCTTGAGGTACATAGCCAAGGCAAAAACTATGATTTATGAAGTAGTAAAGTGTAGGTACCTACTACCAAATTTATACACAAAGCGCTTAAACGGAGTGTCTAGATAACTTGCGTGTGTAGTACGTAAGTACTAGGTAGATTAAATAACAGAACTAAAATAAACTTACCTTTTCAAAAAGATACAAAATATCTGGTGAATCTTCCAGGAACATCTTTATTTGACCTGATGTAAACGTCAAGGACTTTTTTTCCTTGTGTCCTTCTGAACTGCGTTAACAGGAACGCTATGACCTTTGAATACTTCGTGATATCAATATTGTTGTAGATACTCAGTGTGGACTTGAGCATAGAATATTTAGCCCACATAGAAGATGATTTGAATTTGTCGGAGAGGTCTTTGAGATACGCAAGAATGACATTTTCAGAAAATGATGTAGTTTTCTTTTCGGTCTTCCATGCCAAAAAGTTATTATATTCTTTTTCATATAATTTTCTAGATTTTTCTGGCAAAAGATTGTGAGTTACTTTTGTTGCCAATTCTAGAATATCCGGAGGCGTACAAATATCATCGTCGCTATCCATTTTTAATTTTTTTTTTGTATTTTAAAAACAAAACAAACATTTTATTCACGCGTATTTATTGTCACAGTGAACTTGCCGCCATTAAAATGCAGCTGCGCGCGCAGGGCCAATCAGGAGCGAGCGCGCGCTATTCTTTTTTTATTTAATTGGCACAAGATCTTACCAAAGAGTTTTGTGTATGTAAGTTTAGTAGTTTCGACGAAGTTTTCACGTATAACCCAACTGTTTTCAAAAGCCAGCCTAATATCAAAATTTTATACAACTTGTATGAGGATTTTGACATAAGGCTCGCCACGTTAATTGGTCGCGTTTTATTGATGTTATAATGAGATTTTACGATATCGATGTGGATATTATACCATCATGTGAAATTGCTTAAATTGAGTGTTTTGTTGTCTGTTTTATAACAGTAGTAATTATAAGTCAAGTATTGGAAACATAAGTAGAATGTTACAACATTAGTGTAGATAAAAGAGTTTTGAGAATCGGTTCACCCTATCGAAAGTTATGAGGTAATAAACCAAATAAAATATAGTCGAATTAAGTAACTCCTCCTTTTTGGAAGTCGGTATAAAATGTAGATACTTTCTTAACAACTCATTTAATCTGGATACAAAAAGCTTTGTTGACCATACCTACTTATTATCTATACAAGTTCTTTAGTAATCGTTATCTTAGGAGTAGTACTCAAAAGAGGTTTCACGAGTTGTACGTACTGAAGAATGTTATAACTTCATAACATTATTTTTACATGTTTACCAAACATCCAAACTGTAACGTTTCAAATCAAAGCTAAGGCAAAACCTATTATCTATGGACTACTTTATATGAGCTCGCAGTGCATTTGCTGAAGTTGATCTGTGCACCTTCATGTACATGTCAAAATAAAATAATACTAAGCATTGCTATATAATTGTACTACGTACGTACTTAGTAAATACCCATCAAAATAGTTTTACATGTGATTTTTATAAGGTCCAATCTAGGTATAACCACTACATACGTCGTCAACTACGTCATAAACACTCGTAACTGGGTTCACGGATTTTACGAGCAACACAGTTAAATAAATATATTATCCAAATAAACTATAGGGAGTTATATGTGCTACCCAATATGCTTCTAACTGTAGCGATGTGTTAGTAAGTAGCGAAATAAACTAGTAATGGCGCATTTTCTACCGACTTCCAAAAAGGACGAGGTACTCAATTCGACTGTTTTTTTTGTTTGTTACCACAGTAACAAACATAAAAAAAAACTTTCCATAAGATGAACCGATTCTCAAAGTTCTTTTTTTGTTTGAAAGCTAGTGCTTCCCGTGTCCAATTTAAATTTCATCAAATTCGGTCTAGTAGTTTTTGAGTTACACTTCAATAACTGAATAGAATGGAAGTCGGTATTAAATTGTTCAAATTGTTCTTTTTAATAATACAAATATCACAAATGTTCACACACTGCATTGAGACTCCCTGTGTCACGGGAGGCATGGAGAGACACCTTACGAAATCACAAAAACTTTATTTGCTACATTTGGCGGGTCTAGTTTTCGGCTCTCACAAGTGTCTAAAAAACCTTGTAATGAAGTTTTTTTCATTGCATGCAATTCTCAAATATCTTCATTTATAAAATAAAACAAAGAAACTTTATGCTTTGAGTAAAAAATTGGGAACATTTTAAGACAGAATGTTTTATAAAATGATCTGTAAAGGAAAACAAAATTAAAAACTCGTTGAGCATTTACATAAATGAATATTAAACAGAGTGTCTAAAATATTCCTCAGGATTGGATTTGAAATCAAACCTTTCATCATGTATTGATTTCTGATTAAGGCCTAGCTCAGAGATTAATATAACATCTCTGTCACTAGTTTAACCTACGAGGGGCTGCTGGAATGTTCTGAGCCTAGGATATTAAAACTAGAGATTTTTTTAAATGTAGTCTCCCTCTCATGGGGCTCAGACGTGGTGATGTTTACAGTTCAATAGCTTGGACATTAATGACCCAATTTTTTTATTACTTTGATTGAGCCAAGATTGACCCAGAAAAGAATGACCCATTTTACCCAGAATTTTCGTTAAATACTAATTACGTGTTGCTAAACTCGAAACAGGTCACGAGAGCAATTAGCGCGGCAAAAAATAGAAAACCAGGTTTCTATTCTAGTGCTTTTAGTACTCGTACTACTGTGGCACAGATAAACGGTAAAGTTTGTACGACGAAGTTATTGAACGGTTTACGTTTGTGATACGAATACTGTTTCATAAATTGTTCGTAGTACGGCGTCTGATACAACCACGTTAAATGAGTAACGTAAAACCACTCGCAGTGTTCGTAAACCCCTACATTAGCACGGACATACACGCGCTTGGGAATGTTTTGTAAAAAATTAAATTTATTTAAATTTGGTTACCAATTATGAGCATATGTTATTAAGTAACAAGTCCTCACAATAACTTCCTTATTTCTCGAAGTAATAATAAGTAATAAGAAACACTAAGAACAAGTGCACGATATTGTGAAGCTGTTCATGTACAGAAGAGTTTTGGCGTTGTTTTATTATTTATTTATGTAATAAGACTTCATGGTTCTGCTTTCATACTCATCATTAATTTTGTTTATATAATAAAAATAATTATTTTAATAATTATCTTCAAAAACGGACATGGTCACTATTAAAGTTAGGAACGGGATATTCACCATGTATTGTATTTATAGTGAGTTCTTGATATTTCGGCACAGTTGCATGCGTACTGTAATAATAATCAAAATCAAAATGCGTAAATAATAATAAATGTAATAATTATCCTTTATCTGAATTACACATTTGTTCCAATAGCATTTCAGGGAAGTAATTTTTTAATGAAAAATGATTTATTTATAAACCCCGCAGAAGAGGTGTAAGTATGTATAGTTTGATATATCCGACCGTCCGAGGTTAGCCTGTCCGAAGCCACGCGACAGCTACTGCCAGAATGGTTGATAAATGAATTTTATTTTATTTTATTTTTTTATTTTATTTTCTTAGGAAAACAAACAGTGATAGTACTACTAAATTACTTAAAAAATTAACCACTAAACACCATTATTATGTTTCCGCATATTGCAACTAAGATACAAGTTCGTTTACATTTAAGTACCTATAGTTTAAAGTTATAGTACATTTATATATTTAAAGTTTCAAGGTTTGTTAGAATCGCATCAAACCAGTTGTCGGATATAATTTTATTACATGTTTGTGGGGAAGAATTGAATAAGTCAATGTTTGAACAGTCATCCAGTCGGTTGAAATACTTGGCAGATCTAATAAAAAAACAGTTAAGCCTGTAGTTAGAGGAATAATCCGGAATATGTATAAACATCGGTCGCCTCATTAAACGTGTAGGTACTCGAACACAAATCTTAGAGAGAAGATAGGGAGAATCCACTTTAGATTGCGCTATTTTAGCCAGAAGTACAACGTCTGCTATGTCCCGTCTCACATGTAGGGGCAAAATGTGGTGTCTTTTACATCTGGTTTCGTAGTTACTGTCATATGTTTTGCTTTTAAATTGTAAATATTTCATAAGCTTGCGTTGTATTACTTCAAGCCTATTAATATAAACATTGTATTGTGGGTTCCAAACTTGCGAACTATACTCGAGGATGCTACGCACGTATGAACAATATAGTATTTTAATAATTTTGATTCTATTAAATTGTGAGCATGACCTTTTGATAAAGCCCAGGGCCCTATTGGCTTTTTGAGCGATGTAATCAATATGTTTATCATACTTTAACTTTGAGTCTAGGATTACACCTAAATCTCGTACTTCATGTACAAGTTCAAGCTCTTGTTCTAGTAATTTATATTTACACTGAATAATGTTGATTTTTCTGGTAAAAGTTATTGCGTGACATTTTGTTACATTTAGATCTAACTTGTTAAATTTACAGTACACTTCAAATCTTTTTAAGTCTTGCTGTAAGAGAAGACAGTCATTTAGATTGTGAATTTGCTTAAAAATCTTCATGTCATCAGCATAAAGAAGAAAATGTGTATGCTTGAAACAAGTGCTTATGTCGTTAATGAAAATGTTAAAAAGCAATGGTCCTAATAAAGAACCCTGCGGTACTCCAGAGGGTGCACATCTCCAAGGAGAAGAGTAACCATTTAGTACAACAGCCTGGGATCTGTTTTCGATGTATGAAGTGAACCACCTGTACAGGTTACCATGTATTCCGGCAGATAGAATCTTTTGTAATAGTAAAGCGTGGTCTATACGATCAAAGCATTTGCTATAGTGGGTATATATAGAGTCAACTTGACCTCCTGAGTCCATACTCGCGGTTGTATACTCGACGAATGATAGCAAATTGGATGTTGTAGGTCTGAGGAAACCATGTTGTTCAGGAATGAAAAAGGTTGAAAGCGAGTTGTAAACCTGGTTATAAATGAATCTTTCAAATATTTTCGCAAAAAATCATAATTTGGAAATCGGTCTATAATTTTTGACGTCAGTCTTGTTACCATTTTTATGTACTGGTGTTATGAAGGCAGATTTCCATATTTTTAACTATGCTCTCCTTAACAGATCGATTATATAATAATGTAATTGGTTTTGTCAAGGGTGCCGCGCATTTAACAATAAATAAAAGAGTTATTTTATCTGGTCCAGCACTTTTTGTTAAGTCTAGGGACTTCAATAATGTATGAATATTTTTCGAACTAATTTCTATGTCACTAATAGTATTGATATTATTTGTGCATGACTGGTGAGCATCAAGCTGCACACCGGGCATGTTAGAAGGAGAAAGAAATATTGATTGAAAATAGTTTGAAAAAAGGAGACAAACATCTTCTCCCGATTCTGCTAGCTGCCCTTCATAAGTGACAGAGGCAGGGAGGTTGTTAGAACATTTTTTGTTAGCCTTAATATATGACCAAAAAAGCTTAGGGCTTTTTTCTATAGAATGTTCACACTTTGTAATATAATTTGTATAACATTCCTCTTCAAGTAATTTAGCTCGTTTACGTAGTAAGGAAAATGTGTAATAATCCTCTGCATTGTCATATATTTGGAATTTTTTTATGGTACTTCACTTTTTCCTTCAGTACTTTTTTTAATGCGCTGGTATACCAGGGAGGAAAAGAAGTAGTAGGGTTTATTATTTTATGAGGAATATATTTATCTATTAAATCGTACAAGCTACTGTAAAAATACTCAACAGTGGCCTCTAATGAAGTAGTAAGCAAACGGTTTTTCCAGTTTATTCTATTTAATGACGTCACGATACTGTTATAATCACCAGATTCGAAATAATAATTTTTTTTCTAACAGATGATTGGAGGGTGTCACAATTTACAGAATTTAATTTAATGACAAGTGACTTATGATGTGAGTCTTCACGCACTAAGGGCTCATCACAATGAATTACCTCTAAAGTACTATTACACAAAACCAAGTCTAAAATACGATCATTAATGTTCCGGCAATTATTATATTGTGATAGCTTACATTCCAATAAAATATCGACGAAGTATATCTGTGACTCACCTATTGCACCTGAGTAACCATGGTGACCGAAGGAGTCTGGTGTCCAGCTAATATTACCGAGATTAAAATCACCTAGTATAATAAATATATCGTTCGGACATGAAGTAATAATAGCCGCTAATTTATCGGTAAAATTGTTGAGTTGCGAATTAAATGAGTAGCCAAGATTTTCGTCGCATAGGTAAATAGTGCAAAAATGAATTTTGTTTTTAACATTTTTATGTTTATGTGTGACGGTCACCCATAAATCTTCCGCTGAAGAGGACCATTCTGGCCGACTTACTGCCGATAGTTCGCGGCGCATAGCCATAAGTACCCCCCACCTCTCTGCTCTTGTGTAGCTGCGTAATTCCTATCCCTACGCCAAATTACATATCTGTCATCAAACAGCTCGCTTTCGTATATATCACATAACAACCATGTTTCTGTTAGTGAGATAACATCATATGAATCAAGAAGCAAATTTCTTTTAAACTTTGACGTTTTAGTGCGTAGCCCTCGAGTATTTTGATAGTACACCTTAAAATCGTTGATAGCCATCATTGTTTACATACAAATAATAGCTCAAGCGAGTCGTATAGTTAATTATGGCGCTATATTGTGACACTATCCTCCGGTAAATATTAAATTGTTTCCATACGCGTATGCAAATTATGATATAGTGTATATTATTTAATTTAATTGACTGCTCAGTACAATTTATTTTAAAAATGCTCAAATATATGTTACGTACAAGATTTATAAATAGGGTAACGTAAGAATATACCACTGACTTAGCTTCGTAAGTACAGTTAAAATGCAATAACATAGCAAGCAAATATAATCGGCAACGACTTAAAACTGAGTAGGCAATAGTGAACGCTATGTCAGCCCCAGTGCAGGCGCTCGAGTGTGAGTCCTGAATGCACATCATGCGTAGGCGCTGGATGACAGTCCAAACATCGCTTTTGAAGCGATAAGGAGAACAAAAGGGTAGGTTAGAGGCGGTTAACGAGCCACATTGCATTGAATAACAATAACTATTGCGTTTAGAATAAAAGATAATTAAACTATTTTCATGAGATCGTTTTCGCTCCTTATAAACAATACTGGTGATGTATCCGACTTCCTGGCCATTATTTTACAATGCTTGACCCATATGTACTTGAAATTCTTTTCCTTGGCTAGATTTCTCGCTTTGCTGAGAAGTGTTTTGTTCCGCTGCGTTAAATGGTCGTTAACATAGAAGGTTCCTGTTGTGTCAAACCCAAGATTTGAGAGGCTGAGGTTCTTTATTCTACGTGTTGAAGCGACTAATTCCTCCTTAGTGTAACGATTATTAAAAGCGATAACAATTGATTTTTCCGTATTAGGTAATCGTGTTGGAATGCGTGCTATATAATTAATCTCTTCTTTTTTTATTGGGAAATCACACAGTAATCCAATTTTCTGTGCAATCTGGTATAAATTTTCACTATTTTTCTGCGGAATTCTTTTGATCTCAACATTATTCCCCCTGGCCCATTGATCTCGATCCTGTAATTCCTGGGTGAGCTTTGAGATTTCGGCTTGTAGGCTAGGTACTAGTTGAGCCGTTTTCTCAGCCTTTTTTATGCGACCATCCAATGCTTGGACTGTACCTGTGAGGCTGCTTATGAGCTGATGGTCCATTTCTTGAGACTCTTTTATATTGCATATGTCACTTTTTATCGATTTGACATCTTCAACCAATGACGCTAAAGGTGCCAGCTGAAACACGATCATGTTAAGCTGCTTCTGAATTTTATCCAGTTGACTGGGCTGTGGCGAAGTCGCTGCCGGTGACAAACTGGACTTACATTTGGGACACCGCCAGGAGATTTTCCTATCACCTAACTTACGGTAACCCGTTTCAGTTATTCCTGAGCACTGGAAATCATAGTGCTGTTTACAAACACTGCACTTTGGGCCCTCCGTATGTTTTTCACTACAGCTGGCACACGTAAACATCTTAGCGAAAGATAGAATATGTACAACAACTAGGTAGGTACTGTGTAAAGCAAACGAGCGTGCGTGTACTCGCTAGCGGCGGCGAACGCGAACTGCTGACTGCGCGCGACGAACTGAATTTAGTCCAATGCTCTTGCGTGGTAAATACAAATTGATCTCCTCCTTTTTTATAAGCGACATTCATCAAGTCCATTAGGCTGTACGGTGACCCTAAGAATCTACATAATATGTACCTAGATGTAAATTTATATCATAAATTTATATCTAAACTGTAAACAAAGCCCTCACCTTGCAGTCGGGTGAAACGTGCAAGTATTGCCTTATTATAAACGAATCTATTTTTAGTTATAATTGAATTTAATACGAAGCAATGTCTAAATTGATAAGTCAAGATTACCTAATACTCAAGTAAGTATTGATTATTGTAGTTGATATTTATATATAGCTATATCAGACTTATGTAGCTATATCATACGTGAAACTTGCAGATTTTATACTTAAATGAAATGAATGTCCTTAAGAGCAGTATGTAGTAAATTAACTAACAGATCAGGCGGACGATAACGAAATTGTCTTAGTTTCCACATATTAAAACTATGAATTCTCTGATCTATGAAAAAGTCTGGCAATCAAGTCAATTATCAAGTAGCAGTTGGTAGACTTAATTTCAAAGATCTTCTTTAGCTTAGCATTAGCTATTTGTAGCTCTTTATTGTTCCTAATGCCATTCCTGGCCCTTTCACATGCACAGATCATTACCACCGCCGCTTATTGTATTAGCCCTAAATAATTAAGCTACGTTTCCTGGCAACCCTTGTATATATTCACACAACAGTAACATAAAAAGTAACATACTCTTGCAAATAAACAATGCTATACGAAGCTGTTGGATTTGCAACCTCAAAACAAGTAGGGTCTTATACATACAATTTAGGCGAGTTTTATTGACAGTGCCGGATCGTACCTTCCACGGGTTGTTTATTTGCGGAGTCTTCAACCGAAACATCACCCACCTGGCTGCGAGCCAACGCGGTGGTGGGATGTAGGCGCCGCGCGCCGCTAGCGTGTGATTTGTTGGTTGCCTCACGTGACAGCAGTTAACTTAATTAATGACTTTAGTTTGATGTCATGAAAAATATGGAATCGAATTTGGAGCAAAAAATTCAAAGTTAGATTGATAAAGTACATTTGTGTCAAGTGCAATTAAATCAATATCTCTAATTAAATGTATATATTTGTTATTTAGGATTGTTTGGTTTTCATAGCAGGTAAAAGGGTTCCTATACATCAAACATTACAAAACAAGATACAAGTTTGACTTCTGAATGCTTGAGAAGCTGTTAGGCGGGTTCAGTGTAAGGAACTTGCACAATGCCTTCTTGTTAGCATTCAGGGCTGACAGACGACTTAGTTCGATCGGCGCCACTCGCTAACTTACACACAGCAAGTTGTAAATTGCTTTATACCGAAGTACTTTATGCTGTACAATGGAGTGAAGCGCTTTAGCGATTACAGAAACATAGCTTTATTATCTAATGCGATACTCGTTCTATTTATTGGACGTTGAGTTTTATTCCTATGTTCTGTGTAAGGATTTTGCATTGACTCCAGTTTAGAAATTATCTGATACGATATCGTCGTTCTCGTCGTTCGTGTGTTGTATTGACTAGTGATGTTTGCGGATTAATAAAAATAAGCAAAATTAAATTTAAAACCATATCAAACATCACACACGTACGAGTCTGACTCGCGTACTGACAGTTACCTTCGGTCCGTATTCGAAGATAACGTGCTCTTTGCATTTTCTGTAGCACCTTGTAAAAGCTTCGTATTCCTTAGCGCGTGGAACCTGGAATTAAATTATTTCGTGCTGAACACTGAACACACATTTAACATAGTAAATGTTAGTCACGGCAGCCAAAACACTAACTTCAAGATAATGCTTCACGTATCCTTCCTCAGAGGCCAGCAACGTATCCTCGAGACCTCTGGTATTGCGGATGTCCGTGGGCGACGGTATCACTTACCATCAGGTGAGCCGCTTGCTCGTTTGCGAACCTATCCCATAAAAATATCGTTTATATATTAATGAGATTATATCTCATTTCATTTAAATCTGATTTTATAATTGTGTCCAGCTCCTGATTGTTATCTATACTCAGATCCAAAAAGAACACACTAAGCTACGAAAAACAGGACTTGGAGTCGGTATATAAAGATTTTAGGAAGTTTTTATCTAGCTATTCAACAACGCATATAAGTTAATTGCTATTATGTGCGTGTTTTAACAAATAGATAGCAAATTACTACAAACTTGTTTTGGTTAAACATTTATTTTTCGTAATTACATACCATTTTGACCATCGTCTGTCTTAGTAAACTATTTTAAAAATAAGGAATATACGAGTTAAGTGTATTTTAGTTTTCATCGTTTCCAGGTTTACATCTTCAGATCCCTACAATGCTTACTTAGTTCGTTCTTATCTCTTCTATTAGTTACATAAAGAGTAACAGAAGATCATTGACTTTTAAAAACATTAAGTTTAAGAGGGGAATGGATAAACGTTGATAAATTGGTAATCCAAATTTATAAAACTTATTCTCAAAAATTGCACCATATTCTGGACACATGCTGCTAAACACATACATGCAATTAATTAAACGAATTCGTAACACCATTGATGTTCACCGGCAGGCAGAAAGGCTGCATTCACATCATCAAATTCTCACGCCACGCATTTTCGTAGATCATCAATAAATGAATGAGAGAAAAAAGTGAGAGGCGAGGAGGGAGACCACATCAGCACGACATGCAAATATGTACTGCCATGAATGTTGGCAGCACGAGCTTCGCGTCTTAACGGAACAGCGTTAAGCTTATATTCATATAGTTAGGGAAAGCAATTTTTTTTCGCATTTACTAGTTCGATCGAAACTATTGAATTGTAATTTACAAAATCCAGCTTTTTGGTGTTTCTGTGTCCGTTGACTTAGAGGATCACTGAAACATTTGGTGCTATATAAATACAATATTGTATTAGATAGTGTGTAGTAGTCTTTCGAGCAGGATCACTATAACCCAGTAGCTGGTTACTTCTACAAACACATGGTTTAACTTGTTTCATCTCAGCCTTCAGACGCAGGCTCCACTGTTTCACATTAAAATATAACCTACCACTTCAAATACCACTTGATGCACTCGATAAAATACAAAGTACCATTGTATTATTATATTTCCTTAAATCCTGGTATTAAAAAGTTATGTGTATGAATAATTTTCAAGTAAACATGTTAATGTTTACCTGGCCTTTTTGAAAAGGGTGTTCGGACGGTTATACGGTAAACCATCTATAGGAATTCAACCTAAAGCGCTCCTAAATCCATAAAAGACCTTGATAAATAGATCCCGATAAGGAAGAGATCTACTAAGCAACATAAACTGCAAAATACGGCAGTAACCGTTCAGCACTGTCATTTATAAAACCTTAAATTATGTAGGTAATAGTGATTTGCAGCCACAGCCAGTTCCAGAGTACAGTGTGCCGATGTGGGTCAAGAGCAACTATTACGGTAAAGGTTTTTAATTCTTGCAAGGAATTTCAACATTTACAACCAAGAAAATAGAGCTTTTTTTGGTTTTTATTCGGTGTACACAGTTTTAGCTTCAAACCTTGCGCGGTGTTTAAGCCGTCAGTGATTCTCCTGCATGGGGTTGCGGCGGTCATAGTGATTTCAAGTGCAACATAGATCAATTGAACATAATTAAATTGTGATTAAAGTAATAAATAACGTTATAACGTTTCACACTCCCGCACAAGGACTCCATGTGTCGCGGGAGGCAGAGTTACACACAACAACACATTGCAATATCCAAGACCGGAGATTTAGATGATTACACAAATGTTATGCTGGTATAACCTGGAACTCTGCAATCTAAAGGCAGGGTAACTATCAGAGTCGTCAATTTGGTCTTGTCACTGGTCAGATGCCTTATTCGTTAGTACCGCTAGTTCATCGGTTTCTGTGCTAGGTTTTGCAAAATAGTCAGTTTCTTTATTTTGTCAGTGTCGTAAATTCGCAAGTTTCTCTGTATTAAACTGTTTCGCAAAGTGGTCAATTTATTTAGTTCGTCAGTCTCAGTGATTCTAATATAGAGACGTTAATTTTATTGTTAATATCCTTAATTTCATTGGCATTAGTCCTTATGGCACCCTTTGTCGCTTACAGGAGGATTGTTATGAAGTGTAATTGCAGTAAATCTCAATCAACCCTGCCCACATCATTCTTATTTCCGCACCCCTCGAGACCCGCGTCCAGTCGCGGAAGTTATCTAAACGATTGGAGGGTCGGTGCGGTTACTATTTTATTACATATTAGCTTTATTAATTCTTCTCCAGTCGAGGGATCGTCCTTAAACTTTAAATTGTTTTAGCAACTTTAACAAACAAAAACAACAAAATTTGTTATTACTAGTCAAGCCTTATCTCCACCATATGTGATTTCAGCTCGAATTCACTTTAGTATTGATTTGTAGAAAAGTAACTTCAGATCTCTATTACACTATTGTACAATGCAGTTGCGTCTTGTCATACAATATTCTACAGTACGATACATACGATTCTACAGTAGATATTGTGTAATTGAATTTGATTGAGCAGTTAAAACGTAATGAATGAATGATGAACTGAATATAGATAATTGTAATAATAATTAATAGTATTCTGGAGATTTAGCAACTCGAGAGGAGGGATTATACTAGATCTAATGTCCTGAGATGACGAGCGCAGTAAAGCAGCTTTTTGAAGCCTAAATGAAAAAAGCATCTCTCATGAAAAAACAGTTAAAAGTAGAGCATCGTGTGTCTGCTTGTTTTCCATCTTATCATTAAACAAAAAAGTTTGATCTTCTCAGCTACGCCGTGACTACGCTGTAGCAGCGCTACGCTTCGTAGACAAAAACGAGTCAAACTATAAAAAGCACTAAAACTGTTGTATAATAGAGTATTTGCTGTAAAACAGAAAGTTATAGTTAAAGCTTCGTGCGGTGAAGCCTTGACACATAATGTGTTAGTGCCGGGTATAAACCATCTCCACTACCAGTTTAATCCGTTCAGCTGCTATTGCATGATTGATTAACAAATAGCCTAAAATTATTTGCAACAAATTTGAAGTAATTATGCTTATAGGATCTCGCTTAAGGTTGTTTGTGTTGGCAGTAACGACTAAAATAATGACTATCTGCCGCAATTTCATTCCAGTATACTGAGAGCGAGTGAGTTGTGAACACACGGGCCGAGAGCTGGGAGCTTGACGCCGGCGCCGGAATACCGCTCGGTATAGGTACATTCATTATGGTTTACAATGTTCAATTAATATGCAAAGTGGTCTTTAGCCGAGGCAGAATGAAATGTTTGTAGAGTTTATACAAAGAAGAACATGTTACTGGAATAATTTATATTTATTAGCAGACAGAAATAAAAAACTAAATATTTACTTATAAAAAATATAACTTACTTCTTATTTAGCATTCCGTGCACATTTCCTTCAACAAATAGTTTATTAAAATTTTAAGTGTCTGAATCTTTGTCCCTCCTTTTAATGAACTGGCTTTATTAGAACGTAATATACGTATTATAAACTTATTGTTAGGGAGATATAATTGTGTGAGCAGTAATTCCCTGGCTCTGGCAACGAGCTCTCTAAAACA
The DNA here is from genome assembly GCA_917880725.1 of Selenia dentaria. Classification (NCBI taxonomy): domain Eukaryota; kingdom Metazoa; phylum Arthropoda; class Insecta; order Lepidoptera; family Geometridae; genus Selenia; species Selenia dentaria. The sequence goes on from OU862887.1 coordinate 4,012,521, forward strand.
ACAGCCATTACAACACAACATTAGATACTGCTGCTTGATGCTGGAAAGTGCTTTTACATTATGCTGTAGATTTCTTCACAATATTAATTTCACAGAGCAGTTCATATGGAGACCATTTGATAACGATCCTCAATAACTCTAACACTCCCACTGCTTCTATAATTGTGACATAAACTTCTTTACATGGATATAAGCTTCGTAAAAATAATCTGACCGGCGGTAATCCGTAGTCTTTATATTAAGCAATCGTCTGCATATTATCTGTGAGCTCCCGGTGAGAGGCGGGGCCGGGTCGGACGGGCTTGTGCCTGTCGGAACCGAACATGGTTAATGTGTACAGTTAATAAAAATAAATTTTCGTATTATACGTCTTCATATCTCTTTTTCGTGTCGCGCAATGTAACGAAACAGAACTTTAGTATATCTGCGTGTTATATACTCCGCGCAGTGCACTTGTTGTTAGGTTTGCAGACGAACTCTTATATACCCACGTCGGAATTAATACTAACATTATAACGATGATTTGTTTAATTTTGTTATTAACCGTAGAAATAGTAACCGCCCTACGAGAAGCATCGCACGCTCTACGCGTATTATTTGTGTAGTATAAAAACTTAAATACCGCCTTAGAGAGCTCGCGCCTTCACAGCGTTAAGCTCTTCACGTAGCTGTTTGTTCGCGTCAGTTAGGGAGGCTATATTTGCTTTCGTGGTGGAGTAGAACTTAAACATATCGTCACATTGACCGCTTAAATATTTGACAGATGTCTCGAGTGTGAGTGTGGCTGGTCAACCGCTCACCTAGTGCCTGGAACTGAACTGCCATCGTATCTTTAATGGCTTTAATAACCTCCTGCTTCACTATGTTCGCCATGGCCGCCTGTCCTTCGGGAACTGCCAGTTCAGCTGGTGGTGCTTTAGGAATATCGGCGCCATCTTGAGGTGAAGTAGGGGTCGGAGTACCTCTTCTGACTGTTACATTGGTTCGACCAGCATCATCCGCAGGTAGAACTAAACTCAAGTTCACTGGTGTATCAGAGTTATCACCACACTTAGGTTGCTTAGACGTACACAGCGGACATACCCAAACTTGTAATTTTCTGTAGTCCTCTACAGATAAGTTGACACAAACGAAATGGTTATTTTTTGTGCACGAGCCTCGAGAGCATGTCGCCCTCTCAGATGCTTTAAGGGTCTTTTTACATGCACTACAGTTAGTCATTTTAATTATGCAGTCAAAAACGTTTTATGTATTATGTATATTTTATTTATTGTAGGTAGGGTACCTTAGCTTGTAGGATAGATGTAGAGGGTAGCGAGCGCGAGATGTTTGCGGTTCGATACAGGATGGTAGGCACGTCTGCTCTCTACGGCGTACGACGGATGTATGATAAGCACTAAGCTTTCGCATGTCAATTGCAATAACCCAGATCTTAGATCTGTAGTTTGGCATGGCACTGCACCACGAGACGTGGCTTTGGAGTCTCTTTAAGGCAGCAATTTTTCTTGCTACAGTGCCCTTCACACTCTGATACGGTAATGCTTGCGCACTATAGATTCGCTGCAGAATATCTTGTCTTGCAGTGGCACCAACCGAGACATGTGTAGTGAGTCGGGTTTCCTCACCTCTTACGATTCACACCCCAACGGCCGAGGGAATAATCTACAACGTCTCACCACGACGAAGACATGGGACATTATATCGGCAATGTCTAAAACTGTATCACATTCGTAGCACAGCTGGTAATGTTCCTATTCCTACATTCTACGTACAACATAGCAATGATTACTTTTCCTTAATTAGTTATGACGTGGTAACGTCTTCCGTATCAGGTTTACTCTATAACAAAAGATTTATGAATGAAGCAGAGGTTTGCTAATTGGGACCGAATAAATCGATGACGCCGGCTGCACTCACGTAAAAGCATGACTCATTGGCACGTTCCACCTGAGCCGAGCGTGCAAGCGAGAGCGCGAAACAAGTGATTTACGGCCGGTGACAATAACCTGTCTGTAGGTATATCATCTATATCAATGTTTTCCTATGACATTATCACGTAAAATTATCGTCTGTAAACCGACTTTATAAACAATCATTTTTGTGCTACTATTTATTCTTGTACCTTTGCGTTTAAATGTCTTAGGCTCACTTCCACGTTTGCTCGGGTTGAATAAATAAGTATACGAGTTTGTAAACTTGCGTTAGTCATATCAATTTTTAACTCTCATTTTGCCTTCCACGACTAAAAAAGATCACCGGTTTTGCTAAACTGACATTTTTAATCTTTAGATGGGAACATTGAATTGTCTATGCGCTTATATTGTCACCTGACCAATAGTGAATGAATCGAAAAAAAGTGCAATTTATATCTATCTCTTTGGCACTACAGTACAATGTATATAGACTTTCTTGTATATCCTTTGTTGTAAAAAAATTACGACTTATTATTCTATATGTATTGTCTAGTGTCATTTCGTCCAAAGAGTACATTATACAGCAGAATGTAACCTCAATTTCTTTTGACACAAAACTTCACTAACCCTAGTTAAAGACTTAACCCTCTTACATTACTGGGTTAAATATTTCAATAAATAACCTTAGATTGACTCCTAACCTTTAATGGTGCAAGATAAATTATTTATAAAACCCCGTTTTAGCAGTTGACTCTGAGTTATTGAAGCCAATTCTGGAACGTGCAAGTGGGCCTTAAGTATCTGCTTATTATTAATTAAGTACATTTAGCTAAACCTTATTATTGTAGTTCTGAACAAAATAAAATAATTCAAAAAAACTAAAACTAGCTACCTCAACCTCATCCTGCTCAGACGGATGCATGGACAGCCATGCATGCATCCGTCTGAGCAGGATGAGGTTATCGCGACAATCGGTACAGAACGCAACTCATGTATTTATTTTGGATATCTCTCATACCAAAATCACGCTAATCCATTAAACCGTGTGCTGATATGTACTGCATTTAATATACATTTTTCTTATCTTTACTAATTCCAGCCCTTAGCTTTGTCCGCGTCGGATGAATTTTCGCGATCCCTCAAGAACTACCCGTCGAGTCAAGATGAAAAGTGGTCTATGTGCAAAATTTTTAGTATAAGTTATATTCATTATAAATTTCATCTACATATTTAAACCGTTTCAGTAATAACACTTAGAGATACTCACACACATACTTTTTACCCGACTTTCAAAATGAGGTTCCCAATTGTATTTTTATGTGTGGTACGTCATAACTATTACTTTGCAAACCAATTTTGATAAATTTTTTTTATTTAAAAGCTGGTGCTTTTCATGTGGTTCAATTTACATAAGATGTCGCTCCGTCCCGATCAACGGAGCGACATCTATTGGACAGTTTAACAGTACCATCCAACTGAAAGTAGCATTATTTAGTAAATACTTAAACTTTCGTATTGACATCGCATTCCTTGAGAGAGAAATAGAGAGTTAAAATTCGATGATTGGACCAGAACCTCGGTGGCCTAGTTGGTCAATGGCGTCTGACACGGAGAGTCAGAAGACGCGGGTTCGAATCCCGTCTGAGGATGGAATTTTTCTCTCTATAAATTTCAACGGTTATTGACCTTTTTTTTATTGTACCTACGTTAAATTAATCAGGATAGCAAATTTTTTAATAATTTTTTAAAGAATTTTAAAATATTTTTTTATTTCAAGTTTTATAATTGGCGCTAAAACATTATTCAATGGCGGCCTATACGTCGTATGACGTCACTAAGGCAAAAACAAACAGTGTTGTGACTATAATTCGTTTTGCTTGTCTGGAGGTTGCTTGCTTGAACATGCAGATGACAGATAAAACCCTAAAATGACTAAAATAAATTAATTTTCTTTTGTGTTTAATTTCAAGTTTTGACGTTTGAATAGTGGTTGATTATTATACGTTGATCACTTAGAGTAGCAAACTTCTTTACCATGCGTCAAAAAAAGTGTAACCACTATATAACCGCGACGACGTAGCTTTGAAACAACTAAACAATTAATGGAAACCTATATCTATCTCGCTTACACAAGTAGCAGGAACATTACCGGCGCTGAGATTAGGTAATTATAAAATTTACACCCAATGGCAGGTTGGTGTTGCCTACCCTATGAATTTTACCCAAAAAATAGTAAATAAAGATAAAGTTTCTTTAATGTCGCTATGTAATAAAATACATTTTCAAACCATTTAGTTATGTACTTATTTGTTATTATTACGCAGTATAATGAATCTATTAAGAAATTTTCTCGTTCAATATTTTTATTGTGCCTAGATACCAAAAAATCAAACTCCGCTATGAAGCATCATTTTCGTATAGAATTGCCTTTTAGGCTCTTTTTTGTTAGTTTGAGTGAAACATTTTTTCCATCTGTTTGTGAAATTTAGCTGCATTTCTTTTTCTTCACTCAACATACGTTTATTTTCATTGTGATATATTTTTTATTATTCTCAGTATTCCAGTGGCTACAATTTTTAAACGATAAATATTTTTCCTCATTTTGCTCTTTCACGGTGTTTCAGTTATTTCATATATCTCTTCATCGGTTTCCACAGCACCTACATGCATATCAGAGTTATCCTGAAAAATATACATGATATTGTATTTGAAAGAGCACTATAACGCTTAAATGATAAGTTAACAATAACAATTCATTGTACTACGCAATTCAGTTTGATTTTAACTGACTTAAAAAAAATGAGTACGTTTCTTAATTCGACCATACATATTTATTGTTTGTGTGCTTTCGCAGATAACTTCGTTGCTTATGAACCAATTTTAATTATTCTTTTTCGTTTGATAGAGTATACTTCTGTGGTAATACCTTGTCAAAAGATTTCTCAGAAATCAACCTACTTTTCCAGGACACAATGTGTGTGGTTAAAGCAATAATATTAGATGTTTTCTTCACTTGCTTGATTCTAAATCTGTTGATAAGGCACTATCATGTTTTTGCCATTATGACACCATTTCCGCTGCTACTTCCGTTTGTGGTCACGTGTCTTTTAGAAACTTTTGAACACATTTTGTTTATTCAAAATAAAATTTATACAATGCACATTCAATATATTTTTTTAATTCATTGAGTTATTTGCTCCAACTACTATAAAGTTCACATAATTTATTTTAGCAACTACCCTATTATTGACTATGTAATGTATTTGTCCGCTAAACCACGAATGATATGGATTTTATACAACTTTTGCCGGCTGCTGCTTGGCTAGTACAGCAATTTCAATTTATCTCTAATAATGTTGTCGAAATAATGCTAAAAATTACAAGCGCGTTTGAGAAAATGTAATAATGGTATATTACTACTACATTTACTTTAAAATAAAACAAGTTACTCTTGTCAAGCTACTCAAGTGTCTTTAGTGTGCAGTAAGCTACGAGTAAGTAAACCAAACGATTCAGATAGATCACGTGCACACAGTTAGGCCATTTCCGTATATTCCCGCGGGATCGGAAGCGGTCGGTAGTTCGGCGGTAACCGGCATAAATCGGTGTGCACCCCGGGCCGGAGGTTATCGGCCGTACACGAGCAGTATGTGCAAACGGAGCTGTGTTCTCGTATATATGCAAGTACATAGGTAATAATATACATGGAAGCTTCGGCAAGCTTGAGGGTTGGAACATCTAAGGTGGAGGTTTAATTCAATTAAAATAAACGTACATGAGCTGTTAATTAATAAAAACATAACCTAATGAGATACATATTTTGTTTTTATTATTATAGTTAAATTTTTAACGCATGTACAAACGTCGACGTTCGTGCATGACTCGTCGACATAAATTGATATGCAAGAGTGCCAATGTAAGTAAGTATACCAGTTGGGCTCCGCGGTTTCGCCCGCCTGGTGATGAATGATGATGAGGATGAATCAAGTTATAGCGTATGTTACTCAGGCATAATGTAGCTTTATACTCGTGAAAGAATTGTTTGAATCGGTTAAATATCGGAATATTGATTTGTTTTGTACAAGCATAGCCTCGGCTATGCGACTGATGAGCAGCGAGTTTTTTGCTGATATATTTGTATTAAGTATCTACTACGCACATATCAAATCAAATCAAATCAATCGTTTATTTGCAAGAATACATACAATAAAGGTCTTAAAACTAATTACAACAGTCAAGTATTCAGCCTGCAAGCAAGCGTGCAAATATTATGTCAATTCTCTAATTACTATAAAATGTATTTAAAACAATAATTGTATTTAATTTAATTACATTCTCGATTAAAATATTCTATCATGCTATAAAAACAATTGTCCATTAAATAATTATTAAGTTCAGTTTTGAATGCATTGCCCTGCAACGATTTTATATTGTCGGGTAGTTTATTATACACTAGTATACACATATTAAAAACATTTTTTTCATATATATATTTACGGCAAGGAGGTTGATATAGTAAGTTTTTAAACTTTGCTCGTTTTTGTCTCATTAAAACTTCATTGCGTTTTGTAAAATAATTTGAATGTGTTCTAACAAAGATGCATACGTCTCTTATATACATGCATGGAAGTGGAAGGACTTTACATTTTTTAAATAATGGTTTGCAACTGTCCAAGTACCATGCTTTGTTTATCACCCTGATACACCTTTTCTGCACTTTAAAAACTGACCCAGACTCTACGGAGTTTCCCCACATTATAAGACCGTAACTAAGGACTGATGATACATATCCGTGGTAAGCAGCTAATGCAGCTTCCTTGGAAACCGTCTGCCTCAGTTTCTTCAGCGCAAAAACAAAGCGACTCAGCTTCTGATGTACTGCATTGACATGTACCTTCCAATTCAAATGTCTATCCAAATGTATACCTAAGAATTTAAACGATTCCACTTCATCTATCTTTTGATTTTTATACATAATGTCAAGGGGTAATGGATTGTTATTATATGAATTAAATTGAATTATTTTTGTTTTTTTTATATTTATACTGAGGTGATTATATTCTGTCCAATTATTTATGTCAGATAAGGCTTCATATACAATTTTCGGAGTTGAACCTGTTTTGTCACATTTTACGATTACTGTTGTGTCATCCGCAAAAAGAATACAATTGTGAGTTGTAGCTTCGGGAAGATCATTGATATATATCAAGAAGAGTAAAGGGCCTAAAATGCTCCCCTGAGGGACTCCTTTATTATTTAAATATATATATATACGTTGTGGTATTTAATGTACACAATTTTTATAAGCAATTTTTTTTATTTATTTATTGATCTGATAACGTCCTGAGACAATTATAATTAAATCACAATTATACAAAGAAAATAACACAAAGTCAAAGTCAACATCATTTATTCAATTTAGGCATCAAAGACGCACTTATGAACGTCAACTTTTCATTATAATGTACTTTAAAGACTCTACCGCCGCGTTCCAAAATATATAGAGCCCACCGAGAAGAAGCGGCAAGAAACTCGGGGCCATTCTTTTTATATAGATGTTTACAATGTTTATACTTAGGTACTACAAATATTACATTTTATGGGTGGCAGAGAGACAGCTTGCCAGAAGTGGAGTATTCCAAGCATCTTTATCTTCTATATAATGTCGAACTTTATAGTAAGCTTTTTTTATTAAAACGTTTTTTACAGTCAACTTGAATTTGCCCACTGTGAGCTCAGTTATGTGTTTTGGGATTTTATTGTAAAAACCACACAATTTCCTAGGAATTACTTATTAGTTTTCGTAAGTCTAAAACTAGGTACAGCTATCCTATTTGTATTTCTAGTATTATAAGTGTGGTGATCACTATTTAACATATATTTATGTAAATTTTTACGAACATACATTATATTTTCAAATACATATAAGGAAGGCAACGTTAATTTATTGATTTCTTTAAATAAGGGCTAATTTCACCAAACTCTTATAAATCAGTCATTAACTAATGCGACGTTAAAAATAACAGAGATGTAAAAATAGTTTACGTTCCAAGTAGAAAAAATAACAGACCATTACTAAATCCAAAGTGAGTGAATGATAGGAAAAAACGTTCATTCACATTTTTAAGCGACCCAAACGAAATGTCATACTTTGCGATATCAATGTTACACATTAGTGTACTATTTACAATAGTCGTGTAACAATTCTCATGTTAAGCAATGCGACCAAATTTAAATACCGTTTATTCTGTAGAATACCAACACAGTCGGGTATTTTTTGTTTTTCTGGATAATTGAAATGTGTAATAACTAAGTATATACAATACAGAAGAGAACTGATGAGGTTATGTTGGTGTGCATATTTGTTGTGGTATTTTAATTTTATTGTTTGATACTTATCTAAATTTTAATCTGATTTGATTTGTGGCGTTTTTGCGTCTAATAATATTAGCGATATCGAAGAAAGCGCACGGGCGGAGGTTTTGTTCAAACGAAAAATATATTCTGGTCCACCTTGTAACAAACCACAAAGATATTGTGGAATGCGAGTTTGTCTTCAATTAATTCCAACACAACCATACCAGATTATTTCGATAGACGGAATCTTGTGCGAAAACCGACATCATCATATTTTTCAAAATAATTGCGACGTTCTTTATAAGTTCTGGGACGACGTTTATCTAATACATCAAAATTTTCTAAAACGTCTTCATTTAAAAAAGTATAATTATACCTACGTCGCCGTCGTTTCCAAATTTTATAGCTTTATTGTAAAATAATCGTCAGTTAACGACTTAACAGACCCCTAGAGCAGTAATTAAAATTAACGCCTGATTTAGAAAATTAAACAGACGTTAGTGCATGGTGCAATACTTGGTAACCTTAACAATCCGTTAACGGAATGACAGAGCGTCAAACTAACAAACAAAGCATGGTGAACATAGCTCGAAATCTCTCAAAGATTAACGGGGACCAATTTTTCGTATCTATATACGAAATAGGTCCCCGTTAATCTTTGTCATCTAGTCTTTGTTAATCTCGAATAGCACGTTTCTGAAGGATAAATATGGTCTCTATATCAGCCGCTGAACCCCATAGCAATATCCCATACGACATTACGCTGTGGAAATCAGAAAAGAAATCAAAAAAAGTCAGCGGCGGACATAGAGACAGTTTTTATATTGCAAAAGCGGGCAGTTCGAGCCATCTACGAAATGGGTCCCCGCGAATCCTTAAGACAAATGTTCAAAGAAATTAACATATTAACTCTTCCATCTTTGTATATCCTAGAAAATATAATGTACGTTCGTAAAAATATAAAGAAGTTTAGAATAAATAGTGATATGCATAATATTAATACTAGAAATAAGGATAGGATAGCTGTATCTAAATTTAGACTCACGAAAACTAAAAATAAGTCCTTCTTAGGCAATTGTGTACGTTTCTATAATAAAATCCCGAAAGACATTGCTGAGCTCACTGAAGGGAAATTCAAGTTACGTGTCAAAAATATACTAATGAAAAAAGCCTATTATAAATTGAGTCACTACTTAGAAGACAAAGATGCCTGGAAGCTTTCCACTTCTGCCTAGTAGCCAACTATTGAATAAATTTGTTATTTTAATACTACTCAGATGTAACCTCAATGTACAAAGACTTGAAAAAATAATGGCCCACGAGTTTCTTGCTGCTTCTTCTCGGCGGTGGTTTTTTTCCGAAGACAGCGGTAGAATCGTTTAAAAATGTTGACGTTCATAAGAGTGTCTATGATGCCTAAACTGAATAAATAATTTTTGAAATTTGAATTTTGAATTTTGACTTATAGATGTACTTTAGTAAGTAAAGTTCATTGTTGTTCATTGTAAGTAAAGTTGCTCGACTATAGAATAAAATTTGAGATTTTACATTGAGACATTACTTATCAACAAGTAATTACTTGTTTATAAATACGCGTGTAAGGGTTAATCACCTTGTGCAGAAGGCAGCTTACCTCGGTTTCACTAGATCTCGCTTTGTGCGTTTGTCATAGATGTAACAACAAGTTGACAAAATTAAAGCTTTTAAAGCCCAAAAGAAGTGTGTAAGAGCCATATTTGGTCTTAAACGGAGAGACAGCTGTGTTCCCTACTTTCTAAAGTTTAATTTAATGACCCTACCCTCTCTGTACATATATGAAGTCTCGGTCTTTGCAAGATTAAACTTGTATTTATTTGACACATTACGCACCAAAAGACATCAACATAAAATTAAATCCTTTAAGATTAATACTGCTTTATTTAGAAAGAGTATATTTGGTATGATTTCTAAAATATATAATCATCTACCGAATAGTATATTACAAGAGCAAAATACTCGTGCATTTAAAAATAATTTAAAAAAGCTTTTGGTGAATAAATGTTATTATAGAGTTAATAAATATTTAAATGAAAAATTATTGTAATGCGACTGTGGCAATAGGTATATAGTATTATGAACTGTTTTAATATCATTTCCTTTGAATTATCTAATATTTTGATTATTCGCCTCATTTAATAATTTAATAATTCTACATTGTACCTACTTAATTTTTGTTTGACCTTGTGATTTACTACTGATTATTCTATTATTTATGACCAATTTAGTAAGTAATTATTTCGATAAAGTTATAAATACCTAGTATTTATGTAATATTGCATGCCTCGTGTAAAGGCCGGATAGAGTGTATCAAAAAACGTTAAATGTAAGATCTCTGTATCACCTTTATTCGCAATAAATGACTTGAATTTGAATTTGAATTTATAATCGGCAAGGTCATGCTCAACAAGAGCTTAAACTATTTAAATAAGTTTGGCTCCAACTCTTGCCGCTGTGAATTTCTATTTAGTTTATAATAAGAAGCATATTTCGACTTCGTCAGGAAACCTTCAGGATGTGCAGCGTGGCGTGTTGCTGCGTCCCGCTCGCACGCGCACAGTTTAACTGCTGATCGTGATAACCACGCGCAAGTATCACGTGAATTCTGCCGTGCGATTCTCTAATGATTCGTCGATGAGCTCACCGATGTCAAACACTTTATGAGATATCGCCCTTGTACATAAGGTTGCTTTTCCAACGTTTCTTGTCATCTCGTCATTTGTTTCACGGATGTTGTCACAGATGCAACTATGTTTGCTCTTAGAAAATCTTACGGCTGTTTTGTTATAACGTGAGTTTTACTAACATTATAATGATAATGATCTCTTATAATTAATTTGGTTAATTATTGCAAATATAATTAGTGTGCAAACTTAGACTACTTTTTAATGTAACAAATGAATAATATACCAGTTAAACAATAAACGTCGTGGTAATTCCAAGTATGTTCCTGTAACCATATCCACAAATAAGATTACATCACTAGCGTTCAGCAGGGTTATTATGCATCTCAGTTGCTAACAAATGTTGATTGAAATCTGGCTAAAATGGCGGCTCTATGTCACTTTTGACAACTTCAGTAAGCAAAAATGTTAGTAAGTTGGTGTCTGGAGCTGACAAAAGTGACATAGACCATTTTTTTCGATTTCAATCAACATTTGTAAGCAACTGAGATACATAATAGCCCTACGGATAATCCGTAATCCTAAGTATGTATACAAGTTTACTTATCTCGTGAAGGAACTACTACCTTCCATATATATACGTGTACATATCAGTAGGTATATCAAACGTCTAAGTAATTATAGCTGAAGGTGTATTGCTTGTTTGATCGTGTACTAGTTACGGCTCCATTCGGTTCTGGCCGTGACAGTGTAAGTAAGTGTATAACAGACTAGCTGCGCTCCGCGGTTTCACCCGCGTGTTGATGGATGATGATGCATCAAATTATAGCGTATGTTACTCAGGCATAATGTAGCTTTATACTCAAAAAAATAATTATTTGAATCGGTTTAGTAATTTTACGTGTATTCATTACAAACAAATAAACAATCATATATCTTTCCTCTTTATTATTAGAGTAGATTAAATTAATTAATACCAAAGTATGAATAATGTGGCCTGTGTGCTTATTGCGAATAACTGCGTAAAAAAAACGTAATGTATCGTTCACGTGAAACAGTACAAACTGACATTTTTACAACTTGTCATTTTATTTAACGATTTCCTTTGTTTAAAGTTGTTTAATTCAATGACGTTACGTTACCACTGTTGCCGCACGTGTCGCACACTACACTTGTTCCATTCACCGCGATACGCGATACGTCACACGGTATGAAGCTAGAGCTCGCGTAGAGAACGTTATGTACGCAATAAACAGGACGCAGAACAATACAATAATTCAATAGTTCGGGGATATCAGTGTGTCAATGTTGTTTAAACGTTAAATTGTATCATGGTAACCTCTGACTGTTGACTATATTAATGGATAGTCTATGTATTAACGGTGGTTGATGTAGCCAGTATCCACTCCACATTTAACAATTTATTATTTATAGTTTGTTGTGTTGTTTACAGTTTAAATGAAGTATAACAATTTAAGAGAGATTTTGTGTATGTAATCTATAAGGAAACTAAAATGTATTACCTTCATTTTATTTATACATTTAATTTATGAAAAAGTATAAACCAAAGGTTACGTAAAAACGCATTTGATTTAAAAAAAATATAAAGTATTTTATTAGGGTTCTGTACATAGGACCTGTACAAGGGAAAAGGTGTTTTTTTTTCAGTTTTATATAACAGGCCATGTTGTACTGTAGTTTGATCACATTAAGAAATAGGACACATTGCCAACGAAGAATGTTTAGAGTCGATTAATCATTTTTTTACAAAATGTTCGGCTGTTTCTAACATATCTGGAACTCAAACTTCAGTTGGTTCCATAGAGTATTTTGATCCCTGTATAAAATAGGATTAATTGGGCTTAAAACAATATTTTGGCATAAAACATAACTTATTTTTAAACTATCTCAAAGCGATATGGATACTCTTCTAGAAATGTTATTCTGTAATTATAACTCTTGAGGTACCTGCCCTTACTAGGCCATGGAAAAAATCTATCCTGTTTGGCGTCTGTTCATCCCTGAAAAGTGTATAGATTTCTAGGTTAAGCGAGAGAAACCGCAAGATACAGCTAGTTTATAGCAATGTAATAAAATTGTACATGATCCAACAAGACATTATTTCACACTCAAATTAACTTTGTACATCAAATCATAAATTAACTACTTTAGTATCCACGCCGCTTAATCATTTAACGTTATTCAAGCACATTTAAAACATCCTAGAGACCGTATAGTTTTGCAAAAAACTGTTCCATTGTTATAAATTAAGCAAAGTCAAAGTCAAAAATCATTTATTCAATTTAGCCATCAAAGACGCACTTATGAACGTCATTTTTTTAATTATAATGTACTTTTAAGACTCTACCACCGCGTTCGAAAATATATAGAGCCTACCTAAAAGAAGCGGCAAGAAATTTATTTTTATATAGATGTTTACAATGTTTCTACTCACGTACTACAAATATTACATTTTATGGGTAGCAGAGTGACAGCTTGCCAGAAGTGGAGTATTCCAAGTATCTTTGTCTTCTATATAATGTCGGACTTAATAATATAATAAGCTTTTTTTATTAAAACGTTTTTACAGTTAGTTTTTGTAGGATAAAGATGGTCTCTATATCAGCCGCTGAACCCCATAAATAACGCCGCAATAAATAACAAATTGGACCTTTTATCTAGCGGCAAATTGTTCACATTATATGAGTATTGTTCCCCACAGTCTGCGAGGGGTGAAGGGGTGAAGGGGAGGGGAGAGGGCTTGGGGATGTCCTCTAGACTGGGTTATTATTTGATTAAAATGTAACCCACTGTGGAATTAATATTGTGTTGTTAAATATATTGTATACAATATGTGCTTATTATTAGGATGATTTAAGGAATCGTAGTAGCTGTAACACAGGGAATCCTAGTACAGCTACTAACGGCCCTCTTAAGTGATGCCTATATCATTTATATTGTACGTGTTCGATGATTTTATGATTGTACTTACTTAAGAAAAATAATTTGTATAATAATTTTATAAGCAAATAAATATTATTAAATTATTATTCACATTATTTATTTCCTTTTCTTAAAATTACATTTTTTTACAGCTGCTACGCCGTAGCACTGTAGCAGTTATGTACCAACGTTTAACCGTAGATAATAAGGGTTATTCAGAATCATATTTGGTGGCGAACATGAAAAAGTTTCAGACTGGAGTAGTAGTTTGTACAATTCCATTTGATGGTCGCAGTTTCGCTGCAACGTTCCCGTCTAACGTTCGGGTTGGAAACGGCCAAGTGCCGTTATTGCTGTCTATTCCATTTGCATTCAACATGAATATTATAATGTGGCTGTAACGTTAACGTTCCGAATATTCATATAAAATAAAAGCGTTTAGAGAATTAGACTAAAAAACAAATTGGAACGTAACGTCACGTAAACGTATCGTAAACGCTACTATATAATAGTTAAATATTAAACACTAATATCAGTCATTAGCGCCGTGTTCATGATCTATCGAGGTTAATAAAAACAAACATTAATATAAAATGTTAATCGAACGCTGGCTTCAATAGGAACGTAACAGTAGCTGCACTGTTTTTCAATAGCAGAATAAGAATGTGTGTAAACCAGCTACGGTTCGATTGTAGTTGAAACAAATTGAGTAGTGGAATCGGCTCCCTACCATCACTTTGCTCTAATGTCAATAGCATAGACTAATATATTATATGGTAAATATTTTACGCAGCGTACGCGATATAAGGACCCTTTTGATATTTTTTCCACTCCTTGGGTTACATTATTAAAGTTTTCATACGGATCCCTATTTTTATGAAAATACTATATAGCCTATGTTTATCAGGGAAAATATAGAATTCTAATGGTGAAAGAATGTTTCTAATCGGTCCAGTATTTTCGGATCCAATTCAATTGAAACAAATAAATCTTTCCTCTTTATAATATTATTATAGTGTATATTTGTGTGACAAAACAAATAGGGCGTCCAAGTCATCGTCATAACATTCAGTATTCGTCAAGTCAATGTAAGGGGCGTTCATATTTAAAGTTATTTATTAGTTCCGTTACAAAAATCAGAGTTGCGATCGGATAAAATAAGAATTAAAATTATTAAAGATAATTAATTAATCATTTTAATACTATAATATTTAAATAATTAGAATTATTAAAACTGTTAAAGCTTATTAAAGCCTATTCAGCTTAGAAACTACTGGAGAGATTTGTACGAGTATATCATCTTATTATATATAATTCTTCTTTATAAACTTTTCTTATTGTGCTTATTTGCGTAATGAGTTCTCCGCTTGCTTGAAAACAGTTGTACCCAATAGGTTGAGCTGCTGTTGATATGTCTCACTCACTCATCTTCTTGATGCAAGCAAAGCCGCTGGCGGGTCGTCTAGTTATTTATAAATTGACCAAACTTTTCCAACGAATGCCATTACAGTTTACACTTATTGACATAATCCCGCGTCTTGTCGCGCCGCCGATTTCGGCCTTCAAACTGAAATATTGGTTCATTTGTGTTTTTTATTTCCCTTCGTCTCCGAGACGCTCACCTAACTACGGTTAGGCACTTTTTTCCTTCAGTTTCCAAAGTTTCAGTGAAATTCTGTTACACAGTTAATAAAGATAGGCAGTATGTGTGTTCCTACAAAGTGCTCTTGCTACTTTGCATAAAAATTTGCAAAATTTTGAATGTCTGACCCGGAGTTACTGCCTAAGGACCCCAAATACACGAGCCGCTTGAAGCAGTCAGTCTGGGACTGTTTCAAGTGAACTACAGTCTTCTACGTACACACATACACGAAACCACTCGAGCAGTTGCAACAGCTTCGGGCGGTTGGCGGTCGAGTAGTTGCCAGGCATACACTGACTGCTCTAGCTGTCGACTGCTCTCGCGCAGTTACCGCCAGCCGTGCGCTTCACGCCCCCGAATTGAAATTGTCAATTGTTGAACACTTCAGCAGCTTCAAGCGGTTGACTATGCTTGCAAGAGCGGTCCATATTATTATTATATAAAATAAATCCAAGTAATACATACATCATTCATCACACGCAAACTGTGCAACGAATACGGTGGCCGTCAGGTTTGACAACCGATCGCTTTGTATACCTAGGCTAGTTTTACTTTAGTAAGTCACAACTGCAAACTCTGGTCGCGCGATAAAAAACAAACTAAAACAGTGCAGTAAAGGATTTCCATACATTTTTTCTACTTTTAGGCGACAACGTGCCGCTTGGTGCTGGACATGTGGTGCATTTATGATAGAATTGCAGTGATTGGAAGAAAAGTACTTATATTTAATGCTAAAAAGACGTATTTCCGTGAATATAATTATAATATATATTAAGTATTTAACTGTGCGAGCATGGGACCAAGGTGAACAGATACCTTGATAAAAATATTACATGTATTTTTTTTATGAATGTGTTTAGTATATTTTTATAAATGTATTTCGTATTTAGTTCAATATTGTATATATTATTAGTTTATTTAATATTGCGTGCGTTAATATTTAAAAGTCGCAGGACCTTTGGATGCAGACCGCTTACAACCGGTGCTTTTGGATATCTATGAGGACGGTCTTCAAGATGGCTGAGATGATAATTATGGTAAAAGTTGACTTTTTAAATGTACAGCATAAACGTTTATTTAATGTGCATTTGTTAGAAAAAGCTCTAATCCAAAAAGTTTTGGTTCTTGCAACTGCTAAGTCGATTGGATCGAAGGGTTGACTTATACTTGGGATTAACACTTTGAATAGATTACTATTATAAATACTGCCGTAAAGATGTGCCTGTAGGGTAGTACATTGTAGAGGAGTAAAGTCGCGGTAGTATAAACATATTATTTGTGTTACAAAAGCTAAATAGAGATGTTTCAAAGAAAATGTTTTTTTTACTGTAGCCTTATAGAATATTAATGATGTTACAAACTAACTAATTAACAACATCGAACAGAACTAAATTCGATAGTCCAGCGAATGGATTGCAATGGATCGCTTATCTCGCGGTTATTCAAGTCCACTAATTACATCGCTGTTCATGCGGCGGCAGCGCGAATTGCAAAACTCATTTCGTAGTTGTTATTCATAAATTGGCTCATAGTGTTTATTCAGCTATTAGTTATAAATTTGTTTTGAGATCTAAATGGTGTCGTTTCATTACATAACTAAACATTAAAGTGACTCAGATCTTAAACTCATCAGCAATTAGTACCTACAAATAACCTGCAAAAAAACAATTTTAAGAAGCAATCATAACATTTTCATTTCAAATTAAATATATAACATCACAACTGTAGCACCTATGTATATCAATTTTGTGTTTAGATCTAAGGCAGCATCAAGTTACATTACAATTGCGTCAGTACGGTGTGTTTTATAATTGCAATATCGTGTTACCTGTTGTATTCAAGTTGACTGTAAAGAACGTTTTAATAAAAAAAGCTTATTGTAAAGTTCACCATTATATAGAAGACAAAGATGCATAGAATACTCCACTTCTGGCAAGCTGTCATTCTGATACCCATAAATGTAATATTTGTAGTACCAAAGTAGAAACATTGTAAACATCTATATAAAAAGAATGGCTCTGAGTTTCTTGCCGCTACTACTTGGTAGGCTCTATCTATTTTGGAACGCGGCGGTAGAGTCTTTAAAGTACATTATAATGACAAAGTGACGTTCATAAGTGCGTCTTTGATGCTTTAATTAAATAAATGATTTTGACTTTTGACTTTTATTTATTTCACCTTAATTCTGACATTTATGTTTAATCCTCAGATTACAGAACAGAAGGTTTTGTTCTCTAATCTGAGGTTTAATCAAACAGAGGTGTAATGTTTATGCCTTTAAGCCAGTTTAGATTGGGTTCAAGGGATATGTCTGTTTATTTAGTTTTATTCACTTTTTATTGAGATAAAATTGAACTCGATATGTTAAATGTTAAGTCTTCGGATTGATATATATTTTGATATTTACTATATTTTATATTTAAATATTTTATATTTATATTTTAATAATTACGCGATAAAGGGAATTTTGGTATTATATTATAATCTAACAAAACAATGATCACTTCATGTTTGAATGCCTCTCAATCACGTAAGTACTTAGCTTGGACTCTGGTAGTGTTAGAATAATTTGCAATATAAAGTATAAAGAGTTAATGTGAAGAGTCCTAGTTGCAAAATATTTAATATTGCAATTTGTTATGTTATGTCTCTAGCGATATTTTTCACTGATTACTGACACGTTACCAATTTTACGGAAACCATAAGAATATACACTTTTCTTACACAAAAGTCAAACAAAAACATATCAATTGGCTATTCTGGCACTTTGTTCCCAAATTATTTAAAAACAATATTCTACTAGCTGACTTAGTTCTACTAGACTTTACTAGTTGTTTGGCTCAGATGGATGATATGTAGGTATTTGTAGAAAGTTTTAAATTCGCTTCGAAACACCTTGGCAGTACACTGCAATTATCCAACTCTACGTAACTACGGGTCCCGCCTGTGTGGCTCTACCCCTATTACTGGGAACTCTTCCGGATCGCCCCCTATCATTGACGCCTTTTGTTTGCTGCACAGTTGCAGGTAGCGTTTAAATGTAAAAGAAACTCTACTGGTAAGTACAACTGTTTCACAATGTCCGCAGTCAGGCAACCTTGAGCTGGGAGCTTTCATTTTACGTTCGACGAGAGTAATTGTGTTAAATTATTTCAATTGATATTAGTATGTACCTATAATGCTACCAATGTATGTTCTACAACAACTATGTACATGTAAAGCACTAAGGAAAACATTTGGATATGCGTACCGACATTGTTCTGCCCATTACTTCAAACCGCTTGTTATGCGCGATCATAGAACATTACAAATACAGCTAAAGTATTTACTAGTAGTAACTGTATATTCGTATGTACAAGAATTTATTTATTCATTTCATTTATAAAGTCATATAAGTGATGAGTATGTACGTGTTTATCTATTTGTGTGCAATCTTGCAGGATGATTAACGTTACAGACTCGGAGCGTGTGCAGAATGAACTTTACTTCGATGGTATTCGATTCGACATTTGTAACAACAGATTGGTATTCTATCCTTTGTGTTGTGTAGTTGCGTGAGTGCGTAAAACGAAAAAAGTTGTGACACATGCCTCGGGAGACGATTGCAGTACTTCCACTTGCTTACTTACTGCAGTTAGTAACTAATTAATCTTTATAATTTTATATTTAGCGGTGACAAGGAAAAGTAATCAGCAGACACTACGTGTATCATTCTGTCGTATTTAACAAAGGCATTCTTCTGTAGATATATTACTGTCTCAAATTATTGAATGTTTATAGTCTCTTTCGATGCGTTTGTTTAAGAGCTGGTGAGGAGGAGAGACAGGATTGCGCGAAGGCGTTTGACTGATGGTGTGAAAACCTAAAACTTAAGACTAGTCCGTTATTACACCATCAATGGGGCAGAATATGTTCTTCTTCTCTCGGTGCCTCTTCAATCAATGAAGGTTGGCAATCAGCTTTTCGTACTCATCTCTATCCTTGGCGAAGCGAAAATGTTCAGCGGCACTCGCAATCCCTGTCCACTCCCGGATGTTTTGTAACCAAGATTTCTTCCTGCGACCAGCTCGTCTCTTTCCCGCAACTATTCCCATCATTATTAATTGAAGAAGGCAACATCTGTCATGTCTATGTACATGGCCCAAATATGCAACATTTCTTTCTCTGAAGGTTTTCAAAAGTTTGCGTTCTTATGTAACTTGCCGCAGTACTTCCCCATTGGTAACTCGGTAATGTAGGTCCAGGATATCGCCACCATGTGCATGCGCAGAATATGCAACAGTGTAGTTGTCAGGCCGGACGCTGGGTGGAGTCACAGAACGTGCGAACAGTTCCCAACAACCAACAAGTCCTTGGACAGTTTCGTCTTGGATTCTTATTCAATTTAATAAATAAATTGGTCGAAACACTCTGCATTCAGAAATCCCACATAAAAAAACAACTGTTAAATCTGCAGGACATAATACAAGCCATGTAAACTAAGCTCTAGAACGAATGCCGTAAATAGATTTATTTCTAATTCTATATCTTCCATCATTATTTTTTTCCGTACATCAAAAGAAAAAGGAACTTTCATAGGATCACTTATTGTCCGTCTGTCCTTATGTTCGTCTGTCAAGGCCCTTTTACTCAGAATTACTGATAACTTACTGATGCGGATTACCTACAGCTATGTCAAGCAAATAGCCTTTTGATCTTAAATATTAATGTGTGAGTAAATCAGCGTCTTCACATTTTCTTATTTCCACAATTAACCTTCACTTTCTTTATCCTTCAATTTCGTCTCTTCAGTATCGATATGCTTTGTAATGTTCAAGCGACTTTTTTGAGACTTCATTTAAATACAAACCTGAATAAGGCCGTAATGAGGAGCTCTCCAAACATAGATTGTATTTGCATAAAACGCTGCTCGAGGGCTGAGATAGCTAATGACAGATAGATTACATAGCTGTGTAAAGGGCCTGGGGATTACTTTGATTAGCCTTTGATTAGATTTTTGCCAGGGTTGATCCAATTAAGAAGTACAAGTTATTAGCCTCGTGGTGATTGCGGAGCTTGCTTAGAACCGTACCAGTATGTTAACTATTAACAAAGCGGCAAGACGTTCATGCTAGGGATCGAATACGTCGACGTCGGTCGGTTTCGAGCATATCACTGGAGCGTTTGCTGGAGACACCGGATACACCATGATCTGCAGTGCCCGCACGAAATTCGCAGAAGCCATTTTACAGAAGGTTGTAAGATATTATATAGATCAAAAGGTACACATTCAAAAAACTTTATAGTCAATATCATGTCATGCCCTCGTAATGGTATCTGCTGCTATTATTTATTCTCGGTAGTATTATTCAGCGGTTTCCACCGCTGAATAAAAGCTAAAGATTGTCTTAAAATATTATTATTGGCATGAATTGTTGCAATTTCCACGCTTGGCAGCCCTGCCGTAGATAACCTAGATTGAAATCTTATTCCAAAAAGTAAACGTGAGATTGTTTATTTACATTTAACATTATTGTGTACTATTGGAGAAAAGGTAGACCGGATGAAGTGCGCAGGCAGAACGGACCAATCAGCGATCGATTCTTGCTTCCAAATGTTGCCGCGAGGGGCGCTGAGATCTGTGGTGGGCGCGTATGACGTCAAGATGGCGGATTGTCACCTTTGCTTGAGACGTGGTGCTGAATGCTTAGCTGTGTAGAATTTATTTTTAAGCAATTGTGTTAAGCACATTTTGTTAAATTAGTTAATGTTGTATTAATCTTTATTGGTGTTTTTTTTTAATTCAATTAGTAATTAAAGTAGCTAAAAGTCCCTACTATTATATGATCAGAACTGCCTTATTTAGCTTTAACAGTATGTAGCTGCAAACAAAGCACCACGTGTACTCTAACTAGTAAAGTATATGCGCGCGATGCTCCGTATTCACAATTAACTTTGTGTTATCATCGGCATCTATTCCATGGTATGTAAATGGGATAGTACATAAAATATAAGACATAACATTTATACTAATTTCCGTAAATAAAGTACCTAGAGGTAACCCTGCGTCTCACGCGAGCTTGTAATAAATAGGGTTTATAATCCCATTATGGTAACAACATGACATAATAAACCTTAAGTTCATGCGTAAAAAGGTTAAATTTGCGTGGACGGTAGCAAATGTTTGTGATACGAGATCGTGAAAGGATGGCAGGTAGTAGGATTAAATTAAGACTTTTTACAGTTATTTTATAAATGTTAGTACTTTAATTTAGTATCTCTATGAATTAAATAAATAAGTGTTATACTTACGAACGTATTTACAACATTAGAAACGAGTTAACATTGAAACTCGTTGTTGACTGTGTACTTGATTTGTTACCAGCACCGCCCGTTATCATGGCAAAGGTTCTATTCAAAAGTCTGCAAAAGTATAATATGTTTTAACCGTCCACTAAAGCGTCAACGCTGCAGCAATATGGATATTAGGAATAACGGCAACGCGCAATAAAAGGACCTGTAGTGGGACCACGAGAATGTCGCGCATCTTTATGATCTATGATATGATAGATTAGTAATGCCTTACCTACATTCTTTTTGCTTCCAGCTGCAATAAAACAAGTTTTAAAGCGAATTTTGTTTCAGTGATCTCTACTATAGGTTTAGTAGTAAGGGCACACAGTTTTTTTAAAAACTAAGTCGTATTCACTAGTTAATAATAAGTTTTTAAATTAAAACTTATAAAAACTTTAAAAGCTTATAAAAAAATTAAATAACGATATCTATTAAACCATTCCTGTAAATCTGGTTTAGGTTTGTGAAACACATTATGTATAAATAATTCGTACAGCTCGGCTTTGCGGAATGAAAATTTATTTCCAAATGCCTGTCTACAATTGCAAACTGCAACATGATGTTTAGGATTATCTTTTCTATTTCTCTAAGCTCGGAAATCCGGTGGTGTCATAGAAGGCTTTCAAACCACCAGTTTGCCGCCTAGCCTAATGACACTGGAATTTGTCTTCTGATGGCACCTTTTTATCTTTCCAATACTAGAAAGCAGATAAGAATGGAGTATAAGTTATTTTGTTAAGGACACCTCGTTGTTTTGAGTTCATTTATTTTTTCTGCAAGACTATTATGTATTTCAGTTGCTAACAAATGTTAATTGATATCTTGAAAAATGGCGGCTATGTTAGTATAGTAAGTTGATTACTGAAGCTGACAAAAGTGACATAGAGCCGCCATTTATTTCAATTTCAATCAATATTTGTGAACAACTGAGATACATAATAGGCATGCAGAGTACAAGATTGTAAAATAAATTGTTTAGATTAAAATTGTAAAATATTATTTCTTTGAAACTTTCTAATTTGGCGTGGTGGACAAGTGCATTATTTTTTACTACAAAATGTAAATAAATATACGTCATATAACCTGGTTTCGTTTTTGCCATTGCTTGATATATGCACTCTGTCCGAATAAATATATTTTATTTCATTTCACTCTTATCACTAATGAGTAGATTTTCGATTTCATCCAGGCCGAGCATGTACATTGGCTAGTCAAGTTCTAGCTTCCATAAGTACTACCAGCCGTTCTATTTAATTAAGCAGCAAAAGGTGCTGCGTTATGTGGCACCGGAAGTTTTATTTTAATAACAAGATAGAAATTGTTTGACATTCAAATAAATTGTTATTCAGTACAAGTAAGTATAACTTGCATGTATTTTTTATTAAAATCTATTTGCCAGACTTTGATCAAATTATATTCAACATAGTTTTACGTTTATTTTCTTTTTTGCATTTAACTCAATTAGATAAGTGATTATTAAGGTTACTTTTTAATAAAACAAAGGCAAACTCGTGTTGTTCGGCCAAAATAAAAGATTTTTGATTTTTAAATTTTAAAATTAAAAGTAGAATCATATGTTTATTACTCGCTATTACTTACGAGTAATAATGTATTATTTTGCCTTATAAGGGACAAACCAAAGCTGAAAACACCAGTCGATAATAATTTACCGGTTTATAATGAAGTTCGGTTTCCCAACACTCGTACCATCCATGAAACATCGGCGATGACATTTCGCTTAATGAATACCAAAAGAATCATCCTTGTCAACAAGAGCGATGTCTAAGATGTTACACCCATAAGTTCGTCGACGAGCGCAACGATGAAAAATTCTTTACAGAATCGCACTGCTGTAGCCGTTCAAACGGCGTTAGACGAAGCGTACTTCCGCTGCTCATTACGCGGATTCGATCGCAAAAATCGCTATATAGGCATGTTCGTACACGTTCGCTTCCGCCTAAGATATACTAATACCGCATATGTATTACTTTACCCACCTTAGTACCTTAACTTCTTCTTTACCTTCTACTTTAAACCTATGTTAAAGTATCTCGATGTATGTAGAAGATAATGTATAATATATAAATATAGAAACATAATTACAATAGCGTAAAGTAGAACAATAAGTGTGGATCAATTTGGTGAAGGAATCGAAGAATTTGGGCATAAAAGACGTACTGTAAACATCAAATATTACTTAAAGTTTTCGTTCTCTTAAAGTCTGAAATAAATAGAGCTAGTACCGAGAATAACAGGACAAGAATATGAGAGCCATTTTTTTAATTATTAGTTTAACAGACATTACTAAAACAATGAGTAAATAAGACTATAACTGAGAATTCGATGTGACAATAATGCTTAGAACAACCTATTTTTCAGTTTAGTAGATAGTATGTATGTACTGATGCATTAAGCCAATTTCTGCGGTGTCGCATGTTTTAAGACTTCTTAATTTATAAAACACTAACGTTCCGTGTATAACAAAAGACTAAAAATGATTTCTTGGCGATATATCACAATGAGACGGACTTTCGTTAGGTAGTGAAGACGAGTGGTAAACAGAGTAAATGTGTTAAGGCAAAGTTACCATCTTTGAACTATCACAACTATTGTGTGGAGTTAACTACATATTTCTATAAGGTTAATTACTTTATTTTCTTTTAGAAGAATTGCAGTTTTCCCTGCGTGTCATTATCTCGGCTCGCATTGTACGTAACACCGTCTGCAACGACGCTGCGTTTATAACACAGATCGCGTTATAACTCTCAACGCTCGGCGTTTGTCCCGAGCGAAGTGGTTTAGTTTCAGATGAAGAAGCTGGACTCGGAGTATATAGTGCATGTACTTGTGAGATACGCTTCTCTGGTTCTGTGCATTTGAAAGACAAGAAGTAACTTTGCGTTTCAGCATTGAGAATACAAACAACTTGGTTAGTTTGTAGAATCCGCCGTCGTCGTTACTTTGTTTCACCACACAGGAGCAATACACAGAATACTAAAGTTATGAAAGATTTTGCAATAAGTATTTATAACAACGCCTAACAAAGAAATAATGATTATGTGATTATGGCTGTATACTAACAATGTAAGTACTGTTTATGTTCAGGAGTATTAAGTAAATAATGCTAAATAAATCTGCGCTCAACAATAAACTGTTTTTGGTTCCTTGAGTAAAAAGTATCCTCTCAATGTTCAGCCTTATAATGGACCGGACAAGGCTTTGGATAACAATGAGAACTGAGCCTTACCACTTGCAATTATTTCACTTAAATCCCGAAAACAAGAAACAGATTTATAAAACAATTGCTCCAGCATTTTATAAATGTAGAAACCGTTTCATCAAAGTAATCGACACTGTAGTACACAAAATGGTCTTAAAACAAAATAATCAGTATTCGCTTACGTGTGTGTGTTAACAATTGTTCCGACTACAGCTTCACATCAAGTTGTCTTTTTGAATATTCGCTTTGAATAAATAAGCAGTCGAAGTTTTTCATTTTGATAGTGCACACATAAGCAATTAATCCCTGAAATTAGTTTTACTTTCAAAAAATATAAGTGTAACTGTACAGTAACGCGGGACAGCTGCCGTGCAAAAGAAAATTTATACAAAGTAATCTTTTTTCATTACAAATAGGATCCAGTTTTCGTTACGCAGCAGTTTATAAACTTACAAACTGTTATAAACTGTCTGTCAAGGATTCGATTAATGAGGCAATGATGCGAAGAAACAAACTAGGCAGGTCCAACTTCGAGAAAGAGCTCAATCGTCGAATCCAACTCGGCTGGGCAGCGTTCCGGAAACTTCGCGAAATCTTCCCGTCAAAAATACCTCAGTGCTTCGAGACAAGAGTCTTCGACCAAGTGTGTTACCAGTGATGACTTATGGCACTGAAACGTGGTCTCTTACTATGGGCCTCATAGATAAGCTCAAAGTCGCACAACGAGCTATGAGAGGGCTATGCTGGGGGTTTCTCTACGTGATCGAATCATAAATGAGGAGATCCGTAGAAGAACGAAAGTCACCGACATAGCTCTGAAGATTAGCCAGTTGAAGTGGCAGTGGACAGGGCACATAGCACGCAGAACAGATGGCCGATGGGGCCGAAAGGTTCTGGAGTGGAGACCACGGACCGGCAAGCGCAGCGTAGGTCGTCCACCGACACGGTGAACAGACGACCTGATGAAGGTCGCAGGACGATGTTGGATGCAGGCCGCTTCCAACCGGTCCTTTTGGAAAATTATGGGGAGGCCTATGTTCAGCAGTGGACGTCCTACGGCTGAGACGATGATGATGCGAAGAAACTAATCTTTACTCGACTAAGCATATTTGGCTTCAGGCCAATATCAACGTTACGGCAATGTTGTGGACACAGTTATAACAATAATTATTATAATGCAGATGCTATAATGGTTCTGCCTGGAACAATTAGAAACCTAAATAAAATAAGTTATGACTTGTTTGCATCACACATTACTCTTTAAAGTGTTAGGTTTTATTATTTGTAATGTAATAGCCGTAAAAAAGTTGTGAAAGCAGCGATCAAATGTACACTGTCCAGCCGTGTGCGCACATTGTAAATAACCTCCGATATTCGTATATCTATGGGTTCTCGAGAGGTTCTTGTTGTATTATATAGTCGACATAAGTACCTGCGTGCTTGCCGCAACTTTGAACATGCACTTAAATTTAAAAAGATCAAATAAACTTCACTTTTGGTAAATGGGGTACTGACATTTGAGAGTATTTATGGATGTTGTGTGGTGGTATAAATGTTTTGTATGTGTGTATGTCGTGTGTAAGTGACAAGACGTGCAAGTTGTGCGCCTGTTGTTAATCACTAAGCTCACGCGACAGTTACAGAGCCGGCCAGAGCTTATAACGTAAGTGTTGCACGGTAGTGCACTGCGCTCGTCGCCCCGAGACAGGTTAATGTTACGTTACGTATATTTCACATTTTTTTTTTATGGCAATTCTAAATATTAATTAAGATTTTCCACAGAATTGAAATTATCAGATGTACATCATACGTGAGTAGACACAAAGGCCGACGTAGCTGCACGAGTCGGAATCGGCCGGCTGCTGACGCGCCTCTACTGATATTACTAATTAGCAATTAGGCACGAGACTAGACGAACACTTATTAAGGCAGTTGGGTGACGCAACGCGACACTGCCTGTCTTCTATTAGTCATATTTATTTCACGTAAGTACAGAATACCTTATAGAAAATAGTTAAACAGTTTAGGTTTTCCATAGTATATTTTTTGTAATTGCACTGAAAACATGTAGAACAACACAAATGTACAGGGTTTAACAAACTCCGTCGTGTGTTGATGAGAGAAAAGCAAATAGAAAAACATGAGAGGAAAGAAATTCTAGCGCGGATAAATGTTAAAATACTGAATAAACCCATTTTGTCCTGGGTGTGGGGTTTTGGAAATACCACATAGTTTTTGGGATTACAAGCAGTCTACAGATGATCGTTTGGTGTCGATTTTTGCGTGTACTCTGAATAAGAAACAGATATATAAATATTAAAGATGGATGATTAAACGGACATATTAAACTAAAATGTATACGAACTTTTTAATATTATCTGAAACTAAACGGACCGTATCTTGAGCCGTACATATTCAAAATGAGAAGTATTTACAGAATTGCACTCTGCTACGAATCTGAAAGTAGCAAATTCCCTTTAAACATAACTAAATTTATTAATTAATATAAAATTAAAACTTACAGGAATAGTGTGAGACTTGAGCTCAAAGCTATGCATAAGTAATGTAATTACTATAGAGTTAGTACAAACTAGAACTGAAACTCAAATGTGTAAAGTATACCTGACTGGGCTAAATCTCCAAAACTTCGGGAACTTGTTAGTGGGGCCGCGTTACAATTACCATAATATTGTCTTTAGCTTACGTACTCGAATATAATATTTGGGTCCGCGGGTGGTACTAACAAAAGTACTTCATATAGGTACGTAGGAGTTTTACAGGACGCAAGAGCAAATGTAAAGTAGGCCACCAAATTTCTACAATTACCTTCCTTCCATTATTAAGACGCATTCAGCCATTCTGGCGTGTTTGAGTAACAAAGTTTGAAGCGGGCAACATTGACATAGATTTTTTAATAAATTCAGTGGCTTCACTTATTTCACCCCCTTAGGATTTAAATGTTTCAAAGCGCTTCCGTAACAAAAGCTCACCACATAAATGGCATCAGCTGACAATACTACATGATTTTATTTATATTAATTAGTCATAGTACAGCGGATAACGTTCTGCGTTGATGAATCAGTCCGTCAGAACCAGGAGTTATTATTATTTAGTTCTATTTATTTAAACGCCACATCCGGGACATACTCTAGCGATAAGATATTTTTTTATGATGCACACATTCACAGGCTCACATTAAATAGATCCACATAAATACTTAACCTGCAATGAGAATGTGATCCGGATTTCCTATTTACTCCCAGACCGGACGCGGGCCGCGTACTTCCGACCTTTTCACCACAATACCGGGCTCATGCACGCAAGAATACCCGGGTACTAGCGGATACCTCGGAATTCACGCATAGAATTTCTGGTCAGACGACTTTTATCAACTTTCCAGTTCCATGATTAAATCAGTATGCCATACCATAGAACCGCTATTAAATTTTGATTCAGTCAATCATAATATTCAGTGGCAACAACATACCTTCAGGTGATTTTGAATAACGCAGATAACCAAAAGTGGTGTGAGTGTGGAATGGTATGAAAACAAAAACATCATCTTTAAAAAATACATTAATCATAGTCTTAATTTCTCATTTTTGCATAACTTTGCAAACGTGATTTTAGAAGATTTTCTGTTATTCTAAAAGCATCATCACGATTTGCTGTAAAAAAGTGTATATCAAAAAGTTATTGGTTTTCATTATACAATGAATGTGTTTGTTTCGTGAGTTGGTTCTGTAATACGGTTCTGCCGAGTTGCGTTTCCTCCGTCAATCTGTATTAACATTCTGTCCCGCGTTCCCGCCGAGGGCGGCAGTGAAAGAACACCCCGGGGTTTTGATGGGTATACGGACTCCCACATAAACACCTACCTAACCGTGGTAGGTGGTATCCATAAAGGATTTCCCCGGGACAAAAAAAAATAAAAAAAAAAATCTGTATTAACATCACCTAAATAGAGGCGAGGTGGCAACACGTTCATGGAGTTCAGTTTCTCTCACAGAAGTTATTTTCTCTTCTAAGCTACCGTAGCGTCTTAAGTTGCAAGTTAGCATATTTCCCAATAATGTAATAAAATTGTTATTAGAATTGGTAACTTTGCAGGATTTTACAAACTTATATTAATAGAATGATAAGATTTTACCGTCACCGCTGCTCAGACGTAATCCGAAAAATATTGATCCTATACAAAAAATATCCTAACCAATATTGTAGGAAATTTATTTTTAAACAACTTTGGAAATAAAAATTCTCCACGTAATATTGAAAAAAATCGCGATAATGTAAAGATTTTACCCCCAGCTCTTTATGGATGTTAATCGAAAAATATCCACCTGACGAAAACAAATTTAACAGAACCCAAATTTATAAAAAATTAATCCTAAACAACTTTGTTACAACATTTTTATAACATTTTTCATGTAAAATTGAAAATAAACCAGTTGTTGATCAAACGAAAATTCGATTTTGGGTATAAATCGGAAAATGACAATCTTAGCAAAAAAATATAGGAATAAAAATAGTAGGAAAATTTATATTAAACAACTTTTGTGATGACCTTTTTTCGTGTGAAATTGAAAATAAACGTGTTATTCGATAAACAAAAAAATACCCCTAAAATCAAGATGGTGGATGACGCAACAGATCGGTTACCACGCAAAGCAAAATTAAGACTACCAGTGACCTTCGCTAACGAATTCCAAAGGAAAGTTTGCTGGACCAAAAAGTGGAGAATCAAACTCAACGAATCAAAATCGATTCATATAGACATTAGTTATAAGAAACATAATTATTGCCCAATATATATCAACTATAAAAAGATTCCTTACGAGAACACGGCTAAGTATCTCGGTATGACACTAGATGCAAAGCTGCGCTGGAAAGCGCACGTCAAGAAGAAAAAAGAGGAACTAAATCTACGTTATAAAAATATGTATTGGCTGCTTGGAAGATATTCTATTCAGTAACAAATTGTTACTGTATAAACAAGTCTTAATGCCTGTATGGACATATGGTATTCAGCTTTGGGGCTGCACCAAACCAAGGAACATCTTAATAATACAACGCTTTCAGAATAAGGTACTAAGGGGAATAGTGAACGCACCTTGGTACATAAGGAACGACGATCTCCATCGGGACCTTAAAGTAGAGTTCGTCGACAAAGTGATACAAAACTATGCAGAAGCTCACCAACATCGGCTTCATCATCATGTGAATGTTGAGGCAGTATTACTGCTCGACCACACGGATATAGTAAGAAGACTAAAGAGAACAAAACCGTTCGAGTTAGTGTAGTGGTCAGTGCTAGTGTATTAGTGAAATGTAGTTAATGTAAGTACTGCTTCAAAGAACACATGAACATAGTGTCTTCACCTTAAATAGAGACAATAAGAAAAGTGTTACTGGACACATTCTTACGTATAGTGAATATAGCAGTTTAGGATAGAGTACAATTACTTATTAGCCTTTTTAGGGTAGATTGTAATATCAATAGGGTGCATAATATTTGTATGTATACTAAGTAAAAAAAAATGTTTTGATGCAAATTAATGTTTATGATTTATGATTAATGACTTATGAATATCAATTTAAATTGAAATAGAATATGCTTTTATTTTTCGCAACCACACGTAAATTTTTATTTGCTTGAATATCAATATCATTATTATGAAAAGGTGAAAGACGATTTGATGAACTCTGCTGGTAGATTAATATTTACTAACATTCAAATATATTTTAATTTATGTTCTAGTGGATTCATACAGTTACTACGCTTTTTGAGTAGTATGTAACTGATGCCAACTCGATACAACCTCATCAGTACCCGTCTGTTTCACAGTTGGCGTTGTCACAGAGATATATAGTGTTTGTGCGACGTGCTCGGCACATGTCCGGCGCAGGTGTGCCGTGTGCCGGGAACTAGAGTATGTGGTTTACGTAATATGTACGTATACGTGATAGGAATGGTACGGCTACGTTTATATTACTATTAATTGATTAAAAGGTGCAACACAAAACTATTATATTTTATAAATTTTAAATACGAGTTCTGAATGAACTCGTATTAAACAATACCAAACAATCTGTCAGATATTTTAAATTTCACATTATGCACCAGATGTTTCTCTTAGAACTTGTTTCTTTTGAACTACAGTTTACAAACAATATGATCTATCAACACCGACGACGGCGCGTAACGTGTTGTATAAATCTGAAATGATTTCTGGTAGCAGCAACCTTGTTCGCACAATAACACAGTTTAATCGCGTTTAATAAGTTACTAAAGCTATCGGCTGCTACAGCTCGTCTTGAATACTAATCTCACTTGATGCTACTTTAATTAGCATTAACAATAATTAACTTGAGGAATGACAAATGTACAAATATACGCGTGCACATACAAACAAAGTAGAGTTGCAGCGGGACGCATTTGTATGCGTGCGCTATACATCTCAACGCGAATAGGGTGCTCATGTTAAGTCGACAGTTTGTTATTCTGCAGAGGAACGGATGAGATGTTACTCTACAGAGTTTATGGCTGGCATTTGTAAAGTATGGAAACGGCGCAGGTGTTTAGTCATACATAAATAAATTTACTGTTTCATTGCTAATGTTATGTAACAAATTAATCGTTAACCTTAAATTTGTTACATAAAATAAACATGACCAAAATTAGCTGGCTATAATGTTTCCACACAACTCTTATCTTTTCTCAATATTCCATTTTGTACAAAATATTAGAATATAAAAATCACAAGCTCGCAGTATCTCACACGTACCGAAGATCGTGAGGACTTTATTCGACAAACTACAATATTAGGTGCTCTGAAATGTTTTCCGGGAAATTTAATATCCGTTCTCCGACAAGGTGGTACCTACGACCTCCTCCGCCGACCTCGCCCCTCTCGCCACTCCGGGATACAAACCGAGCGTCACCGCACACACATATCACGCACAATCTGACAGGCCCTAGATTGGCTTTACATAACTGGAATGTTATTGAATAACATTCCATTTGAGTTATATTGAACTAAACCATATATCTACGTAATATTATATTAATTATCTAGCGGTTTCAGTATAATATAGTAAGATAATCCATTGGCATTTACTCAGAGACTTAATTATATATAATAACTTTTTAGATATTTCGAACTGCATTCCAGTAAAAGTCCGGCTATGCATCCTCGAGACTTCTGGTATTGCGAATGTCTGCGGGCGACGGTGATCACTTAGCATCAGGTGAGCCGCCTGCACGTTTGCCAACCTATCTCATAAGGAATCAAAATTACAGAAACACAGAAAAAAAATATGTATATTAAACAAAAAAAGACAACGTGCTATAATATTATTTTTGCACCAATCGATCTTATTTAATATAAAATCAAAAGACTCCGTGGGTTCAGTTGAGGTTTGAATGCTAAAAGTCGCCAACATCTATGCTGATACATTTTGTAGGGATAATCGATTAATTAACTTGAAATGTTATTTTTGGGCCAATCGGTCCTATTTCTTAGTGAAGTAAAGAAAAATGTATTCGCGTATTAATATGATAATTTAAAACCAAATTTTCACCAAAAAATTGAACCGTCTTCAACACTTAAAAGTGTGAAATAACTTGTTGAAGTCGGTACCATAATAGTTAAAACGTACCTATTATCCAAATATTGTGCTTATAGTACCGACTTCGACAAGTTATTTCACTCAGTTTAGTATTGAAGTCGGATCTTGGTAAAAAAATGTGTTTTCAGCCTTTTTAGTGACCCTTGCTACTTACGGAATCGATTGTCATTCACCATCAATAATGATATCACCAAGATAGGCGAAACACAGTTTATGTATTTTTTTTTTAAAACAGCTTGATACAATTTAAAGAAATATAAATGCAATTACCTCGAAGGTATTATCTTTCAAATAAAAAAAAGAATTTTGAGAATCAGTCCACAAATGGGGGAGAAATCGGTAAACTAACTTTCTATTGCGTTTTAGCCGGTTTGTGGGAGTTTCCGGAGGCCCGATTCTCCTCTCCTCCCGTCCCCTATTCTTGCCCCCCTCCCCCTCCCCTCACCCCTCCTATCTCTTCCTTTGTATCTTCCATCCTCGAAGGTCGGCAACGCATCCATCAATCGGTCGGCAATCCATCCGTGATCTC
This sequence comes from Selenia dentaria, assembly GCA_917880725.1. Taxonomy (NCBI): domain Eukaryota; kingdom Metazoa; phylum Arthropoda; class Insecta; order Lepidoptera; family Geometridae; genus Selenia; species Selenia dentaria. The sequence continues at coordinate 4,045,747 of OU862887.1, forward strand.
TGGTATTGCGAATGTCCGTGGGCCACGGTGATCGCTTACCATCAGTTGATCCGCTTGCTCGTTTGTCAAACTATTTGGCTATTAAAGTTAGCCGACATTACTAAAGGGCATCTGGAGCATATACCTGATGATAAGAATCACGCGAGTCACCGTGCCTCCGTGCGCTACCTAGTACATATTCTCTCAATCAACGACGTGTTTAACTAGAAACTTGACACTGTACCTATAAACTCTGCCAAGCTATTAGCTTGAGGAAAGTTAGTTCAAGGAACACAAACTCCAAGGAGCTACGTCCTGTTATGAGTAGATAACCTCGGATCGCGCCCATTACTGGAGCTCACAACATTATTTCCCGCGGGATCAGTCTGCGGGACTCCCGGCACTACTGGGAGCGGGGTATTGAATCCAACCGCCCAATATTGTGTGTGTTCTAGCGACGATGCTACGACAAATATGCTCGTGTTGAACCTTATAAAGACTGCTTACGTCACATCCCTGCTGAGGGTAGTTGTGACGTCGTCGGAGGCATGTCTGACAATCGTTCATGGAGTAGATACCTACGTTTATCGAGTATATTTAAAATATGTTCCACGTGCACACACTCACACCCACGCACTAGGGTTCCCTGTGTCTGTGGAGGCATGGGCACACACATTAACACAACACATTATCGAAGAGCCACATTCCTGCCCGTGAGCCAATATAATATGTGCCCTAGCCTGGTATCGAACCTGTGACCTATCGTGTAGAAGGCAGGTAGCTACCAACTGAGCTAACGGAACCGTTAAGTAATGTTTATGTACCTGTGCGGAATAATTAGATGATGCTGGTTACAGGCGGAATTGCTATAAGTGGGAATGTTATATTATCTTAGTTCTTGTCATCTATCTGACTATATCGACGAGTTTTCAATACATATATTGAAATTTGTACATTATATATATTTTTTTAAATAACAATTGAGTTGTACTTTGTTCTCTAAATAGAATCAAAAAATATATTATTTAAGATTTTGTCTATGTGTCTGTTTGCCGTCTAGACACTTACTTATACAGGATCATTAAATGAACCAAAACCCATGACATACTTTAAGCAAAGTAGTTCTGAAGCAGAGTATCCCGCGAGGCCACGCAAGCGCAGCCGCAGCTGGGCTAGTATTAAGTACTTAATTAGGCTGAATTGATATCAAAAACTTTTGAAGTTTTGTAACCCACACGCACACACAAATAACTATATACTACACCTGCTCTACGCCGTAGAGTCTTTGCTACGCGTCTTAGCCTGTAGTAGCGCTAAACAACGCCTACGAGATAAATTATGTCGTCCTCACTACTGTCACTTACGAAGTGATGCATATTTAGTACGCCGCAGAGTTACATACGCGACGAACGTAAGATATACAGGGTTATTGGTAATTAGACCGGATCCTTTTAAGGGGTGGTAGGGAATGCCATTTGCAACAATATGACTGTACATTGTGATATCCGGAAATGAATCATTTCTGTGATATTCTTTTTTTTTATTTATATTTGGAAAATCCAGTTTTACTACTTTAAAATTCAATAAAAAAAAAAGTAATCAACCGATTTCAATTCTGTTCGCAGTTTTAGAGAAACCTTGTTACAGCTCTTAATAATAAACAATAATATCGTACTAATGTAGATCCATCCAAAAACTAGAGGCTTTTTCATAATTTTTATTTGATAATTTTTGTAAGATGCTTTACAAAAACCTTTATTTTCTCTACAAAAACGATAGTAAATTAAGTCTGCATTTTATTTAAAAAACATCTACAAGTCTTTAGCTATCCAACGAGGTAAAAAAATTAGCACTTTATTGCACAATTGCAGAAATAATGCGATTACAAAAGGCCGAGAAAGGAATGAGAATAGTCCATGAGAAGTAGCTATGGAAGAAATACTTTCTTAAGGTAACTTAATTTCTTTTAAAGAAATAAAAGAGTAGATGTAATTAGTCTGTATTTATTATTTTTACAGTTCGTTCTCAAAATGTGAGCCAGAACTTTGAATGCAGAAATTCGAATCCACACATTAACGGAAAACCTTCTTTGTGATCCTTGTAATCTTTTCTTGTTTGGGTTACCGTCATCTTTCGGGGCCCAATAATGAATATTATGATAATTTGATATTCCATCCTGATCAAATTTGGATTCGTCGGTCCATAAGATTTTTAATAAAAAATTGGCATCTTCCATATCGGTGTTCAACATGAATCTGCAAAATTCGACTCTACGTGCAGGATCTCCGTCTTGGATAACTTGTACCGGAGTCAAATGATACGGGTAGAGCCTTGAGCGGTTTTTTATTGAATTTTAAAGTAGTAAAACTGGATTTTCCAAAAAAAAAAAAAAAGAATATCACAGAAATGATTCATTTCCGGATATCACAATGTACAGTCATATTGTTGCAAATGGCATTCCCTACCACCCCTTAAAATGATCCGGTCTAATTACCAATAACCCTGTATAAAAGGTCGACAGCTGTTCACGCCAGAGCGTGACGTCACCACCTAAAGGCGCGCACCCGCGCCCCCGCTTTCCCCCGCCGCTGTCCTGCAGCTGTCAGGCGACAAGCAAGCAGCAAAAGGAAGCGGAAACAGTCACCTTTTTATACTCATAACCGGCGGACGTGTACCGCTGCGTTCCGCGTAGCGACCGCATGGCACCGCCATTATTATCAGCACGAGTCACCGCGAATGACTTCGCCGCGAGTGACCTTCAGGGTGTGTTCGGCCCGACCACACACCACTCCTTAATCAGCACGTGTGTACACACGCATTCAGCCCGCCGCGTAAACCAGTGCACAACCCAAAGGGACAATACAAACATTATAACCAACTGACAATAGTTCTTCAGCTCGTTCAGCACGCCGTCGACAGCAGGACGCCTCCACCTAGGACTTACGGTCACCAGCCCTCATCAGACCCAGAGCTCCTCGACACCTCCCACGTGTACAGGTATTTATCCTCTTATTCCCTACCTATTCTCTGGTTGCAGGAAACTGCTCAACCACAATTACCCCCCCCCCCTATCATCGAGCGTATGGTGGCATATTGCCAAACCAACAGCGATAAAGAGAATTTACTTTCTTTAATTTCGTCATAAGGGAATTACTACATACGTTCCTACACCTCAAACATAATACGGTAAAACAGTTTAGTTGTTGTTTAAGCTGATGGTCCTAGTCAGTTTTTTAATACCTGAAAAGACGGATAAAACGACATTATCTAAAATTAAAACCTAGCTAGACCGATTTATCGCCCTGAAACCCCCACATACAAAATTTCATGAAAATCATTGGAACCGTATCCGAAATTTAGAATGTTTATATACACACTTAAAAAAAATATCTTGTTTATTGCTATTAAATATACACTTCTGGACACATCTATTGGCCCACCTTAGAGTTTAGGTTTCGATGGCCCCTACCGAAATATGATTGCTAGATTGAACAAAAACTGTTGATGCAGTTTTAAACCTGATACATTTTACCATCTTTATCGATCGTATTGTTTTAAATTTGAATTCAGAATACCATACGACATGGAGCTACGCCTAACAAGTCGGATATGCGCCTTGTTAAAGGCAATTGATTTTTGAATAAAAAACATGTTTTATCAAATAAAGGTTTAATTTAATAACGCGTGTTGCCTCCATGGGCATCTACCACAGCTCTCATACGATTAGGCATAGAGTTTATCAACCGCTCTATGAAATTTTGAGGGATCATCTCCCATTCCTCTTCTATGGCAGTTTTCAACTCCTGCATCGTCTGGGCAACTGGCTGACGAGCCCTAACACGTCTTTTTAGCTCGTCCCACATGTGCTCAATAGGGTTCATGTCTGGGCTTCTGGCTGGCCAGTCCATAACTGTGATGTTCACATCCCGAAGATATTCCCTGACGATGCCGGCCGCATGGGCTCTTGCATTATCATGCATAAAAAGGAAATTTGGGCCCACACATGAGGTTCTAAGCACTCACGAATGTACCTTTCAGCATTTAATGTTGGCAGCCGTGGTCCTGTAACAACCTCAAGTTGAGTTTTGCCGCTCGCGGATATACCGCCCCAGACAGTCCATGAGCCACCGCCAAAAGCAACCCTCTCTTCAAAGCAGCATTGTGCGAAACGCTCTCCCTTACGTCGGTAGACCTTCTTCCTTCCATCATTGCCATGTAACACAATTTTAGACTCATCAGATAAGAGTACACGGCTCCAATCTTGCTGTGTCCAATTTAAATGACTGCGTGCGAAATGAAGGCGCGCTGTTCGGTGGGCTCGCGTTAGTTTGGGCCCATTAGCTGGCTTGTGTGGTACCATATCGCGTTCTTTTAACCTTCTCCGAACAGTTCGAGCGCTCACAGATACTCCGTGGAAGTCGCGAAGTTGGTTTTGTATCTCAATGGAGGTAAGGTGACGATTTCTCAAGCTGGTCGTCACGATGAATCGATCCTGCCTTTCAGTTGTGACCCGAGATCGTGGCCTTCCTTGGCGACGAACAAAGCCGCCAGTCTCTAGGTACCTCCGATAAACATTTCGGACCGCAGATCGACTTAAATTAAGTTGAGCACTCACGTTTCTTTGGCTGTGTCCGGCCTGAATAAGTGCCACAGCTTGGGCGGCGACTTCAGGTGAAGTATCCATAGATTATTGATAGAACCTCACCTTAATGTTAAGAATAAGTAATGTTTGTTGCAAAACCAAAGATATCAATCACTTTTTCAAGAATTAAATCCAAGTAAACCAATAAAACCAAGTTTTCTTAGTATTCGATTGTTTGATATCAACAAACAGGCTCCAAATTGTCTTTTGTTTCTTTAAATTCTGTGTTCGAAATTCAAAAAAAGACTATTGAATGAAATTGTGAATGTGCCAGGTTCAAAACTGCATAAAAACTTTTTGCTCGACCTAATATAAAATTTTAGCTAGGACCAAACGAAACTGAAAATACAAGGTGGGCCAATAGATGAGTCCAGAAGTGTATAAGCTTTTTATGACATTTGATCAATTTGAATAAAGTACACTGCTTACGATAAAAAGCAAATAATAAGGACTACATATTTATGGATTTCAGTTTTTTTTTTCTTTTCGAGTGATGTAAGGCATTGCTTCTTGCCAAATTTTTTGATCCTAAAACAACTGGAAGCTTCCTATGGGTATCGATTTCCTTGAGAATCGCAAAAAATGCAAAAAATGCGACGTAAGCCGTTACAACAATCATAAAAATTATAGATATCTTGTGATCGGGATGACTTTCAAGTTTTATTTTTTCTGAAACTAACTCAGCTAAATGAGACCGTATTTGATATCAATTTCTACTTCATACCTCCTCGGGTTCCAAAGAAAAAGGGTCTGTACCGACGAACAGACGGACAACAAAAGAGTTCCTTTTTGTTTTTGAGCCCTCAAAAACACGCGATTAAATCAATTTAAAGCTGAGATACAATATGTATACAAATTGTCGCCCATATCCTTTCAATGACTTTTGAAGAGGCTCTCTTCGTTTGATATTATCTATAGAACATCTTACATTGTTTCACTCAACCGCTGCTGCGACCGTGGGACATTTAAATATACTCACACGAAATGAAAAATCAAATAAATTCTACTTTGGATAAGCCGCTTGTATGAAACAAGCGGCTAAAATGTATAACACTGTTTAATATTGGACGATATAAATGGAAATAAGGTGACCTAAACCTGTCAGATGATTGTCTGTGTTCGTTTGAAAACCTTTTCGGTTGCGACAATTTACTTATATTAATATTGCTGGTCTTGGAATGTTTTACTAGAACATAGTAACGACACAAATGTAATTTATCATATTCATTATCATACACATCTCGAGCTGATTGAAGGTATGTATTTTCACAGAGTGGAATTTGTCCCAATGCGGTTCGCTTGTTCAAGCTAATGAACCTGTGAACCTGCAGCTACGCAACTAAAGTGAAGGTTACCTTATTAGTGGATACAGATAAGAAAATGCGTTCTTTTAAGCTTGCTTATATATTTTCTATTATTTCGACTTGAGGTTGTTTAAAAAGGGTGTCATAAAAGTACTTAGAGGTCGGCAGCGCCCTTGGTGTTGCAAACGTCGATTGCGACGGTGACCACTTTCCATGAGGTGGGTCGCCTGTCTGCCTACTTTTGGAAATAAAAAACATAGAAAAATAAGGGACACATCAACACAAGGTCTTCAGGTCTCAAACTAGACAGAACTTTTATGGTAACCTTATCACCGATATACATATCATACACACCTGTGTGTGTGGGACACAGGTCTAACAGACATGTTCACGCACACAAATGTGTGACTTATCTGTGTATCGAACCCGGGACCAGCGGTACAGAGGCAGGTTTGCTACCAACTGCGCCAACCGGCCAGTCCATAGTGGAGAAGCATAAACTAAATATAAACCTAATCTGTGATTAAATCTTTATTGAGCTCTTCGCTCAGAACGCCGAATACCTTTATTGTTCATGTTTAGAAGTGTTTTCTTGAATAAAGTAGAAAGTTTTAGATAAATCTATTACATTGAGTTGCCTTTCAAATAAACATACTATGTTGCCTTTTGCCATTGCCTGTCAGTAAGTCTCACACGGTAGCATGCATGAATCTGCTGAACTATTATATAAAAGAGCAAACCTCGTTACATCTTTGAAACATTGAGATATATAAATCGTTTTCCATATCTAAGGAATTGACAACATACTACTATAGTGATGTTGACGGCCAAGGACAGACCTAAAGTTTCACATTGTTCTGAACTGTTCCATTACACGCGAAAGTTCCCGGTGAGTGACGACATTAAATACTTGACTGTAACTATGCAGCAATGCCTCAAGTGAGAGTGAAGTGAGTTGGAAGATTATACATCAATCTAAACGCCCGCAGACAATATATTGGGCTGTTATCGTTTGTGAATGTAGAGAGCCTCTAGATATATTGTTTAACTAAACAAATGAAACCCGAATAACATTGTCTCCGATGTGAAACGGAATGTTTCTCTGTATCTAGGATCTGTCGGAGAGACAACGACGAGACGCTACGCTTACATCTGAGCGGAAGAGTGAAGCAGACAAGCTTGTCGTATCTAGTCTGAGAATGAACATTACATTTACGGCCACAAGTTGTATCTCGTAAAATAATCAGGTCTTCTAAAGTAAATCCTTCCATTCCTCTGTTTGTGTGCCAATAACAAATGCATGACGCCACAAGTAACGAACTGCACCGCGCTCATCACTCTGAGGTGTTTAGTTGTTAAGGCTTATTATGCTGTTATTTCACCTGCACCTGCATTACTGCTTGGCATAATGGTAGCAGTACTTCTCCGAACTAACACGTTTACAAAGAGTTCTACGGCAACAAATATTGTTAAAAATAATTAGTAACTATAATAATCATTTCTTTACCGTGATAAATAAAACTAAAGATTTATGAATGAAACTGACATATATTTACGTCTCTGGTAGGCAAAGGGTGATGTAGTTAAATGTAACAATAACTCGTATCAAACATTGTAAGGTCTCCAAAGTATAAGCATCAAAAGGCATTCCTTCATCTTCAATTGCAAATCATTCGTTTCATAAGAAACAACCCAGCTGACTCGCAAGAGACAGTTTATTTCACAAATTTATTAGATATTTTATAAACAAAAAAAAGCGGATAACATTAAGGTACCATCTATCTGTCTGATCCGTGAAATCGATATCCTAATGTTGTATAAACCCAGTACATTAATTTCCCTGTACTACAAGTAGAGCCAACTTAAGGCACCGCCGTTGATGAAGCCGACTCTAACGACACACCGGCGTATCTGTGCTCCCCCTGCGCCGCGCTCGAAGCCAAAGGAGACAGATACAAGTTATGATAGCTCTGCTAGAGTCACGTGTATTTCTGATACGTACATATGTTTGTATTTATACCTATTTATGTAAGATCTTTAGTAACATCATATGTATAACTAACTTTGAACAGGTAAACATATGGAACTAAACAAACCGACGCGGCAGTTTATTACAATATCACAACACTCCGTAAGACCCGTAAGCCCAGTTGGGGATCCCACGTTCGAAACGAAGGGCCCCAACGATCTCTGATCGGGATAAATTTTCTTTAAATAAAACACATTATTATTAACACATACACACATTACACAATTCCAAGAGTTATTTTTGAAATATTTTATAATAATATTAAAGCAATATTGTTATATAACGTATTATATTATAATTTATATTAATATTGACAGGCCCGTTGGTCTAGTGGTTAGTGACCCTGACTGCTATGCCGGAGGTAGTGGGTTCGATTCCCACCCAGGACAAATGTTTGTGTAATGAGCACGATCATTTGTTCTGTGTCTGGGTGTAATTTATCTATAATATGTATGTATTTAGAAATATATAAGTATGTTTATCAGTTGTCTAGTACCCATAACACAAGCTCTGCTTAGCTTGGGACTAGATGGCGTTGTGTGATAGTTGTGGAATATTTATTTATATAGTTTTTCTGCACATATTTTGGTGCTAATGTATTTTTCATGTTATGTGGAATGACTTCCTGCAAATGGTAAAATTGTAGAATGTAAATGTTATAGCACTCACAGGAGACTGTTCATAGTTACTGCATGTTCGAGATCAAGTAATCATTACACCCAACAGTTTTATCTAAACATTGTTTAAGTCTTACAAAAGCTTACTCCTGAACACCAGCCATAAACTCCACAAAGTAACATCTCACCCGTTACTACACAGAATAACAAACTGCCATCTTATCATATAGAGCTCTCCTTCCGCGCTGAGATGTAGAGCGCGCGTACAACTGCGTCCCGCTGCAACTCTACCGCCCGTCTCACGTAATGCAGCTGCGTCTCAAGAAATGTAAAGATGCTAATCGCACATCAAATAAATCTCTGCTCTCCTTCTGAAGCGTTTAGCGCGGATCCAGCTTTGAAGCAGAGAAACATTTCCACGAGAGTTATCCTTGCAGTATTGATACCGGAGGTGCTCAGTTTGTATTTGACGGAGTGAGTATAGCAGCGGCAGAAATTCGGCGCATACTGGAAGGCTTCTCCTCGGATAAACTACATATAATAAATGTTTATCATGGCCAATTGATTTCTTATAACTTATTTCTGGATAGATCAATTTTTCATTATATTATCTCATGTATCCATATCAGTATTTAGAACTCCGCGTCATTGTAAACAACTCGTGCGTTCACTAGAGTTGCAGTGACACACACGTCTTTTCTATCGACTTCCAAAAATAGGAGGAGGTGCTCAATTCTACTTATATATTTTTTTTAGGTGTGTAACTTCATAACTATTGACTGGGTGAATCGATCCTCAAAATTCGTTTTTGTTTGAAAGCTGGTGCTTCCCGTTTGGTCTCATTTAATTTCATCGAATTCGGTCCAGTAGTTTTTAAAATACACTCTAATAATTGAATAGAATAGAAGTCGGTATTAAATTTATCTAATTGTACTAGTATTTCTAAAAATCACAATGTCCAGGTATCATAGGTGAAGGCACATGGTCCCAGCGTGATGACAATTAGGTAATGGCATCTTGGTAGTTATAACTGTCTGTAGCTATGTCGAGATTATATAGTATGCATTTGCATTAGACAGTACACATTAAATTATAAACAACGTAAACTTAACTTTACATAACTACACCTCCGCACTTTTGTTTTTATTTACCTTGAAAATATATTTTTTATTTTCATGGTTATGTTATCGAAACATGTATATACGAACATCTGAGCAGATAATTTCCACACGTTGGTTATTAGTTGGTAGTGATGCTGCCTTCGAAGCGAGGGGTTCGATAATGACCAATTGAAATATAATATTTCTTTAAACATATGTCTGTACCTTTCATTGTGACCGTTAAAAAAGTCGCTAATCTCATTATACATTTCGATATCACAATATCTGTAAGGTTGCACAACGTGAACATCACCGCCAACATCTGTGGTTGTATAATTATAGTCGTACGGAGGACTGCGGACGTGGTGGCGCATACAGGCGCAGACAATAATATATTTGTTCAAGGTAATATTACAAACCGTAGTAATAGAACACCTGGTTCCAAAACAAGCACATAGTTTAAGGTATGATAGGTTCTCTCGTCGATGATCTTACATATAACTAGCTGCACCTCGCAGTTTCACCCGCTCGGTGATAGATGATGATGATGATAAAAATTATCCTATTGTCCTTGCCCGGTATATAATGTATCTCCTGCCAAATGTCCCTTACGATCCGTTTACTCATGTACTCATGTTAAGGAACAAACAGACAGAAAGAGCGACAGACAGAGTTACAAACGTTTTTATTCTATATAAAGTATAGATTGCCTAGAAATGAATTCGCTAGAATTAAGAAGAAAATTACCACTTAAACATTTCAGTCGACACAGTTGTGCACCCGCGGCTATACTCCGCAACTCGCTAACTAATGAGAACATTTTAATTTCCCTACTTTTCAGTTGGAAAGTAAAATATTGGCCATTAGAGGGACGGCGACAACGGCCGGCAGACAATGCCGTTGGAAGAGCGCCCGAAAACTGCAACCCGAGTTTTGTTACTGTTGAATAGATGAAAATGCATATTAAAACACATAGTTTCAAGTTTTTTTTCACTCGGTACATGTTACAATCTTGTAAACTAGAAAATAATTGTGCAAAATGGAAAAGACATGTTGCAGTATATGTACGAGTATATTCATATTCAACTCCAAAGCGACAACGTAAGAGCTAGAATGTAGCGTAACTCGTGTCAGATTATATGAAGTCAACAGTTTTATATCTCATATTTATTCAATTTGTTGTTTAACTAAACTTTCTGCTAGAGGACGCGGGTTCGAATATCGCCTAAAGTGTTGTTCTCTCTGAAGATTTTATGTCAAATATCTAATGCAAGTCTTTAATTAAAATACTCCATACACACACAACTTTCTTACATTTACTGAGATATCTGGATAAAGCAATTCGATAGAAATGTATAAGAGAAGAACCAACGCGCGGAATGAATAGAACCGTTTTAAGTTAATTGAGTTTTAGGCTTTTGAGGTCGCAATAAAATAAGAATTCCGCACAAAATCAGTACGTAAGGGTCGCGCGCGTTACTTTGTACGTTCCCCTACTTAATGGGTTCCGTGTCGGTAAGCGGACGTGTAGAACAAGTTTCCTGTATACATATAGTTCTAACAGGAGTCCGCTTTTAATGGAATGAATGAGATGTTCGCGAGCGGCGTGAGCTTGAAGAAACGGCATGTTCTGGAAATAGCTCAATGTAAACTTAATTGAAAAATGTTTTACCGAAGAAGAACTGGGGGACCGATGGGAACCGATGGGGTCGGAAAGTTATATAGTAGAGCCCACGGAACAGAAAACGCAGGATGAAGTTTTATGGAGGCGTTTTCGATGATAATACAACAGTTTTATGTATTCGTTTCTTACCAAACTCTTTGATGTAGAACTTGGTATCATCAATTGTGACGTATTCGTAACATTATGTTCACAAGGAGACCTGCCCTCTAAGCATGCGTGCTGCATCGCTCGAGCTCACGATCTACTGATACAAGTCCTGAGTGTCACTGACTCACCTGCTCATGCATTTAAGAGGATATCTCCTAATTAGAAATATTCACATCATTAACTTGATAGTTTATGATAATTAATATAAATATGATTAATGATTTAATACATTTTAATTAATTGTTTTTTAATAGTTTGCATATTTAATTTTACCAATTTTATAAGATTTCAACAATAATTAATTTTGACAAAATCATAATATACCATTTCGTTCTATAACTTAACTAAATGCTGCTTGTATTCCTATGGTACAAATAAATGTTTATTACTAAATATGACATCTTTATTTTGATTGAGTTTTCAATGTTAACTAGTTGGAAGCGCGAGAATGGTTACGTTATTAATGCCTAATATTTGTGAGCATGATAGTATAAAATCATATTACGTGGGCAGATACGAATACAAAATAACAACACATGGGCCGTGAGAATCTTGTCATCACGATTCAGAATTATGCAATGCGACTGTTACGCCATCTAGTTTGAATGCAACAGACAAACTATTGTTTTTCACTACCTAAAACACGGATAAAATAACGTTTTCTTAAAATGAAACCTAGCTAGATCGATTTATCGCCTCCGAAACCTCCTGCGTACTAAATTTCGCAACATTCGAACATTGCATCGCTGACATAGCGTTAACCCAACCGCACGCGGCTCGCGGCCATCGCGACCCGCGGCAGTGCTCTATCAGCAGCGAGTGCACTCACACTACACTAGCAAGTTTATATCTTTTCATAGCATCATTTTATCCATATTCTCGAATTATTATCTATAGTTATTGTGTAGTAATTAAGTGCCAATAGAAATCATTAGCAGCAAACTATATTTATCCTTCACGTCCACGCCAGAAGCGCTCGTAGCGGAGCTCGATCTGGCGATCTTAACCGATCATTAAGTTAAGCAACGCTTGCTGCGGTCAGGACTTGGATGGGTGACCGCTAGTGGCATTATCCAACTGAGCGCTTCCGTGCTTCGTAGGGCACGTTAAGCTGTCGGTCCCTATTGTTTGTCTTAGGACAACAGTCGTTAGGTTATGTCAAATGCCTTCGGGAGCCTGTATACTTCGACATGGGTTGGCCACTAACCTATCCACCAATCCGCACTGGGTTAGAAACGGGATATTTACCATGTATTGTATTGGATTGCATCACATGCAACTGTGCATTAATATCGAGAGCTCAAATTAAATACAATACATGGTAAATACCCCGTTTGTAAAGCTAATTCTTGCGAAAAGTTTGTTACCAATTTTTCACATTCCCATACAAATTGATAGTTGGAAATGAAAATTTGTTATATTGCGTTTTTAAACATGTTTTGCTTGGAGCTGAGCAATGCGTTGTGCCTGTTTGATAAACATGAACAATTTGCAATATTGAAAAAATAATAGTTTAGAGAGTGTAAACAACTGAAACACGCGCCGCGCTCCGCCGTACTGCCGTGTCATTATCTAATGATTCATCGATGCGCTCGTCGACGAGCTCACCGATGTCAAATACTTTATGAGATATCGCCCTTATACATAAGGTTGCTTTTCCAACGTTTCTTGTCATATCGTCATTTGTTTCACGGATGTTGTCAAAGATGCAACGATATTTGATCTAAGAGAATCGCACGGCTGCTCGTACTAACCATAACGAATACAATAATAACCGTGAGTTATCTGTACCGCTGTGTATCTGTGTGCGTGCAAATAAATGACAATATGTATTGAAATCAATTAGTTGTATGTCAATAATACAATTACGGTACGCTTCCCAAATAAATACTTCTTGTTTGATCTGTCCAAACTTTAGACACCTTTCAGGTGTCTAAAGTTAGGCAAAAGGGTCGGAACAATGCAATGTTCATGTCGGTAGCAGACTTGTAACACTTTTTACTAATGCTATTTACTACAATGCGTACGACATTATACTTAGTTCAATCAATGTTTTCGTAATCTGTAAGGTTAGTTGTTAATGCATTGAAAAGTTACTGAGTTTGTGTACTTACTTTTCCACCTTAGTGTAGAACGTTACATGAACATTGTTTCAACTAAATAGCGCGTACAATAAACAGGTTTATTTGTATATCTGTCATGTGATATCAGAAGAACCCTCAGTTATGAATTAAGGCTTGTTCTCAAGGCACAGAACAAACAGCATTTATCTGAAATATTGCTCTTAGTTTGGCAGCCATTATAGTTTCACTCGGAGTCTGTCGTGGTGTCGGACAGTAGGTGAAGGCAAGCTTAATGAGAGATCATGAATAAATGTTACAGCATTTATAAGATTTTTTTTAAATCCTTAACTTGAATTAGTTACTTTGAGCTATTGAAATGTTTTATAGTTTTATACAATGTAATTTATTTTTGGTATGACATATAATATTTTAACAAACCAAAATGATGTAGCCTCTTTTTACCCTTTTTAGGACAACCTCAGGTTACAGTCTACTCACCAGGCGCTCGTCTTTGCAGTGAAGTGATTACTATAAATATAACACTTTCCGAAATTTTTTTTAAGTTGTAGGTTAAACTTCTGTTCCTGTTCAATGAACGTAAATATATAGTCGCAGCGTTTGTTAACGGAAAGTGACTTTTATTTCAACGAAGAGGCTAAAACTACGGACAAGACCATTAGAACTCTAGTTTTGCTTAAAGCAATGCAAGAGTATAGGTACTGGTTCAATTTGGAGATGAGTTCTAGTAGATTAAGGTAAAAGCGGCCTGCTGCCTCATCGGTCGCGTTTCTTCCTCGTCGTGAAGTTGTGCTGCCGATAGAGTGATTATTTATTTTACTTATTTCTAATCATAAAACATTATAGAACAGAGCTATTCCATTCACTTATTTATTCAAAAATAAATGTAGGTATATTGTTAAAAGTCCACGCGAATAACCCAGCCCTGAGAGTTAATCAATGTAAAGTTAGAAGCTTGTTTCTTTAAAACTCAAAATAACTTCAGTCAGAAAGTTATAACAGCTTCAACAAGCCGGTCACTGAATATTTACTTATTTATATCCTTTATAAGCCTCGGAGGCTATTTCGGCAAAACGAGGAAATTTGAAACAAAGGAGTAGGTTTGCAGCGCGACATTTTAACGCGATAACAAAAGGCAAACGAAAATGTCTACAAACCTTACTTAGGTATAAGTTGGAAACGACTTACTTTCGAGATTTCTTTTTTTTGAATACACAGTTCCCTGCTTTCAAATCATATAGAATTAGTTTATATGACTATAAAAACTAATTCCTATGATTTGTGGTACAGATTATTTTCTATAGTTACATAGTTATGCCAGGTTTCGGAGGCTTTTTCAATTAATTTTTAACTTTAGTTTACGTTTTCGTTAAAGTTATTTGAGTTCGGACTGAAATTATGTCAGATTAGACATCAAATAACTTTATCTACACTAATATTAAAAAGACTAAAGATTTGTTTTTGTTTCTTTGAATTGAATAGGCTCCGAAACTACTGGACCGATTTGACGAATTGTTTGACTATTTGAATCCTAAGTTTTCCCTGATGAACGGCTATAGAATAATTTAAAAAACAGAGGGATCCGTATGAAAACTTCAACAATGTAAATAAAAAGTGTAAATAAAATACCGAAATAAAACCCTTATGTCGCGCACGCTGCGGAAACTATTAACAATAGAGCATAGTGGTGTACTACAGTTTATAGAAGACATCAATATCTACAAAATGTTTGCAAAACTACGTGTCAAACTGTTACAGTTTTCACACGACTACTTTTTCACGATAATATATGCAATAGTATCGCCGGTACGAACCAGGCCACGTTATTCGTATCTTATCTACTGTTATAATAAATAGAAGACATTTGTTTGATTGTTTGTATGTACTCCAAATGATTCCAAAAATTCTTTCAACAGTAGAAAGCTACATTAAGACAGAGTAACATACACTATGATTCATCATCATCATCATTATCCATCACCACGCGAGTGAAACCGCAGAGCGCAGCTAGTCGAATATATTAACTAGAGTTAAAGTATCTCACAAACCCAGCTGCGACCCCGACTACTTTAAACCCGGTATTTCAGAAAGATGCTCAGTTGTGAATCTTAACTTAAGCAGAGATTCGACAGTTGATGCCAAATACAATTTACTCAGATCTGTACTTAAGCGTAGATTAACAACAGAACGTACTTATTACGACGGCCGTATTCTCAAACTGTGTAGGAGGAACTTAGTCGAACGGCCACGAATACAATCCCGAGTGTATGTGCCATAAGCTGGCACGAGCCGGTGTTTCAGTTACCTCCAATTGTAACCAGATTCACATATAGTAACGGATAAACTTGGCTCAACTCTATTTCCGCTTTTGCACACACTATTTGAAGTTTTACCGCTTGGATGAGCTTCATAACGTAACTCATGTCTCAGAACATTGCTGACGGTAATGGTTGGACTCAGAACGTAAATTAATAAGAGCAATAAACTGAGGATGAACTCTTTCTGTGGGGAAACTAAATCCTCCAAACATGAGGGATATAAGTTTTAAACGATCGCTGTTACTTATACAAGAGCTATCATTTAAACGCTATGTTTAGCGTGTATTACGTTTTGTTTGAAATCCCGACATTTGTTGCAAGCGCCGTGAGCACAAGGAACATTACTTTACTCGTGATCTCTCTGACTCGTGCTGAGTAATGCGCGGTAAATATCACCTTTTTAATATCGACTCTTAGAAATGTAGGAGCTAAGTATTGTTATCACCGTTATTCCTTCGGCTGATAGCATATTATGTAGCTTGCTCAATACGTAGTCGAGGCATAACATCTTACAGTGCAGGTTTACTCAACAAGTAAAGAAACTCTTGAGTTCTACCACCTATATTATTTCGTCGGATTGACACCATACTGGAACCACTGGCTTTAGGTATTCCCGGATTAACTGAAGCACATACCTCATACTTATCGTCACATTTCTCTTTGTGAGAGCTTAGTATATTCTCCGCAGCAGTTTCTCCAAGTTTTCAATGAATGCGTAGCTGTTATATGTAGGTCGAGTTAAGTACAAAGAAGCTGCCGGTACCCCTGCATCCCTCACATAACAATTATTTCTTTTAATTAAGCCTGTCTGTGTACTAATGAGAGGAGTTTCCTCCAGTAATTACCGAGAACTGCAACGTCTGTGGAAAATGCGATTGCTTCGACTACGGGCGGTAAAGTAATACAAAAATACCTCATTACGAATTTTATAACTTAAATCAACCAAATGCAAAAACATTTGGTTGATTTTTGTATATTAGGGAAGTGCGTAATTTTGTTGAATACTATAATTACTTGACAGATCACTCCAGATGAGGCGTGCAGTGTAGTGTGGCGCAGGACATTAAACCGAGACATTGCAACTGTTGTGCGAATAATAAGACGCTTAATATCAGGCAAGTGACTTGGGCATTGCAATAAATATAAGCTAAACAGCTGAGGTAGTGAGGGATGAGACGAGTTTTTGCTTTATATAAATTATCACACAATTAGTGTTTAGAACTATCTCTCCTCGTAGTATACTTTCAAATTAATGGGACCACCCATTTAATTTGTTAACTTGACCGAATTTTAATTTCATCAAAATTCGATCAAGAGGGTTTTAGTTGCATTCCAATAACTGAAAAGTGTTTACTCTATCTTGATGATATTGTAATTGACGGGGAATGACAATTGATCCCATAAGTAGCAAAGGTCACTAAAAGGGTTGTGCGGGTGTTACCAAAAAGTGGAACTTAATTCATAACTAAAAAGTGTGAAATAACTTGTCGAAGTCGAAACCTGCGCTCAATATTGTAATAATAGATAGTTTTGAACTATCATGATCGTTAGACTTCCAACGTTAAATCACATATTTTTAGTGTTGAAGTCGGTTTCTTAGTATAACAATATAATATTGTAAACAAGAACGATTTTTGATATGTTTGCTCCTTGTTTTTAACAACCATGAATCCGGAGAGATATGAAAATATTTTTCACAGCAAAAGGGAAACTTTTCACAGTTTATTTGTTCCTTGTTACAAACAATAATGATTTACTGGCGAGTCACTAACGAGGAATCGTGACACGTCGACAAACGATTGCTGAGGAGGAGAAAAGTTTCAGAGTGATGAAGTAATAGGCAGGAAAAAGATATGATTTATATATAAATGAAAAACTAAATAAATAAATTGATAAACAGCGTTCATATGGTGTAAGCGGTTTAAGCTGTGCATGGATCTGGTGGTCAGGGCATGTTCATTATGTATGTACTAACTAATCCACCAGCTTCACTTACTTTTTTTAATAATATAATATTGTTTACCTCTTAATTATATTCATTATCTAATGGTAAATAATGAAGACAAGAGCATAAGTTTCCATACTCTGATATATGCGTCGTGTCTGTCTTCCACATTAACCAAATATGCGGCACTGTGTGGGATTAACAATGTTGGCTACAACTTATCTGCCTGTCGTTAGACACCTCAGGCCCTCAAGCTGTGTGTTACGGAAATCCGATCTCTTTAGGAAAGCCCTTATTATGTCCCTATCCACGTTGAACTAAGAAACGGTACTAAAGAAAGAGGAGCGGTTTAATAATGAAAAACTAAGACACTTTAGGAAGCTGAGATGTATCTATTCTCATCTTAGATAGTGGGTTGTTTGTTGGACACAGCGTTATGCAGTATGTCAGTACCGCACATATCTGTCATCTTATTTAGTTACAGTTAAGATACTGCTGTAGTGACGCGGCGACCGTGATGAGTAGTGCACGAGTACTCTATAATGTCATTTTATTTAACGGCCTTATTAGATGTCTAAATCACTAGTCAGTTTTGCTATACTCGTAGTTTATAGTTACTTGTTGATGCGCATCACGTAATCTTTTCACTGTTTTTGCATGAATATGATTTCGTCAAAAATACTGTATGGCCATTTAAGCTCTTACGCGATGAAAACTGTTTTAAGACAAACGAGCACGCCTGTACGTAACCATCACTTGAAACTATAAACTTACGAGTAATAAATGTAATTCAGTAAAATATTAAATAAATGTAATGAGATAACGGATAAAGGTACCTACCGCCCGCCGCTAACCGCGTTATGTAAAGCTGGCGATTGCTGTTTCTCGAAAGACACACATACTCGTAATGTCAGTCGATTATTAATTATTTGTTATCCCCACCCACTGATAGTAAAACACGAGGAAACATAAAATTTGAATAGGACCTTCGTGAGCGATTTTAGCGAAAATAACGCTAAAAACGCTCACTCGAACGCACCTTGCGTTCTAGTTGGAAATCTGTGGGTGAAAATGTCGTTCATGTCTCTTTTTGTTCAGCATTCGGAAAGAATGCTAATCGAACGCATCTATGGTTGAGTGTTTTCCCGCCCCACATTTACTGAAAAATCTAATATAGTCGGGAGATTTTAGATCTAATAAATACTACATAGACAATAACCTATTTGTTCTCTCAGAATCCCCTCTCTCCTGATGACGGCTCAAGCCAAGGTCCGAGGTTAGTGGTGCCCTTAAGCAAGTTACCTATTCCTCTCTTTGCGGCCTTCAACGCTCGCCTTAGGCGGTGCGCCTTCTGCGCCCGCATCTGGCTGTCATCTGCGCTCGCCACTCGGTGACGTAGTAAGTAAAAAAATGCTAGCAGTCTTTGGGTACTGCCGATAGAAGTGATAATTAAGTAACTTGACTGTTGATAACTAAGATGACGTTGACGCGAGTTCCATGATTTTGTTCACCCAAACAGTGTTCAACGCATCTAAAAGATTCGGTGACGATGAAGCGAGTTCCAAGATTTTTCGAAAGTATCACCCTTAGCAAGACATAAACTTTGTTCATGCTCGGATTTATGCTAGTCGTTATTTCATGCGCTAAAGTCAAGCTACGTCCATTTAATCGATGGCCCATTATTCGAACTACCCACATCATTAAAGAGTTGAACAAACTGCCTCCGGACCGATATCGACGGATCCGGCACACGCCGTCAGCTTGACCCGGTCCGGACTGGCAGCGCCCGAATAATCAATGGAGACACTTGGGTTGGTTATGGTTATATCTGAAAATGTGAGCAATATCAAATACCTAAGTTTGTGATTGTGACAAGGACATAATATCCTAAGCGAATGGTTACATATATATGTATTATATAACTACATATATATAATATATATACATATATATTATATTAGTATTGATATATAAAGGATACATATCTTCTTAGGAACCGTTTGTTAATTCCTGGGAATTTGGCTGCTTGTGTGTGTATTGTGTACTGAAACCCTCACTCGGACGCCCTGTGCCGCAGGAGGTATGGACACAGATTCAAGACAACATCCAAGAGCAGGAACAAACATTTGTGCTCATCACAACATCATTTGCTTATAGTTTATATTGGCCAGGAGTTGAAAAGGGACCACGCGTCAATGGCAGGGTCAACACCAACTTTTGTTAAGCTAACGGAGCTGTTATGTGGATACTAAACTATCCAACAAATAACAATAACTTCTACGTTGAATTCATACAAAAAATATCATCATCATCATCATCTCAGCCGTAGGACGTCCACTGCTGAACATAGGCCTCCCCCATGATTTTCCAAAAGGACCGGTTGGAAGCGGCCTGCATCCAACGTCGTCCTGCGACCTTTCTCAGGTCGTCTGTCCACCGTGTCGGTGGACGACCTACGCTGCGCTTGCCGGTACGTGGTCTCCACTCCAGAACCTTTCGGCCCCATCGGCCATCTGTTCTGCGTGCTATGTGCCCTGCCCACTGCCACTTCAACTGGCTAATCTTCTGAGCTATGTCGGTGACTTTCGTTCTTCTACGGATCTCCTCATTTCTGATTCGATCACGTAGAGAAACCCCGAGCATAGCCCTCTCCATAGCTCGTTGTGCGACTTTGAGCTTATCTATGAGGCCCATAGTAAGAGACCACGTTTCAGTGCCATAAGTCATCACTGGTAACACACATTGGTCGAAATACTACACAAAAAATATGTATACCAACAATACAAAATATACTCACTGATTATATAAAATTATATGTCACAGCTTAAAGTTTAATTTATTTTTACCAGCACCGCTGCTGGCAGCACTGCACTGCACTTGTTACCCCAGTACAGCTCTTTAGCCTAGTATCTGGCTAGGAACTAAACCGTTACAGTGCGCTAACTAAACAATACACGTCTAGTTTCGATCCAGATTGACACTTCAAGGTACCTTGAGTAGGGCCTACGAACCTAGGTTTCTAAAATGGCTTCTGAGTTTAGTGGCCATCCAACTGACTGGCTTGTACTGTGCGTCCGCTGTCGCTGACATCAACACATTTACAAGAAACACATTAGTTGCAAAGTGTATCAAATGTTGACGAACTTAAAGTTCTCGAAGTTACAGGACCTTCGTCAGAGTGTTTGTGAGTGTGAGGGTTGTTAAGAGCACGAGTGCGACGGGTTCATAGCAACAACGCATTCTTTATAACTTTATATATAGTAGACCGGAAAATAATTGGAAAAAAAAATCACGAATTGTCTTGAACCAAACTATACCAAAACAAATTAAGATATTATTATTATGCCATTGTTATGTATTTCGTTACAGTCACAGTCACATGGCATTTTTTAAACTAAAGAGTTGCTTGATAAGATTCCTATACAAAATATTTAACATGTTATATAAAATGACTATTAACAATCTATATAAATAATGCGTTCTGGCTGATTCATCAACGCAAGACAAACGAGTAGAAGCCTTTTATCCTTTAAGGTGGATCCTTAGAGGATGTTACACGTCTATATGTTTGTTTGCTGTAATACCGGTTACACACTCCCACCCCTGCACTAGAGCTCGCTGTGTCTCCATGCTACGCTCGCTTATATTATTTATGTAAAGGACTCAATTTAAAAAAATCCAATGTACTTACTAAATAAGATAATATTTTCTAGAGCTCTACTGGTTAACGTAAGCAGAAAGCACAAGGATTTCATTATTATTTCTATTTTTTTTACCTAAGGTAGAGATTTTTTAAGAAAGCGAAGATGAATAAATCAAGACACGATAACCATTAGTGCCCCTATGATGACGACCCTTTTTCACGCCCCGCTTAAAAGCTCTTCGAAAGCTGTTAAGAATATGTGATATCACATCAGGCGGCATCACATGGTCTCACATATCATGTTAAAAAGTGAGTTGCTAGTTTTCAAGGCTAAAGGCATATCGTTAGATAATGTTCCTCCAGTGACACTAAACGGAATTTCCCTTAAAGTGGTTTCAGAATTCAAATATTAAGGTCATATGATCACGTAGGACTTATCTGACGATAATGATATAGAGAGAGAGCGCAGAGCGTTGACGGTTCACTGCAGTGTGCTGGTTCGCAGGTTTGCACGCTGCACACAGGAGGTGAAAATCACGCTCTTTAAGGCATATTGCCAAAGTTTTTTAACTTGCAGCTTGTGGGTCCAGTATTCCTATTATATTAAGCGGAAAACTTGCCCTATCTAAGGTAAAAATAAATAAAGATTACTACCGTAACAAAATCTAATCTTTTAATACTTTCAAATATTAAATTAATAAACAGATATTCATTATAATATATGTTTACAATGGTCAACAAGAATAATGATTATACAACTGCGGTGGTCTGAAATCATTTATCAATCACTCCGGCAGCTGCCGATGCAGCTCCTGTCAGGGCAGCCTAGCGTGCGCCCAAACGTGCGCCCATCGCAACACGATCACTATAGAAACACGTTGCGGTACTCATTTTATTATAAGTACAAGTAAATATTTAATTTAAGGTTCACTTTCCACGAAATAATCGCTTCAGGCGTCAGTGTCGATCGACCGAAATAATAATAAAATCGAACACTGGCTGTTCTTCTTGCAATTGCAGTGTTTGGTAGATATTATATCAGTACCGTTACATTATTTAGATATGAATACCTTTGCGCAAATGATTCACACTGTGGTGTCTGTGTGTATCAGATAAAATTGTTAGAAACGTGCAGGCGTTGCGAGGGTTGGTTTATTTTAATCGCGTTGTCAAGCTTTTTGCGCGCGTCATTTCTGGACTAAATATATCAAGAAGTGGCACAACTCCATTCGGGTGATCGAACTAAGGTGTTAAAAGTACTCGAGTAGCTGCGTGAAGCGGATAGTCTTACTCTTAATTTTTCTTCAGTTCTCAAAGAACAGTTGATTAGTTATGTTTATATATACTAGGTGTGTGTGTAGTGTGTGTGGAGTGCATGTGAGTGTATGGTTGAGCATGTGTGTAATATTTATTATATGGTTTTAAAGGTTGCTTCAAAATTATCTCTATGACGCTTAAGTATGAATGTTTTGAATTTAAGTTTAAAAAGATCAAAATTAATTAAAAGATCATAATTTCGTGGCGCTATACTTGAAGCAACCTTTAAAGCTAATGGTCCTATGCTTGGGTATGGAAAGTTTTAGCAGAGTTTGTGCACGAGTGCTGGCCGAGCGAATGTCTTTTATCCACGTAAGTTTACCAAACAGATACTCAGGTTTTTATTCCATATCACTTTTTGCGTTATGCATGCTAGGTGAATCTGTCTCCTAGTTTTCATATTTAAAATCTTATATTTTACGAGAAATGGGGTAACATGACCTCTTCTTGGTATATTAAAGCAGAATCTTATGCAGGCGTTTTGGACTCTCTGAATAACATTTTCAGTAATAGCATACAATCCGGGCCCGTAGACTGCACTACAGTAGTTAAAATGCGATAATATTAAAAGGTCGCACAGCAACAACCTCACCTCTTCGGAGAGGTGTTTTCTAATCCCGTACAATACCTTAAGCTTATAAAATGCAGTCCTAATTTTTCGTTAACATGCTTAATAAATCTCATCGCACTATCGTAAATGAGTCCTAGGTTCCTCGCTGCTGACACAATATAATTACTCCATTAATTGATAATTTGGGATCATGTCTCTGTACCTTTTCAATTTGCGACCTAGTACCTCAAATTAACATTTTAGATTTAGATGAGTTTAGAACAAGTGAATTACATGAAGCCCATTCAAAGATTTAATTTAAATCGCAGTTTACCAAGGACATGGCTTGTGGAGTCTCATCGGCCTTAAAAGAAAAGTAAATTTGAGTGTCATCTGCATATAGATGGTACTTGCGGTGTTTTATAAGTAATGGCATATCAGCACTTTGTACTCGTGCTTCGGGATGTAGTTTGGACGTGTTCTGAGGGTTTGCTGGTACCTTGTCGTTTCAGTATACTGAAGGGTTAATGAAATTTATTATTTATTTTTATGGTATTAGACTCAAAAGTTGTTGAATCGGTTAATAGTAATACTAAATGTGGCTAATGAATTTGTCAAGTAAAACTCACCAACGCGCTACATTTACCGCGTGGCTGTGGGCGTGGATTCCTCCTACTTAACGTCTTGTATTTTATTCCTAACGACAGCGACGAGTTCGCGTCTCATGGAGAATCGAAAAGAATAATATCTGGGTAAGTGGGCACTTTGAACAAATCTCTGCGCGTCGACTTAGGACTTTAGTGGCTGTAGGCTCGAGCTTGTTTACATTGCGACACGTACCTGTTGATAGTTTTTAATATCTATTATCAAGTTGGTTACATCGTTATTTCTTATTCTGGAATAATGTATCGGGAGTTACATTAATAACATATTCACTCTCGGCTCGATAGTCACAATTGATTGAGAGTTCAGCCGTGTGATTCGCTAATGATTCGTCGTTGCGCTCGTCGACGAGCTCATCGATATCAGATACTTTATGATATATCGCCTTCGTACATAAGGTTGTTTTTCAAAGTTTCTTGTCATCTCGTCATTTGTTTCACGGGTGTTGTCACAGATGCAACGATGTTTGCTCTTAGAGAATCGTACGGCAGTACCTTGAATTAAGATGATAAATAATATTTTAGTTATTTTAGAAACTTTTGTCTGTGTCCAGAATTTAAACCATAATTATCCTGAAAACCTTATTCTAATAGGCAGTGGTCTACCTCTCCTGACCTGTTAAGAACATTTAATCACGGATCAAGTACATTCAACTATTATAACCTTTCAAAATGAATTATTAATCACAACGACTTTACATTACGTTTCAAACCGAATTTATTTTTTGTGAATTTGAAGAATCTTATGTGAAATAGAACAGTGACTCGCCTTAAATGTTCTTATTGCGTTTTGTTTAAGTTCGTTAAAGCTATTGATAAAATTGGTAATTTAATATTATACTTTGCACCTGAACATCTCGAATGCGAAAATACGCAGTATTTTTCAAGCCATGTTTCTAAAATGTCTAAAATACGTAGTGGGTACTTTCTCAAGGGTACGGCGCCGAGAGAAATGTCTTTCATTTATTTGTAACTGGCCGCCCTCCCGACGTCGCTACGAATTTGTTTCCTCGACTTTATTTGTGAGCGTTACTGTCAAAATCATTTATAAGGTCAGAATTCTAAGTGACGCTGACGAATGCGTCCGTTGAAGTCTCATTTCTTTTCCTTTTAAGTGGGTATGAGAATAAGTTAGTTTGATGTCGTTTCCACCAAACAAGCGCACCTTTTAATGAAAGATTAAAGAGTATAGCTTAACTTATATCTGTATATAATTAATGAGTTGTCAACACAGAACCTTAGCTGCTGAGGCTACACATTTGAAACTTTGCAAATGTCTTTTATATTACAAGCATCCACTAAGGCAGGTTTTTTTTAAAAGATCTCTAATTAAATTTATTTAGTGGCTTTGTATCCCATAAACCAAACGAGCAAAGTCACTAGCAGGTCAGCTAGTTATACAACTTCGTTTAAACTATTTGAGTTTTCGTTTTATTAAAAATCAAAGAAGAAGAAATAATCAAAGCAAAATGCCTGATTGGTAGAATGATGGCTGGTTTAATGAATAGGACTAAACAATTAACTCTCGGGATGAAGAATGCATTCCAATGCTTTGCAACACTTTCAAACTATGGATGGAACTGAAATTGTCATTGCATGCAAGCATGACGTGAATCTAATCAAATCAAAACCCATTATATAGTCGTAATACAACCCGATATGGGAAAGGCGGTATTGCCTAATAAAGGTTAGTGGAGTACTATAAGAGCAATATTGGCCTCGTTCGCATTTACAAGAGTAATTCTATTACCTTTGAATTACCTTTGCGGAGAGCTCGAGCATTCACTCAATGGGCTTGAATTACGAGAAGTGCTCGGCTACCACTTGCGGAGAAATCTTGAAAAAGACAATAGAGAAAAAATTAAATAACTTTCTAAACTTTGACCTGTGAGTTTCAAAGAGTTCATTTCGTAAAGCCAAACATTATTTTCCTATAAAGTATAAACCCATTGTTATGTAATTTTTTCATGACGAATACTTTTAATGTTATGTTAAAAAGTAATGAATCTGTTCTTAACGTTTTAATATGACGTTATTAAACGCATAGCTCTCAAAGTGTTTAGCGGATACAAAAAGAGAATGGCTCACAATCTGCTACTCACCCCTGCAGGAGTGACTGTTGCGGATATATCCATATTATTGTCGTTTTCGTCTGAATGATGTTACTAAATAAAACCAGATATTGTGGTAGTTTTTGAGACACCATTATATCAGTAATGGCATCATAAATATTAAGCACACCCTCCGCACATACGAACCGACCATATTGGAATATATCTGAGAGGAGAGCGCTTAACGTCGGCTCTGAAGGGTTTCTCTCGATACAGCTTCCATTCAACTAGGATTTATTCTCAAACAGGGCTTTATCTTGTTGGTAATGTGTTCCGTTAAGAGCGGCCACTCACAATATATTTTACATCTCTTATATTCGGTAAGTAGGTCCTTATTACCCCCAAATGGGGCTTGTAGGTGACCAATTAGCGCTCTAGGGTAATAATGTAGCTAGAAAAGCCCTAGGGCGGTTTACGTCTCTCATATTCGGTAAGTAGGGCCTTATTACCCCCAAATGGGGCTTGTAGGTGACCAATAAGCGCTCTAGGGTAATAATGTAGCTAGAAAAGCCCTAGGGCGGTTTACGTCTCTCACATTCGGTAAGTAGCGCCTTATTACCCCCAAATGGGGCTTGTAGGTGACCAATAAGCGCTCTAGGGTAATAATGTAGCTAGAAAAGCCCTAGGGCGGTAAGTAATTTAAAAAAAACACTTCACTCTTTCAAAAAGTTCGCGTACATCTAAACATCATACTGGCAATAGACATCATGCATTCAGCCCAATGATAAAAGAGGTCGCTTCGCTATTCAGCCTTGTCTTCGTATGAGTACAATATTCATCAATTTTATTTTTGTAATGCCGGTTTTTTTCTACTTACCTCACAATCGAGATGTAAAGCAGAGTAGTTAGCTCGGGTGTAAGCATCAATCGCACCCTCGAACTATACACTCGAGCTGCGCTCGTGCGCCTTAATATCTCGGGCTGCAATTTATGCCTTACAGACCTTGGCTACTAATCTACTATTTTTATACAAGTGGTTATGACGATGAATCAACTTCTTATTTAAATATTTTAGAATTGTTGGCTCTACGGTGGTAGCCACCCAGGCGTCTTGTATAAGTGATTTGTACCATAGAGAGACCACGTGTATATGGCCAGATGTGGTGTCTCTGCTCCCGATTTTATATGTATAAAGCTAATATAAATGTAAAATTTGGTTTGTCTTTTTATTTTGTCTCATATAAACGAACGAAATTTGGAATAGTCATCGCTTGACCCTGAAGATGTTTCTGTCAGAGGAGGATTTTCTGGGCAGACAACGCCACGGGGCGCAGTTGGATGAATTCGAAAGTATGTTTGGTTAGATAGATTTGTTCATGCTAATATTACTGATGTAATTTAAAAATACAAATAATAAAAGCTTTAATTTGGAAGCAACATAACAAATATGAGAAATCGATGATACCTGCTGAAATAAAAGGCTGTGTCGCAGTGTCAACATTATTAACAAATATTGCACTGGACTGCCAAGAACGCGAGCGGTTATATAAAGCTGTTACTTTTAAAATATAAGAGCAATCCTTTTAAATTAAAACTAAAATAAAGTTATTTTGTTAAAATATAAGAAGAAGTAAAACCCTCATATTTATTTTTAAAAATGTGCTACGTTATTAAATACGCATTTCGAATAGTAGTAATGAATAAGTATCATCATCATCATCATCATGGAGGCCTCGTTGTGTTCCATTCTTTGATGTAGGCCGCTTCCCTTATTTCCATTCCTGGCGATCTTGTGCTCGGTGCATCCAGTCCCGGCCTGCGTGTCGCCTGATGTCGTCTACCCAGCGCTGCGGTGGGCCCTGGGTCGGCCCTGGGTCTCCACTCAAGAACTCGCCTCACCCATCGACTCGCATCCATTCTCGTAATGGGTCCTGCCCATGTCCACTTTTTCTTCGCTATTGTGACCATTAATTAAAATTAATTGTCGCAATTAATAATTATACAACATCTCAAATCTAAAACATCAACATAGTTCTAAAATATATAAGGGTAATATATTATTACTCAGTGACGGTACGGTTTGCTCACGGACTGAGCCATGACGTAAACTCAGTGAACAAACATGATAGCTCTATACTAGACAGTTTTACCGACGGCTAACTAACAATTAGTCTCTCCGATAGAGCAGGCTTCGGGAAGTTTTGTTTGCGATTTATATAATGTGTACGGCTCGACGGAAGGAACGTGTTTATTGTGGTGTGGCTTATACACAATACAACAATGAGACTCATACACCAACGTCTGCCGGTGACGAGCGCAGTGCAGTACGCAGAACCACAGTTCAAAGCTGTGGGTGTCGCTGCAACTGGCAAGAGCAAGCATTGCTCTAACTAAATGAGAAACTAGTTTAAAGGACAAACTTAACTTACCCAATCGACCTCTAGACACGGTATAGACTTTATTTTCTTTCCGAAATGATTGAATGTCTAATGATAAGATAACTGCTTAGTACCCGACTGCACTGCTACTGTGTTACATACGTGTCTATAGTACATTGTGGTACAAGTGCGGACAGAAGGCTGTTGTACACGAGATGACATGTTTGTTCGAGCGGAAGGCGAGAGTGTATAACTGTATTGAATTTTACCGTCATTCGAATATTATTTAGACTTTTTATTTTTGAGTAACAGAGACTATTAGCCAACTCAAATTTTTGTTTAACAGCCATATAGATTTTGTTTGATTTATAATTTTGAATGGTATACCTAAAACAATAACGTTTAAAGAACACTCGTGCGCGGAGAGCTTACTTCTAATCTTATATTGCAAATATTGTATGTATTTTTCTTTATTTATGCATTGAGTTTGCAATGCATAAGAACCTGTAAGAAAATCGAAAGACCATTTGCTTGCTACCTGGACTGGGTGCGGTATTACGGGTATGTTAGTACCACAATATTTTGTTCACGATACATTTCCTAACGTGAAGCAGTTCTGAAAACTGAGACAAAGTTCCTCACATCGTAATCAATTTCAAGAATGTCGACATGTCTCCAATATCGTTGTAGGGACAGAAAACCCTTTTCGCAAACAGAATTCCGAAGACGTACGCGGAAGGATCATAGCGCTGTGGGACAGGGGAATTAATAAATGTGATTCTCGGAGCTATTTCTGCTCACAACCTACCGACATACTAACTAACCAACCAAGGTACGAGTACATAAGCATTCTAGGGAAATGAGTAAAGTGAACTAAGGTAAGGTCTGTGATAATTGTAACATCCGTGGAGACAGGCATCACGCTAGTACATCAAGTATATCGATAGGGTTTGTATACCAAAATAAATTATGAACTATCATTTTGGGATGGTTTATAAAATGCTTTTAGTTTATTGGTCAAGCACACTCAAAATAACTTACAGATACGTACATATTTAATTAAACATTATGAAATAACTGGTATAATAATATATACGATAGCAGAATTCGAGTGCTTGATACGACGTCTTTTGGAACACAACACGCTAACACCTACAAATCTATATCTGAAGTACAAATGTCAGACATTCAGTTGTTCATGGTTCGCCTGAGCCACGACCGCGGAAACGGGAATATTATGTTGTTCATTTTTATTTATCAACATTAAACTACAAACAATCTTCTAATATCTGAAGTGAAGAATGCCTCATCGTCAAACGTCTACTGCATAAAACTTTTGTTGTATATACACTCCATATGATATTCTTTTATAGAATAAATAACGACGAGACGTGCTAGTTTTTTGCCATTGTGCATCTGCCCTAAACAGCTACAGTAGCATCTAATAATCAGTATTTCATTAAATACGAGGCAAGAGATCGCCAAGCACTTACTTGCTGCATTGTGTTTCAAGTTGTTCACAGGTACTTACAGAATACTACCATTGCTATATTGGCTGGTTTATCCGGCATTGCTGAGCCACTCAATACGACATATTCTTATAAAATATTCCTCCCACCTGGTTTGCTGTTGAAAACTTGAATGTAGTGTCTGCAATATTGTATAAATTGCGGTCATTTTACTGTGTGAGGAGACCAGAGTATGAAAATATTGCCTCCGCCGTTATATTGCATGTAGAGCGCATGCTGTGTTGCGGTGTGAAGAATGAACTCGTTAACTAATGTTTTGAGGAGATGAGTGCAGTGCAACGCCGGGCAGAACTACAGTTGTAAACTCAAGCGTAGTGCTTCCCGTGAGGCACACGACCTGCTCCCCTCCTCACTTGTTAGCGTGAACAAGGTCTGCCTTTATCTCGCGTTATAACAATTGTTAGAATTGTAATTATACGCGTAATTGCTCCGTTATTCAGGGCTTAATTAGATAGTAAACGATTACCAACTCAGTTGAATGTTATCACGCCACAAGCCGAGGGCCGCCGGTGCGTACTAATGTCAACGTTACGAAATTTAAATATTAAATGTTATATTACTTCGGCGCGAAACCTGTAATTGTCGACTATAATACGTAGATCTAATAAGTTTGTTTTACTTGTAGTAGTAGTAGTAGTTATAATTATACGTATCTCGACAGCTGTCCTTGAGAGCCCGTCGCCATTTGATATCCAGTGCGGTACCTTCGTCTGCAGCATACGGGCTGACTGACAAATGAGATAGTGTTCAAAACTTCACGTGTTTACTTATCAATGTATATAAAAGTAGGAACCAAATTCATATGGTTCTTTCTTAAGTCAAAGATATCACCTATCATTTCCGTGTAACATTGTGAGAACCATTAATGCTAAGCCGATGTGGTGACGCTGGTTCGTGTTCGAGATTCCAATTACGAGCAATTAGCCGACGGTTAAATGCTGTGTCGCTACATTGTCATTCGGCAGCCATCACGGCCAGCGTCACAAAACAACCGCATATCTGGAAGCAATGACATATTATGCTGAGAAAATCTACAAGGATATGGTCATTGGAACACTGGACTTGTGTTTCGTCAAACAACATTTATTTAAGAATTTCATTAAATCGTTTTTCTATTGCAATTCAAACAGCATTTACATTCATACCCTGGCACTAGTATGCATTGTGATGCAGTAGGCACAGACACACATTAACACATAACAAACATTCAACACTCAAGTATAAATATTTCTGCTCACAAGTATTTGCAGCCAGTGATGGAACCAGGGACTTCTCCCTTTGGAGACACAGTCAATACCTGCTAGGGTACTGCACTACTAGGGTGTGCTTGGCTCATATATGGTAACGATGCCATAACCAAGCCAAGCACATTTGTTGCGCTCACAAAAAGTACGTTGCGTCGGTACTGCGTTTAGTGGATATATGCTACGGCTGCAATACATACAAATAACATGAAATAAGACCTAAAAAGAAGTGGCCAAAGTGATGAAACCGCTCTGGATTGTGTTCTCAAATTAGATTATTTAGTTGGAATCAGTATTTATGACATTCTAAAACAGTCTGCCCACATGTCTATACCAATAAATGTATGTCTGTGTATGAATACCTACACAGTGAAGTTGTTCGGTCGCTCGTGCCGTACCGTCAGTAGATCCGCGCAGTGTTGACATATGCGAGGCGGTTTGTGAGTTCGTCACCTCGACCCGCCGCTACCCTCGCTGTCCTTTATGTGCAGCGTAAGGTCTGAGAAAACTTTCATATTAGTTAAAGTTATATGATTATCAACGGGATATTTACCGTGGTAAATGGAAGACTGGAAGACTGTCTTCTTGAACTTCCCGTGAACATGGTGCATGTAACTGCGCCGAAATATCGGGAGCTCATTCCACAACCTTACCACGGTAAATATCCCGTTAATAATCATATAACTTTAGAGAACAACCGTGATAGTTTAAAACAGTGTTCTTTCATATTAGACTCGTTTGTGTGCTCGAGGAAACACATTGTGTAATAGCTGTGTGTTATCAAAGCTATTTTTTTAAGTTGTACCAGTAACAAAAAAAGTATTTAATATATGTTTACTTGAAATTAAACAAACTTAAACATATAGTTTTATACTATTTTATGCCGACCTTTCGAACATTTTTCAGTGAACATGGTGACGGGTAGACTGGATGACAGTTATCTTTTATAACGTTATGGAAATTATTTAATAAGCTTGTCAGATGGTATTTGCCTCGACATCAAGATGATGGTTAGCAAGTACAACCTGCTTGGGATCCAGTGATCAAGCTAATAGAATTCCGCAGCCAGCACAGTACTGCAAGACCTCTGGACACTGCGAGTGACTACTGCGTGCGTCGGGAACGTTTCGATAAAAACGTATTGGCGGAATATAAAAATAACAAATATTCATTGTTGAGACTCATTCGCCCCGTAATTACACTTTCTACAGTACCCTTCACACCCTAAAACAATACTGCGCATTACACATCAATCATCAGATCAGATGATATATACTCAGTCTACTGTAATTCCAAAGTTATCTAAAGCCAATATTTTTTCACAAACAGAAAATGAACTTGCAAACATTTTGGCTCTATATGAATGATGTGTGAAAATTAAAAAACAGGCACCATTTAAATCCAGTGGTCCAGTAGTTAGTTTAATAGTAGTGGATGTTGCGTATGCGCTGAGGGAAATATACTCCGGTATATATTCCTCGGCTCCCAGTATAAGGTCCCTGCGGCTCGAGAGCTACACAGGAGCGAAAATCCCCAAATCCCTTCCAAACTCTTTCTGGTCCACACTCAGGAGGAAAAGGAGACCCTGACCAGCCAGGGTTATGGTAAGGGCGAAGGACCACGCACCCTTACCATTCACGAGGCGCAGGGACTGACGTACGAGTCAGTCGCGGTGATTAAAACTAAAGGCAAAATGAAGCTGCACGAGAGCGTCCCGCACGCAGTCGTTGCGGTTTCCCGGCACACGAGGACCTTTGTCTACTACGCCGACGACGAGGATGATGCCATCGGACGGTTTGTGAGGCAAGCGATGGTTGCGAGCGAGCAAACTATCTACAGCTATAACCTGAAGATGGCAATCAGGGATCGTAACAGCGTGGTGATGGAGGCCCTTCTGCAGCGCAAAGTGGGCAACGTGGGCTCACAATAAATGTACTCTAATCCATTTGCTGTAATATATGTAGTTTTTCGAATTATATGTAAGCTAGCGTTAAGAAATCATAACTGACAAAGAGATGGTGCGGGCATCCAGAGCAGACATGCTCACGGAAATGTGTTGGCAAGCGGTGGCGTGTGTGGCGGGTCGCCATCTTCCCTCAGAAATGGTTGAGGAAGGCGATGGCTGGCACATGCGTCAACTCGTGAACGGGTGCTGTTTGCGGGCACTGGTCTGCTGTGAATGCTTGCACCAACTCAGAATAAAATGTATCAATAACTTTAAGTGTATTATGTTATATGTATGTTGTATGAGAAAAAAAAAAAATTATATGTTCCTCATGTATGTATTTTGTTGTATGTTATAAATTTATAAGTAAGTTGTCAAAAATCTGTAAGTTAAAAAAAGGCACGGACCCTGGAGTCTGTGGGCGTAGTTTTATTAATAAAAAAAAAAAACCAGTAGTCACTCTCAGCTGTAGAAGAAATCCGACAGCTCGCTTCCAAACTAATGATCCCATTCCAGTTTGTTACTTTTTAATTTCCTAAAAGCTAAATAACACTCAGTGGCTGCGTTTCAGTTCGAACGATCGGAATTTTTAACTTTGCTTTAAAAGTATCCCGACTGTGTCGATGGGAATCTTTTCGCGATGGATTAAACATTTCTCCCGCTGCATGTCCCCCCGGGACCACGCCGGGACTCGCACCGCGTCCATCGGACAACAGTAGCTGGTGGCATAAGAATAAATAATAATTATTTATTCCTAGTTGATTGTATCTGTGGATGGATCCGTGGAAAGCTGTGTTAGATGGATGGCTCGAAATGAGTCCTACGTTATAATTATAAATAAATAAATCATAAATTTAAGAGTATGTATGCATCTGCAAGGATATTTATGTATCCTTGTCGGTACACATAACAATAGGTTTGCGGTACCATATACATATATACATAATAAGATATTAAGAACATTATATTACAATAACCAGGTAAAGTAAATCTTTATCTAACTAATTTTATTAATCCAAACACTTATTATTAACTTATTAAAAGAAAGAACTTTGTGCTTACATTCAGAATGTTTAATTAACTGACACAACATTCTCGGGAACGTTGTTGAGTCTTGCGAATACATATATGTGAAAATGTCTAGATATGGAAATGTATACTGAGCGAGGGAACTCTCACACGTGAAATGGCGGAATACCAACAGTTTGGAATATGGAAAGGTTGTACGCAGAGTACAAAATCAAAATACCAAAGAGTTGCGGCGGAAGAAAAGATGAGTCACAACAGCTCGCGCGCGGAATTTCCGCATCCACTAATGACGGAGGCAATGCGAAAGGTTTATGTGTATTAGAGTAGGTACCAGAAGACAAGAGATATAATTTCAATTTGAAGGACGTTTATAAGTACTATATACTAACTTTAACAATTACCTGAGTCTGTGGTGGTTTAGGAAAAAATCCTTGAACATTTTAATGCTTAAATGCTGCATTTTAATGCTATAGGAACTTTGCCAAGCAGAATCGCGGGTTGTAGGGTAAGCACGCCAATGATTGAACGGTTAAGAGATTTTTCAACTTAAAAAATATAAACAGCAATGACGTGGTAGCTTTAGCATATTAGTTATTTGTTATACGCCACTCTCATTTATCAAAGAATAAAGTAATTTCTTGATTTTGAATTATTATGCATATATTTCTATATATTCATCAATATGCTAAAAATGGTACATATCACCAGTTAATGAACACAATTTCCAGTGAATGAATTCAACAAAACTCAGTGAATGAACAATTATAAAAATATTTTTATCAGCGTAGAAACTCAGTGTTCCCGAAGACATGCATAAGATAATTACTTATGTATGCTCTTATAATACCTACCTTAAATGTTTTTAAAAAATTAGAATATTTAGAGAGTAAAATGTATATACATAAATACGTTTAAATTAATAAATAATAGTTTCGCACCTAATATTAAGAAACCTATCAATACTAGACAGAACAATACTCAATCTAAAAGCTCACAAAGACCACCGTATCAGTAGCAGGTGGTTATTAATAAAAAATGGGGCAGCACTGTGTGTGAAGCGCAAATTCGTACATAATTCCTCTTTATTTTTATTTTAAATTTATAAATAATTTTAAGCACCCGTTTACAGTGTCCTAGGTTAACTAATTATTTATTTAACATCTTATAATGTTTTATGCACTCTAAAGCTCTAATTATTTTAAATTTATTGCGCGTATCTATTTTTTGGTATAAATGTTAACTCTGCTACTTTTTCTTAACTCACTTATGCATAATTATGGAGTTTAGTAGTTATTGATAAATAAATCAACACTGATTATATATAAACTTAAAATTCTATTCAATGTCCTTAAAACCATCGTCCGCAAAAGAAATCAACCCACGCTTGGAGATATTGGGATTTTCTAGCACACGATGGATATCGACATAATCTCTTGGTATCAGCTATATCTGGGATTTGTGGTTTTACAAAAGTAACAACATTCTCTAACACTGACTTTTTCTTATAAAATGTATTTAGTATTTTAGATCTTCATCACTTGCCAATAACAACAAAATAACGCATTCTCTTTTCAGATTTAAATCGAACGATAGCATATTTACTCGTACCAAAAATGTCTTCGTGCATTAATGAGGTCACTTAATTTTCCGTAGCTTTTAGATCTTTATTCTCGTTCCGTAGATCTTTACATTTATTTCTAGATTGTTTTTGTGTACTTGTATTTGCTTTAATTAAAGTTTTTCTTCTTTTTTCTCTTTTGCTTCGTTTTCAGTATATGCTCTTTTTTTCTTCTACTTTTCTTTTCCTCAACTGTACTTCCTCATTTCTTGTTTTTCTTTTTTTTCGTGGTCTCTTCTTCTTTACTTTGCTTTTTTTCGTCTTGTAGTTTTATGTCTTCTTTATATCTCTGCCCTGTCAATCCGAAACGTAGAGGTTCTTTTTCTTGTTTTATTATTTTTATTTGTTGGTATTTCAGGATACTCTAAGAAATTATGCAGCGGCACCGCTGTTAATTTTTTTAGTACATTTAACCAAAGGACCTGATGAATAGCTTATTGATAGGGAGGTGGATAGGGCAGACATTCAACTGTTCCCGCTTGAGAGTTTGGGTTTCGATGTTGCACACAACATTTAGTTTTTTAGTGTTGCAATCAGCTGTTCTTATTTCGTCGTCAGTCTTTGAAAAGGTAAAGGTATGACCGATGGTAAGCTAGTATCTTGATTAACAATGAAGTTTATTATAACTTCAGTTTTATCAAAATCTGGTCTTATCCTTTCTCCAAATTAAAAAGTATCGTCAGGAATCAAACTCTGAGTTTCAGTCATATTTTCCCTTTGTTTTCCCGTTGCTCAAATTCATGTCGAGTCTGCAATAGATGACATCCAATCTATTGCAGACTCGACATGAATTTGAGCAACATCTTCAATTATCTCGAAATAAATAAATAAAACTCGAAGTAATCTAAAATTTATTTATAAAACTAAATTAGTCAACGATCGTAACAAGTTTTTTTAGAACTAAGTATTTAAAATATATCACTTTTTCCAGATTAACATAATCATGTTAGTTCATTCACTGGTATACTAAAGCCAGTAATTGAACAGTGTTATAATATACGTACTTCATTTACTAGATTTCATAAATCAATAAATGAACACATTTGTTCCAATACTAGCTCAAAGATTCAAAATATTTTTCTAAACGTATGATCAAAAAATGATATAAATTGAATACGTTAAAGATGTTATATTTCATATTTTCAACTTATCGTACATTACTAATGAATGAACACCCCGTTCATTCACCGAATTGCAATATTGTAACAAGCCAGTGCTGGAACACTAAATAATATACAAAAAAATATCCAGTACCACTGTTATGATAGTTTTAAACTAAGAAGCAAGCTATATTCTATTGACATTTTAACTCATACGATAGTTTTTGCTTCAAACGTAACTACAAAGTTCACAACAATAGGGCACGGATCTTACCCGAGATCTAATTTCTCCATACAAAATATCACACACGAAAAAACTATGTCTCTAAACGTATGCTATCGTGTAACTAAACGCTGATTGGATGAAACAAGTGCTACCATTATAAGAAAATAATGTTATCAACCAGAAAAAAAAATACTCATATTGATATAATGGGATAATTATCTTGTTTTAAAAGATATTTTACGTTTTGTTCATTCAATGGGGTGTGTTCATTCACTAGACGGCTTACCCTAAATCCTATGATCCCAATAAATATTCTAACTTCGCTAAGCTTAAATGTTATATGAATTATATATAAATACAACACCTTGTTGTTTACTAATAATCTATACACCACGAGTCCTATGTTCAGCAGTGGACGTCCTACGGCTGATATGATGTTAATGATGATGAATCTATACACATATCTTTTGCAGACTAACTAACTGACTTTGCGTAGACTTTTCTTGCAATCGATGCCTTTTGTTGTTTGTTAAAGGATCACTATAAGGAAGAATATTTGAAATTTTACCCACAGTTATAAAGAAGGATGGCAGAATGGCAAGCAGTTTCTTTGTATATGTTTGTGGTTCGTGTTTAAATCATGGAATAAGGTTTTGATAATTTTGTTCTGTAATATTTGTAAATCATCTATTTTTGCCTTGGTTGCGCTGGCCCAGATTTATATCAGATAAAGTAAGTGTGGTTTGACCAAAAAGTTGTAGTTGGTATACCGTATCTGACGAGGGATACACAGTACGATGTGTTGAAGTGAACCACGGAGCGATGATATTATAGTTTTTATGTATTCTATCTCAGCATTCCACGTTAAATAACTGTCCATTCTAAGTCCGAGATACTTTTCACATCATTTTTCTTGCAATATTGTATTATTAATGTGTAATGACTCATGGGGCGGAATGATTTTATTTTTTATTTTGAAAAAGACGTACGATGACTTTGATGTAGGTACCTATTTATGGTTCTGAGTTTATATTTAAACCAAGAAAATGGAATGAAACCAAGGTATTCAGGTCTATTTGAGCTTTACTAATTATGTCTAGAATAGAAAGACCGAAGTAAAATAAACACGTGTCATCAGCGTACAATGATACATGGCCATGTAATCCTTTTTCATAAATGCCATTTATGTAGGTAGGAAATAGTAGTGGTCCCAGGTTTGAACCTTGGGGAATTCCACATCGTATTTTACACTTTGCGCTTTCGGTGCTATTTAACTTGACAACTTGCTGTCTATTTGTAAAGTATCACTGAAACATGTCAAGAGCAGAGCCATCTATACCGATACCTAACACTAACTGACTAACAGTATCAAAGGCTTTTATTGGGTAATTAAAACATATAGTACAATGTTTTGTTATCAATATTATATTATATTTTTCGTAATAGATCTATAGTTGCCGCAAGTGTGTTACATTTAGGTCGAAAGCCATACTGACGGTCAAAAATAAAGTTTAGAGTTTAAATCTTCTAAGCGTTTATGAAAAACTTTTTCAAGTCTTTTGAATAGAGTAAGCAATACGATATGGGCATATAATTTCCAGGATCTGTTTAGACATTTGATTTATAAACTGGAGTGAAAGGGACTCAAACCCCAACGTCTCCGTGTGAAGAGTGCAGTACATAATTCTCTGGGTGGCGCTGCACTAGTCACGGGCAAGCGTAGTGCTTTACATCAGGCGCACGACTTGCCCGACTTGTCAATAAATTGCATAAAAAAATATACCACATTATATAAGCAACGAGTAGAGCTCGTCACAATCAGAGGGTACGTATTAATACTGTATCTTTTTTATTGTTAGCATGTCTACACAACAGGAAACAATGACATTTAATAACTGCCAACGCCGACTGATCTGCCGGCGCTCGCGTAATGATCGCCGGCAAGCGTTCTCCGCCCCCACCGCACCGCTTCTTCCCACTTTTGTCACCTATTTAACGCGAAGACGCTCTACTTACTCGGGGGCACGCACTCCAAATACATTGCCCGCGTTGTGCTCGCGACATTTACATTAAGTAAAACCTTTGTTCCACAACATTCTGTCTCGTTCCCGTTTGTTACGCGTATAATGCTTGCTTTAATTATTGTAGCAAATTGTTTGTACATTTACTGTACTAAAAGGATTTAGTTTAGAAGATTGAAGCGAAATTTAACACTTATTAAGGCTGCTTATATACATCTTATCACATTCTTCATACTTGTCGATTGGTTTAGGGTTTTCTCGACCTTCACCTGTCCAGCGTACTCAGGGTTGAGGTATGCTAGGATCGAAGCCAGTGATAATTCGCAGCTTTTTCTGCCACTCCAAGAAACAATCAAAAAGAAAGACTTGTAATGATGATCCTTTCTTTGTTTTATTTTTTGCTCTAAACATAATGATAATCTGAATTAGTGACGAATAGACAAAAATAATTTTCTTTCTACTACTACTAAACACTTTCGCCACTATTGACTTATAAAGCTACTTTTTTCAATTGATTCGTAAAATATTAAGTGTTTTTTTAAGTTTATAACATCTAACACGACATTTAAGTGTAATGAAAGCATTTTAACTCCTAAGTGTCAAAGTGCAATTATAGAAGGTCTGATAGAAAATCCTAAACTTTTCTCAAGTTAATTAAATTGACGAAAAAGCAGCTCGTTCTAATCAGCAGCTATTCGTAGCACAACCCGTAGCAATGAGCTACAAGTTGTGCTACGACTCGGAATCACATTATTTATGTAGCATCCAAGGTCCCTAGATAAAACATGGAAGGCAAAACTTCACAATTACTTCGTAACGATTTGTCTTCCTACCCTTCGCATTTTATTGGAAAAATGTTTTGATGCTTTATCTGTCA
The DNA here is from genome assembly GCA_917880725.1 of Selenia dentaria. Taxonomy (NCBI): domain Eukaryota; kingdom Metazoa; phylum Arthropoda; class Insecta; order Lepidoptera; family Geometridae; genus Selenia; species Selenia dentaria. The sequence goes on from OU862887.1 coordinate 4,085,783, forward strand.
CATACTTTTTCATTTTTTTTTCTCTAGTATTTTGACATAATAACCTGTTTCATATCTGCTTAAAGTTTCTATTTGTAACTGAAAATCTTAGGCTTTATCACTATTTATGAAAGCGATATAAAACAGATAGTATATTTACGTATTACATTCTTCTTGGTAGATAAATGACCGAACGAGCGAATCGTCTCTGCTTTAACAAATTGACTTACATCTGTCCGTATGTTTATTAGACTGTATGTACTTCTTCCTGTACAGGTCGCATTTTTCAACTAATCATGACGAAACTTGGCGTGCATGTTCTATTATGTAATTTAATTTTATTGTTTTCGGTAATTTGAGTTTAGGGAAGCAATATTTTTAAATATAGGGAAAGTTTTCTGCGGCGCTTTTAAACGACTAATTTTGATAAAATTTGATACATTACAACGCGGTCACATTAACTCGACGCATTGCTGGAATGCGGGTCCCCGCCCGCTTCCCCCGCATTTCCTTTTCTCGCCCGGCAAGTGCCAGTACGGTCAGCACCTTTCTTACCGATACACGCGTCGATAATTTGGCTAACTTTCTTGCTAATTTTGGCTTGGTTTCTGTTTTTGTTATATAGTGTTTGTTTTGATTATTGTTTTGTTAAGTTTTTTGTTACTGTTGATTGTTGAATATTAACTGTTAAAACCAAATTAACATGGGGAAAGTTATACACAGTGAAGGGAGAAATCTCGTGTTAAAACTACTACAGTTCTTCGAGAATGAGAAGAAAAATAAACGTTTTTCCATACTTTTATATATAATTTTTTTATATACATTTTTATTATCAATATTAATAACGATAACAGGTAGACACCTTAAATTTTCACAGAATATGAAGTTGTATATTAGCTTTCAAAATAGTTTTTTTTTTATTCATATTTGTTAAAACAAACAAAAAATTTTTTTTATCAATTTTTACTCGATCTTAATAAAGACCACTTGGCCGGGTTTTTTTTGCACACCGTACTTGAGCGCCAAAATGACGTCACATGGTCAAGCGTCTAGCTAATGTGACCGCGTTGTACATTAGGTACCTAACTTTAAATAGGAATTTCGAAAATGAGCATGATCGCGCCAAAAAGCGCGACCTCACTTCAAGAAATGCCCCCCGCCCGCGCGTCCTGCCGCCGCTGCCCGGCCGGCTGTCGGCCTAACTTCGCCGCGAGTGACCGCTAATCAGCCCGTGTTTACGCGTAAACCAGTGCACAAACAATAAAACTAAATAGATTTTATACAAGTGAACAACAGTTCTTCAGCACTACGTCCACAGCAGGACGCCTACCCCGAGGACTCTTAAGGTCATCAGCCCGCACTACCCAGAGCCCCGACTTCCTGTAAGTACATACCATTATTTCCTTAACATATCTCTCCTAACACCTTTTAATACGACCGTATGGTTGCAGACAAACTGCTTAACCAGAGCATGAGGTTAACTTTCCGAGATAATAGGTTGTGCAGTACTGCGAAAATTTCCGCTGATTATGTGCTCGCAAGGTCTACTTTTCGCGAAACTACTATTTTATATATAATCGATCTTCAGAAGTTGCGTCTTTGATGCCTGAATACAATAAAATCAGTAATGTTTTTTGATTTATTACCAGTTTATGATTCAGTTGTAAACAATAGAAATTTTATCTTTTATATTTTTTAGTACACCAATAGTTGTATATCAAATAAGATATATAATATATAAGGTACTCTGCAACTGTGACTAAAGTGCAACCCAAATAAAAGGTGCACGTGGTCTTTATTCCGCCGTTGCTGACAGTGCATCATTGCATAAAGCTGCCCGAAAAGCAAATGCATCATTGTTGACTCTTCGATAAAACTGCTGCGTAGCCATTACATATTTGCAGCACTTAGCGACTCGCTGTAATTCTGCTAACTCTGCTGGATTTCGTTACTGTATGCTTTGTTGTCTTTCTTAATTTCAAACTTTAACTTTGGGAGATCATAGCGGTTGCAATAAAATCATAAAGGTAATAAATGAATTACTTTAAGTATAAATCAGTTTGTTATGATAAAAAACCATGCATTACAAACGTGACGTCGGCGTCGCCTCGGGAGTTAAAAACTTTAAATGATTTCGCACAAACCTGTCGAAAACACGAAACAATTTTCATTTGCAAGTTGTGGAGTCCGTGACGAACAATCGGCGCCGCCCACACACGCGCTGCGCATTCTCGAGCGATATTTATGGCACGTTAGATGAACTTGGATCCCGCGGGTTTATATCTACAGGTGTTCACTACAGCGGTTCCCGTTCCCACTGGGATATCATGTAATGCGTAGAAGTAGACGTTGCAGTACGGGTTGGAGAACAACTGGCTTGGAGTGCTGGGCTGCAGTTCACAGCACTCTTACTCTTAGTCTATCTAATCTATAATCTTATATCTCTTTGTTGTTATAAATTCATCCTTTTATTACCATGTTTGCATTATGTTTTAATAGTGTGCCCCTCTCAATAAGTTTTTGTATATAAACGTTTCATCCTTAGGTTGCCACAAAGAAATTGTTTCCAGTGATAAGGCCGCCCACTATGTGTAAAATAAAAGGCTAAGATATTGTAAAATTAAAAATAACTGATTTATTGTTCAGTAAAACTAGTATATGACCCGTCTATATAGAGGCGGGCTAACGAAGGGAGGATAAAGAGATGGAAACATACTAACAACACAGTGACTAATTTTGATAGGTAGTTAGTCGATTAACAATAAAATAGTTGATTATACAAATATAAAAATAACTTAAATAAAAATAATATTATAAATATTTATGATGTTCAATATGGATTGAACATAGTTGGGGCCTCGACAAAGATGCAATAATTTTATATGATTATATAAACAACTTAAATGTTTAATGGTAATGGGCACAATTTGTTGTACGAACGCAAATAAGTTTTGTTATTTTGCATCTTTATCTCAGCAACCCTAACCTTGCCATCAGTGCCAGGAAAGGTTTTTATTATACGGGCCATTGGCCACCTGTATGAGGGTGAATTATCATTTTTAACAATTACCAAATCACCCTCTTCCAGGTTTACATGCGCATCTTTCCATTTAGGCCTGTTTTGTAATTGAGTCAAGTAATCCTTGGACCAGACCTTCCAGAAATGTTGTTTTAGTTTGGTACAAACATTCCACAGCCTAAGCCTGTTAACATTGGTTTCTGTAAGGTCTACTTCAGGATAACTAGTTATAGGCACACCAGTCAGAAAATGGCCTGGAGTCAAGTAGGTAAAATCACCCATATCACCACTCATTGCAATCAATGGTCTGGAGTTTAAGATTCCCTCAATCTGGGTTATAACTGTATAGAGCTCTTCAAAGGTTAAACACGAACTTTGGACAATCCTTTTCAAAAAGTACTTAACGCTCTTCACCCCAGCCTCCCATAGGCCTCCGAACTCTGGTGAGTAGCTAGGTATATATTTGAATTCAATTAACTTACTGGAACAAAAGTTCTCAACAGAATCTCTATTTGTCTTTGACATATGTAAGTTGTGTAAGTCTTTTAGATAATTAGATGCACCCTTGAAGGTTTTAGCATTATCACAATATATTTTGCTTGGTATACTACGTCGAGAAATAAAACGCTGCAGACAAGCCAAAAATGTTTGAGTAGTGAGGTCACTAACAAGTTCCAGGTGTATGGCCTTGGTACTGAAGCACACAAAAACTGCAATATAAGCTTTGCTTATTAAAGGCTTTCTAATTCTTGCTACTTTCATGTCAAATGGGCCACAGTAGTCAATTCCCGTTATTTGGAATGGCCTAGTGGGTGTGACTCTATCTAGTGGCAGTGATCCCATAAGTTGCTTAGCTACTATGGCTTTGGCACGGAAACATTTTACACATTTATGAAGGACTTTTTTAACTTCTCTTATGCCACCGATCAACCAAAACTTTTGAGACAAGGAGCTTAATATTAACTTTGGGCCTGCATGTAGGAGCCTCAAATGTTCTCTATGTATAAGCATATGAACTAAATGACATGATTTTGGCAAGAGAATGGGGTGTTTTCTATCATATGAAATATTTGTAGCATTATTCAATCTACCACCCACTCGTATAATATTGTTAAGGTCGATAAATAAATGTAAATTATTTAAACTTGACTTTATGGGTGCATTGGAACATAGCAATTTGAATTCATTTGCAAGTTTTGATTGTTGACTGTACTTCACAACTACAAGTAAGGCATTTGATTGTTCTTTAGGCGTTATAGAGCCTAGCAATTTATTATTTGGTGACTGACAGTTGTTTTTAAACCGTAAAATCCATGAAATAATTTTAATTAACATATTCAAGTCAGAATATTTATTAAAAATATCATTGTTGACTTGTTTTTGTATGATACAAACTGTGAGTTATCTGGTGCAGCTGTGGCACATGTAACCATATATTGTACTGTATACGTCTACGATATACTTTGCCAAACGTTAGAGCCAGGCCCACTGTACACATGATACTATACTCGTACTAGGAACATGATCATATAATCTAATGTTATTTTTATAGAACTGGAATAAAAATATAATTTCTTTTACGTCAACTATTTTACTTGCTCCTTACGTCACCTGGATATACCCACTCGTATAACATATCTTACACGGGTGTGGAGAGAGACGACGGATCAGTGGGCGGCGGGGTAGAGTAGGACGATAATGTTCTGGAACAGGAAATCAACAAATGCCTGGGAAAGGTAAAAAGGTAATTTCGCACCGTAACGGTACGACATGTGGTACCTCATATACTGCGTGTGGAATAAATATTACCAAGATATGGTACGAGATATAATAGTTTTATGTAATTGTTACCGGCTTCGGAACGGGTGTGGTTTACGATTCGCATTTTAAAGGTATGAAAGAATGTAATTCTGCTGAGGTGGGTAAAGGTTTCAATTGCAAGCTGTAGTACGAGTACATAAGCTTACTATCGGGGTAGTGTTGCACTGTGGCAGGCGGTGTACTCGGCAGTGTGTGGTTTGGATGAGATCGTGAGTAACGAGCTTCCTCACGACGCTCAACACATTCATACAATTGGTTACCTCCAAGTAACTAATATTGTAAATACATATCGTAAGGTATCCTGCGCGTGGTGATAGAGGATGCCTTTGTAAGTTCTGTTTTCGTTGAATAAATGGCATGTGGTCGCGACATCAGTTAGCAAGTTTTCGTATTTATTTTTTAGGGTTCTGTTTTACGTGATGACGTCATAAGACAAGGATCGTGCCTCACTATCGCTTGTTCTGCACTATCGCTCGCATGCTTGGCTCAGGTGTAACGTGACAACGTGACAATGTATCATAATTTTTCGTGGATGCAGCCGGCGTTCATCTAGTTATTAGACGTTATTACGTTAAAACTAAAAGATTATAATAAAAAAAATGTGCAAACTATTTGACTCAGTTACAGTTTTATTATATGTATAGATAACGTCACATTCACGGTGTTTAATATTGTTCAAACCATTGTATGTATTGCAGTTTAGTAGAGTTCAATGCACGATACCAATAGATGGCGCCACAGGTAAAATTAAACACACAAGCGTTTGTCACCAGTGTACCAAGGTGGCAAATTTTAAATTTGAATTAGTTGGCCCAGTTGGCTGGATAGTTGGCACCAGTGAGTTAAGAGAGCTTTATTAGACGATCACCCTGAGAACAATACTACTACTACAGTACGCGAATATACTAATATACATTACCATTAGTATAATAAATTATTATTATGCTTAAAAAATATTAGTTACTTAACACACCAGTACCAAAACTTCCCGAGCGGAGACGTCTACTACTGAGCAGAGGACCACAGAACTCTCCGCAGAAAGGGTCACTGCACGATCGTTGGTTATTTACAGTTATCCATTTACACGCCACAGTAGTGTTGTTCTGTTGGAAAACGCAGTTTGTGTCGTACTTATTTCAATAAAATCACTTCAGCCTCAATAGTATCAAACAAAACAGTATTGCTCTCGGGTTATTCAATAAAATAAATCCAGAAAATGAGTACGAGGGTAATTTGACTTTCGGTCCATTCCCTCGCAATCACACGCTTGTGTTATATATAACCTGCAGCAACTCGTGGGGAAGATTAAATGTTTGTGGTGTTTTTCTTTGTTTCAAAAGGCTTAGATGCTACTTATCTTCCAGATTTGTTTTATTTAAAAAGGACTTATAATTTATCGGGGTATTTTTTTCCATGTGATTTATCGTGTATCGTTAAACCCCTCGGCCAGCGGTACTCACAGTCGGCCATTTATTTTAATAAAGAATGTATCTAAAAATAATAGTGGTACAATCTGTTTAGACAATCTGTATTGATACTACTAAAGTATAATGTTACATAATATGGTAGGCGAATACGTATACACTAGTTATGAATATACCTCTAGGGCGCTACTTCAATGGCGGGCTCAAACATCACCTTGATATTATATATTTGTTCTAACACATTATTTTCGAAGAAAACACCAACGGGGCTTGAACACTTATTTAATTCAAATCGTTTCGACAGAGCAAATAAAACCATGAGCAGTAAGTATAAATAACAATTCAATAACGTATTAAAGCTAACACCAAAAAGTATCGATGTGGACGAAGCAAGTAGCTTAACATTTATAGCTATTCGTTTTCCTCTTATTGACACTTGGTGTCGATAGTGAGATACCAATCACATCTCCTCCATTACAAGTAATTGATTGGGTCATATGACGGTCACAGGATGAGAAGCGAAAACCTTCCATCCTACTTTAAACCCTTGCATAATGTATCTAGTGCTTGTGATATATTGAGAGTAAATAATGCTTATAAAGTGTACAAACAAGAATAGTTACTGTAGTTTTGTGTCAAACAAATAATTAATTATACTATTATATTTACAGCTTAACCTTACGGGGTACAGTGCTCGTATAGTGCTCTATAACAGCACTTGCGCACTCGGCTGCGTTCGCGCTTGGAATGGTTATTTCAATACCCGCTGTCAAGTCACCAACGCGGACAAGTTATACTTTTATGCACCAGATAATCAAACACGCTATACTTTTCTTACCAAATCACAATTACAATACCCTTAGAACTGCTTAGGAAGGAGCGTCCGTAAGGCTGACCCGAATAAGGCTTCCTTGCACTCCATATAGTTGTGCAATGTCTACACTCGTACGTATTTAAGCTACGGTTTCCCACAAACAATGCTATGCTATGACCGCTGTCTGCTCGGTGCCGTAATCGACAAGTCGGTTGTACAGAGGACATTGACGCGGGAACCAACAAACAACCTTTGTAGCAGCTCTACTCTTCTGCACAACTCGTAAACATTCAACAAATAAGGCCCAAACAGAAGGTCATTAGTATTGTAGCCCCAACCGCTGAGGCTCTTCATTGGTGAATTGGCCAGTCAGAACAAGTAATTACATATATATAGAGAAGCACGCGCTCTCACGTTGTAAGAAGAAATAACGATAAATAAAGGAACAGGAAACTCCTGAGTGTTTTACCAAAGTTTAATTGTTCCACGATTTGATTAAGCTTCTTGTTACTTCGGCTCATCTGCTTTTTGAAACTCGCACTAATTCGAGGTTACTCTTTATCTTGGCTGTCGAAAAGTTCTACTTGCGTTATCATTTCTTAAGTAGCGTAAGTAACCAGTAATATATGATAATATCGGCTTCATCATAATCTTCAGCCCACGTTAGTCACTTCTAGTTGATAGATACATCCATGTACAATACACGTGGTCCTCTGATGTTACTAATCAGGTGACATACTGGGTGATAGAATACTTCTTAAACGTCTTGCTCGGTACCACCTTTATGCCAGATATTCTTCTTCGTAGGGTGGATGCTCTACAGGGTTCAGGTTGGAGGGAGTAAGTGATATTACTTGGTGAATGGGACTGAACCGCTGACACTTATGCTTCACGGTAATATATCTGGCATTGCGATGGTACCCACCGAGACGGTACTTGCACAAGCCTATAGTCTAGAAAGTTTGGTTTCCTCGGCTCTTACGAATCACATTTGACGAAAGAAAGAATATACATTAAATTCGTCCCTTCACGGACGAAGTATAATTTTGCAAAAGAAATATCTTGATAAATACATTATAGCTATACTTACCTCACTGTCCCGATGTGTTTCAGCCATTCAAAGTTGTCTTTATAAAATGTGAGAATGCTTAAGGTAAGCGACCTGCAGGAAAACTTCCAGATGTATTTTGATAGTGTAAATTAAATGTGATAGTTTAATACACATACATAGTAAAAGTGACAGTTGACTACAATAACTTTCTTTTTGCTTTAAACATCTTGTGAGTCACATTACTATTAACCGGCAAAATAAATGATAGGTATCGAATATGTCTCGCCGGGTTTCCAGCAGGCGAGCTCGCAGACGATGAGCATCGGACATGCTCGAAACCCGGCGAGACGTATTCGATCCCTAATGTGAGGGTTTGCTGGATAATAGTTATTATTTAATAACTTTAATGATGCAAATATAGAACAAAGTGTCATTGGTATAACGGTTATATCAGCGTGCGCTACCTCGCGTAGCTACCTTAATGCCATTACATACAAATAGTCGGCTCTGACGCATTAGTCAAGTATCAGCGTATCAATGTATCACATTATTGCGCGTAGGTAGGCCTAAGCGGCTATTTTCAAAACTTTGACAGGATCCAACTTACACACCAACACAGGTGTATATCCCCGAAGGGCTTTATTTTATTTTATTTTTTTACTTTATTAGGAAAAGCAAACAGCTACATTATAAAGTACATATAAAATAATAGTAATATAATTCACATTTTGACTATAATGTAGCCCACAACGCTATTCACAGATTAACAAAAAATATATATCTATTAACTATTAACTACCGCCAGAAGTACCACATAAGATTGAAAATAACAAAATTAATTATGATATAATAGTTGCGGACTGAGCGAGAGCGTTGTAAAACAAAGTCATAAACATTATGAAGTAAAGCGTAGAACAAAGAGTATGTGCTTACTAAGTTAAAATATATATATATATATATAACTAAGTATAAAGTATGAAATAATTGAATGATTATATAACACAAGGTAACAATAAATGAATGACAAATAAACAATGTTATTGCATATATAACTAAGTATAAAGTATGAAATAATTGAATGATTATATAACACAAGGTAACAATAAATGAATGACAAATAAACAATGTTATTGCTCTGTAAGTATCATATGAGCTTTTTTTTTTAATTGACTCAAACTAAGTGCAAAGATATCAATACTAACAAACATGCTATTGTATATCTCTACCATTCGAACAAGAGGAGCACGACGCCCACTATTTGTTCGGCACCGACTAACAGCAAACAAGAAGTATTCGCGAACCGCTCTCATGTGAGTAGATCGAGGCACAATATAATATATTGAGTTTACTAAACTGTTGCAATCAAAATAATTGTTAACAATTTTATAGAGATTCGTTACTTCTAAATATAGTCGTCTTGACTCAAGACTTAGCATGTTGTACTTGACTAACATGTTAGGGACAATGTTGGGCTTGGCTAACATCCATTTCGTCATACGACCGTAATAAAATATCAATCCCTTGTATGTATCAGTTAAACGATTTTGCTAAAAGGGACATATATTTCATCAGCCCACAGATTCTGCAGTATTTTAGTAACCATCGCACATCCAGCAGTTTTTTTGTTTCGTAGACAGGACAGATAACACTTCAAATCGTCAACTCATCTCGCTATAACAACACAAATGGTAAAAGTAATGCTCCAAAATGATAAATATTTAGTTTTGTGGCACCAAGAAGAAGCAAGAAATAAAAATTATAGCACATAACTTTACAGTCATGCAAAATAAAAAAAGCAACAGTATATCATCACTAAAGCACAACAAAGTTGCAGTAAATACTTTTCTCCTAAAGACAATGTAGAAACAGACCGAGAACAATAGACGTTTACGATGTTGACGGTAAGGATCTGCAAACAGAAGCAAACTGCATGATTGACGACAACTGGAACACATTACCATTATAACAAGGGCGGCGCAGGACACACTACAGATCGGTTGGCAGTACGTCATATCCATACAAATAGAAATCACTTTTCACGTAATCTTCGAAAATACTATTACATTTTTTTCGTTTACGGCGACATTTCTAGTAATAACGCCTTTTATATGTTTGTGTGATTTAACCCTTACGCATTCGTCGAAGTAAGTTTCATTTATAAATATGTTGTTCTAAGTGTAAATAGCACGCCGAGACACATATACAAATCATTTCAATTTGTATATGATCGCGATCGACTCGTACTAATCCTTAGAGTCAAATCCAGAAACGTATATTGTTTATTGTTCTCAATGACCTTAGCTCACGACTCGTACATCTAGCTATTTGAATTTTAATTATATTAATTAGTATGTAGTAGTATATAATTACCAACAGTATTTAAATATCTAGATTTTATTTATGCTGGTGAGGTACAGTTATTGAGAACTTTTAAGAAAGGCTGCCTAATTTTATTTAAAAGTGTTTGTATCAGTTTGATTAAAATAAATAATAACCCGAAAATTTACTTGAAAATAGGAAAATCGAGATATATGCCTTCTAATAGTCGTTTAACTAATCTCGTTTCATTCCTTTGTTGAATAAAAAAACTTTTATTTTGCCAACATAGTAGGAGAAGAAATCGTATTCAGTCAATTCGTATAATGTTTGGAGAGAAATTGTCCGTGTGTTGTCAACGGAGTGAAAGTAGTAGTTGAGCTACTGTTCGAGTGGGCTATACTGCAGCTAAAAGACGTTTCCGCGGTGACGGTGATGCAGTAAAACTGTAAGCACTGAGTTACTATTTTGTTTTAAGACGCTTGCTCGGGTTTTGCTGTAAAGATGGAGGTACATCAGGAGTCAATATATGTAGTATAAGTAATTACTAATTTCTCTGAAAGTTTCTCGATCCTGTGGACGATTTATTCTGTTTGATGTCTCAATAGTAATAGGATATAAATAAGAAACGAAACATGAGTCAAATCGTATAAAATACATTATATATTATTTTCCCTTACATCGACTTCAACAGCCAATGAAGAAACTTCTCGATTAGCACAATTATGTTTGAGTCACAAGTGAAAGAATAAAAATTCCATGCGACTACTCTTGCAGGATTTGTTTTTGTCAAAAAGCTAGACGTTTCAGTAAGTCAACAATAATTAAATATTATAATCATGTCGGATGGTACATTCGCCTGCAATAAGACGTATACATTCTATGATACAAACTATGATACAGTACTACACATCCTGTCGCAGGCGGCTGTACATGAGAGGTTAGTGTAAGCAATATAAAATTGTAAAAGACTGCGATACATAATAATAGACATTTGACATTAGTGAGCTCGTCGACGAACACACTAATTACTAACGACTAATTATTAGAGAATCGCACGGCAGATTAGATTGACGGATACTTAGACCATAGATTGACTTGCTAGAAAATGTATATATATTTCGTTAGTACGGAAAGCCATTATTCTGGTTCTGCGTACTCTTTAAAACCTTCAAATGGTAACCATGATGCTTGATTTCGTATACTTGCGTTGTCTACGACTAACAATGTGAGTGTACGATGCGATCTGCCGCTACAAACGTCGAATGAAATACCAATGAAGTAATGAACATCTCAGGGCGTGCTACAGCGGGGCTGTTACACTATTCTCTCATGCAACATTGGACAAATGATACATACGTAGTTATAGATTAATTATATAAATATTCTAAACGATACCTTCATTTCATAATTTCTTACTTAATAAATACTGAAATACAATTGAATGTAGGATACATTATGCACTCCGTGCGGGAACACAGTCACAGGGAACTCCTTCCGCTATTGGGATGCGAATTGTAAGAGGAGAGGAAACCTGATTTGTTATAATGTTCAGCCTCTTATTCACGAGCAAGTCTTGGTTGATACCACCATCGTGCTATATATCGAGCCGCGAAACAATACTGCCCTCCTAACTAAGTCAACCGTGTGTATGATTTTTGTCAAAATTGAGTACTTGATTCGAAATCAGCGTAATGAGATCTATAATGTTCTCTTTGACGTATATTTCATAAAACCTATACAAACGAAGATATAATTACTCAAGAGCGCCGTAACTGCAGGTTTTCTTAACCTTCCTAGGCATTAGTACCGTATAGAGTTTTACGGTCATTTTACTGAACGTGTTTGTATTGTATAAATAAGCTTCATCATGTATAAAAAATATAACCTAAATATAAACACCGTAAGTTATTATAAGTACCGTGGTTTTATGCTAATTGTGTTATGTACTAGGTATTCGATATTTAACTAAACATAACAATTTACCAAGTATTAGCACTACCATTCAAGATGATTTAATAAACAAAAACTAAAAGTGATTTTATAAACTGAAGATAGCTACGGTATAAACAATTTACAAAATACCTAATTTAAAAGTACCTTTCATCGCAATATTGTGCGCATGACTACCGACTTTGGCAAGTTACACAGTTTCACACTTTTTCGTTTTTAACTCGATTCCATTTTTTGGTATAAAATATTTTTTTCACCTTTTAGTGACATTTCTACTTACGGGAAACACCTTCAATGATGATATCACCAAGATAGGCGTAACACTTTTCTGTTATTGTAGTGTAACTCAAAAACTGCTTGACTGAATTTGAATATATTTAAATGAGACTACCTCGGAAGTGTACTCTATCAAACAAAAAAAGAACAATCAAAATTGTTTTATAAACGATGAAGTTATCCGCGAACACACATAAAATATATATAGGTATATTATACGAGTATACATACGGTCGAGTTGAGCAACCTCCTCCTCTTTAAAGTCGGTAACAAATACCTTACAAACGGGTATTTAAATTTTAAAGTTCCTACTTGTGATTTTTATTATGCCTACAGTTGTTTTTATTGCATATTGCTAGGCTCTCTAGGCTGCTAAGTCATATTGCTAGGCTCTCAGGAGTCAATTGCCACTAATAAAATTATTATTAAATACTCTCAAAATCAGTGTCTAAAAAAGAAGTATTTAAAGATATTATAATATTAAATATCAAAAATGATTGGCATTTCTGAGGTACGGCAGATATACATTGAACTTAACAAATAGGAACCTATATTAAAAGCCGTAGTTATTAAGACTGAGCTTAGAAATAATATTATACTGTGTAACAAACAGTATGACTGAGCTATTTGTCCTACCAGAATGAAAATTTTTATAGTCATTTAACTATAATTTAATATATAAGATAATCGTCTGTTTATTTATATTTCTTATATATTAAATATTCGATGATCTCATAAAAAATGCAGTTTTACTTATTTTTCTTTTAAATCATATATTGTAGTTACCGCTCTTACTGTTAACACAACATAACGTACACTGTTTTAAAGAGAACAATTATAATCACAGATTAAAATAATTGAATACAGTAATTTTCTAAAAATACGAGCCTGAGAACTATTTACACTAAAAATCTTTAGGCGCGAATATCTCGCAACTTTGCTTTTTGTACTTACGGTTGACTTAGTTAGAAGACTGGCAGAATAGTACTCAAGCATTCCTGTTTAAGGGTACAATGGGCACCATATAAAGTGAAATTAATTGGCTCTTTATAGTCTAATAAGTGTTTTCATGTTTGGGCGAAGAATGTTGTCACGTGTATTCAAATATGAATGTTAGTACTATACGCATTATGGTTCTTAAATAAGATGAATTAGGTCTATTATGAGAACTCTTCCCTTTAACAAATATAAATAATTCAAACAAACTCAAATCCCTTAAACCTTACCTTAAATATGAGCTCACAGCGTAACAACCAAGCGCACCTGTCTACAAAACCCGTAGAAACGTTATAGTTTGTTTGAGTATAGTTTCATTTACTGCAACTGTGCAACAAACAAAAGGCGTCAGTAATAGGGGGGTTCGCAGTAGTGGGGGTGACGTCACAACAGGCGGAACCCGCAGTTACGTAGACTTGGATAATTGCACAGTTTTCCAACGGGGTTTTCAAGCGAATACAACATTACAGAAACCTACATTGCATTCCAGTGAGAGAAAAACTATAATAATTATCATCAATAAAATAAGGTGGAAACAGAGTGACATAATAGTCCTAAATACTTTATTTTTGGTACAAAAAATTAGAAGTATATTTCCGTATGCGTCCGTTACATTTTATTGAAATCCAATGCAGCAAGAGGAATAATTACTGTGCGAATAAGTTAAATTAAATAATAATCAAAATAAATAGAGTTTTTAAAAGGCGTGGCGCCGAATGATTCGTTATTTTAGAAATATTATGAATACATACGGATAGACTTTTCATAGCAGGAGAATGTTGTAAATCAATAAATCACCTTGTGATTGCTGATTAGTTACTAAAATTAGCGAAATTATTTTCTTTAAGAAACAATTGATGTTATTTGGCAGCTATTTACGGGTTATTGGGCCGCGCTACCATCAAAACAAAATGACTTCCTGAACCGTGAGCCTGCTGGATAAGCAAACATACCTTGTTAAGTTGCTACATGCAAGTATAAACAATCTTATATACATTATGAAATACATTTTATTATAAGTTACTGGAGATCGACAAGTTCTTTATTAATGCTTTTCCAAATAATACATAATATATTTTTCAACTCATAACGAATTTAATGAAAATTTAATGCAGATTACGAACTAATAAGATCCTTTTAAATCAATATAAATTGGCTTCAACCAAAAACATTACGTATATTTTAATAAACGTAATTATCAAAATAATATGATCGTAAAATAATATAAGTGTAACACAATATATTTATATATTGAAATATACAACGTGCAAACGAAATTGAAATGTAACTATTTGATATATACCTATTGTACAAACATGACGACGCCTCAATTATACCGTACAAGCTATGAGCTATGTGTGTCAGTGTTGTACTAGATAATTGATAGTTTGTGTAGAGGCCGTAGCACAAATAATTTGCGTAAATGTAAGCTCGGAAAGCGTCCACATGTCACGCTTCGACGAACAAACTAGATGATGCCCTAGATTTATGACAGTTTGTAGCATTTAACGTGAACGAAACGTTACGTTTCACTTACGCAGTTATTCGTGCTAGGCACACTGTTGGTATACGTCATCGAACCAAATACGTTACACAAATTTTCCTGCAAATCTCACAGGTTTTTCTACGTGTTTATAGAAAAGTTTTGTCGAAATTAAAATTTAGGGTCTAATATGTAAAAATGAACAAAAACACATATCAATCACACGAAAGACAAAAATGAAAAGTCATTCTCGGATTCGCGTATTCCATGATTTGATTTAAAGCTCGCCGCTGTGATTAATGACGTCGGAGCCGTATTCAAACAATCGCAGATATCTGGGATTTTTCAGTCGCAGCGGGAACTGGAAGATTAATCGAGTGGAAGTTGGCCTTCTGCCCACGGGAGTATTGCAGCTTAAACTGTGCATTTGGTGACGTAGCAACTGCTAATTTTAATCTGTGCTTCTGTTAAGTTTGTAACGATTCTGTAAGGAAATATTAAACTACACAGTCGTATTGTCCTTTTCGTTAGGTATATAAGGACGTAGATACTAAACATTAGTAATAGCGTCACTATCGAGGTTGCCCCTATGACTTGTACATAAACTGAGATGAACGTTCTTGTGCAGAGCACGACTACGCGGCGGTCAACACGAGGATAGGACATTCTACAGTGAATCTGCAAACTACAACATTATCGTCAACATTACACAAAATGGCACGAAATGGCAATGATGGTTATGTAAGATTATTTGAGATGTCAATAACACACCGATAACAAGAGCTACAAATATGACATGATGCTTTCTTTATTTTTGTATTAAGACCATGTGACGTAAATGTCTAGCAGCGATATGAACTAATTAAAACGATGCTTATAATGAAATCAGCTCCGTAAACTCAGGATAAAGTGCATAGGGTAAGTCTAACTTAGAAAAATTTGGTTGTTTGACCCCAAAACGTGACTAAGTATAAGTATAACTAAGTTATAAGATGTTAAATATCTTGCGATGTAAGTAATTTCACTGGAAACATTTCCCTTCACATGTGTGCACACTACTGTTTCACAGTTATACCCGGCACAAGTGTGGCACTTCCCGGGCAGACTCTGCAAAGTCCAACCACTACGGAGTATGCTTACACTGTAGATAATTAAATCTAGGAGATTCAGCTCAGAAGGCAGAGTTAAAATGTGTGAGAAGTGTGAAAGCTGCTGAATATTAATAACCACTTGTTATTGATGTATGATGAATCTCTTGGCAGGAGACTCGACCGCATGTTAAG
The DNA here is from genome assembly GCA_917880725.1 of Selenia dentaria. NCBI lineage: Eukaryota > Metazoa > Arthropoda > Insecta > Lepidoptera > Geometridae > Selenia > Selenia dentaria. Next base: position 4,102,198 of record OU862887.1, read on the forward strand.
AACCGCATACAGTTAATAATAGTAATCAGATTTGTATTGCTATTTAAGATGTATTTTGGTCAGGTTATCTACAAACAAGTTGCCATTCTTTTTGACTGAGCATTTTGTAGTGAACTTAGCGTATTCATTTTTATCCAAACAGTTGATGAGTATCGAAATTGCATTCAAAATAGATAATTACGTTCAATGGTACCTAACACTGCAGCCGAGTAATAATTTCCGATAATAGTTAATTAATGGCTGCCGTTCGGTGCTAGCTGACGCACAATGAAGCTCATTCCATTGGAAGCGCACTAGATACAGCCTACACTACTTATACCTTCGCATTAGCCCACTGGATGCTAATGAACAGAAACTGAACATTTAACTTCTCTACCGGTGTGCTAACTAATGGAAAATACACTTTGGCTCATCCGTGGTTGTATTCAGCAGAAATCTAACTCCTCACTTTTCTCGTATCACCGGTATTATGACTTAGTTCTGACTTCGTATACATTAGTCGCCAAGTCATTATTCATAATAGTTCATTTTATGACGCCGTTTAATGTATTAGTCATCCGGAAATTAATGGGCCTAATATTTATTTTGAGATTATCTTATCTTTTTTAGATTATTTTAATTTTAACATTATCTTTATCGAGCAAATTCAAATCCACGTCTTTTGACTCTCAGTATCTGCTGTCTCCACTACTAGGCCTACAAGACTGATAGTGTTTATTCTACTTACTGCTTTTTACTGATGATTTTTTGCAACAATTATGTTTAGCTGTATGGAAACCTATTCCAATTAATCCCTAAAGTACTTATACATAAAAATCATTGTTACAAAATACGAACGTTATTTACATTAATTAAAAGAAAAGTTTAAAAAAATGCCTTAAGATATAACTATTCACACTACGATTATGTTCGAGTTGTTATAACAAATAATAAGCAATGTACACAATGCGGTTCCCTTGACCGCTCGCCATTTGCAAGAAGACGAAAAACAACACAAAGTTTAATTATTAACTTTTTGATAGAAAGTGAAAGTTGCTGACAATAAATATTACTCTTCCTTAATTCCTTAAGGCGGGAACCTGGAAGTCTAATCTAACTTTTGAGCAGTTGAGGAGCCTTTGTGGACAGAACGTAATAACTTCCAAATTCTACAATTTTAATATTTCAATCTCTTCTGTAGACCACATCAAGCATTACATAAATAATATTTGGTATTACACAAAACTGCAAAATAAATAAATGAATAAAAAACACAAATGTGTTTCTAAATTATTTTTATTAGTAACAAAACAAAATGGCACATGAACTTCACAATCATCAGTAAGCACTCGTAGCGCGGCAAGGTGTTTGACTTGTTGTTTAATTGGTTGGAAGTACCAGACGACCTAAACTCGCAGTTTCGATCCAAATGGAACAGGCACAAAAATAATTAATTTCAAAATACGTAATCGGTGATTTTGACATTCAATTAGTTTGTTAATTTTTGGTTCACATTTGTATGTAACTGGAGTAAATATATGGAGATAGCACGTAGCTTGAACTATGACCTTGAATGCCATTTTTCTCCTTTTTCCGTATTCTGTCTTCGTAATAAGAGTTTTCCTCTATAACTAACGTTCCAAATCCAAATGACTTTACGCCCATGGGACTTTCATACAACATTACAGCCCCGGGGATGTAATGCCTTGTTTAAATTTGAAACTACGATATCGAATAAAAACGGAAGAGGCCGGTAGAAACATGAAAGTCAGCCGGATTGCCCCGCGGATTAAAAAAGGGATAAAACAAGAATTAAAAAAGAAGTAGGTGCATTATGCACGCAGAGCTGATTACGGACAACGGTTAAGTTTGTCGAGTGTCCCGGAGCGGCAAGTGCAACGTAGATCTTGATACAAGATGGAAAGGTCCTAGAAGACGACGTTTGGATGCACGCTCCGGTCACATAATTATACACCAGCGGATATATGTAAGGGTATGCACTTCCTTTTGGAAATCATCAGGTCCTACGACGAAAAATTACATTTCGGTAAAGGTTTATGAATTCGTACATTCTGGCTATTCTGTTAATGTAATACAGGTTTTGAATTGAAACAACTGAGTCCGCGGGAAGCAAAGAGCTTGAATATAAGAAAATATAAGGGGATATATTCCGTCGACCTTCGGAACCCGTCAAGCGGCCAATCCATTACCGCGCGCCGCTCTCTGTGCTATACACGTAGAGAGTGGGTACAGACAACAAGCTCCTTAAAAGTAAACGTAGCTCCAGAACATACTGAACTGTGCTACTCTAGCACCAGAGCATATGAAACGCAGCATGATTTTATATACGGAAAATATATACCGAAAAATACACATAAAAAGCTCCATTTTAGCTCCGACGGGAAAAAGTGATTACTGACAATTGGTATATACTCGTAATTTACGACCTCGTTAGCGTAGTTGGTAGTGTCCCTGCTATCGAAGCGAGGTGGTCCGGATTCTATTCCTGGCCGGGGAAAATATTTGTGAACAGCAGAATAGTGTGTTCGATGTTATTGATGTGTTGATGTGTGTGTCCGTGTCTCCCGCGCCACAAGGTGTGATCGCTTTTATAAAATATCTTTTTTAGGTTATTTAAACTTGACATGTACATTTATCGTAACAGATGTGCAAGAGATAAAGTAAGTTGATGTACTGCGAAGATGAATGTAGTGTGATTCAGCCTTGATGGAAGGCTTGGGATGAATTCAGAAGCTAACCGCGTCATTGATGTATAGGATTACTACATTTCTGAATAGAAATCGCTATTTACAGGAAACTGTACAAATAATAAGGCAACTAGGTACTGGTTTATTTCAAATGCAACCGGTAGTAGCTAAGTGGCATGAAACCATAGAGGAAACCAAAAGTATGGCACTATGTAGCTATCTGCAGAGTAACATCTACAAGGACACACATAACATAGAGATATTAGAGGGATTAGATATTATGCTTTCTCCACGCGCTTATTGTACAACATACAGGTACTCACTTATGCTTCTCGTATACGAGCAACATAAATCTTGGACAATTAATAATGGCGAAAAACACATTAAGTACGAGTAATTAGTTATCAACCTGGTGCATTAATTTCCAATATTTTTTCTATAGTGCTACTTTTTGCTCCATATTTTCTGTGTTGCCCCATTTCGGTGAACAAAATAGGAAAATATTCAGTGGGTATGAAAGTAGTTACAATTGTATTATAAAAACTGAGGTGGTTTTCACTTATTTTAAATCTGCAGTACGGGATTATTCGTGTAATATTTATCGGATAAGTTCGACAATAGTTTCGAACACATTCGGTGGTCTTTTTCAAGGAGTGTTCGGGACGCCCGCGTCGATGACGTCTCGCTTAGCACTGCAGTAGGCAGCTCGTAGCGCTCGTGATGTTAAATGTTGGTGCGGGGGGCGATATGCACTATGTTGCGTTGGAGCGTCACGGTGAACCCTCTTGATCGTCGTCGCTGGTAAAGCGCCTGCTGGTATGTGAGGGAACGTCCCAGCAAAAAGAGCTCACTACATTTGCACCAGATACATCATTTTCATCAGAATGAGCTCCATGAAGGTAAGGTTTCCAAGTATGTGGTAAGAACCATCCTCCGTCTCGATTAAAGTTTGACCGCTTACTAATCTCAATTCAAGATTCATGACAAAAGTGACACATGCATTGCTTATCGCAATTTAGATAAATTTTAATTAATTATAAAGATTCATAATTATTAAATTACGTTTAATAAGATTTATTCTTTAAAACTGTTTGATCTTTAGAATGAACCTAAAACTATTATTACAAATATCTGATATTTATTAGCTGTTTACAATATTACACAAACACAATAGTTTGAATCGGTGCGGTTTGAACTTTGCGATCAAAGGATAATCCTTCTTATTGTGTTGTCATCTCCAAAGGGAAGGACTTTCCCTCGGGGTGCCATTATCTCTTTCAATCTATTTTGGAACTATCCTTTCATTTAATTTCAAAGCGATATGTTTCCATTCTGTTCAATAACAACCTGACAAGTGTTAAGGTACACAGTATGAATCACGTCATTGTATTATTAGGTCCTTACATACACATCAGCAAGATCTGAGGAGTGTGGTGGGAGTCGGAGACATTCCAATCGCAGCTCCTCTAATTTAGCAACCGTCTGTTGTGCAATGTGAGGTCTAGCGTTGTCCTGAAGCAGTAGTGAGCTAGCCAGTCTCGGTTGTTGAGCTTTTCCATTATAGTTTGCAATTATTGACAATACAAATGTACCGTAATCGTCTGACCAAAGAAGTTTTAGTGTATGGTACCAGCAATGGTCCACCAAAAACTCACCAACTCCGATTGTCAGATAGGATCAATTTTTATCGACATCGCTGAGGGAATTTTGAATCGTATTGTAAGTAGCAACGGTCCATTTGTATGGTATTGTATGTGACGATAGAGCAATGTAACGCAGCACTCGATATGAGTTCGTTGGCGTGCTTCACTCTTTTTTACTCTTTTTCACTTTTCTAATTAGTTTTAAAACTAATTAATTCACTTGAGTCAAATAAAATTGTTTTGTCACTCACACCGAAATCGAAACCTGCCGCTAACTCACACATTCGTCAGAGCGTTCTTATCTGCTTCCAATATCCGGCTATGTGGCGGTACCAACCAATACTGACTCATGCACAAGAGGCTTTCCACCTGTTAAGCTGGGTTCCCTTGGGTTTTATTATCAGATTTCCGACAGCAGAAGCAAAATTATTTAACTGGAAATCCCTGACTTGCTTTATATAACTGTAAAGTTCATCTTTTAAAATTTAAAACAATTCACTCTTAACACTTTATTTATTATTTAGCTCGAAGAATCAAGTTGCAGGTAGCTCACCAGTTTTAGTTTATACGATCAGTATAGCCGAGTGCTCGTATGTGGTTCGATCTAACTACGCTAATGCTCCCTGACATAACCCCGGACGGAGACGGAGGGACACATTGGCTCGGATTAGTTCGACCGGACCCTAGAGTAGCCATAATCAGCTTTGATCCTGCAGAGCTGCACATAAGACAGCGTTTGGCAATATTACGTGGTTTTGCTAAAACATGGAAATAAACTTTTAAAAATCTTTCGACATCTTAATATTTCCTTCATAATAATTCTTTGGTAATGTTGGTAATTACGGTAAGATATTCATTAATGTTAAGCACTTAGCTGTAAGACTACGTAAAGTAATTTGTTTGTCCATAAATAATTTTGCCCGTTGAAATGTAATTTCGTTATTATGAAAGGAGCATTTAAGGTTCTTTGAGGTTCTCGTACTCGAGGTCTGTGTTTAGATATGAGAATATAATATTGTTACATGGCTCCGTTATTGGGTAAAATGTCGTCTACACTATCTCAGTTGGTAGTGATTCTGCATTCGAAGTGCGAGGTCGCGGGTACGATCCCTGGCTTGGACAAGTATTTGTGTGGTAAGCAGAAATTTTTTTTTTATTTTATTTATTTAGTTATCCATGATTGTCTCATGTGTGTGTTAGATGTTGTGTGTGTGTCCATGTCTCCTGCGACACAGGACACCCGAGTGTGAGTATGTACACGTTAACGTTAATAAAGGGCTACACAGAGCTACGAAATCAATACGACACTACTGCTACAAAAGTACTACGAAAGGGTTAGTTTTAATGTAGTTCTTTACGAGTCAGGCGACAGTTGAATATCGTTTTTTTTTACTTCTTACTTACTTAATTGCTTGCTTTTTGCGATGAACACAGCGCGGAAGCATTTAATATTATTATTTTGAAGGCTTTAACGTTGCAGTCGATCTGGTAAATGACCTTTATACTAAGGAGTAGTGTCTCGAGGGTACAACGGTTATGTAACGCCGCGCAGAGCTTATTGTCCAAGTGCACCCTGCAACTGGTATGGGCAGGAGTAACTGTTATTATCAAACGTCGACTTTATTTGGATGCGATAAATCATTTATTACCCCCCCCCGCGGTTTCACTGTTTCACACACCGCGTGATGACTCCTGTAACCTGATGATAAAGTTGCCTAAATAACTCCTTAAAATATTAACAATCAGTGAAAATACCATCAAAATCCAGCCGTTTCGTAAAATTGAAGACATTCGAGAGGCTACTACTACCGCACCTAGCACCGCACATCACACCTCGAGAGGAGCAGTACGGGTTTAGGGCAGAGCATTCGACTACACTCCAACTGACGCGCGTCATTAATGAAATGGCCACAAGCCACAACAAGAAGGAGTACGTTGTGGCCGCACTACTCGACATGGAGAAGGCCTTCGGGTAAATATTTAGAATCGTGGCGCCTGAATTCGGGGGGAGGGGGGAGGGGGAGGGGGTGGGGTTCGGGTAGTGCCCCCCCGCAAACCCCACCCGCCGGAGACCATTAGTTTTCGAGTTATGTTTGTTTAAGTATTTTGAGGTTAAGTACTGCATTTCGATCTATTACCACCCCCGCGTCGGCTCTGCAATGCGACAAGACTGCTTGAAATCGGGGTGCTATGAGTCGGTTCTGTCACTGACTTCGACCTATTCTAACTAACTATAACTAACCTATAGGTATGTCACAGACAAGTGACTTTGCCAATTCATTAGATAGCTACTGATATACTATTGTGCACAAATTTGGAACAAAAGTAGTTTGATGAAGCGCTCGCCGGCCGCTGCCGCGTCGTTGAGATATCAAAAGAAAGCGCAGAAAAACAGGAGAAAACATTCACGTACACTCCGAAGTAACGGAATGACGCGAGTATTCCGACAGTGACATTACGCTATCTTCGATGTCTGCGTTCCGTTTCAAGAACTTACATACAACGTACATGTCAAAAAAGGCTAAAAGTTACCTAGAAACGTTTCGTTTTACGCATTAATGTCATTTATGTCACCTGTCACTATCAAAATTACGGTGTTTTATTGAAACTTTAAAAAACTATTTAGACTATTTTGGCGTGTCTGTGGCAGCTAAAATGTTGTAAATACGCTTAATACAAACCCCTTCAACCCACCCACAGTTTTTGTATCACCAAATTCAGGGGTCACGATTCTAAAGCCAACCTTCGACCGTGTATGGCACGAGGGCCTCTTGCTCAAGCTGTCGAAGAGCCCAATGCCAAAGAAGACCGTTGAACTCATAAAGTCCTTCCTGACGGACCGACATATCGTCGTACGAATCGAGGACGCCACATCATCGCAGAAGCCCGTCAAAGCAGGAGTACCACAGGGGAGTTGTCTCTCTCCGATCCTCTACGCGTGGTACACCAACGACATACCGTTGGAGGGCCGCGCAAAACTCGCCCTCTACGCCGATGACGCCGCATATTACGTCTCCTCGATTCGGACGGAAGCTGCCGTCAGGACAATTCAGGAGAATCTCAACGCCCTTCCAGAATGGTTGGCAAAGTGGAGGATGCGAATGAACGTTGGCAAGACTCAGGCCCTTGTCACGGGCAGATCCAACCTCCCTACAAACCTCAAGATTAATGACCAAGAGATTCCGTGGGCCCCGGTGGTGAAATACCTCGGGGTCGAAATCGACAGGAATTTAACCTTCGCACAACATGTGAACACGGTCGTAGGGAAGGCGAAAGGAGCCAGAGCACGCCTTATGCCGGTCCTACGCTCTAAGCTACCACTCCGGGTGAAACTGCTTGTCTATAAGACATACATCCGGCCGATTATCACGTACGCCGCCCCGGCGTGGTACGCACAAGCAGCCAACCACCTGAAACAAAGACTCCAAGCTCAGGAGAACAAAACCCTACGCGCTATCGTCGAAGCTCCGCGATACGTCCGCAACTCGACGATAGCAAGAGACCTTCAACAAGAAACAATACGCGAGTTTATTGAACGCCTCACCACCAAGATGTTCGCCACGGCGGACGCTTCGCGAATTCCCCACCTCAGGGGCATTGCCCCCCTTCACGCAAGACCTCCCGACGCTCGCGGGACAAGAAAATTGAAACCTACTTCAAGAGAGCTCATTCCATTAGGAATCGACGACAACGAAGAAGAAGAAGAAGACACGAGGGTGGATCCGCCGGTGGTTACTATCGCGGTCGCCGATCAGCTCGCTGGGCTTCCCCTAGGGCCACTAGGGGTCTCACCCGGTGTGCTTGACTCGCCCCGACATCAGTGACCACCGGTTGGAAAAACCCGTGAAGCCGACCATCCAAGGACCCGTTCATTTTAATGAACGGAGACGAGCCAGGGGCAGAGGGCATAGCCCTGACCCCCTTTCCCCCGCTCAAACCGCACTTTGAGCGAGACGAAGACCCGACGTTTTGTAAAATTGCCGAAAGACAGCACAGACAGATAACATTTCTAATAATGTTTTGTTAATAAGTACCATGTATAATGCAATCATGTGCAATGTAAGTAGCTGTTATTTTGACAATACATCTATACACAGTATATATATAGACACTTCATTTTTATTTATTTGTACAGACGTGACATTCAATTTAAAAGTAAATTTGGCAAAGGTCACGCTTGTGTCAGGTCTAATTCGACAACAAACAAACTCACTCACGTGCTCGTACGTAAAGAACTGAACCGTCAGTGGGCACATTCGTCAGCGTCACTGAGCAGTGTGACCATATAAATGATATTCACAGCAGTTGCTCGTGGAATAGAGTCGACGTAACCAATTTCCAGCAACGTTAGAAGGATAAGTTAGAAATAAAAAATTACAGACATTTTTCTCGCCGCCGTGTCAAGCTGCCAGTGGGATAATTCTACTACTAACGTAATGTAGATACTTAGAAACTCGGCTGACTAAATCTTGAGCACTTTGCAGAATTTCTTTTGCTTTTGAGAAGTGACTGAGCTGCGAAGTATATTTCAACTAATTTAAAACTGAAAAAGTGATCGTTCAACAGCTTTTACAAAGTCAAACAATTTTATAAGATGAACAACTATAAGAATATTTCGAGAGACTTATTGCTCGTTTGGTTTGCGTTTTAAGAATATTTCAAGTCAACTAATTCACTATGAAAGGGGGTAAAATAAGTATAAATCAAGTTACAGTTTTCAATAAAGGATAGGCTTTATCAAAGTTCAATAAAGACTTCAAGTTGAACAAGACTTCATTATTGTTGAATAATAGTTTTCAGGAATATTTTGGTGCAGAAGTTCTTTTTAATAACTTATCACAATTTTAGAATTTTGTCTTGAAAGTTAATTATTCCAATTTTAAAAGCAAAACAAGTACAATTTGTAAAGAAAAACCTTCCATTCTATTCAGTTTTATGAAACAAAAATATCTCAAAAATAATTTTGAGAACGGATCACCCACTCAAAAGTTATGAGGTAAAAAACAAACAAAAAACAAAACACAATGACAAAAAACAGACGAATTGAGTACCTCCTCCTTTTTAGAAGTCGGTAGATAAAATTAAGGTTTAAGTGATTCGAAGCCTCGTATTTCGTTTAGAATCCAACCGGCTGATTTAGAAGTTGTTGTCACTCGAGGTTGTGAATCTTTAAATTGTACCGCCTTTTTAATAACTTTCTACAATGTGACGTCACTAAGCAGGCAAGCTCGAGCTTGGTGCGCCAACTTTTCCAGTTCAGACGACGCGCGGGGATTTCCCTAAAGTGCCCACTTATCCAGATGTCACTCTTTGCAATTCTCCAACAACACGTCGCCGTCGTTGGGAATAAAGTATACAAGCCGTGAAGTGTACTCGATGCAGAGCCGCAGCGTAGGTGCTGTGCGTTGATGGAGTTTATCTCAAGGAGATATTAGTATTAGCCATAATGTTCATAGTAATTACACAATATGATTATATCGTTCATTTTTAACGGGGCGAAGTCGCCATACGTCGAATATTAAAAGGTAGGTTAGGTACTTATGGATAAGGGGTAGGTACTCACAGGAATGCGGGCTGGTCCGTGAGACTTCCTCTGTAAAGGCGTTCGGCTGAAGAATCCGAGCTGAAGGGTTCTGGATGCCTGTGTCACTTTGGATAAAGTTTATGCACTAGCTTAACGCGCACTCGCGTACACGTGTATTCGCGCGGGCATAAAATGGCGGTCAGATCCCGGCGTGTCGTGACGCGTAAATGCGGAGCAGATTAGAGATGCCGATCGGGGCGAGCGCGCGCTGGTATAGTACGGGTGACTGCTAGGTATTCGGGTTTATTTGCCACGTGGGCACAAGGGCGACGCACACACGCGAACACTTATCTCGATGCCGGTAAAATCGGTGGCGTTTGACTGACTATGTAATCTAATGACGCGGAGCTGATTAGGAATGTCGATTGGGCCGTACCCGCGGTGAGTACTTCAAGGTCCGCGGGGTCAAAAGAGAGTGGGCTGAGAGGGTGTGAATTTAACACATCTTCAATGCACGCTAAGAGAGCTGAAAGTGTAGGTGCTATACATTGAGTTAGAATCCTATAGAGTCCCAATCTATAACAGTCAACATTCAAAAAATATCCGAGCACCGTTCTACATACCTATACATTGTTATTATATCGCTTGCAATGACATTTACTCGAATGTAGAAGTTATCTCGATTGTTTTAGTGTTCAATGTTGCTAGTACACAATGTCATAACTATTCACTCAAGGCCATGCGTACAAACAGGGAACAATGGGAGCAGTGGAGACGCTATTTAATCAAAATTATAAAGAGGTAATATTTGTGAAATGTGATACCTATTTTTATAAGTATCTATTAGCAAATAGCTTATACCCTGGATAAACACTTACGCTACCTACTTTTTATACCGGAAAACACGGATGATACCGCGGGGCGCAGATAATGATAAATACAACAAAATTAATATTATGAGTGTTTTATTGCTACTTTTAACAGAATAACTTACAACTGAAACTGAATTGATGAACCTAATTACCTTGAAACAATGTTAATTTATTGTAACGTTGCCTTTTACTTAGATTTTTTATTTTTTCTGTACATTTCTTTGCAATGTAATGAAATCTTATGTTTATGTACCGTTCAATGACTGCTCTCATCAAAATGGTCCTATGGTTTGGAAATTCAAACTCATGTTTAATTAATTCTTCCATAATTATTGTACCTACGAATGATTTCAGAACTGCAGAAATATTTTTTTGTGGATTCAACTTAGGTTCACAACGTTGACAATGTCTTATAGTGCACTCGGTTTTTTTGCATAAATTAAACACATCCTTGGATGAATAAAACAATCTTCCCATGTTTTGATATCAATCAAGTTGTGGAATGACATTTTTTCTTTGGCCATCAAAGAGTATACCCCACAGAAATATACCCCACAATTTGATCAATGTATTCGGACTCAAATTCAGATGCTGTTGTGACAAAATATCACAATTATTATACGTTTCAGACTCATGGAATGAAATATTTTGAGAATCGTCGTTCTCGTTTTCTATTTCATGACGATAGCCAATTGTTGAATTATTTAAATTGTTACAAGTGCTGTCGCCACTCAAAATGGGAATATTTTCAAGTGGTATGGCATTTCCGGAAAATTTAGAACTCAGTTCCAGATGTGTTAACATTTTTTTATAAGCGGATTTTACATGGCGAGAATTGGGGTTATTGTTATACCCTCCTTGGCTTCGCAGATCTCCAAAAAACAATTCGACGTGGTCTTGGCTAGTTTTATACGTCAAAAAAAATTACAAAACTGATGTTTCAACTAATGATGTATATAGGTGCCTTTAACTGTCAAGGCATACAACCAAGCCCAAAACTCCAGTCCCTGATTGGGATTTCTACAACGGTACATTTTCTGTTGTATGCACAATTTTTGTTTCATTCACATTTATCACATCCTAAAATTTTCATTGTTGCAATATTTGTCTTACAACCATCAAAAGTCAATGTATAAATAAAAAATGCGTGGAATAACTTGAAATAGGTTTTTTATTCCTATTTTATAAATCTATTTTACAGAGCACTGCCGTTGGTATTGAATGATGGAGAAAGAAGGAAGAGATGTTGCCATAGCACGAAAATCATCTCCACATTATTTAGTGTTGCTATACTTAAAGTTAAATTTACTTAAATTATACATTTTAAATTATATGTTCAGTTTTGGTCTGAACATAATTGGGGCCCGGCATGACAAGGTTAAACCACAGGTAGAGGACACAACCTATTAATTGACCTTCTATAAACTTTATTGTTCATTTTAATGTCTGTCACTCTGACTCTCCCATCAACACCGGGGTATGTTTTAACAATGCGAGCCATAGGCCACTCTAAAGGGCGAGTATTTAAATTTTTAACAATAACTAAATCACCTTCTTTAAGGTTTGTCTGCATATATTTCCATTTAGGACGGCTTTGAAGCTGATTCAAGTAGTCTTTTGACCAACAGTTCCAAAAATCTTGTTTTAATTTAGTGCAAATATTCCAAAATTGTAATCGGTTAACTGAAATTTCTGTTAAATCAACTTCAGGATAGCTAGTGATAGCCGTTCCAATTAGAAAGTGTGCAGGTGTTAAATATTGACAATCATTTGAATTTGCATAAAGTAAAGGTCTCGAGTTTAAAATTCCTTCGATTTGTACAATTACTGTATAGAGCTCTTCATAAGTTAAACATAGGTTACCTACTACTCTTTTTAGACAATATTTTAGACTCTTTACCCCTGCCTCCCACAATCCTCCGAACTCTGGAGAATAACTTGGAATAAATTTAAATTTAATATAATTTTGAGAACAAAAATTACTTACTGTATCTCTGTGGTTTTTGGAGCATTGTAGGTTATACAGTTCTTTCATTATGTAAGACGCTCCTTTAAACGTTTTTGCGTTGTCACAGTATATATTAGTGGGCATTCCTCGCCTTGAAATGAAACGCTTGAGGCATGCTAAGAAGGCCTCCGTTGTTAAGTCTGATACAAGCTCTACATGGACAGCTTTTATGGCAAAGCAAACGAAAAGTGCCACATAACATTTCCGAATCATAGGCCTTCTTACTCTAGCAACCTTCATGTCGAAGTGTCCGCAAAAATCAACGCCGACATGCTGAAATGGCCTTGACGCTGTAACTCTCTCCTGCGGAAGGAATCCCATCAACTGTCTAGCAGCCTCAGCTTTCAAACGTGCACATTTGATACACTTGTGTACCACCTTTTTGACCTCTCGAATACCGCTTACTAAAGAGTATCTTTGTGAAAGAGAACTTAATACTAATCTAGGTCCTGCATGCAAGAGTCTCAAATGTTCTCTCTCAATCAAAGAGGGTTGTGATGTGACAATTCTTAGGGAGAATAGTGGGATGTTTTTTATCGAAAGACATCTCCTTGGCATTTTGTAACCTACCACCTACTCTCAAAATTCCCATCTGATCAAGGAAAGGATGGAGGTTACCTATTCCTGTCTTGACAATTTTATCACCAGAAAGTAAATTTATTTCCTTAGAAAAATGTTCTTTTTGGGCACAACGCACAATAACTGACAAAGAGTCGCGAAGTTCCTCAGGAGTAAGATTTCTGTCCGTTATTTTATTTTTATGTTTTGAACAGTTTTTATAAAATCTGTAAATAAACCCTATCACTTTCTGTAATTTATATATATTTGAATATCTTTCAAAGAAAGGAGCTGAAGATGATGGCTCTACTTTTGCAATACTGCACAGTAGGTTTTGATTATCATCTGTCTCAGTGTCTGTGGGCAATTTTATATTTTCTATAGAATTATGTGTATAATTTTTATCTAATAGGTAGGTTGGCCCATGCCACCATAAACTACTTTGCTGCAACTTGTGCGGCAAAACTCCCCGCGACAACAAATCTGCAGGGTTATCCTTTGTATTGACATAGCCCCACTGATGCTGGTCTGTTAGCTCTATAATTTGTTTGACTCTATTACTGGCATAGACATTTGATTTTATATTGCCAGATTTAATCCAAGCTAGTACAATTTGTGAATCATTGTATAAAAACACTTTGAGCTGTGAAAACCTAGGCTCTAGGACTCTATTGACTCTGTTTACAAGCTGTGCTAGAAGAAGAGCACTATTGAGTTCCAGTTGGGGAATAGTCAATGCTTTATTCAATGGAGCAATGCGGGACTTTGAGCAGAGTATATTTGTTTGTACTGAACCATCTTTTTTAAATATTCTTATGTAGAGACAGCAACCAAAGGCTTTGATTGAGGCATCAGCATAACCTACTAGCTCCCCAGAGGAAACATCTTCAAAATTTACACACCTGTTTATTATTATCTTGCCCATTTCTTTTAATTTACTTAAAAAATATTCCAGTATATATACTGTTCATAGGGTACTATAGCATCCCAATCTAATTGCAAAGACCATAGCTCTTGCATAAATATCTCGGCTATCACTATTATTGGGTCTCCCAGGCCAAGCGGGTCGAACATGGATCCTATGAAGCTCAGAATTTTTCTTTTTGTATTTAAATTATTTGTCTGGTCAATATCAGGACTTGAAAATGTGAAAGAAATTATATCATACATCAAGCCTAAAGTTTTCACTACATTATTTCCACTCATGTCTTTGTCACTAAATTGTTTTTGTGCATCTGGAATATCATGTAAAGCCTCAAAAGAATTTGAACACCATTTGTGTAGGGAAAAACTACCTATTTTAAGCAGCTCTATCAATTGAGTTTTTAGATCATAAAGCTCTTTTATATTATCTGTGCCAGAGAGAACATCATCAACATATGTATTTTTTATCAATGTTTGAGCAGCAAGAGGAAACTCATTGCTATGTCGAATAGCTAATTCCAGCAAACATCGACTTGTCAAAAAAGTAGATGCCTTTAGACCATAAGTAACTGTCTGCAGCTGCAGGCAGGTGATGGGTTTCCTGGGATCATCTCTCCAGAGAATATTTTGAAGACAAGTTTGGTGGCTATTGATCATAACTTGGCGAAACATTTTTTGTATGTCACAAATCAAAGTGAAAAGTTAAGTTCTAAATAGTATTAGAATATCAAAAAGCTCACTCTGTACCACAGGGCCTTTAAGCATGACGTCATTGAGAGATACCTGACTCTTCGGCTTGAGACTCCCATCAAACACAACACGAAGCCGGGTTGTTTTACTTGCCTCATTGATAATTGCATGATGTGCTAGAAAGTAAACAGGATCATTATTAGCAAATCAACTTATAGATTGCAATATCAACTTTCTTAGCATGTCCCAACTCTACATATTGATCTATAAATAGGTTATATTGTTGCAACAACAAAGGATTTCGTTGAAGTCTTTTTTCTAACATTGAAAACCTTTGATATGCTACAGAGAAGGAATCCTCAAACTGCAGCTCATCCAAAGGAGCAATGAGAGGCATATCAACATGAAAACGACCATCTGTCAAACTCATAGAACTCTGAAAAATGTCTTCAGCCTTCTCTTGCTCATTACACCTTGGCTTTGCAGCTTCCGGTACTTTCTCTGACAGCCAGAAATTTTCCATGACATTTTCCAACTTCTTATAATCTTGAATTGCAAAGTTAGTAACTAATTTACAAGTTACTTACATTATTACAGACACTTTCAGGATAATTGCCACCAACTACATAACCAAATATGGTATTTTGCAATACAGGTCCATTCTGTATTTTAATGCATCCGTCTAGTAACACAGTGAAATAAATATCTGCACCCAATAACAAATAAGTTTTTGCTGGGATATTAAATTCATCATCTTAAAGTTTTACATTCTTAGGGATATGCCACCTATTTATATTAATTAATTTTTGAGGCAATTGTGTTGTTATAGCATCAACTACATGACATTTTAAATTGAATTTTACATTATTGAGGCATGAAAGCACACTCAAGTTAACACATTGGTTTATTTTGGTTGGTTTGTTACCAATTCCAATTATATTATTTTGTTGATTTATAGCAATCAATCCGAGAGTTTCCACAAGTTCAGATGTAACAAAAGATGCTTGGCTGCCTTTTTTTTTTTTTGTTTCTTTTTTTTTTCGTGGGGAAAATGCATTTACGCATACCCGCTCGTCGGGGATAACGAACGGGTTATGTCGGACTCTCACTACCGACTAAAAACCCCACGATGTCCTTCGGCAACGACTTCAAACAGGGTTACGGGGCCGTTTGCGCATTCTCCGCAGCCCTGTCTTGCCGACGTCTGCCCCTCGATGTTTCAGGGCAGACCCACCTCGGAGGACGGACAGATTGCCCCCCCTCGTACTGCTCCAGCCACGCGCTGGGACATACAGCGCGTCGCCACCTAAGAAGGACCTCATGGATGAGGGGTGCCGAACGTCCCCACGTCCGACAACCCAGGCCCTGCTAGCGGAGACGGAGTGCGGGCTCGAATAGCTTGCCTCCGTGTCCGCGCACTCCGGAGCGGGAGAGAGAGGGGATTTATCTCTCTCTCGCGCTCTTCGGTCTCTCTCTGCGACATCACGTCCTCACAGAAAGAGACCATCGCCTCCCATGACCTCTCGTCATCGACCATCCTGGCTATGATGGTCGGTAAAGAGAGGTCCGCCCCTACTACCGAGACAAGGGTCTGCCGCGGTTCCTCTGCCCCCGGGCACGCCTCCAATACGTGCTGCGCGGTTTCCTCTACGCAGCCGCACTGGTGGCACGCAGGGGTCGCTTCTCTCCGGGCCACGTTACACAAGTACCTCCCAAAGCAATGCTTGGCTGCCTGTGTCAAGCAATGCTCGCACAGTGATTTGCTCACCTTGTTTATTAATTAAGTTTACCTTTACAGTTGGAAGCAAGATATCATTGGAAACAGGGTTTGATAATAAGTTCACTGCAGGTTCCTTGATTTGGGTTTGATCCTGGTGTAAGAGGGTGTTATGATCCTGCCGACATAGCTTGCATTTAAAATTAAATTTGCACTTACCACTGTGTGGTTTTAAACAAAGAGAACATAGCTTATTATCCCGCACAAATGCTTGGCGGTCCAATATTGCTGCAGTCTTGAACTGCAGACAACTGAAAAGAGGATGATCATCTTTAGTACAAAATTTACACAAACTTTTACGATGTGTGACAACATTTGTCACTTTTGTATTAAATTGTTTAGATCTATTGATGGTACTTTCATAGGAAGTATCCTTATTGTATGTATCTTCTAGCGCTATAGCACGCTTTTCAAGAAATTTTAAGAACTGAGCCATGGAAGGCATTTGTTCAGAGTCTCTATCCAATTGGTAGGCTCTGTGAGTAATTTGATCTAATTTTCTTGTTAATATGGAAATTAACAGCATGTCCCATTTATCGATGGGCTGTTCAAAATTTTGTAATGCATGCAATTGTTGCTGTACTTCAGACACAAATGACCTTATAGAGGTAGCTGTGCCCTTTTGCATAGTAAGTAAATCTAATAAAATATGAATATGGTTTGCTATTAAACGTGCCTTATTATCGAAAAGCTTGTTTAATAACTCTAGTGCTTCCTTATATGATTGGTTCACCAACGGCAAGTTGACAATGGCTCCCAAAACATCATCCTTCAAATATTTTCCTAAATAAAACAATTTCTGAACATCAGATAAGGACCTATTATTATCAATTATGGCCATAAATAGATCATAAATGGTTTATACCTTGTGAAATCTTTCCCATCATAGGGACTTATGTCAATGGTGGGCAATTTACATGTTGACACATTATGGCATTCTGATACAGATTTTTTTCCTATAACCTTTAAAGAAGCATTAATTTTGGCAAGAATGGAATAATATTTTTCTTCAATGAGACCAACCTGCTCGGCGTCACTTTCGTCGATACTTAGGATGTCCAGTTGCACCGCCTCATAGCTTTTGAGCGCACTTACAAGCTTTTCTTTTCGTGCTTCCAAAATATCCACCGTCGCCGACGCAAAATGTATGGGATCATTCACGAAACTTTCCATGCGCGTAATCACCGCTTTGTACTGTCCACGCAGCAGCCTGTATTTCCGCAAAACTCCGCCATCGTGAGATATACGTAATAAGTTTAAGTTCCCTGGATTTACAACAATTATTTTCGCGCACCTTTGCTCTATTTTTAGAAATTGTTTTGAAGTGTCACGATGACAGGTGACAGATGAAACGATAGATTGACGTTTAACGTTGAAAGCTGACAGCACCTTGAAGTTCTTGCAAATTGCAATATTATTATTTTTTTGCAATATTCTGGCCGCCTTAGCAATTCGCACTACTTGCAGCCAACTTCACTTCGAACAATTTTTCTGAGGGTGTTCGAAATTTCCGTCTTCAAATTGAAAGATTTCTAGATGAATCGATGCTATTTCTTCTTTCTTGATGATGCTTCTGATGTAGATTATCGTTCTGTATGGACAGAACGAGGTTGCGAGCCTGCACGGCCGACTCTTGAACACGACTCGTATCGCGAGACGCTCACCACCACGGGCTCGTAATTCCGACGATACCTGGAAAAACTCGATTGGCACCGAATTTACACTTTCGAAAGACCACAACACGCTTGTATAAATAAAAAATGCGTGAAATAACTTGAAATAGGTTTTTTATTCCTATTTTATAAATCTATTTTACAGAGCACTGCCGTTGGTATTGAATGATGGAGAAAGAAGGAAGAGATGTTGCCATAGCACGAAAATCATCTCCACATTATTTAGTGTTGCTATACTTAAAGTTAAATTTACTTAAATTATACATTTTAAATTATATGTTCAGTTTTGGTCTGAACAGTCAATGAAACTACTTTCATTTTGACTTGATGACATTTCGCAATGCAATATTAATTATGTTGGCCTTCATTTCTGCTGTTAGGCTTGTTATCAAAAAATAGCCCAATGGAATTTTGAATAAATCATTGATAGCTACCAACATTATGACGTATACTTGACTTGCTATAACTTCAGATTCTTCTGATCCTATACCCATATCCACCAGTCCTTCGTATCGTTTCCCTCTCCATATTTTCTGTTGCCTTATTGACATTTCATCTGCTACTAGGGCGCAAATATACTCTTTGTCTGTGTTGTTGGACTTTTCCTTCAATCTATTAAACGACTCCACTGTAAAACCTGGATCAGCGTAAACACTCTTATACCAGTTGCATAGCGTGTTTGGATGAGGCAAACATGTGTTATAGAGACGCCTCACATACTTATAGGCTGCCGGCGAGTAAAAGTGGAACGTTAGTGCAAATTTCCTAACAGCAGGCGGATACTTTTTAAATGGCCCTTTCTTTTTCTTAACATTTTTTATGTATAAAGCGTTGAACATTTCGGTAACTTCTAAACTTTGAGATAATTCAGAAAACAACGACTGAACAATGCCTTTCCTACTCTTTGATACATTCAAGGCATTTTTTAAAGTTGTGTTCTTTTTAATAAGCCTTTTATTTTGTTTTTGTAATCTATTGATCTGGCGGTTTTTGTTTTTAATAATTTTTTCGCTAAGATTAAGCTTCCTCTTCATAACACTTTTTCTAGGAGTGTCTAAAATAGAATAGAATAAAATAAAATATACTCATAGACGTAGATGGACTTTGTTTGATTTCTCTTAAACTGTTTTCCTGAAGCAAATAAAATAATGATAATAAAACATATTTATTGTAAATCATACAATATTTAAGACGTAAGTTAGCTACCTGCAAGCATGCAATGTTAGTTTGTTGGCTTATTGCAGCACTTTTCCTCAATTCATCATCAATATGGAATAAATAAATAGGAATTAGTTATGTCTTTATATCTGGTGATTATATATTTAATTTACAGTAATTATTTAATTTTTAACTTACATCAAATGACAATTCAATGCTATCTTCATTTTGTTCGATTGTTTGCTGATTATTGTCCTGATCTGAATCATCGTAATTTCTAATTTGTTTTTTACTCAGCAGCTGTAATAGAAAACATAGAGTATAACTTATCTACAAGTCGTTTTTTTAAAAAGTTTTTTTTTAAAATACCTAATCACAATCATAAGTTGTTGCTCAAATCTCAAGTTGAAAGCTCTCGGGGTCTTGTATATGGGCACGAGTGGGTCGGAGCGTAGACTTCATCAGACGAGACCTCTCCAGTTTGACATTAATATTCACCGTGCCTCTTACCATTCGGTGATCACTACCGGTTTTAACCCTGTTGATCACGGAGACATCAGTGAATATTTGCCTTTTGGTGGTCATAATGAAGTCAATCTCATTTCTCGTGGAACCATCGGGACTCAGCCAGGTCCATTTCCTGTGAGGTGGCTTCTGAAAGAAAGAGTTCATCATAAAGAGTCCCTCTTTCTCCAGGAAGTCGGCCAACCTCTGTCCCCTACGGTTCCGTTGTCCATATCCAAATTGCCCCACTTTCAACTCATCCTCGCTTCTCTTACCCAACTTCTCGTTGAAGTCTCCCATAACAACTAGAAAGTGCGTTTCAGAGGTATGTATGGCCCGACTAATGTCCTCATACATATCCTCCACCTCATCATCCGGGTGCGACTTCGTCGGTGCGTATACCTGAATGACCTTCAGCGAATATCGTTTGGATACTCTGAGTTTTAGGTATACGACCCTATTGGAAACGCTATCGATCTTAACTATGTTGTTAGTAAGGGACTTGTGGACGAGAAAACCGACACCACCTTGGGACTGTTGGTCGCCCTCCCGGTAGGAGAGTAAGTTACCTGAATTTAGGGTTATCGTGTCCTCACCCGCTCTACGGACTTCAGATAACCCCACAATGTCCCAATGTAACTTGCTTATTTCTTCTTCCAGCTCATATATCTTCTCGTCTGTCCTCATCGTGCGTATGTTGTGTGTCACCAGGGCCAGTCGTCGTCGTTGGGGGTGGTAGCCGGGCGTCTGCCGGGGATTCTTAGCACCCCCTGCCCCACCGTTACCGTGGCCGCTACCGTAGCCAGGAATAGCGGGGCTGCCGGGGACTGGGGGCCTGGTTCCTAATGTATCTGTCATTTGGGGGGGATTTTGCCAATACTCGCCACTCTTGGCAGGTGGGTTGGCGAGCGCAGTTGTGAGGTTTTAATACTGGGAAGGTGCTGCTGCCCACCTTCCGATTGTTATCCCTTAGCAGATTTTTACGCACCCACGGGTAGAGTTGGGGGGGTACTTTTCTAAGCCGGTACCCCACGGCTAGGCTGTGGGCCTGTTGTGTGGCTTTTTAGGTGTGTTACTTCATAACTATCGATTGAGTAAACCGATCGTCAAAACTAGTTTTTGTTTGAAAGCTGGTGCATCCCGTGTGGTCTCATTTAATTTCAACGAATTCGGTCTAGTATTTTTTGAGATACACTCTTATAACTGAATAGAATAGAAGTCGGTATTAAATTTTTCAAATTGTACTAGTATTTCTAAAAATCACAATATCCAGGTATCACAGGTGAAGGCACGTGGTCCCAGCGTGATGACAATTAAGTAATGGCATCTTGGAAGTTATAACTGGCTGTAGCTATATCGAGATTATACAGTATGCATTTGCATTAGACAGTACATATTAAATTATAAACAACGTAAACATAACTTTACATAATTACACCTCCGCACTTTCGTTCGTATTTACATTGAAATATTTTTTTATTTTCATGGTTATGTTACCGAAACATATATATTCAAACATCTGAGCAGATAATTTTCACGCGTTGTCTAGTAGTTGGTAATGATGCTGCCTTCGAAGCGATGGGGTTTGATCATGACGTTGATCTGACACGTTGGTTCTGAGGCGGAAGCTATTGATTGTGGTGCATTATTGTTCAGTTCTGCACAATACGGTGGACAATCAGGCTGCTCTATATCGGATTGCACTGTGGGTTCCGAGAGAAGTCGCGCCGAGAAGGATGCCGCGACTTTTGACGAGACCTTCCGCGCGTACCCGTCGCGCCCGTAATGCTCCAACTGTACGTGCTCGCATTTCGCTCGGTGACATGCTCGTTCAGTGTAATGATGTTGACATATTTGCTGACAAGTTTATTAAAATTATAAACAATATAATAATTTTGTAACATTTCACATTAATATTGTAGTCATGGCAGAATCCATGGAAGACCTCAGTACAATGCTCGAAGGCCTCCATCGAGTTTCCCAACGGGTAGGTCTTAAGATGAACATGGACAAGACGAAAATTATGTCTAATGCCCATGTTTTACCTACCCCAATATCAGTTGGGAACTCAGTTCTCGAAGTTGTTGACGAGTACATCTACCTGGGACAGACAGTCAAACTAGGGAGGTCCAACTTCGAGAAAGAGGTCAATCGTCGAATCCAACTCGGCTGGGCAGTGTTCCGGAAACTTCGCGAAGTCTTCTCGTCAAAAATACCTCAGTGCCTCAAGACAAGAGTCTTCGACCAATGTGTGTTACCAGTGGTGACTTATGGCACTGAAACGTGGTCTCTTACTATGGGCCTCTAACGTGGAAACGTGGAAAAAAGCATGAGACTCAAGTTGTTCCCTCCGGTTACAAAAAGTTAAATAAAAGATATATTTTTTTTTATAAATAAAATAAGTTTTATTTCTAATTATAATTCTACGATATACATTTTCACGTTTACTATTTTTGTACGTGGCTAAATGATAATATACTGTTTAGTTTCAAACAAGCTATGATAAAAAAATTGAAGTGAATAGATAATTACTATCAATCTAATAAAATATAATCTCTAAATATGAGAATAACACCTTAGTGGTTACAGGTTGTGTTACAAAGATTTATTGATGAAAAGCATCATTCTACAAATATAAATATATTTCATATGAAATAGAAAAAATGAAATTACCACGATAATCTAAAGTTTACAACATGACAAACAAAACAACCGTTCAGCACATCACCCATACGGATAGGGAGTCAACCAATGCCTGAAAGATATCCGATGTTGGCATGAATCTATACGCGATGCCCTTGTCCGTACACGATGCTTTACCGATCGCTTACTTTGATATCCGTATGTCTTTATAACATTCGAAATACACAGTATACATATAGAAGGTTAACGGTTGTAAAGATAAAAGCTGACGATGTATAATTAACCGTCTCATACAAACATACGTTCCTACTTATTCAATACGGAACCCACGATCAGCACTGATCAATATTGCACATATTATTATCTAGTAAATTGCCGTACGCGAGATAATGATTTTGTTTTTTTTTATATAAAATATTTAATCGAATGTTCACTAATTTCACATGACACTATCCAAAATTTGTTTCAGAATAATTCACTGCCAAAATTAAAAAGATGTGGAACAAAATATAATCACTACGGATTTGTTCGCACTAGAATTGAAGGTAGGATATTCTAACCTTGAAGGCTGCTGGTGCATAACCTTAAAACCTCCGCTGCATTGATGAAGCGGATGATGAGAAGAGGCAGGAACAACCGCCACGCGGTGTCTGCCTTGAATTCGCCCACGACGGAACGCGCCGTGTGCGGCAACCAATGTTGACGTGAAACACTCATTTAGCGTCGAGGTCCTTACTCCACGAGTTCATCAGCGGCCGGAGTAGGGACGACCAGACCCCGTGTCCTCAGGAACTGGCTGCAACCGTGGACTTTGCGATCCGCAGCTCGCGAGGGACAAAATGTTGGCGGCACGGTCGCTAGCCCACTCGACGCTAAAATTCAAAAGTGTTTCCGTGTTTCCCCTCGGAGCTTCTCGTTCAAAAAAAAAAAGTCGGCGGCTCGAAAACGTAGTATATAAACTTGCCAATCGAATGTTCTAGAAGGAATTATATCCCCGACACAACTACTTCTCACTAGATGTCTCCACCATTACGATGTTAGAATAAATACAACGACGGCTTCTGAAATAACTTCAGTTAATTTCAACGTATATCTCGAAATATCTACTTCACAAATTGGGTATGTTCATTACATACCACAATAAATCAAATTTGGATGAAACAAGCGTCTGAATTTTAAATCCTTCGAAGCCTAAACCCACTTTTCTCATTATTCTCGGGATTTTTCGTTGTACTAACCCGTTACCTACTCGATCGACCAACCTGCGAGTTGTACCCACTCGCCGTTGGAGGTCGCCTGAATACAATGGATACGGCATTTGCCTTGAAAGTAGTGACCTCTCTGGACGAGTTGTTGTACTATCGATTTCATACGATACATGTGTTAGTTTTATTTATATGTGTGCGTCTATACTTATTGACTACGTCACAAAAATCTAAGAAAGGCATATATTAGAACCATAAAATTATTGGTTCAATAAATAAACCGTTACAATACCCCCCCAACTATTCAAAGTTTCGCGTGCCAACAAGAAACGTTTGCTTGCCCTCAAGCGTGATAACAACCATCCTTTCTGTATCTAACAATACATTACAACAATACAATTCATAAACAAACTTACTATTACTTGTTGTTTTCAAACTCAACTTATGTTATGAAAATAAAAAAACAGAATAAACAATCTTGCGTTTTCTGAAATAAAACGTTTAGTTCCACTACCAATATATAGAGGTCGTGGCATTAAATATTAATATTTTTAATCTTGTTGTATCCTTCCTGGAACGAAAAATTCCTTACACGAATATAAAATGGATATGGCTATGAACCATAAAATAGGTTGCTATTAGATATCATATTTACAACAATCGTGCCTAAAATCAATATTGGAGCATAAAATTGTCTATAAACATTGCATATTGTGATTCAATAGGTGATCACACATGCTAAGACATGAAACCTGATTTTCTGTGACGACTGCTGTAACTAAATGATACTAAAACTGTTATATTTTATAATTTCTTACCATATATAATGGGTGTTAACTAACCTACTTAAACTTAACCTATACGCTTTCCCCCCATTTTTGAATAATTATGAACTCTTTTTTTTTTATTTTTTTATTATTGTTATTAAGTTACAATCTTAAATTTATTTCATTCCCATTTACTATCATATCTCTTTCAACCTGACATTCATCTCTGTCGGGCCCTGTTTTTTTTTTTGTTTTTCATACCTACTCATTCATCATCATTCACGCAATAAAGGCTCGTGTATTAATAAACGCGCAGACTCGTTCCTTTCAATTCGCGTCAGGACATCATTACCTGATATTACCTGCGCGTACGGCTCTTTCACACAACCCCCCGTGAAAGTTAACAGTTTTGAACGTAAAACCAAAATTTCGAATCTATAATGACAGACTTTGATTTAGGCTTTTTATTAAAGAGGTCGGTTAAACTATAGTCGCCCGGTACCCGCGGGGAGGGGGGAGGGGGGCGGAGGGGGGGGGAGGGGGAGGGGGTGAAGCCCCCCCGGCATCCCCCCCCCCCCCGCCGGAGGCCTTTAGTTTTTGAGTAATAATTTTTTTAGTACTTAACCTCACTTTCGGCTATATCAGTATTTTTTACCTATTTTTTGTTTCACATCTAATCTATTAAGGCGGTTCGCTTCTGGCACTTCGCCGGCCGCTGCCGCGGCACGCTCGCTTCGCTCGCTCGGCTCGTGCGTTGTTTGTCATGTTCTAACCTAACCTAACCTATTTTTTGTTTCACACCTAACTTATTAAGGCGGTTCGCTTCTGGCACTTCGCCGGCCGCTGCCGCGGCACGCTCGCTTCGCTCGCTCGGCTCGTGCGTTGTTTGTCATGTTCTAACCTAACCTAACCTATTTTTTGTTTCACACCTAATCTATCAAGGCGGTTCACTTAACATTGTATTATATAACAACAATAACATATCCAGTCCGTCTCAGAGTTATGTTGATAGATGAGAAAAACTTAATGTTAAAGGGCTAGGAGAGACACAATTAAACAAACATTTTAATACATTACTTGTTTATTTCATAAACATGTTTAATTGCTTTCATTAAATGTACAAAAGAGTCTCTTTTATATTTATACACGTCTCTTCGCCACAAATATTCAACAATTATATCACTAAAGTTTTCTGGGTTGTTATAATTTTGTTTTTTGAAAAACCTCTTCACTGCTCGCCACTGGGATTCTATTCTTTGGGTGTGGATTCCATCTTTACCCACAAATGGGTTCTCTGGGTCTGAATGATTCACTTTTTTGTGTATGTATCCATATTCAGACAGACAATCGTATGCCCGCCAACAATCGGTGTGGATTGTTGTTCCAGGTAAAACATGCTTTTGAATTAAAGGTATGAGAGTATCAGCATCTCTTTTATTGTCCGGGCATACTTCCAATCTTAAGTCTTCAGACCCATCTTCTATTAATCCCAGCACCCAGTGGCCTTCAATGTGACGTCCTTTGTTATATTTCCTTTTTCCAAATTTACTTTCGTCTATTTGCACTATTTTCCCACAGCCTCCAATTTTACCGCTGTAAAGATTTTGTTTTTCCAAATAAAATATCACAACTACTTCTCTGCAGTAATTAAACCAATCGGCTATAGTATTTGGGCTTAAACATTGCTTCCTTTCTTTTTTATAAGGGTCTTCGTGAATTGTTTGGTCGTAGGTCCATCCTTGTGAGTATGCATATATAAGATAGTAAACATGCATTATGTCGATAGCAATATTTTCGAAAAATGTGCCAATTCTGCGAGAGATCTTGGCACCGCTGCCCGATTTAGATTTGCATGATCTTTTTGAGCACACAAATGTACCAAAACTTGTGCATCCGCATGAGTATGACACTTTCATGGATGTCCTGTGGGTTCGACACCGTTTCTCAGTTGGTATGAGACCTTGGTCTTCACTATATTTGATGCATTGGTCTTTAGTGCCCAATTTTCGCACAACGTCAGTTAAATTCCAATGATCAATCACTTCAGTGACGCAAAGTTTTCGTTTGGTTATAAGCTCGTTGTCGTCGTCGTCATTACTCGAAGAAGGTCCGGCGACAGGTTCAACGGGCAGATCAGGAGCCGAAGAAGGTCCGGCTACAGGCTCGACGGGCAGATCAGGAGCCGAAGAAGGTCCGGCAACAGGTTCGACGGGCAGATCAGGAGCCGAAACCGCGTCCGCTTCGGGTATTGTACTGTAATACTCCATTACAGCCAAGTGCAGTCCAGTTTTCAAGCCAAGTTCAAGTCGTAGAGCAATCCAAACAAATCCGGTAAGCAAGCCAAGTTTCAAGTCGTCGCGCAATCGAAGGAAGTCCAGGGAAAAAGCCAAAGTCGTAATAAAAATCGAAAAACAAGAGAGCACACATTCACGAAACTACGAGAGAAACGGAATGAATGGATGACAGTCCATCTGTCAGTAAGACAAAATGGCGCCTTTTTTTTTTCTTACGTTTAACGATAACGATACGTTTCGTTTAACTCAGTTTGACAACTTAATTTGACAACTTAATATTGTACCATTTTCTCAACATTGCGTTCCATTTCACTTTTTTTTATCAAATTTTAATTTAATCATAATTAATTTAAACTACGTTTCCGGCAAAAAAAATTGCTGGAAGGGCTTCAGGTGGACCCCAATGATACCCCTAAACTCGCACCTTCATCAAAATCAGGTACCGGACGGCTATAGCCAACCCCGGTATTATTTCATGTTATTAATTAATGATTTAGGCTTTTGATTATAGAGGTCTCATAACCGCCTCTGGTGTTATGGCTTATTTTTCTTAGGAGTCACTACCCGCTCCTTTCCCGCTAAGTTTCAACAATTAATATTCATATGTGACGTAGTTACTAGACATTATTTGCGGTATTTTCTTATCGAAGTAAATTCCAAAAAAAATTCGTCACATTTATGTTGATACCAAAATTAACATATTAATTCTAACTATGAGTTCATAATATTTACCCCTTTATGATCTGTTCGGCGTTGCATTCTTTACCTTTATAAAACCATCTGCCAGGACTATTATTCTCCTTCCAAAATATCTCCTACATGACCGGGCTGTAAAAATATTACTTAAAACTACAACTAACTTAACTAATTACTTATCTAAATCTTTCCATTTTTTGTGAATAACCATCCTTTAAAAATCCATCCGCCAGGGTGAATGTTATCCTACTATTTTGTGAATTTCCTACTTTACCCGGGCTATTTTTTATTACCATTTTAGGCAGACCACACATGTAAAATCACATGTATTGTGGCAAAAAAAAAACCGAGACAAAATTTATCGATGATATGATTGGCTGGAGCTATAAATCGAACCCAGACAATCGACGATTACTCGCCTACCTATCCAACGTAGTGGTGCTGATTGGTGGTGCCCTCCAGGAGAGTATAAAACGGATTTTGTGATACCAAAATCTATACACAATGAAGACTTCAAAAATGTCAAACCAAATATGATAAAATCGATGCTGTTTACGCCCAATCACCTAAGTGAATGAATGGAAATTCAGCTACTTGATCCCGATTTTATTGGTTACATTAGCTATAGATTATAAGACCTATATTTTGAGGTCTTTCATATGCCACTCTCCGAGTGGCTTTCCACTCACATCTTCTAATTCGAAAATCAATGGTGATTTTACCGTGAAGGTTAGTCCTGACCCGATAATGCTTGGTGCCAAGTTAAATGCCTTCCAAAATTCTACCCCAAATATCACGTCTGTCGTGATATGCGGTATTACAAAAAAATATTACGTGGGTCTTGCCTGCATGTGTCAACGGTAACACCATATAGCCTAAGGCTTGGAGTTCTGATCCGTCTGCCACTGTAACTGTTTTTTTTTTTTTTTTTTTTTTTTTTTTTTCAGTTTTGCATGACATATCCCACTTCAATAAATGTTTGGTGAGCGTTGTTTCCTAAAATAGAGATACACGCTCCCGAATAGAGTAGACCATAAAACTCCAAGTCATATAGATTGACTTTTAACTATGGTCTTATATCATTCTCATTTTGTTTAAACAGGACCGAAGCGACAGCTGGAGTTGTCATAAAATCGTTGACAAACTGTAGCCAATTTTTCCACTCCCTACCGGTAGTAACGTCACTTCGGTTCTGACGGCTTAGTTTTTTTGTCGATAACTGGTGGCTCCTCTATATAATTTTGAACATTTCGGACAACTTCTTATAGTGTATCCGATCTCCCCACAGTTATAGCATTGAATTCTGTTGTCAACCTTTTTATTTATACAATTTTTATATCCGTGACCCTGCTCATTACATTTAAAACAACGCGTTATATTTTTCTCGGTTTGAGGGTTTGCGATTGTTGCTACCTGACTTTTAACTGTTGTCGGTTTATACGCAAATACCGAAGTTAAACATTTTTGGTTTAACTTTACTGGTTCAATGAACAACTCCGACCTTTGACGAGCTGCTTCCAAAAGCCTACACTTTTGTTTCAATTGTTGTACAGAGGAGACCTCTATCAAAGCCAGCTGTTCTGAAAAAATAGGCCTAATGTTGTGCAATAAAATCTCCAAACGTTCCTCTTCAGATAGCGAGCGCTTCAACCTAGAGAACATACAACTCATTATAGAAAAATAGATATGTATGTGTTCATCTTCACCCTGTGTTCGTGCCCTGATTTCCCCCATAAGACGGTAGTCGTAATCCACTGCATCGAATTCCTGTAACAACAAATCGTGTACCTGCTGCCAAGTGCTTACTTCCGATTTAATACCTCTGAACCATAATAAAGCCTGATCAGAAAAGAACTCTGATGCCAACGGGAACAATTTTTCTGCATTACAATTGTGGACTTTGGCTAACTCATCGACCCTATCTAAAAATGACCTCACGTCGGTGGTGCCGTCAAACTTGATACTCCACCTGCCGACGCCGTAATTACTGCATTGAACATTTATGACCTGCAGATTTGAGCCCTGCTCCTCCTCCTTTACCAACGGGGCCGCTTCCTCTGCTCTGTCCGATGACGTTGCTGCACCTTTAGTATCGATCCATGCTAGGTACTGTGTGATTGTCGATGTGAATTTATCGTGAGTCTTCTTCAACGCCTCGTTGCTTCCAACATCTATTCGCGCATTCCTGTAAAAAAGATGTACGCCTAGTGCCCGAGCCCTACACAGATTTCTTTTGTCTCCGGTAGCTCCAAACGCGGTCACGCATGTTTTGAAATCCGATATTTTACTCTCCACTATTTGCAACTCCTCCGCAGCATCACCGTCTCCCTCGAATATTTCATCTGACTTTATTTCCTTCAAAAGACGTTTCAATTGTTTGCGTAGTTTATCGACTGTGGGTGCAGGTTCCTCCGCTCGGATTCGTACCTCATATTCTAACTCATCCTTGGTTAGAGAATAAAATTGCAAAGGCCGCGATGCCATTTTTTTTTTTTAGGTTTTGTCTAACACAGCTCCGTTATATTTTATCTGAACAGTAATTAAATCAGTGCTTATCGTTTCACAAAGAATGTTTTCGCTCACTAAATATATCCACCACCAATATGTTTCTGTATTAAATATTAACAATTCTATTTCGCAATCACGTGATCAACCATATATCTGATTACCAATCACCTGATGTATGATTGCATGAAACCTATCGGTGGTCATAAAGTACAGTGTACGCAAAGATAAATGTATATAAAAAATTCACACGTAAACAATCAACACAAAACCCATTCAAATTCAATGCATATAAGTAGGTATATGATATTATAATCAGTTATCGTGAAATATACCCCACAAATAATTTCCTAAATTATTACACAAACGTGGGTACGTGACAGTACTAAGTGCTGACCGTGGTTATTCCGTTTAAATTTGTTAAAGGTTCGAAAAGAAAGTTACTATGTTGTATAGCTCATCGTGGTATAAACGTGGGTACTGTTACAACCCTAATATCTGCCGATCTTGCAATCGACCACACTCGCATTCTAGCGATTGACGTCAATGCATTTCAACAAGTCAGCAATATTGTTTTGTATATAAACCCATAATTTTTGGATATTATTGTCATTCATTGTTATTCAATTTTACAAGGTTACTCTGCCTCTCATCAGTAATAGTAGTGCGCGATTATTTAAAACTCGAGTGATCCAACAAAGAGTAAATAAGTGAAAAGTGTAAATAATAGTATTAAAGTGTTAATAAATCTCTGTTTCCATAAATCTTGTTTTTTTTTTAAAACAAGTCGGGAACCTAGTCTAACATTATTGGTGTCAGAACAAAAGGGATAATTACTGTCCCCTGGTCGCCCCTACCTGACGAGGGTCCTCCTGCACTTTCACGACGTTTGGTCTCATCGCATGTGGCTCTAAGTTGGCCATTGCACGCTACTGTCTACCGCCAGCTTGTTTACGCCACTGCATCGCCGCTACCGAGCCCGTCAGCCTAGCTCCACTGTGTATTCACATCACACCGAGCTACCCCTGCTGACCCTTGGCTCGAAAACTACACGTGGCTCCACTGTGTTGTGGGTCACCTACCCTTACACCGAGTCACCCTGCTGATTGGGACTTCAAGAGTAACCCTACTCTACTCTTCCCTTGGGACGCCTGCCAAGCTCCAAGCCATCCACGAGGCTCTGAGGGAATCCATTATCACGCGCATACTGCCCGTGATCACCGAAGTCATCGCACCGGCGCCTTGTATTGTGTAACACGATACACTCCACCTGGTCAACCGACGCGACGGCTCGTGCCGTAACCCGACTCCGCATAGCTAACTCCAATGACGTCTCTACTATTCATCGTTCTGTAAGTGATTTTACAATAATTGTTTTCTGTTTTGTCTGATTACTTTGTGATTGCTTTTTCTACTTTTTAATATTTATTTAACAATGGTTAACGAGAGTCTTAAAGGTGATAAAAAAATGTCTTCCAGCAGTTCCTTAGTACCTTTAGAGGAAAATATTAATTTCGGGGTCCTTACTAAATTCATTAAACCTTTCGATGGTGATACAAATAAATTAACTTCGTTTTTGCGTAATTGCGAAAGTGCATTGTCGTTAGCTTCAATTGCACAAAAGGACATTCTATTTAAATACATATTGTCACAATTCGAAGACAAAGCGGAATCCACTTGTGCAATAAAAATATTCGAAAATTGGTCTGAATTGAAATCGTTTCTAAAAACCACTTTTGGCGAAACCAAACATAGAGATCATTTATTTTTAGATCTACAACAGTGTAAACAAAAATATAACGAATCTGTCAGTCAGTATAGTTTACGATTAGAGACATGTTTAACACGATTACAGACTGACATCACACACTCTACGCGAGATCCTTCCGAATTAAAAGGCCGTATTGTAAATACCGAGGACTTAGCGCTTCATACTTTCTTGTTAGGGTTACCGAGTCATATATCTACAATCCTTAGGTGTAGAAATCCCTCGAACCTAAACGAAGCGGTTAACCTTGCCATTCAAGAAGAGAAGCTGCATAATTATGCCCTACAAACTCAAACGGCTAACCAATTAAGACCAAAGTGCAAAAT
This sequence comes from Selenia dentaria, assembly GCA_917880725.1. Lineage (NCBI taxonomy): Eukaryota > Metazoa > Arthropoda > Insecta > Lepidoptera > Geometridae > Selenia > Selenia dentaria. Next base: position 4,134,420 of record OU862887.1, read on the forward strand.
CTGTGGCAAAACAGGGCATCTTGATCGAAACTGCTTTAATCGCGAGCGTCCAATTTCCTTTCGTGAGCGCCCTGTGCACAACGTCAATAATAACATTCCTCAACATCCTTCTACATCAGCCACTGTACCCCAAAACCCAGTGAAAGTATGCAGATACTGTAAAAACCTGGGTCACGAGATTCATGAATGTCGTAAGAGACAATTCAATAATTCACGTCACCAGCATACCAAATCTACAAAACAGATTCATAATCTTTCCCACAATGAGGATGATCGCAGCATCCGGGAAGATTCTTTTGATTCTGATTCACGCTCTGATTTAAACTGACTATGATTCCGGTCCCGCGTCGTACGGAATCCGCAACTCAAACCGACGCCGACGGGATGAACTCTTTATTTGATAATTTATCTATGAAGACTATCATTCCAACTAAATCTACCAATTCTACTAAATCTACCAACCCTACTAAATCTACAAAACCTACCAATTCTACTAAATCTATTAACCCTACTATATCTACTAAATCTATTAAACCTATTAATTCTACTATATCTACTAAATCTACTATGTCTACTATATCTACTAAATCTACTATGTCTACTAAATCTACCAAATCTACTAGTCCTACCAATTCTACCAGTTCTAATATATGTTCTAAATCTAAAAATTTTACGATGCCTACTAAATCTGCAAAAATTACCAAGTACAATAAACCTACTAAATTCTGCAAATCTACTGAACCTTTTATATTCACTGTATCCAAACGCATTGATTCTATTTCCAAACCTACTAGTTCAAAAGTTCTTACTCAACCCACGAGTAGTAAATTTACTATCTCTCCTGATTTAAATAAGCTTACCAAACCTACTAGATCTCGTACACTTCCCACTGCATCTAATAAATCCGTTCCTAACTCAAGAGATGAATGTGAGGCTAGTTATGAGGTAAACATAAATTATAAAACTCACCTACCTCACATATACGTTACAAGCCAATATTCTAGTAAACCGCTAGTATTCTTAGTCGATTCTGGTTCCACTGTTTCATTTGTTAAAAAATCAGCCCTTGAAATCCAACCTGTTCTTGATCCTGCAGTCATTAAATTCAAAGGTATCGATAGCGACGCCAATTATTCATCCACTCTTGGCAATTTTAAACTTGACCTCAAAGTCTCCAAGAGCGAAACGATCTACAGCACTTTTCACCTTATATCGGATAAAGTTGACATTCATTTTGATGGCATTGTAGGAAATGATCTGCTGAAGCTCTATAATTGTAACGTAGATTACAAAAGCAACACTCTGACTATTGGAAAATATCAGCTCAACCTTCACTTTACAAAGCCTCGATACACCATTCCAGCTCGTTCAGAGATGGTCATTGAATGTGCTATCTCAAACCCAGAGATCACATATGGTTTTGTGGAAAAATCTGAAATCCAAAATGGTGTTTATCTAGCCAGCTGTTTAACTAGAGTGAAACCTAATAAACATGCAAATGTATCTATTTTAAACACCACACATCGCGATGTCATTATTCAATCTCTCAATGTTGAAATTCACCCTTGTCATACTCTCGAAGACATTAGAAATCAAATACACTCAGTAAACACAGTAACACAGACCGTTTCAGCTAACTCCCGCGATCGGATTAAAAATGTACAAAATCAATTCAGATCCTCCCATCTCAACGACGAAGAGTCAAAAGCCCTTTTACAGCTATGCTCTGATTATTCTGATCTGTTTCATTTAGAAGATGATATCCTTACTTGCACGGATACCCTTACACATGAAATCAAAACCACTGATTCCCAACCTATCCATGCGAAAACCTATCGGTATCCCGAGATCCATAAACAAGAAGTTAACAAACAAATTCAAAAGATGCTAGACCAGAAAATCATCAGACCCTCCGATTCTCCTTGGTCTTCTCCTATATGGATTGTCCCCAAAAAGCAAGATGCTTCCGGCGAAAAGAAATGGCGCATCGTAGTTGACTATCGTAAATTAAACGATGTTACCATAGGTGACGCTTATCCTATTCCAAACATCACCGATATTCTTGACCAGTTAGGACATAGCAAATACTTAACAACGTTAGATCTGGCATCTGGCTTCCATCAGATCCGAGTCAAGGATGCTGATGCTCCTAAAACTGCATTTTCAGTTCCCAATGGGCATTTTGAGTATACTCGAATGCCTTTTGGTCTGAAAAATGCTCCAGCGACGTTTCAGAGGTTGATGAACACTGTCCTTTCAGGCCTACAAGGCATACACTGCTTCATCTATCTCGATGACGTCATAATCTACTCCCATGACTTAAACTCGCATATTCAAAAGCTCAAACTTGTTTTCGATGCCCTAAGAAAACACAACCTCAAACTCCAACCAGATAAGTGCGAATTCCTTAGAAAGGAAGTCGCTTATCTTGGTCACATCATCACCGATAAAGGTGTCTCACCAAACCCCGACAAAGTTAAAGCTGTTCTTGATTATCCAACTCCCAAAAACCCTAAACATATAAAGAGCTTTCTTGGCCTGGTTGGTTATTATCGTAAATTTATAAAAGACTTTGCTAAAATCACTAAACCTTTAACATCACTACTCCGTAAAGACACTGAATTCATTTGGGGTGATTCTCAAAATCATTCATTCATTACGCTTAAAAACTTGCTCACCAATGCTCCAATTCTGCAGTATCCAGATTTCAGCAAACCATTTGTACTAACCACAGACGCTTCTAACTATGCATTAGGCGCTGTCCTTTCCCAGTGTGAAGATGGAAATGATCTTCCCATCGCCTATGCTTCTAGAACGCTTAATAGTGCAGAAGGTAATTATAGCACTACGGAAAAGGAACTTTTAGCAATCATCTTTGGAACTCAAACTTTCAGACCTTACCTCTACGGTAGGAAATTCAAGATCGTTACTGATCATCGTCCTTTAATCTGGCTCATGAACTGCAAAGACCCCAGCAGCAAACTTGTTCGCTGGAGATTAAAACTCGAAGAATTCGACTACCAAATTAGCTACAAACAAGGTAGAATTAATTCAAACGCTGATGGACTCTCTCGTCCTCCCATTAATGCTATCAATGATTTTGACATAGACCTAACAGATAACCTAAATTACAAATCATTCTTAAAATCACGTTCAAGCCCTACCATCTACGATACCCAAGTTTTTGAATACAACCAAAATCTTTTAAAGACGTCATGCCCTATAATTGCCTATCCGACTTCAATTGATCTTGATGAATCCAACTTATACTGTAAAGATATTCTTGACCTTCTTGAAGATAAAGAAGACTTCATAAAATCTGAAAAGGAACTACATCACGTAAAAACTTCTACAGTCAATAATAAGACTTTCTTCCATCTCTTCACTAAAGTACACCACTTTGAGTCAATCACTTATAAAGACTTATTTAATGTCCTGAAAGAATTACGAAACCAACTTGTCATATTTCATTCCGAAGTCAAAGAAATCGCTTTATCGGACTTTGCCAACCCTTTCGATAAGTTGAAATTCCTCCTCATCTATGAGATAATAGCTTATATCTTTCACGGAACTCAAATCAAAGTAAATGTTTACCATAACACAGTTCGATATCCTACCCCAAGCGAAGTCCCTATCATCCTGAAAGAAAATCACGATTCTCCTATCGGTGGTCATATAGGTTCAAACCGAATGTATAATAAATTAAAGGATACCTTTTATTGGAAAGGTATGAAAAGCGAAATAGAGAGATATGTTCGAAACTGCACATCCTGTCAACAAAACAAAGCACTTCGAAAAACCAACAAAGCTCCCATGGAGATCACTACCACATCTTCTGAGCCTCTACAACGAATCTGCACCGATATAGTTGGTCCACTTCCTGAGTCTGGTTCTGAAGGGTACAGGTACATCGTCACGTTTCAAGATGATTTAACTAAATATTCCATGGCTATCGTTGAATCTACAGCAGAACAGACATCTCAATGTCTCATTAAATTCATCAGCCATTACGGGATTCCAAAAACCATTCTTTCAGATCAAGGTGTTCATTTCATTGCCGATGTATACAAACAAGTTGCCACTTTCTTCAAAATCAAACATTTATTCTCATCGCCATACCATCCTCAGACAAACGGTGCTCTTGAGAGAAGTCATGCTACTCCAAAGGAATACCTTAAGTCCTATGTCAATGAAAATCAAAACGACTGGCATAAATTCATACCTACTGCTATCATTTCATATAACTCATGTATGCATTCATCTACTAACTTTACACCTCATGAATTATTATTTGGTTGCAAGCCTAACATTCCCAGCTCCATCTATGATATTGATCCTACAGCTACTTATCCTGACTACATTAAAACTTTAAAACAAAAGTTAATCAACTCTAGAAACATAGCTCGCGAAAACATCCTTCGAAACAAAGAAAGGTCAAAAGCATATTATGACAAACATGCTAAAGACGTTACCTACAATATCGGAGACATGGTCTACCTAAAACAACACCATAGATTACGCAAAGCACTGTCCTCAATATGGAAAGGTCCTTTTCGAGTCCTTAAGGTCCATAATAATAACAATGTCACACTTCTTGTTAATCGTAGGCATATACGTTATCATTTCGATCAAATCAAGTTAGCTCATGAAAATCCTCTTCCAGGGCCATCACGCCAGGAGTCGTCTCCGTCTCCAACTCCAATCTAACGTCGCCTATCGTCAACAGTCCCGGTCTTTACTTTGACCCTCTAGGTACTCTAAGACATTATAATAACTATTGGAATTTTTTAACGTTTACTGATATTTCTTACTTTAAGCCTCATCTAGAAACTATTAATAAAATGTTAGCGAGTTCTAAACGTATTTGCTATTCTTATCCTGATATTAAGATAGATTGCTCTAATGTTCTTAGTCCTTTAGAAACCTTATATTATAGTGTTAATTCTAATTAGGTATAATTCTCTATCTCATCTTATTAATAATAATACTAGCTCTAGACTTAGATGATCCGCTTGGTTTGGTATAGGCGGTCCTATCCTTAAACAGCTATTCAGTTCTCTCGATGAAGACGACGCCAAAGCTTTCACTGACGCCATTAACGCGGTCCAAGATGATCAACGTCACTTAGCTTCCTTAATGAAACAGAACATCCATATTATTTCATCTACTATTTCATCTTTTAATAATACGATTCAAAGGTTAAACCATAACGAAGTCGCACTTAACGAAAACATGGTTAAACTTGACTCAATTCTAGAAACGATTTCAACCAGCACCAATAAACTCGAAGTTACCTCGCATCTCACAATGACGTTCAGTGCATTAGAAAGCTCTCTCATGATTCTTAATTTTAAACTGAAAGATCTTATAGATTCTATACTTTTCGGTAAACAAAATGTAGTACATCCTTCTATACTAAGTCCCATGCAATTGCTTAACGAATTAAATTCAAGAAACAACGATCTAATTCGCAACTTTCCAATCGAGCTAACTCTAGATAACATTCATATTCTCATAGATATAGCAGATGTATCTTCTTTCGTTAGCGATAGTAAATTAGTATTCGTAGTAAAAATACCCTTAGCTTTGCTCGTAGATTATAATCTCTATCACATTTATGCTCTCCCTACACCTCATGATATTCATAAAATAAACTCTTTTGCTTTAATAAGCCCATCCACAAAGTAATTAGCAATAACTGAAGACAAATTGACGTATTCTGCAATGGACGACCTAAGTGAGTGTAAATTAATGGAGAATAACTATTATTTGTGTAAATTAGCTAATGTACAATCTAGTGTTTCAAATCTTATCTGTAAAGTGCTTATTTTCAGTGAATTTCTAAGTGATATCCCAGACTCTTGCAGTTACAAACTAATATACGGTAACGTCGATATCTGGCAAAAACTAATGAACAATAAGTGGATTTACGTTCAGTCAGATATCGCAAGGCTATCTCTTAATTGCAATGGTAATATTGTCGATCATGACGTAGTCGGAACAGGAATATTAACTGTTCCTAAAAATTGTAAAGCATATCACAAACTAATGCAGTTTGTTCCCAGTAATGAATACGAAACAAAAATTTATATACCATCACCTAACTTTAACATCATCAACGATGATTGTTGTTCTAAAATAAAAATTAATAATAGTATTCCATATTTAACTAAAATAAGATTGTCTCATATAAATCTGGACTCCTTACAATACGCGACTCATAAACTAAACCAATTCAATGACGAGTTGACAGAGATCGAAAATCAGCCTTATCACATTAAATATGGATACTACTTCAGCATCTTGACAACATTGTTATCCTTGTCTGTGTTTTCATTTTTGTCTTATAAACTTTATTTGTGTATTTGCCCTAAACGCAGAGCTACTACTTCCGGATGTTGTGTTAAAATATTTAATAAATGCTATTCAAAGCCTCAGTCTCATATTCATTCTAGGTCAAATATTGAGATGACCACTATCGGACACAACTCTGAAACTTCTAGTTCTGACTCTAATTCTATGTCTAGAGTTTCTATGTCATCTCCAAGAAGGAATCTTGAAATATAATTAAATTTATGTCTGGTACTTTTCTTATCCTATTGCTAAACCGTTATGTTTACAATGTTAATTTTAATTGTCCTAGTTCATTGCTACTATCTATTTAATTGTTAGTTTTACCTTTCAATTAATTTCTACTATCTAATCGTTAATCTTATTTTTCTATTTTTCATTGCAACTTTCTAATTGTTTACTACTTTATTGTTATTTTTGATAAATAACTATTCCATTATGTCTCTTAGTCCTGTATTTCATTGTCTCAATCTTGTAATCTCTGTTGGATCAATCCTTACTCACATACTATCCGTTTAGTATGTTCCGTCTTAAAGGGGGGAAATGTTACAACCCTAATATCTGCCGATCTTGCAATCGACCACACTCGCATTCTAGCGATTGACGTCAATGCATTTCAACAAGTCAGCAATATTGTTTTGTATATAAACCCATAATTTTTGGATATTATTGTCATTCATTGTTATTCAATTTTACAAGGTTACTCTGCCTCTCATCAGTAATAGTAGTGCGCGATTATTTAAAACTCGAGTGATCCAACAAAGAGTAAATAAGTGAAAAGTGTAAATAATAGTATTAAAGTGTTAATAAATCTCTGTTTCCATAAATCTTGTTTTTTTTTAAAACAAGTCAAAGTGGGCGCCATTTTTGTAACGTGGAAACGTGAAAAAAAGCATGAGACTCAAGTTGTTCCCTCCGGTTACAAAAAGTTAAATAAAAGATATATTTTTTTTTATAAATAAATAAGTTTTATTTCTAGTTGCCGTGGGGTACCGGCTTAGATTGCCGTGGGGTACCGGCTTAGATTGCCGTGGGGTACCGGCTTAGATTGCCGTGGGGTACCGGCTTAGAATAGTACCCCCCCAACTCTACCCGTGGGTGCGTAAAAATCTGCTAAGGGATAACAATCGGAAGGTGGGCAGCAGCACCTTCCCAGTATTAAAACCCCAAAACTGCGCTCGCCAACCCGCCTGCCAAGCGTGGCGAGTATTGGCAAAATCCCCCCAATGACGGACACATTAGGAACCAGGCCCCCAGTCCCCGGCAGCCCCGCTATTCCTGGCTACGGTAGCGGCCACGGTAACGGTGGGGCAGGGGGTGCTAAGAATCCCCGGCAGACGCCCGGCTACCACCCCCAACGACGACGACTGGCCCTGGTGACACACAACATACGCACAATGAGGACAGACGAGAAGATATATGAGCTGGAAGAAGAAATGAGTAAGTTACACTGGGACATAGTAGGGTTATCTGAAGTCCGTAGAGCGGGTGAGGACACGATAACCCTGAAATCAGGTAACCTACTTTACTACCGGGAGGGCGACCAACAGTCCCAAGGTGGTGTCGGTTTTCTCGTCCACAAGTCCCTTACTAACAACATAGTTAAGATCGATAGCGTTTCCAATAGGGTCGTATACCTAATACTCAGAGTATCCAAACGATATTCGCTGAAGGTCATTCAGGTATACGCACCGACGAAGTCGCACCCGGATGATGAGGTGGAGGATATGTATGAGGACATTAGTCGGGCCATACATACCTCTGAAACGCACTTTCTAGTTGTTATGGGGGACTTCAACGCGAAGTTGGGTAAGAGAAGCGAGGATGAGTTGAAAGTGGGGCAATTTGGATATGGACAACGGAACCGTAGGGGACAGAGGTTGGCCGACTTCCTGGAGAAAGAGGGACTCTTTATGATGAACTCTTTCTTTCAGAAGCCACCTCACAGGAAATGGACCTGGCTGAGTCCCGATGGTTCCACGAGAAATGAGATTGACTTCATTATGACCACCAAAAGGCAAATATTCACTGATGTCTCCGTGATCAACAGGGTTAAAACCGGTAGTGATCACCGAATGGTAAGAGGCACGGTGAATATTAATGTCAAACTGGAGAGGTCTCGTCTGATGAAGTCTACGCTCCGACCCACTCGTGCCCGTATTCAAGACCCCGAGAGCTTTCAACTTGAGCTATCCAATCGCTTCGATTGCCTTGAGAACATCGCTTCAGTGGACGAGATCAATAACAGGTTAGTAGAAACTGTCCATACAGTGGGTTCCAAGTACTTTAAACCCCACCGTACAGATAGGCCACAGAAACTCTCCAACGATACCCTCAACCTCATGGCTGAACGACGCTCATTGAAACTGCAGTCTTCGGATGATGCTGAAGCATATAGGCTGCTCAATAAACGAATATGGAAGTCCTTGCGACACGACATCCGGATCTTTAATACAAACCGTATTAAAGAGACGATAGAGCAGAAAAAAGGCTCCAAAGTGTTTGCAAGAGACATGTCTATTGGGCAAAGCCAGTTGACGAAGCTGAAGAGAGAAGACGGCAGTGTAGCGTCGACCAAAGCGGAAGTATTAGGAGAGGTAGAGAGTTTCTACGGACAGCTATACACCTCGGTCGCTAAACCTGTTAGCAGCTCGGCCAAAGACCCAAGAGCCAAGCTGACCCGACATTATACCGAAGATATCCCGGACATCAGCCTGTACGAGATTAGAATGGCTTTGAAACAGCTTAAGAACAACAAGGCGCCTGGTGACGACGGTATCACATCTGAGCTTCTGAAAGCGGGTGGAACACCGGTACTTAAAGTCCTTCAGAAGCTCTTTAATACCGTCTTACTTGAAGGTTCAACGCCAGAAGCATGGAACAAAAGCGTGGTGGTGCTGTTCTTCAAGAAAGGTGACAACACTTTACTTAAAAATTACAGACCCATCTCGCTTTTGAGCCATGTTTATAAGCTGTTTTCGAAGGTCACAACGAACCGTCTCAGTCGCAGGTTTGATGAATTCCAGCCTCCGGAACAAGCCGGTTTCCGAAAAGGCTATAGTACCATAGACCACATCCACACGCTACGGCAAGTTATACAGAAGACCGAAGAGTATAACTTGCCTCTTTGTTTAGCGTTTGTGGACTATGAGAAAGCCTTTGATTCGATCGAGACGTGGGCAGTGCTTGAGTCTCTCCAGCGGTGCCGTATTGACTATCGGTATATTGAAGTGCTGAAGTGTTTGTACAAAAACGCCTACATGTCAGTCCGAGTACAGGAGCAGAGTTCGAAGGCAATTCCATTGCAAAGAGGCGTGAGACAGGGAGACGTTATATCTCCGAAACTGTTCACCGCTACATTGGAAGACGCCTTCAAGCTTCTGGAATGGCAAGGACTTGGCATTAATATTAACGGCGAATACATCACTCACCTTCGATTTGCCGACGATATTGTAGTCATGGCAGAATCCATGGAAGACCTCAGTACAATGCTCGAAGGCCTCCATCGAGTTTCCCAACGGGTAGGTCTTAAGATGAACATGGATAAGACGAAAATTATGTCTAATGCCCATGTTGTACCTACCCCAATATCAGTTGGGAACTCAGTTCTCGAAGTTGTTGACGAGTACATCTACCTGGGACAGACAGTCAAACTAGGCAGGTCCAACTTCGAGAAAGAGGTCAATCGTCGAATCCAACTCGGCTGGGCAGCGTTCCGGAAACTTCGCGAAGTCTTCTCGTCAAAAATACCTCAGTGCCTCAAGACAAGAGTCTTCGACCAATGTGTGTTACCAGTGATGACTTATGGCACTGAAACGTGGTCTCTTACTATGGGCCTCATAGACAAGCTCAAAGTCGCACAACGAGCTATGGAGAGGGCTATGCTCGGGGTTTCTCTACGTGATCGAATCAGAAATGAGGAGATCCGTAGAAGAACGAAAGTCACCGACATAGCCCAGAAGATCAGCCAGTTGAAGTGGCAGTGGGCAGGGCACATAGCACGCAGAACAGATGGCCGATGGGGCCGAAAGGTTCTGGAGTGGAGACCACGGACCGGCAAGCGCAGCGTAGGTCGTCCACCGACACGGTGGACAGACGACCTGAGGAAGGTCGCAGGACGACGTTGGATGCAAGCCGCTTCCAACCGGTCCTTTTGGAAAATCATGGGGGAGGCCTATGTTCAGCAGTGGACGTCCTACGGCTGAGATGATGATGATGATTTCTAATTATAATTCTACGATATACATTTTCACGTTTACTATTTTTGTACGTGGCTAAATGATAATATACTGTTTAGTTTTAAACAAGCTATGATAAAAAAATTGAAGTGAATAGATAATTACTATCAATCTAATAAAATATAATCTCTAAATATGAGAATAACACCTTAGTGGTTACAGGTTGTGTTACAAAGATTTATTGATGAAAAGCATCATTCTACAAATATAAATATATTTCATATGAAATAGAAAAAATGAAATTACCACGATAATCTAAAGTTTACAACATGACAAACAAAACAACCGTTCAGCACATCACCCATACGGATAGGGAGTCAACCAATGCCTGAAAGATATCCGATGTTGGCATGAATCTATACGCGATGCCCTTGTCCGTACACGATGCTTTACCGATCGCTTACTTTGATATCCGTATGTCTTTATAACATTCGAAATACACAGTATACATATAGAAGGTTAACGGTTGTAAAGATAAAAGCTGACGATGTATAATTAACCGTCTCATACAAACATACGTTCCTACTTATTCAATACGGAACCCACGATCAGCACTGATCAATATTGCACATATTATTATCTAGTAAATTGCCGTACGCGAGATAATGATTTTGTTTTTTTTTATATAAAATATTTAATCGAATGTTCACTAATTTCACATGACACTATCCAAAATTTGTTTCAGAATAATTCACTGCCAAAATTAAAAAGATGTGGAACAAAATATAATCACTACGGATTTGTTCGCACTAGAATTGAAGGTAGGATATTCTAACCTTGAAGGCTGCTGGTGCATAACCTTAAAACCTCCGCTGCATTGATGAAGCGGATGATGAGAAGAGGCAGGAACAACCGCCACGCGGTGTCTGCCTTGAATTCGCCCACGACGGAACGCGCCGTGTGCGGCAACCAATGTTGACGTGAAACACTCATTTAGCGTCGAGGTCCTTACTCCACGAGTTCATCAGCGGCCGGAGTAGGGACGACCAGACCCCGTGTCCTCAGGAACTGGCTGCAACCGTGGACTTTGCGATCCGCAGCTCGCGAGGGACAAAATGTTGGCGGCACGGTCGCTAGCCCACTCGACGCTAAAATTCAAAAGTGTTTCCGTGTTTCCCCTCGGAGCTTCTCGTTCAAAAAAAAAAGTCGGCGGCTCGAAAACGTAGTATATAAACTTGCCAATCGAATGTTCTAGAAGGAGTTATATCCCCGACACAACTACTTCTCACTAGATGTCTCCACCATTACGATGTTAGAATAAATACAACGACGGCTTCTGAAATAACTTCAGTTAATTTCAACGTATATCTCGAAATATCTACTTCACAAATTGGGTATGTTCATTACATACCACAATAAATCAAATTTGGATGAAACAAGCGTCTGAATTTTAAATCCTTCGAAGCCTAAACCCACTTTTCTCATTATCCAAAACGCCCTCTCGGGATTTTTCGTTGTACTAACCCGTTACCTACTCGATCGACCAACCTACGAGTTGTACCCACTCGCCGTTGGAGGTCGCCTGAATACAATGGATACGGCATTTGCCTTGAAAGTAGTGACCTCTCTGGACGAGTTGTTGTACTATCGATTTCATACGATACATGTGTTAGTTTTATTTATATGTGTGCGTCTATACTTATTGACTACGTCACAAAAATCTAAGAAAGGCATATATTAGAACCATAAAATTATTGGTTCAATAAATAAACCGTTACAATAGATAAGCTCAAAGTCGCACAACGAGCTATGGAGAGAATCTTGTCATCGTGATTCAGGATTTTGCAATGCGACTGTTACGCCATCTAGTTTGAACGCAACGAACAAACAGTTGTTTTTCACTAGTTAAAATACGTATAAAATAACGTTTTCTAAAAATGAAACCTAGCTAGATCGATTTATCGCCCCCAAAACCTGTTGCCTACTAAATTTCACGAAGATAGCTGTTTTTTCACATGTTTCGCTTGGAGCTGAGCAATGCATTGTGCCTGTTTGATAAACATGAACAATTTGCAATATTGAAAAAATAATAGTGTAGAGAGTGTAAACAATTGAAACACGCGCCGCCTTGATCGTACTAACCATAACGAATACAATACTAACCGTGAGTTATCTGTACCACTGTGTATCTGTGTGCGTGCAAATAAATGACAATATGTATTAATTCAATAGTTGTATGTCAATAATACGATTACGGTACGCTTACCCAAATAAATACTTCCTGTGTAATCTGTCCAAAGTTGACAGGTGTCTAAAGTTAGGCAAAAGGGTCGAAACAATGCGATGTTCATGTCAGTAGCAGACTTGTAAAACTTTTTACAAATGCTATTTACTACAATGCCTACGACATTATATTTAGTTCAATCAATGTTTTCGTAATCTGTAAGGTTAGTTGTTAATGCATTGAAAAGTTACTGAGTTTGTGTACTTACTTTTCCACCTTAGTGTAGAACGTTACATGAACATTGTTTCAACTAAATAGCGCGTACAATAAACAGGTCAATTTGTACATTTATCATATTATATGATATCAGGAGAGCGCTCAGTTGTGAATCGAGGCTTGTTCTCAAGGCACAGAACAAAGAGCATCTTTCCGAATGTTTGGCAGGGAAATAAAGTTTCACAGAGTAACTCGGAGTGTCGTGATGTCGGACAGTAGGTGAAGGCAAGTTCAACGAGAGATCATGAATAAAATGTTACAGCACTTATAAGATTTTTTATTTTTTTTTAAATCTTATCTAGAATTAGTCATCTCGAGCCATTGGAATGTTTTATAGATTTATAACATGTTTTTTTTTTATTTTTGATAAGGTTAATATTGGTTTGTCCTATTTAGGCCAATTTCAGCCACAACAACGATTGTTTGATTAGTTTGCTCCTTGTTTTTATCAACCATGAATTCGGAGAGATATAAAAATATTTTTCACAGCAGAAGGGAAACTTTTCACAGTTTATTTGTTCCTTGTTACAAACAATAATGATTTGCTGGCGTGTCGCTAACGAGGAGTCGTGACACGTCGACTAACGATTGCTGAGGAGGAGAAAAGTTTCAGACTAATGAAGTAATAGGCAGGAAAAAGATATGATTTATATATAAATGTATGCGGAAAATTTGTCGCAACACAGCGTGATTAATAAACAGCGTGGTTATGATGTAAGTGGTTTAGGCTGTGCATGGATCTGGTGGTCAGAGCTTGTTCATTATGTATGTACTAACTAACCCGCCAGCTTTACTCGCTTAGCAGGAAAGTTTTCAAAAATCCTTCCCAATTTGTATCTCTCTATGTATATCTACTAAGGAAGGTTTGCAACATAATTGTAAGGCATTCATTGTCTAAATTCCAAGTTCATTGCCAAAGTGGTTTAGGCTCTGCGTTGATGAACCGGGCAATCAGTCAGTCAGTCAGTTGGGCAGTAAAAGTTATCACACATATAGAATTATACGTTATTTTAATAATATAGTATTGTTTAACTCTTAATTATATTCATTATTTAATGATAAATAATGAAGACAAGAGCATAAGTTTCCATACTCTGATATATGCGCCGTATCTGTCCTCCACATTAAGGCGAAATGAGTTCCAAATTTAATGATTCGACTTCGCGAAAACTTAATTTTTCGACGCTTAAACCAAATAACCGAGGATCGAAAAAAAACGTTGTGTAAATTGAATATACGTCCTTATGAAGTATGGGAGCCAATACACGATTGAGAAAATTTGGCTCGATAGAAAAAAATTGGCAACATACCCTAAATTTAGCAATTTTTCTTACGTGCTTCGTGGGAAAAAGCATTTTTATTCAATTATGGGCAAATATATTTCAATGAATGTATCATATTCGAATTTCCAATGAAATTTACTAGTGAACTATGGACTCCTTTATCATAAAAATATAATCATTTGATTGTACGAAATAGTTATAAAAAGTATTAGCACGTATTCAATTGAATATCGCATTAATTCGTCCATTATGGTAAGCAATTCTCAACCTTATGTAAAGCATCGAAAATTGTTTTAAAATTAGGATTGGACCGCGCCTTAACCAAATATGCGGCACTGTGTGGGATTAACAATGTTGGCTACAACTTATCTGCCTGTCGTTAGACACCTCAGGCCCTCAAGCTGTGTGTTACGGAAATCCGATCTCTTTAGGAAAGCCCTTATTATGTCCCTATACACGTTTGTACTAAGAAACGGTACTATAGAAAGAGGAGCGGTTTAATAATGAAAAAATAAGACATAATTATTTTAGGAAGCTGAGATGTAGGTGTTCTCATCTTAGATAGTGGGTCGTTTGGTGGATACAGCGTTATGCAGTATGTCAATACCGCACATATCTGTCTTCTTATTTAGTTGCAGTTAAGATACTGCTGTAGTGATGCGGCGATCGTAATGAGTAGTGCACGAGTACTCTATAATGTCATTTTATTTAACGGCCTTATTAGATGTGTAACCACTAGTCAGTTTTGCTATACTCGTAGTTTATAGTTACTTATTGATGCGCATCACGAAATTTTTTCACTGTTTTTGCATGAATATGATTTCGTCAAAAATACTGTATGGCCATTTAAGTTCTTACGCAATGAAAACTGTTTTAAGACATACGAGCACGCCTGTACGTAACCATCACTTGAAACTGTAAACTTAATAAATGTAGATAATGTATTGATTCAGGCGTTACTTTGCGGAAATCCATTAAACGATATTAAAAAATATTTAGTGACACTTCCGCTGAAAAAAACAATGAAGTGGTGCCCTTGAGTAAGTCACCTACTCCTCTCTTTGCGGCGAAGCGCCTTAAACGCTCGCCTTAGGCGATGCGTCTTCTACGCCCGTTTCTGGTCATCTGCGCTCGCCACACATCCGTTGTATGTAAAAAATGCGAGGCAGAGGATATGGTGCGACGTGATGCATGGGGACTGCCGATAGAAGTGATTACTAAGTGACTTGACTGTTGATATGATTATGTTCACCCAAACAGTGTTCAACGCATCTAAAAGATTCAGTGACGATGAAGCGAGTTCCAAGATTTTTCGAAGGTAGTTTTTTAGAAGGTTTCACCCTTAGCAAGACATAAACATTGTTCATGTTCGGATTTATGCTAGTCGTGATTACATGCGCTTAAATCAAGCTACGTCCATTTAATCGATGGCCCATTATTCGAACTACCCACATCATTAAAGAGCCGAACAAACAGCCTCCGAACGGATATCGACGGATCCGGCACACGCCGTCTGCCCGGCCCGGTCTGGACTGGCAGCGCCCGAATAATCAATGCAGACACTTGGGTTGGTTATACTCGTAGCTATATCTGTAAATGTGAGCAATGTCAAATTTGTTTGTGATTGTGACAAGGACATCTATCCTAAGCGAATTTTTACATATATATGTATTATATAACTATATATAATATATATACATATATATTATATTAGTATTGATATATAAAGGATACATATCTTCTTAGGAACCGTTTGTTAATTCCTGGGAATTTGGCTGCTTGTGTGTGTATTGTGTACTCAAACCCTCACTCGGACTCCCTTTGCCGTAGGAAGTATGGACACAGATTCAAGACAACATCCAAGAGCAGGAACAAACATTTGTGCTCATCACAACATCATTTGCTTATAGTTTATATTGGCCAGGAGTTGAAAAGGGACCACGCGTCAATGGCAGGGTCAACACCAACTTTTGTTAAGCTAACGGAGCTGTTATGTGGATACTAAACTATCCAACAAATAACAATAACTTCTACGTTGAATTCATACAAAAAATATTTATACCAACAATACAAAATATACTCACTGTGTTGCGTTATCATATAATCACAACACATGGAGATGGAATTCTACGAACTCCAAAGCGATTGCAGAGCATCCGACTGTTAATTTATTGTAAAGTAAACAATATTAGCAGACTTACCTAAAAGATGTCCCCACGGCTTTCATCAGCTCCAGCTGACGCTTTATTCCAACACAGCACTTCACACCAGCATTTATTTTCCGTTTTATAATACTAGCACATCCGCCATATTGCAATCTAGTTCTACTTGAGCTGCGCGGACGCACGTCACACCATGACGCGTGCACCCGACAGACTGGCGGCGTAACCGAACATATCCGATTACCGAGCTTGTAATGTTGACATTCCCGAAGGCTTCTTCTTGCTAAGCAGCCCCAGGAAGCCTGCTTGCGCTTTTCATCGCGCTTGTGTTTTTTTACATGTCTTAACATACAAAGTGCTTCGCAAACGCAGTGAAATCGTATTGAAAACGTTTAACAAACTAAATTTGAATTGACGACGATATACACTGATTATATAAAATTATATGTCAGAGCTTTAAGTTTAGTTTATTTTTACTAGCACCGCTGCTGGCAGCACTGCACTGCACTTGTTACCCCAGTACAGCTCTTTAGCCTAGTATCTGGCTAGGAACTAAACCGTTACAGTGCGCTGTAAGCCTAGTTACTAAACAATACACGTCTAGTTTCGATCCAGATTGACACTTTAAGGTACCTTGAGTAGGGCCTGCGGACCTAGGTTTCTAAACTGACTTCTGAGTATTGTGGTCATTCAACTGACTGGCTTGTACTGTGCGTCCGCTGTCGCTGACATCAACACATTTAGAACAAACACATTAGTTGCAAAGGGTATCTAATGTTGACGTACTTAAAGTTCTCGAAGTTTCAAGACCTTCGTCTGACTGTTTGTGAGTCCCGTCACACTCGTGCTCTTGGTAACCCTGTAAGGGTGTTGCGTTAGTGCGACGGGTTCATACTTGGCCTCTGACCTCTCTACCTTCTTCAAGCTGCTATTATGTTTAGAGGTTATATTATTATGTAATACATAAAACTTTATTATGGTGCATTTTTGCACGTATTCTTTCATATACGAGTATATTATATATAGTCCAGAAAAAAATTGTTACGAATTAACACGAACCAAACTATACTAAAGCAAATTAAGATAACATGCATGATTATGCAATTTTATATATTTCATTACATTCACAGTCACTTGGCATTTTTTAAATTAAAGAGTTGGTTGAGAAGACTCTTGACAATCTATATAGATAATGCGTTCTGGCTGATTCATCTACGCCGTACAAACGAGTAGAACCCTTTTATCTTCTAAGGTGGATATTTAGAGGGTATTAAGGCAACAACTGCCAAAATATAGGTATTATAATGTGTTTACATCTATAAGTTTGTTTGCTGCAACACCGTTTACACACTCCCACCCCCGCACTAGGGCTCGCTGTGTCTCCATGTTACGCTTGCTTTTATTATTTATGTTGAGGACTCCATTAAAACATGTAGTCGCTTGTACTTACTAAATAATATTTTCGAAAGCACTACTGGTTGACTTAAGCAGAAAACACAAGGATTATAATTTTTATTTCTATTTGTTTACATAAGGTGGAGATTTTATAAGAAAGCGAAGATGAAATCAAGAAACGATGACTATTAGTGCAGCCACCCCTATGATGACCTGAGATATTCTTTTTCACGCCCCGCTTAAAAGACCCAGGGTCATAGCTGCAAGGAAATACGTACGCCGGCAGAGCATTCCACAATTCACTTACACGATAGAGGTAGGAACTGTCAAACTTTTTGGTTGGCTGAATTTATGGTATGAGCTTATATTATAGAGATACTAAAATGCTTGAAGTATTCCTATTATATCAAGTAGAAAACATGCCCTTTCTAAGGTAAAAATTAATATATACATTAATTTCGTAACAAAATCTTATCTATTAATATTTTTAAATATTGAACTAATAAACAGATATTAATCATAACATATCATTATAATGTACAACAAGAATAACGATTATACAACTGCGGTGGTCTGGATTCATTTATCAATCACTCCGGCAGCTGCTGTCATGCAGCTCCTGTCAGGGCAGCCTAGCGTGCGCCCAATCGTGCGCCCAAACGTGCGACCACCGCAACACGATCACTATACAAACACGTCGCGGTATTCATTTTATTATTCGTACAAGTAAATATTTAATGTAAGGTCACTCCACGAAATGTTCGCTTCAGGCGTCAGTGTCGATCGACCGAAATAATAATCAAATCGAACGCTGGCTGTTCTCTTTGCAATTGCAGTGTTTGGTAGATATTATATCAGTACAGTTACACAGTTGGTTTATATACGAATACATTTGCGCAAATTATTCACACTGCGGCCTCTGTGTGTATCAGATAACATTGTTAGAAACGTGCGGGCGTTGCGAGGGGTGATTTATTTAAATCGCGTTGTCAAGCTTTTTGCGCGCGTCAACTCTGCACTAAATATAACAAGAAGTGGCACGACTCGTTCGGGTGACCAGCAACATCTTCTAACATCTGATGGATATAACTACAGCGCATCTGGAATGATTTATCAAAAACGATGGTTTAGGAACAAGTCATTTGTGTACATAAAAATACACGTTATTTTGAGAATCTACTATTTATTTTCAAAAAGGTTAAAAACTGCCGACGTGTTTTTTTCGCACTTGGTTTACCACCCAAGTGCCAAAAAGTAGTAAAAGCCGCTCAAGTAGTACTGCTTCTAGGTAGAAACCTAGCAGCTTATTCTAGAGCAAAATAGACTTTATATCTAATGGCTACACCTGACAATTATGTATTGCTGTGCCACGTACACTAGTAGAGTATATACGCAATAGCATGATCAAGCAACCAAAACGTCCATCAAACGTTAACAGGCAAGGCAGACCAACAAATAACAGTCGCATCTCAGAACAACAGCTTATCTTACGCAATCACTGATGCATCTGTCGTAAACAAGTTCATTACAAATAACAAGTTTACCTCAAAACTTTAGCAAAAGCATTGTGAGAGTTCGGCAAATTTCACAATCCACCAGCTTTTATTGAATCTTATTTATAGATCTGTTTGTTGCAACGGGCGATCTATTCAGCGCAGTTTTTGTGTTAAATTAGTTTTAATATTTGCACCTGACTACAGCTAAAACCAGTGCGCCTAGTACGAATAACTGCGTAAGTGTAACGTTACGTGGCATTCACGTACAACAGTACCAACTATCATGTATCTAGGGCAACGACGACACAGATAACTTATAGTTTGTCCGCCGAAGCGTGACATGGTGACGCTTTCGGAACTAATAGTTTTTCGCAAATTGTGTGTGTTACGGCCTCTGGACATGGAAATAAGGAATTTCATTTTTATTCTGAACATTTTTCGTTTGATTTTCGAACCGTTTTGATTGATATGTTAATAGCAGGAAATAATATAGAAATTGAAAAAAATTAAATTAGTTTTCATTCTGTTAATTGAATATACTCAAAATTTAGACTCGACGGTGATGATACATTACTACCCAAAAAATAATTATACTCACAGTTAGTTGTGAAACTATATAATATAAAAATATTAGTAACATACATATTATAGCAGTTTTTTTATCAAAAAAGTCAAAATCTTTCACGTATTCTATCTCGATATCAAAGACGCTCGTTAATTAACACAATCCGTAAGTTGTACATATTCAGGAATTTTTGATGACATTCGGAATTGAATGTTGTAAGGCTTACTACAATAAAACAATGAAACCAGGTTAAGTACATATATTCCTTAATTTGAATCTTAAACCGATACCAATTGCATTTACGTGACTTTACAGGATGATACACAAACACCACACCAATTTATTTCCGTTATATTTGAAAGTTTCTTTGGAACGTACACAAATCTCACAAAAGTAACGTTACAGTACGTAGCACACAGAAATATACTTCATCATCATCATCTCAGCCGTTACACGTCCACTGCTGGACATATGCCTCCCCAACAAGTTACCAAAAGGAACCGTTGAAACTTTCGGCCCCATCGGCCATCTGTTCTGCGTACCCTGCCTACTGCCATATCTTATGGACTATGTGTACTATGAGCTGGTGACTTTCGTTCGTCTACGAATCTCCTCATTTTTGATTTTATCACGTAGAGAAACCCCGAGCATAGCCCTCTCCATAGCTCGTTGTGCGACTTTAAGCTTAACTAAAGATAGCTTATAAATATAAGACTCAACACTATATCTTTATATACTTTTCTATATAAGTATTTTGCCATCTGGCTGAATCTGTAACCCAGTCGAATTAGCTGAAAATAGGAGCGATCCCGGACAAAAATTAAGTAGCATTTACTTGAAGTTAATTGGAGGTTAGAGGGGACTGGTTGTCTATTATTTATTTATTGACATAAAAACGAATTACACATTTACATTTATGTCACAAAATCATCATCAAATACAATTTAATTAAAAACATTTTACACATACATTACAAATAGAAAATACATTAATCCATAAATCAAATTAAAAAGTCCAAAAATCAAAATATTAATGTCATAAATCAGTAAAAACATCGTCAAAACCAAATGAGCTATCACATTTTTGGGATCTGTCCCACTGATCAGACAAATTTTCACAGTATGTCAAAAAGTGTGTTAAAAGAGTTCTCCAATTGTCAAAAAATAAATCTAAATCAGTGTTAGCGGAAAGGAGTGCATTGAAATGACAGCGGGCACGAATTAAAGGAGACATAGATCGTGCAACAGTACGACTTTGATCTGTGCGGAATAGGTCATGTTTCCGACCGCGTCTATTCGCAGGAACCCAGGGGTTGTTTGGTACGTTCAGCGTGCATAATAAGTTATGCAGCTGTAGGGAGTCAACTGACCCTCTGAGCACTTTGCAGCAAGTAGTCAGCTGGTCCAGCAACCTCCTCACTTCCAAAGAGTTGTATCCGAGCAGCCCAAGAAGAAACTTTGTCGGGTACATATAAGGATACATTTTGTTTTACGTGGTACTCGACCCGTTGCGTCATCCGCCATCTTGATTTTAATGATAGATTGTTTGTTTATTGAATGAGTCGTTTATTTTCAATTTTTCACAAAATATGTTTGTAACAAAAGTTGTTAAAAATTGGATTTCTGATCGATGTTTTCCGATTTATACCCAAAGAAAGGGGTGACATTTAGTTTGATTAACAAGTTTAGTTTAATATATATTGAATATTACATGAAACATTGTTAAATAGAAACAAATTTTGTTGCTGATATTTTTTTCGCCGGATCAATATTTTCGATTTATTTCCGAGAAAAGGTTGGGGTAAAATGTTATCATTGCATTATCACGTTTATTTTCAATTTTACTCAAAACGGTTATAAAAAAGTTATTTAAGAAAAACTACAAGTTTGGTTGATGTTTTTTTTTGTTGGGTCCATATTTTTAGCAGAGACGCTTCGAGCACATTGTCTTATTAACGGCAATTGTATGCAGTACTTCGCATGGCGTCTGACACGGATAGTCAGAAGACGCGGGTTCGAATCTCGTCCGACGATGTGATTTTTTCTCTTTATAAATTTCAATGTTTGAGATCGCTAAGCAGGCGTTAGTGTTTTAAAAAAGTAATACTATACATGACGTGGCAACAGAAATATCATCTGTAAAAATTTCAACTGTCTAACTATCACTGTTCATGAGATACAGCCTGGTGTCAGACGGGTCTTAGTAATAAGGTCCCGTTTTACCCTTTGGGTACAGAATCCTAAAAATCTATACGCAGCATTGTTTTGTTACAAAACTTTCAGGTGATTTTGTATTCTGGTTCCGCATTCAGCTTCACCGTCATTTATAAAATAAATAAGTCTTGTCGAAGTCTTATCGTATACTTTCAACAAAAAAAAGACCTTCTATCGATGTTAATATCCGGCGAGAGGGAAAATGAGTTTTTTTTCCAATCTAGAAAATGTTCAATGTGTCACAAGCAGAAGTACTTTTTATGTTATTTTAAATGATACGTCACAGCAATAATATAGTATGAATATAATATGCGAGTAGTTTCAGTATTCTTAACAACATTTTATTTACTAATATTTATGATTTTGCATCTCCTCTAAACTTTACAATCATATATATATATATATGGTTGTTGTTGTTTATTTCATTGTGAGTTCTGTATATTTGAGCGCTGCAATGGTAAAGTACTGATGAATTCCTGTATAATTACTTGTAATTATTGTAAACCTGACTTTACGCAAACAAAGGATCCGAATCTGAGCATAATGAATTGATGGAATTATAACTTATAGTTTTTAACGATTATATGCGCATAATATATTATCTTAGCCTCAGTTGGAGATATACCTAGATGCATGATAGTTTATGCTGCAGACCTCAACGATACGATAACGTTACACTCACGCGAGTATTCGTGCCAGGCCCACAGATATTAAAGACCCTTAGAATGCTCATCGTGGGAAATAAAATTGTAAATACCACAACGCTTCCTGTTAATCAAATTTAATTGCTAGTTAAAAGCTATGTTTGTGTTCTTAACTATCTGTATAACGGTTATTTCGGTTCTCAAAAAATATTAAATGTCGTTTTATAAACACATTAGATACTTTAATCCTTCGTTTATATCGAGTAGTTATTAAAAAATCAGGTTTTCTCAACTTTGCGAATTTTTGTACTTAATAGTAACAGAACTTTGAATTGAACACACCCCATATTTATTTAACGCGTAACAGAATTTCCTTGAAACTTCGACAACTGAAGGAAACAATGCCGAACCCTAATTAGGTGAGCGTTTTGGAGACGAATTGAAGCAAAGTAAATAAATGAACCAATATTTCAGTTTAATGGCGGAAACGACGCGACAAGACGCCGATGTGATGACGCAAATAAGGGAAAATGGAAATACTATGTCTAAATGTATTTATTTAATAAGCTATGTACACCAGTTATAATGATATTCAACGAAGGAGTTGGTGTTACAGTTTAAGAGAGAACAAGTGTTACAGTGTTGGACAAGTTCTCCATATAAATATCAGCAATTAAATTAATTAAATGTTAAAATATTGAATTGAAATAATATTGTACAATGGGCGGTCTTATCGCTAATAAGCGATATCTTCCAAACAATCTTTAAAAATTAAACATGAATAAATGTAATATAATATTTTTAACATCGTATCTTTAGTACAACTTGTGGTGTATGATTGTTTTACACATGGAGGGTACATTGTTATAACTATCATGTATTGTTCGTAGGGTACCTTGCCTTTCTAATATATACATCAGTTGTGTCGCCGACTCCGTGTTTCATTGCTCGCTCCGCCTCAAATATTCCCGATATCTTACTCAACTAAGCATTTTAACAAACTTACCAACTAACTAATTACTATCAATTGGCTCAATTTCGAGCTCAAGTTAAAAATTATTAGCTCAATTCCCTCAGAATCTAATTCCGGATCAGTTCTTAGTCTCATTCTATATACCCTTTTATTTTACCGTATATGTTTGGTCAGTTTAAAATTGCACATAAAACTTCAAAACGTTTGACGTTATAGTCGCCAGATATCAGTTTCCCAGATATAATATTCAGTTTGAATGCAAATGGAATAGACAGCAATAAAGCCAGTTGGCCGTTTCCAACCCGATCGTTAAACGGGAACGTTGCAGCAGAACTGCAATCGTCAAATGGAATCGTGCAATCTACACTCCTATTCGAACTGCCGCATTCCAATTCTGGAAGTTCATTTTTCGTTTTCTATGGCAAACTTTTCAAAGGAGATAGATATTTGCTAGCTGAGTGTTCCACAACAAGGCATGACATTTTTGTTAGAGAAATAAGAAGGAAATAGACTTTCGTCGAGTTACTAGAGTACCACGTCTTTCGCTTGTGAACCAAAGTTATAAGATAAGATAAGTTTGTATAAAGATGTAGTTTGTCATAACATTAAAGCTCGTCATGTTTTGCCCATACGAGGCGTACAAATTTATAGAGAGATGGCAAATAAAACAATACAAGAAAATTTATTTATAAATACAAGTCAAATAATAGTTGATAATTAAATATTAATACATTAGAATGTCAGGAAGTAAAAACAGTCATACTCGTAATTAATAGAATAGTGTCATTTCAATTCATGGAATGTCATAATTTCACAAATACTAGGTGCTCACTTAAAATTCTTATCAGCTAAAAAATCACTTATACTATAATAACATTTTGTCAGTTATATTTATTTAAGTTTAGTTTTAAATGAATTTGTACTTAAGTCATTTATTGAATTCGGTATTCTATTATAAATAGCCGATCCCATCCAAAAAATGCTATTACTCATAAGAGCCTTTTTTGCCGTGTGCATGCTGAGTTTATATTTGTCACGTCTGTTACGCTTAACTTTCTCAGACAGTAAGGGAAAATAATGCGGATTTGATTTTACAAATGAAGCTACTTCTAAAACATAGAATGACGGAAGAGCCAGGATTTTATGTTCAATAAATTTCGGTCTACAGCTGTCAGTTGTTTGTAGTCCAAACATTGCCCTAATACATCGTTTTTGCGCTTTAAATACAAGTTCACTGTGCGTTGAATTGCCCCAGAAAATTAACCCATACCTTAATGTTGATGCTACCAAGCCATGGTATGACGTTAGTAGTGCGTCTAATCTTACAACGGGCGCAAGGCTGTGGAGAGCATATGCCGAGCTACCTAACTTTTTACAAAGAGTGTCAGCATGTGCCTTCCAATCTAGTTTCTTGTCTATTATAAGACCCAACAATTTTACAGTGTCTACTTCGTTTACTTTTTCATTTTGGTATTTCACATTTATGTCACTTATATAATTAAATCTTTGAGTAAATTGCATTAAATTTGTTTTACTGATATTAATTTTTAATTTATTTACATTTAACCAGTTAATTATTGATGTTAGTGTATCGTTAATATCATTTTCATAATAATTTCTATTTTGACTGGCAATAGTTACCGTGCTATCATCAGCGAATAGTGTCATTGGATGCCCAGTTACTTTAGGTAAATCATTTATATAGATAATGAAAAGAAGCGGGCCCAGAACACTACCCTGAGGCACCCCAGATTTAACTATGCGCTCACAAGAGGTGTATGTTTCTTCCTTTTTTGTGTTATAGTTAAATCTTGTTATTTTGGTTATTTGGTATTTAGCTTCAAAGTTCCCCACACGAGGCACTGCGCATTAAAATATCGAAAGAATGTATATGAGGACACTACAACATACACCAAACAGAGTTGTCAGTTTGGTCATAATGTAAGTCGCGTCTAACAAGTTGAACGCAGGTCACGACATGCATGAGAACTGGATAATAAGTCTGCGACTCTCTAAGAGCTATATATATATCAAGTCCTTGCGCTAAGCTCAGTACTCCGGAGCTCCATCCGTCATCATATCCTTCCCATCCAGCTCCGAGCTTATCTACGTGAAGGCTGCAGGGGTCGGGTAGTGCTTTAACACGCGCAATACGTTTCGTAGGTACTTATTTTACCTCAGCTGTTTCCATCTTCACTGCGGTGTATTTTATATGTCCAGTGACCTAGAATATTCTTTTGCTTATTATAAGGCTTGTGTTTTATTCATTCGATGCGGGTCGATAACGAATATTTTAATATACCTGTACTCGTATATAACAGTACATTTTAGAACTAAAAGTGAAACCTACAAAATACCACAAGGTTTTTTCATATTTCTTGGTATATTTTTAATTACTAATTAAAACTGTTAACCTTACACTAAGCTTGTACAAAAAAAAACAACCAAACAAACTTGTTGTTTAGTTAAGTCAACAAATTATTTGAATTATATAAAAATGAAATACAAAATACAGCCAGTAAAAATGTATACTTAAAAAAGTTCAGTTATTATAAGTTTGATCGCCAACCATGACTATGGTTCAATAATAGAAGTAACTATGTTGTGATTCTTGATTGTGTTATAATGATCAGGTTAGAAATACATGATACATTTATCGTGTACGGTAATTCTCACTGCACGTTTACATAACCTGTTTACAAACAGTTGGAGACGGTGTATGTGATAGATGGTGCATACTAAATACTCATTAATAAAACACAGTTTTCTAATGCAATACAGTTTAATGAATCATTCCATTAGATAGGGGCTAAGAGATAGAAATCAAAACTGTAGTAACGATTTATAACGAGTTATAAATCGGTATTGGGAATCGTAAGAGGCAATGAAACCCGACCCACTACGGTGAAAGACCTCTTATCCATGATACCTTTTCGGTTTGTGCGACCGTAATATATAAGGCTAATATAAAGCCTAGTAAGCGTTAGTTAATAAACAGGCGTTATATATAATAACATAAAAGGCCAGATATTCGGCTGCGAGTCAACGGTCCGCAAGCATTTTCTTGTTGGGTGTGAAGGGCACTGTAGCAAGCATAATTGCTGAGTGAAAGAGATTCCAAACCCATGTCTCGGGGTGACGGTGAGGGGGACGCAGTACAGTGCCATGCCAAACTACATATCTAAGATCTGGGTTGGATTGCAATTGCCATGGGAAAGCTTAGTGCTTATCATCAGGCGCATTACTTGTCCGTCTTGTCACTTTATTGCGTAAACAAACCCTATACTAAGTATATACAAAAGGAAAGAATAAGAAAAGCAAAACAATACAGCCGCTGTTCCGACTGCTCCTCCAGCGAACTGGAAGGCGGGCGGGACCTGAAGTTCAGTTACATCAGTTCGTTACAATTGTAAGTAACGTCCCGCGAATAAATATTCGTTTATCCATAAATTAGTCCGACTGAGGTGAGGCGGGGGGAAGTGTAATCTTTAAACAGTCGACGAGCGTTCGTGGGGAGAGCAATCAAAGGGAGTATTTGATTACGTCAAAATTCTGTTACTTTATTACTCCAAGCTCATGTAAATAGAGATTCAGGTTAGGTTAAGTTACTTGCAACACCTTTGTCTTAAAAATAATGCCGGCAACTGTATATAACAATGCAAATTAAAGTTATTCGCAAATAATTAGGACAACACAGCACGGACCTCAATTCAGAACTCCGTCAAATGTTCCAAGGCAGCTTTGCATACCTAACCGCACCATGCGCGCCATATTTCATGACAATGCAAGAACTATTCCGGGGATATACAAAATCCAAAAGTCACACATTTACTCTATAGATATACAATTTAAGAACCCAATGTAACACAGTTTAACAATAAATGAATCTGAATCTGAATCTGATATAGTGATAGTTCATTGATTCAGGCGATACTTTGCGGAATTCCATTATCAAAAAACGATATTAAAAAATATTTAGTGACACTTCCGCTAAAAACTTTGACTGTCGGTCTAGCGCTCGACGAGTCAACATCTCCTGAGGATGCCTCGTGTAGAGGCGAAACACGTGTCGAATCGTTTTTGGTTTATTTGGGTTTTCTTGTGTATTTTATTTTGTATTCTTCCTATTAGCATTTTGAGCGGGAGGGAGGGTGGTGCACACCCCCAAATAAGCCAAAATCATTGTTTTTTTTCAGCGGAAGTGTCACTAAATATTTTTTTAAATGGTTTTTTTACACTATAGTGTGTGTTAGAGTGATCGTTGTTATTAGTGGCACAATCCTTGTGCCACGGAAGGCATGGACACATCACAAACACGCAAAATTCGAGAACATACTTTCGTGCTCATCACACAAACATTTGGTCCGGCGAGGGTTTGAACCTGGTATCCCGCGGTTCGCTGGAAGGCTCACTACCCACCAGGCCAACGCGCTCGTCTATTGGTGCTGATTATCCTAAC
Source organism: Selenia dentaria (assembly GCA_917880725.1). Lineage (NCBI taxonomy): Eukaryota > Metazoa > Arthropoda > Insecta > Lepidoptera > Geometridae > Selenia > Selenia dentaria. The sequence goes on from OU862887.1 coordinate 4,162,639, forward strand.
ACAATCGGCCCGGGTTGAGGTTCAGGCGTGTGCTGAACACGCCGTTTGTAATCGAGAGTGTTAAAGGGTATGTTTATAAAAATTTTTAAATCTACAATTTGCTCTTGCCGTATGCTTAACTTTTGGTGTTTATGATACTTTTTGAGATAGAAAACTATCGCGAGTTATATTCATAATTACGCTTAAAACCGGCTAGGACTCGCGTAATATTTACCGGAAATATTCTCCGACCAGTTTCGAACTTATTTGAAGTTCTTCTTCTGGGAGTCACTCTTGTGCACAGCGGCGAGCGCGGGCCACACCACGTAACTGACGCTGCGACGGTCGCGCTGTGTCTGTCAGATTTTTTCCGCCCGAACTGTCACTTACGTCAAAGTCACTTTCAGTGTCACTGTCACTACCGTTTTTTAGTATATAGGGCTGTTTACACACCATACTTGTTGAGTCAACCTCACGGTTCCAGAGCTCCGAGGTCATCTTGTCAATGTTCAACGCTGGTATCCAGGCCGGCGGTATATTCCACCCACGATCCCGATTGAAATTAGGGTGACGTCTTATTTCGATGGCTTCTCGTACTTTACGCGTGATGAAGAATTTCTCCCGCGCTAATATAGTCGCCTTATCGAACCGAATATAATGTCTGGCACCTGCGATCTGAGAGTGCTCTGCCACCGCCGACCTTACGGTATCCAAGTTTTTGGATACCACATACACACAAAGCGCTCCGTAGTTAAGATCTTATCAGAAATTAATTATAAAACTTGGGTATTACTTTTTTGTGGTAGTGCCACGCTGCATCCCACAGCCGAATGGGCCGGCACGACCGGAGTAGTATCACACTCACACATAATACTGACGTGACGTAACATAGCTTGCGCCCCTCTCTCCCTCCACCCTCACCTCTTCTATCTTTTCCAGCCCATCATCCTTCCTCAAAGATCGGCAACGCCTCCTCGAGACCTCTGGTATTGCGGATGTCTGTGGGCGACGTTATCACTTACCATCAGGTGAGCCGCTTGCTCGTTTGCCAACCTGTCCCATAAAAAAAACTAAATATTCGCACAAACTCCACGAAATTCAAGCATTTGTTTTAGACAATAATCAAAGAACTAAAGAAATCACGAATTCAGTGCAAACAGGTTCTAAAGGGTTTCCTTTTAATATTTTGGTTTCTGACAAATGCCACAAACATGAAAGGACTATAAATTGCGCGTGCAACCTGAAGATTAAAGGCGTCAATGTAAGCTTAGTTTAAAATAAAAATAGGTTTGTAACAAAGATTGTCGGAGCAGTTTGCGAAATGTTTTATCGTGTAGCACTCTGCAGCAAGAGTCAGTTTGGTGGCGCACTACTGCCGTATCTGATATGTCGCTTCAATGTTATAGTTCCTTTGTAAAGAGGTCTAAAGGGAAGTGCAGCAAATGAAAGCGCTTGGCGAATGGGACGTGAGGAGTAATACGTACGAGTAGAAGGCTCGCAATGACAACCGTAGTGTTGCGATGCCGAAGGTGCCGACCAGTGTGTGTTGTTAAGAAGCATTTGAATGAAAGTCAGTTAAATTCAAGATGGTATCTCTCGCGAGCAAGTATTTTTCAATCGTTATATAAATATGGCTATTGTGTGTTATTTATCGACGAAACTCTACAGTTTCCTTTGTTATTATATAACATTAACATTTTATAAAATTCCTACAATTGTTTGACTGAATTATTCATCGTCTTTAATTTATAGATTTCACCAAGCTTCTAAACTAACTCTAAGCTTCCCGCAACACTTACAGAAACCAAACTGTTCTTATTCTTATATACGATGATTGGATGTAGATAAATGTCAAACAACGTTTATCTGAAAATATTAATAACGGTTTATAAAAGTTAAATAATCTAAATTAAAAAAAAACCTTTAAGTGACAAAGCTGATAGACTTACTGTTGAATTATTTGGTCCAAAGTACTGAATATTATCACCAAACCTGTGAGTATCGACCCAAATTAAACTGACACAAAACTAGTTAATTTCAAAACAGAATGTTGGTGCTTTGGTCATTCAGTTAGTAAGCTTATATCTTCTACATAGGCCTATTAAGTATCGGATTATGTTATTATACTATTATGTTTAAAAAACTATTTCGGTTTGTTTGTGCAGGGCTTCCACGAATAACTAAACAAATTATTATTTGTTGTTATGTGCGATATAAACACTAAATAACGATAAAAAGTACCTCATAATTTCGGACTATTTTTGACACCCTTATAGCCGTTAATCATAACCCTTATAGCTCATACGGAACTTAAATAGAAACATAATTGAACTTGTACACGTCACAGTACGTTAATGTCGCCACAACAGCGACAATATAACCGTTCTCATGACGCGGCAGCAGAGGGCGCTACTAATCCCGCTATGGTTCCGGGGGAGGGTAAGCGCCCTAACGGCGACGTATGCTACGGGTTTGCTTATTACTTTACTTTGAGTTAGGGCGAGACGGGTTATTCCACAATTGATATGACAAAAGCGAAGACAGCACAGTACGAGAAGCGGATTTGTTTGTATGTGTATAATGCATAGAGTAGCCTGCGTAGTATATACCGATAATATAGTGTCTCTTTTATAAAGTCTCTCGTCCAGTGACCGCGATTTTGGTAATATTCGCCAAAAACATGTGGTACCTTAAATAAAAAAAAAAATGCAAAATAGGCCAAGGTCTTGCCGAAATAAATATATAGGAGAATAATACTGAATTTAGATGACCTGCAGAAATCTCAGACTGCAAAAACTTGCCGCTGATAAGACTGTGCTCGCGAGGTCTGATGTTCGCAGAACTACTAGTAAGTACAATATATATTATATTTAAAATAGTTTTATCTCGTAGAACTCATTGGCAAAAGCTTATTCTAGCTTCCTTCAATACAGTCTATGTAACGCTGCTTTTTTCCAATGTGGACTATTACACTCGGATCCTACTGGTAGGTAGGTACATTGATTATTTTATATACACTACGAATCAATTCATCCAAACTGCAGGCGACGGGGTGATATCCAAACCGCGAACCATAACCTCCATACTAGCTAACTCAGCAGCAGCGGCAGCAGGTACATTGTTTGTTTGGTTATTACGAATCAATTCAATTAGCATTTCTTATTATTTACAAACTAATTACTTACAGTTTCACTTGATCTAAAAGATAAATAATGCATAGCATTAACAACACCCTTCTGCCCGCCACTCTGCGCCATCGTAGAGCTTTGCATGCACGATCACGTTGTTCCTTAATCCGATATTGTTGCTGCCGCGACCAGCTAGATTTACTGTATTTATGTTAATTATTTATTACAATATTGAATACTACGTCACTGAGGCGACCTCTTGCGGGCGGCACGTTGAATAATGCACGAGTGAGAGGTCCTCACGCCGCACCACTGTGCTGTGATGTAGTGCAGCTTTGTGCTGCGTTGCCACTTTAGGATAAAATTATTCAGAGGTGTAGATGTTTCATGATTTAATTAATCACACTGTTATTGTAAATGCAAAAGATTTAGATTTAGTTTTTGGTTAGTTCTTCACGCTGAAACGGTTCAACGAATTTGAATGAAATTTGGAACGCAGATAATTTATGCTCAGGAATAACACACAACATCCCAAAGCACAAAGTATGTGTAGTCAGACAAGTACCTACTCAGTAATAGCTTGGCTACGACTTTAATAACGGGCACGTAAACTACGTGCAGCTATGACGCTATTGTCGACGTACTGAGGGGCGCGGGCGGGGGTAACGGAGAGGGAAGTTAATTAAATCTGCTGCTTATTTGCGAAAGAAGAATAATGAATTGACAAAATATAATTTCATTATAAATAATTTTATCATCACGCTATGCGAAGTGTCAGTTAATGTTCAATAACACTATTGGTACCTACAAATACGAAAGTTGATAAGCGAGCGAGTGTGAATCGTCTGTGCTAAGTACTGTAGAGTAAATCGTAATAAATATTTCAATTACAACACATCAATGTGTAAGCACGACGTGAGGGCTCAAACAAATTACACGAAGAAACCTTGTTAAACAAAACACAAGAATAATCTCTAATGACGCGCGTGTTACCGCGACGTGGGACACGGCACTCGCAGTTAGGGCGAGTTTGAATATTATTATAATAAACATTTGACCAAAGTACCTCGGAACTAGGCCGCCCTTCGACCTGAGAGGAACGAGCCCGGCCGGTTGTCGCCCACTCGTATATTGCTGCAACTGGAAATTAAAGTCACGGGCTACACACTCAAAGCACAAGCAGACTGACGTGGCATTACATTAACTCTAGTCATATTCTCAAGTAACAGAAAACAGTTGCAGCAGACGTTTTGAGTCGCGACAGGTTGATATGTAACGCGGGATGTTTACCTCCCATATGGAACGAAGGATGGAGGAAGGTCGGATGATAGCTGCGGCAGTTATGGAATAACAAAACGCTTATATTCAGACTCAGACCTTTCGTTTGGATAGACTTACAGAGTAGAGAGCGGACATAAAATGATAATCTGTGTTAGTATTGTTGTATGTTAGTGTACGTCATAGTATTTATTACTTCCTCACGTAACTGCTTTGGAACAAATATGCGTGGAAAGGTCCAAATACAAAGACATAAGTATACAAAGGAAGGGCTCATTCTCGTCAAATAGGATATGGGCGAAACCGTTATGAGGAATGTCTGCAAAATACGAGTAATAAGACATACGAGTAGATTTGTGTACGGTTCCATATCAAAGACATCCCGGACATCAGCCTGTACGAGATTAGAGTAGCTCTCAAACAGCTTATGAACAACAAGGCGCCAGGAGAGGACGGAATTACGACTGAACTTCTGAGAGCGGGAGGTAGACCGATACTTTTAGTCCTCCAGAAGTTATTCAATTCTGTCATCTTCGAAGGCAAAACGCCGGAAACGTGGCACAAAAGCGTGATGGTGCTCTTCTTCAAAAAAAGGTGATAAAACCTTATTGAAAAATTATAGGCCCATATCGCTCTTGAGCCACGTATACAAATTGTTTCCGAGAATCATCATGAACCATCTCGCACGCAGGTTTGATGAGTTCCAGCCTACCGAACAAGCCGGTTTCCGAAGAGGTTTTAGCACCGTGGACCATTTTCATACACTACGGCAGATTATACAGAAGATGGAAGAGTATAATCAGCCACTGTGTCTAGCGTTTGTGGACTACGCTAAAACGCGTAAAGCTTTTGATTCTATCGAGAAGTGTGGTCGTCCTACAGTCCTTGCAGCGATGCTAAATTGACCATTGCTATATCGAAGCGTTGAAGTGTTTATTCACAAGGCCACTATGTCAGTCCGATTACAGTACCAGAGTACGTAATAAACTCCATTGCAGAGAGGTATGAGATAGGCAGACGTCATCTCTCTGAAACTGTTTACTAACGCATTGGAGGCTGTTTTCAAACTCTTGGACTGGAAAGGATCTGGCATCAACATTAAAAACTGCTCTCAGTACATATTATGCGTATGCGCACGCATGGCTCAGCTATGGTGTCGCCCTTTGGGGTGGCAGCGTAGATGCGCCGTGTGTATTCACGGCTCAAAAGAAATTATTAAGAATTATTGCTAATATCAAAGAACCTGATACCTGTAAACCCCATTTCATAAACCAAAAAATATTTACTCTCCCATGTTTATATATATTTGAAGTCTGTAAATTTGTAAGAAAATATCCTGAATTTTATACGATACGCGAAGATATACCCACAAAATATTCTCTAAGACATAAAAAACGTAAAAAACAACTAGTGGCACCACCTTCCCGGCTTAAACTCTTATCATCTGGGCCATTGCACATATCCATAAAACTATACAATCACTTACCTGAAATAATAAAAAATGCAGCCAAAGATAAAGAATTTATTAAACAATTAAAACATTTACTACTTTTAAAATGCTACTATTCAGTTGATGAATATTTGAAGGATAAACTGTAATATACAATTAAAATTACTTAAAATACCTAATTACATAACATACATACTAACCTACATTATACAACATAAATATGTATCTACTTGGGTAAAATAGAGATTCTATAAATATTCTATAATACATTAATGTAATAATAATAATACTATAATATAAATGGTCGTCTCTAGAACAGGAGCATACTGATACACACCATATACGCACACACACACACACCTTCACAAACGCACATTCTTTATTGATGATTACTTTTTATATATTTGTTTAACTATCTATTGTTTAACATGATTATATTAAAAGGTTCAAATAAGTAATGTACCCCTCTCTTAAGTTGCAGTGCCCTTACGGGGTATCACCGGAACTACAATTTTATGTATCAACCGTTTAGTTATGTGATATGCAATAAAGATATTTGAATTTGAAAATTTGAATTTGAAAAATTTGAATTAATGGCGAATACATCACTAACCTTCGTTTCTCCGATGATATAGTCATAATGGAGGAGTCACTCGAGGATATCGGCAACATGTTCAACGACTTCAGTAGAGTTTCCCAACAGGTTGGTCTTAGGATGAACATGGATAAGATGAAAATCATGTCCAACATTCATGTTCCACCTATACCAGTAATTGTTGGAAACGATACACTCGAAGTTGTAGACGAGTACGTCTACCTGGGACAGACTGTCCGATTAGGTAGGTCCAACTTCAACAAGGAAGTCGCACGAAGAATCCAGCTTGGATGGGCAGCGTTCGGGAGGCTTCGATCTATCTTTTCGTCCCCAATACCTCAGAATCTGAAAACCAAGGTTTTCAACCAGTGTGTGTTGCCAGTGATGACTTTGGCACTGAGACGTGGTCCCTTACTGTTGGCTTTATTAAAAAGCTTAAAGTCGCTCAACAAGCAATGGAAAGGGCTATGCTTGGGGTTTCCCTGCGTGATAAGATCCGAATTGAGGAGATCCGTAGAACTAAGGTCACCGACATAGCTTTCAAAATTAGTTAAGTTGAAGTGGCAATGGGCAGGCCACATCGCTCGCAGAACTGATAACTGATGGGAATGAAAGGTTCTCGAGTGGCGATCACGGATCGGAAGACGATGTGTAGGCCCCCCGCTAGGTGGACCGACGACCTCGTCAAAACCGCGGTGAATCGCTCGATGCAGGAAGCTAGTAACCGGTCCAAGTGGCGTTCTATGGGGGAGGCATATGTTCAGCAGTGGACGTCTTCCAGCTGATAATGATGATGATGATGATGATGATGATGATGATGACCTACTAAACATTTCTATATAAATAGTAATGATTTCCCATCAAAAACATAAATGTGAAATGATAGCCAAGTTCAATATTATGATATAATCCTTGGTTGTTGACTTCCACGACAATATAAGTGAGATCTAAATAGGTGCCAATTTCAATAATCAATCCTGAAATTTATTTCTAACAACATTAAATATCATTTCTTCTTATAACTTACGATAATATAATTTAAGCCTATAAGGTCTGACTTAGCTGGTTATCATATACGAATTATTATAAATATATCAAGTGTTAAACTTACCAGACACAATAGAAATATAATTTGATCCATGATGATTTTATCGACCTACCAGCAAGCCTAATTTTCGGAAGAATAAAACAAGAACTTAAAGCTTTACAACTTGCGAAAGCTATTATTTCGTATGTGAAAACTAGCCAAGTCAGACCTTAGGCGTCAATTATATTATCGTAAGTTATAAGAAGAAATGATTTTTAATGTTGATATATATAAATTTCAAGACTGATTATTGAAATTGACACAAATTTAGATGTCACTTACTCGTATACTGTCGTGGAAGTCAACAACCAAGGATTATATCATAATATTGAACTTGGCTCTCATTTCACATTTATGTTTTTGATGGGTCCTTATAACTTCAGCAGCTATGTAACAGTGTTTCAGGGGTTAACGAGAACAAACACACAGACAAAATGTGTATTTAAAAAATGATTATTGTGGTTTTAATTACAGACAATTTTTTTATAAAAATAATACTAACAAATATTTTGAGTTTTCTAAAATACATAAGTTATTTTCTACATAAAGCCTCTCTATTGCCTGAATGAGGTATAATGCGAGGTGTTGGCTAATTTCCGCAAAGTGTTCCGCAAGTTAAATGTGTTGTTCGTTGTTTATAGCTTCGCAGTGAAGGGTCGCGGGACGGGAACTTTATAAGGTAAATATATTCCGCCTCCTCTTACGGTACAGTGATTCATTTCCGTGAATATGAGCGGGACAGTCAGGTGTGTTTGGTGACGGCGGATACTTGTATCTATTAGATAAACGACTTGCTCGTCTCGATTGACTACAAATCTCACCGTGTCCCAACGTCAATACAATGAAAAACATTCACAGAAGTAATATTCTGTCGTTGAAATACTCAAAAAATAAACAGTCTGTCGACGAACGATTCAGCGGTGAAATGACAGTCGGAGATAGGTTCCACAATGCTGTGAAGCGGCGCACGTGGGTGATAAAGGACTTTTCCAAAATTCGCTGACAATTCTCTCTCGTTTGCGTACAAAAGATTTTGGGGCAACGCAATACGCCACTCGACACGTAACGCTTCGGTAACAAAATGGAAGGAATCACATCAATGAATGAAATGGTGTTGTCAGCGGTTTTCGTACAATTGTAAGTACTCGTAAATAAAAAAGAGACTAACTTGGAACGTTTCGTTTACGAGATAATGTAACAAGACTTGCCAAAACTTACGTGTTAATCATTTTTATAAGCTGACTAGATTTTTATGAAGCCGTAGCCGACCCACAACAGTTGCAGTACCTTCCAGCTTCGAACTGGAGTTTTTTCAGTGCCACGACATCGGTTTCTTGATTTTCATTCACTTATTAATTACGCTTACTACAATGCCCTTTGCGCCTTAACATAGTAAGAGAGACAGTGCGCCACTGCGAATGTACCAACCAAACAGCAACTTGCTCAAACAACGCGTGTTTATCAAAGTCATTGCGTCCTTACAAAGTAATGCGGGCTTTATTTTCAGAGTTCGTCACGCGTACTGTATGCTCAGTTTATCTTTAACTATCATACTAACTTATTTAGCCCCACAAAAAGTCCATACTCCCCTCTCCCTTCCTCACCCGGGAAGCACCGTCATGAATACTTCTATATGATAAGTAATACATTGACATAACAATCACTAGAGTCGTCTATCACAATAAGGTGATATAATGTGTTTACACTTATAGGTATTTGTGACCAAGTAACTATTGTTTTTGGTGGGCGGTATGTTCAATACTTAACCTACATAATAATGCATCCATTTATTTGGTTCAGTGCAATACAAACTATCAGTAAGAGAGGACGTTCATTTTATTTCGCACCTGTGTACCACACAAAACTCGACTGTAACACATTAAACACAAGGCTTTGCATAACAATGAGAACTGAGCCTTACCACTTACAATTATTTCACTTAAAGCCCGAAAACAACAAACAAATTTCTAAAACATTTGCTCCAGAATTTTATAAGTGTAGAAACCGTTTCATCAAAAGATCATGACATTGTGTTACACAAAATGGTCTTAAAAGTAAATAAACGGTATTCGTTTAAGAGCCGTAAAAAAGTTGTGAATGCAGCGATAAAACGTGAACTGTCCGTCCGTGAGTCTCCACCCGTCACCACTTCACAAATGCGCAAATTGTAAATTACCTCTCGTATATCTATGAAATAAAGAAAGAAAGAAAGAAAGAAAGAAAGAAAGAAAGAAAGAAAGAAAGAAACACTTTTATTAGGTACTTAAACATATACAGACCATGCTGTATTTAGCCGTCAATAAGAAACTTTTTTAGTTTTTGTCTAAAACTGTAGACGCTTTTTGAATTTCTTATTGGCGGTGGCAAATTATTCCAACACCTGGAAGCCGCATACCTAAAACTACCTCTGAAACTTTCAGATCTGTGGTGTTGTGTGGACAATTGAGTGGAACATTGCCTTCTTTCACAGCCTCTATTGCTAGACATCCAACAAAGTTTATCGTACAAGTACTTAGGAGTACCGTAACGAATTACCCCAAAGAAGAGACATGCTGAATACATTTAGCATGTCTCCTCTTTGGGGTTTGCGGCGAGATTTCATTTTGAGAGTGTAATGTTTAGTAAGAAATGGCGTAATATGGCTTTTTGGGGGCACAATGAAACAAAACCTCGCGCAGGCATTTTGAACTCGCTGGATAAGATGTTGGGTTCGCACAAGCAGCCGCGGACCGTATACAGTGTCTGCGTAGTTTAGTTTAGATAGTACTAACGATTCAACAAGATGTATACGTAATTCCTCACTGATAAAGGGTCTTATTTTATATAAGACTTTTAGCCTGTAAAAGCAATTCCGTACACAATCAGCGACATGTTTTTCAAAACGTAAATTCGAATTCATAATGACGCCCAAGTTTCGAGCTTCAAAAACACGCTCAACTGCTTCGCCCTCAATTAACACACTCGTATCGAAGTTAAAAGAGGCTACTTGATGTTTACTACCAAAAATCATATATTTAGTCTTAAGTGGATTGAGGACTAGGCTGTTTGCTTTGGACCAGGACGTGATCCTGGTTAAATCATCATTTATAGCGGTAATAGCGCTGTTAAGGTCATGTGACTTAAAAGAAATTTAAATCTGAACGTCATCTGCATATATATGATATTTACAATTTTTAATTTGATTCTTGATATCTGCACTATACAAAACAAATAAAGTAGGACCAAGAATGGAGCCTTGGGGTACACCCCGGTTTATATGAGATAATTGAGAGCAGAGCGAGGAACCGTTATTATTCTTTAACTCAACATATTGGTAACGGTCTTTAAGATAGCTGTCAAACCATTTTAAAGTATTTTGGTCAAAACCATAATATCGTAGCTTTGACAACAGCAACGAAGTATTGATTGCATCAAATGCCCTAGAAAAGTCAAGAAGCACTAACAGAGTACACATACCCTGGTCTTGAGCTGTCAGTATATTATCAGTGACGTCCAAAAGAGCTGTAGCTGTACTACGGCGCTTTCGAAAGCCAGATTGAGCGTCAGGCAAAATATTGTGCTTTTCGATAAAATCTGTTACCTGATGGCTAACAGCTTTTTCTATAATTTTCGACAGGCGTGGCAGTATACTGATCGGCCTCAATTCCTTAAAAGCAGTAGGGTTATTAATCTTAGGCAGTGGTCGCACAATGGCAACTTTGCAAACATCTGGGAAGGTTGACGTGGAGATTGACCGATTTACAATAGCTGTGATTGTTACTAGCGATAGAGGAAGCATCAACAACAGCATATCAAGAGTTATACCATCGAACCCTTCAGCGTTCGATTTAAGATTATTAATTATCTTAATGATACAATCCTCTTTAACCGGTAGCAATGAAAAAACTTCTTCACTAAACCTATGAAATTCAAAGAAAGTAAGAAGGGAGATACAAATGGTTAACGTGCCCGGAACATTTAAGAAATGGACATTAATCGCATCTGCATCGTCAAAATGCGATGGCAATGTGATATCATTTTTAGGCGGTAAGACCGTCAATTTTAAATTTTTCCAAAGAGCTTTAGGCTGTTTCATATAATTATTAACGTTATGTTTGTAATATGCGACCTTTTCATAAAACAAGGACTGTGAGACTAACGATTTCAGGCTTTTGTAATACTTTTTTTTATTATCTAATTTTGATATGCGATAAGCACTCAGCGCGTTATCTCGCAACCTCATCATTAGTTTAACATTGTCTGTCACCCAGGGATAGCTACGTTCTTTTATAATACACATTTTTTTTGGCGCATGAACATCAAATATACATAAGATACTAGCATTAAAACAATCAACCATTTCGTTAACATCACCAATCTTATGGATTAGATCCCAGCGAATAAATTGCATGTCATTATTAAATGTTTCCATTTCAATGTTTTTTAGTGGTCTGTAAGAAATAGTATAAGGCACGTGTTTGACTCTAGTCACATAAAACTCACAGGTAATTAAAGCATGTCCATTAAGACTACCTATGGACTCCACCGAAACACGCCTAGCTTTAAGGTCGGTACAAATAAGATCTATCAGTGTTTGACTATGGTCGGTAAAATGAGTCGGCTCGCTCACTAACTGTGTTAGATTAAGACAACTTAGTACAGTGGTCAATTTTTTAACACTACAATTTTCTACCATCAATAAGTCCACATTGAAATCCCCCAACAGAATAATATTGTCAAAACCAGATAAAGAGTTTACACTCTCAGTTAGGGCATCTAAAAAAAAGATCAAGCTTAACTCCTTTGGGTGGCCGATATGCCGTGCCAATCGCAAGCTTTTTCCCATTAACTTTTAATGTGATCCACAATTGCTCAACAGTTTTATAGAGAGTGTCTAGCGGGTGGGCCCATGTGCGCGCGTTGACTCCGCGCCGCACATAAAAGCCGACGCCTCCACCGCGGCCGCCGCGCACATCCACTGGCCGCGGTATAAACCTAAGCTGGTTAGCCGGGCACGACCGGCGCACGGTCCGCTTTGCCTTCCTTGATCCACGTCTCGTTTACAGCCATCATATCGACACCATACCTACCCATAGCCACAATAAAATCGTCATGTCCCGTATTGAGCGAACCTACGTTATATAGGCCAACTTTAAAATGTTTATCAAAGACTGTGACTATCGTCTAGACCACTATATAGGTTCAACACGGAGAAAACAAACAGAATAACAGCTTTATATAAATATAAATTTATCAGTTCAAGACTTTTATGTAAAAATGTTTTAGGTATAAGTATAACATGTAATATTCTATCAAAAAACAGTATATTATGAAGTTTAGGTATAAATAAGGGCGAACGGTAAAAAAATGAGTTATACACATATAATAGTAATATAAAGTAAAGTAAATTATTTGCCCACAATATATATATATATATATATATACATAATATTAGATATATATAACTCAGTTGGATATTAGGTACTGGCACAATCAACACACCTGTAGGATTTAGGTTAGAAGTATTCAGACACATGTTACGAATTAACGTAGCATAGGCAATTACACGATAACATGGAAACAACGGTATACTGGTGAATAGTGTTGCATGTATAGACCATAGTACAGTATGAGTATAAGTTGATCTCGTTTTGTTTATGTTTACATTGAAATTATGTTTTAAAGATATGCTAATATGTTGTAGATTGAACATAGTAATTTCATACAGATCAAATAGATGAGCCTCAGAACCTATGAGCCAGCATTTTATTGTTTTTTGACAATAGTTATTTAAGTTTATTTCAATGTCACTTCCAATATTTTTTTGCAATTTATACGCGATAAACAAACATAACTGAAAATAAATACTAAGCATTATACTTACTGCACAAAAATTACAAAAATCCCTAACAGAAATGGCCGTTTCACTTATACATATGAAAAGTATCTTTTGAGTACCTGAATAATAGCTAAAAATAATCACCACTACAATCGAGCCTTCACACAAACTAATTTCATCCAAAAATTTTAGCTACGTCTATTTCGGAGCGTATACGCTCCGCTGTCTTGCCGTCTTCCTTGCGAGTGATGATTCTGCCATCACGGGTCTAAACGTATTTCCAGCGACAGCGACGGGCTGCCTCTCGCGCCATGTAAAACAGCAACCTGTTCGTCCTGGTAAGACTCTCATTGAGATAGACTCGTTGCGGCGTGCCTTGACCTCCGAGAGCACCCTGGGCGCCTGGGGTCAGATCAAGCTCGGCAGTGGTGATAACCCGGCGCACCCAGGCGGCACGCAGAAGCTGGTCACGGGGCGCACGCCTGGATAGTGTCACCACTATGTTGCGGGGTCGTGAGGCCGAGATTACGGAGGCGGGGACCCGTGCGCTCAGCGTGTACAATGTCACGGTCGTCGAGATCAACCCCCAATTTGACTGCCATCATTTTTACTATATGTATTGTGCTCTCTTCCTTGGTCTCCGGAATCCCCGCGATCTCTAGGTCGCCGAGGAGGAGCTCTTGATCCCGTTCGTTAATTTGCATCTTTAAGTCTTCGATGGTTCGCTCAACATTGATACTAAGAGACGATTTCTCCAGCTTCGTCTCTAGCTCCAGTACCTTGACCTCCAGACACCCAAATTTATTTGCGTAGGCCTTCAGCTCAGCGCGGTACTCGTGGATCTCCATGCGGCAGTCCCATACCTCCTGTCTCAACGCTCCAAAGTCATCACGCAAAGATCTAATTTCCTGGATCAGATCAGCTGTTTGACCAAACGAATCACCGCGCTCGGCGCCAGGGCTGACGGCGGCCGTGTCAGACGTCAACCGAATCTCGGTAATGGCGATCATGGCGTCATTAGCTACACCGGTACCTCTCACTGGCGTGTGTGTATTGTCCTCCCGTGGTATCTTGATTTTACATCCCGGGCATACCCAGTTTAGTTTGGCAGCGCCAGACTCCGACAAACCTACACAGGCGCGGTGATACACGCCCGCACACTTGTAACACTTTATGGCATCCGAATGAGCCAGGAATTTTCCGCACGCACCGCACTTCACCATGTTGTTTATAATTACGTGTGGATCGTCGTCGGCTGACAATGAGACACGGAGCGAGCGACTAACTACAACAACAAATATCGTAAACGGGTAGGCGCGAGGGCAATAACTTTATTAATGGTTTAATCGTGTAATAGAACGATACAAACGTACAAATACTGATTGAAAGAACCAACTAAGTCACTGGTCACCACTTTTACTTGTTATGATGCGAATTAACCTCTTATTACACTAAAACATAATTAATATTGTCGGAGCGTTTTAGTACACGACCGGTTACGTCGAGCTGCGACTACCCTCCTCAAATGGGTTCTCTCTCCTACTATGGGTTCTCAAAAGGTTCTTCCTGTATTATTTAGTCGACATAAGTACCTGCGTGCTTGCCGCAACTTTGAACATGCACTTAAATTTACAAAGATCAAACAAACTTCACTTTTGGTATATGGGGTACTGACATTTGAGAGTGTTTATGGATGTGGTGTGGTGTGGTATGAATGTTTTTTTATGTGTGTATGTCGTGTGTAAGTGACAAGACGAGCAAGTTGTGCGCCTGTTGTTAATCACTAAGCTCACGTAACAGTTACAGAGCGGCCAGAGCTTATAACGTAAGTGTTACGCGGTTGTGCACTGTGCTCGTCGCCCCGAGACAGGTTGTTAATGTTATATTTTTATATTAACGTATATTTCACATATATTTTAATGGCAATTCTAAATATTTATTAAGATATTCCACAGAATTGAAATTATCAGATGTACACCATACGTGAGTAGACGAAGGCCGACAAAGGCCGACGTAGCACAAGTCGGAATCGGCCGGCTGCTGACGCGCCTCTACTGATATTACTAATTAGCAATTAGGCACGTGACTAGACGAACACTTATTAAGGCAGTTGAGTGTCGCAACGCGACACTGCACGTCTTCTATAAGTTATATTTATTGCATGTAAGTACAGAATACTTATAGAAAACAGTTAAACAGTTTAGGTTTTACAAAGTATATTTTTTGTTATTGCACTGAAAACATGTAGAACAACACAAATGTACAGGGTTTAACAAACTCCGTCGGGTGTTGATGAGAGAAAAGCAAATAGAAAAACATGAGAGGAAAGAAATTCAAGCGCGGACAAATGTTAAAATACTGAATAAACCCATTTTGTCCTGGGTGTGGAGTTTTGGAAATATCGCATAGTTTTTGGGATTACAAGCAGTCTACAGATGATCGTTTGGTGTAGATTTATGCGTGTACTCTGAATAAGAAACAGATATATAAATAATATAGATGGATAATTAGACGGACATAATTAAACTAAGATGTATACGAACTTTTTAATATTATCTGAAACTAAACGGACCGTATCTTGAGCCGTACTGCATATTGAAAATGAGAAGTTTATACAGAATTGCACTCCGCTACGAATCTGAAAGTAGCAAATTCCCTCTAAACATTATAACTTACAGGAATAGTGTGAGACTTGAGCTCAAAGCTATGCATAAGTAATGTAATAACTATAGAGTTAGTACAAACTAGAACTGAAACTCTAAAGTGTAAAGTATACCTGGCTGGGCTAAATCTCCAAAACTTCGGGAACTTGTTAGTGGGGCCGCGTCACAATTACCATAATATTGTCTTTAGCTTACGTACTCGAATATAATATTTGGGTCCGCGAGTGGTACTAACAAAAGTACTTCATATAGGTACGTAGGAGTTTTACAGGACGCAAGAGCAAATGTAAAGTAGGCCACCAAATTTCTACAATTACCTTCCTTCCATTATTAAGACGCATTCAGCCATTCTGGCGTGTTTGACATAGAATTTTTAATAAATTCAGCGGCTTCACTTATTTCAGCCCCTTAGGATTTAAATGTTTAAAAGCGCTTCCGTATCAAAAGCTCACCACATAAATGGCATCAGCTGACAATACTACATGATTTTATTTTTATTAATTCATAGTACGGCGGCTAAAGTTCTGCGTTGATGAATCAGTCCGTCAGCACCAGGAGTTATATTATTTAGTTCTACTTATATAAACGCCACATCCGGGACATACTCTAGCGATAAGTTATTTTCTTATGATGCACATATTCACAGGCTTACATTTAATAGATCGACATAAATACTTAACCTGCAATGAGAATGTGATCCGGATTTCCTATTTACTCCCAGACCAGACGCGGGCCGCGTACTTCCGACCTTTTCACCACAATACCGGGCTCATGCACGCAAGAATACCCGGGTACTAGCGGATACCTCGGAATTCACGCATAGAATTTCTGGTCAGACGACTTTTATCAACTTTCCAGTTTCATGATTAAATCAGTAAGCCATACCATACAACCACTATTGAATTTTAATTTAGTCAATCATAATATTCAGTGGCAACAACATACCTTCAGGTGATTTTGAATAACGCAGATAACCAAAAGTGGTGTGAGTGTGGAATGTTATGAAAACAAAAACATCATCTTTAAAAAATACATTAATTTCTCTTATTCAAAAGTATCATCACGATTTGCTGTAAAAAAGTGTATATCAAAAAAGTTATTGGTTTTCATTGTATGTGTTCGTTTCGTGTGTTGGTTCTGTAATACGGTTCTGCCGAGTTGCGTTTCCTCGGTCAATCTGTATTAACATCACATAAATAGAGGCGAGGTAGCAAAACGTTCATGGAGTTTAATTTCTCTCACAGAAGTTATTTTCTCTTCTAAGCTACCGTAGCGTCTTAAGTTGCAAGTTAGCATATTTCCCAATAATGTAATAAAGTTTATATTAGTACTGTTAACTTTGCAGGATTTTACAAACTTATATTAATAGAATGATAAGATTTTACCCTCACCGCTGCTCAGACGTAAACCGAAAAATATCGAATCTATAAAAAAAATTCCTAACCAAAATTGTAGCAAATTTATTTTTAAACAACTTTGGAAATAACAATTCTCCATGTAATATTGAAAAAAATCGCGATAATGTAAAGATTTTGCCCCCAGCTCTTTATGGATGTAAATCGAAAAATATCCACCTGACGAAAACAAATTTATCAGAACCCAAATTGTTAAAAAATGTAATCCTAAATAACTTTGTTACAACATTTTTATAACATTTTTCATGTAAAATTTAAAATAAACCAGTTGTTGATCAAACGAAAATTCGCTTTTGGGTATAAATCGGAAAATGTCAATCTTAGCAAAAAAATATAGGAATTAAATAGTAGGAAATTTTATTTTAAACAACTTTTGTGATGACCTTTTTTCGTGTGAAATTGAAAATAAACGTGTTATTCAATAAACAAAAAAATACCCCTAAAATCAAGATGGCGGATGGCGCAACAGATCGATTACCACGCAAAGCAAAATTAAGACTACCAGTGACCTTCGCCAACGAATTCCAAAGGAAAATTTGCTACTTATATTTTCTCCGGGTTTGCCCCTCTTCTGATATAAGTGCAGATAAAAATGTTATCTGGATGTCATGAAAGATTTATGTTTTGACATGTTCTAATTGAAACTACATAAATGGTTATTAGAAAATTTTCCAATATTTTTTTTTAAATTTTAATAAAGTTAAACAAAATTAATCATGTAATTTGTAAAATTGATTTTTAAAAATATAAGGGTAAGTACTATTGATGCTGCTTTATTTATGAGACATATGCATATTTTTCTATATTATAATATATGTATATTATTATAATATAGCAATATTATGCAAATGTCTCATAAATAAAGCAACATCATTAGGAGTATCCTAATAACTTCACATTAAAATTAATAATAGTTAATTAATTAAATTAAATCATATTTAAAATTAAAAATTTCAGTTGTACGTTAAATAGTTTTTTATTGACATAATAAGGAATGAACGATGAAGATTAATTATATAATTAAATTCAATTATAAAATGTATATGCAATGTTACGAGAGCAATCAACATGTCATAGTCCGAACATAGTTCCTACATAACATCTGTATGAATAGGCTTACCATGTTTTGATGCAAATTAATGCTTATGATACATGAACATCAATTAAAATTGAAATAGAGTATGTTATTATCTGTCGCAACCACACGTAATTTTTATTTGCTAATATCAATACCATTATTATGAAAAGGTGAAAGACGACAAGATGAGTTGATGAACCCTGCTGGTAGATTAATATTGACTCAGACTTTCAAATTTGTTTTTTGCGAAATTAATTTAAAATTATTTTCTAGTGGATTCATACAGTGACTACGCTTTACGAGTAGTATGTAACCGATGCCAACTCGATACAACCTTATCAGTACCCGTCTGTTTCACAGTTGGCATTGGTACACAGACACGTAATGTTTGTGCGACGTGCTCGGCACATGTCCGGCGCAGGTGTGCCGTGTGCCGGGAACTAGAGTATGTGGTTTACGTACTATGTACGTATACGTGATAGGAATGGTACGGCTACGTTTATATTACTATTAATTGATTAGAAGGTGCAAAACAAAACTAGCAAATTTTATAAATTTGAAATACGAGTTCATTCATAGAACAATAGCAAACAAACTGTCAGATATTTTAAATTTTACATTATGCGCCTAAGCTGTTCCTCTTAGAACTTGCTTCTTTTGAACTACAGTTTACAAACAATATGATCTATCAACACCGACGACGGCGCGTAACGTGTTGTATAAATCTGAAACGATTTCTTCTAGCAGCAACCTTGTTCGCACAATAACGCAATTTAACCGTGTTTCATATGTTACTGAACACATCGGCCGCCACAGCTCGCCTTAAATACTAATCTCACATGATGCTACTTTAATTAGCATTAACAATAATTAACTTGAGGAATGACAACAATGTACAAATGTACGCGTGCACATACAAACAAAGTAGAGTTGCAGCGGGACGCAGTTGTGTGCGCGCGCTCTACATCTCAACGTGAATAGGGTGCTCTATATGTTAAGACGACAGTTTGTTATTCTGCAGAGGAACGGTTAAGACGTTACTTTGTCGAGTTTATGGCTGGCATTTGTAAGGTGTGAGCTAAGTTATTTCTGAGTGCTTGTTGAGATTTCGTATGTATTTGGAACTTAATCAATTAATCAAGTCAGCCCATATATCAACAGGGACAAAAAATGCAAAAGGTCGCCTTCACATTTTTTAAAGAGAAGGTTCAGAAGGCCGGTCGGTATTGAAGTATTGACGTAATGTTTTTTTGGAAACATATGATTTATTAACTTGAGCGTTCCGGTCGCCAACTCCAGCAGCCGCGGCAACCTTTACTTGCTAGTGTCCGACGGACTGTAACTATCAAATAATTGCAATACTAATAAATTAGCTATTTTTGCGATATAACATAATATTATTGAAGCACTTTCCAGCCAAGAACTTAGGTGCTTGGCTGGACTGTGGTAATGGTGTTTAATGTATATTATCAGAATGTTAGGGGTTTGCGAGCGAAGACAGTACAGTTTAAAAGAAATATTCAACAAAATAATTGTGATGTTGTTGTGTTGACAGAGACGTGGCTTCTTGATGGTATACTGAGTGAGGAATTGTTTAGCGACGTGTATTGCGTATGGCAGCGCGACCGCGAGTTTGAGCGGCTCGGGCAGGCTCGTGGGGGCGGAGTCCTTATCGCCATACGCCATGAGCTCACTACACAAGCGCACCCTCACTGGCATTCCACAGCGGAGGACCTTTGGGTCACCATAACATTTAAAACGCGTAGAAATGAACCACCTTTGAACCTTCATTTAGGAACTGTATACATGTGCGCGCAGAATCAAGAGCTGTCATTTTCTTTACAACTTTCGAGCTTCTGTGAGAAAGTTCTATGTATTTGTACCGACAACCCGGATGATAAGATTCTTATTATGGGGGATTTCAATATGAGTGATATATCGTGGTCATCTTCTCCCGACTGTTCATTCATGACGCCTTCATATAATAACAATAATGGTGATCATGCTGAACTGATTGACCTTTTACATATCACAAATTTAAACCAATATAATTACGTATTTAATCAAGAAAACAGAAAATTTGACTTAATATTGTGTAATAATGACGTATCGATATTTCGCTGCTTGGATTCTATGACGCGGGAAGATACAATTTACCATCCGACACTAGTTTGTAGGTCTCTCTTTATAAACTACAGTGATCTTGCTTCTTGTCCGAGGAAATTTTACTTCTATGCTAAAGGAGATTACCAGTCAATGAATAGCGAACTTAGTGTACAGGATTGGATTTCACTCTTAAGCTGTGTTAGTTTAGACGAAGCAGTGGAACAATTTATAAATATATTATGTCGACTCAGAGATAAATATGTTCCGTTCAAATATGTACGTCCTAGTACTTATCCAGTATGGTATTCATCCGCTTTAGTTAAAATCCTAAAAGAGAAAAATAAACATCATAAAAAATTAAAATTATATAATAATAAACACGACAGTAATTCATTTATAATATTACGGGAACGCGCTAAGAGGGTGGAGCATGAATGTTACCTGAATTATATTTCCAAGATAGAACATTCTATTCGAGTCGATCCTAATACATTTTGGTCTTCCAACAAGAAGCATAATTCATACCCGTCTACCATGAAATATGTGGATTCCAATATTACTACTGGAGCAGATATACGCAATGTTTTTGCATTTTTTTTTAATTCTAATTATTTACAGACTGCTAACTATTCGGCCCGTCCACCAGTTGATAGTAATTTAGTCTCATCAGCTGACATATGTACTATCGAGATAAATAACTCCCGTGTACTGAATTTGCTGAAAATACTTGATTGTAAAAAATCAGCTGGTCCTGATGACATACACCCATGTCTTTTAAAAAATTGTGCTGAGTATGTACTCCAACCCATTGCTCTATTATTTAAAAGGTCTATCGATGAAGGTGTGGTGCCTAAAATATGGAAGACTGTAACAATAACCCCAATACATAAGAAAGGCTCTAAAAATGATGTTATTAATTACAGGCCCATCTCTAAGTTATGCGCTCTAGCAAAAATTTTTGAGAAAATTATACACGACCAACTGTATTCTACTCTGAAGCATTCGTTTATACCACAACAGCACGAGTTTCTCAGAGGTAGGTCGACTGCAACGAACTTAGTAGAGTTTATCGATACAGTTACTGCTGGCATGGACTCAGGTGGCCAAGTGGATGCTGTTTACACGGACTACAGCAAGGCTTTCGATCGAATTGACCACAATATTCTACTCGACAAGCTGCAATCAGCATGAATACGAGGAGATCTTCTTAGATGGTTTGCATCTTATGTCAAAGATCGATGTCAAACTGTAGTCTTAGGTGGATATGCATGTACGCCATCACCCATCCCATCCGGCGTCCCTCAAGGATCGATTCTGGGTCCTCTGCTTTTACCATTTTCATCAATGCATGCTTTAAAAACTCTTTAAAAAAATTCCTTTTATTTGCTGATGATATGAAGATTTTTAAAGTTATCAAAAATATTCGTGATCAGTTTATGTTGCAAAGGGATCTAGATAGACTTCATGATTACTGTATCTTAAATAACCTTGAATTCAATGTGACTAAGTGCTGCTACATTACATTATTCGATCCAATAAAATGTTAACCTTTGACTACAATATTAGTGGCCAGTCTCTAATGAGAGCAGATACTGTGGTAGATCTTGGCATAACCCTGGACTCCAAACTTCTATTTGACAAGCACATAGATAACATAACTACAAAGGCTATGAAATCACTAGGTTTCCTATTTAGAGTCACAAAGGATTTCAAGTCACTCAAAACACTAAAAATTTTGCATTGTTCATTGGTTAGAAGCCAATTTGAATATGCTTCGCAAGTTTGGAATCTGATGTTTGATAAATATATCGATATGTTAGAAAAGCCACAAAAAAATTCTTAAGTTTTATCAATTATAAGTAGAAAATTAAAACTTTTGATTATATTGACAGCTGTCGTCGCCAAAACATCTTGCCTCTTTCTGAAAGAAGAGAAGCAGCGGATCTTACCTTTCTGCATAATATATTTCTTATTGTATTAGATTCTCCTACATTATTATCAGAAATTAAATTATTAGTTCCATTTAGATCGGTAAGTCGTAGTAATTATTTACAAATATATACACCTCCCTATAATTCAAACTATCGTCGTAATTCTTTCTTGCCGCGAACTATCGACGTTTTCAACAAGAAGTATTCAAAATATGTTGATTTCTTTTTAATGAAACGAAATTCATTTAAGCATTAAGCTAACGAATACTTTTTTGGGTAATAATTACTTTTTTTTTTTTTTTTTTTTAATTTGATTTTTTGTCTTCGCAACTTTTTAATGTTATATGGCTTATAATACTGTAAACTTATACTGAATGTTATTGATATTATAGTGTTTTTTTTTAGTCAGTTTAGAAAGTGAATGTTATTATAATTTTAACACAGCGTGGTAGTATTGATAGTACGATTTTATTTGTTATTGTAAGTATTTATTATTATTTACCTATGTTTATTAAGTATCTATGGTTATAACTGTACGTTAAACGCAAACCATGTTTATTGTTCTATTGGTGAAAACTACTAGGCTTAAATGTATTTAGACTCTTAAGTTATATTTTTTCTTAAGAAGCTGTTTGTTTTCCTAACAAAATAAAATAAAATTAAATTAAATTATTCCCTAATGCCACGTCCAAATACATGCTAGATGAATGCAGTTTAAAAATCGTTATGCTTACGTTTCGATTTTATCCAACTTGATGGTAAGTGCGGTCTTAGATAAAACAGAACTGGAATGACCACTGGCGTTCGACGTCAGCTGCGGGAACGCACTCTTACCCCACAACGTAACCTCACAATTTATTCTAGTCAGCTAACAGTTGCTTCGTACCCGAGCAGTTGTTCTGCGACAGATGTTCAACTGAAGGAGGTAGGTACCGTGTCAGAGCACCTCGTTGTGTTATTTTTTTTAATCTGACACAATAATTCTAAAACGTTAAAGAGAAAACTTATCACATTTTTTGGTGGTCATGCCACGCTACAACTCTAAGGGTTACAGCCAAATGGGCCGGCACGACTGGGGAAGTACCACCCTCCCACGTAACACTGACGTGAAGTAATATAGCTTGCTATTGCGTTTCGCGGGTCTTTGGGAGATCCAAACCTTCTTCCCATCTCCCTTTCCCCTCCTCTCCCTCTCACCTCCCACCTCTTAGAAGTCGGCAGCGCGTTGGTACCGCCCCTGGTGTTGCAAACGTCTATAGGCAACGGAGACCACTTACCATCAGGTGGGCCGACTGCCTGCCTGCTTATTTTTGGCAATAAATAAACGTTATACAACATACAAACATTTTAGTATAAATTGTACTTTGTAACTTTGAATATAAACTGCTGATAACTTTTCACTGACATACCTCGGAAACGGGAACCACGAGTATATCATAAGAACATTGCGTTTGGCACAGTATAATCGAGCCCAATTTATTCTGGTTGTAACAATGTGGTATTTTATGGGTCACTCAAACGATGTATTTAGATAAAGTTTTATTTAATAATAAGTACAGACAAAATGCAAAGCAATGACAAGTGACGAAGTATCTTATGCAGTGTAGGATTACCAAAGAGTATATAGTATGCTTACATTTTTTACAACTAATTAAGCGGCAAAGATAAGTAAGTGTTTATACATTATGATCTATTCTCAACATCTTCCTTTTTTATACAAACTCAAAATAAATGAATATCTGACTCAGCTTAAAAGTTATTAACAGACAAAAGTATAAATTACTTATGTTTATATAAACATTGACTTCTAACAATTGATCTAATAATGAAGCTTAGCCTTCAGTTTTCAAATGACATGATATGATATATAATTAACAAAATGGTATTATACTCAGTAACAAATTTAAGAGCTTTATATTATTCTCATCGCAACAGTAAGGTACAACAATATTTTTAAATCATTATGTTTCACTTCCTTTAAATAACATTACTTACTCTATCTGAAATCGTTTAGTTGATTTGACCGGTCTACCAGTTTGTGTTCTAAATTCTGATTTGTCAATTCTAGGACTCTCCATTCTCTTCTTTTGTAGATTTTTATCTTTTTTATTATCCTTCACAGGTACACTAATTCATTTCAGAACTCTGCTGTTCTTCTTCCTTGTCTACATTACTGACAGGTTTCAATATATGTTGGCGGTTCCTGCGGTAATTCGAACCATCTGGAGACTCGATTATAAAAGATCTCGGCTCTTCACATTTATTTAATATTTTACCTGGCATCCATCTAGAATCTGGGCTCTTTTTATACAGTATAGTATCGCCTTTTTGTAGTGGATGTAAAATTTTAGCTTTTTTATCATAATAAAATTTTTGTTTATTTAAATTTTGTTTTTTAATTTTAACATATTCTTGATGATTGACTACTTTTGGTTTTAAATGTTCCAAAATAACTGGCATTTGTGTTCTAAGCATACGTGACATTAGCAAATGTGATGGTGATGGCAGACTTCCTCTTGGTGTTGTTCTATACTGTAGCAATTCCAAATGGGCATCAGTACCAGATTCACTGCACTTGCTTAGAATACGTTTAACAATTTTCACACCTGACTCTATTAAACCATTGGAACGTGGTAGATGGGGACTTGATGTTGAATGTTGTATGCCCCAATCACAAAGAAAATCTTTGAATTCTTTTGAGTTATAGGGAGGACCATTATCACTCATGATCTCCGCTGGAATTCCGTGACGGCAAAAAATTGGCTTAAGAGCATTTATTAGTACTTTAGTTCTTGTTGTACTAACATTAGATATTTGTATATAGTTGGAATAGTAATCTTCGACAACTACAATAGTCTGACTTTTAAATTGTAAAAAATCTATGCCAACTTTTTCCCATGGAAAAGTGGTAATTTTATGTGACATTAAAGGCTCTGGTGCATTAGCATTTCTATGAGATAAGCATATTGAACAGTTTTGCACGAAATTTTCTATATCATGCGACATTAATGGCCAATAGACGATTCCTCTTGCGAAGCTTGTAGACTTTTCAATGCCTTGATGTCCACTATGAATTATCTTCAATATTTCTGGTCTTAGCTCTGAAGGAATTATAAGACTGTTACCTTTTAACATGAGGTCTCCTATAGCATGTATGTCGTGACGATAATTCCAATAAGGAGAAACAAGCTGATTGACACTTGATTTACTAGCAGGTCATTGCAGTATTTTTTGAGAAATTGCATTGACTCGTTTTTCTTTGTAGCCTCTGCAAGCCATAGGATGCGTTCTGCTGAAATTGGTAAGTTGTTCATCAATAGGTTCACATGAACAACTACATCTTGGTCAATTTCATCTTCCTGACATTCTGGTAAGGCAGCACGGGAAAAAGAATCTGCAATATACATCTTGGAGCCTGGTTTATACTCCACCCGTAAATCATTGGCTTGTAGTCTCACCATAAGTCTTTGGAGACGTGTAGGGACTTCAGCTAATGGTTTTTTAAATAATGTGATAAGTGGACGGTGATCTGTGTCAACATTGACAACTTGGCCATAAATATATTGATGGAATCGTAGACAGCCAAAGACTATGGCATATAATTCCTTTTCTATCTGTGCCATTCGCTCCTGGCTAGAAGTAAGTGTTTTAGATGCGTAGCAAATAGGGTAATTGTCTTGTAGCAATACTGCACCTACAGCTGACTGACTTGCATCAACTGACAAGACAACTGACTTATTGACATCATAATGAGCTAAAACTGGTGCCTGACATATTATTTCCTTGAGACGACAAAATGTTACTTCATGACATGCATTCCATTGCCATAGACTTGACTTTTTAAGAAGATTTCGAAGTGGTTCAGATTCAGAAGCCAAATTCTTTATGAATGCACCTAGGTAGTTTAATAAACCTAAAAATCTTTGTAGATCCTTCAGACATGTTGGTGATGGCATCTCTTTGATAGCTCGCACTTTATCAGGATCAGGCAACACACCATTTTTTGAAAATATGTGGCCTAAATATTTTACTTGATTATGACCAAATGCACACTTACTTTTGTTAAACTTCAAGTTGACTTCCTGGGCCTTCTGGAGTACTCTTTGGAGATTTTACTTCGTCACTTTATTATTATTAAATAAAACTTTATCTAAATACATCGTTTGAGTGACCCATAAAATACCACATCGTAACATGGTGTCCGAAGTGAAAACAACAAAGTCAAAAAGTGATAATCCAAGTGCATTAAAACAAATTATAGTATTGCGTCACCACGTCGTCGTGTCGTTGCCATGTTGTTTGATGAAAAAACTTACAAAAAACCATGTCCAACCTCAAATCGTAAGTTGAACATCACAAGTAATTTACATCCCTTATCCTTGGAAGGAAATTTGGCAAGCAACTGGAAGAGATGGTTACAAAGTTTTACAATATTTTTAAAGGCCAGCGGGTTAAGTGATGAAAGCGATGATCGGAAAGTGGCCGTTTGCCTCAATCTTATTGGTGAAAAAACACTTGATATCTTCAATACCTTCGACCTCGACACAGAGACAGTACAATTCGATGTCTTAATAAAATGTTTCGATAATTTATTTCGTACCAAAGACGAATGTAACCTACGAAAGTAATAATTTTTTTACAAGGAAACAATCTGAAGGTGAGAGTATAGAAGATTTTATCACTGATTTAAGGAATAAAAGCAAGTCTTGTGATTTTTTTTTAATTTTTTATTTTTTTTTTATTTATTTATTTAGCCATTTGCAACATCTTAACAGTATACTACCAAAGCGATGCTACAAGTAATTATATATATACAATCTTAATTTAAATAACAATAATAATAATAGATATACAATTTTAAAGTTTACAATTAATTAATTTTTATACAAACACTTTCTTCTTAAGAGCGTACATTTGTATTTTCAATGCACTTTTGAGCCCTTTCTGTGAATTTCGCCAAGCTACATGCAAAAATATCAACATCCCTCGAGATCGTATTAATAATACATATGGCTCGTGACATGGGGGAATACTTCAGAAGATTAGTCCGAGCTAGTTGCACGGAGAGCGTGGCGAGCGGACGGCGGCGCGCACCTGCGCCTCCAGCCGGCACGCACAGTTGCAGCGCCGCCAGTACCTCCGGGTGGTGCACCTCCCCTCGCAGTACTTGCCACACGTATTTAGCGAGTGCGACATCTCTCCTCACCGACAATCCGCTGTATCCGACCATGCCGATAACGAAGAGACTCGGATACATCAGTGGGTAGTAAGGATACACGCCGTACTCTTTCAAATATAAAAATCTAGTAAATTTGTTTTGAATTTTTTCCACCATGAGACTATACTTAGCTTCGTGAGTATTCCAAACTATAGCACTTGTTTCAAGGCGACTGCGAACGAGTGCATTGTACAACAGTTTAATTACATGGGTGCTGTGGAAATCCTTGCATTGCCTTAAAATAAAACCTAGATTTCGGAAGGATTGACTACAGAAACCTACAATGTGCCTACGAAACGTTAACTCAGGTACCATATCAACACCTAAGTCCTTAACCTGTTTGACGCGTGGTATAAACCCGGCGTCCATCTCGTATTGGTAGTGCAGCGGGGTATGAGCGCGGCTGAATGTCATCACAGAGCACTTTGAATAGTTAAAATACTTATAACTAATTAGTCATACTCCACTGCACCACTCTATCGATGTCACGTTGTAGCCGTTCGCAATCGGCAGAGTCTGTTACTGACAAAACTAATTTGAGGTCATCTGCAAATAACAAGCATTTAGCATCCGTCACAACAGAAGGGAGGTCGTTGAGCATTAGAATAAATTCTAACGGACGGGGGTTCCGCCCGTGCTCCCGCTCGCCGCACGCTCCGCCTCAACCGAGTCCAGAACCGGCCTAACCTGGCTGTATACCGACTGGAAAAACGAAGCGAAACATTCCGCGCTCACGTCTTCGCTCAACTCTATACCGTCTCTTGTGATTCGGGTTTTATTGCGTTTCGATTGTTTGCTCCTAATAAAATTCCAAAACGATTTAGGATCATTTTTAACATTAAGCTCTAATCTATGGTGGTGGGCCTCGGATGCTAGTACAATTTTTTCTTTAACTTGAGTTCGATACTGAGAAAACGTTTCGTAGTCAGCTAGTGATCCTGTTTTCTTAAATAGTTTGTGATACCTCCATGCAATCTTAATATGACGGATTAGGTCCGGCGTGTACCAATCGGGATAATTATATCTACGCCGTGAGAAATCGACTGGTGATCTTTTTCTCAAAGTACAGTCACTAATCGCACTGTTAACTTCACTGTACAGTAAATTCAAAGCAGCCTCTGGATCCTGTATAGTATACAAAGCGTCCCAATTGATTAATTCCAAAGCGTGATACAATCTTGGATAATTGGTTTTGGAGAAATTCCAACTTAGTTTAGTATGGTTACATTTCGTTATATCATTCGTCAAAGTATGTGCCGTATTTCTACGAGCGCTTATCGTCACACTAGCAACCAGTGGCGGATATTGCACGTCAATATCTACTAACTTAACGTCCGACAATTGAACCTCTAAGTGACTAGCCAAAAACGTAGTTAACACTAAGTCTAAGGTACGGTTATTGATATTGTTTACATTATTTACCTGACGAAATCCACAGTAAGCGGTAACATATTCAAAGTAGCTTTCAACTTTCAACGTTGCTGAGGGCATGTTAAAATCCCCCATCACAATAACTTTATCATACTTTACACAAAAGTTTTCTAAGATTCTAAATAAATGCATATACTCTTTTGCTTCACTTTTTGGGGGTATATACAAAACACAACACAAAAACAAACAGTTGTTTCCGAAATGAACCGTGGCACATACGATCTCAAATAAGGCCGTGCTTACATCACCGACGAAAACGCGTTTCAGTTCTAGACGCGAAGATGCCACTAGAAATACTCCTCCTTGCTTGCGCCCATCTGCTCGATCACAACGTAGTATTTTGAAGTCTGGTGTGATAAGTTCTCCGTCATGAATTGATTCATTGAGACCTGACTCAGTTATAGCAAAAAGGTCAAACGTTAACGCTAATAGACTCGTACTAAATGCGGAAGTCTTCGTTCTCAGTACTCGGACATTCTGGTAATATACCTGAAGTTGTCTACTTTTTAGTTTTGGAGCCTTTACTTGGTTTTCGAGAGTTCCGAAACCACACCCATTCGCTAAATTGCGCGTTTAACGGCCAACTATCAACACAGTTCACTTTCTCAAACAGAGACTCAGGCACTCCAACCATAAATGATGAGTAGTCTCTCTTTGTTTTAGGTACGAGTTTTTCAACTTTTAAGTCACTTGTGCCACATATCTGAGTAATATGCTCCTTTATAGTATCTACTGATGTGTCCTGATGAAGGGACCACACATGCAAAAACTTCTTCGTTGGTATGGCTTGAAGAGTTGAAATTTGCGCATTCCCTCCTTTTTGGACTTTGTTATACAGTTTTTTTTTGTTACTCTTTTGGTTGTTTACAACTTTCCATTCTTCAGACTCCTTACTTGAGTTTTCAGTGGCATGTATATTAGTATTCCGAGAAACGCTATCGCTCCGCTCATGCGTTATCTGCACCGCCTTAACCTTAGAGCGTTCCGTTGCTCGGCGCGCACGCTGAGTTATATTGTTCAATGCAGCGTCGATTGTGTGCGAACTCATTGTCTCGCTCTCTCCTTGGATTAATTGTACCGCGTGTGGTATATCTGTCTTGCTCTTCGCCGCATCAAATGAAGCCACTTGGGCTAAGAGTTTCTCGATGCTAGTCGACATACCTTCTATAACCCTATTTTGTTCGGCGATGAGGGTAGAGTTGCTTTCAATTGTCTTCTGTTGATCTTCGATTTTCTTATATAGACACTCAATTGACGTAGATTGCGCTATAATTTTAGTCGTGAGCATTGCCACTTTCTTCGATAAATCGCTAAAAGCCGCTTCCATGTTAAATTTCGACATTTTACCGAGATAACGGAATAAAAATCACGGAGATACTGTTTCGCGTGTCAAGCGCCAAGCAAAATTTGGGCAATTGACAGATAGAATTGACATTTTTATATGCAATCTACATGAGAAATATCATTTTGTCCGTGAAAAGTTACTATTAGAAGAAAATTTAACACTTGATAAAGCTGTTTCAATGTGAAAAGCTATTATTCAGTCACAGTCACAAGCATCAGAGTTAAAGGGTCAAGCAGCCAATATCTACTATGCAAAACAAGTCCAGCGAGGAAATAATTCATCTTTCAAAAAGTCAACATTCAAGTCGCAGTCAAAGTCACAATCTTCAAACAACTGTGGTCGTTGTGGGCAGGTTCATCATCACAAGTGTCCTGCACTTAATGCAAAGTGTAGAAAGTGTAATATTATTGGTCACTACGAAGCTTATTGTCGTACTAAAAAGGTTCGTTTTGTTCAAGTTAACGATCACAATGAACAGGAATTTCAAGGTAATGAGTTTGATAATTTATTTATTGGACGTTTGAAGTCAAGTGCCTCCATGAACTAGCAAAGGTTTGAACATTCTAGTCGGCCGCCTACCTGGCAAATTAAACTATAAACTAACTATAATTTGATTTGTAAGAGCGCACACTCTACATTCTGAGGAATCCCGTCCGCAGCAGTTAGGCCGTAATAAGATGATTTCGGGTACTCTCGGGTAATGCTTAAGGAAAGAACCAACCACTTTAAATTGAGATGATGAAGGAAAAGGACTGCGAATGAGGGAAATATTATTAACGCAAAAATAGAGAAGAAGGATAATATCTCCTTCCTTCTCATGTCAAATAAAGTCTTTGTTTCTGTCAATTTATTTCAGCAAATATAATGACATACGTAAACTTGAAGCATCGACAAACCAAAACGGCAGCAAGAAAGAACTTAAACTCGGTCCTCACGATGTGTAGTGTATGTTAAATAATACTTATCTCTGGGCCGAGTTGGCGTACACAACTGTTTTAGTTCGGGCCACCGAATCGAGTTAATTACAAACTTTAAAAATTCGCTATGATAATATTTCCCTTTGGCTGCGAGTTTAATACTACAGATGGGAATTGAACTATTGAATTTTAAAAGAAATGAATAATAATTATCAAAGCAGAATTCATGTTCGCCCTGAAAACGAATCTTCTGAACTATTAAATAAACTCAGTATATACGTACTTGTTTCATAGAATACATATAAGCTTAAACTACTGTACTAAAACAACACGTACCGCGTGCACACACTCACACCCTGCACTAGGAGTCCCTGTGTCGAAGGATACACACACATTAACACATAACAAACATCCGCGACCCGATAACAAACATACTGCTCAACACAAATATATTGACCAACTGAGCTGATGGAGTCGTCGGATCAAAGACGCACTTATGACCGTCAAAAGTTTATAACGCTTCTATCGAAAAGACATCTCTAGGACATTTCTTTTTAATTACGTTTTTACAATGCATTATTTTTATATATACACACCTGAAACATACGAGTATACATGCGTGGCAGATGTCGACTTGGCAGAAGTGTGGCGCCTGAGCGAGTAAAGCGAACGGGTATGGTGTAGGATATATAGCAATCTGCTAAGAAGTCAACTTAGTCTTCTATACTACAGTTTCTTTCTGTTTCTTAGTTTAACAGTTTACAGGAATCAATAGTTCAGTACGAGCGGCTAGTTTGTTGTAGTTTTCTATATGTTTTACGTGATTAATATTGGAAAGATATTCAATTTCTAATAAGTATTGTCAATTAAATTTTTCAAAAGATGCAGAAATACTTTTTATTTCGTTTATACCCATATACATACGTCATCACTATTTAAATCTTCATATATCGTACGCCAATAACTTATTTTGTCACTTCGGCAATATTATTATATTATCTGGAGCGCACAAATTCAGAACTCTCGAAAAAGTTGCCAACACACCTAATTGGGTTTCCGTTACAGCGATGAAACCCTAAAGAAGCTATTCAAAATCTCGTAATTCTGAATAGGCTTCTGATGAAGCGAGATAGGGCATTTATTGTCGTTATAGCCATACGTTGGAGCGAGATGGATGACGTAAACGACGTAATCTCATTTACGGAGCTCCATCGCGACGGATGCCAATTCCAAGTGACGTCATCAACCAATAATATGTTCAGTCTATACAAGTAAGTACAATTCCGCTTCTTTGGGTTATGGTTCATTAACATAATAAGCTAAATTTAAACGAAATAATTAGTGATTGCAACCTGAGTTCTGATATGATACTTACATTTATTAATGACCATAGATAAACAGATTTATTGTTTGTTGCTAATTTCTTAGTTGCTTTATGACATTTGAGGATACGGATAAAACAAAAAAAGTTTTATTTTTGGCAAAATATAATCGCTTAAAGACAACAAACATACAAACACCGTACCGTTTTCTCCCAGCAACACAACTCACTTTTGCAGCAAAGAGAAAGAAGGAAAGGAGACATGTAGGGCGGTTATGCAGTTAAATGGTTTAATGGCCTGTTTTGAGAAGGATCACATTTACTCATCAGTTGCGTGCACTTTATACATTTATATTTAGTCATTCAGTTGGTAGCTAATTGTAAAGGCTGAAGGCGCTGTGTATCCGATCGCTACCTACCTACGTATCTACCACTCGAACAATGCGTATAATATAAATGCCGTGCTCAGTAGAAATGTAAATGTCGTGCACGAGCTCCTGCGGCCCGAGTCTCCTTCCGCCGCAACTCTTTGATATTTTGATTATCTACTCCGCGTACGTTACATAATTTAAATTGTTGGTTTTCTGCTAACTTTTTTGAGGGAGTTCACTGGCTCGGAATACATTACCGCTTTTGGAAATTTTACAGTTTAGTGATTTTTGTAGTTTTAATTCCAAATCAGAAAACCATTTTTGTTTTGTTCTCACCAATCGTCTGAGAACATTTCAGTAATAATATCCATTGCCTCACTAGGACATCATATATATACGATAGTGGTTTGGAGAGATACTTGCTCGTATTTATGTGACTGTGACTTGACTCCTGACTACTTAAACAAAAATTCTTACTTGATGCAACATCAACATGTGCCGTAGTTACTTGAAGAATGGCAGATATACAAACGTGCGAGTCCACTTATAAAGAAACAAAACACTCTTGTGCAAGAGTTCGCCTCAGATACCTCTAAGTAGCGTAACTGTACAATGTTGCACTGCAGTGTTACAGTGTACAGTTGTGTTTGAAGGCAACCGAAACTGAACTAAGACAATGACTGAAGATTCTTTTGTTCTCAGTAGTGATGATCTGTTTTAGATTCATTTTATATACGTTTTTTCCGAACATACATTATATTTTTCAAATATGTATAAGAAAATTAACGTTAGTACGTTTATTTCTTCAACAATTACATCACTTAACGATTTGCGTTTGCATAGTTATATACATATAACATACACTATTTCTCCTTAACTACTTGCACAAGAAACTGTAATATTGAAGTTTTCTCTGACCACATTCCGAGTAGTGAAGGGCAGTGGGACCAGCAGCGGTTGAGGTCACGAACTCACAAACAATCTCGCATGTGTCAATACACCGAGGGTCTCATAATGTACGGTTCGGTACGTACGGTCAACTGAACGACTATATTGTGTGTAAGCAAACCCATATATTCGTACACCTATATACATTTATTCGTATGGAGACGTAAATAGACACTTTGTAAATATCAGTAATATTGGTTCCAATTTATAAGGATGTGATCACACGAACTGGAGGGGTCACATGATTGATTTAATTATAGCTTTTGAGGTCTTCTTTCATTACATTTATGAATTGCAGTGCCACAACACAACATACCTAAGGCACTGCGTCTGCTTGGCTCAATATTCTACTTGTGACACTGCGTTAGGCCGATAGGTTTCATATTAAAATAATGTATTCATGTTAAGTACCAATGACGCGCTCGTGAGTACTTTGTAGCAGTAGAACTCGTTGTGAATAAGTTCGTGCGGGGAAGTACTGCCCATTTCTACCGGGAAGCAGTAATGTTCGTAATACTGTGTTCTGGTTGTAGGTTGCCGGCGACATTACAGGCACATGTAACGTCTGAGGGCTACGGGCGCAGTACAGTTCGTCATGCATCTGTTATAGGCAGAGGTTACCACTTAACACCAGGTGGGTCTCGTGTTTGTACCGTCTCCTAATTCAAAATTGTGGTGACGCGTTCATGTAAGATCCAATCGTGTTATTAATAATATACAAAATGTGCGAGGATCAACCTCATACGCGCATATTTTACTTCGTAAATGAAACGTAAAGTCTGAAGAGATACTTGGCTTTATAGAACCCGTCAGTGGATTCTAAACTATAAAATGTTTGAATGACTTTAAGGTAGTTAGTGAAGGAAATGTATAGTAACGCTCCGTTAAAACGGACAAGATACGTATTACATTATCTTATGAATTTAATAAAACGCTGTCATTTGAACATTTCGAACCGACACCTCAATATTACACAAGTATAAATAAATGTATAGATTTACCGGGAATAGCTAAAACCGTGTCAAAGACTTCTCAATTGACTTGATACAAAATAAGCAGAAACAAACAACTTTATTGTATCTCATCGAGAAACTTATCGCTGTGCTCATTGGGCTCTGTAGAAACTTGTTGAAAAACACTTGGATGATATTGCGAATATATTTAGGAACATAACTTTGTTTGCATGTATTTATATTGGTTACTCTTTAAGTAATAATACACGAGTTGTGACAAATCAACTGAAAATATTTCATCAACATGAAATCGTTTAAGAGCCGAAAATCAACAAAAGGTGAAAATCGATCGGCAAAAGTGGAACTAGACTGGTACGCGCTACGAAAAACCAGCGGAAGGTGGGGCGTGGACACAGAGAACCTTCCTAATAGTACCTACTATGTGCGTGAATAAAATAACCTCAACTAATTCACACTGAGCTGCTGAAAACGCGAAACAAATTTTGTTAACAAGTAGTTGAGTGGGTGACGAACAGAATGTATTACCCGATAGATTGTGTTAGATAAGGAGGCTTACTCTGTATAGTAATGTAATGAGATAAAGAAATAGTTTTACTTATAATTATAACCTGTTCAGAACTGTTGGTGAGTCGTATAGTGATTTCACACATTCTGCAATTTAGTCTCCTGCAATCGGCTGCAAGGCGAAGTCAAGTAATGAGTCTTGTTCGTTGCTTTATATTATAACTATTAATAATAACTGTTTTCTTGTGCCTTCGAATCTAAATCGCAGGTTTGCGTCCTGCTCGAGACCAATATGTGTTGTAAACAGAAACATTTGTCACAGCGAATCCTCGTACAGCAGTATATAGTAAAACTGTACTTATGTTTATATAACTGTTCATAGCTTAATGAAAAGCCTATTATGTAAAGTTATTTTCAACACACCTACTAGAAAAGGGACTTTAATTGAACGGTAATTAGAATTAAAATGCAGCATATTTCGAACGCGTGATTTTTACATTTTATTCCCGCATGAGTGCGAAAATGAGACAGATTTTGACACAGAAAAGACTGACAATTTTTTTTAAACTATCCAAAAGGTAAAATGTACAAGTCAATGCATTGGAATAAATAAATTTGGTGCCATACCGAAAGAAATCGCAAAGTTTCTAGGTTTACCAGATGCAGAATCATATACAGGATATATCTTTAGGCGAACGTCAGCCACATTATTGGCTGATTCCAGGAGCTGATTTGCTTATATTAAAGCGCCATGGTGGGTGACGCTCCAATGCAGCTCAAATCTGCAGCATTTACTCAAGTCACCCAATAGCAAAATAATGATGTTTTTAATAGAAAGCGTTAACCTATAATTTTACCAATTGTACTTTCATTAATTGTTTTAATAAATAAAAAATACTACGAACGGAAGTTTTTTTCAAGCAATTAGGTATGTTGAAAAACGTCGTATGAAACTCGTGTTCGTTGTTTATTACGATCTCTACTCTATTTAAGCCTTCAATCTTCGATCTTAGGGCTAAAACCCGTCTCGATTGTCCTCATAATATAGAACTTCGCGCACTAGTTGCATAATGTACTATTTTAATCTTGCTGCAGTCTTGCCACATGAGAAGATGATGTATTCATCGGTCAGATCGCCGCATGACGATGGAGTTCCTATTGTGTGTGGTAGGTTTGACACTTGATATATGACAGCCATATTAGCCGTAGAACCGACAACCGTTGGGGTAAACGAGTTCTAGAGTGGAGACCGCGTCTCGACAAACGTAGTGTAGGACGTCCTGAGGCACGGTGGAGTGACGATCTGCGCAAGACGGCTGGCAAAAACTGGATGCGAAAAGCCCACGATAGACCTAAGTGGCGTGCAATTGGAGAGACCTATGTCCAGCAGTGGACTGCTACAGGCTGATGATGATGATGATGATGATGATGATGATGATATGACAGCCAGCCAAACTAGTATCGAAGTAAACATTACTGAACCGATATTGCATTTCGGTACTTAAGCCGTCGCAATAAATTCGATTCAGGTCGAAATTTTAAATAATCTTTCCCTTAGATTGGACGCCTACAACAAATACAAGATTGTAGCCGCAGCGGGTTAGATCTGCGACGATGAAACACGCAGTCTAATAATTCAGTATGAATATGCAAACAAGTAAAATTAATTTTCTTTGTGATAGTGCCACGGTGCAACCCTACAGCCGAATGGCTCGGTACAACCGGGGAAGTACCACACTCCCACATAACACCCACGTGAAGCAACATAGCTTGCTATTGCGTTTCGTC
Source organism: Selenia dentaria (assembly GCA_917880725.1). NCBI lineage: Eukaryota > Metazoa > Arthropoda > Insecta > Lepidoptera > Geometridae > Selenia > Selenia dentaria. Next base: position 4,199,984 of record OU862887.1, read on the forward strand.
GGTTTGTGGGAGGTTCTGAAGGCCCGGTTCCCCATTCCCCCTCTCGTTCCCCTTTCCTCTCCACCCTCACTCTTTCTATCTTTTCCTTCCTATCATTTTAACTCAAAGGTCGGCATCCTCGAGATCTCTGGTATTGCGGATGTCTGTGGGCGACGGTATCACGTACCATTAGATGAGCCGCTTGCTCGTATGCCAACCTATTCCATAACAAAAAAAAAAATAGTGTTTGTAATCTTAAAATAACAGATGTTCACTAAACGCTTGCAATGTATAACACCAATAAAGAACTACGCTGAGCTGCAACGAATTTTAGAAAAGGTTTACTTTAACTGGAATTTTACGGGCATATAGGTGTTCTTATAAAACGAAGGTTAAAAAACTTATATTTGAGCAAAAAATTGGTGTTATGCTAAAAATAATTAAAAACTCATGGTATATTTTATAGCAATGTAGTTCTGAGGCACCGTTTCCTTCTAGGCCACACGAGCGCAGCCACGGCTAGGCTAGTAATAAATAATTAATTAGGCTGAATTGAAATCAAAAAGTTTAGTAGTTATGTAACTCATACGCACAACTAACTAGTGTACTACACCTGCTCTACGCCGTAGAGACTTTGCTACGCGTCGTAGCCTGTAATAGCGCTAAACAACGTCTACGAGATAAAATATGTCGTCCCCACTACTGTCACTTACAAGTAATGTAGATTATGTAGCCTGTAACTTATTTGAAACCTACAAATTGAGATATGGCAGCGTTTCTGCTTAAAGCTTAAAGCTCACTCCTGAATACCAGCCATAAACTCCACAAAGTAACATCTCACCCGTTACTACACAGAATAACAAACTGCCATCTTATCATATAGAGCTCTCTTTCCGCGCTGAGATGTAGAGCGCGCACAACTGCGTCCCGCTGCAACTCTACCGCTCATCTCACGTAATGCAGCTACTATCTCTTTGAAATGTATAAGATGCTAATCGCACATCAAATAAATCTCTGCTCTCCTTCTGAAGCGTTTAGTTCGTAATAGTAGCGGATGCGGCTTTGAAGCAGGGAAACATTTCCACGAGAGTTATCCTTGCATTATTGATAGCGGAGGTGCTCAGTTTGTATTTGGCGGAGTGAGTATAGCAGCGGCAGAGATTCGGCGCATACTGGAAGCTTCTCCTCGGATAGACTACATATAATAAATGTTTATCAAATGCAATAAAGAAGGCTATTAAAATATGGGTACATTTTATACTGGAGTAACTTGTAGCCAAAGTCATGGCCAATAGATTTCTTATAACTTATTTCTGAATAGATCTATGTTTCTTCATATTATCTCATGTATCTCTATCAGTATTTAGAACTCCGCGTCATTGTAAACAACTCGTGCGTTCACTACAGTTGCAGTGACACACGTCTTTTCTACCGACTTCTAAAAATAGAAGGACTGTTTTTTTTTTTTTAGGTGTGTTACTTCATAACTATCGACTGGGTGAACTGATCCTTAAAATTCATTTTTGTTTGAAAGCTGGTGCTTCCCGTGTGGTATCATTAAGATTTTATTAAAATCGGTCCAGTAGTTTTTGAGGCACTCTAATAACTGAATAAAATAGAAGTCGGTATATTTTTTTTCAAATTGTACTAGTATTTCTATAAATTACAATATCCAGGTATCACAGGTGAAGGCACGTGGTCCCAGCGTGATGACAATTAGTTAATGTACTAAGTAACTGGGTATTTAGCACATCGTGGTAGTTATAACTGTCTGTAGAAATATCGAGATTATTCAGTATGTAATTTGTATTAGACAGTACTTATGTATTTGTATTAGTTACGTAAACCTAACTTTACATAATTACACCTCCGCGCTATTGTTCATATTTACATTGAAAGTATTTTTTTATTTTGATGGTCATGTTATCGAAACATATATCTTTGATAATTTCACGCGTTCGTGAGTAGTTGGTAGTGATGCTGCCTTCGAAGCGAGGGGTTCGATCATGACCAAATGAAATATTAATATATCTTTAAACATATGTAAATAACCTTTCATTGTGACCGTTCAAAGGAATCGCAAATCTCATTGTACATTTCGATATCACAATATATGTAATGTTGCACAACGTGAACATCACCGACATCTGTCTGTGTATACGGTCGTACGGAGGACTGCGGACGTGGTGGCGCAAATATACACAGCAAGTGCACCGCGTTACATCACAATAATATATTTGTTCATGGCAATGTTACAATATGATAGCAATAGAACACCTGGTTCCTAAACTAGCACATAGTTTCATTGTATGATAGGTTCTCTCGTCGGTGATCTTACATATAAATAACTAGCTGCACCTCGCAGTTTCACCCGCTGGTGATAGATGATGATGATGATGATGATGATGAAAAGTATTCTATGTCCTTACCCGGGATATAATCTATCTCCTCCCCAAATGTCCCTTACGATCCGTTTAACAATGTGGCATGTTAAGGTAACAAAGAGACAGGCAGAGAGAGTGACAGAGTTACAAACTTTTTTATTCTATCCTATCATATTCTATATAAAAAGTATCGATTGCCCAGAAATTAATTCGCCAGAATAAAAAAAATACTCGACATTTCGGTCGACACAGTTGTCCACCACCCGCGGCTATACTCCGCAACTCGCTAACTAGTGAGAACATTTTAATTTCCCTATTTTTCAGTTGGAAAGTAATATATTGGCCATTAGAGGGAATGCGACAACGGCCGGCAGACAATGCCGCTGAAGAGCGCAAAAATTGCAGCACGAGTTTTTGTTACTGTTGAATGGATGAAAATGGATATTAAAGCACATAGTTTCAAGTTTTTTTTCACTCTCTTCTTGTAAACTAGAAAATAATTGTGCAAAATGAAAAAGATATGTTGCAGTATATGTACGAGTATGTTCATATTCAACTCCAAAGCGACAACGTAAGAGCTAGAATGTAGCGTAACTCGTGTCAGATCAAATGAAGTCAACAGTTTTATATCTCATATTTATTCAATTTGTTGTTTATATTTTATTTCTAAAAGCCCAAATGCTTTCTTCGCGAAACCAAACTTTCTGCTAGAGGACGCGGGTTCGAATATCGTTTGAAGTGTTGTTCTCTCTGAAGATTTTTGTGTCAAATATCTAATGCAAGTCTAAAACTAAAATACCCAATACAAATAATACACCATAATTTTGGTTAGTCGAGGGTATTATTCATACTGTTTCGTAAAACTACTGCGATTTGCTGGAGAAAAGCAATTCGATAGAAATGTATTTGAGAGGAACCAACGCGCGGAATGAATAGAACCGTTTTAAGTAAATTGAATTTTAGGCTTTTGAGGTCGCAATAAAATAAGAATTCCGCACACAATCAGTATGTAAGGATCGCGCGCGTTACTTTGTACGTTCCCCTGTTTAATGGGTTCCGTGTCGGTAAGAGGACGTGTAGAACAAGTTTCCTGTATACATATAGTTCTAACAGGAGTCCGCTTGTAATGGAATGAATGAGATGTTCGCGAGCGGAGTGAACATGAAGAACTGGCATGTTCTGGAAATAGCTTAAATATAAACATAATTAAAAATTGTTTTACCGAAGTTATATAGTAGAGTCACGGGACAGGAAACGCAGGATGAAGAATTACGGAGGCGTTTTCGGTGATATTACAACAGTTTTGTGTATATGTTTCTAACCAAATGTAGAACTTGGTATTCGTGCATCATTTGTGATGTGACGTATTCGTTTTTTTTAATAGTTTGCATAGTCTTTTTATTTTACAGTTTAAAATCATAGTACCTGGGTAGACACGAAAACAAAATAGTAACACATGGGCCGTGAGAATCTTGTCATCGTGATTCAGGATTTCGCAATGCGACTGTTACGCCATCTAGTTTGAACGCAACGAACAAACAGTTGTTTTTCACTACTTAAAACACGTATAAAATAACGTTTTCTAAAAATGTAACCTAGCTAGATCAATTTATCGCCCCCAAAACCTGCTGCCTACTAAATTTCATGAAGATGGCTGTTTTTTCACATGTTTTGCTTGGAGCTGAGCAATGCGTTGTGCCTGTTTGATAAACATTAACAATTTGCAATATTTAAAAAATTAATAGTTTAGAGAGTGTAAACAATTGAAACACGCGCCGCCTTGATCGTACTAACCATAACGAATACAATACTAACCGTGAGTTATCTGTACCGCTGTGTATCTGTGTGTGTACAAATAAATGACAATATGTATTGAATTCAATAGTTGTATGTCAATAATACAATTACGGTGCGTTTACCCAAATGAAATACTTCTTGTTTAATCTGTCCAAAGAAAATCAAACAACTATGTAAATATTATGAACTAACTATTGTACAAATAAACTTATGTGCTCACGACATGGCTTTAACAGAGAACGTAGTCGATAGTATGATAACAAGGTGCTTAAACAGTAATAAATATTTAGCAACTGATACAAACGAATGTTTCTACAAGTTATGAAGGCGGCTTGTTCACACACAGTTCTCAACGTAACGTAGCGCCTTCACTGCCGTCATTTCACAACGAGGCAGCGGTTCCCTCCCGCGCCCTTCCCCGCACCCCCCGCACTACCGGCGGTCGACGGAAGTGTGATACAAACTACGTGCCCGTTATATATCTCGTTAGTTTAAACTGCTGAGTAATATTCTTAAGCCACTCATATGACTACACATACTTTGTTGGATGTAGTTTGGAGGCGCACTGAGGGTTTGCTGGTAGCTTGTCGTTTCAATATACTGAAGGGTTGACGAAGTTTATTCTTTATTTTTATGGTATCAGACTAACAAGAGGTTGAACCAGTACATTATTTTGATTTTACTTAAAAGTTTTTTTTTTATCTGGGACAGGTAGAAACACAAAAAAAATGAAATAATATTACATGTGGCTAATGAATCCTTCAAGTCAATCTTTACCGCGTGGCTGTGGGCGTGGATTCCTCCTACTTAACGTCTTGTATTTTATTCCCAACGACAGCGACGCGCTCGCGTCTAATGGAGAATCGCAAAGAATAATATCTACGGGTAAGTGGGCACTTCGAGCAAATCTCGACGCGTCGTCTGAGAGGGAGGACTTTAGCGGCTGTAGGCTCGCGCTTTGTTACATAGCGACATCTAGCTGTTGAGAGTTTTTTATCTATTTATATTATTTTATATCTATTAACAAGTTGGCAATTTCGTTTATTTCTTATTTGGGAATAATATATCGGGTGTAACATTAATAGTATTCTCAAAATAACTCAAATTCAGCCAACAGTTTGAGAAGGACATATAACGTAACATTGGCAGGTGCGCGTACTGTCAGTTGAATTAAGATGATAATATTATTTTATAGAGCGCGACTTCAAATAAAATTTTAGTTGCTTTAGAAACTCATTTGTCGATTTCAAGAGTTTAAACCAATATATAATTATCCTGAAAACCTCATTCTACTAATGGTCTACCTCTCCTGACCTGTTATAGTACATTGTTCACCGAGAGGAGAAAGTGACCGATTACGAGGGAATCGCACTTTCTCTCGAGTGATACATAGTGCTTTATACTACACCTACGAGGAAAATAAAAAACTACATCTTTAAAAATTGAAATTTATATTGAAATCGTTGCAGTTAGTGAAGCTTAATGTAACACTTTTTCCATTAATGTTTGTTTGAGATGTTTGCGACAATGTAAGAGGAATAACTGGCTGTGCTGTTGGCACTGCGCTCGTAGAAGGATGTGGTGCCAAAGGGGCAACTGGCTGCTGAGGGGCATCTGGCATCGCCGCGCTCGTTGATGGTTGAGGAGATGAGTCTTGATGCACATTAATCGATCCCGATATTTGGTTATTTATTCGTGTTTTGTTTTCTACGGAATTCTCTATGTAGCTTTCTGCAACAGCGGACGATTTCCAACCACCGTGACGTTTTATTGTGGTTAAATCAGCACCAGTATTGGCAAGAATAGTCGCTGAAGTTCTGCGAAAGCAGTGGCCAGTGTATTCTAGTGGATTGAGTAAATTAAGGTACGAAGCTATTTCTCTTGGCACAGTACTTATTTTGTTTTTCCCAATTACTTGTTTCGTATATTTTTTGTTTTTATATTGTAGTAAAAACCGATTGGTTTTGGGGTCACTGGGGCGAATTTCGATATATTTCTACACTATCTCATAAAATAAGCCCGATATAACAAATGATCGCTGAATTTTGGTTTTTGTGTTAGGAATATTGACGATTATTCCATTTTCGAGGATTTCGATATCGTCTGTTGTCATATCCACAAGTTCTTGCGAACGACAGGCCCCATTTACTCCTAAAATCAAAATAACCTGTAAACAAAAATATCAAACATGAAAACCTAGTAGATTTCTACTCATAGGTACGTAATAAATTTTTAACCAGTGCATTTTGTTCATAAACTTACCTTCATCAACAAATATTTGTCATCTAGAGCATTCTGCAAAAAGGAATAAACATCCTTTGTAGTAAGCACTTTTGATTTCTTACTACGGAATCCCTCCGACTTTCTTATCAGAAATGCTGTAAGTTTTTTGTATTCTTGAATATTTATGTCGTTTCTTGTCAATATAGTACTTTTCAATATTGAGTACATAGACCATAACGTACTTGGTTTGTATTTTTGCGCTTTTTCGCTGAAATAAGCTAGCAAAACAGTTTCAGAAAAAGATGCCGCATTTTTTTCACTTTTCCATTGCAAAAAATCGTCATAAGTTTTATAATATTTTTTAATTGATTTCTGTGGTAAAAGGTTATCAATCAGTATTTTTGCTGTTTCCTTCAACTGCGGCGGAGTTAAAAAATCTTCATCATCACTATCACTACTTATCATTTTGATAGTTTTATTTTACTTTTCTACGAAAACTGAATCCTCAAACAACACACAAATTGAAAATGGCGCCAATGGCGTCTGCAATTTTCACATGTTCTTTTTTCAAATTGTTTGACACCATCCAACACACAGCTAGTGGCCAATGTCATTTTGCGAACTTGGAGATAAAAACTCACTGTAAAAACTTTTTGGCTTTTGATATTTAGGTTACCAGCGCATAGTCTTACCCAAAATTAAAAAAGAAAAACCACGTAAGAAATGGATTTTCATACACTTTTCTCTCCCGCTCAGATGCGTTTTCTCGCCGCATATTTGTTCGATATGCAATGACGTACTTTCTACCGTAAATTTGATAAAGTATCAAGGTACTTTCCGAGCAGGTGTAGTATAAAGAACATTTAATCACAACGAATTTACATTACGTTTCAAAACGAATTCATTGTTTGTGAATTTGAAGAATCTTATGTGAAATAGAACAGTGACTCGCCTTAAATATTCTTATTGCTATTTGTTTGAGTTCGTATAAGCTGTAGATAAAATTCATAACTCGATATTGTACTTTGCACCTTAATATCTCGAATGCGAAAATACGCAGTATTTTTCAAGCCATGTTTCTAAAATGTATAAAATACGTAGTAGGTTCTTTATCAAGGGTACGTCGCCGAGAGAAATGTCTTTCATTTATCTGTAACTGCCCTCCCGACGTGGCTACGAATTTGTTTCCTCGACTCTATTTGTGAGCGTTGCTGTCAAAATCATTTGTAGGGTCAGAATTCTAAGTGACGCTGACGAATGCGTCTGTTGAAGCCTTATTTCTTTTCCTTTTAAGTGGGTATGAGAATAAGTTAGTTTGATGTCGTTTCCACCAAACAAGAAAGATTAAAGAGTATAGCTGAACTTATATCTGTATATAATTAATGAGTTGTCAACACAGAACCTTAGCTGCTGAGGCTACACATTTGAAACTTTGCAAATGTCTTTTATATTATAAGCATCCACTAAGGAAGGTTTTTTTTTAGAAAATTGATCTCTAATTAAACATATTTATGTGGCTTTGTATCCCATAAACCAAACAAGCAAAGTCACTAGCAGGTCAGCTAGTTATACAACTTCGTTTAAACTATTCGAGTTCTCGTTTTATTAAAAATCAAAGAAGAAGAAATAATCAAAGCAAAATGTCTGATTGGTAGAATGATGGCTGGTTTAATGAATAGGAATAAACAATTAACTCTCGGGATGAACAATGCATTCCAATGCTATACAACACTTTCAAACTATGGATGGAACTGAAATTGTCATTGCATGCAAGCATGACGTGAATCGAATCAAATCAAATCCAAACCCATTATATAATACAACCCTATATGGGAAAGGTGGTATTGCCTAATAAAGGTTAGTGGAGTACTATAAGAGCATTATTGGCCTCGTTCGCATTTACAAGAGTAATTCTATTACCTTTGAATTACCTTTGCGGAGAGCTCGAGCATTCACTCAATGGGCTTGAATTACGAGAAGTGCTCGGCTACCACTTGCGGAGAAATCTTGAAAAAGACAATAGAGAAAAAATTAAATAACTTTCTTAACTTTGACCTGTGAGTTTCAAGGAGTTCATTTCGTAAAGCCAAACATTATTTTCCTATAAAGTACAAACCGATTGCTATGTTATTTTTTCATAACGAATACTTTTAATGTTATGTTAAAAAGTAACGAATCTGTTCTTAACATTTTAATATAACGTTATTTAACGCATAGCTCTCAAAGTGTTTAGCGGACACAAAAAGAGAATGGCTCACAATCTGCTGCTCACCCCTGCAGGAGTGACTGTTGCGGATATATCCATATTATTGTCGTTTTCGTCTGAATGATGTTACTAAATAAAACCAGATATTGTGGTAGTTTTTGAGACACCATTATATCAGTAATGGCATCATAAACATTAGGCACACCCTCCGCATATACGAACCGAACATATTAGAATATATCTGAGAGGAAAGCAATTAACGTCGGCTCTGAAGGGTTCCTCTCGATACAGCTTCCATTCAACTAGGATTTATTCTCAAACAGGGCTTTATCTTGTTGGTAATGTGTTCCGTTAAGAGCGGCCACTCCGTTGTATACCGATATATTATAAATCTATATATTTTACATGTAATATGAGAATATTCGGTAAGTAGGTCCTTATTACCCCCAAGTGGGGCTTGTTGGTGACCAATTAGCGCTCTAGGGTAATAATGTAGCTAGAAAAGCCCTAGGGCGGTAAGTAATTTAAAAAAATAAGTCACTCTTTCAAAAAGTTCCCGTACATCTAACCATTATACTGGCAATAGACATCATGCATTCAGCCCAATGACAAAAGAGGTCGCTTCGCTATTCAGCCTTGTCTTCGTATGAGCATAATAGTCATAAATTTTATTTTTGTAATGCCGGTTTTTTTCTACTTACCTCACAATCGAGATGTAAAGCAGAGTAGTTAGCTCGGGTGTAAGCATCTGCATCTTAGCACTGAGGGTGCTAAGCGAGACGTCATCGACGCGGGCGTCCCGAACACTCCTTGAAAAAGACCACCGCATGTGGTCGAAACTATAGTCGGACCTATCCGATAAATATTACGTGAGTAATCCCGTATTTTTAATTAATAATGATTGAAAACCGCGTTAGTTTTTATAACTCTCATATTTATTTTTAAAAATGTGCTACGTTATTAAATATGCATTTCGAATAGTAGTAATGAATAAGTATCATCATCATCATCATGGAGGCCTCGTTGTGTTCCATTCTTGGATGTAGGCCTCTTCCCTTTTTTCCATTCCTGGCGATCTTGTGCCCGGTGCATCCAGTCCCGGCCTGCGTGTCGCCTGATGTCGTCTACCCAGCGCTGCGGTGAGCCCTGGGTCGGCGCTGGGTTTCCACTCAAGAACTCGCCTCACCCATCGACTCGCATCCATTCTCATAATGGGTCCTGCCCATGTCCAGTTTTTCTTCGCTACTGCGACCATTTATTAAAATTAATGGTCGCAATGAATAAGTATACAACATCTCAAATCTAAAACATCAACATAGTTCTAAAATATATAAGGGTAAAATCTATTACTCTGCGATTCCAAACAGCTTGCAATAAATTAACGCCTGTACGTTTGCTCACGGACCGAGCCATGACGTAAACTCAGTGAGCAAACATGATAGCTCTGTACTAGAGAGTTTCACCGACGGCTAACTAACAATTAGTCTCTCCAATAGAGCAGGCTTCGGGAAGTTTTGTTTGCGATTTATATAACGCTTACTGCTCAACGGAAGGAACTTGTTTATTGCGGTGTGGCTAATACACAACACAACAATGAGACTCATACACCAACGTCTGCCGGTGATGAGCGCAGTGCAGTACGCGGAACTACAGTTAACGCTGTGGGTGTCGCAGCAACTGGCATGGGCAAGCGTACTGTTATATACGTGTTTAGAGTACATTGAGGTACTAGTGCAGAGTTAAGGTTATTCTACACGAGAGCCGAAGGCGAGAGTCAATATTGTAACGGTATTGTTGTTTACTGTCACTTGAATCAAAGTCAAGGAAAAAGCGGCACGGGCGTACCATACGCGAGAAAAGGGGGCGACAAAAGGGTCTCGAAGCAGTTCTGACCATTTTCAACCCCTCTATAACTTCGTTGTAGATAAATATAATATAATAAAATACATATTAAATGGTCTACAGAATGAAAAAGTTCATAAGACAGAGAGTGGGCTTAAAGAAAATTAGTTGTTGTTATTCAAGAAGTAGGTAGAAGGTACCGGAAAGGAAGTTGTCAATATATTTTATTTAAAAATAAATGATTTTTAATATTGATATGGTCGCTATAAGATGTTCTAAGACTAGCTAATTACGGAATAACTTAAGAGAGAAGGTCCTTTAAGTAGGGACTGAACAAATAACCCGCCTTGATATTACATGTATCTCACAACTTTTCACGTTAGAAGAACTGAGTGGCGTTTTTTTGATATTTTTGATTAAATTTTGTTTTTGACGGCATATTATTGTCACTTAATAATTTTAAGAGTGCTCATATTAATGTTCAATGCCAATAACATTTTTTTATTTTTAATAACGATTAATAATAATCAAAAACTTCTAATCTTATAGTGTATTTTTTCTTTATATATGCCCATTGAGTTTTCAATATCTGTAAAAAATCTGATTCCCATTTTCTGACTGACTACCAAGACTGGGTACAACAGTGCAGATACCAGTAGCATAGTATTTTGTTCACGATACATTTCGTAACGTGAAGCAGTTCTGAAAACTGAGACAAAATTTCTCACGTCGTAATCAATTTCAAGAATGTCGACATGTCTCCAATATCGTTGTAGGGACATTAACCCTTTTCGCAAACAGAATTCCGAAGACGTACTCGGGGGGATCATAACGCTGTGAGACAGAGGAATTAATAAACGTGATTCCCGGAGCTATTTCTGCTCACAACCTACCAACCTAACTAAGTAACTAACCAACCTATATAGGTATTCTAGGCAAAAATAGTGAAATAAACTACGGTGTGTGATAATAATGACATCCATTGATGTATGCAGTAATCGTAACACTCGTTTTGTTTTTTTTTTTTTGACTTCTTATTTTTGCAAATTTGTAGAGAAATACGCTTCCTCTGAAATGTCAGTCATACTCGTATTGTGTCAATTGAAGTTAACTTACTGTGTGTGAGGGGAATCCCCCCGAAGGGTTCTCGCATTGACGTGGCGGGGGGGCTCAGTAACCGTGGCTAGGTACACCACGGTGAAGCCAAGAGGAACCCAGGGGCCGCGCCGGCGTTGGGGTGCGCTGGCCGGCTCAGGCGGGCCGCTCCTATGGGCTTTGGCCGCCAAGTCCACATAGGAGTGGCGGGGTCCGGGCGCTTTGGCGCAGACTAGAGGAGGTGGGGCCCGGGCGCTTTGGCGCAGGCTCGAGGAGGTGGGGCCCGGGCGCTTTGGCGCAGGCTCGAGGAGGTGGGGCCCGGGCGCTTTGGCGCAGGCTCAAGGAGGGGGGCCCGGGCACTTTGGTGCAGGCTCGAGGAGGTGGGGTCCGGGCGCTCGGCGCAGACTCGAGGAGGTGGGGTCGCGGGGGGGCTATCCCTTGTGGCTGACGTAGCAGGCGGTGGGGCTACGTATCCGACCCACCGCAGGGAGACCACGGGCGACCAGACACGGGGAAGTTTGGCGCCCATTGTTGGCGAGTTTGGTCTCCGAGGCAGTTGCGGCGCGTCATGTGTTCTGGCGTGCCGCGAAGAGAAGGGTCCGGCAACGGATATCCACGGCGGGTTCGCGGTCGTGTGGAAAATCTGTCCCGCGTTCCCACCGAGGGCGGCAGTGACGGAACACCCCGGGGTTTTGGTGGGTATACGGACTCCCACATAACCACCTCCCTCCCCGTGGTGGGTGGTATCCATGAAGGATTTCCCAGGGACAAAAAAAAAAAAAACTGTGTGAGGGGAAGGAGTTAAAGAAAATTTCCTGCGCCGTTGTAATGGCAACAGTGCGTTAGTTGTGTTACGGTGAGGAGAGTGGACTTGTTAACTAATGTTTTAGGGAGATGAGTGCAATACAACGCCGGGCAGAACTACAGTTGTAAACTCTGACAAGCGTAGAGCTTACCATGAGGCACACGACCTGCTCCTTTCCTCACTTGTTAGCACGAACAAGGTCTGTCTTTATCTCGAGTTATAAAAATTGTTAGGTTTGTAATTATATACGTAATTGCTCCGAGAGCCAGGGCTTAATGAGGCATTAAATGATAACTCCAATTCGGTTAAATGGTAACACACCACAAGCCGAGAGCAGCCGGTGCGTACTAATGTCAACGTAACGAAACTTAATTGTTAAACATTATATTTCCTAGATGCGACACCTGTGATTGTAGACATTAAAACATGGATCTAAAAAGTTTATTTTCTACTAATAGTAGTAGTTACAGTTATATAAGTAAAATTATAGGTATACAAGGTACCACTATATTTTCTGGGTGTCGCGCCGTTTGCGTAACCCACTGGAATTTGCGAGCCAAAGCTTTTAGTAGGTAGGACTCTCTCAGTGAACCAGCTTCTCATCTCATCTCATCTCAGCCGTAGGACGTCCACTGCTGAACATATGCCTCCCCCATGATTTTCCAAAAGGACCGGTTGGAAGCGGCCTGCATCCAACGTCGTCCTGCGACCTTCATCAGGTCGTCTGTCCACCGTGTCGGTGGACGACCTACGCTGCGCTTGCCGGTCCGTGGTCTCCACTCCAGAACCTTTCGGCCCCATCGGCCTTCTTTTCTGCGTGCTTTGTGCCCTGCCCACTGCCACTTCAACTGGCTAATCTTCTGAGCTATGTCGGTGACTTTCGTTCTTCTACTGATCTCCTGATTTCTGATTCGATCACGTAGAGAAACCCCGAGCATAGCCCTCTCCATAGCTCGTTTTGCGTCTTTGAGCTTATCTATGAGGGCCATAGTAAGAACCCGCTTGCGGCACTTTATTAGGTTAGGTTAGGTTAGAATCTTTATGCCACCTCCCACCAAGGGGGGACTCGGCGCGTGGAGAGGGCGCGTTTCGCGCGCTGGGCGATTGGTCGCCTCGATGCCGAGTTGGCTGAAGAGGCGGCTATCGTCCAGTCGTGGCTTGCGGCCCCCTTGCACCCGGAGGTGGACGTCGCGGCGGGCCGGTTCCGGGAGGCGGTGACGGCCGTCTGCGACACCGTCATGCCGAGGTCCCGACGCCAACCCGAGCGCCGCCAGGTTTACTGGTGGTGCTCGGAGATTGAGGATCTCCGAGCGTGATGCTTGGAGACGGGGCGCCTCTACTACCACTGCAGGAGGCGCCGCCACGGCCGCAGGGACGACCAGCTGCCGGAGGAGCAGCTGGCGGCCAAGCAGCTCCTGTATGGTGATGTGAAGGTAGCCAAACAGGAGCTGAAGCTGGCCATCGGCCGGGCTAAGGCCCTAGGCTGGAGTGAACAGCTGGAGGGCCTCGACAGGGACCCCCACTACACCCCTCCACCGATGGCCACGCCCTCCTTCCAGGAGGAGGAGGACCCGGCCTCAATTCCGCCTGTTTCAGAGGTGGAGGTGGAGGCAGCAGTCTCTCGCCTGAGAGGCAAGAAGACTGCCCCGGGACCAGACGGGATTCCCGGTCGGGTCCCACGATCGCCCTCAGGAAGATGGGCGGTCAGCTTCGGGAACTATTCGACGCGTGCCTCACGTCGGGTCAGTTCCCGAAGCTCTGGAAAGACGGGCGATTGTGCCTGTTGCGGAAGGAAGGGCAAGACGCTGACTCGCCCGCCGCATACAGGCCAATCGTGCTGCTGGATGACACGGCGAAGCTGCTGGAGAGAATAGTAGCTTCCCGTATCATCCGGCACCTGGAGGGAACTGGGCCTGGACTTTCAGAGGCCCAGTTCGGATTCAGAGCATATAGTATATACATAGTCGACGATAGACGCCCTGCTCTGGATCAAGAGGTGGACGCAGGACGCGGTCGGCGCGGGGGAAAAGGCGTTGGCTGTCTCGCTGGACATTCAAAATTCAAAATTCAAATTCAAAATTCAAAAATTATTTATTCAGTTTAGGCATCATAAACACTCTTATGAACGTCAAAATTTTTAAATGATTCTACCGCTGTCTTCGGAAAAGAACCACCGCCGAGAAGAAGCAGCAAGAAACTCGTGGGCCATTATTTTTTCAAGTCTTTGTACATTGAGGTTACATATGAGTAGTATTAAAATAACGAATTTATTCAATAGTTGGCTACTAGGCAGAAGTGGAAAGCTTCCAGGCATCTTTGTCTTCTAAGTAGTGACTCAATTTATAATAGGCTTTTTTCATTAGTATATTTTTGACACGTAACTTGAATTTCCCTTCAGTGAGCTCAGTAATGTCTTTCGGGATTTTATTATAGAAACGTACACAATTGCCTAAGAAGGACTTATTTTTAGTTTTCGTGAGTCTAAATTTAGATACAGCTATCCTATCCTTATTTCTAGTATTAATATTATGCATATCACTATTTATTCTAAACTTCTTTATATTTTTACGAACGTACATTATATTTTCTAGGATATACAAAGATGGAAGAGTTAATATATTAATTTCTTTGAACATTTGTCTTAAGGATTCGCGGGGACCCATTTCGTAGATGGCTCGAACTGCCCGCTTTTGCAATATAAAAACTGTCTCTATGTTCGCCGCTGACCCCCACAGCAGGATACCATATGATATTATGCTGTGGAAGTAAGCAAAGTAGACCAGTCGAGCAGTAGCTATATCTGTCAATTGCCTAATTTTATGAACCGCATATGCAGCTGAGAATTTTGCGTTCGAACGTTGCGTTCGTTGCGAACATTGCCAACGCCTTCAACAGCCTACCGCACGGAACGATACGGGAGGCGCTCCGCTATCACGGAGTGCCCCTGTATCTGCGTAGGCTGTTGGCCGACTACCTCCAGGACCGCGAGGTCCTGGTGGAGGGACGCGACGGTCTAAGGCGACGTCACGTGTCCTGCGGGGTTCCACAGGGATCGGTGTTGGGACCGCTCCTGTGGAACATTGGCTGTGACTGGGTGCTCCGCGGCACGTTTCCCGCAAGTATGCGGTTTGCGTGCTACGCGGATGACACCCTAGTCGTAGTCAAAGGGAGGGACCTCAGGGAGACTGTGCGGCGGGCCACGGTGGCCACAACACTCGTGGTCGGCCGCATACGTGCCCTGGGGCTGGAGGTCGCCCTCTCCAAGACCGAGGCCCTAATGTTCCATGGGCCTCGGGGGGGACCCCCTCCAGGAACGCGGATAGACCTGGACGGGGTCCTGGTCCGGGTTGGGACCCAAATGAGGTACCTGGGTCTCATCCTGGACGGGCGGTGGACTTTTGGGGCCCACTTCACTCAACTGGCCCCAAAAGTCATAGGCGCCGCAGCCGCCCTTGGGAGGCTGCTGCCCAACGTGGGCGGGCCGAGTGCCACATGTCGTCGCCTGTACTCCGGAGTGATCCGGAGTATGGCCTTGTACGGGGCACCTGTCTGGGTGGACGCCCTCGGTCGCGCCAATAAGGCCCTGCTGCGTCGTCCGCAGCGGGTCATCGCGACGAGGGCGATACGCGGGTACCGGACGGTGTCCTGGACTGCGAGATGCGCGTTGTCCGGTGATCCCCCCCGGGGGCTCCAAGCGGAGATCCTCGCCGAGGTGTACCACTTCGTGGCGGCGAGGAGATCCCGCGGGGAGCCTCCAGCGTGGGAGGAGGTGACGCGCATTCGACGGTGGACGGAGGACCTGGCTCCACCGGCCCCTGGACAGAGGACGGTGGATGCCATTCACCCGGTCCTCCGGAGGTGGGTAGGGCGGCGATTCGGGTCGCTCACCTTCCGATTGGTGCAGGTGCTTTCTGGACACGGATGTTTCGGCAAGTACCTGCATCACATCGCAAGACGCAAGACGACCCCCGCCTGTCACGAGTGTGGAGCACCAGAAGACACGGCGCTCCACACGCTGGAGGAGTGCGCCGCATGGAGTCCCATGCGGCGCGCCCTCACAGCGGTCATAGGCGCAGATCTGTCGCTGCCGAGCGTGGTTAACGCTATGCTCGGCAGCGACGGAGCGTGGCAGGCGTTGGTCTCTTTCTGCGAGGCGGTGATGGTGCAGAAAGAGGCCGCGGAGCGGGTGAGGGAGGAAGACGTCCTCTCCGACCCGCTCCGGCGTAGACGAACTGGGGGAAGGAGAAGGCGATTCGGGCGCCTTCTCGCTCTATCCTAGTGCGGTGCGGATTACCGGTGGAGAGTCGGGGGATTTTCCACTGGCTTGCACGATCCCACACGTCTGGGGGATGGCCCCAATGAGCCAGGTCATCCCTCCATTGGCCGGGGCCCGTCACCGGTGACGGGCCAACCGCCGGGGCGAGATGGTGATTGCCAACGCTACCCCATTTCGCCCTGACTAGGCGGCAGACTGCTCATCCCGGGTTTTTAGTGGGTAACCTCCTTACTACCCCCCCCGTGGGGGTAGTAAGGCCCTTCAGGCGAGGACTCCCACATAACCACTCTGCCCCCCCCCCGGAGCCGGGTGGTATCCATAAAGGATTTTCCCGGGCCAAAAAAAAAAAAAAAAAAAGGTTAGAATCTTAATGTTTGTTAAAACAAACTCTAACACATGAGTACTACGCCCTTATGTGAGAGTGAGTTCTTGGTGGGTACATTAACAGATATTTAGTCGTGTTTAAAGTCACTATGCTAAATATAATTACTTATTATTGTTAGAACTTTGGCGGCTCTCTGTCACTTTTGTCAGCTAGAGTCATCACTTACTAATATTTCTGCTTACTAGAGTTTTCAAAACTGGTATAGAATATAAATGAAGTAGCAAATTGGTAGATGAACAGACAGACATACAGGCATGTAAGTTACTGTGGACGAAACGACGACAATGTATATTACGTTTACTGTAACATTAACGAAACTGAAATTCTCATTAATCTTCATGGGATTTTTAGCAACAGAAGATAAAGTTTCAAACGTTTTGACTTCTCAAAATTAATTATTTAAAAAAAACAAGCACCGATTAAATCCCGTGTCAGTCTCAACTGTTAAAGATATCCGACAGCTCGTTTCCAAAGTAATGATCCCTTTTCCAGTTTGTTACTTTTTAATTTCCTAATAACACTGACTGGCTGCGTCTCAGTTCGAACGACCGGAATGTTTAACTTTACTTTAGAAGTATGACGACTGTGTCGATGGGAATCTATTCGCGCTGGAGTAAACTTTTCTCCCGCTGCATGTCCCGGGACCACGCCGGGACTCTCACCGCGTCCATCGGACAACGTCGTGTCATCGTGGATGGAGCCGTGTTAGATGGATGGCTCTAAAAGAGTACTACGTTATAACAGGAGTGCAATATGCAATTATGTATTCCACGCGAGGGACGTAGTAGTGTACAGCGTTTTGTTTCTATTTAATCAACCGCCATCGAGATGCGAATAGTAAGAGGCAAGGATACCTGACATACGAGTATAAGGTGGTAGAACCTAGAGTGGGGGAGGTCATATTACCACCGCAGAGACAGATTTAATATTTATTAGTTCTAGTATAAGATATTTAACCACCGTTTGCACATAAGTCAAAGATTCTTGAGCTATTACTTAAAACATTTGTAGTGTATTATATAGATATAAACATATCTATATATGTCTCATAACCAGGTAAAGTTAATCATTATGTAACTCATTTCAAAATTAATATTAGACCCATAACTTATTTAAAATTAGAACATTGGGTTTACTTTCAGAATGTTTAACTGACACAATCGTTGATGAGTCTTAGCGAATACACAAAATTGTGAAATTTTCTAGATATCGACGGGACCCGGACTAATTATATTAAGCGACACTCTGGGGGATATAGACTTTTATACATATTTGGAATCAGCAAATTTTTCTGCATCGTTTGAGCTGCAGGGGGATTGGAGCTGATCGGATCACTTTTTTGTCACTTAATACAACCGCATTATTGGGCCAAGTTTGGACTGCAATGTATAAAGTGACACAAAATATTGACAAATTCAGGAACAATGTACTTAAGCTCACTACCAAGTACCAGACAGTCGTTTAATGTATTTTTCCTGGAGCAACAATTTACAGGCAACGTAAGTTAAATCATTTAGCCTGACCCTCTTTGTTAAATTCTTATCCAGTGTCGCTTAAAACAATTACGTTTACTTCATTATTCAAGTAGGATTACAAACAATTTAATAAAAAAACAGTCGAATAAACTAATTAGCCATACATGAATAAGTTTAAGATAATGGTATTTATATCAATGAGCTTAAGTTGGAAATATGACCAACTCTTTGATTAAAGCCCTTACCTTAGAGCCCTACTTTTGATAATTTCTTCTCTAATTTACCTCTAGAAGTCACCAAGTCACTGAATTCTGCCCCAATGTAGCAGAAGCTATTATTAAAGCTAATTTCACAAACGAAGTACCCAGTTTTTCTTTTGAATATACTTGAACTGTCGAAATTATAAAAACATTTAAAAGCTTATATATAAAGAATACTGAAGACTTATGGGGAATGTCAGTAAAAATTGAAGAGCCAATTATTAGTTCTATGGGTCCTATTTTGGCCCGCTTATTTAATCTTTGTATAGATAGAGGTACCTTTCCTAATTTATTGAAATATAGTAGAATCACTCCAATTTTTGAGGCTGGAGAGAAAACAGACCCCTCAAATTATAGACCAGTATCTATACTACCAATGTTGAGTAAGATCTTTGAAAAAATTATGCTCAAACAACTTTTAGCGCACTTCAACGAGCATTCAATACTGCACGAAAATCAGTTCGGCTTCACGAAAACAAGATCAAGACAAGGATGCCGGTGTGAAGTTAATGACGTATGTTTTAAAGGCTTGGGAGAGCTCACATGATGCTATTGGTGTTTTTTGTGATCTCTCTAAAGCATTTGATTGTGTGGAACACCGTATACTGATTCGAAAGCTTTTCCATTATGGTATTCGTGGATATAAGGTTGGCATAAATGGTGTAACATCTTCAGAATCTATAATTAAAATGGGCGTTCCACAAGGGTCCATTTTTTGTTCTTAGTTTACATTAACGACTTGCCACTTATGGCCAAGGATCTTTGAGATATTGTTTTATTTGCGGATGACACATCTCTGATTTTTAAAGTAGATAGGAAAGATAGCACACTAATTCAAGTAAACAACGCTCTATCTAGTATCTCTAAATGGTTCTCAACTAATAATTTACTTCTGAATTCAAAAATGACAAAATGTTTGAAGTTTTCTTTGCCTACTGTTCCATATTTGGAGTCCAACGTTACGCTTGATGGAGTTAAACTCGTAATGGACAAGGCAACAGTCTTCCTAGGCATTAAAATTGACGCAAAATTACAATGGGGTCCTCATATAAATGCCCTGTCTGGGAGACTCAGTTCTGCTGCATATGCAGTACGTAAAATAAGAGAGCTAACAGATGCTTCTACGGCGCGGTTAGTGTATTTTGCATATTTCCACAGCGTAATGTCATATGGGATATTGCTATGGGGTTCAGCGGCTGATATAGTGACCATATTTATCCTTCAGAAACGTGCTATTAGAGCTATATACGAAATGGGTCCCCGTCAATCTTTGAGAGATTTATTTAAAGAAATCAATATATTAACGTTGCCTTCCTTATATGTATATGAAAATATAATGTATGTTCGTAAAAATTTACATAAATATAAGTTAAATAGTGATCACCACACTTTTAATACCAGAAATACAAATAGGATAGCTGTACCTAGTTTTAGACTTGCGAAGACTAATAAGTCATTCCTAGGAAATTGTGTGCGTTTTTACAATAAAATCCCAAAGCACATAACTGAGCTCACAGAGGGCAAATTCAAGTTGACTGTAAAAACGTTTTAATAAAAAAGCTTACTATAAAGTTTGACATTATATAGAAGATAAAGATGCTTGGAATACTCCACTTCTGGCAAGCTGTCTCTCTGCCACCCATAAAATGTAATATTTGTAGTACCTAAGTAGAAACATTGTAAACATCCATATAAAAAGAATGGCCCCGAGTTTCTTGCCGCTTCTTCTCGGTGGGTTCTATATCTTTTAGAACGCGGCGGTAGAGTCTTTAAAGTACATTATAATGAAAAGTTGACGTTCATAAGTGCGTCTTTGATGCCTAAATTGAATAAATGATTTTGACTTTGACTTTGACCATTATTTGCATACCTAGGCGGTTAAGGATTTAGCTTGGAACAATAAATAAATAATAAACCTAGGCGGTTTAGTTATTTAGCCTGGAGTAAATAACAATAATAGGCGGTTAAGAACTTTAGCCTGGAACAAAAAACGAGTAAAATATTGTTCATTTTGTATAAGGCGACATTTATCCTCGTTAAAAATAGGAATAATAGAAAAAAATAATCTAACTATGGGGAATATATCATCAAAACATATATTATAAATCCTTCTTTTAAAAAAAATAAGGCGATTTGCTAATGTTATCTTTTTTTTCTAAAAATCTAAACTTTAAACAGCTCTGGTGCAAAGTTTAAAAAATATCTGTTAATGCAAATAGCCCGGAACCCGTCGATATGGTAATGTATTTCGTGCAAGTGAACTCTCACAATGTAAATTGGCGGGAAGCCAACAGTTTGAAATATGGAAAGGTTGTACGCAGAGTAAGAAATCAAAATATCAAAGAGTTGTGGCAGAAGAAGAATTGAGTAACGAGTAACTCTCGCACTTTTTTTTCTACATCCAGTAACGACAGAGGCATTGAGTAATGTTTATGTTAATAAGAGTAGGTACCAGAAGACAACAGTTATAATTGGAATTTGAAATTGATGGTAATAAGTCCAAATAACAAATTTTATAATTACACATTGAACATTGAATATTTAAATGCAGGTACTTTGCCAAGCAGAATGGCGGATTGTAAATGCTATGATCTAAATAAATATGCTAACTTCGCTTACCATACATTATAATGATATATGATTATTATACAATATCAACACCTTGTTGTTTATTATTAATGTATACACCACAACCGTCTATAGACCACGGACCAGCAAGGGCAGCGTGGGACGACTTTTGGAAAATTAATGGGGGAGTCCTATGTTCAGCAGTGAACGTCCTACGTCTGAGATGATGATAATGGTGATGAACACGTATCTTTTGCTGACTACCAAACTGAAGCATCAATGCATAACCTGAGCTGCTAGACCCTGCAAAATAGATTTTCCTTGCAATTGATGCCTTGGGTGTTAAGGGATCACTAAGGAAGATTTTTTAGAACATAATCCGCAATTATAAAATTTCAAACATTTGCTCTGTTTAGAAATGTTTTATTGTTAACAAATATTTAAAAGGCAGTTATGCATTCTGGTAATACGGTAACCATACAAGCGTAGGCGGCAAAACCGCTGAGTTGCGTCTACCGATCGTCCGGTGGTCCGACGTTCGCCGAAATGCATAACAAAGATAAGGGAGCTGTGCCTCCCTGCTTTAGGCTTGTAAGTTAGTTCTAATTTAACTCTTGGATGTATCGGACATCAAACTTAAATATAATTATTTTAATAAAATTTTGTATTTTTAAAAAGTACTTTTCGTGTTCCCGAAATTTGACTGGCGCAGCCGGTAGGATTTTCGCGCGTAGAAACTGTGCGTAACTACTCGAACAATCGCGAGTTTTGTCAGTTTTTCCCCGTGCCGTATCGCACTTGCGCGGAAATTCACGAACCAAACAAATCGTCAAAGCGGACCCGGATTCAAGGAAACTCTTGGGCTCAACGGAAGGATGAGTGTGACGGCACTGTGAGTAAACCTTTTCGCATTTTCCTTCATTTCCCATCTATTTCCGTTTGCCATAATTATAAATCGTTATTTGATTTTCTTTATAACGCACACATATCGGCGTTCTAATTACTGTGTTAGTGATTATTGTTTTTAGAAATAAGACTTATTAGACTACTGCGCACATATATTGGCATTGTGATTTTGTTTAGATAAGTAAAGATTAGTTATAATAATGGAACTACGACTTGTACCAAGGGAGTTGCTTAGCCTTATTCCTAAGTTTGAAGGGGAAGAAACCTTATAAAATTTATTCATAAAGAAAGCCCAATATATACACGCTGGATTTGCTACTGAAACTGCTGCCCAGGCGTTATATGTATACCACTCAATAACCAGTAGGTTAACAGGTAGAGCAGCCGCTTTGGTTAGTGAACGAGAGCACATAAATTCCTGGGATGATCTGAAAGAATTGTTAATCCAACATTTTGGCGACCCTAGGTCTGAAGAGTGTATAGCAAAAGAGTTAGAACAATTAAAAATAAAATCTAGCGAGTCATACATTGATTTTTGCCACAGAATTCAACAAATGCGTAGTACCTTATTCGCTAAAGTCAATCTAATTTCTGACGCTGGCGTGAAGGCGGCAAAAATGATTGTGTATAACAATATGGCTTTAAATGTTTTTCTATATAATTTATCGGAAGACCTCATACGCATAGTGCGCCTCAAACAGTGCAGCAATTTAGAAACTGCCCTTAGTATAGTGATGGAGGAAGTTAACTTCTTAAACCAATACAATGCAAAGAAAAGGCAAATTGCCCCGCCTCAACATTTTAAGCCACAAATGCCAATCATGTTGCCTAATTCATCAACAAGTTTTAAATTTGGTAATCCTCAAACACCCCAACAAAATAAATTTCAGTTACCTAGTCAGAATTTTAAGTTCGGAATACTACACCAGCAACAAGTCACAAATAAATTCGGATCCTCAAATATGCAACCTGCGAACAATTGGAGATTTAATAACAATCAGGGCACCCAAAATTATAGATTCGGCATGCCAAATCAACAACAAAATTTTAGGTTTGGTATCCCTCAACAAAATTTTAGATTCGGTATACCTCAACAAGGTCAAGGTTTTCGTCCACAAATGAACAATTTTGTCAGACCACAAGGATTCCAACCTCAGCTGAAAAATAATTTTAAGTTTGGAATTCCCAATCAAAACATTCAAAATCAAAAACCTGCTATAAATACTGATGTGTCTATGCGCACTGCTCGTCCGCTTAGACAAAATATGCTGGATGCTCCTTATGAAGCTGATAGCAACAACGTATTTTATAATAACGAGGTTGAAACATGTCCTGAGTACTACCCTGAACATGAGACAGAACAGTGTAACGAAAATTATATGTATAATTTAGATACACCCCAGTTTGAGGCAGCGGCCTATACGGAGACATCCGAAATGCCTCATCAGGAAGTAGACGCTTACAATAATGAAAATTTTCAGGCACAAGCCTCCAATATCCACCTGAGGTAATACAAATTAATTGCGATTCCATATTCAAGCTTCCACATATAGAAATTCCTGAAATAGGTGCACGTTTCATGATAGATACGGGAAGCACACGGTCGTTTATTAGCCCAGCCAAAGTAGATGAGTTCTTTACAAACTTCAAATTTTACGAACCCTTTGAAGTAATCAGCACTCACGCTCGTAGCCAACATAATGAAGCTATTTACATACCACTCCTGAAAACCTTTAAGAGTACGGAGAAGCATAAATTCTACGTCTATGATGTAGATAGTAGGTATGACGGCTTGATAGGATCTGACCTACTAAAGCAATTAGACGCCTCAATCGACATGAAGCATCAAATTTTACACACACGCGATACTGACATTCCGATAATATATAATCCACCTTATGAGGTTATATTGGAACCAAGGTCTGAAACAAGAGTAAGGGTTCCTACTGACTTAAAGAATGGTGATGCTGTGCTGGATTACGTGGACTTTGGACAAGGAATAAGAATGCCTAGTGCGATAGTGAGATGTACGGATTCATTTGCATATACAGTTTTGCAGAATACATCAGAGGATAGAGTGAGCATGACGTTTGGTAGGCCGTTAAGAGTGGATAAGTATGAAAAGGAAGAATGCGTTGTCAATGTTACAATGGACATAAATGAGTTTGATGTAGACGAATTGTTAAAAGAAAATTTGAAAAAGTTACGACTGCAGCATACCAACAAGGAAGAGCGTGAATGTATACAGAAACTGTGTTTTGAGTATCGTGACATATTTTACTGTGACGAAATGCCACTCACATTTACAAATAATGTTAAACATCAGATTAGGACCAAGAACGAAGATCCGATATTTATCAGACCTTATAGACATCCACCCGCACAAAACGAAGAAATACAAAAGCAGGTTGAGAAACTCCTTCAGAGTGACGTAATAAGGGAATCTCATTCACCATGGAGTGCCCCCGTCCACATAGTCCCAAAGAAAGCTGATGCGTCCGGCAAAAGGAAATTTCGGATGGTTATAGATTACAGACGCTTGAACGAGATCACCACAGATGACAAATATCCTTTGCCAAATATTTCAGATCTTTTTGACAAACTAGGTAAATCAGTTTACTTCAGCACGATCGATTTGGCAAGTGGCTATCATCAAATAGAGGTCCAGGAATCAGATAGACTTAAAACCGCATTTTCCACACAATCAGGTCATTATGAATTCACCCGTATGCCTTTCGGTTTAAAAACGGCTCCAGCAACATTCCAACGTGCCATGGATAATGTGTTAAGGGGTTTGCAAGGCCTCCATTGCCTTGTCTATTTAGATGATATAATCGTGTATTCATCTAGTCTACAAGAGCATATCGAGAAGTTTCGAATGGTGTTTGAACGACTGAGAAAGACTTATTTAAAAGTAACGTTAGATAAGTGTGAATTTTTCAGGAAAGATGTCTTGTACCTAGGGCACATGATCACCAAAGAAGGCCTTAAGCCAAATGATGACAAAATCCAAGCCGTTTTAAATTTCCCAATTCCCAAAACTGCCACTGAAATTAAAAGCTTTTTGGGATTGGTTGGGTACTATCGAAAATTTATCAAAGATTTCGCGAAAGTCACTCAGCCCCTTACAAGTTGTTTAAAGAAAAGAAACAAAATCGAAATAACAGAACAATATAAAGCAGCCTTTGAACAATGTAAAGAACTGTTAGTTAACGCTCCAGTATTACAGTTCCCTGATTTCTCGCAACAGTTTTTACTTACCACCGATGCGTCTAATTACGCATTGGGAGCAGTCCTGTCCCAAGGCTCGATTGGAGCAGATAAACCTATAGCCTATGCTAGTAGAACACTAAATGATGCTGAAACTAGGTACAGCACAATAGAGAAAGAACTTTTAGCTATTGTGTGGGCCGTCAAAAACTTAAGGCCGTACTTATATGGCAGAAAATTCACAATTTACACCGATCACAGACCGCTTGCATGGTTGAATTCTATAAAAGAGCCAAACAGCAAACTCACTCGCTGGAAGTTGCGTTTAGCTGAATTCGACTATGACATAATTTATAAAAACGGAAAACAGAATTTTGTAGCAGATGCTCTCTCACGTGTCAAAATTAATGCCCTGGGTAGTGATAATGAAGGATCTATGCATGTTAATGTAGATAAAAAACTTTTAAAAGAACATTTAGCGGAGCTGGAAAGAGAAATTGAAAGGGTGAAAAATTGCAAAGAAAACATACCAAACGTAAGCGAAACAATTAACATATCATCGGATTCTGAAAAAACAATAGAAATACACAATTCAGACTCTGAAAGGACGTTTTCGGTATTATCTCCATCTAGTAGTACCATTACAGCATCTGAAAAGGCTGAAAGCACCCACACCTTTACTGAACATTCTGCATTTGATGTAGATACAGATGGAATTCCGATCCTCAATGAAGCTATAGATACAAAACCAAATTAAATTCTTATCCACACGTGGTTTAGAGACGAAATTACAGTAAAAAACATATCCAGACCCAAACAAAAGATTTTTGAAGTTGACTTACCTCTAAACAGGCCTGACTTAGTCAAAAGTTTTCTGAAAGAATATATCAATCCTAAAATTAAGCATTTTATATATTTTGAGGATGATAGACACCGGAGACAATTTGCAGAAGCAACAATTGCTTTGTTCAAAAAGGGTACCGTTAGGCTGTTTGAGTGTAAACAAAGAGTAGTTTATGTTGAAGACGAAAATGAACAGCGAGAAGTAGTTATGAAATATCACATAGGTAAGACATGCCATCGCGGCATTAAAGAAACGCTAATGCACTTAAAACGCACATACTTCTGGAACCACATGGATTTGACCGTAGCAACTATCATAAATACTTGCGAAAAATGTAAGGCCATGAAATATGACAGGAAACCTATAAAACCAGAACTTCAACTTACTCAAACGCAAAGTAGACCTTTTCAGGAAATTTTCATAGACGTATTTAGCATAGAAGGAAAATCGTTCTTAACCATAATCGATGCTTTTAGCAAACTCGGTCAAGCCCTTGAAATCAGCAATAGGTCAACACCGGAAATTGTTAGGGCTCTAATTAAATATTTTTCACTATACGGTGTACCTCGTAGGATTAGTTCAGATTCTGGAACCGAGTTTAATAATGCACTTATAAAGGAAACCCTAGACTTTTATAAAATCGAACTGCACATTGGTACCCCACATAACCCAAATTCAATGGGACTTATCGAACGACTTCATTCAACCCTTGTAGAGATCTACCGCCTGGCAAAGTACGAACACAAAATTACAGATGCTACATCCGTTATGACGTACGTAATTATGTCTTACAACCAATCCATACATTCCACCACAGGTCTCACTCCATTTGAAGTTGTTTTTGGCCACACCGACTCCATGAGTAACTTTGATGTAAAATTGAACAAAGACTATACACAAAAGTTATTACATGACCATAAGAAACGTACCAAATATCTTTACGAATATCTAACAAACAAAGCACTTAACCAAAAAGAAAAGATTAAGGAAAAACGTGGCGGCGAAACGGAGTTTCATATTAAAGCTGGCGATAGGGTATTCGTAAAAGGTGCAAATGTAAGGCGGAGCAAAGACAAAGCGCGTTACGAGAAAGCTAAAGTTACAGGTGATATAAGTAGGAATGTCGTCCCAGTTAGGCTTCATGGAAACAATACTAGAGCACCTGTTAAAGATGTGAAACGACCTTCACAGGTTCCTCCTGCTCCTGATGAATCTCACCAGGATCCCGGCCCTTCTACTTCAGCCAATTGAACACAACCCTGGAATACTCCCAATGAAAGAAGGAAAGGCTTTAGTTAGTAACAATAAGTGGTCAATAGTTAAAATACTAGATTTAAGTTTAACACGTGAGGATTTAGAATTAAACATGAACCGTTACAACGAGCTTAATATTCACATTGATAGTTATTTTCGTAATAAAACAGCTGGCGCGGACGTAAATGACCTAAGAATGCAAGTTGATTACACCCTCAGTCTAACGATAGAAAATTTTAATCAGCTACTACCGTCGAGGCATCTTAGACGTGAAATTCTGAATCCTCTCGGTTCTATAATTAAGTTAGTGACAGGAAATTTAGATAACGACTATGCGATAAGGTATGATACAATGATAAAAGATATAAAGTCAAGTCAAGATGCAGTAGATAGGAAAATTACAGTGGTCGCTGAAATGATGGAATCTCTTACAAATGTCTCACGCTCAGTAAAACATAATTTTATTGAATTAGATAAAGTGATGTTGCAAATTAGGAAACAAATTAGTGATACAAAAATGACTATTAACGAACTTAACATAATTAATGCCTATAATTTGTTCTTGCATAACTTTAATACACTCTATATAAGATTAGAAGAAATAGAAACGTCAGTAGCATTCAGTAAATTGGGAACATTACATCAATCGTTGATTGATACTAACGAATTGTTATCTCTATTAAAAACCATTGAAACTCATGATAAACTTGTATTTCCTGCCACGTTAGACAATATTTTCAAATTAGAACAATGTATGGAACTCAGAGTATTTGCTAAGGAAAATCAAATAACGTTCATTATGGATATACCCCTAGTCGAGTTCGATGTATACACGTACTATAAAATCATCCCGTTACCTATCACAAATTCCCTAAACCAAACTTTCATAGTATTACCTAAATATCCTTACCTTTTAATGAAAGGGTTGAAAACGGTGTCACTGCTTCATCCCTGTAAAGAAATCGACGAATCAGTATTTTTATGCGAAGAAGACTACACGTCCCTGATGATAAAAGATGTCTGCGTAACTCAGTTGATGAACTTTGCTGCTAACGTCACGGAATGCCGCCCAATGCTGGTTGAGTTTGATGATGTGAAAATAGAGAAGATACAAACACATCGATGGATGGTTTACACTAAAACCACCCTTCTAATGACCAAGAAATGTGGCGAAGAGATAAGCCACTATCAACTCCAAGGCACATACATTGTTACAACTGATGATGACTGTGAAGCAAATATCAATGGAGCCATATTGAAAAGACGAGAAGGAAAACTCGAGATAAATTCTTTACCTGCACTACCAATTGTGAACTTACCTGAAATAATTCCGTCGGCGCTGTCCCGCTTGGAAACACCTGTTAAGCTAGACGAAGTAGACATGACAAATCTTCAACATCTATCCCAAGTGTTAGCATGAAGTGAAAATGTTAATGTAGAAAAGAGTGGAAACGAAAGTGTAGTTAATGTAAAGAACATGAGTGTCGGTACATTAGTTCTATATATACTTTTACCTATAATTATAATTATAATCTATTTTAAGAAATTGTTGTATTATAGCACGATAAGAAAATTGTGTATTCGAAATTCTCAGGAAGAACCAAGTTCTCCCGAAAATTTCGAACTTACGGTGGGAGGAGTTATGCATTCTGGTAATACGGTAACCATACAAGCGTAGGCGGCAAAAACGCTGAGTTGCGTCTACCGATCGTCCGGTGGTCCGACGTTCGCCGAAATGCATAACAAAGATAAGGGAGCTGTGCCTCCCTGCTTTAGGCTTGTAAGTTAGTTCTAATTTAACTCTTGGATGTATCGGACATCAAACTTAAATATAATTATTTTAATTAAATTTTGTATTTTTAAAAAGTACTTTTCGTGTTCCCGAAATTTGACTTGGCCCAAATTATTATGATTTACGGTTTAATCGTTACAATGTACTGAACAAAGCAATCAATCACAACCATTTAACTCCTTTGAGTGACTCCCGTTGTCGGTACAGTAGAGAGGCTGTACGGCGCGGATTAGCGCGTGATGTCGCGACGTGTTCTACATACTGTTAATAAATATTCATTTCAGTAAATTAGTGTTTGTTGCCGACGAGATCGTGGAACATGAGAATAGTTAATAACACAAGTGGTATGTAGGTAAACATTAACATCCAATGTACCGCGGTGTTGTTTGATAAGTATTTGGAAACGAATCATTCGATTACTTTATTATACAATAACGCAGGTTGATACCGTTTACCTTTCCTCTGTAAACTTAAAATTATATGTATATTGTATACAATGTATATAAAATACAAATGTATATAATGTCAATACAATAAATGTATTTACATTTATTGTATTGACATTATATACATTTGGAAACCAAAACCATTAAAAACGTGAAAATATATAAGTAATAACTATACTTATGTTAGTATTCAAGACTGCCTAAAGTAAACCACAGATCAGTTCAGTATTTAATATTGAAGGTATATTTTAACCAGCAACAAACATTTTCGCCGTCAGGAGATGGAGTGTTATATTCCCTCCGCTACCGATTACGACGTATCGTAAGATGCGAGGAATCCCGACTTACTAGCTGGTAGGTCTCCTGTGCAAGGGTCCGTCTTAATATAATAACAATAGCGTACAAGCATTACTAAGTTAGGGTTGTATAGCAAGTGAAATTACTGGACAAAAGTTCAATAATTTTATTCTCCAAAAAGACTACATAGTGACTTATATGAGAACATAATTTTTACTTACGTATAATATTTACATTGTCGTTTTGTTACATATGTACTTACTTACTTATCAAACGTTCTATAATATTATAAATGCTATCTTACTTTAGATAGCGGGTAGGTTCATAATAACTACCCCCTCGTTGATCGAAGGTTGCTTAAAATAACATGTTGAGCAAGTTTTGATTTAAATACGTTAAATGTGCTTACATTTTTAATGGTAGATAGTTTTTTGTTACACATCTGTACGCCTTCAAAAGTAATATTTTGTTCCACACTTAGGTACTCGTAGTACTAGAAAACCACGTAAAATAACTGTCCATTCTAAGGCCGAGATACTTTTCACATAATTTTTTATGCAATTCTGTATTATTAATATGTATAGGCTCATGAGGCGGAATGATTTCATTTTTTGCTTTGAAAAAGACGTACGATGATTTGACGTATTTATAGTTCTGAGTTTATATTAAAACCAAGAAAACGAGGTATTCAGGTCTATTTGAGCTTTACTAATTATGTCTTGAATAGAAGGACCGAAGTAAAAATAATCATGTGTCATCAGCGTATAATTATGCATGGCCATGTAATCCTATTTCATGGATTATGGATTTATGTAAGGATTTATGTAAGTAAAAAATAGTAGTGGTCCCAGGATAAAACCTTGCGAATTCCACATGGTATTTTACACTTTGCGCTTTCGGTGCTATTTAACTTGACAGCTTGCTGCCTATTTGTAAAGTATCAATGAAACATTATAAAAGCAGAGGCATCTATACCGATACCTTTTAGTTTTTTCTATCAGCAGATGGTGACTCACAGTGTCAAAGGTTTTTTTAGGTCATTAAAAATATCTAGTACAATGTTTTTGTTATCAATATTATATTTTATTTTTGTTAATAGATCCATAGTTTCCGCAAGTGTGTTACATTTAGATCAAAAGCCATATTGACCGTAAAAAATAAAGTTTATCGAGTTTAAGTAATCTTCTAAGCGTTTATGTAATACTTTTTCAAGTAGTTTAGATAGAGTAATCAATACCGATATGGGCCTATAATTTCCAGGACCTGTTTTGACACTTGAATGAAAGGCACTTAAACCCCAACCCGTCCGTGTGAAGAGTGCAGTACATAATGCTCTGGGTGGCGCTGCACCAGTCACGGGCATGCGTAGTCATCAGGCGCACGACTTGCCCGTCTTGTCAATTGATTGCATTAAAAAGACATAAACCCATTATGTATGCAGCAAGACAACGAGTAGAACTTGTCACAATCAGAGGGTTATCACTACTGTATCTAGTTCACGTTTGTCTCACACGCGCGTTGTGTTCGCGACATTTACATTACGTGCAGCCTTTGTCCCGCAACATTCTGTCTCGTTCGCGGTTGTTACGCGTATTATTATGCTCGCTTTAATTATTGTAGCAAATTGTTTATCCATTTCTTCCACTGAAAAGATAATTTAGAAGATTAAGATGAAATTTTACACGTAATAATACATGCTTTTACCAGTTTATTCACACTTGCGGATTGGTTCAGGGTTTTCTAGGCCTTCACCTGCCTACCTAAGTCAGGATTTAGGTGTGCTAGGATCAAACCCAGTGAGAATCCGTAAGTTTTCCGGCCACTCCAAGAAACAACCGGAAATACTTGTAATGATGATTCTTTGTTTGTTTTATTATTTGCTCCAGACATAATGATATTGTTTACTTTTAAAAAGGTAAAGGTAAAGGTTTGACGACAGTTATAACGTGACTAGACATTTTCATCACGTTTCACACCTTGGGGCCATAAGCTTTCTGGTTTGCTAGACTTCGTTAATTATGAATTGCGTATTGAGAGAAACTAACGTTTTGAATTTTGCCAACATTACAACCAACAACAAATTTGGGACAACATAATTGTAATTAATTATTGTTTAGTAATAATCTGAAATACGATGACTATCAAATATAATGTGCGGTAATTTCTTGTCATACACAATGTCTTGTTATGTGATGGTTCAATTATAAGTTCACATTGATGGAAGGCAAAATTTCACAATAACTTTGTAACACATCAAAACGAGATCGAGAAGTGGGCCATACTGCAGTCCTTGCAGCGATGCCAAATTGACTATAGGTATATCGAAGCGTTGAAATGTTTATACAGCAAGGCCACTATGTCAGTCCGATTATTGACCAGAGTACGGAACAAATTCCATTGCAGAGAGGTGTGAGACAGGGAGACGTCATCTCTCCGAAACTATTCACTAACGCACTGGAGGATGTTTTCAAACTTTTGAACAAGATGAACATGGATAAGACGAAAATCATGTCCAATGTCCATGTTCCACCTATACCGGTAATTGTTGGAAACGATACACTCGAAGTTGTAGACGAGTACGTCTACCTGGGACAGACTGTTCAATTAGGTAGGTCCAACTTCGACAAGGAGGTCGCACGAAGAATCCAGCTCGGATGGGCAGCGTTCGGGAAGCTTCGATCCATCTTTTCGTCCCCAATACCTCAAAGCCTGAAAACCAAGGTTTTCAACCAGTGTGTGTTGCCAGTGATGACTTATGGCACTGAGACGTGGTCCCTTACTGTGGGCCTCATTAACAAGCTTGAAGTCGCTCAACGAGCAATGGAGAGGGCTATGCTTGGGGTTTCCCTGCGTGATAAGATCCGAAATGAGGAGATCCGTAGGAGTACTAAGGTCAACGACATAGCTCTCAAAATTAGCAAGTTAAAGTGGCAATGGGCAGGCCACATCGCTCGCAGAACTGATAACCAATGGGGAAGAAAGGTTCTCGAGTGGCGACCACGCACCGGAAGGCGTAGTGTAGGCCGGTCCCCCGCTAGGTGGGCCGACGACCTCATAAAAACCGCGGGGAATCGCTGGATGCAGGAAGCGAGTAGCCGGTCCAAGTGGCGTTCTATGGGGGAGGCCTTTGTTCAGCAGTGGACGTCTTCCGGCTGATAATGATGATGATGATGACATCAAAACGGTTAGTACAAAAAGTACTGATACAAGTCAATACGAGAGAGGACGAACTTTAATAATATTCTATCACCTGTCTGTATGCAGATCGTATATAAGGGGTGAGGAAACGATTCTTACATGAGTCCATCTATCCGCCTCTTTGATTCGCCGAAGGGTTAGAATTATTTATTACTAGCTTTGGCCAGTGACTTCATTCGCGTAGAGTATTTTTATATAGCTATGAATTATGGTAACATGCTATATTCATTGATATCGCCCGCCACTACGTGTGATATAATATTTGACGAAACTTCATGTAGATACCGTAATTCACATGCGTATTCAGCATGAACTTCTATGGTACGGCTGAAACCCGTAGTAATTAAGAATGTATCGCGTTTTTTTTTTGCAAATATATTTCAGACATTATTTTAAGGAAAAAATATTCTTGGTGCAATTCACTCGAAACTAAATAAAACTTAACTTACGAAAATAATGCAATGCATGTCATTTTTAAACACAACATAACAAATCTTCACATCTACATATCGTCGAAGGGGTAAGCAGGGGGGGGGGGGGGGGGTAGCCTACGAGTGGTGATGGATGATGTTGCTGAAAAAATTTCCTAAATATTACTCCAGCGCCTCATATATCTACAAACCATATCATCCTTAACAAATATACATATACCATTCCATTCTTTACTCTAGACCTGTATAAGGAACACAATTCCACTATACATCATTTTGTTACATCTCAAAGGTCACGCAAACATTTTCGCTGAAAGATCCCAGACGGCTTATTTTTTTGTGACACCTCCAAAAAAATCATTATATTTTAGCCAATATATACAAGAACTTGACAAATTAGACACTAAAACCTCTACCTTCCTCGAGAACCACTGTATCTGTTGGTAAAACAGCATGAAAATATGTGCAGTAGTTTCGAGTTTCTCGCGAACAGACAGTCAGACAGAGAGACTCGGCGGATGACTTTGTTTTATATTATTATGTAGTGATATTATCGTTTCAGTGTTTGGTTTTATTACAAGTTTAAGTTACAAAATTGCACTTCTAATGGTAGAGTACATTTACATAAACAGGGCCTCACTGGCAGCTCTCAAGCACAGCACAATAGTCGCTGCCTTCCAATTAGTGGCGGGATACGATCTAATGCACAGCGCTTTAGGCGGCGTGCGTTAGCTACGCGATATGTTACAAGTTACAATTGCGATGATAGGCTCGAATCCTGGTGAAGCCAAATATATACTCTGGTAGTCGAATGGCTTCAGCGGAAATTGGCATTTATAAGCGTAATATATGTTAACCTAACGTTTCAGCTGCTATCCGTATCTATTTCCACCCATGTTTGTATCCAGTATGACCGGCGTGTTCGAACATACCTGTATATAAAAAACTTCAGGTGAAAATGACTAGTAGTCGTTCAGTATTGTCAGATACCTCGTAATAGGGTGAAAACACAAACTGTGTTAGACGCCGTCAAGGTGCAAGTTACGATTTAATTTCAAAAAACACCGTTTATTAACAGTAGATTACTAATTTAAGAAGATATACATATCCCCAAAAACAGGAAAAAGAAATAGAAAGAATTAACACGCGTGGGCAAATAATATCTATTGTTAGTATTCCCTGGAGTGCGGTATTAATGAGAACAATGATATAGCAGTAGAGTGGTGAGTGGTAAGAGATTGGAAGATTCTTCTCTCGCTTATGAGTTTCGTTACTTTTTTGATTTTTGTTTTTTGTTTCTTGATTACAAAGCTTGATTTTGGGTTATCATCGCGGTTGCTAAAATTGTAAAGGTAAGAAATGAATTACCTTCAGTATATATCATTCTGTGATAATCCAACACCATGCATTATAAACATGACGTCGGCGTCGCCTCGAGAGTTAAAAACTTTAAATGAGTTTGCACCAACCTGTCGAAAACACGAAACAATTTTCATTTGCAAGTTGTCGAGACCGTGACCGAACAATCGGCGCCGCCCACACACGCGCTGCGCAATCTCAAGCGATATTTATGGCGCGTTAGATCATATTGGATCCCGCGGGCTTATATCTGTAGGTGTTGACTACAGCGGATTCTATTCCTACTGGAATTATTTGTTATGAGTAAAAGTAGACCTTCCGGTGCGGGTCGGAGAACACAATGGGGAACATATCGAATTGAAATTAAATGAAAGGATAGTTCCAAAATAGATCGAACGTTATAATGGCGCCCCGAGCGAAACTAGCTCTCTTTGGAGATGGCAACACAATAAGAAGGAAACTCCTTTGATCACAAAGTTTATACCGCACCGATTCAAACTATTGTGTTTCATGTAAGGTTGTAAGTTAAGTGTTTTTAAATATTATTTAGAAAATATTAAGATGAATTCATTTTAATATTTACTTCATAAAAATAAAAAAAATGATGACAATGTTGGCAAACGGTAAGACTTACATAAAAGTTGAGCACTTAGCTACGTCAAGTAATTTATTTGTACATAAATTAATTTCGCGCGATGGATAATGATTTCAGTTTCATGTAGGTACGTTGAGATACACCTCTTCGGTGTGTTTAGATATGACAATATAATGTTTATAAAGGGCTCCAATATTGGGTAAATATTTTTTTTTAGCTCAGTCGGTAGCGATCCTGCCTTCGAAGTGCGAGGTCCCAGGTTTGATCCCTGGTAAGAGCAAATATTTGTATGAACAAAGAACATTTTTGTTTTTGGATGTTGTGGCGTGTTATTGTGTCCCCATGCCTGCAGCGACACAGGGAATCCTAGTGCGGGTGTGTGAGCGCTAACGTCGCTAAAATGCTACGACATCCAAACGATACTACTGCTACGAATTCAACTACTACTTTCATTTATAGTCCTTATTTTCACATCTGTATTTTTTATGTATGTAACAAGTAGTCATTTGGTTTGTAATCCAATCCAATATAATACAAGGACTATGTAATACACTATATATATATATATATATATATATATATAAAGATATATATATATTCATATCACATTTGGTCGACTTGATATGAATCTGCAGTTAAAGCTTAGATTGTGGCGTCTGACCTCCACTGAGCGCGCTCTGAGGTCAGAGGCAAGACGTGCGCTCGCAGGGGTAGGGGGAAGAGGGGACAAACAAAAACTTTTCGTTTCGCAACTTTTTGGGTATGCATTATGTTGCTCTGCCTCGGGATGTTTATAAAAGTGTCATTTTACAAGCTTTTACCAGAATTGCAATAA
This sequence comes from Selenia dentaria, assembly GCA_917880725.1. Taxonomy (NCBI): domain Eukaryota; kingdom Metazoa; phylum Arthropoda; class Insecta; order Lepidoptera; family Geometridae; genus Selenia; species Selenia dentaria. The sequence goes on from OU862887.1 coordinate 4,236,446, forward strand.
ATAGTGTTTAGTGCTAACAGATTTCTGACTTTGAGTTGAACTTTTGAAACGGGTTGTTGGGCTTTCAGAGTTTATAACAATAATGTTTTCATTCCTTTTGTTAACTACGAGTACAGTCAGCTAAACTTTTTGATAATTTTCGGGTGCAATGTGACGTCACTGCAGAGCTTTTCTAAAGTTAATAGAAGCTATCAGATTGTTTTGTCCCACGGCGACATCTTTGCAGTTGGTTTATTCCTACAGTCATACCTTACGTTTTACCTATATATACCTATCCTTGGTGTGATCCAGCGGTTAATACAAGATAAATTACCTAATATTTGAGAATACATAATAGGTATATTTTATTAAAATAAGTAAAATAAAATATCTTGCACGCAATATTGTGATAATAGGTACTAACGAACTATGTTTTGATAAAAAAATTCACTCTTTATAGTTACCTTGCTACTTACAATGATGATTTCATCAAGATAAATTACCACTTTTCAGTTTGTGTAGTGTAACTCTTAAACTGCTTGACCTAATTTAATAGAATTTATACGGGACCACCACGGAAGTATATTCTAACATACAAGAAATAATCATCAAAATCGGTTCATAAACGACGAAGTTATCCGCGAACACACGTAAAAATGTTATACGATCGACTTGAGAAAACTCCTTCTTTTTTTGAAGTCGGTTAAAAAAGGTTACTTTTCTTATTAACCCGTTGACTCGCAATTCACCATATGTGGCCAATAATACAATTGATTTCGCAAAAATCAACCTACTTTTCCAGGAACTGCAATGTGTGTGGTTAAGTTCGCATATTATTACATTTTAACTATTGTATGCTTCTTATACTAATGCCAAACTTACTGCACTGGCGCAGTTGTGATGCAGTAGCACTCGTGGATGTTTCTACTTAGTCAACTTCAGAAGAGGCCACTATACCAACATTTTTGTCTGTAGTTTCATATTATATATTGTTGTCAAATAATCCACATAGCCTAGGAATAAGTTCAGATAGCCACAAGCACACTGTCTTGCGCAAAATAAAACAGAGTTCAAATAATGCAGTGCGTTTCTTCACAATACATGCTAGATTATTATTTGATACATTTCGATACTTTATTACAAGGGTCCCAGTAGAATAGATCATCTCACATAATATATGAACCTCCCGACGAAAAGCTGAACACTACTCTGCACGTCCCTCTAACAGTGAGGTTTATAGCGACGAGTGTCTTAAGGGTAAAGTGTGTAGGTATATAGCAAATGCGCAACTTGTTAATTTTATTTCATTATCAAATGATGTTTTTATGTTTGATTAAAGCATTATCAATAACCATATTATAAGACAACAACTTTCATGTGCAACAGTGGTGACTGTGTTGATATCCATCAGACAAGCGAGTTATACTTCTCGTCAATCAACATGATTTGGATACGGTTGTGTTTGAAATAAACTGAAACTATAAACGACATTTTCTTTTATACAGGCCATGCTGGTGTTACGTCTAATTTGACAATAAACTAACTCATTCACGTGCCTTCGTACCTACGTAAAGAACTTTAATGGAGGATCCCAATAATCTATCTATCAACGGTTTTCCTTACAACCGATAGAAGTTTGACATAACGTTCATACAAAAAGTGTCAAATATCTATCTCTAGTAAGGTAAACCGGCGATAGATAGATTATTGGGACCGGCCGTAACTGGGCACATTCGTCAGCGTCACTGAGAAGTGTGACCATATAAATGATATTCACAGCAGTTGCTCGTGGAATAGAGTCGACGTAACCAATTTGCAGCAACGTTAGAAGGATAAGTTAAAAATAAAAAATTAAAGGCATTTCGCTCGCCGCCTTTCAAGCTATCTTTGGGAAAATCCTACGTATCGTAGGCACTTAAGAAACTTGCCTGAGCATATATTGTTACTTGACGTTATACTTAAGGGTTTATTTTGCTTTTGAGATAGGATTGAGCTGCCCAGTATATAGTATACATTTTAAACTACAATTTCAATATTATCGTGAGAATTACACATTACAATAATATCGTGTGCGCGACGCGATCTCCGCGCGCGAACACTCTCTGAAGTACAACAACGTCCGTAACGTCGTCGGACTTAAACGGTCTTAAAACTAAGTTTGTTAAAAGTGTTTTGTCAATAGCTTTTACAATTCATACAAATTTAATAGAAAAACAACTATAAGAATACTTAAAGCGAGCTATTGTTGGTTCAGTATATACGTTTTGAGAATAATTAAAGCGACAAGCAACAAATTAACTAAAAAGAGTCAACATAAGTGTACAAATCAAATAACAGCTATCGAAGAAGAAAGCTTTATCAGAATTGTAAAAAAAAATTATTCAAGTTCAAGAAGACATTACTACAGTTTGATTCAGCATAGATTAATAAGACTATATCTGATCAATATGAAGAATTGACAACTCCAAACTTTACGAGGGAGAATCAAAAAGTTCTTAGAAGTGCATATATATGAAACCTTTTTGGATCAAGTTCGATATTCAAATTAAAGAGTGTCTATCACACTATATTATGCAGACTGTCACTTGTTTTTGTCAGTTCGTTCGCATGTAATACATTTTTTTGTGCAACGAGTTGCTAAAAAGTCAAAATTATGGATAAAAGTGAGTTACGTGCGCTGATAAAATATCTCAGTTTGAAAAAAATATCTACGAAGGAAATTTTTTTGGACATTCAGCAGACATTAGGGGGTGATGCTGTACCCTATTCTACGGTTGCGTACTGGGTGGCTGAATTTAAAAGAGGTAGATCAAGCTGTAAAGATGACCCGCGTTCTGGGCGGCCTTCAACCTCCGTTACAGAAGAAAATGACAAAAAGGTTGAGAATCTGGTTTTGGAATACAGAAGAATGACTATAAAACATATAGCTGAGATCCTAAAGATATCTTTTGGTAGCGTTCAATCCATTTTAATTGATTCACTGGGGTTCAAAAAAGTGTCTGCAAGATGGGTGCCACGAATGTTAACCGACGAAAACAAAAAGCGACGTTTGGAAATTTCCAAGCGTAATCTCGAAATGTTCCAGCGTGATTCGGATAATTTTTGCCGTCGTCTTGTCACCATGGATGAAACGTGGGTCCACCATTTTGATCCTGAAACTAAAAGACAAAGCATGTCTTGGAAACGACCATCCTCTCCATCCATTAAGAAATTTCGAGTTGCTCCTACCGCTGGCAAAGTTATGGCCTCTGTGTTCTGGGATAGTGAAGGAATCCTTTTTATTGATTACATGCCAAAAGGCCAGACGATTACTGGACCCTATTATGCAAATTTATTCCCGAAAGTGCGTGAAGCGATTAAAGAAAAACGTCGTGGAAAACTGTCGTTGGGCGTGTTGTTCCTTCAAGATAACGCTCCTGCTCATCGATCGGAAGTTGCGCTCAACGCAATCCGCTGTGCTGGCTTCAATCTCCTTGACCACCCACCATATTCTCCGGACTTAGCCCCAAGTGATTTTCACTTATTTCCAAAATTAAAAGAGGAAATTCGTGGAACAAAATTTCACGATAATGACGCGGTTATAGCTGCCGTAGAGGACTTTTTCGAGATTCAAGAAAATAATTTTTTTCACAAGAAATAAGGAAGTTAGAAACGCGTTATTCTAAATGCATTGCATTGGAGGGAGATTATGTAGAAAAATAAAATATTATTATTTAAATCTTTGAATTTTTTAATATTGATTCCAAGAATTTTTTGATTCACCCTCGTAGAATGTTATTGTTAGAATTTTTTTTTTTTTAAATTTTTTAGTTATTCAAATAAACGAAGACTTATGATAGAATTGAAGACTGTCAAATGTTTTCTTACTAAAAATTGTGTGACTCCGAAAATACATTTTACTGAAGTACCGTTTACCCGAAATGTGATACCTACGATATTTGCTACATTTCTTCGTCTAGAATAGTGTTTGTTCGAAATTTTAAAGAAAAAAATATTAAATTCTTTTAGTTTTTATATTTTGTGAAATTTTTTAACTTTTTGTTAAGAATATGTGACAAAAAGATACTTTTTGAATTTATTTTATATAAAGATGATGACGATGTTTGTATCATTCGGTTGTTGTAAGTGAAACAGCGACGTTCCTGTTTGTGTGTAGTGTTGTTTGGTATCTGACGAACCCCGCAAACATGTTCTGTAGTATCAGGTTAAGGTTAAGTTATTATATTGTTATTGAGAGAGTTCACAAGCACGAGCCCACCTGGTGTTATGTGGTAACCTATAACAGATGCATTCCATCCCAAGTGACGAACTGCACTGCGTCTGTAACTTGAGACATTAAGTTGTTAAGTCTCATGTGCCTGTAATTTCGCCGGCACTCACATCGCTCAAACCAGAACACAGTATTGCAAACATTACTGTTTCGCGATAGAAATATGTATGGTGGCACTACGTCACTCCTTTGTCTCAGAATATCTGGCACTACGGTGGTCCCAAACAAGACGGTATCTTGCACAAGAGGCCTAATATTGTGTAAGTGTAGTTTTCTTACCTTTTCCCGTCGGCGGGAGGGAACTTCTTTAACTCGTCTCCCCCACAGAACACGTATTCATTTTCGTGTGTATAAATAAACAGAGCTTTGTATGAACAGTTTTAATGTTACCTACTGGCTTAAGACACACTGTGACACAAACACGCACACTTTGTAATGTACAATTACATTTCTTCACCGTCCGAACGTGTGTTGCGAATCCGACATTCTGTATGAACCGACGCATGCGGGTAATAGAAGAGTTTCCGAACGCTCGCTCAGAATTTACCAACGACGCTCCGTCAGTCGTTTGAGATTCCGAAATAACACAATAATCGACTTGGCACGTAACGTTTCGGTAACGAATTGGAAGGGACTGTGATTCCGAACAAAACGGCATTGTTGGCGCTTTTTGTAGGATTGTGTATGGCTCATTGGTAGTTATGTGTCTTTGTTACAGTTTCCAAACTCATCGATAGGTTTAATTTATACTCACGATTTATTTACAACGAGTAAGTACATACAACAAGCTCCAAAACAGACGTAGTGGTGTTCCTCAACGTTTTTATGAACCCGGAAAGTGAAACATGCTACAAGTTCAAAGCAATTGTAGTTTGTTCGCCCTCACTTATCTCCTTAACATTAAACACATATCACATTAAACTCCACGGCAAGTTAAATACTCCCGTTCCCCATCCCCGTAGCGAGCAACTTCTGCGATATAAATTATGCAGTGACGTAATATATCTAGACTCGTTCTGACCAATGCCAGATAATATGAGAATTATCATATTAGTAATGTGTGCCCACGATAACTATGAGACTGTAATTTATTTAAATAGTCACCAGGTGGCAGTATTCTAAAACAAATATTTCTCTTGTTGGCTACCACAACAGTCACGGTAATGTACGTAATATCGTTTGGATAGATACTTTATTTACGTCTGTAACGTGTTACTATGATGAGTTACTGTTAGAGTAACTAAAGGGTGCGAATGAATTACTAAATAATGGCAGCGTGCATACAGTGCCAAATAAAACCGTTACTGTTACTGTTAAAGAAGCGTGGCTTACCAATAGAATTAACGTGGTGTATACTTATCTAAATTAATAAAAAACAGGTTTTCCGTGTGTGCTTACACATTAAGAGACGATAGAGGACAGTAGAAAAAATCTACAGCCGTTGCTGTACACTAGCGTTAAAGTTCTAGTGAGTTGAATGTGTCCATTTACTTTTCAAAAGACACGCTCACCTTGAAGAACCATCACGTCTCTAAGATATATTTAATTCCATGATGTACAATGCGAGGTGTTGGGTAATTGCTGCGGAGTTTTTGTTTGTTCTGCAAATTAAATGTGTAATTAAATAGCTTTGTAAGGAAGGGTGACGAGAAGTTTATAAAGGAAACTTAAAGCAACTCCTCGCACAGTACAGTTAGAGACTTAAAAATTAGTTTTTTTGTTGTACTAAAGGTGGAAGGAAGTATGTTATAGCGAACTATCCGTTAGACTAGTACCTACTTATGTGCTATACATATATCTAAATATTTAGTATATTATTTACTAAGCAACTCTGTTAAGGATTATAAACATACAAATATTTGCAAAATATTAAAAGTAAAAATAAAAACTAATATATAATGCGCCAGCATTTCGGTCACCCGTCGCCTCAACAAAACGTTTAGCCAGATCCCTAAACGAGTTGAGAGCAGACGGCCCCCATGGGCCCTTAAGTTTCGACCCCAAACGGCACAAACATTTTCATTCTAAATACAAATATTTATGACGTTTGAGGTCTTCCGGTTTAGTCGCGCCATCGCCAGCCCGATCAATCATTCCAAGGAGATGAGACCCCGCCGGTGTGTCCACACATGTAGCACCCCTAAATAGGGCCTGTCCCATCTTCCATCTGATCACTTATCGTCGTTGCGCACAGTCCATTGTTTGGTTTTGAAAGTGACTATTAAATTAAATTAAATTAAAAATTATTTATTTCGGGCATTATGACCCATATTACACATAAGACATAGACGAGATAGAGAGAAAAACATATAATAATGTTGATTCTTAAAAATAATAATTTGATTTCGAAATATTCTAAATTAAATTGAATTTAATAGAAGCAATAATTTATAAAATAAAATACAATTAGATAATGTCAAAACATACAGAAAAAAAAATACAAAATAATGTTATACAATAATTAGGCCTTCACATAATTAGTGGAGTGAAGACGCATCCAATGAGTGAACATTGGGCTATCCCATCTGGCGGCAAGAACGCTCAAGATAGTGTTGGGGCTACCGCGCCAGCGGCAGAGTAGTGGAGCACACCGTTTACGAATGATGGCGTGGAAGCCGTCAACTTGCGCGTCTGCGAACATACCGGACGCGCTGCAGAAACGCGGTAGCCCCATCAACATCCTGAACGCATTGTTGTACTGGACGCGCAAGTCACTGTATGTCCTCTGCTTGTAGTCCACCCACAGGCTACACGTGTAAAAGGATTGGCAGTAAGCGTTAAACAGCGTCACCTTCACCTGTGCTGTACATCGTGCAAACCTGCGAGCTAACATGTTGCAGCGGACAGACAGCGACCTGCGCTCCCTTTCAATGTCCAAGTTGTCTTTCAAGTCTGCGGTGACCCAATGTCCCAGATACTTGAACTGTGACACTGCAGTTAGAGCAGTGCCGCAAAAAGTGACTTCTGGCAAAGTATACGTTTTAGCACGCGCTTCAAAGATCATAAGCTCACTCTTTTTTACATTGTATACGAGACCGTGGGCCTTCACATACGACTCACAAATAGATAACAGCTTTTTTAAAGCCTTTACTGAAGGGCTCAGCAGCACCATGTCGTCTGCGTAGCTAATGTTATTAACACATACATCATCGACATGACATCCTATTCCCGTGCTGCTGAGCTCATCAATAAGCCCATTCATGTACAGGTTGAATAGTTTGGGGGAGGAGATCCCCCCTTGCCTTACTCCGCACTCCAACTGGTACGTCTCAGACAGAGCTTCACCCCATTTAACGCGGTTTTCTTGGTAGTTATACCAATATTTAAGCAGAGATCTTATTTCATGTGGTAAAGTAGTATCGCGTTTTATTTTCTCCCAGAGGAGGTCATAAGATACGAGGTCAAAAGCTTTCGTGAGGTCCAAGAAACACGCATAAACGGGGCTGTTTCTGTCAGTATAGTACTTAATAGTTTGCTTGAGGCTCATAATAGCACTTTCAGTTGACAAAGCATGACGGAAACCGAACTGCGCATCGTTTAAAGTGATGTGCTTACCAAGTTGCCGATCAAGCAAACCATCCAGCACCTTTGCAATAACATTGGCAAGGGAGATCGGTCTATAGTTGGCGGTATCCGATGCATCTCCAGTTTTATTCTTAATAATAGGTACTACTACCGTATACATTAGTTCTTTCGGTAAATATGAGTGGCTAAGGCAAAGCGTAAAAAACATAGCGAGTACCCTCGGAAGATGTACACCTGCATACCGTAAGTGCTCAATGCTAAGGTTATCTTGCCCCGGAGATTTACCTTTGACCATGCCCTTAATGATAGAAGCTACCTCTCGGCCGGTAAACGCAACCGTACGCTCCTGGGACTCTGCAGCAACGAACTCTTGTGAGGTCTGTGATGCATTACATAACAAAGAGTCTACTTTAAAATGCCCGCGAAAGGCAGTTGCCACCTTATTCGGCTCACTGCAGCCTCCGACACTCACTGGACGGCTCAGCCCATGGTTCAGTTGTTTTGTCTTATTCCAGATGTCTATAAGATGGCGATCTCGTGTTACTGTGGATTTTAAAACCTTAACTATCGTGTATTTGGTTGTGGCAACTGCAAAGCTAGCCAGAACTTATAGTCCTTGGTTTTTAGTATCTTTGGCCGTGTAATAGCAGTGCCCTTTACAATTTAACGCAGTAAGGCTTGCGCACTATTGCTGCGTGGTCAAAATCTAGCTAGTTAACCTTTCTCTCCAACACATCACAACAAAACATAGGTGTGTGTAACTTAATATTGTTTGAAACTGTAAGATCTCAACAATCAGAAAACATAGACTAAGGGAAAGAACTCCGTCCTTGGCAGTGCGCCATTTCATTAATGAATTAATTTTAGCAACAATATTGATTGAAACAAACAACAGCAAAAGTGGGTCAAGATAATAACAACATTATAAACTTTAAAAGTTTAAACCGAAAAAACAAATTTTCCCACAATTAAAAAAGTATAACAAAATCCGCATCACAACCTCTCGTCGGTAATCACTTAATGGTTTAGGGATTTGCGAAGTGACGCCGATGATAAAGCCGAAAACAGAAATAAAACTTTATTAAGTATAACTTTTATCTTTTTTCAGAGCCACGAACTTTAAGCCTCGCTGTTGGTGCTTTTTTTTTTTTTTTTATTAATAAAACTACGCTCCACAGACTCCAGGGTCCGTGCCTTTTTTTAACTTACAGATTTTTGACATTTTACTTATAAATTTATAACATACAACAAAATACATACATGAGGAAAATATCATTTTTTTTTCTTTTTTTTTTCTCATACAACATACCTAAAACATAATACACTTAAAGTTATTGATACATTTTATTCTGAGTTGCTGCAAGCATTCACAGCAGACCAGTGCCCGCAAACAGCACCCGTTCACGAGTTGACGCATGTGCCAGCCATCGCCTTCCTCAACCATTTCTGAGGGAAGATGGCGACCCGCCACACACGCCACCGCTTGCCAACACATTTCCGTGAGCATGTCTGCTCTGGATGCCCGCACCGTCTCTTTGTCAGTTATGATTTCTTAACGCTAGCTTACATACAATTCGAAAAACTACATATTATATTACAGCAAATGGATTATAGTACATTTATTGTGAGCCCACGTTGCCCACTTTGCGCTGAAGAAGGGCCTCCATCACCACGCTGTTACGATCCCTGATTGCCATCTTCAGGTTATAGCCGTAGATAGTTTGCTCGCTCGCAACCGTCGCTTGCCTCACAAACCGTCCGATGGCATCATCCTCGTCGTCGGCGTAGTAGACAAAGGTTCTAGTGTGCCGGGAAACCGCAACGACTGCGTGCGGGACGCTCTCGTGCAGCTTCATTTTGCCTTTAGTCTTAATCACCGCGACTGACTCGTACGTCAGTCCCTGCGCCTCGTGAATGGTAAGGGTGCGTGATCCTTCGCCCTTACCATAACCCTGGCTGGTCAGGGTCTCCTTTTCCTCCTGAGTGTGGACCAGGAAGAGGGTGTTTGGAAGTGATTTGGGGATTTTCGCTCCCGTGTAGCTCTCGAGGCGCAGGGACCTTATACTGGGAGCCGAGGAATATATACCAGAGTATATTTCCCTCAGCGCATACGCAACATCCATTGGGTTCCGGTGCGTGCACAACAACTCCTGGCTGATGTTCGTAACCAGGTTAGGGCGGTTATACCTTAGATCGAACAGGTTCTCCCTGTCTATGTAAGGTAATTGGTTGACGTCTCCGATGAGGACAAGTTCGCTAGCTCCAGACAGCCTAGAAGCCATTACTATGGCCCCGAAATGGTTCATGAGAGCCTCGTCCACCATCAGGCGGACGTAGCTCTTATTCTTTTTAAAACCATTTACTAAAACCGAGGCCATAGTGCGCACCTTGGTTTTCACCAGGTCTCCGATTCGGTGCGCCAACTTCTCTCTCAGGTTTTTGCTGCCTCTGTAGTTGTTGTTGCGATAACGTCCTTGTCAACATCGAAGTGTCTTACCACCCAAGTTGTTTTTCCGCATCCGGGAACTCCATTGACCCACTGTATTTTGGGTACCTCCCAGTGTTTCCAGAATGTCAGAATCTCAGAGTCTCTCGAAATGGCTTTCGCCATTTGCAAGACTCTGTCATCCAACATTATCTTGGTGCACCGGGCGGTGACAACAATAGGGTCGTGTGGTGGTGTTGCGTATTTTGGCCTACCAGTCCGTTCGGTATCTTCCTCATCCAGAAACTGTTGGTGCTTAATATTATGAGTTTCGTTTTTCAGTTTTTCGTTCCACCGAGGTGATGGATTCTGTAATTTTCTACTTTATTTCCGTATGATTCTTTGAAGGTTTCGTTACTTTCAGTTGATCGATATACGGTAAATCTGTCCAATCTTCTTACTCGGCATGGTTTAAGAACATTTGAGTATAGATACGTAAAAGTGGGTTTATTGATGTCCTTTCGGGTACCGACGGAACTAAACTCGTGGCGATTTTTTGTTTATAAACAGCTATAATTTGATATAAGAATACAAAGAGAGGAGTTGGATTGGCAATCACCTGTACCATGTAGTTGTAGTACAGTCACATTATTTGCGATATACAAGTTAAAAACTACTGTTTCTTCAATTTACTTTTATAGAAATTCAATCTTTAACAGCAAGTTATAAACCGTTTTGGTATTTACTTGTATTCTTTAAATCTCATAAACCAAGATGTGCGGTACTTACGGTGGCGAGTGTTGCTGCCCTTACATAGCGATCTTCAGGTGTTGCGCGAATATGTGTTAGCCTCACTCTCAAGCTTTAAGCAGCATTTATGTATAATTGATATCCGTGTCGTTATCAGCAGAAAGAAATAAGTATCAATAACCATGGAGTACTACGAGTGAAAGTTGTTTTCTTGAGTTTTATTCCTTTAGCGTAAGGAATTTTTTTTTTGCATAAATGAACTGTGTGGTGTTTCCATATAATGACTCCACTTTAGTAAAAAAAAGCCATACCAAGTAAAGTCTCCTAACAGGTTCTCGTCTGGTTACGCCGTGACGATGTCGCGGCGTTATCAGATGCACTATAGCGCCTGTTACGGCGTTATGACGCTACTAACTTCAAACGACCCCATTAAAGAGATTTTTGTAGATACTAAACAAGATATTGCACCCGAGTTCTGTCATGCTATCTTATTTTATGTTGAAACTTTCTTATTTCAATTGGTCAGGTATAAAATAAATACGAAGGAGTAATGTGGCCCTGTACCTACTAATAGTTCGACCTTCCGACCCATTTCGGTTTCAACAGTCTACTTTTTATAATCGAAAATTAATCCTTAAAAATCTTGTCCCTTAGCATTGTGACGTGATGTGAACCATGTTTAAGGATACGGAAAAGTCCAATTCTCAAGTTGAAAGCTCTGAGCAGACAAGACATCATCATCATCATCTCAGCCGTAGGACATCCACTGCTGAACATATGTCTCTCCCATTATTTTCCAAAAGGACCGGTTGGAAGCGGCCTGCATCCAACGTCGTCCTGCGACCTTTATCAGGTCGTCTGTCCACCGTTTCGGTGGACGACCTACGCTACGCTTGCCGGTCCGTGGTCTCCATTCCAGAAACTTCCGGCCCCATTGGCCATCTGTTCTGCGTGCTATGTGCCCTGCCCACTGCCCCTGCCCACTGCCACTTTAACTGGCTAATCTTCTGGGCTATGTCGGTGACTTTCGTTCTTCTACGGATCTCTTCATTTCTGATTCGATCACGTAGAGAAACCCCTAGCATAGCCCTCTCCATAGCTCGTTATGCGACTTTGAGCTTATGTATGAGGCCCATAGTAAGAGACCACGTTTCAGTGCCATAAGTCATCACTGGTAACACACATTGGTCGAAGACTCTTGTCTTGAGGCACTGAGGTATTTTAGACGAGAAGACTTCGCGAAATTTCCGGAACGTTGCCCAGCCGAGTTGGATTCGACAATTGACCTCTTTCTCGAAGACAAGACAGCAAAGTATTAATGAAACGGGGCAGGTCAATTATTTGCTCCCAGTATCGGCCGCCATTTGTCGAAGAAGTAACAAAAGGGGCGGAACGCGGCCGCTGGACGCCGCGCATGTCGTCGCCACAGAGTACAGAAATAAGACGTTTGTTACGAGACACTTTCCCACTTTTTTGGTGACGAAGACAAAAGCCTTTTTTTTGTTATTTGGGCTTAGACTTGTTTATATGTTGTATATTAACTTTATCGAATACATTTTTAATTTTGTCTGACATAATGAGAATAGAGCAGCAATGCACTCGTCTTTTAATATCCCTCATGCAACAGTTTCATAATCTGCTATGGTGCAATTATTTTTTCTCGTTTTATATTATTAATTATGTAACATTCATGTACACTAAATTTTATAACAGATCTCCGAATCAGTTCAAACAAATGTGCAGTGCAATTACTAAAGTTACTCGATGCAGTTTAATTTATGTCAAAATAATATAATACTGAGGTTATTCTAATCAAAATAGTTTTAGTAAATGATTTAGATGCCATATATATCCCCTCACCAGTCGATTGTCAATATAACAATGAAATTTCTATTGTGTCTGGGTCGTTCGACTGATAAAGTAATATTTTTAAAGGTCTAATCTTAGGTATAACCATTACGTAAATTCAGGTAGTTGTTTTGACTTTTACTTGAAGAGGAGTGTTTGCCTTCAAACACGGTAGACATTGTTTTGAAGGAAGCTTGTTATTTGTTTGTTTCAGAATGGTGGAGATTTATGTGAAACCGACATTCGTAAATACCCATATATTATCCGACGTTAGAACTCTGCTTACGGACGTTTGTTTTGTAAGTTCTGCTACAAACTTCGTGTAATCGACTGTACGGAGAGATCAGTTACTGAATCAGCACTTTATTGGCAGATAGCACTTCTGTTATAGTCTTATTAATCTTGTAGCTGGCGTATACTCGTATTTAATGAAATATGATAGTTTATTACAAGGATTATTACAAGAGTACAAGGCCTAACAGAATCGTCAATTTGGTCGTGTCACTGGTCAGATGCCTTATTCGTTAGTACCGCTAGTTCATCGGTTTCTGTGCTAGGTTATGCAAAATAGACAGTTTCTTTATTTTGGCAGTGTCGTAAATTCGCCAGTTTCTCTGTATTAAACTGTTTCGCAAAGTGGTCAATTTATTTAGTTCGTCAGTCTCAGTGATTCTAATATAGAGACGTTAATTTTATTGTTAATATAATTAATTTCATTGGCATTAGTCCTTATGGCACCCTTTGTCGCTTACAGGAGGATTGTTATGAAGTGTAATTGCAGTAAATCACAATCAACCCTGCCCACAACATTCTTATTTCCGCACCCCTCGAGACCCGCGTCCAGTTGCGGAAGTTATCTAAACGATTGGAGAGTCGGTGTGGTTACTATTTTATTACATATCAGCTTTATTAATTCCTCCCCAGTCGAAGGATCGTCCTTAAACTTTAAATTGTTTTAGCAACTTTAAGTACAAATTGTTATTAATAGTCAAGCCTTATCTCCACCATATGTGTTTTCAGCTCTAATTCACATTAGTATCGATTTGTAGAAAAGTAACTCTATTAGTCAGTGTCTCTATTACTCTATTGTACAATGCAGTTGCGTCTTGTCATACAATATCATGATTCTACAATAGATATTGTGTAATTGAATTTGATTGAGGAGTTGAAACTTAATGAATGAATGATGAACTGTATTTAGAGAATTATAGTAATTATTAATAGTATTCTGGAGTTGTTAAATAAACGAGGACGTTTCATGCAAATAATAAAATGAGACTTACTTAGTTCTGATTGTACTCTGACGAATGTTGTTACTTAGGGTATGTGTTGGATATTACGTGGTACGGATTGCAATAAAAATAGATGAAATGATGAATTTAATAAAATCAAAACAGAAGTCTCACGAAATGGTTATTAAGTTAAGCTAGCACGATATGTTTACTGAGACGGTATCTAAGCATTTGTTTCAACAATGTACGATTACATAAATCACTGTACTGTCGAATTTATTGTTGCTCGTTAGATCTCTTCCTCATCAAAAACTATTTATCAAGATCATTATCGATTTCGGTTTATTTTTTTAAGGTGGTTTACCTTAAAGTAATTTATTTCACGTTAGGAAAGAAAGTTATACATTAACATGTTTGATTAAAAATGTATCATACACGTACACATTAATTTGCTTATACCAGGTTTTTACAGATGACTTTAAGTCTCTGCAGGGCTATATAGTCTGGCTCAAAGTAATAGTGTGCAAGCAATACCGTTTGACTTCCAAGAGTTTTAGTTTGTCAGATTATGTAGGTACCAGTTGGGAGGGGGAGGGGGATCATACTACGAGTGAGATGACGAGCGCAGTAAAGCTGCTTTTTGAAGCCTAAAGCTGCAACTCTCATGAAAAAGTAGAGCAGTTAAAAGTAGAGCATCGTGTGTCTAATTGTTTTCCATCTTATCGTTAAACAAAAAAAAAATGATCTTCTCAGCTACGCCATGACTACGCTGTAGCAGCGCTACGCTTCGTAGACAAAAACGAGTCAAACTATAAAAAGCACTAAAACTGTTGTATAATAGAGTATTTGCTGTAAAACAGAAAGTTAAGTTAAAGCTTCGTGTGGTGAAGCCTTGACACATAATGTGTTAGTGCCGGGTATAAACCATCTCCACTACCAGTTTAATCCGTTCAGCTGCTATTGCATGATTGATTAACAAACAGCCTAAAATTATTTGCAACATATTTGAAGTAATTATGCTTATAGGATCTCGCTTAAGGTTGTTTGTGTTGGCAGTAACGACTGAAATAATGACTATCTGCCGCAATTTCATTCCAGTATACTGAGAGCGAGTGAGTTGTGAACACACGGGCCGAGAGCTGGGAGCTTGACGTCGGCGCCGGAATACCGCTTGTTAAGTTAGTTATACATTCATTACGCTTTACAATGTTCAATTAATATGCAAAGTGTTCTTTAGCCGAGGCAGAACAAAATGTACGTAAAGTTTATACAAAGAAGAACATGTTACTGGAATAATTTATATTTATTAGCAGACAGAAATAAAAAACTAAATATTTACTTATAAAAAATATAACTTACTTTTTATTAAGCATTCCGTTCAGATTTCCTTCAACAAATAGTTTATTAAAATTTTAAGTGTCTTTTATTCTTTGTACCTCTTTATGAACTGGCTTTATAAGAATGTAATGTACTATTATAAACTTATTGTTAGGGAGATATAATTTTGTGAGTAGTAATTACCGGGCTCTGGCGACGGGCTCTCTAAAACAACAGTCATAACAACACAACATTAGATACTACTGCTTGAAGCTGGAAAGTGCTTTTACATTATGATGTAGTTCAAGTAATGGGCCATAGATTTATTGGAAGAGGCTTCACTTTAGTGCACCGGAAACCACGGCCGTCAATATCCGAGCCGCGTAACAAAAGTGTATGTGCTGATGCGGATATATGTGTGGTAATTTTGTGATTTCTTAAATAACATATTCTCATTGTGACCTGTTTATACAGGATGGTAGTTCATACCTATATGGATATGAATACTAATTTTGAAAGTGGAGTGAATTCAAAGGGGTAGAAATTTACATAGTTAATTCAAAATGACAAAACAGTTGAACCAAGTGTAGCCGCCGCCCGGCGTGCATGCAGTTACTATTGTGAGGTAACTGGAACACCGGCGCGGGCCAGCTAGGTACTGGCGCAAGAATGTGCATTTGTATTCATGGCCGCTATTCTAATGGTTTCCTGCTACAGTTTATGAATATGGCCGGTCGGATATTAGCGAGCAGTGCCTTCGGTAGGAGTCCTGATGTTTGTGAATTTATTATTTATTTTATTTATTATTTATTTATTATTTTAAATATTGTACATATTGTAAATCAAACTATTTGTTTTGAAATAAGAGAGATATTCCGTTATAGTTTCTAGTTTATTGAATCTTACTGAAGCTTTAGACCGTGACATATCACACTCGTGCCCGTGCCATAGATTGTTGCGTTGTTGGAGACATTGGACACACGCATAAACCGTGGATAGGCTTTTATTATTATTGTACAAATGTTTGTTTCAGCCACGTGACGAACATAACAACAGTACCGTTATTGGAGAAGCATTAAACATTTCTACGCATTTTGGTAAAACATAATATCATTGATCTCCCTAATCGTTGCGTATTTAAAAGTTAGTCACGACACGAGATGACGACAGAGAGACAAACAGACATATATAGAATGGACATATCAGTTTAAGACCTTATGTAATTTTGTATTTTGGCAAACAAACTACTTGTTTAATTAATTGCTTACAGGTTACCAGACTTTATCAACACTTGGCTAGATTTCCGAGGTACACACAGTTATAGCCTCTTTATCTATATATTATCTCTTTGTGATATTGTTTTATTTGCGGATGACACATCTCTGATTTTTAAAGTAGATAGGATAGATAGCACACTAATTCAAGTAAAAAACGCTCTATCTAGTATCTCTTAATGGTTCTCAACTAATAATTTACTTCTGAATTCAAAAAAGACAAAATGTTTGATGTTTTCTTTGCCTAGTGTTCCATATTTGGAGTCCAACGTTACGCTTGATGGAGTTAAACTCGTAATGGACAAGGCAACAGTCTTCCTAGGCATTAAAATTGACGCAAAATTACAATGGGGTCCTCATATAAATGCCCTGCCCTGGGAGACTCAGTTCTGCTGCATATGCAGAGCGTAAAATAAGAGAGCTAACAGATGCTTCTACGGCGCGGTTAATGTATTTTGCATATTTCCACAACGTAATGTCATATGGGATATTGCTATGGGGTTCAGCGGCTGATATAGAGACCATCTTTATCCTTCAGAAACGTGCTATTCGAGCTATGTACGAAATAGGTCCCCGTAAATCTTTGAGAGATTTATTTAAGGAAATCAATATATTTACGTTGCCTTCCTTATATGTATTTAAAAATATAATGTATGTTCGTAAAAATTTACATAAATATAAGTTAAATAGTGATCACCACACTTTTAATACCAGAAATACAAATAGGATAGCTGTACCTAGTTTTAGACTTGCGAAGACTAATAAGTCATACCTAAGAAATTGTGTGCGTTTTTACAATAAAATTCCAAAACACATAACTGAGCTCACAGAGGGCAAATTCAAGTTCACTGTAAAAAACGTTTAAATAAAAAATGCTTATTATAAAGTTCGACATTATATAGAAGATAAAGATGCTTGGAATACTCCACTTCTTGCCAGAATCTGTCTTTCAGCCACCCATAAAATATAATATTTGTAGTACCTAAGTAGAAACATTGTAAACATCTATATAAAAAGAATGGCCCCGAGTTTCTTGCCGCTTCTTCTCTGTGGGCTCTATAATATATTTTGGAACGTGGCGGTAGAGTCTTTAAAGTAAATTATAATGAAAAGTTGACGTTCATAAGTGCGTCTTTGATGCCTAAATTGAATAAATGATTTTGACTTGACTTTGACCTCTTCATCAAAATTTTGCAAACAAATATCGCGACTACATGAATTCACCCAGAACGGAAGTTGTAAACGCATCATCTACCTATCGACACGTGCAGAATTCTTTACAACATGCATTTATAATAATGATTTTTAGAGATAAGCATCTGTATAAGTTGATTGGGCGTCGTAAGGAAGGTCGTAACTCACGAAATCCTCCTTGCCGGTTCACTACCGCACGCTCGCTCGCCACAGTGTAATACTACCCCTGCCTCGTAAAGTAAGTTCATAGCTGTGCCGGTGTAATGAATGGAAAATATCCTCAAAAGATTTTTAGAAAACCTTTGATGCACTCAAAGGTTTTACTAAAAAATACTTGCTTACTTACTTACCACTTCTAGCTTCCCTTCACGTCGCAGTCTTGGGACGTCCTGTATACTGTGGAACTACTCAAACAATTCCCTGGAACCCGTTTCAAATATTCGTAACCGACAGAACTTGTTATTACTTCGAGATACTTTATATTTGTTCTTATGAAACTCTTTACTAATATGAATATCCTTGACGTCAGGCCTCAACGGGCGAGTATGGATATGTTTCACTCTCTGTCATAAAATGGTTCCGATTCTTGATTTAGTTTTGGCGCTTCAAAACTGAGGTTCATTTCCAAGTTGTTATATTTAATTTATATTAGGATACCACTATTTAATATTATTAAATGTATATTACAAATAAATATTAACTTTCTTTAATCAATATTACTGTAGTAAGTGTTCTGTTTAGATTATTCGTACAGATTACAATTACGCATTATGTTAGGTACTAAATACGTATATTTATGTACAAATATCATTAACAATACTACTACATCATGTTATACTTGAAGATGACGCCGTGTCTCGGACAGAAATCCTTATCGGGCAGGACATCACGGACTCGTATTAACGAGACGCGAATTGGCACGTATATTGCCTGGGTTCTCGGAGACCGGATGCAGGCCGAGGAGGGGCTTCCGGCGCTTTCACCGCGATACCGCGCGGCCTGGTTATTAGGTATATTAATTTTATCCTTAAATACCATGACCATAACGGATACTTACTGTTCTAATATATTATAGTTATTTTAGCACATTTGTTGACAACATAAACACGATATTGTCTGATCTATAGAACTGGTAACTCTAAACATTCATCCTACACTGAATACAGATTAATAAATACGTTCAGTTACCACTTTAAAGAATTAAGATTGTTCAACATTGTCAAACATGGATATCAACATTGTCAAACAGGATAGGCTGTCAATTCAATTCAAATCATTACGTGATGTAGTACTTATCATATCCTGTGATGAGACCGAGGTCTGTGGACATGTCGGTGTTTATTCGCTGATATCATTAACTAGCGTTCTCTCCAAGAATGTGTATATGATGTTATTATAAATACTATGATAATCCAATTCAAATTCAAGTCATTTATTCAAATTCAAATTCATGTATAATATTAGTATGTGCCCTTTTCCTCATTAATAAAAACGAATTCTAGCAAAACTGTCACAGCGACACGGCAGTACTAATATACTAAGCAATATACTAAGTTTCTCTCCGCCATCTCTCTCCGAACTTCGTATTTAACTGCGATCGTTTCACAGTTCATGATAAGTTTTAATTAATATTAATTCAATTTTCAACGGATACTTAGAATACAGGCTGTCTTTTGAACTTACGTTTCAATGAGTTCGATAAATGTTATGTTCTTTTGTGTCAGAGGGTGGAGGGGGCGGGCGGCGAGGTAAGTGGAGGTCGCACCTCTGCAGTATATTGGATCGACGCTGGACAACGAACGTCGTCCTTCTATTTGTCTCCTGAATGCGGCGGAGTTTCCTGTTTGTCATAAAGTCGGCGTTCCGCTCGATCAGCGGCTTGGTCGGGGAGCACAAACAATGGACTAGTTATAACCGGATAAAAAACTAATCGACCAATGTATACATAATGTGTTTCTTTACATTGATTTAGTTTTGAATGTCTTGTCTTCCCGTGACCATCTCTTAACCATCCAGACCGAGAAACTTTTAGTTTGCTTAGCGCTGAACTTTGCTCGTCACTTCGAGATGTTACAGCACGGAGTTGCGCAATACATTACAAATATAACATATAAAGATAACCTACATATTATAAAACTGAAGGTATGACAAGCTAGGGGTAGTAGTGGAGATTTATCATCAATCTGCGGGATCGAATCTACGGATTTAAACTTCTGGCGTGCGGTAACAGCGAGGAAATCCACATTGGTACATTGCATCTGTGTTAAAAGATACTCCAGAATTTGTTTTAATAAAGTAATACCTTCTATTTTGAATACTAAATAGTTAAAAGGGTCTACATGGATGTGCTGGTAGTCACTATCAATGGCATATAAACATGCTAGTGTCAAGATCCAGAGTGGATATCAGAAGTACCTTTGTATGGAGCAGACGCCAAAAACTATCTATGAACCAATCTGTGCTCTATAATACAGTAGTGATTGCACACTGTACACCTGCAGCTAAAGATTAAATAGTTGTTGATCAGTTGGCTTGACCTTCCGAAAGGCATATTTTGTACTAACACATCAATGTACTAAAAAAAATCGGTGTTCTGTGCCTATATTAATAACAAAGAACACGATTTCATATGAAACTTGCCTATCACACGACAAAACAGTTTCCAGATAAAACACGAAAAGCTTTCCTATACTTCCTATACTTCCATCCATTTGTACGGAACTGTGGCGAGTTCTTCAATCTTGTGCAAGTTACATAACACTCTCAGCCTTGCACTCGCTCTCCGGAGCTACGGATATGACGAGATAAATGAGTAAAATACTCTGGAGAGAACTTTAATTTGTCTTTACCAACTATCCTAGTGAGTGAGTGAGTATCACGGACATATGATAGTCGATTGTATCCTCTAGCGATGCGACGCGGTTGATGATGGTAGATATTTATCCACAGATCTGTATGAGTCAGCACCAAGAGAGAGATGACAAATCTTTCTACAAAATGCGGAGTGCGCCACGCTCCACTCAGCACAACCCAACTTGAGAATAGCTGAAAGTTCCCGTTCCTCTCTTTATTAACCCTCTCATTAACGAGGGTCAGGGCTCATTGTCAACATAGTTACGAAACCGTATTAAATAGGAAAAGAATATAACCGTCGGAATTACGTACCCCGTCATTATTTTAGATGTAATTATTGTGTTAGGTAATTATCTACGAACATAACAGAGTCATAATTATAATTTATTTGGATGTTACATTCACTTTTGTGTCGATCATGCCAATATTTGTATTAGAATGTCATGTATGGAACTTTTTTATCTCATGGCGTCAGCACGGGGTCCCAAGTTCGATCCCTGGGCGAGGTAAAATACGTGTGTGATGAACAGAAACGTATTACTTCTCGATTATTGGATGTTGTGCTGTGTTGTGTGTGTCCGTGCCTCCCGCGACACAGGTAATCCTAGGCTAGTTACAGGCGGGCCGCTCATTATTGAGGCTGTAATTCAATTATTGAAATTACATTTGTATATATTTTATAATATACATATTTCGTGCATAGATTCGGATCAATAAATGTTCTGACGAATAAATTTTCTAGGGTAACTCTATAACAATGTGGGACGCAAATCTGTATGGAGGAAAATGTCCCGGAGTTTTCAAATTTACAGGCGCTTCGTTTATCATCTTGTGCTAATGCTTAATATTTTATAAGCTGCAAGTTGTATATCTCAGGTTCCCATAAAGTTTTAATTACCATTTAAATCTGCATGTAGAACACATAAACGTTAAAATATTTACACAAACGTAGGAATTTGCCTTTATGTGCCTAATTTTCCATTTTCATTTATTTAACAGTAACTAAAACAACAGTTGCAGTTTTTGGCGTTCTTTCAGCGGCATTGTCTGCCGGCCGTTGTCGCCGTTCTCCTAATGGCTAATGTGTACAGCCGTGCGATTCTGTAATGATTCGTCGACGAGCTCACCGATGTCAAATACTTGGCCCTTGACTAAGGTTGCTTTTCCAACGTTTCTTGTCATCTCTTCATTTGTTTCACGGATTGTTGTCAAAGATGCAACGATATTTGCTCAATATTTGTCCATACAAATAGCGTTAACTATCTATCTCTAGTAAGGTAAACCGACGATAGATAGGTTTTTGAAAACGGCCGTTAGAGAATCGCGCGGCAATTAAAAATAAATTTTCGTATTATACCTCTTTTTGTGTCGCGCAATGTCACGGAACGGAACGTTACTATATCTGCGTGTTATATACTCCGCGCAGTGCACTTGTTGTTAATAAATGAGGTTTTGCAGACGAACTATTATGTACCGTCGTCTGAATTAATACTAACATTATTACGATGATTTGTTTATTTTTGTTATTAACCGTAGAAATAGTAACCGCCCTACGAGAAGCATCTCACGCTCTACGCGTATTATTTCTGTGGTATAAAAACTTAAATACCGCCTTAGAGGAAGAACTTGAATACTTCAGTTGAATCTATCTACACAACTATAACTTCAAGAAAGAGCATAAGGTTTCATTACTTCTTTATTGTGCCTTATCTATATATCAACTATAGTCGAACAATTATTTTTATTAGTTTAATAGTTAACTCAGCTGTGCTATCGGTATCGCATGGATACGTATATCGCATACTCTAGTTTCTGTTTCCGGCGGAATACCTGAGCCGGGGCTGTGCCGCACCAAGCTCGTCGCAGACATTATATCGTATGTCTGTGCTATGCAAGACTACAATAGCAACATGAATTGGTATTGGTTAGTCATTCAAACATCGTGGCTTTTATGTATTATTTAATACATTTTAGAAAGATTTTCGGTTGCATAGCTAATATTAGATAAATAAGCTTTTTGTAAGAAAAAAAGTCAAATCAACGCCAAATACAAAATAATAGACTTTAAACACAATGAAAACACATATTTCAACTTTTGCACATGCCAAGTTAATTCTGTTAAATCCTCTAGACACTTCTGTGATACAAAGGAAGCTGTGCGAGTTGTCATCTCAGTTTAATCCAAAATAATTCGTTACAAAGTGTAGTCGCGCTCCATTCAAGTGCTGCAGCGGACAATAATAAATAGTATGCTTCAATAGATTTCTATTTTATTTGCGATGACCGGCTATCTCCAATGTTGTACATCAATCAGAATATCTAAATCAAATCAAACATCACCGCCAACATCTACAAATAAAGCAGTAACAAGTAAATATATTTAGCTTTGACGTCGGCTACCACTTATTCGGGCCCAGCGGAGTCGCACTTTGGACATTGTTAATGTTCCGCAGCGTCTCTGAGGGATCCTCCTTATCCGCGCCGAATCTCTGTCGCTGCTATACTCACTCTGCCAAATACAATCTGAGCACCTCCGCTATCAATAATGCAAGGATCTCGTGAAAATGTTTCTCTGCTTTAAAGCCGGATCCGCTACCATTAGAAACTAAACTTTGTCGCTTGAGACGGAGAGTTCAGATTGATTTGATGTTTGATTATCATCTTTACATTTCAAAGAGGTAGTAGTGCTCAGGGGCCAGTTCTTGCGACACCGCGGCCGTACGTGAGGCGGGCGGTAGAGTTGCAGCGGGATGCAGTTGTACGCGCTCCACATCTCAGCGCGGAAGGAGAGCTCTGTAATATATTATGTTAATACGACAGTTTATTATGTGTAGGAACGGGTGATATGTTACTTTACCGATGTAAAGGCTTTTATTTGTATGGAGTGAACTTCAATGCCGTTTGAAAATATACAACTTGAAACTATGTACTTAAAGCGATAGGTATTTCATGAATGTAATCATAGTGAATTTACACTTGTTCTAAGATCAGTTTTCTCAACTTTATTTTAGAATGAAACCTGCTACTGCCCGCTAGCTGTCGTTCGTAAGTAATAAGGATATCGCGATCTCCGGCTACTAGCCGTTGAATCAGGATAAACAAGTAGCTTATATACCTGAGTACAGACAAGCATCATTACATTATCGAACCCCTCAAGCCGTTCTAGCGTAAAGAAGTACACATGCACATAATGTGAACGAGTACTCACTCACATCCTAACTCACAAACTTTCGCATTTATAATATCCGTTTCATATTATGTTATTAAGTTTGGTCACGCTGTAATCATAATCATAACCAGCCCGTTTTGTTCCCAATATTGGGACTCGAGCCTTCCTCTCAGAGAGAGGAGTTGGGCCATAATCCACCACGCGGGCCCAGTGCGGCTTGATGGATAGGTTAGTGGCCAACCCATGTCGAAGTTTATCAGGCCTTCGACATAGCCAAACGACTGTTTTTCTAAGACAAACCACCGAGACCGACGGCTTAACGTGCGCTCCGAAACAAGGAAGCGCTCAGTTGAATAATGCCATTGGCGGTCACCCATTCAAGTCCTGACCGCAGCAAGCTTTGCTTAACTTGTTGATCGGTTAAAACCGCCAAGTCGAGCTCTGCTACGAGCGCTGTCAGTAGCTTAAGCTAATATAATTATTTCTCAACTAGGGACTCGTTATCTCCATATTAATGAATAATTTTACCCAGTTGCCCTGTTATTTCTACATTCATCATCATCATCATCTCAGCCGTAGAACGTCCACTGCTGAAAATATAAGTCCTGACCGCAGCAGGCGTTACTTAACTTGTTGATCGGTTAAGATCGCCAAGTCAAGCTCCGCTACGAGCGCTTTGACTATACGCTGTAATATAAAATTTTAAATCTCTTATCCTCGTGCCAGAAACCCTGCCGTTCTACGAAACACTGTAATGTTCGCACACTACTGTTCACAGGTTGAATAAGCGGCTTAGGTGTGGCACCGCGCCAGGCGAACTCTGCTAAAGTTCAACAGCTACAAAAACCTGAATGCTAGTTATTACACGTGCTGAGTATGTACTGCCAGTAATGCATTGTCACAGTTCGCGCATGTTCGATGAGTTAATAATAAATTACTAATACTAGGCTTCATTTCCAATAACATATTATGTCATACAACAAATTATTATTATTACAGATTCAATTCAATTCAATTCAAATACTTAATTTGCATGAATATGGGTATAAATAAGATCTATAACAATAATTTACGTCCGCCATAACAACCTCGTATGCGGTATGCAAATGTCAATGTAGAATAACTAAAGTCGTCAGTGAAGTTTTATAATATAATGTCAATTGAAAAGTTGTACTATTTGTCATGGTAAATGTAATACTTTATTGATGTTTCGTTCAAAAAAGTCTTTGACCGAATAAAAGCACTCTCCCAACAACCAATTTTCGAACTCCGTGTAAAATCTGCGACCGGGTAACTCTAGCAAATATTTCTGAATGGAATTATAAATGAGAGTTACCATGTAAGTGCTACTTTGGCGAAGGCGACTACCGGAACCAAAGTCCTGTAGTCACGTTCGCAACCTTAAAAAGGTCTGAAATAAATTAAGCTGTGCAAAATGAAATTACACAACGTTCCATAATCAGAAACACACGTGAAACTACGTACTTACATGTTTACGTAACAGTTCTAATTGGCTCTCTGCGGTTCACAAACATGTAAAGGCTTTGTCTCCGGGAAATTGCCAACTTCAGTGGAATCGTCTCTACCCAATTACAAGTACTGAAACGGGTACCTTTCCTCATAATATATGGTCACAGAAGTTTGGGGATTGTGCGCAATTCTACTGCGTTCTATGAACACAGGGTGGCATGTGATTGCAACCTGCTGGCCTACCATAAACTTTCAGATTACTTGTCAAGTTCCGAGCAGTACAATCAAAGGATATCAAAGTGACCTGCCAAAAATCGCACCATGAACTTCATTTGACTGACATGCGTTTGAACTGCTAGGTCTAAGAAGGGCCCTAAATTATTACCTCTGACAGTTTGCATGAAACAGATGACTCTACCACTTTGTATAACGCTCTTACTCTTTAATTTTATGTTGGCTTATGTTATGTTCTGAAACTAAGATTAGCCTTATATTGGTAATGATCCGATTTATAAATTACTTCAATTTATAAAGTATTGGATTATATTGTAAGGAACAAGCTCCCTGCGTCATCGACAGTAGGGCGACCGCCTATATAACCCGAGCGAATACGGCGATGAGCCCATTCGCTTCTCGGCGCTCTCGACGGCCGGACGTCTAAAGGAATCCCTGTTGGTCGTTATAAGGATTCGTGAGCTATTTTACTTTATTAAGTGTGCAATTGTTATTTGTAAATTACTATTAGTTTTTGATCAAAGTGTAGTTTTCATTGTTTGTGGTTGTATTAAACGGATTTCTTGTATGTAATTTCTTTTTTAATATAATTCCACTTCTGAACCTAAAATCAGAAGTGGGATAAAGGACTAGTTCGCCCACAAGTTAACCAATATATACACGTTGTTTTTACGTGTAAATTTTCTTAACAAGAGAACCGTTTCACTTCCACCCACATTTCGAATTGTGTAACAATTGCCCACTTCGTTATTAACTTACTGTTTGCTGTGCTCATTATTGAACTTGTTTTGTGATTGTGTGACATTATGGATCGTACTGGATCACAAATACGCGAACGGCTGCACACCCGAGGTAGGTCACGCAGTCGAAAACGGCATAATTCTCGCGGGTCGCGTGATAGTAGTGATGCAGATTCGCGACTTAACTCGGGTGTTGGACGACGTTACGCGCGGAATAGCTCGCGTGTCCGAGATCGACGAGATTCGCATATTACTGAAAGTCATCGTTCGGGCGGTAGAAAGCGGAGGCGTTCGCAAAACGGATCGCGTATTATTAGAGTTAGGACTCGCGAAGCAACATCCATGACACGTCTCGTACACGCAATATAGCACGTAGTCAAGAGCGGAATACACGCCGCGAAAGCGATCCTATATTGGAAACATCGGTTCCCTTAGTCTCTGATCTACCGCGATAGCAAAATTCAAATGGAGTCAGGTGTTGCTTGTTCTGAGCCATCTACCCTCGCTAATGCTTTGATGCAAGCAATTAAAATCATGCAACCAACAAAGTCACAACATTACTACGTATCTAATTTCGATCCCATGATAAATAATATTGAAACTTGGTGTGAGGAAGTAGATCGCGCCAGGAAAGCTAACGGCTGGAATGATCACGAATGTTTATCAAGTGTAGCTTCTTGTTTAAAGGGTAACGCTAAAGTATGGCTATGTGAGTGGGTCACTATAACGATTAAACGTGGTCCAATTTCAAACTTGAGTTTAAGTCTCTCAGCCCTAGTAAACTAGATTACGCAAATTTTTTATTCGACACTATGAATACAACACCCGATAATTATAAAACTTCTGCGTAATACGCACGTCGTACCTTGTTGCGCTTGAGGATAGTTCAAGGTGCAAGTGACGACTTGCGGACGCTTATCGTCATCCGCAGGATAAACAACCATCAAGTGCGCACAGCCGCTGCCAACGCAAACTTAACCCCTGACAATATCGTCTCGTTTCTATCGATCTATACAAAACCTACATTGTCGAAGCGTGCTGAAATTGGCAATATTAAAAATCAAACTCAATCAAAAATGTAATACCCGCCTGGGCCCAAAATGCTACAGTTGTAATCGACGGGGCCATGTTGGCCGCGATTGTAAACAACAAAACCGTAAGTTGAACTTGAATACGCTACAAGATTCAATAGACATTTGCACCTTCTGTAAGGAGCGAGGACATATTGAGAAGGATTGCTTCACCAAGGCACGGTCCGAGTCCTGAAACGAGCGTAAAGTTAACCTTTGTTCTCACCGGCCAGAACTTCCATAAAAGTGGTGACATAACATCTGTGGTAGTAGATGGAATACCAATAGATGTGCTTATCAATAGCGGTGCTCTTCATGTGTCCCTAGTTTCTGAAGACGTTCTTAAATACATATCGTGTCAACCTAAACCTTGGCGTTGCGTACCAAAAGGCATAAGTGATAAGGAAATTGTTGCCATGGTTTAAGTCACCTTAACGGTGGAATTTAGCGACATATGCATTAAGATAGATTTTAAGAATGAAGCGGTTGGGATAAACTTACCAACACACCGACACCATCATGTCTCACTTTTGATCGCGTAACAGTTCCGTCGTATACGCACGTAGGTCAATCGTAACGCTGTTAACCCGTCCGCATCCGTCGATGTAGGTACTTTGGTGTCAGAGCCTTTTGTTCTAAACGTAAACATGACGCTGAGTCTGTGTTGAGAGATGCTATTGCAGCGAGCACCATAAACAGATCGCAAACTCTGATAAAACTCAATCGTAAAGCTTACCTCAACGTGACAAACATATCGAGTGACAAGACAAGCTTTTGTAGATTCACTCACTGTTCACCGCATTAGTCATAGTAAAAACGCATGACTACTTAGTCAAACAGTAATTTTAAGGTTTAGCGTGACGAAGTTGATCATGCTTGGTTAGCAAATTGTTGTAAGGAGACCCCAAAATCTTGCTAAGCAAACAACCTGTCCTGAAATCGACCTGAAATCTTGCTAAATGGGCAATCTATGACCATCACCATATGATTCATGGCCTAACTTAGAATTTCAGTCTTATCTCCCACGAAAATATAATAACGTTCATTACTATTTTTGAGGTTATGAACACACACTTTTACAAGCTCTCCAGTCAGTGGTGTACGCATGCAATTCTCGCGTTAGTGTTTAGTCTCGAGAACGTGGTGTACAGATACGCAACACACACGCCGCCACTAAACGTCAATGGAGGACTTAGCGATAATCTGTGATCCAGCCATCGGGAAGCTTCGTGTCTTTCGTATAGGTGTCATCACAATGGCTCTAAGCATAACTATGATAGCCTCGCAATTGGATAATTGGTACAACTCTTTGTAGATTGATCGAGGGATCTGCCACCTCAAAAAGCATATTAAGGACAAATACGTCCAACACAGGAGGGTCATAACTCCATTGCTTTCTCTGGCGTTACAGTTAGCACAAATATACCAGATGAGACTTTTGACGACTCAAATATCGCGAAGACCAACAATACTGTAAGCACTGTTATCGGTTTGCAAATCAAATCTTAGTCGCCACGTTACGTAAACTTTTGATCCATTTTTGGAGGTTGAGCTTGCCACGCTTTGACTGTCAATATTCGTTGGTGATTGGCTCAAATGGAACCAGTTGCATAGTTAATAGCGATGTTTTAAAAGAGTATAGCAAAAAGTTAGTTCTAAAATGTATTTGCGAACACATTTTATTCAAACTACCCACAATCCTTACGGGCAACGAGCTTATCCATTGGTTAAACGAATAATTTACTATAGAGGGAATCATACGCAACAATAAGACTGGTTTTGCCAATGGCTAATCAGGAATGGTCGAGCGCCAATATTTAATCTTGATTTTTAGATGTTGGTAAATTGTACTTAACCGAGAGGTATGCACAAGCACTGTGGTATCAAAACGCTCTACGGTATAGATAACAATTGTGGTATTTTGAGACGTTTATGAAATGTATTGTGCAGTAATTGGATGTGTTTGTGATAATGTGTTCTCAGTGATTTCACAAGGTACCCTTTCGAGAGAGGCTATACAGCATGCGAACTGTCGCCATGCATCATCGTGACCAAGGCAGCTGCGAGCACCTAGCCACGCGCAAAGGGGAGGAAGTCACTCTATGCAGCGCTGTGCACCATGGCCAACGAGAGCATGGTGTGCCGAGCAGCTGTTCCAAGCTGCAACCCTGAGCAGCTGCCCGAGCAGCTGTTGGTGACGAAGCTCAGCCGTATGATTTCGGCGCGATTCACCTAACGATTATATGTTAGTGTATGTGCTCGACACACAAGCGTCCGTCGCCTGGCGTTCGTCGCTACACTACTGCGTTTGTCGCTCACATGTTCTTGTGTATGTGCTAGACACACAAGCGTCCGTCGCTTGGCGTTCGTCGCTACACTACTGCGTTTGTCGCTTACATGTTATTGTGTATGTGCTAGACACACAAGCGTCCATCGCTTGGCGTTCGTCGCTACACTACTGCGTTTGTCGCTTACATGTTTTTGTGTATGCGCTTGACACACAAGCGTCCGTCGCTTGGCGTTCGTCGCTACACTACTGCGTTTATCGCTTACCTGTTCTTGTGTATGTGCTAGACACACAAGCGTCCGTCGCTTGGCGTTCGTCGCTACACTACTGCGCTTGTCGCTCACATGTTCTTGTGTATGTGCTAGACACACAAGCGTCCCTCGCTTGGCGTTTGCCGCTACACTACTGCGTTTGTCGCTTACATGTTCTTGTGTATATGCTAGACACACAAGCGTCCGTCGCTTGGCGTTCGTCTACGATATTCGACATAATGATTGTTAAGTTACAGGTATCTTGTGAAAAACCACAGGTGGTCTGTATATCGGATTGCTTTCATGTACGATTACCATCTACTTTAGGTAGGTGGATACACAAGACTTCCATCACAACAGCAGAATCTTTCCTAGCTAAAGGCAACTTAAATATACAAGTAACGAAACCGAGGTCCTGTCCGGTCCTGGGTTCTATCATAATCAAAATCCGTCTGCCTTATTTCTAGTGTGCTGAATACTTGACATATGTTCGTACGGAAAGTAGTTGTATGACGTTTGAACTAATTTAATGATGATCGAGAGAAAGATTTGCAAGATAAATACACTCAGTTCAGTTTATTAGGCCACTGCTAAATAAATGACGTTTACAGGTGACCACTCTGATGAAGATGCAACTTCACCGGCAGAGCCCGTCCCTGATGTCGGTCCATCTATGCCTCTGCTAGACTCCGACGCAGAAGCTGAACTCTCGATGCCAGAGGCTGCTGGGTCCAGCAGTTCAACACCAAGATCTTGTGTCGGGGACGACACACGGTCAGGAGAGGCCGTGTAAGGAACAAGCTCCCTGCGTCATCGACAGTAGGGCGACCGCCTATATAACCCGAGCGAATACGGCGATGAGCCCATTCGCTTCTCGGCGCTCTCGACGGCCGGACGTCTAAAGGAATCCCTGTTGGTCGTTAGAAGGATTCGTGAGCTATTTTACTTTATTAAGTGTGCAATTGTTATTTGTAAATTACTATTAGTTTTTGATCAAAGTGTAGTTTTCATTGTTTGTGGTTGTATTAAACGGATTTCTTGTATGTAATTTCTTTTTTAATTAAATTCCACTTCTGAACCTAAAAATATATATTCCGATATTACTCACAGGCATTGTAAATACGTAAAAAACGATAACGTAAAATACGATAATAGTATTGAGGGGTCCAGCAGAGTTTGTGACCTTGATTTAGTGAATTAATTTCAAGTTACATTAGTTACACAAAATACAAATATTTTGTAATGATATTAGAACACATCCAATCTAGTAAACATGAAGTGGATTCTCAGAGAAACGACCAGCATAATTATTATTTGCCTACAATATCAAGGCGTTGTTCCAAGTGTGGATTCTTATTTATTCAAATTGCAATTATGGCCGCGTCTACACCTCGCCGTCGTGTTAGATATGCTCAATTAGAAGTAGTATGGGAGTTATAATTACTCATAGCGGCATAGCTATAGGCTATAATAAAACAGATCAAGTGCGTGAAAATATGAGACGACTTTTTATATACTTCTAGTAACTCAAATAATTTGTATGCATTCCACATTCTTCTACGATAGTAAAAGAACCTATTTTTCACAAATTTTTACGTTTAATAGGTCACAAAAGTTGCTTTAGCTCGCCTGCTTTATGTGACAGATATGCAGGTTACTTTGATGGATATCTAAAGTCAAAAAACACGTCATGGTACGCTTATAGCAGGTCGCCTTTTGCTGGCCCGCTAGGTCACGTGGGCAAATAGTTGGGCCAATAGTTGGCTGGCCTGCTAGAGTCCGTCATGGTACGAATTTGCAGGACAGCTCAATTAAACGCTTAACTGTCCTGCTATAAGGGGCTTATGGTAGGCCTACTAGTACTGCGCACGTTTCCCAAAGACGTTATTGTTCTATCGTGTTATTGTGTGAAGAGACGGGCAAGTCGTGCGTCTAACGATAAACATACTGTTACATATCATGTCCGCCCCATGACAGTCGCAGCTCATGATAGCCCCATGACATACTCGTATTTAAGGATTATTTACACATCAATTTTACTTTCTTCAGTGCCCTTTCAACCTTAATGTGTCCGAATCAGCAAGCCTCCAGTTCATTCATAAATCTTTTGTTATAGCGTAAACCTGATGCGGACAGATTAATTCACAACCACTTGGCGACATAATATCTGGCGCCGCAGTGATGCCGACGGGAACTTAGCTTTTCCCTATACAAGATGAACTCCCACACAGATAGTGAGAGACTACGAAATACTCGTAATAATCTATTTTCGTAGGTGAGAGAGGATTCCTCGTCACTTTATTGTAATTATTCCTTACGATTGGGGCATCAACATAAAACCATTTCATAGACCACTCTCTCACTATTTTTTAATACAACCGCACAACAATACTACTACATAGTTCTGCGAACAGTAGACCTCGCGAGCACAGTCTCATCAGCGGCAACGTTTCGCAGTACTTCACAATTTATTGTCTCGGAAACCTCTTGGCCAATTATGCTCACATTCATCTTTAAAGTCAGATTCCAAATTTAATCAAAACCAATCTGTAAATTGCGCTGCAATTTACAAACTTATCCCTATTTAGGAAGAGTACCCCCTACGTCATGAGAATGGCCGATGTATTCAAAGCACGTAAGCGTTACTGGAATCCGCTTCCACCTGTCGGGCCCTCTTAACGTTAGGGATACGATCGTCATGTGTTTCAGGTAACAGCGCTCGTGTAAGTGCAGACTTTGTTAACATTACAATCCTTTACGATCATTCTGCTCTGTCCCTACTTATTTCTCATCGTGCATTCCTTTTGGCTTTTGACAGGCCTGTTGGTCTAGTGGTCAGTGACCCTGACTGCTATGCCGGAGGTCGTGGGTTCGATTCCCACCCAGGACAAATGTTTGTGTAATAAGCACGATCATTTGTTCTGTGTCTGGGTGTAATTTATCTATGATATGTATGTATTTAGAAATATATAAGTATGTTTATCAGTTGTCTAGTACCCATAACACAAGCTCTGCTTAGCTTAGGACTAGATGGCGTTGTGTGATAGTTGTGGAATATTTATTTATTTATTATTATTATTATTATTCCTTGATGTTTTTAGAAAAGTACACGCACGAGATCCACCTGGTGTTAAGTGGTAACCTCTGCTTATAACAGATGCATGTCGTGACAAGTGATGAACTGCACTGCGACCGTAACCTTAAGACACTGAGGCTTTAAGTTTCATATGCCTGTTATTTCGTCGGCACCCTTCAAACCTGAATACAGTTTCGCAAACACTACTGTTTCACGGTAGACATAGGTGTGGTGGCAGCACTTCCGCGGGTGAACTTGTAGAGTATCGCTCGTGTAAAAAGAGAATGACGTAATTCATTTTACGCTATTTTTTAAGGGGACGGAGTTTATGAATAAATATTCCTCCGACGTCGGGACGTGAATCGTAAGAGCGGAAGACGATTGATTTCTTAGTACGACCTCTTGTGCAAGAGGCCGTTTTGGTCGATACCACCGCAGTAGCAGATATTCTACTGCAAGCTATAGTGATGAAATATTATTGTGTTAGTGTGTAAAGGGCGCTGTAGCAAGTGAAATTACTGGGTAATAAGCATAGTGCAGGGCTACGGAAAACTACAGTTGTACCTGGGTGGCACTGCAACTGGCATGGGCAAGTGTGATGTTTACCATCAAGCACGCGACTTGGACATCTCAATACTTTATTGTGTATAAAAATACAATAAAATTACATGGACTAGGAATTATTTTCTGAGTATTTGATAACAAGATAGTATACAAACCTCGAGACTTCGTCAAACAACAAAATAAAAGCAGAAAAGATAACTTGAGCCCGCGTTCATTGTGCTAGTTGATGTTCATGATTGGATGCGGCAGTGGGCCGAGTGGACATACCCACCTGGTTGTATTCCAGCTGCTGTAGTCAATTCCAAACTTTGGACACTCTATAATACAATTTTTGCCTTTAGCTGTCGGGTCCAATGCTACTGTGGAAATTAAACTTTTCTAATTTCGAGAGGGTGGAAGTTATTATTAACCTTATATTAGGGATAGCGGGAAAAACCCCAAACAATGGCTGTCGTTACTTTTGTTTAATTTCCCTGGATTTATGTTTCTTCGATATTTGACGTGCAATAGTGGTGGATTGACAACCGTTAAGTGTCCGTAAGGGTGCCCAACTCTCTCGACAATCGCCTTATAAAGTTTAGTAACAGATCCTCCGCTTCACTAGGATGTGAAGTACACAGTTGGGCGGGACTGTGACTTAAGGACAGAACTGTCACTTGAACTTTAGGAACGCCATTATTAGTGACGTGACTCATACCTTTATCAAATGTCACACTACTTAACCCTAAGCCTTGACACCTACATTAATAAAACGTTCAACGGTCTTATCTGCTGCCCTAATGTTGGGTGGCCCGAAGCTAAATTAAGCTCAGTCAAGTAACATTTCGATTCTTTGCATCATTAATCCCATTACCGACATAATATGCAAACTTTTTTATAACTGCTGAGTGTTAGTAACAAAACACGGAGTCTGCATTAACGTGAAAATTACGCGTTGTGTAAAAGCCGCTTTTGTTACCTTTAGTCGTTGTTTAACCACCGCGCTACGGTTAATTATTATGGTATTCACTTTTTTCCATAATGCTTACATTCTTTTGTTTCCTGGTGGTATTTTTTTTGACTTTATTGTTATTATTTAAGGGTTCCGTACCCGAAGTTTCTACACAAAACCTTGTTATTTTGCTTAGTCTGAACGCTAAAAAATCGAGTCCTACAGCCAAAATATCATATATATCATACTGAATTTGAAGATAGTCACTTGTGCAAAATATGATACGTTTTACTTTTGCTTTTTTAAACTACTAACTTAAGCACTTTATAAACTTCATACATTTCCTTCTTTTTTCGAGTATCTTTTCCAAATGGAGTTCGTGACATGTAACAAATTACAAATTATTTTAGATTGTGATATCACTTCATGTGTGTGGTACTATATTGATACAATTACGTATATTATACAAAATGTTTTCAAAGATGTCTCACTACTTGTACGTAGTGAAACATCTTCCATGTCACAAATTCCTTTTTGAAAAGATACTCGAATAAAGAAGTAGATGTATGAAGTTTATAAACTGTGTTAACGAGGTTTATAAAGTGTACTTCGCAAAGTTGTTGAAGTTCGTTAATAATACTTTGTAACGTCTCAGAGTTCGAAGTTGGTTGTTATGCCGAGCGTCTGGGTATACCCAGATATACCCAGACGCTTCCGTCTTTTCGTTCATTCGGCCTCGTTTTTTGAGTTATTTTTATTAACAATACTTTCTTGTACATACATATCATTATAGGATGTTACATATCTATGTCCCGGACACCCTATACTATCACCGAAACAAACAGCAGTTTAATTATTTCTCAGATTGTATTTTCATCTGTTTGTTATTTACATATGTCACTCATTTGCCGAGGACATCACGAGAGCATGGCGTGAGTAACATCGTGCTTTACTAAACTAAGATAAATTAAGCTTCTCCCCTTACAATACTCACATTTCTATGACTTCGTAAAATGAGAACATCGCTGGTAAAAGAAAGAGCTTAAATAATGGCTTATCCCTTGCGCTAAGTAGTTTCACCAACTGTCAGAATCGGTTGTTTTGCGAACTTCTGTTGAGCGGTTTAAAAGAAATTTTGATGTAATAAGTTTTGTGAGTTATTAAGAAAAGTGTTGCCACAGTTTTGTAAAAATACACATTTCGATTGATGAACGTAGACGATGTGTGTGTGTAGTCTGTCTGCTGTAAAAGCCGTAGGGAACGAAATATGGTCGGCATAACCTTTTACTCGTAAGTGGTTGGAAATGTTATTAGATTGTTGTTTAAAGACATGTTCTAAAATTATTTGTACACATTATATATATAACGTACAATCTATCGGGAAAACAGTATTGTAGTGTTTTGCTACAATTTAAAAATCATTGCTAGTTTTCGTGTCCCCAGATTTTGCTTTTTAGATTTATACAGTAAATGCTTTTGAACTTTTTCAGAAACCCGATAATCAGTTGGCAATGGGTAAACGCCACTCGCAGATACAATTGGGAGCCAACAAAATACACTTTTTCTTTGGAGTTTCTCATTACGTGTAGATTTTTTAAGATGTAGTGTAGGTATAGTAACGCGTAACTTTTGTCGTGTGACGAAGGATTAGACCAGT
This sequence comes from Selenia dentaria, assembly GCA_917880725.1. Classification (NCBI taxonomy): domain Eukaryota; kingdom Metazoa; phylum Arthropoda; class Insecta; order Lepidoptera; family Geometridae; genus Selenia; species Selenia dentaria. The sequence continues at coordinate 4,272,562 of OU862887.1, forward strand.
ATTATCCGGCTAGTATGAGTAATAATCATTGTACACCAGTACAAAACGTACTTAAGAAGTCAAAGATAAAACGTACGTTAGAAACTTTTTAATGGACCATCCGAGTATATCTTTATTTTTTTTTTAAAAGTATTGTTTAATAATGGTGTCTTTATATATCTTGATGATACGGTTTCTAGCGTAGATGTTAAGTAACAATAGGGAGTCCATACCTTCGTTGTGGAAGTCGTTGACTTATTTTTAAATAATCACTGATCGGCAATTATTAAGCGTGATTTATAATAACATCACGTCATCATCAGCCTGTAGCAGTCCACTGCTGGACATATGCCTCTCCAATTGCACGCCACTTAGGTCTATCTTGGGCTACTCGCATCCAGTTTTTGCCAGCCGTCTTGCGCAGATCGTCACTCCACCGTGCCTCAGGACGTCCTATACTACGTTTGCCGAGACGCGGTCTCCACTCTAGAACTCGTTTACCCCAACGGTTGTCGGTTCTACGGCTAATATGGCCAGCCCACTGCCACTTCAGCTTGCTGATCCGGTGGGCTACGTCGATGACCTTGGTTCTCTGACGGATCACTTCATTTCTGATGCGATCCCTCAGAGAAACACCGAGCATAGCCCTTTCCATAGCCCGATGAGCGACCTTAAGCTTGTGGACCATTCGAGCCGTCAGTGTCCAGTGTCTAACATCACGTAATATGGGTAATTTTAATCGAATATCTTGCATATACGCTACGGCAACTGGTCGTAGCTACGTCTACGCCGTAGCGTACACACTTTGTGATATTTTGTATAGATTTGTTGGTCTTCTGTAGACAATATGCACGCTCTAGTTCCACCACTGGCTCCTCATTTAGTTCCGAATGGGAGTGATTACACGTCGTCATGTAGCCATCTCTCATAGCTGCGTGTCAACATGTAATTACCGAGTTCAACGATCCGAACAGGCGGCTGTAATCTAAAAATAATTATCTGCCTGTCTGTGTCTAATTACGGCCCATTGATTGCCCTTATTGTGGGAGGTCCGAAGCTAAATTATGGTCAGTCAAGTAAAACTTCGATTCTTCGCATCATTAATCCCATTATCGACATAATTTGTAAACTTTTTAATAACTGCTAAGTAAAAGTAACCAAACACGGCCTCGCCGTAACCTCCCTTTTCTTGGGTTTCCTTTCATAAGAACCTTCTCCTCACAATAGTCACACAACAAAAAAAGATTCAGCGAGATTGTTCTATCCGTTCTCAAGTTATAGCGTGACCAGGAGAAATATGGGTTCATTTTTATAATATATACGAGTTACTGCCCGCGACTTCGTTCTGTTAGACTAGGTTCCCGACTTGTTTTAAAAAAAAACAAGATTTATGGAAACAGAGATTTATTAACACTTTTATTACTATTATTTACACTTTTCACTTATTTACTCCTTGTTGGATCACTCGGTTTTAAATAATCGCGCACTACTATTACTGATGAGAAGCAGATTAACCTTGTAAAATTGAATAACAATGAATGACAATAATATCCAAAAATTATGGGTTTATATACAAAACAATATTGCTGACTTGTTGAAATGCATTGACGTCAATCGCTAGAATGCGAGTGTGGTCGATTGCAAGATCGGCAGATATTAGGGTTGTAACATTTCCCCCCTTTAAGACGGAACATACTAAACGGATAGTATGTGAGTAAGGATTGATCCAACAGAGATTACAAGATTGAGACAATGAAATACAGAACTAAGAGACATAATGGAATAGTAATTAATTAAAAATAACAGTAAAGTAGTAAACAATTAGAAAGTTGCAATAAAAAATAGAAAAATAAGATTAACGATTAGATAGTAGAAATTAATTGAAAAGTAAAACTAACAATTAAGTAGATAGTAGCAATGAACCAGGACAATTAAAATTAACATTGTAAACATAACGATTTAGCAATAGGATAAGAAAAGTACCAGACATAAATTTAATTATATTTCAAGATTCCTTCTTGGAGATGACATAGAAACACTAGACATAGAATTAGAGTCAGAACTAGAAGTTTCAGAGCTGTGTCCAATAGTGGTCATCTCAATATTTGACCTAGAATGAATATGAGACTGAGGTTTTGAATAGCATTTATTAAATATTTTAACACAACATCCGGAAGTAGTAGCTCTGCGTTTAGGGCAAATACACAAATAAAGTTTATAAGACAAAAATGAAAAAACAGATAAGGATAACAATGTTGTCAAGATGCTGAAGTAGTATCCATATTTAATGTGATAAGGCTGATTTTCGATCTCTGTCAACTCGTCATTGAATTGGTTTAGTTTATGAGTCGCGTATTGTAAGGAGTCCAGATTTATATGAGACAATCTTATTGGAGTTAAATATGGAATACTATTATTAATTTTTATTTTAGAACAACAATCATCGTTGATGATGTTAAAGTTAGGTGATGGTATATAAATGTTTGTTTCGTATTCATTACTGGGAACAAACTGCATTAGTTTGTGATATGCTTTACAATTTTTAGGAACAGTTAATATTCCTGTTCCGACTACGTCATGATCGACAATATTACCATTGCAATTAAGAGATAGCCTTGCGATATCTGACTGAACGTAAATCCACTTATTGTTCATTAGTTTTTGCCAGATATCGACATTACCGTACATTAGTTTGTAACTGCAAGAGTCTGGGATATCACTTAGAAATTCACTGAAAATAAGCACTTCACAGATAGGATTTGAAACACTAGATTGTACATTAGCTAATTTACACAAATAATAGTTATTCTCCATTAATTTACACTCACTTAGGTCGTCCATTGCAGAATACGTCAATTTGTCTTCAGTTATTGCTAAGTACTTTGTGGATGGGCTTATTAAAGCAAAAGAGTTTGGTTTATGAATATCATGAGGTGTAGGGAGAGCATAAATGTGATAGAGATTATAATCTACGAGCAAAGCTAAGGGTATTTTTACTACGAATACTAATTTACTATCGCTAACGAAAGAAGATACATCTGCTATATCTATGAGAATATGAATGTTATCTAGAGTTAGCTCGATTGGAAAGTTGCGAAATAGATCGTTGTTTCTTGAATTTAATTCGTTAAGCAATTGCATGGGACTTAGTATAGAAGGATGTACTACATTTTGTTTACCGAAAAGTATAGAATCTATAAGATCTTTCAGTTTAAAATTAAGAATCATGAGAGAGCTTTCTAATGCACTGAACGTCATTGCGAGATGCGAGGTAACTTCGAGTTTATTGATGCTGGTTGAAATCGTTTCTAGAATTGAGTCAAGTTTAACCATGTTTTCGTTAAGTGCGACTTCGTTATGGTTTAACCTTTGAATCGTATTATTAAAAGATGAAATAGTAGATGAAATAATATGAATGTTCTGTTTCATTAAGGAAGCTAAGTGACGTTGATCATCTTGGACCGCGTTAATGGCGTCAGTGAAAGCTTTGGCATCGTCTTCATCGAGAGAACCGAATAACTGTTTAAGGATAGGACCGCCTATACCGAACCAAGCGGATCGTCTAAGTCTAGAGCTAGTATTATTATTAATAAGATGAGATAGAGAATTATAATTAGAATTAACACTATAATATAAGGTTTCTAAAGGACTAAGGACATTAGAGCAATCTATCTTAATATCAGGATAAGAATAGCAAATACGTTTAGAACTCGCTAACATTTTATTAATAGTTTCTAGATGAGGCTTAAAGTAAGAAATATCAGTAAACGTTAAATTATTCCAATAGTTATTATAATATCTTAGAGTACCTAGAGGTTCAAAGTAAAGACCGGGACTGTTGACGATAGGCGACGTTAGATTGGAGTTGGAGACGGAGACGACTCCTGGCGTGATGGCCCTGGAAGAGGATTTTCATGAGCTAACTTGATTTGATCGAAATGATAACGTATATGCCTACGATTAACAAGAAGTGTGACATTGTTATTATTATGGACCTTAAGGACTCGAAAAGGACCTTTCTGAAGAGTTCTGAGGATGAGAAACTATTAGCTTATATTAGTTAGCCCGTTTCAAGTCTCAAGTCGTACATAGATACGGCATGCATTTGATGTTGTGTGTCTAGAGTCGTCGCAAAGCGCTATCCTTGATTAAACTGACTCTAGAGCGAGCTTCAAAGGGCGTTTCTCTGCTCTACCTGAAGGCAAAAGAGACCGACACACTAGAGCTCGCGCCTAGAGCTAACTCTCTCTTTTACTTGGACATACACCCCTACATGCGCCTTAAACGACTTTGCACTTTGTGTTTCTTAGTATATCCGTCATTCTCAAAATTAAAAATACACTAAACCGCTTTTTCAATTCGTGAATTATGTTGGTTTGTAATGAAACAATTTTAACTTAAATGTGTAAAAAAAACACGTTTAACGTGAACCGCGGTTTTTTACACATTTAAAACGCACGTGCCTTTGAAGTGTTTCAGCATTCTGTCCGTGGATTAGAACGTTGTATTTATTAACGAACAGCTTCTCAGTACCTAATACACAAGTAAATCAATAACACGCCCATGTCGGTAGCAGTGCAAACAGTTATGCGTCGCACTCAGTAGGTACAATGTAATATATAATATATAATGTCACTTACCGCAGTGCTCATACCAAGGCTTCCACAACTGCAGTGCTTAACATTAAACTATAGCCAAGTAAATAAATATTATATGACGGTCCAGTCACACCACAAGAGTACCGGCCTTAACTTTAGCAAATATTAATACCTATTGAATTTCCCTTCGCATTAAGATAATACTTCGCAAAAGCAATATCCGTGTGAAATGGACCGGAAACCGAATGCTTAAGAACGGCCAAAGTACAAATTAGCAGAATGGTCGGTCTTAGCTTTGCCCGGGGAGCAGTGTGTAACTCAATACTTTTATATCCTTTATTCTAAACCGAACTCAATATTGTATGAGTGAAGGTGTAAATTGGATTGGACATTTTGTGTATATTGTAACGTTTTATCATCAAAGGCAGGTGTGTAATGTATACGCGTACTTTAAGATTATACCCCAACTTCTCGTGTAGATAAGGATGTGGGTATCTTTTCTATCTGAAATAATAAAGTACTATAGTGTTTTAGTAGTTACCTAATGATTGAACGACTTTAAAAACAGGAGGAGGTTTCTCAATATATTTATGGTCGAATTGAGAAACATATATATATAGGCTGTTTGGTATAACACTTGTAAAGTATGTTTTAGACCGGATGTTTTTAGTTTTTACAAATGTTATGGTGGTAAATAGGTACAATATTGGAGAAAACGAGAAAATTCACAAAAAAAAGTTTATAAAAATTGGAGGGTCGGGGATTTTTTTTTTGGCTAACTTGTATTCTCCAAGTCCTCTACCAAACACCGTGTATAAATATATATATTATTTTTTATGTTAGTTCGTGGATAAAATCGTTGTTTATAAACCGAATTAGATGATTGTTTGTTTGTTCGGTATAATATACTTCCGATGGTACCATGTAATTTAAGTTCATAAAATTCGGTCTAGCAGTTTTTAGTTACACTAAAAAGTATCTATTTTGATGATTTGATAATATCATCATTGACGGTGAATGACAATCGGTCCCGTAAGAAGAAAGGGTCTCTAAAAATGGTGTAATAACTTGTTGAAGTTGGTACCATAATAGTTCAAAAGTGAATCACAATATTGTGCGCATGGTACCGATTCGACAAGTTGTTTCACATTTTTTAGTGTTGAATTCGGTTGCATTTTTTGCCAAAAAGATTTTTATCAGTTTTCGAACATTATTGTAGGTATAATGGTAAAAGTACACTTGCATCAGAACATTGCATAAAATTTAATAATTATTACAGTATCATACTGACATTGTTGTATGGTAGGTACCTACTGTCACTTCATTCTGTCTCTTTTCAAGTAATAACAAATGTACGAAATAATTTAATATAAGTTACAATTATAAAACTACAAAGACTTGTGTAACAGGACCATTACTCGTCATTATACTATATTATTTATGTGTTTTTTGTTACCGATAAATATGTGTTGCGTTACGTGAAATTATGCACCACGCAGGGACATAGGAACGTACCGACCTATGTCGCCACATTCCGTCGAATCGACAAAATGAACCGTGATTTATCGTAATGTGTTTCATGTACCATGGTACTAGCGGCACTTATTAAAATGAGAAAATGTTAATTTCCTTACTGACAACAGTAACCATTAGAGAGGGTGCGGTAATAACCAACAGACAAAGCCTCTGAAAAGACGCCCAAAAATACGGCATCCGGATTTTTTAGCTACATCCATTGAATAAAGAAATTGATTTGAAAAATCCCTATTCTGGTTGAACATTTTGCCATTTCCTGCTATGCGTCTTCATGAGTAATATAATAACTAATAAGCTTATCTCTCGCAATACACGCAAGTTACAGACAGCTACGAAAGCGCTAGAAGGCAAACACAACGTGAATATGAACTCCACTAACAGTTTTAAATCACCTTCATTCAAAGTAACCAGCTGCGCCTGTTCCCGTGCAGAAAGTTCAACAAAATTCATTTTGTCCGCGATAAAAGTAGCTTATGTATTAATTCTGTATGTAAGCAATTCTACAACTCATCGGAATCTTAATCTGTCCGCATCAGATTTACGCTATAACAAAACATTTATGAATGAACTGGGAGTTTGCTGATTCGGACGGGGCTTAGGTGTTAGAAAAAATAAATCCGGCTCGAAGGATCAAAACAATGTATAAGTGGGTGTAAGTCTCCATATTGAAAGTTTATATACCCACTGGGAGTAATAATAGTATGTAGTGCCAGTAATAAAAGTATTTAATAGTAACTGATGTTGAGCTCCATGAAAACATCCTTGTCCATGGTCCAATACAGCCTGCAGGGCTATTATGTATCTCAGTTGAATTTTAATGTGGACTGAAATTTCAAAAAAATTACGACTTTGTGTCACTACTGTCAGCTCCAGTCATCAAGTTACTGACATTTTGCTTACTGGAGTCGTCAAAACTTAACACGAAGAAGCCACCATTTTTCAAGATTTCAATCAACATGTGAGATACATAATAGCCAGGCTGATTTATCTGATTTTATATAAGTGTCACAAGTGTATTCGTGGGCGTCAGCACAAACTCGCAATACATAAATGAAATGAAATGAAATGCACCTACATGTACCTACTTCGTAAAAACAAACGTTTGCCTATAACATATATAATGTGAAAAATACCTGTCAGACGTTTTAGAAACGAATCAATGCTCGGAATGAAAAGAGCCGTTTGAAGAAAATTGCGTGTTCGGTTTTTGAGGTCAAGATAAAAATAGAAATCGAACACAATCAGGGAGGGCCGCTCGTGTAACTTTGTACGTTTCATTCGACTACTCTCTAACTCCGCGTAATGGGTCCCTTCTCGGTGAACAGACTTGTGTAACACGTTTTTGAGTTCTTTGCTTCTAAATGAAGTTCTAACAAGAGGCCGCATTTAGTGATATGAATGAGTTGTTCACGAGACCGCCATCATGCAGCTGAAGTAGTAATCAGTGTGAACTAAAAGAAAGTGTTCGTTCATTATGTAAGTATATGTTAGTCGGCATCTATTAGGAGAAATTTATAATTGTGTAACTCAAATATAAAAAGACGTGTGGCACTCTGAGACTGCCGCGGTAAAGCTATTGCATAGCTGTTTTTATCAACTTATGCAATTATAATTATTTAACCAATGCCATCTAGATGCGAGTTGCTGAACTAAAGAGACAAGCGTGATATTACAAAAAGTCATTAAAAGTTCTGCTATTCATCGATAGATGGAGTCGGAGTGGGGGTGTTAGGTTATTTTCATTTCGGAATTTCTGGATTCGGTCTCCACGCTCAAGGCCCACGATAGAAGCTATGCAATAGCTTAAAATGAGAATAGACTTTTATGAAATTGAGCAATAGTTTGTATAAATATAATTTTTAAGTTCGTATGTAGGCTATATTGTAGGGCTGTTTATGTTGAGAAGTAAAAGAGGAATTGACATATTTTATTAGTTCAGATGGGGATATCAAATAAAACGACTTTCCTTGTACGTTATAGTTATGTTAGTTATGTACGTTATGTTTCTTATTTAGTGCTCATGGTTTTATTTGTTCCTCAAATAAGTAGGTAAGTGTATAAGATTATTGCTTCTTTCTTGAAGCGAGGTCTTTGGTTCTAGTGACTGAGACAAGGGGGTGAGGTGACGTGTATTGATAATATAGTTGTAAAAGGATTGTTTAAAAATACCGACATCCAAACTAAAAATATACACATTTACAAACACCGATTGCCACGCTATAGTTACAAAGAAATTATCGAAATAGTCGACGATGTTCATAATTTATTACTCTTTTTGATATATAAGCTCATTGTTAATTAGTGCTCAATTTTGAATGGGTGGTTTGGAATCGATAACTAGTCATTATAGTGAAGCGAAAAAAAATTGTTTTTGTCATTTTGAACCCATATTCATTGCTCCGCAGCTAATAACCATTGCGTAACTGAACGCACGCCGCTACATCACAGAATAGACAACAGTGACTATGCGAGACATACCTACCTGTTCCTACCCACTTAGAATAGGCACAACTACGTACAAACCTACTCGCGAATGTTTACGCAGGGGATGTCTGCCTACGACGGCGCGCCCGGGCGTGTCATCGTCCGCACGTTGTACCTATTCTAAGCAGGTAGATATGTCTCGCTTTTTTACTGCTATCTATTCTGCGATGCAGGGTGCATCGAGTCGTGCGTTCAGTGACAGGTTCAGTCGCACTCTTTGTCCGCATGGCTCCTAGACGTGGAGCGGCGAATATAGTTTTTATAATAATAACAATATAGGTATGTAGTTTTTTTTCGATTCCAAACGACCCCGTTCAATATTGTGCACTAATTAACAAATACTTTATACATTGTACTACAATGACAAAAAATGTATAAAGTGGTTAAATACCTACAGTCGAGTTGGGTAACTTTGTACGACTTTTACAGTATCTGTGATAATACACTATGATTTATATTTATTACAGGTTTATTTTGTTGACTAAATTATGTCCTTTTGAGCTGATTTATTATTCTAACACACTAAATTTACGGAAAAAATAACAGAACTATCTACAATTTCCCCAAAACTCAAATTCAAAGTTATCGTGAGTTTTGGTTAACTTTCAATATAATTTATTTTGAATATAAAAACCTGTATTCATCGAATATTTTAAGGTTTGGGTAAGTTTATATGACAAGTCAGACCAACAAACAGTTCCAACAACTTCACCACGAAAAAGGCGGTAACTTCCAAAAATATAACTATGTCAGTTTAATTTTTTTAATTTTCATTGCTACAAAACATTTTCGCGATCCGTTTTACGCAGTTACGATATTTAAATAACGAACAATTTCCATGTTATAATTAATAAATCTTTTCGAAACTTCGTTCTAAGTTAAACCGCAATTCGAAATTACCCGACATAGTTACCCAATGTGTACCTATGTAAAAAAAAAAAACATTATTTATACGGGTTACGACAGATTTGTTGTAGTTATCGTCAAGGTGTCCCAAATCTCGTCAATTTTCAACACTGATTTGAACTCTAATGCTTGTGTATAAAATTCATATTATATTCAATTTTAAACGGTTTTATCAATGCTGTCCCATTAACTGATTAGGTTTATAAAGGGGTTTGAATATTATATCTGTTGAGGTGTGCTTGGATCGATTGTCAAAAACAAACTATTTAAATTTTAAATGTTTTGTTTTTTATGATTGTATGTTCTTCTAGTATTGTGAGAATCTGATTTACTAGGAATCTGGTATATGTTGGTCACCAGATGACCAACATATACCAGATTCCTAGTTTTTAGGAATCTGGTATAAAGGGAACGAACGGAATAATCAAACCAGTCGCACATCTACACTAATATTATCAAATAAATTATAATTAATTACATATTATATTAATCAATATTACAAAATTATAGTAAATAAAATTGGTGCTATACCGCGAGAAATTGCCACTTTCTTAAAACTGGAAGAGTTTCAGCTATTCACGGGTCACTGCTTTCGGAGAACTTCTGCAACGCTGTTTCCGGCTGATTCCGGAGCCGATCGCACCACTTTAAAACGTCACGGCGGGTGGAAGTCCAATACGGTACAAAAGGCTACATTGAAGACTCAATAGAAAATAAGTCGAAAATCTGTAAGCGTATCGTGGAAACAATAAGTCTGAATTCGACCTCGGATCCTTGGTCTCACCCACGCCCATCCACTTGCAACGACACAATGTACTTATACAGAAAGCCGATTATCAGAGTCGCCAACGTTCACCGTTGTTCCTTCTCAATCCGCTACCGAAACAGAAACCTTAACCCTTTTTTTTTTTTTTAGTCCCGGGGAAATCCTTTATGGATACCACCCACCACGGGGAGGGAGGTGGTTATGTGGGAGTCCGTATACCCACCAAAACCCCGGGGTGTTCCGTCACTACCGCCCTCGGCGGGAACGCGGGACAGATTTTCCACACGACCGCGAACCCGCCGTGGCTGTCCGTTGCCGGACCCTTCTCTTCGCGGCACGCCAGAACACATGGCGCGCCGCAACTGCCTCGGAGACCAAACTCGCCAACAATGGGCGCCAGACTTCCCCGTGTCTGGACGCCCGTGGTCTCCCTGCGGTGGGTCGGATAAGTAGCCCCACCGCCTGCTACGTCAGCCACAAGGGATAGCCTCCCCGCAACCCCACCTCCTCGAGTCTGCGCCGAGCGCCCAGACCCCACCTCCTCGAGCCTGCACCAAAGTGCCCGGGCCCTCCTCCTCGAGCCTGCGCCAAAGCGCCCGGGCCCCACCTCCTCGAGCCTGCGCCAAAGGGCCCGGGCCCCACCTCCTCGAGTCTGCGCCAAAGCGCCCGGACCCCGCCACTCCTATGTGGACTTGGCGGCCAAAGCCCATAGGAGCGGCCCGCCTGAGCCGGCCAGCGCACCCCAACGCCGGCGCGGCCCCTGGGTTCCTCTTGGCTTCACCGTGGTGTACCTAGCCACGGTTACTGAGCCCCCAGCCACGTCAATGCGAGAACCCTTCGGGGGGGAGAAACCTTAACCCCAGATAATCAAACTCAATGCAACTATAACTTTGCCAAACAAATCTCGTACTTTTAGTTTGCAGCATTGCAGTAATTTTACTTTTAACGTTTAAAATGTTCCATTTTATTGAATCGGTTCCTACAATATTAATTATTTTGATTCAAAATAAATAGTTATTTCAATCTATTCCTGTTTATTATTTTATCTCCTAAAGTGTTCTCGCTGCTGAAGTGAAAAGTTATGTGTGTTACACGAGAGCAAAGTTTTTTGCATCTCGTGCCTTTGAAGCCCTCGCCACACTCAGGATTCAAAATGGATTCAAAAAACTCGTAGCAAGAAATGATTTTGCTCTCTTGTTGCACAAATAACTATTCTACTGGTCACTTTCAATTTCTAAATAAAAGTTAAGTGTACTTTGTTAAAATGTATTTTGAAGTCTCAAGTATTTGAAATACTACTCGTAATTACAAAATTCCTCGGCGTTAGGTATTTGAAATACGAATTATAAATTATATTAAATTTTAAGGAAGTAATCAAAATTCAAATACTAAACGTGTACTATACGTATTTATATTTCAATTACGTATATTAATTACAAGTAATTCAAATACTGCCCAATCCTGGGTATGGTGAATGTTACATTAAAATATAAGTGCATACTCGTAGTACATACAATCTGTCACACGTAGCATATTACGAGTAATATGGCATGTATTACGCGGAAAGTTCCGAGGAACTCTTCGGTTTAATACCTGCAGCTGAGTTCCGTCATTTATGTTGACAAAGCATGATGTTCCACCGTGCTCCTACTGGTAGTCACATGGATAATGAATCTTCACGTCGACGTCTGGCAGTCCACTACTGTACGTTACTGTACGTTCTTGTTAAACTCTTTTTTTCTGCCTCGCACTGCCACTTTGTGGAACCAGCTGCCATCAGACGAATTCCCGAACCAATACGACTTAGGGACCTTAAAAAAAGAACTCGTTTGCCTCTCCTTATTGTAACGAGGCTTACACATACCTGCATCTATATAATATCTATGAGGAATTTTCTGTACTTTTGATGTAGGCAATTGACTACGTGCAAGGCAGGGCTGTATTGAGGCACGGGCGCGATCGAGGGATACCCGCACCTCGATTTCACTTTCGGTTTTCAGCAAATACTTATACCGATTAGATAAATACCATGCCCAGTTTTACAGAACGCTTCTCAGAAGCCCGCCAGGCATTACAAATTCTTGGAAACGCGATACTAATATAGCTCCATCCTTTATATGAAATAAAACAAATTATTGAAAAACAATATAATTATAAAATAATCTAAGTTTCTACAGTGGGACTTAAAAAAGAGACTTCATCCAGTCCCTTGTCAAAGAAGCAGGTGGAAGGCGGGCAGTTAGAGGCGATGCAGCGGTGCTGACGCAGCAGCAGGTACAGCAGCAGGTTGTACTCGGAGGTGGCGTTCTGCACCAGCTTCAGCGTCGTCTCCAACTGCTCTTGCTGTGCGTCCCACGCACGCAGTCGATCCACGCTCGTCTTCAAATACTGGTTTAGCTACACATATGCAAAAACTTATAACATTATGATTGGAATACCATATTAAGAGAAATGCCGAGGAGTTTTCTCGCGTTGACTCGACTTGTTGACTTGACTTGACTTATTACCTTGTATTGACAAAAATATTTAGGCAAATAGTACGATAGGCCATTACGTACTACGATGGTCTATCGTACATTGAATGGTCTATCAGACATTGGCGAAATCGTGGACCTCTGAACTTCGACAAGTTCAATACTTTAACAAGTTAGTTACTTTGAAAAATCATAGTTCGACAAGTCATTTCTTCGACAGGACATATATTCGACAAGAATTTTATCCGTGACTTTGCTCTGACTAGATACTCCGAAACGTTCTATGGGAGTAATTCTTGTCGAATATTATGTTCTGTCGAACCAATGACTTGTCAAACCATATTATGTTTTTTCGAAATAAGATACTTTCGAAGTATTGAAGTTGTCGAAATTAGGAGGAACTCTTATTGGCCCACTAATGTATATAATCTTATAACTACTTTGTATAAAGGCTGCTGGTCTTCCAATTGAATTGAACTAATAAATAAATTCAGAGGTAAACCGATTTTTAGACAAGTATTTGGTAAGAACGAATTTCCTATAATATTTATCCGATTACCTATAGGTACTCGGATAAATATTCATGTCTTATGTATGTACATACGGTAGGTACATGAACAGTAGAGACATTCCAAGGATCAGGTGTTCACGCTTAAAGCAAATGCGAAACGAAATCATTATACAATATACGAGTAAGTAAGCAATTACCAATATTCTGTAATTTTAATTTGAAACATACACTCGGACGGGATTCGAACCGGTGTTTTCCAACAATCCATGTCGGGTGCCATAACCGCTAAGCCACCGAGGCTCTCCGGCCGAGCATGTATCGCTCCAATTGATTGACCGTCGTGTGGGGGCACGGATTGTCCGGAAGACGCGGGTTCAAATCTCGTCTGAAGATGTGTATTTTTCTCTCTGAAATTACAAAGTTTGGTCTCGTTGAGCAGGCGTTAGTGCTTTAAGAAAAATATTATAATAAAAAAAGTTCGTACATGCCTATTAAAGTAGGTACCTAAGTACCGACAAGTTGAGGGCACTTTCTAAATAAATCTAATAAATGGGAGAAAAACTCCAGTTTCATAATTGGCTAATAGACGCCTACAGCCACACACAGGCCACGCACTCCGTCGTCCTGCAACTGTATCAGGACATCCTTATAGAAAGGTGACCTATGCTGCGCTTGCTAGTCCGTGATCTCCACTCCAGAACCTCCTTTGAGACCACATCGGCCATCTGTTCGGTGAGCTTGTGCCTTTCCCACTTCAACCTACTGGCTTATCCTGGATAACTTTCTTTCATCTACGGATATTTCTGATGCGATCACGCAGAGAAGCCCCGAGCATTGCCCTCACAACATGGACGTTTGATGTAATCTTTGTCTTGTACATGTTTTCATAACTCGAGCTTACCTTAACTATTCTTCTTTCCATGATTTTCCTCTGTATCCACTCGCAGATGTAAGTGAAGAGGCCCAAAAGCAGCAGCATAAGCGTGATAAACAAATCAAACGGTGGAAACTCAGCGATAATGTGATCAAGGGCAGCAAGTGGCGAGGGCGGCGCAGGCTCCGGAGGCACCTCTAGTCCGCCAAGCTCAGGCACGTAGTAATGCGCTGGCAGCAGAAGCAGCGCCACCACAGCCGTGACCAACAGCCCAGTCGAACATCCGTTTATCACCATTTTACTTCACTTCACCACCTCTCTGACCAGCCCACGCATACGCGCCCTTCCTTTAATATGTACATACGATAAAAAAATACTGAAATTATCAAAAAAAATGTTTTGCAATAATTTAGTGTTTTGACACGTTCAATTTTTAACTGGCCACAATTTGAAGTTTCCGCTAAAATTGAGTTTGTTTCGTAGTTCCATTTTGCAAAGCAATATCGAAACGGTTTGCTATGGTTTTCTTTTTCTTACTAAGTGGACTCGTACGTTTGTACGGTTGTCATTTCCTAAAAAATATTTACCGTCTTACCGTCGCTTGCATCGCATCAGTTGGACGGATAAAGTCACGAACGTAGATTTTTGCGCCGAATGGGAAAGAATGTCGAACTGATCCGGACTGTCGAGCAGAGAAAGGTCGCCTACCTCGAAAATGTTCTACGGCATGATCGGTATTCTCTCCTGCAGGAGACCATCATGATGGGAAATGTACCCGGGAAACGTAAATCGGGTAGACGAAAGATGTCTTGGCTCCGTAATATCAGGGAGTGGACAGGGATGAAGACCGTGGAGCAATTGATCAGATTGGCGCTTGACAAGAAACAATTTAAGAAACTGATTAGATTAGATTCTTTGTTTATGGCCCCTGCGACTTTAAGAAACTGACTGCCAACCTTCAGTTATGGAGAGGCACTTAAAGAAGAAGAAAAAATATTTATATAAAGATAAAGTTGCTTTAAGTGATATTTTTATTCGAATACCTAGTCAGGGTGACGTCACAGTCACATATTTATGTCTGTCATTAACTCACTGTTCTGTCCTCGGAACAATAACAGGGCATGGAATCCGGGCTAAAACAGCACCGAGTACTCTATAGTTTAATAATATTCATTTATTTCGAATAGCATGTCCTAAGGTGTGCGTGAAACAAAACATGGCTATGTCATGGCATAGTCCAAATACTTTAATTCGGCTATCAACTTAATTTTGTAGTTTTATGTTAACCCCCTAGTTGGAGAAAAAAAATGAGGATGGATCGTCACTATCCAAAAATTAACTCGTGACAACCTGCATGAAAACGAAACAAAACGGTATTATATGTCTCTTTCCTACGCACTATTAACATGGTAAGTAAAAAAAGATAGGCATATGCAATTCATCTCTGATTTTAGCCCGGCTTCCATGCCCTGTTATTGTTCCGAGGTCCTGTCTAGTTCATGTTCTAATAGAGCGTTGGATGCATTACTATGTCATGGCGATTGACAAGAAAACCAAAAATAACGTTTTATCATTACCTATGTTCTCTTTACCTACACGTGTGGCATTAGAAAACGATTAGGAATAGTATAGTCCTTCAAATCTAAGAGATACCGTATGACAATGAGGGTTAGGGAAAATGTCGAAGGAGTTTCGGATGAGTAATTTCATTGCTGAAGTTTATGCAAACGACTATTTTTAGTTCTTTAAGCGTTTCAGATTAATATAATATTTTCCAAAACATTACTTAAGGATCATTTTGTACTCCTGGGTGCCGAAAATGATCCCTGAGTATGGATCAAAATGATCCTAAGGATTATTCGGCCCATCCTACGATCCAATTATAAATAAAGGTAAGTATATATTTTCATAATTTCTGTTTATTTTTATGACAATAAATCATCATCCAAAAAACAGTTTATATACTTACTTAAATTTTTATAGAAAAAATAGTAAAAATAAATACTTAAACTTCTTGAGTTCAAAACTTTAAAAAAAATCTAGATATAGTTTTATTAAATTATCTTATCATAATCAACAGTTTGTCTTTATGTGAGCTTCACTATGCTTCTTTATCCGGTTTTTATAATAAATTTTGTATATCTGTGGGACTATGTTGTACCTACAAAAAGAGGTCGTTTGATTATTGCCTTACTTTTATTTGAATTTGCAATCTTTAAGCACACTGCATGATTGACACACATACATACACTTCACGAAGTCAAATACGTGTCATATTTAACTTTCTTTGTGATGATTGAATGATTCCAGGGATCATTTTATACGCGCAAGGGGGAACTTTAACCTCAAGTACAATTTTTACAAAACATATCCAAAATTAACCATAAAAAATAACCGTAAAATGCAATAGAATTGCAAACAATACAACATTGATTTTATAGTTAAATTAGATTTGGCTTGATTTTTTTTTTATTACGACGCGCAACACTTACACCGCCATGACACTTTGTAGGGGCACTGAGCGGGATACAGGGAAGACATGTGTACATCACTTATATAGATGACGTTAATAGTTTGCTGAGAACCGTAGGGAATATTACTTCGAGGTATTATTTTGTACACCTTTCCCCTACTTGGGTACGTTCTGGTAAGCGCCGTCAACGCTCGCAACTGTCGCGCCCTGGTTTAGCGTTCCGCTATGGACAAAGACCATTATAATAATAGTATAATATTATAAATACCTAATTATAATACTAGCAATGGATCAATGCTTACAATATTCAACCCAAACGGGACAGTTACGCGGTCGCAAATAGACATAAACCAATAGAATCCTATATTTGATGTTTGACAGTGACAACTCGCAACGACCCCGAAACTGAAGACGAGCATGCGCCTGTGATCCATCAAAATGGATGGCACTTAAAAAATTAAACTTCCCGCTAACGTCCCATTCTTTGCTTTAGTGATTTACATCTATCTTTAGATATTGTCTGATTAATCTATGGTATATCTCTGAGTCTGTGTTCAATTCAACGAAGTTTAAAAAAATATTGTTTATTTGCTAACATCGCTGGTAAATAAACAGCTTTAATATATTATATATTTCCTAACTTATTGGCTATCGTTCTAATAGAACCTTGCTTGATATTGTTATTTTATTTCTATAAAACTCAAGTGAAGACATTTTTGATTTTTATATTAGATAAACTGCTCTTGTGTACGTACTTATGTAAACGATTTCCTGTTCATTTCAGGGTCAAGCGGAACCTATGTTGAGGCGCGAGAAGCACAAAGGACCTATGTTAAATAAACACAAACTTCGCAGCCATGGAGAAAGTAGTCCTGTTCAAGAGTCAGTCGGAAGATTACGAGATCGCTTTCAATGAAAGTAATTATGAGACAGTCTTCGTGGAGCCCCTACAGTTCGAATACATCAACACAGAGCATCTATCTACGCTGCTTCTACGAGCGGATTTTGACGGTCTCATCCTGACCAGTCCGAGGGCCATCGAGGCAGTCGCGCAATGTTGGGATCCCACAAAGTTCGTTCTGTGGAACACTAAACGGGTATACACAGTAGGAGACATCAGCAGTCGGAAGATCAAAGCTTCACTAGGGTTAGAAGCATTAGGAGAGACATCAGGTAATGCAGAAAATTTAGCTAAAATTATTGCACAAGAAAATGCAAAAACTTCAAACTTTCTCTTTCCATGTGGCAACGTACGGTCAGAGATTTTACCTACAATTTTGGGAGAGGCTGGTATCTCAATTGAAGCTCTAACAGTGTATGAGACGAAAGAAAATGTGAATCTGAGGATGGATCTAATGGAACTAGACTCTGGACATAAGCCCTGTTGCTTAGTGTTTTTCAGTCCATCAGGCTGTGAGTACATACATCGACAGCTGCAGACATTCAGTAACTCCTTGTCGCAGCTACCTCGTTTTGCCATTGGTAACTCCACTGCACATAAGATTGAGAATCTTGGTCTAGAAATAGCTGGTGTAGCGGCCAAACCAAGAGCAGACTGTCTTGTAGAATCAGTACAAAAATACTTTATTACAGTGCAAGGTTGTAGCTAACAACTAGTGATATGTAAATGTTAGGATCGTATAAATATTTAATAATTGATCTTGACTTAGATCAATTATTAAATATTTATAATGATTGATAATGAGAGCAATAAATGACATTAAATTTTAGGTGATGGTATTGTTACATTTGTTATTACTGTATGAGATTTATGTGATTGGTTTATAAATAAATAGTTATTGATTTATGTACATAAATAGTTTTCTTCTTCAGATACATTTGAATAGCATTCACTTGCTATTGTTTGGTTATAAGGTTGTCAGTCCATGATCATGGTTCTTTTAACAGAGCCCTGAATATCGGAAGCTCGATACAAATATACATGGTAACTAACCTTAACCTATCTAAAAAGTAATCATTATTATCATTTCTGAAGTTGTTTATCTATCTAATAATGAAGTTAAAGCTATTATGTTTCTACTGCTGTGACCCGGGACTTTCACTCAATGATTGAATTGTGGGCCATGATTCATTTAATATGCCCTTAAGCTGCTAAGGTGGCTTAGTGCAGTAATATACTTCTTAGATATCTAATTGTCCCTAAAATATAACTCTATACAAAAATTTTGGATTATCATAGTGATTTTTATCACAATTACATTTTGTGGGTTTTTAAAAACAAAATTATTGATGATATGTGCAGTTGTTCACCTTCAGCACCATGCTTGTACATAACTGTTGCTGTTGACTCAGAGCGACTTCATCAAAGGACTAAAGGACTCAAGTCCAGTCAAATTTGTATAATGTATGAACATAATTTTGAATGTTGTAAATTCTTCTGGGTATGTTGGAAAACACAGCCAGAAGTATTTCTCACCTATATACACTACTAATAGCACCGACAGAACGATGTTTAATATTAGGTATAAACTTTAATGGTCTGTTAATCAGAAAAATTCAAGGAAGTTGGAATATGTAGTTTATTGTATTTATGAATAAAGGCTTCCTTTATGTATAATGCATTATAATAAAAAAGACGTGCAACATACGAAATTATTGGTAATTCTTTTTTTTATTTGTTGCTCTAGCAAAATTCTGAACTTACTACTTATTACAAACTTACTATTAGGTATCTATCATCATAAACGTTCAGGTAAACACAGACTTAAAGTAATTTTTCAACCAACTTCCAGAAACATGAGTTTTCTCAAGGCAATGTGTAGATTTTATTATTTATAATCACTCATAACTTTTTACTGAGTAGCCCGGTTTTAATTTTTTTTTAAATATTTTTTATTAGTTTTTATAGTATTACTTTTCAAAGCACTAACGCCTGCTTTAGCGATCTCAAATATTGAAATTTTATAGAGAGAAAAATTCACATCCTCGGACGGGATTCGAACCCGCGTCTTCTGACTCTCCGTGTCAGACGCCATTGACCAACTAGGCCACCGAGGTTCTGGTCCGAGCATCGAATTTTTAACTCTCTATCTGACTAACCGTCTTACGGGGACGGACCGACATCTATTGGACAGTTACAACAGTACTATCCAATTTTTTTTAGTTATAATAATCAGACCACTCTACAAAAAGTTTTGCGTGATTGATGATGCGATACGTAAAAAAAATATAGACCTTGCCTTGAGAAAACACTCATGTTTCTGGAAGTTGGTAGAAAATTACTTAGTAGGATAGATTACAATACTTTAACGGCCGTTTTCAATAATCTATCTATCGATGGTTTACCTTACTAGAGATAGATATTTGACACTATTTGTATGGACGTTATGTCAAATTTCTATCCGTAGTAATGAAAACTGTGGCTAGATAGAATATTGAAAACGGCCGTTAGTAAGTATATAATAAAAAAATCACCACTCTTTCCTGAAAGAAGAAGTTTTTACTCCATTTAACCCTTTTCCGGAGGTTTACTTTCGTTGGGATTGAGTTAGACATGATTCATAAAGCATATTAAACCATAACAAAAAAAACACATTCGCGAATATCTTCCACTCTTTTTAAAAATATCGCCAAATTTGAGAGGATTTGCAGTTCACAATTATAGGTAGCTTGTGTTTGGTGTGGCATGGCATCATTGCATCGACGGCATAGGTACTCGGTTTACGCTTCGTGTTCTAGTGTGGGCGGCGGACGGGGCTCTAGGGAAGGCCCAGCAGCAGCATCCCACAGCCTCATAGCTGAAGAGTAGGTGATCGCGGCGCTCGACACCAGCATCACCGCTATCGCAATAACCAGAGGCTGGACATAACAGAAATCATTAGGTATACAATATAGGTACATAGTATACAGGCAGGGTTACCATATCCCAGCATTTTTCCTGAGATTTCAGGGTTTTTGGACTCTTCTTAGGATTGAGGCAGGATTTTGATAATCTCAGGACCTTTTGAATTTTGATAAAATACAGTACATTTTAAATATCTTTTTAATAAAAAGTTAAACAAACTAAACCTGGGAGGGGGTTCCGTTGCCACCCACCCCCGCCCAGAATGCGCCGTGTGAGCGAAACCCCCGGAGTTCCGCATAAAAACGATATTAATATGGTTTTTTTTTAATGTTAAGTATGT
Source organism: Selenia dentaria (assembly GCA_917880725.1). Lineage (NCBI taxonomy): Eukaryota > Metazoa > Arthropoda > Insecta > Lepidoptera > Geometridae > Selenia > Selenia dentaria. The sequence continues at coordinate 4,293,308 of OU862887.1, forward strand.
TTGACAGTAAATTCTTAAACTGCAACAAAATCTCAGGATTGTTCATTGGAAATCAGGCTTTTGCTCTATTTTAGATTTTTTCTTCAGTGGGCCGAGCACGAACTTTTGCTAATTTGTAACGTAATCGTATCATTTACGTATTCAGTACAAACTGTCATTTATCTAGTACAATAGTGGCACAGATTACTCATAGTTTGTATTGTATACGTCAACGATAGGAAAACGTTACACTTTAGTAAATGTTCGTGCTCGGGCTACAGGCACAGGTAACCATTTAAACAAGTGAACGAAATGGATAATATATAAAATTGGATACAAAATACCCTATGAAGAAATAATTCTTCGTTGAAAATACCCTAAATATTCAAGATTTTTCTTAAAAGAGGGACTTTAATTTATGTTAGAAGTAAACAAAAACTGCATACAAATAAGCTTTAAATGTCACAAAAGTTCATGGTCCTTTTTGTATATTGAGTCGCTTGGAAGAATCCTGTTCCTGTGATTGACCCTCGCGATTGTGGATATATATATATATACATATACAGGTGTTTTTCTCGCTTGTACAGTTTTAATTCCCAGGTCAGGCAGGCGATTTAACGCAGTTTTACTTCAAAAATAAAACAAAGAATATTTTAGGTGAAATTTCACTTGCGTTTGACACACAACTCACCCACGATAATGCATTCTTGTGAGTTTGACATATTTGTTTGTTTAATATAAAAACTGACTTTAGTCACGTAATTAGCCCACGCTACGAAGTTACTGCGTAAATTCCCTGAGGATGAGCGTCGGACATGCTCGAAACCAACCTAGGTCGAAAACGTCGGCTTATTACGCGAGTAAAGTCGGTTTTGATAATAAATAACATTTCCTATGTTTGTAATTTAGGGCGCTTTCTCCTGCAAAGTATCTATTGTAGTCCCAAAGTTACACATTCAATTGGATATTATGCTCACGCAGATAAACACCACGTTTTTTGTAGTGGTAGGACTTGTGCAGAAAGTCCTACCACCTGCGGAAGTAGCCCTCCTTTGTCAATTATTCAACCGTGAAACAGTGGTGCGCAAACATTACTGTGTTTCTGTGAAGGGCAACGTTTCCAGCGTAATTACAGGACAGAGATTATATCTCATGGTGACGAGCGGAATGCATTCCCATCCAGGGTTTTGAACTGTTGTATTTTACAATTCTGGATGGCACTGGACTGTTATTAATAATAATCATTTATTTCAGACACATAGATCCATAGTATTAGTAAATTATTTAATAAAATGTTAATGCCAATTAATTATGGGCAAGCGTGACGCGTAACATCAGGCGACCGTCTGTCAGGAGTCATAGCTCTGAAGAGTCTTGGTGGGTACCACCGCAGTGCCAGGTATTCTACCGCGCAGCAATAGTGCGCAAGCATTACTTTTGTTAAGGCGTGAGAGGTAGTAGTAGTTGTAGCAAATGACAATTACTGGGCGGAAGAGTCGCAAACTAATGTCTCAGGGGGACGAGCGCAGGCCAGTGTCACGCAAACCTACAAATTGAAGCTCTGGGTGAGACTGCCACTGGCATGTACAAGTGTAGGGCTTAACATCAGCCGCACGACTTGCACGTCTTGACACTTCATTGCATTAAAAGAAAAAACCCTCAAGCTTCAGAGGAAGTGTCCAAGGCAATATCCTACCAAATCGGCCAATTGCACCCTCGAAAAATGTCGTTCATCGTTTAATGACGGTATTTACTTTGTTATGGCGCCGATTCATGGCCTGTATCTCTGGACCTTATTGGATATTGGTCAAAATTGTTTGGCAAATATACTGCAGTGCAAGTACCGAACTTACCGATCGATAAATTTGATTCTAAAAAAAAAAAAAGACTCGAGTTACCACGGTCCAACCATAGGAATCCAGCTGACGCTGCGCTGCGACCGACCATTGTCACGTCATAAAGTGCTTATTGTTAATTTTATTTTTATTGTTAATATTGTTTTTGTAAGTTAGTCTTGCTAGTACTTTCCTGTAGTAAACAACTGCTTGTAATTAATAAATAAAGTATTTTTTATTCAATTCCTCGATCGCCGATACATAAGTGTCGTCATACTTTGAAAAAACTGGCTGGTAGATGAATTCGATAGGTAAGCTTTTACGATTATATCGATAACCCAAATATGGAAGTGTTAAATTACGTTTGAGATCGTCTATTTAATCGAGTTTAACGATTGTTTTGTCAGTTTTGAAAATGACGGCGACGGGAATATTGTTGCGTTTGATCACACTAATATTATATATAAACGCAAAAGTTTTTTTTATGGATGTTTGTTATTCTCTTACGATCAAATAGCTGACCCAATTTTGATCAAAATTTGGCATAGGACGCTGAATTAACCAATGATGTTAATATAGACTGAGGAAGATACGCCTTACTGCGCTTGGCTTGGCGACATCAACACAAGCTAGTTGTCTTGAGTTGAGTCAACTTAGTTCCAGGCTGTCTGGCAACGACGCAGTACGTGTAGTACATTTAGGAAAATATGCCTTCTTACTGTTTAGAAACTGCAGAACATATACTGGAACAAGTGTAAAAAACAAGAATGATGTATCTTTTCATTTGTAAGTATCGTTTTTCTATGTTATTTATCAAAAATGGAAAATCAAAAATTGTATTTTCGTTTAAAATAACTCCTGCGACGTTGCGGCTTCGCCACCCACGAGAACGAGAAAGCGACAGAGAGAACGAGTCTGTCATTGGCGGTCGAATGGTCGGACACAGGCGAACGTTGTTAATAATATTCTGACAACTAGGATTCATATATCTTCGTGCTCTTTTAATCTTGTCAATGTAGTTAATGTCGTTGTGCGAGTTGTGTACTTTAGCTATAGGTAGGTATAGCATAAAATTTGCCATGTTTATACTTCATATTCAAGGAGTAAAACGCCTCTATTAGTCAATCTCATTGGAATTAACACAAAAGATAATTTTCATCAGCATCGTCATCATCCATCACCATGCGGGTGAAACCGCGGCGCGTAGCTACTATTCAATAAAAAAATATACTTCGGCCTTCTTGTGATTGTAGAAGAGCGAAATGCTCGTAGAAATCTTCAAATGATAGAATTCGCATTGTGGAATGCAAACAATTCGTAATGGTAAAATAATACTTACTGTCGACAATTTGACGATCGTATTAGCCGTCGATATGACTTCCATACTTGCTAGGGGCGATACGAATGTTTATCGATCTTAGCGACTCGACAAATTTAACGACTATTACGGCACTTGCACTGCTGATTCGTCTTGAAATGCTCTTTCAATACAAAATATCTATATGAAAATTTAAAAAAGCACGGATGTGCTCGGAGTGAAGCCTGCCTTGGCGATCTTAACCGACCAACAAGTTAAGCAACGTTTGCTGAGGTCAGGAGTTGAATGGTGTGTGCTAGTGGTATTACTGAGCGCTTCCTGCTTCGGAGGGCACGTTAAGCCGTCGAACGCCTTCGGGCGGCCTGAACAATTCAACATGAATTGGCTACTAGTCTAACCACCAAGCCGCAGTGGGTATATAATGGGCTGATTATGTATATGTACCTATACAAACTACAATGGTCTAAAACAATAACGTATTAATAGTTGTAGTGTCATGAACTTTTTTGCAGTACATATAAGGTTACAGTTTGAATATGTAACGAGTAGGTACGTACCCCGTGCATGTAGTCGAGCGCACTGTTCATCTCGCAGACGGTCATGCTGAGCACGCCCGTCACCAGGAGCACCACACCAGTTACCGCCGGCACGATGATGTCCTTCAAACAGATTTTCCAATACTTTAATTCCTTGGTCACCAATTCCATTTGGAAGGCGTAGCTGGTCTGACTGCATAGCCCTACGCATACCTACTTCAATAGGTATGTTTTATGCAAATAAGTTACAGAATAGGCAGTAGTCGTCAGGTAGTGTCCTACAGGTAGGTCTACCATGAGTTTACAACATTGACACCGATCGATGCTCGCTATCGACTGCCGCAAAAAGGTGTATGAAAAAATGAACAGTGCCACCTCGCGGTCAATTGTAGAACTAAAATTGACAGCAAGTACACCAATCACAAGCTTAATAGGTAGGCGAGATCGAGAATCGACTATAGATGACACTTATGTTGCCAACTCATGGTAGAGGTACTGTAAAAGAATTAACTAGTACTGTAAAACATTTGCAAAATATAAAAAAAGGCAACGAACTATAAATATAGCTTTAGTCGCCCCCTTACCATAATAAGCACATTGTAGAGAGGGGAGCAGGTATGAGCCCGCGATACGTGGGTCCAGTGTTGGTAAGTTGACGGATAGTCTGTTGGATTTCTCAAACCGCGAAGCCAGCAAGGCAAACGCAATAAACTAGTGGCGGAACCATGGCGAACATTTCTTCGATTACTAAGAGAATTTTCTATCAAAATATACATATCTACCTAATTGTTGTTCTGACTGACTGAGTGATGCATACGCGCCGAGGCTAAACCTTTGAGGCCGGATACAAGATCTATCGGCCTGACTTATTCACGACTTCATTAATTCTCTTTCATATATAATCACAGGAGCATTTAGTACAGCCACACTTCTCTTGTACCACATAGATCCAGGGCTGGGGCGCAAGCAGCGGCAGCTCCAGCGCGCGACAGGCAGCCAGCAGCGTGACTGTGCCCGCCACCGCCAGCGCCGTAGTCGCCGAGCTGGTCACCAGCCACGGCGCGCCGCGGCACGACCCGCCGCTCAGGAACAGTACCGATGATATAATGCACACTATCTGGAACATTCGAGACGTTATAATCATAATCAGAAACATAACATCGGATTGTAACAGTTTAAAAAGTTTACGAAACAATCCGGCTCGAAGGCACATACATAGAATCGTCTATCTAATACACAGTAAACAAGGATATGACAAAAAGGTTTTTCAAAACCAAAAATAAAATAAAAAATAAATAAAAATAAACCAAAAAATAGAACCAACTTCAACTCTAAAAAGAATTTCAGAATCGGTCCCGAAATGGGTGAGAAATCGATGAACATACCTTAGTACATAAAGAATATAGAACCTCCTCCTTATTGGAAGTCGGTTCATAATTCTAAATTGAAACATGTTTGCGAACGCATGCAACGATGTGAACATTCCACCTTTCAGGAAGTCTTCCTTTTTCCATTGTGCAATGTTTTAAAGAGATATCATATCGTCAGACAAGTTTTTAATAAAAAGTTACGAAGTTTCGTCACTTTAACAATCGCACCTTTACTAAAAACCCTGAAATATATTCCAATGCTTTTCTGTAAAGATCTGACATGTTCAGGCATTCCTGCAGGGCTATTATATATCTCAGCTGTTGCTAATAAATGTTAATTGTTAAGCAAAAAGTAAGTTGATGACTGGAGCAGACAAAAATGACATAGGGCCGCCATTTTTTTCGATTTCAATCAAAATTTTTTAGCTACTGAGATAGGTACATAATAGGCCTACTGAACTAAGAAGCTAGGTATGTACATTTGAAACTATAACCACTGGCGAGGGTCTAGATTTCAACTAGTTCATGATTTGAAATTAAATTAAATGATTCATTAATTAATTAATAATCACTGCGGAGACACAGGTAACAACTGCAAAAACAATTTTGTTTCATTAAGGATTTTCTAATGCAATATGGTGACGTTGTTAGTATCATTTCCTAGTAAAGGTATAATTATATTATTTTAGTGTATGAGTATAACTACGGAACATTAAGTTATGCATCCGAAACTCACTCTACTGGGCCCGATTCCACTAACTAAATTGCAATCGATCCGTGGCTGCGTGGAGACTTTTGATATATTTTATTATTCTGCTATTGAAAGACTAGTCCAGCAGCAGTAATCTTCTATTGATGCCAGCGATAACTCGATAGATCATGTACGCTTTATGATCTTATACTTATTCGTATATACCTACTAGCTTTTTAATGTATAGATAATGATTTAATGGTAAGATAAAGATAAATAAATTTATTAACCCTTAAGTAAAAACAAATTTTACAGGCAAGTCAGTTGTTACGTACATTTTATCCCCTTTTACAAGAGGTACCTACTTAAATATTTAAATTATAATTATTTATTACTTAGTATATTGACTAAAATTATTAATTATCATTATATGTAAGAAATAAATACTTAATTAAGAATCTCACTTATAGTATTTACTTATGTGTAAATTATATTAATATAATTATTTTTATATTCGGTTATCTCATTTGCACTTGATGTTAGAACAAAGATTCCACAAGAGACACTGACATATATTCTTAAGTAGTTTAAGAGGAGGTAGTGTTTAAGATGCAGTTACGTTACAATGAGTCTACAGAAATAGTAGAAAGGCTTTTGGGCAATGTACGAACGACAACCGGAGTCGAACTGCAGTTGTAGCGGGATATATTGTTTAACGTTGTGAGATAAAAGAATTGGCCTCCTGGTCATACATGAATTAAGTAAGTACCGTGACTAACAGACAAGTCAAGAAACATTATTCATACGCGAGACTAATTTGATAATTTTTCGCTGTACGTATACGCCTCTGATTTTCGTGTTAGGTCATCCAGCTGACCTTTTTTTAACATGTGGAGAGTGCATTTACACATCCCCGCCAAACCCGGGGGGATTTGACGGGGTATGTCGGACTCGTCTTGTAACGCCAACTGCACCCATAGCAGCAAGCAGACCATACCGAATAAACCACCACACGGTGTTTCTCCGGGCGCCTAATGTCGGGACTACCGGCACGCTTTTGCACTCGTCCGACATCCAGCCGACCTACTCCAACTACTTACCTACATAGTGGCAATTCTACATAATACATTCTACATAATACCTTGGGAAAATAAAATTATCTGATTCTACACGCCGCCCTCTTGATAATTCGCGTGTGTGTTGTAGCATGCAATAAGGCAAATAGATTATAAATTGCATTTCGTGTCATACCACGCGTTCCTTAGATAAAGATCTAAGATGAGATATAGCGAGCGATAAACTGGGAAATTTGCAATCAGAACCAGTACGACTTCGGAATTACAATGTTCATCATATCATACGATCACTGTGTAACAATGTTTTAATAATATTTAATTAAACTAGGATGGTAATGTAGGTAGGTAGGTACCTACTTTTTTATTATGTACTGGTACTGTTCTCAAAAGAAACCTCATGTGTGCCTAGGTACTTTATAATAATCTAACCATTAATCATAACCTGTATAAGTTAGTAAAGTACCGCAAGTACTTACGAGATACAAGGTTTACCAAATGCACAGTTCAGCGAATTTGGTACCTATCGCTGAGATCTACATCGCTCAGTAGATGATATCGCTGCTACCAACCCATTATCTATCAAACTCTTACTTTGGAGAAGCCGCGTTACAATTTAAATTTTGTTCTAACTTCGTGATTATTCGTACGTGCGACTTGTTTGAGCATGACACAGACCGAAATTGTAGAGAACAGGCGGTGTATTTTCGGCGAGATTTCCGGGTTGCTCGACAACATCTCTAGTTGGGGTACAGGCAAGTAGGTTGAGTTCAACGCCAGGGAGACTCAAGTGTGCGCGTTCTCGGCAAAAACATCTCCATTTCTCCCTCTTCCTCTCGTTAGAATCTCACCATATACCTGTCTCTGCCAGTGTAACCTAAGCACCCTTGGCATGAACCAGCGATGACTACATCGAGAGTATTATCAAGTTATCTTGGAGCCCAGAACAGAGAGAGTAGTTTCTTCACTTCTGATCAGTGTTGCTATACGCCCTTGTATTGAATATTGTTCCCACCTCAGGGATGGATCCGCTAAGTACCCAATGGTTGCTCTTGACAGGCTGCAACGTCGCGCTGTCCGTATTATTGGAGACACTGAAGTCACTCAATACCTAGAACCCTCACAAATGCGTAGAACTATAGCTTCTCTAAGCGTTTTTACCGGTTGCTTCATGGCGAATGTTCTGAAGAGCTTTTTAATCTTATTCCTTCCTCAACATTCCGATCCCGAACTACACGTTCTGGCCTAGCATTGCATTCATATACCTACTGTTCAAAACTTCTTACCACAACCAAAAAGTTTGGTAGTTCCTAATATGTACCTCTGTCGTGTTAGTAAATTGTGGAATGATATCCCTTGATGAGTATTTCAAGCGGGGCGTCAAAAATAATCTCGCAGGTGCATTAATGCAGCTTACAGCTGCACTAATCACCGCCCCTATGATGGTCTTAGCTTCTTGATTCCATCTTCGCTTTCCATCAGGCGAGATAGAGTCACTTTGATGAACTAATATTAGAAATAAAAACAAGCAACGCGACTATGATATCTTCAAGGAATGAACGCGAAATGTAAAAAGTTATGGATATCGTAAATGCACCGCGTAACATATTTACTTGGTCATGGAAAATAAGGCCCCTGGTGATGATATCTTCACGGTGTTCCGTACTCGCTGCCACACTAGATACTTACCTACACCAGAAAATACATTAGCAACATGAAAATGTAATAAATTGGTGATGTACCTCCAGTTCCTGCTCCGAAGTCGATTAATCCTGGGCTTTTATAAAAGGAAATAATCCACTTTTTGTGAGTTTTTTTAAGAGACGTAGGTTTGTCAAAATGCTACGGCCCGTAACCAAAAACTATTCGTTTCTTTTTTATATCCCGGCTTAGAAGAAGACAGAATGGTAATGAGTATACCTACGAAGAATAGACATTATTTCTTCGTATGATAATACTCATGTTCATGTGACGAGATCAACACAATAGGTACCTACACTGGCGAAATGCTGCAAACACACTTTACCTACAGAGGCCGCAGCACAAACAATTTGCGCAAAAGTATTCGTTTCGTGCACGTCAACGCTTCGGCGTACTAACTGAGAGTTATCCGCTTAACTGTTGCCCTAGATACATGACAGTTTGTACTGTTACACGTGAACGACACGTTACGTTGCACTTACTCAGTTATTCGTGCTACCAGTTCATGGATGTAATGTGGTATGTATATAACAGGAGATAATACTCACAACTGCCAATACCTTCAGTATTCCTTCCGGAGACAAGAATATCTCATTCTCGGTGTAGTATTTGCGAAAGATCTGATTACGCGACTGCCGCCGGGAGCCGGCCGCATCTCTTCTTGGAGAAGCCATTGTTTACGCCACTTGATTATTTTAGAAATGGAGCTAATGGTGAAAACTGCGCCAAGGCAAAGCTTCCCGCCGTCATGATGTCTGCCCAGACGTAGCGGCGGCGGCGGTGGCGGCAAAGCAATTACTGGCGGAATTGTTACTGATAACACGTTTAATCGATAATACAGAAACTCGGTGATAATTTCTGGTTTTATTTCTTAGAATCCCACACATTGTAGATATCATCATTCGTGGTTTGTTTACATAAATGAAAATTAATCAATTAACACAGAAGACTTTTTAAATAAGTGCTTAGTCACGCCAAATTACGCGGAAGATAAAACCCAATCATATGCAGTTTCGTATAGGCACTAAAATTTGAACCCGTACGCATCCGTAGACGCGGCGACGTTAGTTTCAGTCGTAAACCATTTGTTATATGCGTAAATAGGCTACCGAGATGTTAATACCTGTTTTGTAAAATAAAACACATATTTGTATAAAACCATATTATAATTATTATCATTAAAATTTGAAAGTAAAAATTACTCTTACAGTTTTTTTGATAGAGAACTCGCGAATTCTATTGACTTGAAATTATATCGAATACATTCATAGAGCACGAGTTGTCGGTTTGAGTAGCATGCAAGCATCTCTGGTTCCTAAATCTACCACAAGAGAGAAGAGACGTGACTACTTCGGTAGAATTACAACACCGTTTAAGTATAATACTAAGAATTACTCTCATTGATTTGAGACGTATCAGTTCTAATCAATTTTACTGAAGACATTAGTGAACACTATCAACCCCTTCGAGCATGTGTTATGTCCGATGCTCATCCTCGAAAGTTCATTGCAAAGTTTGTTCGATCCAGGATACGTAGCCCGGGATGCCCAATGACCAGTACCAGGTACCTCCTCTTACCTTGTGTACAACAAAGTAATTCATCATCTATATCTCATAAATCAATTATCTACTTTCATGAATACTAAATGGAAAGTTATAATCAGCTCATCAGTTATAACTAATTTGTGCCTTCATTATTAAATAATAATTGTAATTCCGCTGCCATACTCAATACTTATGAGTAAAAGGCATTGGTTATGTTGACTAACCCCTCACCAGTCGATTGTCAATATAACAATGAAATTTCTATTGTGTCTGGGTCGTTCGACTGATGAAGTACTAAAGAAACATTTAAAAACTTAAGTACAGATATGTAAATAAAATACTTGTGAAACATTAACCAGTGATGCTCGGAAGCTACAACCGACTGGGACAATACAGCCATAAATAGAACGGTACAATCATTGACTGCAGTTCAACATGATCATGCTATTGCAAATGCATACGATATAATAATCGGTTGCAGATGCACATATTTCTTCTTCTTCTTTGGTTTTTTTGACAGGCATTGGATGAAATTACTTTGCCACATGTGTCAATCACAGTTTTTTACCTCTACCCCTAAGGAATGACAGTTGTGCAGTATGGAATGTAAAGAAAGTGTATATGAAGCAATTGAAAGTATCCCATCCAAGGATGTGATTTTTTCTGTTTAACCCGGTGACTCGCGATTCCCCATATGTGGCCAATAATACTATAGATTTCACAGAAATCAACCTACTTGTCCAGGAAGTAGGTTGATTTCCGTGTAGTGTGTGGTTAAAATGGCAATGTTTTGTTTCGGTAAGCAGGCATTCATTCTTTAACAATCATGTTATAAATTTTTAATTAATTGTAAGTAATTAATAATGGTTTTCATTTTAATTGGTCTAGGGATATCCTACCATACTCGGAAAAATGTGAGCAGAATGTGACGAGACCTAAAAAAATCTGGTAGAGCAGTATGTGGACATGTTTTATTACGGCTTTTGCCAAATTAATGAATTATATATGAAATTCTTTTAAATGAAGTATGAAAGTGTGCTCACAAGTTGTTTCAAATCAAGCGGTACCCATGGTGCATACATGTCAACTTAAACCAACTATTGTTAATGTATGCACAGTGTGCATTATTTACACAAGTTGAACCGCAGCCGTTATACACAATACAAAACTATAACTGACATAATGTATAATAAATAGATAACATGTGATTCTGATAATATTACACACCTACTTGATAAATACACTTTAAAAATAAATAATAAATTAATATTAGTAAAAAACAGTAATTGGGTTCGGAAAGGAACATTAACTTAATGACTAGAACGGCCTTCCTGAACACATCCAATGTGCCTTTGTCAGTATGAAACGCTATTCCTCTTCATTGAGGTTTACCCCAGCAGTACATAAACATACTGTACTAACAAAATGTTTGGAATTGAAACTATGCGAGGTGCTGGCAATAAACTCACCAACAGGACAATGGTGTAAGTGTATATAAGATGGGACTTAATTTTATTAAGACACATTTTGATTGATTTTTGTATAGGAGTAAAATGTATGCGATGCTATTTATACGGTCAAATTTCTCAATCAAATCTGCTTTGGTGAGTATTTAGATCATCAACTGGAGGAAGCATAAAGAAAACCAATGTGCTGCAAGACCATTACACCTTCATATTGTCAGCCCAAATAACCATGCACACTGAATATTCATGAAACATCTAGGACTTAGGTATACACACTTAGGTCCCCCATATTCCATTGGAGACTGTTTAAAATGCTTTTAACTTGATAATGAGTGAGACATAGAAGTTAGCCTATAGTATGTATACATCCCACCCCTTTCTTACTTCACCCATCGCAGACTGGAAGCCTTCGGACGCTTACACACTGGATGTGATCGAATCCGAGAAAATAAGATCTGTGGTAATTTCATACCACTATTAGTTTGAGTACTTTTGCACCAGATCTAGTACAAAGTGAGAATTTCCCATTATTTTTTTCGTTACTTTTCTGGCATTTTAACTTTTGCAAGCTAAATTCGTGTAAATTGGATAATCTTTGGTCGCACACAGATCATAAAATTAATTTACTGTATATTTGACTAATACTATTTGTAACCCCGATTTTTAAAATATGCATTAGTAAGTCGGAGTATATATTATTATGACCTTTAATGTCCAGCCACAATTGTAGGTGTTTAGACTGTCTTGACCTGGCAACTCAACTTCACTTATGTTATTTTGATGTCTGTGCGCAAATAATATATTAGTGTCCAACAAACAAGAGTTCTAGATTCATATTCTCGGATTATGATCTAATCCAATGCTTATAAGCTTTCTCTAAACATTTACCAGCATTTAGAGATGGGAAACATAAACAAAGATGACTATTAAGCTATTACTATTAACTGGCAAAACACTCACGTTAGGGATCGAATACGTCGACCTGGGATCGCTCACAGACTCTCACAGCAGGCAGTCGCCGCTGCGCACTCGCTCTGAAGATGAGCATAGGAAATGCTCGAAATCCGGCGAGACGTATTCGATCCCAAACGTGAGCGTTTTGCCCGTTAATGATAATAGTTTAATATGTATCAAACTCACGAGAATTTCAATACAAAAACATAACTGTAACTAATGTGTAAGTGGGAGGCACCTTGAGGCTACCTCCAGCAGTACTGCAGGACAAGCTATAGTCAGCTGTACAACTGAACACATTTGTAAACATGGAATATTGAAAAATATCATTTTGTGATATGTATACTATCGTCTACATGAAATAATGAGAAAGTATCAATATGTGAAAGCTTGTACATTTTCTATTGCTATACCCACAGAGTATATATAGAGAGTATTGAATAAAAGTAAACACGAAAAAGAGCTACAAAGATAAGCTCATGGAGCAGATATATCAGATCCAACTGTTGTACAAAATACCTATTTTTATAACTCTTATTAAATCTCGAATTTTAACTTAACCCTAATTATATTATAAACATTAATATCATGCAAACGATTAGATCCATTACAAGCATTAAATGAATTCGGACGTACAATGTACCTCCTGTACAATGTTACTCATGTATGCTTCACAAGTTTATTAAATATACCCTTTAAATAATTTGTGTATATTTCGATAACCATATATCAATGTATAAGTAATACATATTCTGTAATGAATACCGAGTGGACGAATAGGAAATGAGGACAAATGCTGGACTGAAGTAGCGCCGGAACGAACGCGCGTCCGGACACATACAAACATACCATGCAATATTTGTGCAAAACACTACTCGAGGAATGTAAACATTACAAATAACCGCTAAATCTAAGATGGACTAGCATTGACATCAGACTTGCATAAATTATAAATGCTTGACTTCATTAAATATATATACATAAAAAGTAAAAATATATATTTACATAAATGGCAGAGAACTTTTTGATTAAATGCTTAAATTGCAAACTTTATAGTTACTTCAAAACTAAGCCTATTTAGGGATTATGAGAAAATCATTATAACAAAACGACCAAATAAATATCGCATAACTAAACTGAGCCGTGGAATGATGGACTTATTTTATTGAAAGGGTGGATTACAAACACGCAGATGAAAGCCTCAATGGTACTCATCTCTAGCAATACTCTAATGGCAGTATTTGTCTGTTCAGAGATCCATAAATCCATCTTATTTATAGATTGCACCTTATTGTTATAAGCTCCCAGAAGCCCAATATGAACCTACAAGTACGTCAAACTGATCTCTCACTGCACAAAGAACTTGTTAACTCGGACTGTACTTCGGAGGACTCGGTGCAATCTATATACTAGATAACAAAGTCCTTTAAACAAACATTGTACTTAAAATAGATGCAACACTCTTGTATGAATTTCATTGACATTTAGAATTCTATTACAATGTTAGACATACACAAAGTACATTATTTTTTAACAAGAATTTCGCATCTATTTGAAGAATAGTTTAATCTATGTATATATACACATAGTTAAACGCGTTTACAAAATTAATGAATACACTTTAACCGAATCAATATAATCACATAATATGGTCTGAATATAAAACTATACAATGGTCAAAGACCATCTCTGGTCCGAGGTCATCTTGATTCTTAATATATCTAGAACAACACTAAGTATATACAAAACTTGTGGTTGTGGTTTAACTCTAGTCTAACGAGTTGGCCGCTCGTTCGCACACTGCTAGTGGGGCGTAGATAACTCTTTATACTCTTCATTCTTCACTGCCACCTCTCTTATAAAAGCACTCGGATTCTAAACAGCAACACTTTAACACAGAAAACTTCGACTGCAGAGCGATCGCGGTATTCCACTGAGTGCAGACCTGCTTCTGTGAGTAACAGTTCTGGTGGGCTAAGTTTCCGACGCGTTCAAAAGTCGGTGGTGGGGGGGCACTATAAGGGCCCGTGTCTGGAGGTGGAAGGGCCGGGCGCGGGGGACGCGGTGGGCACGGCACGGTACGCCCCACGCCCGGACGCGGACGAGCACCGGGAACGACGCGCCGACCGCCCGCCCCACTTGCGCACCGCTATCACGCCCGCTTGGATGCTGCCCGCTAGCGCCGCGATGTAGCCCAGACCCTGAAATGTTAATGTTGAAGACGTTTCATCGTTACCAGTGTATGTCTATAGTGTACCTCTATACTTAAGTAAAGAAGTAGAGCCCAAAAAGTCTGTACTTGGAAGAAATTTTTTTATAAAATCGGTCGAGAGGCGTAAAATACCTACTGAACAAGAATAAAAATGTGTCTGTATGCTCGCGCATAACATCGCCGTTGAATCATCTCTTCATACCTATTATATTCGTCGTTCTCGTCTCGTGTTGTTATACTTAATGATGTATACTTATATATTATACTTATTATATTTAATATTTGACGTGTAACTGTAAGTTACCAATAAATTGATTATTGAATAATGATTAATACTCTCGATGTAGTCACGCTGGTTCAAGTCGCTACGGATGTCCATTTTTTTATCGGATAGGTTGACAAACGAGCAGGCGGCTCACCTGATGGTAAGTGATACTCACTTACCACGCAGTCGCCCACGGACATCCGCAGTACCAGAGGTTTCGAGAATGCGTTGCTGACCTTTGAGGAAGGAATAATAGGAATGAGGGTGGAGAGGGGCGAAGGAAGGGGGGTATCAGACTTCCGGAACCTCCCACAGACCGACTGAAACGCAATAACAAGCTATAATACTTCACGTCGCTGTTACGTGGGAGGGTGGTACTTCCCCGATCGTGCCGGCCAATTTGGCTGTAACCCATAGGGTTACAACGTGGCACTACCACTAATAGCCATGTCGAAGATGTTTAGATTACTCTGTAGTCTGTACAGGTAAGGTGATATTCTGAAGAGAAGAAAAGAGAAATAGTGATGTTTTTGCCAAGAACACGCACACTTGAGTCTTCTGGTGTTGAACTCAATCGGCTTGCGGCGGACCCCAACGAGAGATGTTGTAGAGCACCCTGGAAACTTCAGCGACGGCACACCGTCTATTTTCAACAACTTCGGCCTGTGTCGTCTGCCTAGCTTCACCCCAAAGGTGTGTGACGTACGTTAGAAGATCACCCATAGACCGTTACGGCCTAAAGCCATATTGCCAGGCGTTGATGATGGAGCTTTCGTCTAGATGCCGGATAAGCCGGGTATTGATGAGCCGTTCAAACACCTGACACAATATTGATTGAGGTGACTGATAGGACGATAACTAGCCGGGTCGGATCGATATCCTTTCTTGAGGATCAGTAGGACGTTCGCCTCACTCCAAGACTCCGGCACAATTCCTGACGAATATGATAGGCGGTATAGTCGGGTCAGCACAGGGGACAACTCTGGTGCACATCTTTTCAGAACTAAGGCTGGAATACCGTCAGGGCCACTTGCTTTCCTAACATCGAGTGACAACAGCTCTCGGCGCACGTCGCACTGCCTAATGCGGACATCGGGCATGGTGGTGCTACACCGGGGTATTCTTGGCGGCTGCGCGCCATTGTCGTCGAGTCGGGAGTTCGCCGAAAAGTGATCAGCGAGCAAGACGGCTTCTTCGGTGGTTGATGAGCTAGTGCCTATCATGATATCTCAGCGGAGGTAAAGAAGGCTGGCAGAAGTTTACTTGAGCCATTTCTCCTGAAGCCTCTTACGTGAGATGTCGCTGTAGAACCCGTGAATTGTGTGCTGTCACGGATTGTGGATGAAAAGAAGGGGCGTGAAGATAGGACATGCTGTCGCAGGAGTGACAGTCAAAAAGAGGTGGACCGTCTTTCGGCAATAGCAGTCTATTGAACGAGGAAGGTGTGTGACCATATCCAGGTCCACATCCGGTCCCGGCCGGCGCAATGAGGCCACTCCGAGATTATGCGGGACTTGGTGGGCCAGCCTTCCGGGGTGGTTAACCCTAGTTGGGCTAGAATGCCGCGGGCGGCCAGCGGCATCGCCGTTTCTACGGGTCTCCCTGGCCGGCGGGTCTACCTGCACCATCCGAACTATGCTTTCATACAATATTCTCCGGACCCTCACTGCTGCGACAATATTTCCTCCAACTCCGATTCATACAGCTGCTGATCCCCGAAAGCAGTCTGACATAGTCGAAAAACCGCCCAACTAGCACTTGCACTTCATTTGGGCGGTTTTTCGCGATCTGCACAGTGATAAAATTAACCGGTCGTCAAAAGACTTCCACCAAAAGAGTCAGATGGAAAATTCAACTTTGTCCCATAACCGCCTCTTACGGTACCCACGGGATGATGTGGGGTGGTAGTATACTGCTCCGCAACCACACAAAAAAAAAAGGATAATTTTATAAAGTTAGGTAGGTACCAGATTGGATGCTTAGCTTGATGGTAGTCTGATGAAGGGGATTCGTTGTTGAGTCCCACACTGACGTATTTATTGCCTGGTCGGATATGAGTTTTACTTAGGGGTACCACCCTTACGGGTCGCCCCGTAGGTTCCCCTTATTTTGTCAAAGTTCATGATCTAGCTTCTAATGGCAACTGCTTTCCCGTAAGTTCTACAAAGCAAATTTAGTGTACAGGCACGCTGCTGAAGTTGCCACCTTTACGATCTTTCGTGCCGGAAACACGATCTATGATATAACACGGGGTTCTTATTATTCCAAAGCTGGTCCGAGACAAATATCGCGATTTTGACAGCTCGTGGCACTGTAAGCGTGTTGTTAATTCAGACCAGAGTTGTAGCAATAACGAACCATTTGCGCGCGAAAAACAAATTCATAAAAATATCGTGCATAGTGTGAAGGTTAACTATGTGGTGTGTGGATTAAAAAGAAATAATGGAATGGATGGACCGACTTTTACAACTTTTACATCAAAAAGAAGGGACACCAGTAAATACATTGTAGAAATAAACAAATATCTGTCACTTTTGACAGAACGCTCACGACGATTATGGTGTAGAGCATGGTTCATGTAATCGTCAATATGGCGGCAGTTAAGACGTCATCGATGACGTAGCGTGGGCCATCGTTATCACGCTCACGGTGAAAGGGACCGACTTTTATCGCGCTAATATCGATTATGGCCAATCGGGACCGCAGTGATAGATATATTTCTATTCCGGATGGATGGCAAAACGCAACTTGTTATGTACAATCAAAACTCCAGTGGATTACGAACCAAGTTACACACACTCTACATGAATATTTTGTCCTGTTCATATGATGTCATTGTACTGACGGAGACTTGGTTGGTACCTGAGATTAATGATCATGAATGCATAGACCAACGGTATGTCGTATTTAGAACGGATAGAGATAGGCGGACGGCAGACAAAAAGGACGGTGGTGGAGTACCAGTTGCCATCTTACGTGGATTCCAACCCTGCGTATTTGATCATACTCAAATTAGATCGAGTGCTATGCCGCCGCCCTTTACCAGAACCCTTAATTGTCAAATTCCCCAGCCAAAACAAGCCTAATAAGCATATAATAAGTGCTGCGTATGTTTCACCTCTAACGAAGGTCCTTGATTATGAAAACCAAAATGCCAAAATGTCATTAATTGTAAAGTTAACATCACTGGTATTATATCGTTTCACAACTCTTCTCATACATTTTATTGTAAGACCCCAGCAAATAATAGAAGAGAAGTGATCAAACCTGTGAACATGCAACCCCTATATAGTTAGTAACTCACGGACTAGTGCTGAATCGAACCAGAGTGTACAAGTGATTGCGATGAGCAGGCGTGCGAGCATGGATCTCACGATAAACTTATCGAGTAGAAAACTGACTTATCAGTTCTCTTACCCTGTCTCTAGTAGACATGGACCTAGCTGCGATAGCTAATACCGCGGGTGTGGGTTGAACGGTTAATTGTATTGTATCGCGGATCCATGTTCGCCGTGGTTATTAGGTAGAGAAGTATCAAGTAGTGCTCACAATGGCCGCGAAGTACTTGTCGCGGAGGTGAGGCGGGTGCAGATAGCGCGCGTCGGAGAGCGTCGCGCTCAGCAGCAGGGACGAGCCGCCGCACAGCGCGACCGCGGACCACACGCTCGAGTACATGCCCTGTAACCTCACACACGTTTGTTACACGCACTGGTTGCAGAGAGGCGAGTGTTTAGAGACTGATTAGGATAGCAAAAGACATGAGGGACATTCTAGGGGAACTGCCGATGTTAATAATAATGAATAATTAATATTTATTAGGATTATTATCATTATAATTAATAATTAACAGGAGCATTCTGATTCTATATTATATATTATCATAATGCTCCTGTTCATGGTCGGAGGGTAAGTGGATTTCTTCTTAATTAGATAGAAATAACCGTTACAAGGTAGTCATGGAAATCACCATCGCATCTAAAGAAGTTTTCACTTCAAAACTACATTATCTATGACAAAGCGTCACGTGACGATGACGCGAGTTCCATGATTATTGTTCATCCAAAAGGAGCTTACCGCGCCCAAAGAAATTTTCACTTCAATAACCATATCTTCCGAAACCAGCGTCGCCACTATATCCCCAGAATTGGAGGTATCGTAAAAAATCTCCTAATGGGTCGAATCATGTCTTAAATCATGCGCAAAGTAACTCCTGTGCACGGATATTAGACGCACCATAATTATATGTGTACCATGGCATCATGTAGTCTATAATCAAAAGGTGGTACGTTAAGGTAACTAGTAACAGTTTCATTGCCATACTTTGTTTAGTAGACACTCAGCAAAATCGTCCGGTAACATTTATTTTATTTCAATATGGATAGGAATGTGCAACGCGTCCTAACATGTTATCGATAATCCGCTACCTGCATTCGAGCCTCATTAGCGCTCGCTTATCGCTAGCTCCTGATTGGTCGTAACATCGTGCCGCCGCGCTGTCGTCGTCGAAAAGTTGTTGTTTTGCTATAAGTATTTGTGACTTGTGATTACATTCATATGACAACTCTCGTCAAGTCTCGTCGCTCAAAATGAATAATTTACTTTCTAACGTAGACCTCAAGAAGTCACAAGGTGATGTTGCCCTCAAACTCGGACAGGGATTCATAACGTATTTCTGTTTTAAAATGAAAGATAGATAAAAGTGACCCTAAAAACTAGATTCAATGAATTTCAATAAGCCACGTGAAATGGCAGCGCTTATTTGTGGTGTCAGTAGGGCGACAGTAGACCGAAGTACGACAGACCAAAGACTGAAGTAGTGCAATCAGGCAGACCCTGCAAACCACGAACAAGTTATAAGAAACCAGTTAGTGTAACTAACATTGACGACTTTGATAAAAATGTATTGAAGCGCACGATTGCTTCATTTTATGACAACGGAGAGTATCCATCGGTGGATAGATAATAGAAAAATACAAAGAGTTAATGCCAGATTTTAAGTACGGAAATACTTTGATAAGAATTTTTTTAAAGAGATTGGACACAAATATAA
Source organism: Selenia dentaria (assembly GCA_917880725.1). Lineage (NCBI taxonomy): Eukaryota > Metazoa > Arthropoda > Insecta > Lepidoptera > Geometridae > Selenia > Selenia dentaria. The sequence goes on from OU862887.1 coordinate 4,313,303, forward strand.
GAAAAACGCCGAAGGACGAAAATACTTAATTGAAAGAAGTGAATTGTTTGTGCTAGAATGGACTTTTTGAGGAAATCAGACACATAGCGGAAAACTAACGAACAGAGGCCGCGATTCTATCTCGATGAGACATGGGTTAAACAGAACCACTCAAGAAAACGCATGTGGTTTGGAAGCAGTGATGAAGGCGGCTAAGAATCAACCAGTAGGAAAAGTGCAAAGGCTCGTTGTTTGCCACGCTGGATCTGCAAAGACTGGGTTTGTACCGGATGCGAAATTGGTATTTAAAGCTGTTAAGTCTAATAACGCTGACTACCACCGAAATGGACGGTGACACATATATGGCTTGCTTCTCTGACCTATTAAACGTTCTTGAAGAGCCTTCAGTTATCATCATCAATAATGCAAGCTATCATTCCATGCAACTTGAAAAGATACCGAAATCAAATACCAAGAAAGGTGATATCCAAGAATGGTTGAAGAAGCAAAATAATAATTTTGACAAATGTGAAATAAAAGAAGAGCTATTAAGAAAAGTAAAGGCTAGCAACCCTCAGAAGATCTATGTCATAGATAACCTAGCAAATGAACGGGGTCACCAAGTGATAAGGCTCCATAGGACCCACAAGTGCGAGCGAGATAGACATAGTGAAATGATTTATGGCCGCACGACTCAGTTGGTAACGCGGTGACTATAGCTACGCTTTGCGGTTTCACCCGCGTGGTAATGGATGATAATGATGATAAATCAAAATATATGGCCTATGTTACTCAGGGATAATGTAGGATTATAATGGTGTGACAAGCATGCGGTGGCAGGCGCGGGCCGCCGTGTTGCAGCGGTGGACGGAGGACCTGACTCCACAAGTCCCTGAGCAGTGGACAGCGCGCCCAGAGCCAACGGTCGGCAAGAGCAGAGGTGGAGCACTCACCAGCGCGTGCCAGTCGAGCGGCATGAGGCGGTGCAGCAGGGACAGCCTGGTGACCAGCAGGGCCAGGTGCAGCAGTAGGGAGGACAGCGCGCCCAGAGCCAACGGTCGCGCCGCGCTTTCCAAGCGCAAGCCCGCGGCCGCCCACACGCAGCCGCACGAAGACACGCAACACAACTGGAACGACAACACTCACCATTACCATTATCTACTAGTATATAGTATATATAGTCTGACCGCCACCGCTGTACGGCGCCATAGAATGTGCGCGTGGTACGCCCGCGTGTTCGCTGCCACGAACTGCACGGATTACACCATAGTTACTTACTACTACCATAGCTACTTGCGCGGCGAGAGCTCTGCCCGGGCCGACTGCACTGCCTGTTGGCACCGCCCCCGACATACATTGCCTAAAAGCCCATCACACACGACTAAGATAATATATATTATAGCGTCGAATATAAAAGTTATGTTAACTTAACCCACCACACACGGCGCAGATACTATAATATATAGCAAGCGTACATTCTATCGGAGTCCGTCTCGGGAGCCGCACGTCTCGATCGTTCACACTGTAATATATAGCGTGTTCATATTCTTGTTTTAGCGATGCAGCGTATTTTGTAAAAAGGTAACTTCGTCACACCGCTAGTTCGGTTAGTAGATAGAAAGTCTCATTTCAAAGTTTTTCCATGATTCCCTTTGTTTGATTAAGTTGATTCGTGTAAGTCAGTCTTTAGTTTCATTTTAATTTACAAATAATATGTTTTCAGGATCGAAACAAAATAGGTAACCTAAGATCATCACCATTATCTCAGCCGTAGGACGTCCACTGCTGAACATAGGCCTCCTCCACAAATTTCCAAAAGGACCGGTTGGAAGCGGCCTGCATGCAATGTCGTCCTGCTACCTTTATCAGGTCGTCAGTCCACCTTCTCGGTGGACGACCTACGCTGCGCTTGCCTTTCTTCGCTTTCCTGCGGTCTCCACTCTAGAACCTTTCGGCCCTATCGGCCATCTGTTCTGCGTGCTATGAGCCCTGCCCATTGCCACTTCAACTGGCTAATCTGGGCTATGTCGGTTACTTTAGTTCGTCTACGTATCTCCTCATTTCTGATTAGATCACGTAGAGAAACCCCGAGCATAGCCCTTTCCATAGCTCGTTGTGCGACTTTGAGCTTGCTTATGAGGCTCATAGTAAGAGACCACGTTGCAGTGCTGGTAACACACATTGGTCAAAGACTCTTGTCTTGAGGCACTGAGGTATTTTGGACGAGAAGACTTCGCGACGTTTTCGGAACGAACCTAAGATAATGAATACAATTAAAGGGTTACTATACAGGGTTATTGGTAATTAGACCGGATCCTTTTAAGGGGTGGTAGGGAATGCCATTTGCAACAATATGACTACATTGTGATATCCGGAAATGAATCATTTCTGTGATATTCTTTTTTTTTATTTTTTTTTGGAAAATCCAGTTTTACTACTTTAAAATTCAATAAAAAAAAAGTAATCAACCGATTTCAATTCTGTTCGCAGTTTTAAAGAAACCTTGTTACAGCTCTTAATAATAAACAATAATACCGTACTAATGTAGATCCATCCAAAAACTAGAGGCTTTTTCATAATTTTTATTTGATAATTTTTGTAAGATGCTTTCATTTTTCATTCGGATGAAGAGGAACAGATAATTTGCATGTTTGAGCAAGATCCTACGACTTCAACAAACATCATTGCACGACGTCTTGGCATGTCGCAATGGAAAGTATGGAACACAGTGCACCGCTCAAGACTCTACCCGTATCATTTGACTCCGGTACAAGTTATCCAAGACGGAGATCCTGCACGTAGAGTCGAATTTTGCAGATTCATGTTGAACACCGATATGGAAGATGCCAATTTTTTATTAAAAATCTTATGGACCGACGAATCCAAATTTGATCAGGATGGAATATCAAATTATCATAATATTCATTATTGGGCCCCGAAAGATGACGGTAACCCAAACAAGAAAAGATTACAAGGATCACAAAGAAGGTTTTCCGTTAATGTGTGGATGGGCATTATTAAGAATGAATTGATCGGCCCTTTCTTTCTGCCCAACAACCTCAATGGTGAAGCGTATGAATTTTTTTTGAGAAACGAACTTTATGAGCTACTCAGTGAAGTACCCCTTGAAACCCGCAGAACCCATTCCGTGGCCGGCCAGAAGTCCCGACTTGACTCCCGTCGACTATTACGTATGGGGTCACATGAAAAGCTTGGTGTACGACGATACTCTTGGACCTGTGGCAACCATCGAAGAACTGAAACAGCGCATAATAAATGAAAATTAATTTAAATACAAGTGTTGTTAAAAGCAATTTACGCAGACGTATGCGTCTCTGCATTCAAAATTCTGGCTCACATTTTGAGAACGAACTGTAAAAATAATAAATACCGACTAATTACATCTACTCTTTTATTTCTTTAAAAGAAATTAAGTTACCTTAAGAAAGTATTTCTTCCATAGCTACTTCTCATGGACTATTCTCATTCCTTTCTCGGCCTTTTGTAATCGCATTATTTCTGCAACTGTGTAATAAAGTGCTAATTTTTTTACCTCGTTGGATAGCTAAAGACTTGTAGATGTTTTTTAAATAAAATGCAGACTTAACTTACAACAAACAACTTATCGTTTTTGTAGAGAAAATAAAGGTTTTTGTAAAGCATCTTACAAAAATTATGAAAAAGCCTCTAGTTTTTGGATGGATCTACATTAGTACGATATTGTTGTTTATTATTAAGAGCTGTAACAAGGTTTCTCTAAAACTGCAAACAGAATTGAAATCGGCTGATTACTTTTTTTTTAATTGAATTTTAAAGTAGTAAAACTGGATTTTCCAAAAAAAATAAAAAAAAAGAATATCACAGAAATGAATCATTTCCGGATATCACAATGTACAGTCATATTGTTGCAAATGGCATTCCCTACCACCCCTTAAAAGGATCCGGTCTAATTACCAATAACCCTGTATACCTAGCTTTATTCGTTTTTGTTATAAAAATATAAATTTGTTCAGCAACCGAAGATCAGACGTCCGTTTACTGCAACGGTTTTGTCAAAATCCTGTTCTTCTTCTTCTTGTTTGTAGGGCTTGTGCGGCGAGCGATAACCACAATTTTGCCAATAACAGTATTTGATCTTAAGATGAGTATCGCACACCATCTTAACATGTCTTCATTATCTGCAGTAGTCTTAGCGTATCTAAACATGCCTTTCGAATATCGGTAGCATCTTAAGCTACTCTAAGGTAAAATATTATAGTATATTCATCGTGTGTGGTTGCTCATGGAATTATATGGAGGGCGATATGTCCGAATCTGCTCTAAGATAATATATATTTTATAGTATCTTTATCGTGTGTGATGGGCTTAACGTCAAGTGACGGTCGCGGTCTCCTGTCTCTGTCGCTAGTCTCTGTCACGACGCGAACCGCCACCTTTAAGGTCTAAGCGCGATTTTCCTTTATTATGAGCTTATTTTCGTATGAGCAATAGTGTAATAATAATATATGTCCTCCTCAGGTTTCTTATAGTATAATATTGAACTGTCTTCAATAACGTTCAAGATTCGACTGTTTGTTCTGTGTCGCAGCGATGAAGAAAACGAATCAACTGACAGTGGTGCAGTCGTGACGTCGCGGTGGTGATACTGATTATTGTTTAGGAGCAGCGTGAGGGGGTGAAGATGCTTACCACAATGATGAGAGTGAAGAATCCTTCGACAGAGAGCAGATAGCGCAGATGGCAGTAGAGCGGGGCGAGAGGCTGCGGCCGCGGCGGCGGCTCCCGCAAGTACTGCGCGTGCGAGTCCCACGAGCGCTCCGTCACCTCCGTGCCGGCCGGCGACCGCCCGCCCAAGCCGCCGCCGCATCCGCTGCCCGCTATCTCGAAGTCCTGCACCCACCCAACACCCGACTTTATAAATAAATAAAATAATAATCATTTATTGCCGCTAAACTAAAACATTTCACACTATCAACTAACTGTGATATTAAATACTAGCTGCGCCCCGCGGTTTCACCCGCGTGGTGATGGATGATGATGATGATGATGATGAAAAGTATCCTATGTGTTAATCCAGCGCCTCATCTACCCCCATACCAAATTTCATCAACATTAGCCCCCCCGTTTGTGCGTGAAAGAGTAACAAACATCCATACATCCATACATACAAACTTTCACGTTTATAATATTAATAGGATTATGAACTAATAGGTAACATTCTAATATTATTTAAATAATTATATCTTAGGGTTGTAGGTAGTTGTAGTAAGCTCAGTATTTGTTATGTTCACACTGTGATGTGAGCATAATGCAGTTTCTCAGTGTACCCCTGAGCTCGGGCTAAGGTCTTGGCCCAGATACTAGTTACATTTCACTATACATTATTAACAGGTACCTATATGTGCAGTACACAGGGAACACATTGACACAACAAAACTTCACACTACAAAAAAGGGGCTAAGAGCTGAAAATGCATATATAAGTAGATGTCACTTTAGTTGTTTTAGTATAGTTTGCAGCAGATGTATAAAATGTAAGATCCCTCTCTCTGTCTCTGTCTAACTCTGTCACTCTATAAACCTTCACACTACAAAAAAGGGGCTTAGAGCTGAAAATGCATATATAAGTAGATGTCACTTTAGTTGTTTTAGTATAGTTTGCAGCAGATGTATAAAATGTAAGATCCCTCTCTCTGTCTCTGTCTAACTCTGTCACTCTATAAACCTTCACACTACAAAAAAGGGGCTTAGAGCTGAAAATGCATATATAAGTAGATGTCACTTTAGTTGTTTTAGTATAGTTTGCAGCAGATGTATAAAATGTAAGATCCCTCTCTCTGTCTCTGTCTAACTCTGTCACTCTATAAACCTTCACACTACAAAAAAGGGGCTAAGAGCTGAAAATGCATATATAAGTAGATGTCACTTTAGTTGTTTTAGTATAGTTTGCAGCAGATGTATAAAATGTAAGATCCCTCTCTCTGTCTCTGTCTAACTCTGTCACTCTATAAACCTTCACACTACAAAAAAGGGGCTTAGAGCTGAAAATGCATATATAAGAAGTAGATGTCACTTTAGTTGTTTTAGTATAGTTTGCAGCAGATGTATAAAATGTAGGATCCCTCTCTCTGTCTCTGTCTAACTCTGTCACTCTATAAACCTTCACACTACAAAAAAGGGGCTAAGAGCTGAAAATGCATATATAAGTAGATGTCACTTTAGTTGTTTTAGTATAGTTTGCAGCAGATGTATAAAATGTAAGATCCCTCTCTCTGTCTCTGTCTAACTCTGTCACTCTATAAACCTTCACACTACAAAAAAGGGGCTTAGAGCTGAAAATGCATATATAAGTAGATGTCACTTTAGTTGTTTTAGTATAGTTTGCAGCAGATGTATAAAATGTAAGATCCTCTTTCTGTCTCTGTCTAACTCTTGTCACTCTATAAACCTTCACACTACAAAAAAGGGGCTTAGAGCTGAAAATGCATATATAAGTAGATGTCACTTTAGTTGTTTTAGTATAGTTTGCAGCAGATGTATAAAATGTAAGATCCTCTTTCTGTCTCTGTCTAACTCTTGTCACTCTATAAACCTTCACACTACAAAAAAGGGGCTAAGAGCTGAAAATGCATATATAAGTAGATGTCACTTTAGTTGTTTTAGTATAGTTTGCAGCAGATGTATAAAATGTAAGATCCCTCTCTCTGTCTCTGTCTAACTCTGTCACTCTATAAACCTTCACACTACAAAAAAGGGGCTAAGAGCTGAAAATGCATATATAAGTAGATGTCACTTTAGTTGTTTTAGTATAGTTTGCAGCAGATGTATAAAATGTAAGATCCCTCTCTGTCTCTGTCTAACTCTGTCACTCTATAAACCTACACACTACAAAAAAGGGGCTAAGAGCTGAAAATGCATATATAAGTAGATGTCACTTTAGTTGTTTTAGTATAGTTTGCAGCAGATGTATAAAATGTAAGATCCCTCTCTCTGTCTCTGTCTAACTCTGTCACTCTATAAACCTTCACACTACAAAAAAGGGGCTAAGAGCTGAAAATGCATATATAAGTAGATGTCACTTTAGTTGTTTTAGTATAGTTTGCAGCAGATGTATAAAATGTAAGATCCCTCTCTCTGTCTCTGTCTAACTCTGTCACTCTATAAACCTTCACACTACAAAAAAGGGGCTAAGAGCTGAAAATGCATATATAAGTAGATGTCACTTTAGTTGTTTTAGTATAGTTTGCAGCAGATGTATAAAATGTAAGATCCCTCTCTCTGTCTCTGTCTAACTCTGTCACTCTATAAACCTTCACACTACAAAAAAGGGGCTTAGAGCTGAAAATGCATATATAAGTAGATGTCACTTTAGTTGTTTTAGTATAGTTTGCAGCAGATGTATAAAATGTAAGATCCCTCTCTCTGTCTCTGTCTAACTCTGTCACTCTATAAACCTTCACACTACAAAAAAGGGGCTAAGAGCTGAAAATGCATATATAAGTAGATGTCACTTTAGTTGTTTTAGTATAGTTTGCAGCAGATGTATAAAATGTAAGATCCTTCTCTCTGTCTCTGTCTAACTCTGTCACTCTATAAAACTTCACACTACAAAAAAGGGGCTAAGAGCTGAAAATGCATATATAAGTAGATGTCACTTTAGTTGTTTTAGTATAGTTTGCAGCAGATGTATAAAATGTAAGATCCCTCTCTCTGTCTCTGTCTAACTCTGTCACTCTATAAACCTTCACACTACAAAAAAGGGGCTAAGAGCTGAAAATGCATATATAAGTAGATGTCACTTTAGTTGTTTTAGTATAGTTTGCAGCAGATGTATAAAATGTAAGATCCCTCTCTCTGTCTCTGTCTAACTCTGTCACTCTATAAACCTTCACACTACAAAAAAGGGGCTAAGAGCTGAAAATGCATATATAAGTAGATGTCACTTTAGTTGTTTTAGTATAGTTTGCAGCAGATGTATAAAATGGTAAGATCCCTCTCTCTGTCTAACTCTGTCACTATCTGTTTGTTACCTTATCACACCTAAATGGCTGAATGGATTGTAATGAAATTTGGCAAGGAGATAGATTTTGTATCATTATCATCCATCACCAAATAGGTTAAACGACAAGATGATAGTAAATTTATTATTTTATACTAATCCATATGTTACTATATTTCTTGTAACATAAAAACAGAAAAAACCATTTATTGACATAAAAGAGTGATTTGAAGCCTCTAGTCCTCAATGTACCGTTACACTGTGATTCGAAGACCAGTGCCTTTTCCCATTTTTTATGCCACTTAAGTTATACAGGGTGGAAAGTTTCAGCTGGGGAGTAATGGGAAATACCTTATCCGTTGCAGCTACTCGAAAAGGGTCTTAGGAGACTATCCATATTTTTTTATGGAATATTGATCCCCTTATAATTGTATATTTTTTTATGGAATGTCAGGGAAAAGTTTTTTGAAATTTGTGACTTTTTGAGTACTGAATTCAGGTTTTTATAATTCTTTTAAGCCTTGTTTTTGACAATTTATTATTTACAATATTACGTAATTAAATAACAATATCGTAAAATAAAGTATATACGAGGGTGAATCAAAAAAGTCTTGGAATCAATATTAAAAAATGCAAAGATTTAAATAATAATATTTTATTTTTCAACATAATCTCCCTTCAATGCAATGCATTTAGAATAACGCGTTTCTAACTTCCTTATTCCTTGTGAAAAAAAATTATTTTCTTGACTCTCGAAAAAGTCCTCTACGGCAGCTATAACCGCGTCATTATCGTGAAATTTTGTTCCACGAATTTCCTCTTTTAATTTTGGAAATAAGTGAAAATCACTTGGGGCTAAGTCCGGAGAATATTGTGGGTGGTCAAGGAGATTGAAGCCAGCACAGCGGATTGCGTTGAGCGCAACTTCCGATCGATGAGCAGGAGCGTTATCTTGAAGGAACAACACGCCCAACGACAGTTTTCCACGACGTTTTTCTTTAATCGCTTCACGCACTTTCGGGATTAAATTTGCATAATAGGGTCCAGTAATCGTCTGGCCTTTTGGCATGTAATCAATAAAAAGGATTCCTTCACTATCCCAGAACACAGAGGCCATAACTTTGCCAGCGGTAGGAGCAACTCGAAATTTCTTAATGGATGGAGAGGATGGTCGTTTCCAAGACATGCTTTGTCTTTTAGTTTCAGGATCAAAATGGTGGACCCACGTTTCATCCATGGTGACAAGACGACGGCAAAAATTATCCGAATCACGCTGGAACATTTCGAGATTACGCTTGGAAATTTCCAAACGTCGCTTTTTGTTTTCGTCGGTTAACATTCGTGGCACCCATCTTGCAGACACTTTTTTGAACCCCAGTGAATCAATTAAAATGGATTGAACGCTACCAAAAGATATCTTTAGGATCTCAGCTATATGTTTTATAGTCATTCTTCTGTCTTCCAAAACCAGATTCTCAACCTTTTTGACATTTTCTTCTGTAACGGAGGTTGAAGGCCGCCCAGAACGCGGGTCATCTTTACAGCTTGATCTACCTCTTTTAAATTCAGCCACCCAGTACGCAACCGTAGAATAGGGTACAGCATCACCCCCTCATGTCTGCTGAATGTCCAAAAAAATTTCCTTCGTAGACATTTTTTTCAAACTGAGATATTTTATCACCGCACGTAACTCACTTTTATCCATAATTTTGACTTTTTAGCAACTCGTTGCACAAAAAAATTTATTACATGCGAACGAACTGACAAAAACAAGTGACAGTCTGCATAAATATAGTGTGATAGACACTCTTTAATTTGAATATCGAACTTGATCCAAAAAGGTTTCATATATATGCACTTCTAAGAACTTTTTGATTCACCCTCGTATAAGTCTGGTGAGACATTTTATATCTTTTATTTATAGAAGTATTTATTTGTATAAGTATAATAATATATTAATATTTTCCTAAGTAAATACAATTTTGTATAATACAATAACCTGGTCAAAAACCAGTAAATATATGTTTCAGTTTTTGTCCACTTTATTTTAAACATGGTCGAAAACAAACATCAATTATAACAAAAGTTAATGTATTTATCCATTTTACTTTATTTTTTTTAGTCTAGCAGTATTATCTATCACGTTGACCATAAGTAAATATTACATGAAGAAGGTGATAAGGATTAATTTTATGTCAAGTGCTAGTTTACATGAAGAAGGTGATAAGGGTTAATTTTATGTCAAGTTCTAGTTTCTTGAATGGATTGGCTCCAAATAAAAATGAGCTAGAGATCCTTATTATAGTACAGAATCCCACTGCACTGCTTCTTCAAGTGTGACATTTCGAGACTACAATACACATCTAACAAATCATCCTGATGGAACTGGCCATGCTGGCACAGCACTCATGACCCGAAAAACGATAAGATATCACATACTTCCACATTACAAGACAGAACATATACAAGCAACATTGGTCACTGTAATGGATAAAACTTTCCCTATTAACTTCTCAGCAGTTTACTGCCCTCCAAGACATAAAATAACTCAAACTATGTTGTAATAAAATTTATAGAGAGAAAAATTCCATCCACGAATGGGATTCGAACCCGCATTTTCTGACTCTCCAAACTACTCAAACTATGTTCACTGATAATTTCAAAACACTTGGAGTTCGCTTTGTTGCTGGTGGTGATTGGAACTCCAAACACCTTCACTGAGGCTCAAGACTGACAAGCACTAAGGGGTGACAGTTAAAACTAAGCATGGATGATAATAACTTGACAGCTCTCTCAACTGCTGAACCTACATACTGCCCGACAGATCCAAACAAAACTCCAGACCTATTGGATTTTTTCATTTTCATACCATTATTCCAAGGTGGAATCCTGTTTTGATGGCTTCTCTGATCACTCTCCGGTACTACTGACTATTAGTAATTTACTAATACAATATGAAGAACCTGAAACTATCTACAACAAACATACAGATTGGGAAGCATTCCGAGAACATATAGACACAAATATTGAACTGAAAGTTGCCCTAAAGTCATCTGATGATATAGAGGATGCTGCAATTTACATAACCCAATTGGTCCAGGAAGCATGTTAGTTGTCTACCACCACAACTAATATAAGCACCAACTATGTAAATGTTCCCCTTGATATACGCAGAAACATACTTTATAAGAGAAAACTGCGCAGAATCTCACAGCAAAGCAGACTATTGTTAAAGAGGATAGAACCAAACTTAATGAAGCAATTGCAAAACTAAAAACTGTGCTACAGGAATGGCAAGACAACACTCTAAACAAAGCTCGCTTCTCTGACTGCAACCTCAGCAGCAAATTATTCCTTATGGAAACTAACAAAAAATTTTAATAGACCACAGTTGATGAAACCACCCTTAAAAAGCAACAATGGCTGGGCCCGATCAGCAAAACAGAAGGCAGACACTTTTGCGATCTATTTATCTACAGTATTTACACCAAATGAGCTACACCATCTGTTAGCATAAAAAGAAAAAATGAAAACATGAGGCAACATTATATAGCTCTCTCTCTCGCTCGCTCTCTACTGACACGGCGTTGTTAGAACTTGTGTGCGCTCTGCTAAAATAAAGAAATAAAATAACTACAACTGTATAACATTTTATTTCTGGCCATAATCCAACACCATCAAAACTCAGATCAAGATGTAGATGATATCTTAGAGCAAGACTTTCAACTGTCTCCTCCACCGAAACCAGTGACAGTCACAGAGGTATGGAGAACTATACAAAAACTTAAGGACAAGAAAGATCCTGGTTTCGATCTAATACCTAAGGAAGTACTGAAACAACTTCCAAAAAAGCTTCAATATTCCTTACTCTCTTATTTATACAATGGAATTATTAGGGTCCAGTACTTTCCACAACTGTGGAAGGTCTCGATAATCCTCATGACCCACAAACCAGGCAAGCCAATTAATGAAGTTACCTCATATCGACCCATAAGCCTATTGCCAACTATGTCAAAAGTTTTTGAGAAGTTACTCTTGAAAAGAATAACTGATATAAGAATAAGCCTGTTTGGATGTATGGAATTCAGCTGTGGGGCACTGCTAGTGACTCAAACATATCAGTGCTTCAAAGAATGCAAAATGTAATCCTGTGTACAATAAGCAATGTACCATGGTACATAACTATTATCTCCTAATGTCAATTAAACATCATTATGAAATGGAATTGTTTATTCGTATAAGTAGCCATTACTGCATACAGTGCAAAAGTGTTGGTTTTTACAAACTACCTCTAAATCTATTTTATTTATTAATAAGATGGTAAAGTAAGTAACTACCTTCAATACATATGACAATAACCAACATGGTAATCCATTCAAATCAACAAAATTCAAAATTCACTTGAGAATTCCTGTTTGCATCCAAGTAGTCACAAGCTGAGCTATGTGAGAAATTCACATTCTAATATTGGACTACCATAGTTTTTAATGAAATTCAATAAACATACTTGAAAATGGCTTCTTTGTTCTGTAAATAAGTTCTCTTAATGAAAAACCACCATTGATCATGTTTAAAAACATAATAAAACCTACAGTGAATGCACTGCGCATCGTTATTTTTTTCTTCAACAAATGCTTTTTGCTTCATAAAATCAGGAGGAAAACTGCTGGTGCTCTCATTAGAGTTTTTATTGGCCAAATATATTTTTGGTTAATGGTCAGCATTGCTTATATTAAAAACTCACAGTAGGTATACATTTGGTGTGGCTGTCAGTTTTTATGTTCGAGGATGGTGAAAATGTTTTTTATGTCTCTTTTTGTTCAGCATTTGGAATGCAAAAGAGTTGTTTTTGACACCAAAAAGTGCAATTATTGACCCACATCAAGGTTGTCAAGATCAACGCAAGATTGTTTGTGATAGTTTTTTGAAAACTATGTATTTGACAGCATGATCATGCAATCATGTCTTATGCTCAGTTCAGTGTTCGAGTAGGGTGTGGGCAAAAGTGGTGAAAGTGGCAAAAATAATGTTTTTGAGCTTTACAAACACTTCAACAATATAGCCATCATTGACAGCTCCACCAATGCCATAAAAGCTACACAAACGCACCTTATGTTACATGTTCTGTTTTAGCCAAATGTAAACATTTCTAAACAAGTACAAGTTGTTGATCTTCTAAATATTCTATAATAGTTTCTAGTTCTAATCTCAATAATCTGCATGCTAGTATTTTCACTGGAATGGTACACTTGAATAACAATGCATACTGGGATACTAATTTGTTTGTTTAGAGACAGAAGTAAGAATTGTCTTGTCTAAACAGAGAAGAAACAATTACTTTGACACACAAAACTACAGTTTTTTTTTTAATATATGGTCCTCGGCCAAAAATACGGGCACCCAATTCAAATGCATATCCTGCACACCTAGCCCAGATGGCAATATTTAGAACCTGCTCCCACAGCTGATAATTAAGGAACTACCTAGTTGTATTCCTGCAGGGATTTGTGAAACCTATGTATAAGGTCGGGAATAACCTGCACGTCTTCGCCCCTACAGCTCGTGGGCTCCAGCTCTCGGATCTCGTCTAGCAGCAGCTCCACTTCGTCGGTTGAGTACAGCTCGCTCACAGACACGTAGCGCGCCGGCGCCGCTTGCATATCACCCACCACGCGCCCTACCACCGAGCGCCTTCGCCCCGGCACCTCCTGTCACCACACGCGTTACATACATCACATGCCTGGCATTGCACTGCATTCACGCCTGCCATCACACATCGATGTACCTTCTCCGCGCATGGTGACTTCGGCGTCTTCTATTCCACACCCACATACTTTAATCCACAGAAATAATTAGATTTAGAGTTTAAATTCAATTCTTCCTTCGTGTTTTAGCAAGGAGCAATCGCAGTTTTAGGTTTTGATTGACCTACTATCCTACTAAACAAAATTAACCAAATCAAATGACGCTTTGAAACACGCCATGTTTGTTGTCATTCATTTTTTTTTCTTACAAATCTTGCATTATTGCCACTTCTTTTTGTGCCAGCCAATTCTCTCTTGAGGTGCGTTCGTTTAGCTTATGAGGGCATTGGTGGCGTTGTCATTTAGTCCGTTCGAATATATCACTTCTGACCGTTTTTGGCGAAAATAACGCTAAAAACCGTCACAGGGGGCGTTCGAATTAGGAATCTGTGGGTGAAAATGTCGTTCATGCCTCTTTTTGTTCAGTGTTCGGAAAGCTAAAAAAGAGGAATTTTTGCCACCATAAAGTGCAATTTTTGACCCACGTCCGGAGCATGATTGTATGTGATTGTTATTTGACAGTTAAGTATTTGACAGCATAATCATGCGATTTTAGGTCATATTATGCTCGCAGTTGAGCGTTCGAATAGGGTATGGGCAAAAGTGGCAAAAATAACGTTTTTGAGCTTTACGAACGCTTTAACAAAAGAGCTATCAATAGGTGCGTTCGTTTAGCTTATGAGGGCATTGGTGGCGTTGTCATTATTTCGCTGTTATTTTCGCTAAAGACGCTCAGAAGTGATCTATTCGAACGCACTATTAGTATTCCTTTTCGAACCGAAATCGAATGCGTCGTTCGCTCAGCCGTTCAGCCGTTTTAAATTTCAATTATCGTGAGTGCGCTCAAACGTCATCGATACGCTCACGTAACGTCGTGTCGTAACGACAACGCTCGTGGATGGAAGGTGGGTTTTTGCGGGCGTTGCGAGCCGTCACTATCAAGATATGAAATACTAGCTGCGCTCCGCAGTTTCATCCGCACGGTGATGGATGATGATGATGATGAATCAAAAATAGCGTAGGTATCTATGTTAGTCAGGCGTAGTATAGCTTTCTGCTTTTGAAATACCTTTTTAAACCGGTTATGTAATTTTTGCGTTTATTCATTACAAAGAAACTATCAAATCTTTCCTCTTTATGATTATAAGGATTAACACCATGATACAAATAGTCTGGCCTGATTTGTTCCGTCGTTAATATTGCATATTTTAAAAAGGCAAGTAGTTATTGTCACATAACTGTAATAGTAAGATATATGGTATTACGAACTTTATTGTAGATGTTGATGTTTACTATAAAACTGCAGTAAATCGTCTTGTCAATAATTTCCACAGCGTACGTGATAGGATCTTTTTTGGTATTTTTTCTTACCTTTGGTCTCATTACCGAGGTTTAGGAAAAATATTATATAACTACCCTTTATGTAACTCAGTGATAATGTAGCTTAATATAAGCAAAAAATTTTTGAAATCGTTACAGTAGTGTAAGTTTATAATTCATTACATACAAAAAAAACTTTCCTTACATACGTGGTGATGGATGATGGTGATTGAAATTGAGATGATTGACTTGATAAATGAGTGTGACTTGACTGACATTTTCATCACATCGGATTTGACATTCACGACATCAGAAATGTCACCTTGATGCAACTATTATAGTTCGAGAAATAACAAATGTGCAAATATACGAGTCCACATTATGGAAAAAAACGGTTAGATGTTTTTTTCGTTCTCGTTAGGCATTTAGCACTAGTCAGCACTCAGTGTAGTAATTTCTACGTACAAATAGCTAGATCACCTATTCTACCTAAAATTATACCTATTTTTATTATAAAATGCAACGCTAAACTTGAGTTATGCGGAGAGTTGCTGAGCTGAGCGCAACAATCTGTGGAATAAAATTAATAATACCCTCTACCAAGCGGTATATGCGCATTTCGCTAATCTGTAGCAGAAACCAAAGACATGAATCAGCCCAGATAAAACTGACATCGTATGACATTTAACAAAATTGACAGTGACATTCACTACAAAAATATATGGCTCGGCCAGGGCCCCGTTTCATAAAGCTGCAAGTAACAATTATTGTAAAATAAAATAGCAACATTGGCCTAAACTGGCAACATTATTCAGAACAAGTGTTTTACGTAGGAAATGTTCTACAATTGTTGATTTTCTGGCTACAAATACAAAGTTACAAATATAGACAAATTGTCTATGTTTATTGTT
Organism: Selenia dentaria; assembly: GCA_917880725.1. NCBI lineage: Eukaryota > Metazoa > Arthropoda > Insecta > Lepidoptera > Geometridae > Selenia > Selenia dentaria. Next base: position 4,329,315 of record OU862887.1, read on the forward strand.
ACCTAATGTACTACACTGCGGTCCCAATTGGCTATAATCGATATTAGCGCGATAAAAGTCGATCCCTTTCACTGTGAGCGTGATTACGATGGCCCACGCTACGTCATCGATGACGTCCAATAACTGCCGCCATATTGACGATTACATGAACCATGCTCTACACCATAATCGTCGTGAGCGTTCTGTCAAAAGTGACAGGTGTTTGTTTATTTCTACAATGTATTTACTGGTGTCCCTTCTTTTTGATGTAAAAGTTGTAAAAGTCAGTCCATCCATTCCATTACTTCTTTTTAATTCACACACTACATAGTTAACCTTCACACTATGCACGATATTTTTATGATTTTTGTTTTTTGCGCGCAAATGGTTCGTTATTGCTAGAACTTTGGTCCGAATTAACAACACGCTTACAGTGCCACGAGCTGTCAAAATCGCGATATTTGTCTCGGACCAGCTTTGGTAGACGATAGCACTGTGAGCAAAATTATCGCAAAACGGACCACGGCACTAGTCGAACAAGTGTTTCATAAAGAATCGTTATTTGTCGGCATTCTATATATATTGTAACTGTCATATTTTTTACAAATCTACATAGCTTTAGAGTTCGGTAACTTGTAAAATCGTTTTATCCTCGGTGTATAAAAATAACTATGTATATAAACTACGATTAAGAATCTATGATAATCTAAATCTACATATATGTGGCAATTAATGGATTCCTCTGTTTCCTCAGACCATGAAAATAACCGGTTGCCCAGGACTTTTCGTGAACGCATAACAACACGGAGTTCTAGGATGGAATATGATTTCAATAAATTTCGTATGAATTCCGAAATAATGAAAGAAATATCTCTGGTCAGTGATGGTGATGATCGAATGGTCAGTCTGATATGGCCATTGTTAGAACATCCAACACACAGAAACCAAGCTTTGAGTGTGAATGTACAACCGCGAAAAAGTTCCAAGAAGAATTACCTTTATAGAAGTTTCTACGACGTATGAGTGAAAAGAATGAATGATTGAACGAATGATTTAGGGCTGTACAGCTATAATAATGAATTGAGAGTTTTACTTGTAACAAGAATACGAAGCCACTTTTACAAGTGTCGGTGGTGTTCATGAAGTCTGTGAAACACTTGTCATTGTAAATTGTTAGAATTTTTGATTTGTAAATAGTAAATTACAATTTGTTACTTGTAGCTTTAAGCTTGAAACGGGGCCCAGGAATCGAACCTGGGACTTGCATCGAACTAACAGTTACCATACAACATTAATAATTTCACACTTGCGAAACTTCATTACATATTTGAATGTTTTAATTTAATTAAATTATTTCATTTTTAATCAGTGGAGTTGAAACTAGTACAAAGGACTCTCAAGAGTTGCTAGATTATTTCGTAAAACGTAGTACTATCAAGGGTCAAATAACCAAAATTCATAATAATAAGTATGCCCAGCTTGGACACATTCCAGAGTCTTCGACAGCTAAACTAGAAAATTCGATCATCAGTCGCAGTCTTTCAAGATACTAACAAATCCACAAAAATCAGGGTCGTGTTTGATTGTTCTGCGCGCCTACTTCATCTGGACATTCTGTCAATGGCATTTTATTCGTAGGCCCTAATGTGCAAGACTCACTTTTCTCTATTCTCATAGGAGCTCGTCAATACAAATATCTTCTCACCGGTGACATAGAGAAGATGTATCGCCAGTGCCTCATTAATGAAAGGGATAGAGTTATTCAACACATTTTGTGGAGAGAGGATGAGTCCATCCCGATTAAAACGTTGCAACTGAATACTATTACTTACGGAATGGCAAGTTCTAGTTATATAAGTACGCGCTGTCTCTGGCAGCTAGGTGAAGAATGGCCAGACCCAATGATTAGAGATGTAATACAAAAAGACTGTTATATCGACGACCTCATTACAGGAGCAAACACTGAAGCTTCTTTGCGTCACATGTATCAAGGTGTGTCTGCAGAACTACAAAAGGGCTGTTTAACCTAAGAAACTTTAAAACCAATCTGCCTTCCATATTAGAAACATCATCTTTAAATTCTAAAGACAAATTAATTATTAGCGATTCATCTTCAACGCTAGCTGGGTTGGAATCCAACCACTGATGTTACATTTTCCTTTTAAGGGTCCATGCATAACTTCTGATGGTACTCTAACCAAAAGAATTATTCTCTCATCTTTGTTTAAGATATTCGATCCTTTGGGCTTGCCGAGTCCCTGCATTATTATAGCCAAGATTTTGTTGCAGCAATTATGGGTGCAAAAATTATCGTGCGATGACCCAATTCCTCAACATATTCAAAAGGATTGGTATACATTTGTCAAGGCGTTACCCGCTCTGCTAAGTCTCAAAATTCCTAAGATGGGCAACTTGCCATCGCTAAGCATCACACCCAGCTTCCCATTTCAAACCGTAGATCAATTTAGGTCAGTAATGCTATTGTTAATAAATTTATATTTATGACGTCATGTACTTACGAGGCATCTCGTGTGGAATCATAGTTCGCACGAGATGTCTCAGAACAGGCGCTCTCGTCTCCTCTGCTATGACTTTCAGGATAGTGGTGTTACTCTCCCGTACCCTCCTCACAAGTGACGCTACTTTTTTCCTAATGACGGCATGAAAGCCGTCAGTATGAGATTGAGTGAACATTGAGGACAATGAGGAAGTCTCAACATTATCCTGAAAATATTATTATATTGGATGCGCAAGGTGTTTAGAAAGATTTTTGGGAACATCTGATCCACAGGCCACCTGTGTACAGACCCTGACAATACGCTTTAAAGAGCGTTATTTGATTTGGTCTGAGCAGCGAGCAAATCCACGAGCCAGCATGTTCCCGCGAACAACCAAAGCCCAACGCTCCCTCTCAATATCTGCATCGTGCAGGGACCTTACTATCAGCTTCATAAAAACCATGCAAGTTCCGTGTAGTTCTTAAACCTGGCGTAAACAGTTTAGAATGAAATCATAATATGACGCTCATTTAGGTGAACTGTTGGAGTATTGTTTTCTCAAAGTTGAACGGATAATATTGTCTCTAGCACTCTAACAATTTACTATAACCAACATTACAGACGCCTAGACGTTTGTAAACTGAAAACTGAGTGGATTTAGAGCGTCATGATAACGAGAGTCTATGCAAAAAACTGATCTTCGATTAGAATATGCCCCAGCATGGCTAGCACGGGCAGTGGACTATTTTTCCCCGTGGAGAGGAAAGAAATCTGTTTCACCATGTCATTTTTATCTCCCTTGCTTGCACGGCAACGCCAGAGGATAGTTTACCCACGTGGATAGACGGTGGGAGTAGCGTTTTCTATGGTTTGTACTTCGTAGGTGTCATTTAAAACAAAAGTCTTTGAGTAGCGTGTGCTATCCATACGTAGTATCCTATTTCGTGTACTAAGACTCAATAAGTGTATGGAAGTGGGGACCTATTGTTGATTAAAAACAAATAAGAATTATTTAACTTACGTATCTCACAGAATGTATATATTAAAGTAATACAATAATAACCTTGATATGCACCGGCTAACCATTCGTATAATTTCGAGGCTGCAATGCTTTACAACGCCATTTTTAATTGACCTGAAATATGTGCATGAATTAATTATCTGGGTAATCGAAGGGGTTGTGACATTTCGGATATACCTTCAGTGTAATTTTCTTTCCATTGTTTAAATTTCCCGCTATAAAATTTTATTATAATAAAGTGCGAGACTTTTTTGTTTTACCCACCACCTTCAAAGAAGGTGATAACCTTTCTCCGTGTTATGTCAATCGGAGAAAATTATATCCACGTTTCGACGAGTATGGACTCGTATATATACTATATAATTCTCTCGCGACTCGGCGTAGCTCTCACAAACCTCTAACATCTTCCCGATTGCACTCGCAATTGCGCCCAGCAACACCATGTCGTCCGCGTAACTTATGTTATTGACAGTACCTAACACCTCTGAACTGTAGGTGTACCATGAGTTTACAACATTGACACCAATCGATACTCGGTATCGACTGCCGCGAAAAAATGTATGAAACAAAGACCAGTGCCACCTTGCGGTCAATTGTAGAACTAAAATCGGTAGCGAGTACGCCAATCACAAGCTTAATATGTAGGCGAGATCGAGTATAGATGACATTTATGTTGCCAACTCATGGTAGAGAGAGCTACTGGCATCCTACACGCATGTTGCTCGGCCCAACTATGAGGTCATTAACATAGAGGTTGAAGAGCTTCGGAGATGACAACCCACCCTGCCCAACCATGCGTGGTTAGGCAGGGTGTCTCCAGACGATCTTCTTTGTCTTACTGCTGGGAACTTTCTCATTGGTCGGGCCCTCACCGCAATACCTTCCACGTCTAGAAGACTGCAACTCAAATAACCTGCAGCGGTACGCTCGTCTACAGCAAATACATTGATATTTTTAAAAGCGCTAGCGAAAGGACATTGCTTACAACATCGACGCAAATGGAAGACCAACTCTTCGAACTCAAATGTAGGAGATTTGGTTCTAATACAAGAAGACGATGCCGCTCCTCTATGCTAGAGGTATGTCCAAATACGTGTTCGGGAGATATCATTGAGTCCCCTGCGAGATCCAACAGCCCATTTGATTTTACGCATAAGATCCTGCCGCTCCCGCGCCGCCACCAGCTGCCCGCAGGATTCGAGGCGGAGGCCTAAAGATACAAAATCGCATGATTATGCTGTCAAATACATAGTTGTCAAAAAACGATCACAAACAACCATGCTCCGGAAGTAGGTCAAAAATTGCACTTATTGGTGGCAAAAAGTTTTAACTTTCCAAACGCTGAACAAAAAGAGACTTAGGTTACGTTCTGGCAAGCGCCGTCGAAACTCACAACTGTCACGACCCGGTTTGCCGTTCCCTTTGGTTGACAGTGACAGCTCACAATGGTCACGTTCGAAGCGCGAGCGTTGTGGTCGCGGTGTGAGCATTTCCGGTGATGTCATCGATGACGTATCGAACGCCACGAGTGATTTCGGCGCTTTCCAGAACGTAGCCTTAAACGACATGAATGAATGTGAATACCCACGGATCGGAGACCACGGACCGGCAAGCGCAGCGTAGGTCGTCCACCGACACGGTGGACAGACGAACTGAGGAAGGTCGCAGGACGACGTTGGATGCAGGCCGCTTCCAACCGGTCCTTTTGGAAAATCTTGGGGGAGACCTATGTTCAGCAGTGGACGTCCTACGGCTGAGATGATGATGATGATGATGACCCACAGATTCCCAATTCGAACGCCCTCAGTTGTGAGCGTTTTTAGCGTTATTTTCGAACGCACTATAATAGAGCACCATATTTTGACAGTTTATAAAGTCAACCGAACGCGCCTAGTTGTTTCCAATGTGTTTCCAACAAAGAGTAGATTAATGTTTCCAATCACACCGATAGTAGCAACCATTTAGCGAAAATTCCATGAAAGCACCGTAACGAGCCGCATTACTTGCTATGCTCATAACAAATAATGGCCCAGCAAAGAGGATAATAATCTAGTTATGGCCCTATACTAGTGTAGCCCATTTTGTTACCGTTGTGCGTGAATTCCGCAACGGTGACGTCACCGGGTTCCGGGAAGCACCGTCAACGCTCACAACTGTCGCGCCCCGGTTTAGCGTTCCGGGTGGAATCAATGCTTGCAATGTTTAACCCAAGTGGAACAGTTACGCGGTCGCGAAAAACGCGCCAACTTTACTGTCAAAAATCGATAGAATCTTATACATTTGATGTTTGACAGTGACAGCTCGCAAACGACCACGAACACCCACCTACGATCTGCGTTGTGAGCGTTTTCGGTGATGTCATCGATGACGGTTCGAGCTCCCTCACGATGATCGCGGGCTTCTAATGGAATGGGTGTGCGAACGCCGCGAGTGATTTCGGCGCTTCCCGGAACGTAGCCATAGTCTACCATGAGTTTACAACATTGAAACCAATCGATGCTCGATATCGACTGCCGCGAAAAAATGTATGAAAAATAGAACAGTGCTCCCTTGCGGTCAATTGTAGAACTAAAATTGACAGCGAGTACGCCAATCACAAGCTTAATAGGTAGGCGAGATCGAGTATCGACTATAGATGCTATTTATGTTGCCAACTCATGGTAGAGGTACAGTTAAGTCGCACGAGATACACATTACTTCTAAACTCAACCTTTCTGGCTGTTTCCATTCGAAAAGTCTTTCATAGAGAAAATTGTATAGGTATACGGAGCTACAGTTGACATATCAATCTCGACTGGAGTCCATGTGTAGTGTCGTCACATCGTGTTTTCCATTACTTAAGATCCGGTTGCCATGTTCATCAGCAGACTCGTTACCTCAGACTATAACCCGCGGCACGTAACTCTAGCGCTGACCGTTATTGCGCAGAAGTCAAAAATTGGGTATCACAGGGTGGCTAGAGGGACGAAGGACTCTTGTCTCTCACTGTCACATCGAAGATGAGAGGGACTCTTGTCTCTCTCTGTCACATGGCGCGACTGTACCCATGCGCAGCTATCCCCTCCACATTTCGCTCAGCGCTAGAGTTACGTGCCGCGGGTTATACATAGCGGTTCTCGTTGCGTAGGTATCTATATCTACATTACGAACACTACTTATATTTTTTTTTGATGAGTTAAATATGTATCAAACGGCCTTAAAATGTTGCATACATTTTAATTACTTACGTCATTTAGTACTACTGCGCACTGTAAAACTGTTCTTGGTTATAACGTTATTTAAGCACAAGCCATACAAACAAGAAGAAGAAGAAGACGTTATTTAAATTTATGCACTTTTTTGCCATGCTATATAAGTTCTTATATATACATATGGATTTTGGCGCTTTATATGGAAAAAGTATGTACTTAATATGAAAAAAATATGCAAATATTGTAGATGGATTTAAAGCGAGGGCCATAAATGAATCACGAGTAAGTGAAGGATTCTAACGTTAGAATCACGACCGCAGGGAGTGATTCATGACATGATAATTGAATCACGACTGTAGCGAATTATTCAAGTGTTAGAATCCTGAGCGATGCGAGTGGTTCATGACCTTTGATATAAATGCGTTTTATTCAAGAATTGCATACTATACTTTATACCATGACTACGAGAAAAAGAAATAAGTTAAGCGAACATAGACTTTTATGAAGAAAATAGGGAGATTAAACTAATTGTACATTCGCCGTTTCATTCTTCAGATATGATTTGATTTCTGACTGTAGTACCTCTACTTACTAGGCAACTTCTGCACATATTTTAAAGACTAAAAACGATTTAATGACTTTTAAATGCATTTCCGCTCTGTCGCTCCTACTACCGGCCCTCCTGTGGCTGGTTACGAGGGCGGGTCAATAAGTCCGTGACTTTTTGAATTTCTGACCTTTTTAATGATAAAGCAACACTACTCCTGTCAACAGGCATCTGTCAGTTGACTCCTGTCAAAATTTGAACTTGCTGCGTCAGTTAGTTTGTGTTTGACAGCTATCTTTATCAGACTACCCAGTAATTTGAGGAAGAAATGGAAAAAAGTGAATTTCGTGTGCTTATTAAGTAATATTTTTTGCGAAAAAAAACCACTACCGAGACCAAGGCTAAGCTTGATAAATACTATGGGGACTCTGCACCATCGATTTCAATGGTAAAAAAGTGGTTTACTGAATTTTGTTGTGGCCGTACAAGCACTGAAGATGCCGAACGTCCTGGACGCACAAAACCACTAAACAAGTATGTTTTTATGAACATTTTAGATGGAGGACTATCGAACGGCATGCAAATTAATATCACGCGATGGATACCTAGCGACCTGGGTATTTAAAAGATGCTTTTTTCTTTTGCCAATTCGACCTTCAGACCGGAAGTACTTAAGATTTCAGTTTGATCTAAATAACTCAACCGAAACAACGACTTGAATTTATTGCCGTTCGGTTTATTCGTCGCTCCACGAGTGTTCACAAAGGTAATGAGAGAAGTCATGGACTACTTAAGAGCCCGCGGTCACAAATCCGTCTTTTATTTGGATGACATATTATGTATAGGCGATAGTTACCGAGAGTGCGAGAACAACGTTAACGAAACGTTAAATTTACTTAATTACCTCGGTTTCGTAGTCAACTACAATAAAAGTAATGTAACGCCGCAACAATCCTGCAGATATCTAGGATTCGAGTTTCATTCGGGGAGTCATCGGTCTACCCCCAGATAAAAGAAGCAAAATAGCACAATTGGTAACCAACCAGTTTTGTAAACTACCATCTTGCTCTATACGAAATTTTTCTCAGCTTATTGGAGTTCTGGTTGACGCTTGCCCAGCCGCTAAATATGGGTGGATCTACACCAAGATCTTAGAGTGACAAAAGTACCTTGCTTTAATGAAATGAATGAAATAACTTTTATTCCGGACTGTGATCCATAACAATACAAATTATTTACTTATTACTAAACTAAACTAAGTGATGGGAGTGTGATATGCTCTCCACGTTTTGTGTAGCGGGCTGCTGTCCCACTCTCTGACAGACTTAATGAATACAGATAATTATTAACCCAAAATTACCCTTTCTAGCATAATATTAACTACATGATTTGAACTGGTTGTCGTCAAATATCAAAACCACGTTAAACTTTATGACACAACACCTATTGACCTGGACATATATACAGATGCTAACAGGACTGGCTGGGGCGCAGTCTGCAATAGCAAGAAGGCCAACGGCAAATGGAAAGACATAGAAAAGGCACATCAACTACTTAGAATTGATGACTGCTTTTCTAGGCCTAAATTTATTTGCTAACGAGGGAACCAACTGCGCTATATTGATTCGTATTGATAACACCACTGCAATCAGTTATGTGAATCGCGTGGGTGGCATACAATACCCTCATTTAAACGATTTGGCCAGGACCATCTGGCAATGGTGTGAAAAGCGCAGTCTTTGGATATTTGCGTCATACCGCATAGATATCATGCATGCATAGACATAAATACCGCGCAGATGACTCATCTAGAATTGTAAATCCGGACACTGAATGGACCCTTTCTGATACAGCGTTTCAAAATATTGTTTGCCGATTTGGTCAACCAGACATAGATTTATTCGCTTCACGAGATGACGCGAAATGTAACAGTAACAGATTCGTCTCATGGAAACAGAACCCTGACGCAGAATACGTAGACGCATTCACTTTGAACTGGCAGTCAACCTATTTCTACGCTTTCCTGCTATTTTGTCTAATATTAAAATGTCTTAGAAAAATTGTTGATGTTATAGCGAACGTTATTCTAGTTCACCCTTACTGGCCAACGCAGCCATGGTTTCCATTGTTGCAGAACCTAATAGTTTATCACGTAATTTATTTCAACCCTGAGAAGTATCTTTTACAATCTCATTTCAGGGATCATCATCCCTTGAACAAGAGCCTTACCTTGGGTGCCGCGAAACTCTGTAGCAGTAATTCATCCGGCGAGGCTCCTGCCGACATTAATTTTGTCATCCTTCTCAGAGACCACCATTACAATACAATACAATACTTCACTTAAGCTATGGTGGGCGTTTTGCAAAATTAATAATGAAGATGTAAGTATTCAAACCAATGAAGACATCAGTTTCACCTTTCTGACGGCACAGTTCAATAGCGGTTGTTCATACGGCAGTTTAAATTCACACCGTTCCGCTTTGTCCGATATGTAACAATATAGGTTCAGATGAATGCGTGAAGCGCCTCTTTAGGGTGCCTACAAATCAAAACCTACGAGACTCAAGTACTTTAGTACCTGGGACTCCCAGTTAGTTCTAACCACATTTCGATATGGTTTCCTAACAATGACTTATCTCTAGAAAAGATAACTAAGTAATTGGCCATCCTATTAGCAATTTGCACTGCTCACAGAGTCCAAACGCTTTCCGTTATTAAACTAGAGAATATATCATTTTCTGATAGCGGTGCAAAAATCATTATAAATCATATATTACTGATATTATAAAAACATCTGCACCCGGTAGAGAGCAACCGGTGCTATTCCCGTATTTCAGAGAAAATACGAATGTTTGCCCTTTTAGACTTTTTGACTCGACTTTCGACTTTTGTTAACATACAAACGACCACACAAACCTGCAACAACACATTCCATCAGTGGATGGCTGAAGCAGGTGTTGTCGGAGAGCGGTGTCGACGTAAACGTGTTCCACGGACACAGCACGCGGCACGCATCCACCTCGGCGGCAATGCTCTGCCGGGGTCAGCATAGAAACCATACGCAAAACCGCCGGTTGGACTAGCGCCTCTAATTCATTTGCCCGTTTTTACCATTCTTAACGAGGGGGAATTTGCCCGATCCGTGTGCCTACCATCGGGTTCGAGGCATTCTACTAACTAACAGAAAATTATAATCAACTGTAAGATAATGTAGTTTAATTAATCATTGTAGCTGATTGTATAATAATAGTAAAACAAGGGTTATTTGTATTTGATAAGTTCATAAGAAAAATTGTATCCGTAATGATCAAGAAGTGTATGTTATTCATAAACATTACTACATAAAGTAGCCTTAATTTGTTGTTAGAATTAAGAAAATAAAACCACGAACTAACACTATTTTATAGTGCTTTTATTTCCAAAACTTTCTGCTCTTAACATCTACAGTCGGAAATCAAATCATATCTGAAGAATGAAGCGGCGAATGTAATTGCACAAGGAGTTTGTATCGAGTATTTTTTGCGCAAGGAGGTTGTACCTATAAGCATTGAGATGGAGGTGAAATATATTGGTGTGTTCCAAATTCAAACACCAAAATAGTGAATAAAAGGCCTTTTTATTCACTGTTTTCAGTGAATAAAATAAGCTTTTTAGAGTGGGAATGGTATAATAGTAGGTCATAGAAGAATATCCTACAGAAACCGAGTTCGCACGCAAAATGTGAGCCGTCAACTGAAGACATAAATAGCTTCACTCGACACCTGCGTTGTCAGAGCTCTCATACCGATGACAGAGAATACAGCTCGGTAAAAAAAAACATAATGACGATTTGTGCGTTGAAATTGTGTCACAACACTTAAGAGAAGCATCATAAGAATTCTGGTGTGACATTTAACAGCTAAGCCATTGATTTTAATGCTTGAATCATCTAAAATACAAAAAATAGTCAATACAAATTACACACTCCTAGTTCGGACGGAATGTTGTCAGCTGTGTATTAAATTAATACCTTTTTTGTTCGTCAATGTGTTCTCTTCCCATGCATAATACCACTTTAATCATGCGCCACGATTTAAAAAAATACAAAATGGCGGCGGGTTGATATGCCAGATAGGTTCAAAGTCCTTTGCACAGATGATGTATTTCTGTTGCCGCTATTACAACGAATACTAAACACTGGCCAAATGCGAGTCAGACTCGGGCACGAAAGATTCCGTACCATTATTTTAAAATGGCAAAAATATCATGTCTATTGTATGGGAGATTTATAGATTATGGAAACCTTCATGAGCGAGTCCGAGTCGCACTTGGCTAGTATTAGATAATGGCACGGGACCCTTCGTACGCGAGTCCAACTCGCACTTGGCCGGTTTTTAATAAGGTTTTATAAATACCTAGTTAGTTCTTTGTAAGTTGGTAGGTACATACATAGATAAATTAAAATATGCGCTTTAGGTATAAAGTATGTGCATATCTTAAATTTTAAACTATATTTAATAAAAAAATATTGTTTACACATATTTTACAGAAATATTTTCCCATCAGCCTATTACCCAAATTTTAGGGAAAATCAGTTTTACCTGGGCATATTATGTTTGCGTCTGTGTGCGTGACGAGGCAAGTAAATACAGCACACATAGCGAATTTGTAGCGCGCGTTTTGAGAAGAGGTTTTAAGTTTTAAGGAAACCTACCATCTAAAAGTAGATTATTCTTCTAAGTAGTTACCGCAGGGAGTGATTCTAGATGATTGAATCACGAGCGTAGCGAGTTATTCAAGTGTTAGAATCCTGAGCGTTACGAGTGATTCATGGCCCTCGATATATATTAATGTGGACAATCCACATTCATAAAATATGAAGGTCGACACTTTGAGCATTTAATGTAATAAATAAAGTTATGTTGGATGGAATTTTGTTTTTTATGTTCACCGTAATTCTATCACAATTGGTAGTTTAGTACGTAGTACAGTAGATAACCCAAAAGTTAGTAGAATAGGTAGGTAGTTGCTATTGCTGTCCCTTTTCATTGCAGACCCTTTATTATTATATCTGCTCCATTTGACCAATCAACTTCACAACTCTGATGATCTTAAACGATGTTTTACATTATTTTTTTATCAATGACCTGTTAGCTCATTTTACTTAGTCAATTTTAAAGCAAACCCAATAACTTAGACAAATGAAATTTAGAGGATCACTAACTAGATACCTAATAAAGTTTTTAAAGTAGTTTCCATAAAAAAATATTCTGTGAATATTTTTTTTTACTTACCTTTGAAACTTGTGGTGATGGATGAAAACTACTGGTTTTTTTTAGTTGTATTTTTATTGCAAAACCGATAACATTTAAAGTGACAAAGTGATACTGTTATTCGATAGGCCTACTATTGAGCAATGTTTCCTGCAAAAATTAACACTCCAGCTGAAAAGGTCTACCAAAAAAAAAAATTCTGCTCCAATCTGGAGATTGGTTAAAAATGCAAAAAAAAATTTATAACTCCCAAACTATCGAAAATCGTAGAACATACATGGGGGTTCATTGGATGCACCCAGTTTCCCCCCACCACCCTACCCGCTTTGATCCAGGTATGATGAATCATCCTGTATAATTGATATAATGTTCATTATTTTTGTGTCGGTAAATATTTTATGTGTCGATGTTAGGTAGGGATAGTTGAAAAGAAATTTAATTAATTTGTACTTTGCTAGATTTGTTATTGCGGCATTGAACCAAATTTCAACCAAATAAAGCAAGTGTGGTTTGACAAGCTAGAGTGTTGTAAACGGTTAAACTGAAACTCCGCGGTATGGATCGAACTATGTGGCGGAGTGAGCCGATTTCTGATGACAGTTTACTTTCATGTGTTCCAGGTGAATGTTCCATGGTAATTTCGAGTCTATATCTAAGCCTTACGAATTCACTGGCTTTGGTGTCCTTCACATCCTAACACAGGAAGGTTTTCGCATCAGGGTATCTGTGGCACAGCGCTGGTATCAACCAACCAGCCGTGTGGTTGCATCGATCTCACCATAAACATGTCGAGTCGATAAACTGACTTTTATCAGCTATCTTACCTTGTGTCTACACTCGAGAGCAATGAATCCGGGTCACTTAAAGAATCCTAAAAATCTCGGAAACTAAAAATGCTAGGTTAATGCAATAAATTGTATTTAATAGACAATGTAATACTCCTTAAATGAAGGTATTAAAACTTCTTAGTTATTGTAAATTTATATCATAAAAAAATCAAATTTGAAAAAGGGCCACTTTCGAAGATGGAACTACGAAATTACAGCATTTGGTTTTGCTTTTGTTTGTAATCTGTCATTTATGTGGGTACATAAACCATGTTGATAGTGCTCTATATTCATTATTCAAGCTGAAATTATGTCGCTTACGCCTGAATAATGCACCAGAATACTTACAATGCTGGAAACCGGCCGGAGTCAGCGCGATACAGCCAGGACTGTCGGTGTGTCGCTGTCAACAGTACAAAGAGTTCTCCGACGTTACGAAGAAACTGGTTCTAACCTACGCAGACCAGGAACGGGCAGAACCAGGTGTACCACAGCACGAGAAGACCGATACTTGGTGAATACCATGCTTCGAAATCGCTTTCTCACAGGAACTGAACTCACAAATCAGTTTCGACGCCTCGGAGGAAGTAACCCAAGTGCATGGACAGTAAGACGTCGGCTTGCTGAATCTAACTTAAAACCCCTTAGACCTGCAAACGGCCCTAAACTGGAGCGTGGGCATCGTATTTCAAGACTAAGATATGCCCAGAGCCACGTAAATTGGAGTATTGAAGATTGGTCAAAAGTTATGTTCTCCGACGAATCAAAATGTATGCTCTACAAGCACGATGGAAGACACAGAGTGTATCGAAGACCAGGGGAAAGATTCAAGCAAACATGCATCGAAGAAAAAGTAGCCTACGGTGGTGGGTCTGTACTTGTGTGGGCCGAAATTTCTTCTGAAAGTCGCACAGAGCTGGTGATCATAGAAAACGGCTCTTTAACTAGCGAAAGATATGTGGAAGAAATCCTCAATGATCACGTTGGTCCATTTATGGTCAATTTAGGTGAGGATGCTATATTTATGCATGACAATGCCCGACCTCATACAGGTAGGATTGTGAATGACTACCTTCAAGAGATGAACATTACTCGTATGGAGTGGCCAGCGCGCAGCCCGGATATCAACCCGATCGAGCATGCTTGGGACGAGCTAGGCAGATGCGTAAAACAACGAAACCCTCCCCCAATCACGCTTCGTGAGCTCAAAATTGCTCTCACAGAGGAATGGGAGAATATTCCCCAAAATCGTATAAGGAACTTGGTGTACAGCATGCCAAACCGCGTAAACGCAGTAATGGAAGCACGAGGAGGCAATACGAAGTATTAAAATTCAAGAAAATCGTAATAAAGTTCAAAAATTTCATGTTTCCTATTTTTGTTTTAAGGAGAGATCAGCAGTTTTTTTCTTTATGTAATTTTGTGTTAATAAAATGTATGGTGACTCATATTTTTTTTACTTTCATTTAAGGAGTATTACATTGTCTATTAAATACAATTTATTGCATTAACCTATCATTTTTAGTTTCCGAGATTTTTAACATTCTTTAAGTGACCCGGATTCATTGCTCTCGAGTTTATTATGGATCTAGGTGCGATAGCTATATTCGCGGGTTGTCTTTTACCTAAATTTTCAAGAATTTAATCCTTTCGAAAATTCATGAGGATTATTGTCATTTTGTACGATTGTGTGAGCGACACTTTTGTTAGTAGGGTGAAGTTTGGGTAGGTTAGTAGAAGGATACTATAGTAGAAGGAAGTCAATTAACGTTATTTCTGTGTTTACGCAACTACGTGTATAATGTAGAATTATTTATTCGTAGTTGTCAAGATAGTTTACCAGTAGGTATTATAATCTATATTTTTACGTTTTCGTTAACTTGGGTACCAATTTAATTCGATTAGTTATCAATGTTAACGTTAATTTCTTATTGAGTTATTTATACAATTCGATGTCAGGTTTGGGTAAACAGAATGCGTCTATTAAATGGTATATAAGTATGTTAGTGTGTGGCAATGGGCAGGGCACATAGCACGCAGAACAGATGGCCGATGGGGCCGAAAGGTTCTGGAGTGGAGACCACGGACCGGCAAGCGCAGCGTAGGTCGTCCACCGACACGGTGGACAGACGACCTGATGAAGGTCGCAGGACGACGTTGGATGCAGGCCGCTTCCAACCGGTCCTTTTGGAAAATCATGGGGGAGGCGTATGTTCAGCAGTGGACGTCCTACGGCTGAGATGATGATGATGATGATGATGAAGTATGTTAAGCGTCAGATGGCTTTAGTCACGCGAACTTGATACGCGCCATTCTTTTTTAGTGGCAGTGTGCTCAGGTGTGCAGACACGACCTTGCGCAAGTAATCGGCATAAATCTCAAAAACGAGTGTTTTCAGACTGGTAACTCCAGTACAATCCCACCCAACATAATTAAATAGGTATGCAAGCTACCGCGTTACGCGCTAAGCGCCGACTGCGCCCTCTTGTGTGGACTATGGAACAATCGAAAGTGATTGAAATCAGTGTCGAGCACAGACCATCAGGGCTATTATGTATCTCAGTTGCTAACAAATGTTGATTGAAATCTTGAAAAATGGCGGCTCTATGTCAGTTTAGACAACTCCAGTAAACGAAAATGTTAGTAAGTTGATGACTGGAGCTGACAAAAGTGACATAGAGCGGCCATTTTTTTCGATTTCAATCAGCATTTGTTAGCAACTGAGATACATAATAGCCGTACTGATATATAACCACTTGACTGCTCATACGGCTTCCCTTCAGCTGCCAAGACTATGACAATAAAAAGCTAACGTATCGAACCAACACGTCAGTACCAGTTTGACTGAGCGTGGAGAACAAGCGGATGAAAATAATTTAAAACAAATTCACTTATGCCTTATTGTTCAGTAAAGTGGTACCGAAAAAACAGGTAGACATCCAGGTATACAAAGGATGGAATTACATTTCACAGATAATTTTAGTTTATTAATTATTGGAAGAAAACAAAATACACAAATGAAGTAATTAAACAGTGACTCAAAAATAAAAAAAATATGGGAACGCGTTGATGTCTTTTCCCATCCCGTACTGTTCTTTGCAGTTGTAGATAGCGCCGTCTCTTTTATTCACTGGCACGTGTAAATTAGTGCGGTACTCCAATATTAACTGGCAATTTATCGATTGTATATATCGACTGTGAGGAAAATAATTCTTCTATACAATATATTAATTATATTAAGAGTGCATAAAAATACAAATAAATATTCGGTGTTTTATTTATATTTATTTATACCTTCACGTTATCATCATCATCCTCATCAACATCAGCCTGTAGCAGTCCACTGCTGGACATAGGCCACTCCAATTGCACGCCACTTAGGTGCCCTTCACGTTATCATCAATTATGTATAAACATTTATATATCTTTATAGTATTAATTTTATAAGCACTAACGCCTGCTTTAGCGATCTCAAACATTGAAATTTTAACAACAACAATTACAAGGGCTGCGATGTCAATACGAAAGTTTAAGTATTTCTAAATAATGCTTCTTTCGGTTGGATGGTACTGTCCAATGGATGTCGCTCCGTCCCCGCAAGATGGTTAGTCAAATAGAGAGTTAAAATTCTATGCTCGGACCAGAACCTCGGTGGCCTAGTTGGTCAATGGCGTCTGACACGGAGAGTCAGAAGACGTGGGTTCGAATCCCGTCCGAGGATGGAATTTTTCTCTCTATAATTTTCAATATGTATATATCTTATCTAATAATAATGTAAATAAACACGCGAAACAAACCCGAGTGTAATATAAAACATAATAATAATGGTCTTAAAATGAAGTACTATAGACATATACTTAATAGATTTTTAAATAAAATCACTATACCTAGCACCTACTCTGTTTGTGCCTCTTTAAGTGACTATTAATTTTACTAATTGGATAATTCTACTACTTTTTATCTGCCCAGCTAGCATCTTTTTATATGATTTAGATATACACACATAGTTATTTTTAACAATAACATGGAACCGGCTTCTAAAAGTAAAAAGTGCGAGTCGGTCAAAAATATATATATATAATTTGTAGGTCTCGTCCTTACATTGACAAATTTTACGGTAGTACAAATCCAGTATTGTATAGAATGAGGTGTTGTATCCTTGTATCCTAATGACTGTATAATATACAGTGCCGAAAAAGTATATAAATATAATCTAATTGTTTGTTTAAAATCATTACTTAATCAAATTTTGTGTAAAGGCTTTGGATACTTTGTACAATTAAAACTATTTTAAAATTATAACGATGTTGTTTTACTGTGGTAAAAAATATATAATTATTTGATGGTGGTATTAAGTAAGTACTTACATACTGAATAATCAGTAAGAATACGATAAACAGACAGTGATAACTATTTTTAAAACGCAAAATATACATACTCAGATCAATGTGTTCTGCTTCACCGTGAAACATCGAATGAATTATTAAGATAATTTCATTAATAGAAGTTTTTTTTTTTTACATAACCTTATTTGCTTAATACTTACATACATCTTTGTACAGTTAAGGTAAACGATAATTTGTAGTGAATTTTATCGACAACTAAGGTGATTACATAATGCTGTACCACAACACTATTTAGGTACTATGAGTAGAGCTACATTTTGAGCCGGCCAATCAAAATCCTTTTTTGTACGTAGCCCCCCGACCCGCAGTGGTGACTTGTGTTCGTAGAAGAAATTGAACTACACGCAGTCAAGTTGTTATATATATGGTCTGTGGTGTCGAGTGTCATACTCGACGCGGGCCAAGATTTTTATAATCGACGCCCAGACCTATTTAGAACTGTTGTCTATGGGTCCTAGACATTGTGTCCCTAACTGTTGGGGATTTCGGTGCCACTGTATAGATTGTATAGAGAGTATATTGTATGCTACAGTCTACGAAGAAATAATAGTCAGGAAGCATAATTTAGAATAAATTCCACACAAAAAGTGGCCCTTCAATTCAAAACAACGTATGTTTCCAAATACAAATTACTTCCGAGATTACAAATAGACATGTTCGGTGATTGGTTTAAATTCAGAAGGAAAGCAGGGATTGGTTTACGCGCGTGCTGCAACGTCTACAATGACAGCAGAGTCATAGCTGCGTGGACGATGTTATGCAACAAGTGGACTGGACCAACATAATAATAAATCAATCGTAAATCTCGTATGTCTCGCGAAATATGATTAATTTATTAAGTTTTTGTCTAGAAGACATTCGAAGAGATTCTTCGCAATGTAGTAAAGAAAGATTATGAAACATTTTAGGCTTATACATTTTACAAAAAAAAATAAGTCGTTATTTGCCAGATGTTTTACAGTGGTCACAGAATACCTTCATTATCAATTTAGAAAATTCAATCAATTTATAGAATTACTTTAGAAAAGCACTGTGTTGATATTACTGACAAATTAATTAGCAACTCAGCCAAATCACTTTAAAATTTGCAGATGGTGAATTTTCATCAGCTTGAAAAATTAAACGTGCTTTAATTTGACCAAACAATGAACTGTTTTTTTAATGCTATATAGTTACCTATATTACTTACATACCAACTGTAGGCAATCGTTTATTGTTCATTGTCTGTAGTATCTCTTTAGAGCGTAAACGCTTTGGAAGCGCCAATTCGCGTTTTCGCTGAGTGTTTGACGGGTCACATAATAATGATTGATATAGTATATTATGTAAATTATTCTTACCTGATGTAATAGAACATTATTTGATTAACAAGTTCAAGTTCCACAGACTACATTTAGAAATTGTTTATTAGTTTGTTATTGCCGAGCGGTTTCTACACACACGTTTTAAAATCAATCATAAAACCGGTCGCGCCAGTCACGAATCGTCAGACGCGGCTGAGGCCTCTTAGAGAGAGGTCAGAGGACGTATCGCTCTGACGCCCGCACTTACACAACTAAATATTAGTGCGCTCAAAACTTCCTGATACTTATTGAGGTAACATTTCTAAAAAATAATTTTATATGACATCTAGTGCATCAAAGGTCAGAAACAATAGAAATTTCATTGTTATAATGACATCGACACTTGAGGGGCTAGTATTTTGCTATTAACCAAATTTATTATGCTTATACTTGGTATGCAGGAATACATGCTTGAGCCGGAAACTGGTAGCAGGAACTACGTGATGGTTGTTTTATTTGCTATTCTCATCTTTTTTTGGTAGATACATGAGTTAAATCTTACTTTTTTCTAGTCTATGCTCTTGTAGATAACATGTACTTAATTAATAATTATCATATTATGTTAATTAATGTCGATATTAAGAATAAAATGTGTCCTGCGTGATATTTTTTTTCACCTTTTTGACCTACGTCTATTTGTGACATAAAATCCAAAGTAGATTAAAAAAAGATCCAAATATTAATGAGCACTATTTTGCTCAAGCGTTAAGACCACTGCCGCAGGGCGCGCTAGTAAGTAACTCGCTAATGTAAAATACCTAAACTCGCGCAGCGCTGCGCAGAATAAAGGCTCTTAAAGATGTTGATGTTTCTTCGGGACAAATCATCAACATAAAAAGATAAATATGATATTTCATATAACATAATTTTTCAAAAAACAGTAGGTACTTACTGGTAGGTAGGTACTGCAGTTTTGTGTAACATGGTCCATAATTTTTTTATTATCTATAATTTTATTGTTTTCAGTCAAAATTAACGTAGTACAACTATGCTGGTTTTAACAGGCAGTCATACTCTGGTTTTTCTAGCTTAAGTGCAGCGAGAATAAAATATAACACGCAAAACCATTGCACATTACATACATTTCAATATTTAGTCCTGAAGAAAAAAATACATCCTAATTAAATAAAAATTGACTGACTTTATTTTGCATAGTATTGACCATCTCAATTTGTTAACGTATTTTAACATCTTTGAATAATTATAATTTTGCTATTATTTACTAGTAAAAGTGCTCCCTGGACATTTTAATCGTGTATTGTTTCTGCACCACTTCACAACGAATGCTGGTATGATGATCCACAACTGAAGTTCACAATGATAAAAATGAAAATGTACGCGAAGATTTGAAGTGTGCTCGCTTGCAAGAAAAATGTCCGACTGATGACTGATATGTTAGCAATGTGGGTAGGTGGCGTAGGGTAGCAATGTAAAGATAATATACGAGTTAGTCACTGCCAACGTCTCGTACTTATTATTCTGTGGTCTCGTGTTTGATTGAGCTCCGAAACCTACATGTAATAGTACCTAGATACATAGCAATGACGTACTGAACACGACTTTTAAGCCCCGCCTACTTGAACAGGACTTTTGTTGGGTAATTTTTTTAACGCAGTTACAGTTCCTGACTATTATTTCTTCGTAGGCTACAGTATGACTTGACTTACATTACAATGTTCAATTATAAGATTTTAATTAGTCATCATTAATTTCATTTCTAACATTTAAGCAAAAAACAGTTTAATTTCAAAATTTTAAAATTTTCATCCTACTAATATTATAAAGAGGAAAGATTTGTATGTATGTTTGTAACGAATTGGCTCAAAAAGTACTGGACCGATTTAAAAAATTCTTTCACCATTGGAAAGCTACATTCACCCTGAGTAACATAAGCTATACTTATAAGATTCATCAACATCATCCATCACCGCGCGGGTGAAACCGCGGAGAGCAGCTAGTTTTTTTTATATATTGGAATTATGTGGTCGTGTCTGTGTCACGAGAGCACCACTCACACTCGCGACATTTCGCGTCAACAGGAACCGCAGGCACTGCATTGAACGTGTCACCGGTCTCGTAGCACGAGAGCACCACTCACACTCGCGACATTTCGAGTGTGAGTGGTGCTCTCGTGCTACGAGACCGGTGAGGTGAGACGTTCAATGCAGTGCCTGCGGTTCCTGTTCTGCAGATGTGGATCTTCAGGTAAGCTTGCAGTTTAATCCATTCCTCCCCTGTACTCGTACGTGCACGTACCATTCGATACATTAATTACAGTCCGCGGTCGCAGCCTAATTCGTTTATTGCTTTATGGCGCGACCACCGACCAAATATTTTTAAAGATAATTTAAATGTCTTATTTCAAGGTGAGTTTCAAGGCAGTGACTTTATTTCACTTGTAACTATTGAAGTTTATAAAGTTTTAGCATTTTAAATATTCTGAACTAAAATTTGTTAATTTTGGTAAGTGCGCCATACTAGCTGTCCATGTATGGCGCACCAAAGTTTTTATGCAAGCCAGTGATTTTTACTGACCAGGTGAAGCAAATGTCTGCGTATTGGATGGCCGAGCCCGAGCATTAGAATGTATGTGGGTAAATACGTTTATCCAACGACATCTTTCGAACACCAGTGGGCCAAGCACGAACATTTGCGTAAGTGTAACGTTAGCGTATCGTTGACGTATACAGTACAAACTACGAGTTATCTGTGGCACAGTTGTATTAAATCAACGATAGTTTGTACCGAATACGTCAACTATACGATTACGTTACACTTACGCAAATGTTCGTGCTCGGCCCACTGAAAGGCCATTCTCGCACTTTTGTTATTTACCTATCTACTAAGCATAAAAGTCATACATTGCTAGTTGGGTGTAGTTAAAGTTGTTAATGAGTTAGGTCTTCTAAATATGCCGGAAAGAATTTACTTTGATGAAACCAGTTACTGCAGCGATCATCTAAACACGTTAGGTTTTGGCAAGCGTACACTGAAATAAAGTAAATAATTAATATATAATAGTGATCCGAAACAATAAGATCTTGTGACATATCACGCTCATGCAAAAACTTGCTATTTAGTAAGTATTAAGTCAAACTTTTTTAATACAATAAAAAAACATAATGACTAATTTAAAATATTATGATTTTTAATGATGTCCCTCTATTATTAATGACCTAGTTAGTTAGTGCATTTGCATAAAACATATTTTTCCTGTTACTCCACCGTCTCTATAAGACAAGCATGGTTACAGTCCGCCTTCGCAGACTTTAAAAACTGATCAGAAAATGTTCTCCCTGTTTGTAACCTATGGCTTGGTATGGCACATTTACCCGAACTTCAATTTTATGATAGAACATACTTCTATAACAGGACAATGAAAAAAGCTAAAGGTATGCGTTTTGTTTTTAATGATCTATTAAAAAATGTGGTTGTTATTATTGCGTTTTATTTCTACCTGGCGCACTTCGCCGATTTGTGAGGAAAGTGCGCCTAGCGTACCTTCACATTTTCTAATTTCCTTTAAAAATTAATTATTTTCCTGTTGCATTTCATTGGCACAGCACAAGTTGTAGTTCCAAAATATCAAAGTCTCAAACAGTCACGTTAAGTTTTATTGGCGGATCCAAAACAGAAGATATGTTTCATCAAAAATGTGAGAAGTGTGGCGCACTTCGCTCCCTTGACCTTACTAAATTCGAAACACAAATACACAAGCCTACATTTTATTTTGGAATTCCTGCCAAACGCCAGATATTTGAGATCAAAGCGGCCAGTTCGACAAAACGCCAATTTCATAATGTAAGGACCAATAATAGGTACTATCTAACATGTCGCCTACCTGTGCAAGTGTGCTAGTCTTTTAGTTTGTCGGTGCTCCGCCTGTGCACACGGGAAATAGGCGTGGGTATTATCCGCCTACCTGTGCTAGTACGCTAGTCCTTTAGTTTGTCGGTGCTCCGCCTGTGCACACGGGAAATAGGCGTGGGTATTATCTTACATGTCGCCTACCTGTGCTAGTACGCTAGTCCTTTAGTTTGTCGGTGCTCCGCCTGTGCACACGGGAAATAGGCGTGGGTATTATCTAACATGTTGGCTACTGTGCAAGTGTGCTAGTCCTTTAGTTTGTCGGTGCTCCGCCTGTGCACACGGGAAATAAGCGTGGGTATTATCTAACATGTCGCCTACCTGTGCTAGTACGCTAGTCCTTTAGTTTGTCGGTGCTCCGCCTGTGCACACGGGAAATAGGCGTGGGTATTATCTTACATGTCGCCTACCTGTGCTAGTACGCTAGTCCTTTAGTTTGTCGGTGCTCCGCCTGTGCACACGGGAAATAGGCGTGGGTATTATCTAACATGTTGGCTACTGTGCAAGTGTGCTAGTCCTTTAGTTTGTCGGTGCTCCGCCTTTGCACACGGGAAATAAGCGTGGGTATTATCTAACATGTCGCCTACCTGTGCTAGTACGCTAATCCTTTAGTTTGTCGGTGCTCCGCCTGTGCACACGGGAAATAGGCGTGGGTATTATCTAACATGTTGGCTACTGTGCAAGTGTGCTAGTCCTTTAGTTTGTCGGTGCTCCGCCTTTGCACACGGGAAATAAGCGTGGGTATTATCTAACATGTCGCCTACCTGTGCTAGTACGCTAATCCTTTAGTTTGTCGGTGCTCCGCCTGTGCACACGGGAAATAGGCGTGGGTATTATCTAACATGTTGGCTACTGTGCAAGTGTGCTAGTCCTTTAGTTTGTCGGTGCTCCGCCTTTGCACACGGGAAATAAGCGTGGGTATTATCTAACATGTCGCCTACCTGTGCTAGTACGCTAATCCTTTAGTTTGTCGGTGCTCCGCCTGTGCATACGGGAAATAGGCGTGACTTTATGATACTATACTTACTTATCATCAAATAAAACAAACGTAAGTTTCAAAACTTTATTAAGTATAAAAGTTATTTTCTTATGAAACTAGATCTTCCAAGACTTGATTGATTGGACATTAAAAATCTACTGTATCACAGAATCAAAAAGTTATAGCTCAGCTATTTGTACAATTTTGACAACATCATGTGGCTCAGACAGCGCCAGCACGAGCGCATACATCTTCAGCTGTTAATGTGCGAGCCCTCGCTTCAACTCTTACTGTTACAGGACTAAGCAAACTTACCCTAAACTAATATTCATTAACAAAAACGTGTAGTCAACCTTTCTATTATTATTAATACAAATAAATGCAAAAGTGAAAATAGAAAAATAATAAATCAAAGAAACGTGTCAGAGATTCTTACATCAATAATAATCCTTACGTCATAACTTAACCTACTAACTTAGAAACTAATAACGAAACAGGTTATACAATCATAACCTTGTAATGGGCAGATACAATCAACTTGTAGGTAACGATAACAAACTTACATTAGATTCGGCTCATTTCAGCCAATACTTAACAAATACAGGTTTCATTGTAAATCTGATTCCTAGCTCTGTTACTGAGGTAGATTAAGTTTAGAAGCGTTACGAGCTGCGCGCTATTCTAGCTTAGAAGCCGGGTGGCTTGGAGGGTGGGGTCGGGGGGCCAAGCCGAGCGTTGTGGGGGGCGCGGGGAGTGACGCCGTAACCGGCCGGGAAGCCGGAGCGGAACTCGGGAGCGAGCGGGTTGAGAGAGTTCTGACGTGGCGTCTGGGACGAGAACGTCGCTCGCCGCAGAGCGCTCGCCATGTAACAGTGTGCCGCTTCCGGGTCCAGCGAACTCAGTAGCGAATACATCTCGCATTCCTGCACGCTTAGTCGCACCTCGCCCGGGCCTCTCCACAGGCCCGGGTGCGGAACGGGCATCTGCATCGGCATCGGTGGTGGAAACGGGCCGTATCCGGGGTACAGCGGAGGTGCCAATGGAAGGTGCACGCCCTGCCAAGGGCCTTGCAAGAGAGGCGGTCTCGAAGCCGTGGGGGAAGGGCGGGGAGCACGCGGAGTGCATGTTATCGGTATAGCGGGAGTGACAGTCGAAGTGAGCGTCTTCGTCGGAGTGACGGTCGAGGGAGGCGGTGTCGAGGAGTCGGTCGAGACTGGTGTTGCTATATCAATGGCCGAAGTGGACGGTGTCGTTGGATCAACGGTCAAGATTGTCGATGTAGCCGGTTCCAAAGTTGATGTCACAGTGGTTTCAAGTGTGGGTGAGGGTGCAGATGGCACTGGCGAGGATGCAGATGGCACTGGCGAGGATGCAGATGGCACTGGCGAGGGTGTGGATGACACGGGCGAGGGTGTGGATGGCAATGGCGAGGGTGCGGATGGCACTGGCGAGGCGTGTGAGCACATCGGCGTGACGGGAGCGGGCTTCGCGGAGGAAGATACAGAGATCGTGGATGATACAGAGGACACAGGGGCAGGAGGTGGGGAGAAACTCTCATCTGAACTAAGCGGGGAATCGAGTCGAAGCAGCGGTACGCGATTGAGCAGTTCCAACGGTTGCGGTAGTCGAGCAGCGGGCGGCGGGGAAGGCGGTGGAGTGGGTGCGGGCAGGGCAGCGGGCACGTGCAGCCGGTAGGCCTCCACGTACTCGAGCGAGATGCCGTCGGCGAGGTAGCGGTGGATCTCCGCGAAGTTGGGCGTGTCCCCGCCCTCCAGCGCGTCGAACCTCGGGTACAGGTAGCACTCGCCCGTCTGCAAGCGAACGGACACGTTAGTGCGGCGCGCCCCACCCTCCCCGCGCCCGCCTGCCCGAGCTCCGCGCGGAGAGCGGGGCGCCCCCGCCCACTACAACATCAATACAACAAAATTCCGATCCGGTTGAGATTTAAGAAAAAAATAAATGTAAAACGACAATTTGTAAGTGCCCCCGTAGGCCTATACAGAATAAAGGATTTGATTTGATTCATTGTTTCTTCACATAACTTACGCTATGTCCTAATTAGCTGTCGCAATACGACACAAATTGTGTTGTCCAACCGACCAACTAACGCAACAATATTTAAACACGGCTCCCCGGTTTAAATAGCCCTGTTTATCCAATTGTTTTATTTCCCTTTGGTAATGTTTAAACTACGCAATGATTATATCTGTAGCCATCTCGGAATAAAACATCCCTCCTTTTTGCTAGTGTAAAAATAACCAGATCCTGAATATCCTCATGTAAGCATTGGCGAAAATGTTATTTCGACTGAATTATTATTGCACTTATAGACATACACAACCTAGTAAGTTTACTATTATGATGTTATAATTTGTAGACATGACAAGTATATGACTAAATAATTTCCAGACATTTTAGTGTAGTAGTTCATTACAATGTCGTGTCATGTCGTTTATCCCACACGAGCTTTATGCTAGATTGTTCTGATACGGACCGCTTCGGCTGCGGCACCAAGAACTGCTCGAGTTTGTAATTGGAAGTCTAACTTCATGTTCTAATAGCACTAATTGGCAAGTATCTATTTGTAAAAACGCATCCTCTGCACACCTCAAATTTAAATTAACAAAAAAGAATACAGAGGTCCGAAAAAATAAGTGAAATTAAACAACTTTAAACGGATTTAACCGTGCATAATTTGATATTGCTTTATCCCGACGTTTGGAACACTTTCCAGTGAACATGGTCACGGGTAGACTGGATGACAGTTGTCTGTTGTAAAGTTATGGAACTTATTTTTAGTACCGCCATCACATTGTAATCAAAACATTCCCGATGCACGCAGTACTCACTCACAGTGTGCAGAGGGCTTGCAGTATTGTGCTGGACGCGGGATTGTATTAGCTTGATCACATGGATCCTTGCGGCGGGATACAATACCCTCTTTCTCTAGTCTACCCTCTTTCTATGTCTTTTGTTACGCGCATATATGAAAATACTTTGTATTATTTTTTACATACAGGTAGGTCTACATCTGTACCTACTTTAATAAGATTATCCAACTATTATAGTTAACCCGAGTTTCGATGATGTCAGATGCTGTCTTTAGGCATCTGCTTGCTATCGTCGTTACGTGTTCGATCCCTAACAGGAGTGTTTGCCGTAATAGTTGAATATGCGTCAAACTAACGGGAAATTGAACACAAAGTTTAATCATCGGTCATGTATGTCCTACTCGACTTTGGTTGCATCAGTTCCACAGGGGGCCGATTATATTTGACAAGGTTCAACAGTGTACCCCGCTGCAACGGCAGCCCGACTGATGTCGTTCGATCATTACCCAAAATGCCGTACCACTATTTCTAGAGACAAATCGAAACGTGATCTTATACTACTACTACATATTTTAGCAATAAAGGCTAATATTTAAGAATGAGCTAGAGTCGCGTTCACGAATTAACAGAATATAAAGTTTGATTGACCGTTGTCGTGAACAGAACCGTAAGGGCAGCTGGACTGTTGTTCAATAGCAGAATGAGAAAACGTATATAAGTCACCGTTCAGCTGCGGTTCCATTGCAATGTAGTTAGAGGAGTCGGCCTCTGGTACCTACTGACAGCGTATGCCTATTGCAAAGGTATTCCATATGTGACCGCGTCGATAAATTCGCAGATAATTCGTTCGCAGGGCCGAGCCCAGCAAAACGACTTAAGCCTTTGCCTATTTTATTTTATTATTATGCCATTGACGTAAATTTACGTGAGTTTCATTCATAAATCTTTCGTTTTAATTATCACGGTATAGGAAGGATTAAGCCCCCGTGCCCTAACTCCCCCCCCCCCCCCTTCTTCAAGCGCCGTCACAGGACACCGTATAATAATATTAAGGTTATAAACTTAATACAAAAACAACTAGTAACCGCCTTACCTAAAACAACTTATGTAGGTTTAACATGATTTAAACAACAATAAACAGTAGTATGTCCAAAGTTTCTTGTGCAATATATAAACATTATCTTCATGCATTTATGAAACTTAGCTAAGTAAGAGAGATAATTAAAAAAAAATAGTATACAAACTCAACAAGATCGAAATATTATAATAACAATTTATTCGCTTCGAAAATTGTTATTAATTCATGTATATATATATATATATATAAGATAATCTTTTATTTAACTATAACTATACACAAGCTGTTTTTTTGAGAAGGGGCAGTCATGGCCAAATCTGGAACCACGAGTTAGAGAAAACCCGTGAAAGGAGACCTGCCCTCGATTATAAGAAAACAATAACTGCATCATCATCATCATCTCAGCCGTAGGACGTCCACTGCTGAACATAGGCCTCCCCCATGATTTTCCAAAAGGACCGGTTGGAAGCGGCCTGCATCCAACGTCGTCCTGCGACCTTTCTCAGGTCGTCTGTCCACCGTGTCGGTGGACGACCTACGCTGCGCTTGCCGGTACGTGGTCTCCACTCCAGAACCTTTCGGCCCCATCGGCCATCTGTTCTGCGTGCTATGTGCCCTGCCCACTGCCACTTCAACTGGCTAATCTTCTGAGCTATGTCGGTGACTTTCGTTCTTCTACGGATCTCCTCATTTCTGATTCGATCACGTAGAGAAACCCCGAGCATAGCCCTCTCCATAGCTCGTTGTGCGACTTTGAGCTTATCTATGAGGCCCATAGTAAGAGACCACGTTTCAGTGCCATAAGTCATCACTGGTAACACACATTGGTCGAAGACTCTTGTCTTGAGGCACTGAGGTATTTTTGACGAGAAGACTTCGCGAAGTTTCCGGAACGCTGCCCAGCCGAGTTGGATTCGACGATTGACCTCTTTCTCGAAGTTGGACCTGCCTAGTTTGACTGTCTGTCCCAGGTAGATATACTCGTCAACAACTTCGAGAACTGAGTTCCCAACTGATATTGGGGTAGGTACAACATGGGCATTAGACATAATTTTCGTCTTGTCCATGTTCATCTTAAGACCTACCCGTTGGGAAACTCGATGGAGGCCTTCGAGCATTGTACTGAGGTCTTCCATGGATTCTGCCATGACTACAATATCGTCGGCAAATCGAAGGTGAGTGATGTATTCGCCGTTAATATTGATGCCAAGTCCTTGCCATTCCAGAAGCTTGAAGGCGTCTTCCAATGTAGCGGTGAACAGTTTCGAAGATATAACGTCTCCCTGTCTCACGCCTCTTTGCAATGGAATTGCCTTCGAACTCTGCTCCTGTACTCGGACTGACATGTAGGCGTTTTTGTACAAACACTTCAGCACTTCAATATACCGATAGTCAATACGGCACCGCTGGAGAGACTCAAGCACTGCCCACGTCTCGATCGAATCAAAGGCTTTCTCATAGTCCACAAACGCTAGACAAAGAGGCAAGTTATACTCTTCGGTCTTCTGTATAACTTGCCGTAGCGTGTGGATGTGGTCTATGGTACTATAGCCTTTTCGGAAACCGGCTTGTTCCGGGGGCTGGAATTCATCAAACCTGCGACTGAGACGGTTCGTTATGACCTTCGAAAACAGCTTATAAACATGGCTCAAAAGCGAGATGGGTCTGTAATTTTTAAGTAAAGTGTTGTCACCTTTCTTGAAGAACAGCACCACCACGCTTTTGTTCCATGCTTCTGGCGTTGAACCTTCGAGTAAGACGGTATTAAAGAGCTTCTGAAGGACTTTAAGTACCGGTGTTCCACCCGCTTTCAGAAGCTCAGATGTGATACCGTCGTCACCAGGCGCCTTGTTGTTCTTAAGCTGTTTCAAGGCCATTCTAATCTCGTACAGGCTGATGTCCGGGATATCTTCGGTATAATGTCGGGTCAGCTTGGCTCTTGGGTCTTTGGCCGAGCTGCTAACAGGTTTAGCGACCGAGGTGTATAACTGTCCGTAGAAACTCTCGACCTCTCCTAACACTTCCGCTTTGGTCGACGCTACACTGCCGTCTCCTCTCTTCAGCTTCGTCAACTGGCTTTGCCCAATAGACATGTCTCTTGCAAACACTTTGGATCCTTTTTTCCGCTCTATCGTCTCTTTAATACGGTTTGTATTAAAGATCCGAATGTCGTGTCGCAAGGACTTCCATATTCGTCTATTGAGCAGCCTATATGCTTCAGCATCATCCGAAGACTGCAGTTTCAATGAGCGTCGTTCAGCCATGAGGTTGAGGGTATCGTTGGAGAGTTTCTGTGGCCTATCTGTACGGTGGGGTTTAAAGTACTTGGAACCCACTGTATGGACAGTTTCTACTAACCTGTTATTGATCTCGTCCACTGAAGCGATGTTCTCAAGGCAATCGAAGCGATTGGATAGCTCAAGTTGAAAGCTCTCGGGGTCTTGAATATGGGCACGAGTAGGTCGGAGCGTAGACTTCATCAGACGAGACCTCTCCAGTTTGACATTAATATTCACCGTGCCTCTTACCATTCGGTGATCACTACCGGTTTTAACCCTGTTGATCACGTAGACATCAGTGAATATTTGCCTTTTGGTGGTCATAATGAAGTCAATCTCATTTCTCGTGGAACCATCGGGACTCAGCCAGGTCCATTTCCTGTGAGGTGGCTTCTGAAAGAAAGAGTTCATCATAAAGAGTCCCTCTTTCTCCAGGAAGTCGGCCAACCTCTGTCCCCTACGGTTCCGTTGTCCATAGCCAAATTGCCCCACTTTCGACTCATCCTCGCTTCTCTTACCCAACTTCGCGTTGAAGTCCCCCATAACAACTAGAAAGTGCGTTTCAGAGGTATGTATGGCCCGACTAATGTCCTCATACATATCCTCCACCTCATCATCCGGGTGCGACTTCGTCGGTGCGTATACCTGAATGACCTTCAGCGAATATCGTTTGGATACTCTGAGTATTAGGTATACGACCCTATTGGAAACGCTATCGATCTTAACTATGTTGTTAGTAAGGGACTTGTGGACGAGAAACCCGACACCACCTTGGGACTGTTGGTCGCCCTCCCGGTGGTAGAGTAGGTTACCTGATTTTAGGGTTATCGTGTCCTCACCCGCTCTACGGACTTCAGATAACCCCACAATGTCCCAGCGTAGCTTACTCATTTCTTCTTCCAGCTCATATATCTTCTTGTCTGTCCTCATCGTGCGTATGTTGTGTGTTACCAGGGCCAGTCGTCGTCGTTGGGGGTGGTAGCCGGGCGTCTGCCGGGGATTCTTAGCACCCCCTGCCCCACCGTTACCGTGGCCGCTACCGTAGCCAGGAATAGCGGGGCTGCCGGGGACTGGGGGCCTGGTTCTTTTTGTCCAATCCATTGAGGGGTTTTTGCCAATACTCGCCACGCTTGGCAGGCGGGTTGGCGAGCGCAGTTTGTGTGTGTTTGACTGGGAAGGTGCTGCTGCCCACCTTCTGATTTGTTATCCCTTAGCCGGCTTCTCCGGCACCCACGGGTAGAGTTGGGGGGGTGCTATTCTAAGCCGGCACCGCCACGGCCAAACTGCATATTTATGATTTAAAAAAAGACATGCTGTATTATTGAACAAATGGAATCTATTATATTATATATATATATCTCTATTATATATAATCAGCATTAGAATCCATTAGTTTATTAATACAGGTGTCTTTTGGGTCTGTCATTTGGGTAGATTTCCGTCAAAAGTAAAAGATTTAAAAAAAACTAAATATGCCGTTAATGTTTTCTTATAAATCGAGGGCAGGTCTCCTTTTTTTCTCTAACTCTCGTTGTTCCGGACTTGGCCATGACCGCCATTCTCAAAAACAAAAACATCATGCATATATAATAGATATATATAACTTTACTAATAACTTCAAAGTTTTAACTTCAAAAGTATGTACCTAAATATATAAGATAATATACTTATATACAGGCGACGGGTGACTGAAATGCTGGCCTACTTTGGGCAAAAAGTTAGCATTGCTATTCAGCATAGCAATGCTGCCAGCATTTTGGCCACATTTTCCCCCACAATGGGGCTTATAGATTAGTTTTTTTTTTTACTTTTATTATTCTATAAATATTTGTATCTCTATAATAGATATACATAATAATATATAAGGCACATACATACATACAATAAAAACAGAAAAGTAAGCATTGTTTCGAATAAAGTATACATCCTAGGGAATTATTATAAAAATATTTAGAAATTACTAGTTAACTATATTTTTACAGTTCGTTATAGTTAATAACTAGCTTTCGTTCACGTCTTCGTCCGCGTACAGTTTTATAAATGACTATCTAGATACAAATATTTACACCAATACGTAAAAAAAAGAATTTTCCATACAAAGTTTCATCCTCCATGTCACCCCCTAAATCAAAAAATGTTGTTCTTTAATATTATTTGACAGATCAAAACATATTAAAGAACAACATTTTTTATTATAAATTTACTATCTAAATACAAATGTTGACTCTTATAAGTAAGTTCAAAAACTAAGGATTTTCTTACTAAAATGTTCACGCAATTTTACCTCCTTAAACGCTGAAAAACCCTTTCTTAGTACACCTATGCTCACCAATACAAAAACACCCTCCAAATTTCAAGTTTGTATGACCAGCAGATCAGGGTCTGCGTTGTCTGTCAGTCAATCAGAAGTTAGGGAGAGGCTATAATGCCGAAACATTTGCTTCCGGTCGAATTAGTCTAGGAGGTGGCTGTATAAAAGGTTCCTCTCATATAACTTTCGAATAGAATATGCATTATATCAACAAGTAATAAAGTGATAATTCGGGGTTAGGCCTGACCGACCCTGTATTGAAATAGGGCCGAACCATTGAAAACAATACCACTTCAGCGGCCTACCTGTGTGGACCACATGTATCACACTAATGTATGGTAATGTGATCAAATCAGAAATGAGGAGATCCGTAGGCAAACTAAACTCACCGACATAGCCCAGAAGATAAGCCAGTTAAAGTGGCAGTGGGCAGGGCACATAGCACGCAGAACAGATGGCCGATGGGGCCGGAAGGTTCTGGGGCGGAGACCACGGACCGGCAAGCGCAGCGTAGGTCATCCACCGACACGGTGGACAGACGACCTGATAAAGGCCGCAGGACGACGTTGGATGCAGGCCGCTTACAACCGGTCCTTTTTGAAAATTATAGGGGAGCAGTGGACGCCGTGCGACTGAGATGATGAAGATGATGACTGCCTGCGACTGTCCATATGGAATAAGGTCACAGTGATAAGTCGAGAAGTACCCCAAATAATCCTTGGTATTAGGTATCTCCATTCTAAACTTTTTAAGCAATTTCTGAGTGAAGAAGTGACAAATGTAGACTCACAAACTTTTGCCTTTATAGGATTGCCACAATTTGCCAATGCCGAATGTTAGGTTAAACAACTAAACGAAGCTAAATTGTTGGTGACAGGAAGTATTATCAAGGTCTGTTACTCTGGAACATCAATTTTGTTAGCAAAACTGTTAACATTCACAGTGTTTAAGTTAACTAATTTATGTTTTATATTATTTTATGTTGTTAATATCATGTAAGTAGGTATATATCATTTGTGCCGTCATGCGTATGTTTTGTGTTGTCCTATTTTCAGATTTAATTGGTTTGGATACAAAATTGTAGACGATAGTTGAGTTGAGAGTCGACGAGGATAGTCATTAAAGCCACCGATTATCTACGTGTTTGTTATCTGCTGGCTCGACACTGGCAACTTTGAGGCAAACCCACACACAAGCCGCTCACAAAACAAGTTGAAGTTGATCATCAAATTTGCATCGCAGTATATATTTATACAAAAATTTAACTCTCATGAAATTTGAGAAAGTTTATGAACAGTCCAAAAAAAAGGGGCCCCTTTTTTTGGACTGCACCAGCACATTGTCACTTCAACTCACTTGCTAAACTAGATAAATAGCTCTACCATGAGTTGGCAAATAAATATCATCTATAGTCGATACTCAATCTCGCCTACCTATTAAGCTTGTTAATGGCGCACTCGCTACCGATTTTAGTTCTACAATTGACCGCAAGGTCTCACTGTTCATTTTTTCGCGGCAGTCGATACCGAGCATCGATTGGTGTCTATGTTTTAAACTCAGACCTATTTGGTTTCAAAAATCGCTAATTCTGTGAGTTGCGTCGAAATGTGGTTTCTTATCTGATCACTTTATATGGAATCATTCGAAACCACAATCCGCCTAGATCTCCGTAGGGTGCGCCCAGTGACTTAAACTTATGGAGAGCCACCGCGCGTGATAAACTTTTGGCCTCACGTAAGCTTGTATTTAAGAGATTGCAATACCGTGGATTGTTTAACCACTGTTAGTATAGTCCTTACGGGTAACTTCTGTATATTCGGATATGCAATATATACATTACATTGTATTGTGTTGTTGTACGTAGGTGATGGCGAGTAGAAAGCGCTGTATTATTACTTTTACCTTTAGTTATTACGTAGTTGTTATGGATCTGGATTATTTTCTAGTTGTTTTTATTAAATTGCAAAATAATATGTAATCCATATTCATACATAACTTTAATAACGAACGATCTAGCGTTGCGTTGCGATACAAGATCGTCTTATGTTTGTCTATTCTGTTTATGTCTGTAGCGCCCCAGCAAGGACGATCAACTATTTCGATGTTACACAACATCTTTAAAAATAACATACAATGTAAAAACAAATATATAAATGTAAAGTTTCCAAAACAGATTGATACAGTTTATAGTTATATTATTATACAGTTTACAGTATAGTTATTCAAGATATTTTATAATCGTATATTGTAGTCTCAGGGGAACGAACTGGAGCGAGAGAACACGTGTTTATGTATAGCAAACATGAGATGTACAATACAGAGCGTAACAGAGTATTTTATGCAGTTTAGAATTAATTACTAAGAAAAATAAAATTATTTGAACTGATAACTAGTAAATAGTTTAAACTGATTTTGTGTTCGTAGCAGATTGTATGTGCTACGGTTGGTTGGATTCAAAACGTTCGTCTAGTAACTAATTCAACAGGTTAGAGTTGCGCACCAACTCGAGTCTGCGTCGCAACAACCGACTGGACGCCCGGCCTGCGGTAACGGCCGCGGCGGGCGGGGCGAGGGGTGTCGCGGGACTTCCAGCGGCTGTAGAGGGAGAACAAACGTCGGAGCGCTCGCGGGGATTGGGGTCGGGGATACTGCAGCTCTCTAGGGAAGCAGAAACTATAGGGCTCTTATCTGTGGTAATGGAGGGCTCAGGGATGCTCTCGTTTACGGATGTAGGGATTTTAACGCGCTCAGAAGTTAGGACAGCGGCGCGGTCAGACGCAGCGGCAGCATCAGGATGGACAGGATCAGGCTCGTGAAGCCGTTGTGCCAGCTTGTGCAGCGCGTACATTCGCGCCAAGTACTTGGAGGAGAGGGACGCCGCTGTGACGTCACTGGCGTTGGTGGCGGTGACGTCGCTGGTGGCGGTGACGTCAGGCTCCCACTCGGGCATGCGGCGCGCCGGGACGCCGACCAACTCGGAAGCGGAAGCAGACACCTCGCTGCAGCAGTCGTGCTCACCGAACTGCAGGATGCCGGATGCGAGCGAACGCACGTCCACGCACGAGGCGGGCGGGGAGGGCGGGGGGACACTCACCCGGAGCGCGGAGTCCGGCCTCGCGTCGGCGTGCCCCGACCGGATCATCTCACTCGTGATGCACACGTCGTCCGCGCCGGACGTGTCGATCAGGAACGTTTCGATCGTGTCCTCCTGCACAGAAGGAAATTTACACTACACTAACCTCCAGTTTCTGGAACGTTTGTCGAAGTTTGATCAGCTAACGGACGGAACACTGACGGCTGATTGGCCACATATCGCGTCATAGAATACAATTGACCAATGAGCGTTTAGTATTTAGTTGATCAACTAGTCAAGGCTTTGATAAACGTTCTAGAAACTGGGGTTAAATATATAGGTAATTAATCGCATAGCTCAATGTGATCCCCAGCTCTACCAATGCAAAGTCGTATTATGTATGTGAATGGAAAAAAAGACGTGTGGCACTCGGAGACTGCCGCGGTAAAGCTATTGCATAGCTGTTTTTATCAACTTATGCAATTATAATTATTTAACCAATGCCATCTAGAGGCGAGTTGCTGAACTAAAGAGACAAGCGTGATATTTCAAAAGTCATTAAAAGTTCTGCTATTCATCGATAGATGCCAAATTAACTTATGCAATTATAATTATTTAACCAATGCCATCTAGAGGCGAGTTACTGAACTAAAGAGACAAGCGTGATATTTCAAAAAGTCATTAAAAGTTCTGCTATTCATCGATAGATGGAGTCGGAGTGGACCGAATTTCTGGATTCGGTCTCCACGATCAAGGCCCGCGATAGAAGCTATACAATAGCTTAAAAGAAAAACAGACGACATTGGAAACATGTATTCTTTGAATGTTATGCATTGCATCAACTAACAATGTCGCGAGGAAGGGATAGCAGTACATTTCATTTTAGACAATGTCTTTGTTGTGTTACAATTGTTGTGACATGTGTGCGTGTTTCCGCGAAAATGCGAATATATAAAAAAGGGATCTTTTTGAAATTCGTGTTTACTCGTCAACATGAATGTGAAGTTGTGTTTGTCATCAATAAAATTAGACGATCGAGTAGGATTTATTTTACAAGACAAAGCTATGTAATAGCATTTCGAGGTATTCAGTGATATTTTATCGTTGATACACCATTGGTGTAGCATGTTGAGCTGGGAGAGCTCACATGATGCTATTGTTGTTTTTTGTGATCTCTCTAAAGCATTTGATTGTGTGGAACACCGTATACTGATTCGAAAGCTTTTCTATTATGGTATTCGTGGAACTGCGCTTGATGTCATCGAGTCATATTCATCTGACAGGATGCAAAAGATTGGCATAAATGGTGTAACATCTTCGGGATCTATAATTGGTATTCTTGAATGGGTGTTCCACAAGGGTCCATTTTAGGGCCCTTTTTGTTCTTAGTTACATTGATGTCTTGCCAAGGATCTTTGTGATATTGTTTTATTTGCGGATGACACATCTCTTAATTTTAAAAGTAAATAGGAAACATAGCACACTAGTTCAAGTATACAACGCTCTATCTAGTATCTCTAAATGGTTAACTAATAATTTACTTCTGATTTCAAAAATGACAAAATGTTTGATGTTTTCTTTGCTACTGTTCCATATTTGGAGTTCAACGTTACGCTTGATGGAGTTGAACTCGTAATGGACAAGGCAACGGTCTTCCCAGGCATTAAAATTGACGCAAAATTACAATGGGGTCCTCATATAAATGCACTGTCTGGGAGACTTACTTCTGCTGCATATGCGGTACGTAAAATAATAGAACTAACAGAAGTTTCTACGGCGCGGTTAGTAGGTATATTTTGCGTATTTCCACAGCGTAATGTCATATGGGATATTGCAATGGGGTTCAGCGGCTGATATAGAGACCATCTTTATCCTACAAAAACGTGCTATTCGAGCTATATACGAAATGGGTCCCCGTTAATCGTTGAGAGATTTATTTAAAGAATTCAATATATTAACTTTGCCTTCCCTGTATTAGCAAATATGATGTATGTTCGTAAAAAAATACATAAATATAAGTTAGTGATCTTTTAATACAAGGAATACAAATAGGATAGCTGCACCTAGTTTTAGACTTGCGAAGACTAATAAGTCATTCCTAGGAAATTGTATGCGTTTTTACAATAAAATCCCAAAACACATACCTGAGCTCACAGAGGGAAAATTCAAGTTGACTGTAAAACATTTTAATAAAAAAAAGCAAATTATAAAGTCCGACATTATATAGAAGACAAAGATGCTTGGAATATTCCACTTCTGGCAAGCTGTCATTCTGCCACCAACAAAATGTAATATTAATACGAGTAGTACCTAAGTAGAAACATTGTAAACATCTATACATAATGAAATGCCCCGAGTTTCTTGCCGCTTCTTCTCGGTAGGCTATATACTGAAACTCTATTTTGGAACGCGGCGGTAGTCTTTAAGTACATTATAATGAAAAATTGACGTTCATAAGTGCGTCTTTGATGCCAAAATTAAATGACTTTGACTATGTAAAAAAATACCCTGAACTTGTCAATAACTTGTGCGATAACCGTAGCTACTGTACAAGATTTCCGAACAGATTAGTGTTTCCGCAGTGTAATAATGAGCTTTACCGCAGGAATTGTTATATTATGGCGTTAATAGTGTTTAATAAAATTCCAGAATCATTAAAATCACTTCCACTCCTAAAATAAAAGTCAAACTTTTCAGATGGTTAATTGATTGTAGCTTTTACCAAATAATCATTTCCTATCACATACGAGTAATGACCATAAATATAGCCCATCCTAAGATCAAACATAAAGTACAATTTTAGTTTTTCCTTAAAATGTATAGTTTCGTGTATTATTAAAATTGGTTAATATTGAACGCACCCATAACGCCAAAAATCATAAAATGTGGGTACTTTGGTAACTCCTAAACACCTCCCTGCCTTTCCAAACGTCAAGTGACTGACGAGAACCTTTCGAGACTTCAACGATACAAGTCGTATTTGTTCCGTGTGCATTATCCGCCATTTTGCACAACAGCAGCAAAAGTTAGCCGATCTACATAGCCGCGCCAATCTATCGGTCGTGCCATTGTATCGCCGTGAACTTTGCTCGCATCAACATCTTGTCTAACAAGGAAATAAGCCGCGCGTCGCCGCCTAACTCGCCATCAGTGCAGCTGCATGATACGGGCTCGAGATCGCGACCGCGTTCAGCGGCATATCAGTGCCCATCCAACGGAAACTCATCTAGGAATAGTGGAGCCTCAGGCGAAGGAAGATCGAATCACTCGGCCCAGCGCCATACCTAAAGGCTATCGAAGAATCACGGGTGAGTCAGTCACATTTTCCACCTCTTCAAATTTCCTCTCTGAAGTTCCACCAAAAATATTACTTGTTCTTGCTAGTTCACTAAGGATATTGATGTTATATTACCTTAAGTATACTTAATATAATGTTAGATTTAGATTTTAATTTTCGCATGCCGAATAGGCAAAAGTTGTGTTGTACTTAACATTATAGCTATTAAAAGGAAACAAATGACTTTAACTTGAACTTGATTATATTTTAGTTAATTTTGAGATCGTAAGCAAAAAGTTAAAGTTAGAGTCTATTGTATTACAAAAGTCATAAATATAAATAATAAAAAGGGCAGACCCAGATAAGACTCTTGTGGCACCTCAGATGGCACTATTCCCTCCCATAAGAAGCTATCACTTTTATCCGTTGTCCTGTCCGCCAAGTCAACAAAGTGTATCTTGGAGATCCAAGGGAGATATCGCTGGAATGACGCTGTGGAGTCGGACAAGTGGCCGACTGGCAAGAGGCAGCGCGGGAACGAGAGCGATGGCATTCTCTTGTATCGGAGGCCAACATCCACGTTGGGTCGCTGCGCCAGAGGAGTAAGTAAGTAAGTGTGTGCATACCTGCGCATGCACCGCGACGACATTAGCGACTAAGCGTCGGTCCCGCACTAGGTTGAGGAAGTGCGCGGCGGCGGCGTGCGGCCAGCGGCGCCCCCCCGCACCCGGCCGCAGCCCCGCCAGCCGCGCGCGCGTCGCCTGCGCCGGCAGCGCGCCCCACCGCCGCAGTAGCGGCCGCAGGCTGCTGGCTGCCACCGCGTCCACCGTGCCGTAGTCCACGTGCCGCACCTGCGACATGATGCTCGCTCACCTCACCCATCTACTTACCGAACTCATCGATACGCGCTTCATTTGTTTTGACAACATCCACGCAACGTGTACAGGTCCCAAACTAGGCAGAGCCTGTACTATGGTCACCTGATTGATATGTACATACTTATATACACACCCAGGCACAGCTCTAACAGAAATGTTCATGCACACAAATGTTTGATCTGTCCGGGGATCGAACACGGTATATAAAGATAGTTAAAGAAATTTACGAATCCTTATGTAAAAATAAATTTTACAGGCAAGTCAGTTACATTTCATACCTCCTTATAGTACCTACTTAAAAACTTGAAATTATAATTATTTATAAGTATATATTGAATAAAATACGGCGGTTTGATAAGTCCATGACTTTGGAAAGAAGAAACACTCTTTTTACACATATCTTTTTTTCTACATAATCTCCTTTCAACTCTACGCACTTAGTCCAGCGATGTTCCAACCTCTTCACCCATCAAAAAAATATTTTTTGTCAAACCCTGAAAAATAGGCCTCAGTTTCGGCTACAACCTCTTCATTTGACGAAAATCTTTGCCCGCCATGTCTTCATGTTTGGGAAGATAATTCGTATCCTAATTCGACAATTTTTGATGTCAAGATTGCAGGCGAGTGCGTGGTGCATTATCCTGATGAAATAGATTTTTTTCTTTGCTAGATGCGGTCGTTTCTTGGTCAAGTTTTTATTGAATCTATCTAACAATGCAGCATAGTAAGCTCCGCTTATTGTCTTGCTTTTATCCAAAAAATCGATGTAATTGACTCGCGATTCGCCATATTTGTGTGGTTAAATATTGCTACTCTGCTACCAAGTTGGACTTTCCATCAACCCTGATCCTACATTTATATTACAAGATAATTATTTGTGTATCTAAAAACTTTAGCTATTTTACAGAGAATTCACATCCTCAGATGGGATTCGAACCCGCGTCTTCAGACCACTAGGCCACCGAGGCACGAGGTCCGAGCATCAAACTTTAACTTTTTTGACTTTTAACCGTCGTATGGGGACGGAATATTCTTCTCCGGTAGGATATTGCTGTCATGGTGTTCAATAGATGTCACTCCATCCCCATACGATGGTTCAAACCATATAGAGTTAAAATTGGATGCTCGGACCTTGTGGTGATGTCGTCTCACACGGATTGTCGGAAGACGCGGGTTCGAATCCCGTCAGATGATGATAATATAAACTATAAGTAATTAATTAAAACACATGTATTATTTTGCTGCGATCTTACTCCAATTTCGATTTCGTGTTACACGTAATGTATGGCTATATTGAGTACTATGTAGTTAAGTGCGCGTTAGTGAAGTAACTCGGTTGGGTGGGTATGGGTACCCATGGGTGGTGAGCGCTTGTGGTTGTGTGATGCGAGCACGGACGTACCTTGACCGTGTCTGCGTCGAGGATCTTGATGATGAGCGAGCGATGCCAGTCGCGGTCGTACACTGAGCTGCAGTAGTGGCCGGGCCGCATCGCTCCGCGCGCCAGCACGCGGTCCTTGCCATCGCCGTAGTTGTAGTAATGCCTGGCATACACATACTCTTATAAACTTTATCTAAGTAATCCTATATAAGTAATCCTATCGTCGGCATCTTGCTATTCAGGTAATTAGATCAAAAAGGAGTAAGAATACTTCTCTGAGAATAAAGGTTGTAATTACGAATAATCATAGAATGATGAGGGTTGTAAGTAAAATCCGTTTTGATCAAATTACCAGGAAAGCAAGATACCAATGATAGCATTATACCTAAAACAAGAGGTTAACTAGCAAACTGTTTGCCATTAATGTGAGATGCCGAAAAAGCAGCAGGCCTGAAGAGTCACAGAGCGAGGATCCCTTTATTCGCATAACTTTATTTGTCATAATCATAGTTTGACATTAGTTTTGGCATACATAATTAACTATTTCATTTATTACTTTTTGACAACTAAACTGAATTGACCTGATAAAGGCTGCAGGACGACGTTGTATGCAAGGCGTTTCCAACCGGTCCTTTTAGAAATTTGTGGAGGATGCTTATGTTCAGCAATGGACGTCCTATGGCTGAGATGAAGATGATGATGATCAGTAAGCATAAATATAGTTTAGGCTAATATATTTTGCCCTAACTTTGATTTGCCTAAAGTTATAAGGCATATTGTTTATTCGTCTAATAGTTATTATGCATAAAGATCTGGTGTACCTCTGAATTTCGACAAGTTCAATACTTCAACAGTTGCTTACTTAGAAAAACTTAGTTCGACAAGTCATTGCTTCGACAGGACATATATATTGCTGAGTAGATATGACTAGATTATTCTGCTAAAATACTGTTTAGAATTAAGCTTATTTAATTATCTCGTCTTTGTAACTTTGACATAATATTGACATTAAAGATTTGGGTAGGTAGAGGTAATTTGTTCATGATTATTGATTTGAAATTAAATAAACCCCTTTTTTACTGTCTAATACAAGTACGTATCCTTGTAAACCTTTAGTGAAATGTCTTCGGTAGATTATTAAATATCCTAAAAGTTTAGTATTTTATTGAAGCTTCCCTTGTACCATGTGATACTAAAATTTTTATTAGTATTTCTATTTAGGCTCATCTTACCTTCATGACAGATTTTATTAACGGATTTATCTCGAGAGTCTATTACTATCATTCACAGTTGGAATTAGGCTTTATTAGGTTGTCAATATAGATATAGTGAACTAGTATGGTTAGTACTAAATATCAGTCTTGTTTATACTTTGTTATCCTACAAGTAGGTATGTTGCTTGAATATGTAGGTAGTCGACTGCTACACAAGTTTGCATAATTATGGTAATAGGTATTTAAACATTTTGTTCTAATTTTGCTTATTAATGTTTATTTACTTTATGAATAGTTATTGGCTAAACCTAGGCAGTCACGATTGTTATGATTAGTTAAAGCTATTGTCATTTTTAAACGCTTTTGTTTAATATAATTGTATTAGACTGTTCACTAGGTTCTGAGTGTACTGAGTCTAATGCAAATAAGTAGAAGGGATCTTTTGGTGTTTCCACAGACTTGCAACTATGGATCGTAGGGTTAAGAGGCACCTCTTTACAGCATGCTAATGCTCCCCTTTCGCCACACCAGAACTCAACCATCGACTATCTGGCGCTAGCTATATACGGCTCAATGCTGAGATATTGTTTCCCAATAGAGTTCTTAAGAAATATCTTTTACTAAGTTTGATATAGGTTCCTCCTCAACGTGTTACATGTATTTTATTAATGATATTTCATTCCGAATTTATATAGATAAATAGTTTATTTCATGCTATTAGTATGCTACTTATTATTTTACTAGCATAATATTGGCTTATATTATAAAATTATTTCTTTTATAGTACCGTTATTGGTAGACATTTATTTAAAAAATTTTTTAATTTTCTAATTAGTATAATCAGACTAATCAATGTCCTTAGGATATATTATCATCAATTTATCTAACAACTTTAGTTAGAATTGATAATATCACGAATAGCAAATTGGGAAAATTCTCTCTACCTTTTTAGCTTTGAGAATTTCCACGGAAATATTTTATTCCAGCTATTAGCAATTTTATCAACTTTGCCTCATCATTTTAGAAGCGTAATATACTGTAACTTAGTGAATATATATCTTCTAGACTATTTATTCTGAACTGATCATCTTGATTCATTATTTAGTCAGTATTATTAATTATTATTATTATTAACGAAGCGATTTACTTCTTCGTTTATCATACGAACCGCTAGGGAATGGAACACCCTGCCTGAGTCGGTGTTTCCGGTCAGTACGATAAGGGGGTCTTCAAAACACGAGTGCAT
Organism: Selenia dentaria; assembly: GCA_917880725.1. Taxonomy (NCBI): domain Eukaryota; kingdom Metazoa; phylum Arthropoda; class Insecta; order Lepidoptera; family Geometridae; genus Selenia; species Selenia dentaria. The sequence continues at coordinate 4,372,793 of OU862887.1, forward strand.
AGGTATCTTCTGGGTAAGCGCGCTCCATCATCGATTGCATCATCACTTAACACCAGGTGAGATAGTGGTCAAGTGCTACCCAGTTCGATATATTAAAAAAAATTGACTTTATTTTTAATTATTTTTATTTATTAAAACTTTTATTTCATAATCTTCATTTTAGTATTGCAAATACATTATATTGCTTCATAACCTCCGAAGTATTAAATATTTGTTTTACATAAATGCCCTATTAAATATTTGATTCTTTATGAAAGTCTAACTTTAACCTAATATTCACTATCCTACAAACTGTGTTTCACATTTACATTTAGTGTTGTAGTGTTGACTTTCTCCTTAGCAAAGGGTCCAGTCCTTAACGAAGGGAAAATCTGCCTCACAGAGTGAGCCGGGTTGGCTATAGCCGTCCGGTACCTGATTTTGATGAAGGTGCGAGTTTAGGGGTATCATTGGGGTCCACCTGAAGCCCTTCCAGCAATTTTTTTTTGCCGGAAACGTAGTTTAAATTAATTATGATTAAATTAAAATTTGATAAAAAAAAGTGAAATGGAACGCAATGTTGAGAAAATGGTACAATATTAAGTTGTCAAATTAAGTTGTCAAACTGAGTTAAACGAAACGTATCGTTATCGTTAAACGTAAGAAAAAAAAAGGCGCCATTTTGTCTTACTGACAGATGGACTGTCATCCATTCATTCCGTTTCTCTCGTAGTTTCGTGAATGTGTGCTCTCTTGTTTTTCGATTTTTATTACGACTTTGGCTTTTTCCCTGGACTTCCTTCGATTGCGCGACGACTTGAAACTTGGCTTGCTTACCGGATTTGTTTGGATTGCTCTACGACTTGAACTTGGCTTGAAAACTGGACTGCACTTGGCTGTAATGGAGTATTACAGTACAATACCCGAAGCGGACGCGGTTTCGGCTCCTGATCTGCCCGTCGAACCTGTTGCCGGACCTTCTTCGGCTCCTGATCTGCCCGTCGAGCCTGTAGCCGGACCTTCTTCGGCTCCTGATCTGCCCGTTGAACCTGTCGCCGGACCTTCTTCGAGTAATGACGACGACGACAACGAGCTTATAACCAAACGAAAACTTTGCGTCACTGAAGTGATTGATCATTGGAATTTAACTGACGTTGTGCGAAAATTGGGCACTAAAGACCAATGCATCAAATATAGTGAAGACCAAGGTCTCATACCAACTGAGAAACGGTGTCGAACCCACAGGACATCCATGAAAGTGTCATACTCATGCGGATGCACAAGTTTTGGTACATTTGTGTGCTCAAAAAGATCATGCAAATCTAAATCGGGCAGCAGTGCCAAGATCTCTCGCAGAATTGGCACATTTTTCGAAAATATTGCTATCGACATAATGCATGTTTACTATCTTATATATGCATACTCACAAGGATGGACCTACGACCAAACAATTCACGAAGACCCTTATAAAAAAGAAAGGAAGCAATGTTTAAGCCCAAATACTATAGCCGATTGGTTTAATTACTGCAGAGAAGTAGTTGTGATATTTTATTTGGAAAAACAAAATCTTTACAGCGGTAAAATTGGAGGCTGTGGGAAAATAGTGCAAATAGACGAAAGTAAATTTGGAAAAAGGAAATATAACAAAGGACGTCACATTGAAGGCCACTGGGTGCTGGGATTAATAGAAGATGGGTCTGAAGACTTAAGATTGGAAGTATGCCCGGACAATAAAAGAGATGCTGATACTCTCATACCTTTAATTCAAAAGCATGTTTTACCTGGAACAACAATCCACACCGATTGTTGGCGGGCATACGATTGTCTGTCTGAATATGGATACATACACAAAAAAGTGAATCATTCAGACCCAGAGAACCCATTTGTGGGTAAAGATGGAATCCACACCCAAAGAATAGAATCCCAGTGGCGAGCAGTGAAGAGGTTTTTCAAAAAACAAAATTATAACAACCCAGAAAACTTTAGTGATATAATTGTTGAATATTTGTGGCGAAGAGACGTGTATAAATATAAAAGAGACTCTTTTGTACATTTAATGAAAGCAATTAAACATGTTTATGAAATAAACAAGTAATGTATTAAAATGTTTGTTTAATTGTGTCTCTCCTAGCCCTTTAACATTAAGTTTTTCTCATCTATCAACATAACTCTGAGACTGACTGGATATGTTATTGTTGTTATATAATACAATGTTAAGTGAACCGCCTTGATAGATTAGGTGTGAAACAAAAAATAGGTTAGGTTAGGTTAGAACATGACAAACAACGCACGAGCCGAGCGAGCGAAGCGAGCGTGCCGCGGCAGCGGCCGGCGAAGTGCCAGAAGCGAACCGCCTTAATAAGTTAGGTGTGAAACAAAAAATAGGTTAGGTTAGGTTAGAACATGACAAACAACGCACGAGCCGAGCGAGCGAAGCGAGCGTGCCGCGGCAGCGGCCGGCGAAGTGCCAGAAGCGAACCGCCTTAATAGATTAGGTGTGAAACAAAAAATAGGTAAAAAATACTGATATAGCCGAAAGTGAGGTTAAGTACTAAAAAAATTATTACTCAAAAACTAAAGGCCTCCGGCGGGGGGGTGATGCAGGGGGGGCTTCACCCCCTCCCCCCCCCCTAGCCCCCCTGCCCCCTCACCGCGGGTACCGGGCGACTATAGTTTAACCAGTGATCCCGCTAGCTGGGTTCCCTAACAGAATGAATTCGGGTCGATCTCCCCCGTAAGATCTAACACCCAGGATCACGTGTGTAATCGACCATAATCGATTTGCGACTTTGGGATTGAATGCGGTCCGGGAAATTAGACCTATTAAGTGCGAATAATTAAATATATATAAAAGATAGAGCGCCCATAACCGTTCTTAGTATCACTACTTTGGTGTCTAGAACGTGACACACTTGACGAGTCCCAAAGACTGATACCAGACAAAGCTATGAGAGAAGACTGCTATTTGCTTGCTGAGCAAGAATACGACTCCTGGTTCGCCTCAATTCCCAGGCTCGAAGATAAGTATAGACCTTCATATGGCACCGTTAATCTACAGTCTATACTACGAAAAGCACTCGTTTTTCGATTTACCGATCAATGCACAATACAGTAACTTAAGGTGGAACTAGTTCATATTTATTCCATACAAATTTCGGGGGGGTATTACTCCACTGTTTGACATTGTACATACAAAATTTAACATGATATCGCTTTTTCTCATTATTAATTTTGTCTGTACGGAAGCAGAATTGTAAAATAAAAAGCCATTAAAAAGTTATAAGCCAACAAAGATTCGTTTTTCTTGCTAATTTTAGCGCAACTTTGGGCGCAAGTGTAAAATATCCAAAACAAAGTCCGTACCGACAAAGCTCAATTATCGAATATTTCAATAAACTTTGTTTGTAATTGATTTATGGAGTAGTTTTTTCATAAAACCCCATCTTCGAAAGGACTTTTCGTAATTTTTTTACGCGGTCGATTTACTATGAATTATCATGCCTTTCACTCAACAATGTTCCCCCCGGTGCGCGGGCGGCGCAGTGCAGAGGGAAGACTCTCACGCACACATGCACAATATATGTCTTTACGCATTTTCGTTCGACTTGTTTTTTTGACTCAGTCAGTCTGCTCACTGCTGTGTCGTTCGTATGTTTGTTTGTAGACTACTCTCTGCGTCATTCGTACCTAAACATTACATTGACCCCTGGCTTATACTTATATACAACCCGGTCACAATATCTGTGCACCTGACCTCGTGACGTCATATCGGCGGTCTGGGTACGGTGTGTAAAAAGTTTTTTCGAGAAATGTGGAGGTAAAAAAAAATTACCAACCTTTTCAAATCAATTTATTATTGATGAAGGGTTAGTTATTAAATAAACAATAATTTTGATTACAAAAACATTTATTATTAAACTCAGTCACTATAAATTATTGACTCTATGCCTGACATTGTATCTTCCTCACTCTCACTTTCTGAACTCTCCGAACTATCTTCCCCTAGTGATATTAAAAGTTGTGTGATGTTGTCATCTGCTAGATGATCCTTTTCCCAGTATTCTCGCTGTAGTCTCTCCACGTGATTCACTTCTTTTTTCCAGTCAGCTGGCGTAATCGACTTAATCGCATCTTTTGTAAGTTGTTCTATTTTCTTTTCCGATTGGTCAATGTTTTTATCTGCCACCCTTTGCTTTACCAAGTTCCATATATATTCGATAGGGTTTAGGTCACAATGATAAGGTGGCAGACGCACAACTTCTTGGCCATGCTCTCGCATCAAATCGTCGACGACATATTTTTTCGGCGGCTTTGTTCTCAGTATAATGGGATACAATTCCCTCTTTGTCATTTTGTCATTAAATGGAATATTGTGTTCACGTAGCCAATTTTGCACGTCAGCTTTAAGAGCAGCACTAGTGGGCGCTTTCACCGACTGGGTCGAATGGTAGGGTACATTGTCTATGACAACTATACCGTTCGGCGGTAAATTTGGTATAAGCTTTTAACGAAGCCATTTTAATAAATTGTTTGTGTCCATCTTGTTATGATAATCGCCGATTTTACTTTTACATTTATAAAGTAATTCTGCACCTTCAATGAATCCATTTTCCCCTCCAGCGTGTACAAGAATCCAACGTTGACCCGGATTTAAATTATTCTTCACACTGCTGTCGGTATTATTTTGCCAGCATTTACTGACCGTATAGTGGGAATGGATCCACGTCTCGTCCAGGTAGGTAACCGGTTTTTTATCAGCGCCAAGGTCATTATTCTCTTTCATACGTCATGTATATTTATGTATATTACAATTTGTGTGGAGTCTTCTGATGGAATTAAATTTAAAAAAAATCACAATTATTATTTCCAGGTACAAGGTCAACTAATGATAATCGAAAATATTGCTATTTTGTTGTTTGGACGCCAAATGGCATAGAAATTGAAAAAATTGAAAGAGATGATGCATTTTGGAGGGCAGACTAAATGTCTAAATTAGATATATTTTATAACAAATGTGTTTTGCTGACACTGACAGCTGACAGATCCGCGTTACCCTCGCAAATTACAATTTCGAGATCAAAATTAAATCAAAATTAGAAATTTTCTTGAAACTTGTGGGCATTTTGTCTGCTGGTTCATCATCATCGTTATCATATTCCCGAGAAAAGATTCTTGACGAATCTTCCGCTTGTATTGTAAGAAAAAAAAACATACAAAGAAGTTTTAAATGACTTTTTCTGTGTATTGTGGATAATTTTTTTGAACTGTAGTGACCATGGCTTTAAATACCGTTAAAACTTTATAGCTTCATTTGACGACCGTTAATTTTCAAATATCGGTAACAGATTTAACGTTATTTATACTTCATTTTATCGTTAATATTTACCAACTTTAATTGTGTCTTAACGTTAAATTTATCGTTACTTTTTATTGATTTTCTGAAACACATAATTCCATCAAATTTTGTCAACAGAAAAATATTACAAAGTTACTTATAAACCGAACAATAAATAGTCGCTAAGCGAGAAGGTAAAATCAATGTCAAATAACAATTTTACCATATTTTACGTAATGTTAATTAACGTTTTTACTGGTAATGGTATCAAGGTTTTTGTAAAGTTAAGGAAGGTAGCACATTGAAAATAACGTTACGTAACGGTTATTATTTTGTTATTTGGTAACCCTTAGAGGCGGTTAGTTACAAACCGCAGAAGTAAAAGAAACAATGTCAATAATTTGTTAATCATTTTATCAATAAAGATTTATAAATTAACAGAAATTGTATTTATTTTATTCGATAAATAAAAATAAATAATGGTTATGTACACAGCTACATAAAAAGCTATATTTTCCAGTATAAGCTGACCTCTCATTGTACGGAAATCCTATACAAAGCGAGATCAGCTTATACTGGAAATTTATAGCTTGATATGTAGCTGTGTATACATTCATAATAATTTTGTAAGCAACTGACAACCCTTGTAGCAATCTATCGAAGCCCGTACGTATGGGCATTTTTTACTACGACTTATTTTTTAGGGAGTAAGTACTGGATTTTCAACTCTCCGCGAAGGACTGAACGTTGGGAATCCAACAGAGCGCATCCCTTGCGCGTTAGTAAAGTGCACTGTTGAATTTTCCACTGTCCGGCAGCGCTAAGCCAAGCGTTGATATAGGTACCATTGCGCGGTGAAGGGTAGGTACGTAAGCGGCCGGGCGCGGCGGGCGGCGGGTATTTCATGCGGAAAGTGTTATGTCCCATGGCATGACAAAACAATCATGCTGTAGGTACCTACTTGGTTTTTTTCTTTGTTTTTTTATCATTAGGCCTACCTTCATAGTAATGTCACAGAATAATAAGTACAATGTAACCTAACATTATATGAAAACAATCTTGATGAGCCACTTGTCTTGAAATCTCTTGAAATTCATAAAACAATAGAACTTACTGAAATAACGATATTATTCATTTCAAATTCATTAAAAAAAAACAGATAGTTAAACTGTACTTACCTACATAATTACGTGTCGAGAATGTTTACATACATTTATGTTATGCACCTAAAGTTATTGGGTACCTACTTATGGATAAACAAATAATATATTTTGAAAACTATTTATAGGTTGTCAACTTTAATAATAATAATAATTACAATTTATTGTCTAATACGGACATAAACTATGACGCGTGAACGCATGAACGCTGCATGGTCAGTTGATCACCGGGAAAAACTAAACTTAGTAAAATAAGCAATCTAATAGGTAGGTACTACTATACTCCCGTCGCGCCGCCTACGCCTGCTACTTTAGTTTGTAGTACTTGTCGACTTCTCGGCGAGCGGCACATGTGTGCATCGGTTGTATGGTCGTTTGGCATCGTCTAACGTCGATTCAGTTCGGAACAGTGTTTGCGTGCGACTAGACGTCGTCGTGTAGAATAGCGTCGAACTGCTCATCACTGATACTATCTCTGTCGGACACGATGTCAGGTGAGACAGCGTGCTTTTTGGCCACGCCCACCAGTTAGTTCGAGCCCGCGACTAGTTTCAGAGCCTGCCAATTCATGAAATGTCGAGGAATTCGAACGTGTTCCAAATTCAAACCTTTGGATTTGGATTGAAGGCGCTCTGACGGTACCACGCGACCAATCATCGTTTGAGGCTATCCTGGCTATGGTAGCGGCCACGGTAACGGTGGGGCAGGGGGTGCTAAGAATCCCCGGCAGACACCCGGATACCGCCCCCAACGACGACGACTGGCCCTGGTAACACACAACATACGCACGATGAGGACAGACGAGAAGATATATGAGCTGGAAGAAGAAATGAGTAGGTTACACTGGGACATCGTGGGGTTATCAGAAGTCCGTAGAGCGGGTGAGGACACGATAACCCTAAAATCAGGTAACCTGCTCTACTACCGGGAGGGCGACCAACAGTCCCAAGGTGGTGTCGGGTTTCTCGTCCACAAGTCCCTTACTAACAACATAGTTAAGATCGATAGCGTTTCCAATAGGGTCTATACCTAATACTCAGAGTATCCAAACGATATTCGCTGAAGGTCATTCAGGTATACGCATCGACTAACGGCCGTTTTCAATATTCTATCTATCCATAGTTTTCCTTACTACCGATAGAAATTTGACATAACGTCCATACAAATAGTGTCAAATATCTATCTCTAGTAAGGTAAACCGGCGATAGATAGGTTATTGAAAACGGCCGTAAGTCGCACCCGGATGATGAGGTGGAGGATATGTATGAGGACATTAGTCGGGCCATACATACCTCTGAAACGCACTTTCTAGTTGTTATGGGGGACTTCAACGCGAAGTTGGGTAAGAGAAGCGAGGATGAGTTGAAAGTGGGGCGATTTGGATATGGGCAACGGAACCGTAATGGACAGAGGTTGGCCGAATTCCTGGAGAAAGAGGGACTCTTTATGATGAACTCTTTCTTTCAGAAGCCACCTCATAGGAAATGGACCTGGAGTCCTGATGGTTCCACGAGAAATGAGATTGACTTCATTATGACCACCAAGAGACAAATATTCACTGATGTCTCCGTGATCCACAGGGTGAAAACCGGTAGTGATCACCGAATAGTGAGATGCACATAGAATATTAATGTCAAACTTGAGAGGTCTCGTCTGATGAAGTCTACGCTTCGACCTACTCGTGCCCATATTCAAAACCCCGAGACCTTTCAACTTGAGCTGTCCAATCGCTTCGATTGCCTTGAGAACATCGCTTCAGTGGACGAGATCAATAACAAGTTAGTAGAAACTGTCCATACAGTGGGTTCCAAGTACTTTAAACCCCACCTCATGGCTGAACGACGCTCCTTAAAACTGCAGTCTTCGGATGATGCTGAAGCATATATAAGGCTGCTCAATAAACGAATATAGAGTACATAGAGTATAATCTGTCTCCGTGTAAACAGAACTACAAAGCGAGAATTGCGTTGCGAGAACTTGTGCCAGTCGCTACCATGAGTGCACTCCGCGTGGTTTAATTATATCTGCTCTTCTAGAACAAGGGTTAATAAGACTAACACTAGTAATATACAACTACTTATTCTGTGAAAATTTAAGGTGTCTACCTAAGTCTAAAGTGTCTAGTACGCGGCGATGATACACATGCCATTTTAGCCTCTTTTTTATCCGAGTAAGAGTACTTTTGATATTCCAGTTGCGGCACAGGTACGTTTTTCAACCTGATCCACCGGTATGGACAAACGTTTATTTTTCTTCTCATTCTCGAATAACTGTAGCACTTTTAACACGAGTTTTCTCCCTTCAGTGTGTATAACTTTCCCCATGTTATTCTGGTTTGAACACAGTTCAACAGTTAATATTCAACAATCAACAGTAACAAAAAACTTAACAAAACAATAATCAAAACAAAAACTATATAACAAAAACAGAAAACAAGCCAAATTTAGCAAGAAAATTAGCCAAATTATCGACACGTGTATCGGTAACAAAAATGCTGACCGTACTGACACTTGCCGTGCGAGAAAAGGGAATGCGGGGGGAAGCGGGACCCGCATTCCAGCGATGCGTCGAGTTAATGTGAACGCGTTGTATTTATAATTACTGTAATATCCTTATGTTATATTCCTCAACTCCCAATTCTCTCACAAATGCATTAAATACTGCTTTTCCAGCATCACGACGACGATTTTATAATGCATATTCTCCGTATTCCACAACACTCGTAATTACCTACTATACCCGCAGTACCGAAATTGAATGATTTTTGTATAATTTTGAGAACAGTTCCGTAGTAATCTCTAAACTAGAAAGGCAAATCTCGCATTTAAATCGGTTCAAACCGATTTGTGCGATACTCGTATGGGCAAGAAAAAATGTCATACGAGACGTGTTTAGACAAGTCGAGAATTCATAAGCAAGAATCTTCTTACTATATATTTCGCCGTGTAAACAGTCGCAGGAAATTATTGCCTAGCGATAATTGCTTGCGATACTCGTATGGACAAGAAAAAATGTCATACGAGATTGTTTAGACAAGTCGAGAATTCGTAAGCAAGAATCTTCTTACTATATACTCGTATTTCGCCCTGTAAACAGTCGCAGGAAATTATTGCCTAGCGATAATTCGGTATGTAAAGTTTTTTTTTGGTATTTTTTTTATATTTTTATTTCGTAGATTAGGTCATTATAAGAAACTAATTTCAATATTTTTGTTTTATATTCAGTAGTTATTTTATAATATTTTTTTGAAAATTTGAATCCTATGACGTCACTTTTTTGCACAAATATGTAGTTGCGTTGAGGAGCCAAGAAAAGCACGCGAGTAAAAAAAAAGAAACTAGAATTTACTTTGACACTTGACAGTGACACCTACTAATTCGTAAGTCTCTATTCAATCAAAACAAAAGTGCAAAAAAGTGACGTCATTTAGAGGTCAATGAAAGTCGAATTATTTCATCGTTTTTTGTTAAAATAAATGGCATCTTATCGTTTTAAAAGGTCAGAGTAGAAAAATAAGGGTTTGTAACATAAAATCTCGAAATGGTTTCGGAATTGGCATAGGTTAATTTTTTTTAGCATACCGAATTGCTTGCGATACTCGTATGGACAAGAAAAAATGTCATACGAGATTGTTTAGACAAGTCGAGAATTCGTAAGCAAGAATCTTCTTACTATATACTCGTATTTCGCCCTGTAAACAGTCGCAGGAAATTATTGCCTAGCGATCATTGCTTGCGATACTCGTATGGACAAGAAAAAATGTCATACGAGATTGTTTAGACAAGTCGAGAATTCGTAAGCAAGAATCTTCTTACTATATACTCGTATTTCGCCCTGTAAACAGTCGCAGGAAATTATTGCCTAGCGATCATTGCTTGCGATACTCGTATGGACAAGAAAAAATGTCATACGAGATTGTTTAGACAAGTCGAGAATTCCTAAGCAAGAATCTTCTTACTATATACTCGTATTTCGCCCTGTAAACAGTCGCAGGAAATTATTGCCTAGCGATCATTGCTTGCGAATCTCGTATGACATAATCGTAGGAGAGTTCTTGCCTGTATGTAAACCGTATGATACGATAATCTTATGGCGATTATTGCTTGGAATAGTCGAGTACGAGTTTTCGCCTAGAAACGTACGAGAAAATCTCCTCGTCTAAATGGCCCTTAACAAGTATAACAAGTTATTATACTATAATGGATTTAATCAGAACAGACAGAACGATCGCATAAAAATATAAATTACACCAAATGATACATAACAATGTGAAACATAAGTATAGTAAACACTCACGACATCTCATCCATGATATCGTCCATAGCCATGTTGTAGCGCTCCCCGAGCCGCTGCAGCCAGAAGTGCGAGGGAGAGTAGACCTCGGCCACCGTCACCTCGAGCATGGCGCCCACTTGCACGTCGTCCACCGGCAGCGCGGGGATGCTCTCCATGAAGTGCATGCAGTCCGAGGGAAACACGTCCGCCTCCTGGATTTTAACCTTATACAATTAGTTTTCTTCTCATTGAGGAGAAGATTATTTGTATTGAACCAATTCACAACTTTAGCTAATGCATTGTTAACATCGTCATAGTTTAATAACTGCCTTTTAATTTTAAATAACAGTGAAGTGTCATCTGCAAACAATACAATCTCGTGATTCTTCTCTACATAATAAGGTAAGTCATTAATATAGATTAAAAACAAGAACGGCCCTAGTATTGAACTAGAACGTCTAGAACAATATTATGAAAGTGGTGGATTTGGTGTGTTAATTTTACTTATATTAAACTACATAACACTATACACTATATAAAACTCCACACATCAACATGCTCTAGGGATATTTCAATTAAACCTAAATAACTAAAATCCACGGATTATTAGTTTGAAGTTTTCAACAATTTTTATTAAAAAAGTAGTTGTTTTGTTTGGGTTTTGATGTTTCAAAACTAAATTTAAGATTGAAATTTTGTCTGAGTTTTTCCTCTTCTTCTAAGTTTTTTTTTTAAATTTAACTTTATCTAAAAGTTTATCATCAGATTAGATAGGCTATTACACAAGGTTAATTTTAATGTGTAGGTGTCTTAACAAAAAGTTAATAGAATTTTAGTTATTTGGGTTTAATTGAAATATCCCTAGACCGTATTGATGTGTGTACTTCGCATTTTTATTTTTTGTGTAAGAGACAGTGACGCTATTCAGGGAGATATCAGGAGGATATGGCATTCACAACGAGTGATGTGCCGATCATTGGAGGAGGCTGTGGCGTTTAGTAAGGATGTTGTGGAGACAGTGTTCAAGATCAGTAGTGCAAGTACTTACAAAGTCAATTCCTGGCAGCGCATCATCGGGATCAACTTGTATCGCGGAGTGTGAAGAATGGGAAATTAGCCGCGGCAGGGGAAGGGGACGCGGGCGCGGGGCGCATGGCATGAGGGCCGCGCGGGCCGCTCGCGCTGCGTCCTTCAGCCGTAGCCCTCCTGGCTCCGATGAGAAGCAGACCTGCTCTTGCATACTCCGCAGCAGGCTGTTTATGTTGTTGTGACCAAAACGTTCAAAGCTTAACTCTCGGTCGTACCGTTCCCTGAATATAAATACATGTTATGTTATGTTTTAATTTTGTGAGATTATTCGTTTCTAAACGAATATACTGGCCACTAGTAATAATAATAATTTATTTATTGACACACAGATTTAACAAGTACTGCAGTGTAAGTACCAAACTAACCGATCGACAAATTTGAATCTTGAATTCGTCATACTTCGAAAAAACTGGCTATATCGATCTTTTGTCGATCATTGCAAGTAAGTAACAAAATTAAGCGATCGGTAGACAAACTCGATAAGTTTTTACGATTATAACGGTAACCCTAGCATGGAACTATAAAATTACGTTTGAGATCGTCTATTTAATCGATTTTAACGATTGTTTTGTCAGCTTTGAAAGCGGCTGTCGATATAGCTTATCGACAGGCGACGGGATTAGGGATATTGTTTAGTTGCGTTTGATCCTACTAATATTATAAACGCGAAAGTTTGTATTTGTGGATGTTTGTTATTCTCTTACGCTCAAACGACTGGCCCAATTTTGATGAAATTTGGCATGGAGGTAGATGGGGCGCTGAATTAACACATAGGATAATTTTCATCAACATCGTCATCATCCATCACCATGCGGGTGTAACCGCGGGGCGCAACTAGTATTCAATAAAAAAATATAGCCTTCGGTCTTGTTTTGATTTTAGAAGATCGAAATGTTCGTAGGTATCTTCAAATGATAGAAGGACGCATTGTGGAATGCAATCAATTCGTAATAATCGACATACTGTCGACAATTTGACGATCGTATAAGTCGTCGATATGACTTCCTAACTTGCTAGGGCCCGATACGATTCTTTAAATTTATCGATCTTAGCAATTCGACAAATTTAACGACTAATATGGTACTCGCACTGCTGTTCTTAAATACAAACTTAACTACTAAAGTAGGTAGGGATACAATTGAGTTTACTTTAATATGTAAGTATCTATAATATCACTGGTCAGCTAGTTGAATGTATATAACTAATATACAACTATAAGCTATCTAAAGTGGCTTGATAGTCTCCAATAACGAAAAAATATAATATTCCATAATGGAACAAAAAGGCCCACATATAGAAATGTGTATATGCCACATGCAGTGCCACTTGAGACCTTTGGTGTTGCAGATGTCCGTGGGCAAGAGTAATCCCTTACTACCAGCTGAGCCGCCTTCTTGTTTGTTTGCTCCCCTTTCTCATAAAAGACAAAAACCTGAGATTTAGATTTCCCTCGGAGTCTCATTCACCCAGTAATATCACTAGCTGCAATGCCATTCAACACACAAAGCTTTGTGGCCGAATAACTAACACTGCCATGGCACAAAGCAAGACGGTCTTTTGCATAACAACTATATGAAATAGCATGCCGGGTTTCCTATTCCGTTAAGATTCAGATTCTGCATGCCTATGAGAAGTTTTCACTTCATACCCTTATAAAGTCATAGTATGTAAACTAATACCTGTAAAGCCTCATCAGGTCTGTACAACAAATACCCTCTTCATGTTCTTTTATAAGTTCATGTATTTCACATTTTAAATCCTCCAATTGAGCCCTCTTCGTACTGCTTTGACCTGGACACAAACAATTGGCAAGTATAAAGGGACAGAAGTAATGCCCAACATATGAGAAAAGTGTCAAGAAGTCCACTCACTTGAAGATGTTTGCCGCCCCGAGTCATTGTCGCCTTTAGATGAAACCTTATCCTGCTCACCGTATATGTCATCGTCCAAATACTTAAAGGTATCATGCAAAGGATTTTTTTTCTTTAAAAAGCTTTTTACGTCGCCATTGCGTCCATTTTCTACCACAGGTGAATTGGGATTTTCGTTTTCGTCAACTGACTTCAAAAGTGGTGTGGACTGAGTGTAATTAGTCAAATTCTTAATACTGCTACTGGATTTAGTCATAGGTATGTGGTCATTGCTTTTTATTTCATCCTTTCTTATAGGTGATGGTTTGATTAGGGGCTGTGGGCTATTTGGTTTGTTATTCAACTGTTGTGTTGATGCATAATTTCTGTTAAATGTTGAAGCAATCAAGTTTGAACTGTTGTGAGGAGTGTGGGGACTGCTGTGAGGAGTGTGGGCACTGCGGGGAGATGAGATAGCTTCTGGAACACTTCTCCTTTTTCCTTTCCTGTAAATAGCAATAAAGCACTTTAAAATAATGTACAATGAAATTACTGCCAACTTACTCATATTTTCACTGACAAGGAAAGATCATGTCTTGTGCAAGAACTGATGCACGTGACATTCTATCCTTTTAGAAAGTTGCGTATGTTACTGCACATAAACAGGTATTGAACCAGTCATGTGATAACCCCACAGGAGAGTTGCATCTGAGACTGAAGGGAACTTACATTTTAACCGCTGCCCCTGAAGTTTTTTGTTTTCTCACAAACTGATCAATGTGTTTCAACGTGTCCGGAACAATCAAAGTGAGAACTGGATTGGAATGGGAACCCTGGAACTAAACAACAAATTCAAATTTGTGACTACAATTTTAATTGTATGGTCTTGTCGCTGCAGAACTGTGTAGTCAAAGTTGTTTTTATGCGCCAGGAATCGAAAATGCCTGACATGCTATGTAGAACTGCCAACCTTGGTACACATCAGAGCTTGTTGATAGTGTTAACATTTTTTTAAGTATGTGGCTGGAACTGTAGCTGATCACATCCCAGCTATAGAACTGTGCAGTTGAAGACATATATTTTGTTTCCAGTATCAGGAATCAGTATAGAACTATAAAATTTCTATTGGCATATCATATAATATAGGAAAACGCAGAGTGGGGAAACCAAAGAAAAGATGGTCAGACGATATAAAACAAATAGCTGGACCAGAATGGATAAATATTGCCAAGGACAGGGAAAAATGGAAGAGTTTGGAGGAGGCCTATACCCGAAAGGGATCTGTTAGTATGTAAGATAAGATAAGATAAATGTTAAAAAGAAAACCTGTAATAACGGAAAAATAAAGGCTTTATTATTATTATTATTATTATCATATAATATAATAAATCAGCTCAGAACTGCTGAGATTCTAAGAGCCTACACACCATAGCGAGAAGTTTGAGATTAAAAGAGCTCTGGCTAGTGCAGCCAGACTCTTGTGAGTGAATTTGTCCGGTTAAGCACTGCCACCTTATCAAACTATTTCTACTGCGAAGCCATAGAGTTCTGAATACTGCATTTTGATGTAAAGGTCTGGTTGCCGGCTAAATAACTGGCACATGAGACTTAACAACTTGAATGTGTCAGGGTTACGGGAGCAATGCAGTTCATCAATTGTGATGAAATGCATCTGTTCTAGGTAGAGGTTTCTGTAAAAATCACTGGACTTTTGAATATGACTAACACTGCAAAACTGTTACGCTAGATTCACAGACTACGTTCATTATTGACAGTATCTGTATGTATACCTTAAATATATTTTTTTCTATATTGCTTAGGTATGTACAGTTTAACCAGCCGTACCTATGAAGGGTAGGCATGTGCAAAAATATTTCATTGTTAAATTTACGCTGCAGTATTGAACTTGAGGCACCTGCCAATAACTTAAAGTACATCACTACATAGTTACAGTCAAGTGGCCTTTCACAGCCAGGCCAATTAGAAAAGAAGTTAAGCAGTTAAATCACAGGTTATCTTAACACAACTGCAAATGTTGTATAATAGTTGAATATATAATAAGACTCCTATTTCTCCTGGTCACACTATAACTTGAGAACAACTATACCAATTTCATTCATCTGTTTTTAATTTTTTTTAATACTTTGTGGAAGGTCCTTACAATGAAAAAATCAAGAAAAGGTAGGTTATGGCAAGACCGAATGCCTTCTACGGGACGAAGCCGCCGCTCTAGTAGTTGAGTAATGATATGCAGATAATAATGTCAAATATTTAAACAAGGCTAATCACCAGGAAGCAATCACTGCACCTCTCCTTGAGGAACGCAAGTACATCCCTGTAGCCATACTTTGCGACAGGGATCGGGGTGCCCATCATGTTCCGATAGTCGCGCTGCAGTGAGCGTACGTCTACCTGCGCCGGACTTGATACGACGATCGACCGCAGTACAGACTTCAGTTCCTTCAATTCGCTCTCCATTTTTACATTTCTTTACTCTGCAATACATACATTACATGTGAATTATTCTAGGTATGGCAAAAAGCGCTTCCAAGCAATACTTACAAAACTACCGGCTCTGCAAAAGCTTATCAATGTTTTGTAAACGGAAACCGGCGGATAGAAAAGCAATGTACATGTTTGTTGGTATCGTTAGCACATATATTTTATGTGATGGTAATTATTTACAACTTCTTCGTACGCAATAAAAAGATCTGGTTTAATGCCCTTGGAAAATCCAAAGTAAAGGTTTGCAACGTACTTTCAAAGTTTAGCCTCGATTCGAAATTCTAAAAGTAGAAATAAAAAATCCTAACGCTGTTTTCAGATCAATTTATACAATTGATATGAATGATATGATAGAGAATTACAGTTTCTTACCCGCAAAATAACATTAAATATTAAATATGCATAAAAACAACAAACCGATCATGAATCAATCAACTTTCCACCCGCTTTCATCAAAGAGAATATAATAGAGACTTTCATTTCAGTTTTCAGCCAGATACAGATAACCCATAAAGATAATATAATTAATATAAATGACTTGAACTTGAACTTGATAACTAGCTAAACGGCAAGGAATTTGTATACTACGTAACTGGAAGGTTCACTTGTGCAAAAATGCGGTCCGAAAGAGACCAAATATTAAGGACCGTGTCTCTTTCTAAAAGAGCGACCATAATGTATGAGATAAACAGGACAACTCGAAATCAAAATTGATTAATAAGATTTAAAAATACTGTAATACCCTATCACCATCACCTTAATAGGACACTGCCAAATTCATGTGGTCAACCTTGGTAAAATGTCAATTAGAACAAATCAGTTAAGTACAAAAATAATTTATTTCTGAACCAAACATATTCACTTACATAATCATATGTTACTAAATAATATAGTCTTGTGCAATTTCTGGCGTAATGTTGCAGGAGCTCCAATAATTATTTTTAAGGTCTTGTGTTTTCCATAAGTTGTCAATCTGAGATTTAAATATTTATTTATCAAACACTTTACAAGCGCTACGTCATGCCTATCTTCACATGTAATTGAATTGACAGGGTGTGGAGGGTCAATTAACTCATCCAATTTACTATAAAAATGTTGAACAACCAATATTGAAATTTTACTTTTCGTTGTATTGAGCATTGAATTTGAGACCATGCTAGTGAACACTTTTTCAGTGTAACATATAACATCAAAGACAAATTTGGAGACATGTTTTAGCCCTCCCCTGTCAATGAAGGAAGTAAAAGATGAATGTTTATTAATATCAACGGCATAGTCATGTTCTTTATTAATTAATTTGTTACTTAACAGAGCGGATATACAATATCTACATGACATTTTTTCTAGAAGTTTATTGACTATATATCCTGCTATATAGTACAGTACATTATTCTTGTATTCTGTCAATGAAGTTGCTTCCACAAGCTGAAGTAAGCATTCAATTTCATGTTCTTCATTATCATTTTGAACGGGTGTCGATATAGGGCTATCTATTATTGATCTTTCAGCATTTCTAAATTCCAATACTGGAGTAGTTTCGTAATCATCGCTAGTACAATTCGCATTGATGCTTGGAGTGACGCTATTGCGAAATAACAATTTCCGCAAGGCATATCTTACTTGCAATGCACTTGGATTATCGTTGTGTCCACCAGCTGCCCGTAAACAAGAGAAAAACATCTCTAAATGATCTTGTGAAGTTTTATATGTTAAAAAATATTTAACTACACCATTTTGCAGTAAATCCAAGGCTAAATTTGTAAAACTAATTGTATCAATTATGAAGCCTAGAGCAGGTGTTCGTCGCCTGTGTGTCAAGATACCTTCGCCATTTATTTTCAATTGGCCGAGATAAACTCTCGTTTCTTTTAAAATATTGGACCATGTATCGTGATTTTCTAATCTCATTGGAGATTTAAACCCTTTTCCGTAAGGATTTTTTTAGTTAAACAAGTCAAAAACACGGTCTATTATTCTAATAAATTCTACAGTGGCTTCACTTCCTTTAAACGCACTATTGCCACTTAATCTCAAAAAATCTATTGCATCAGCAACAGATGAACTCAGTAATTGTGCTGCTAATCTGACATTCATTTTTTTGTTATAGAAGGTGACGTGAGTGCTTGATAGTTTGTTAGCTAATTTTAAACCTTCTTCGTCCTGTAATCTATGAAGTTGTTTTATGTAATTAAAATCTATATCTCCCTTTTCTGATGTTAATTTGGTTTCCGCGAACACATTTCTGCAAAGTTTTAGCATGTGTGGCGGATCCATTATGCAATGAACTTCACAGTTTGTTTTTGGATGTGGAAAGGAAGTTTTCATATCTGGGTACGAGAAATTACATCCCAAAAGTTCGAAAGTTTTCAAATTGGTAACAGTTCCATCACTAGTTATGGATTTTACCGTAATGTTAATGCCACTTAATAGTCGTATGGCCGCTAGTATTAACTCCGTTTGTAGATCAGCTCCTATTTTGTTGGTTAAGAAATATGCAATCGGACATTTAAATTTTTCGGTGTAAGACACGATTTGAAATATTAAAACTTCCGTGGCCAAAGTTTCAGAATCATCAGTCATTATGCCACCATAACCAACATATCCCCAGTATTTGTCTGTTTTTAAGTCAAACCTTAATTCTGTCCGAATCGACATTGCATCAAAAATTAATGCCACATTGTTCAAACTGTCATTTTCAGCTGCTACTGTTTTTAAATAATCTAAAACTTCTGACATAAATCCAACGTTACAATTATGTGTCGATAGCAGTCTTCGAAGTGTCGATGGATGGGGCAGGTAAAAATAGTTTCTCAAAACCGATATGCTTTTGCTGAATAAAAATAAGCAGTGAGAGCAAATGATTTCACATCATCGGTATACCTCGCACCTTGGTCTGATTTTTTTATGTTAAATTGATCAAATATGTTTGAAAAATTTATGTTTATTACATTTTTCAGCTTTTCATAATTGTTACACTTTTTTTTTAGTAAGTCTAATACATGATTCAAATTTTCAATCTTTACATCTCTTCTTTTTAATTGTTGTTGCAATATTTTTACATTGCGGCGCAATTTAGTTTTCCTCGGTGTAGAAAATACTTGGGTTTGAGTGCTTATTTCTGTCTGCAATTTAATTTTCTTAGGCGCTGGTTCCCCGGAAGTCCCGGGCTCTGTATGTTCTGGTGCAATCAGCGTAATTGCACTAAGAAGATGAATTTGTTTTCTATCTTCAGATAACTGAAAATAAAATTGTGGATGTTAGGTTAAAACTACGACTTAAGGGTTGCAAGAAATTAAAACACATTATATACAGGGCATTCGGCACAACATTGTGTCTTAGAACGGACTGTGTTTAACACACTTTTCACAATAATCTAGCTCCAAGTGTACGTTAAATGTGGGCAAAAATAACGCACTACATTTGCTCTAACGTGGAAACTATACGTCCAATATATGCTTAACAACAAATACCAAAAACTAAAAAAAATTAAAGGGGGCTCCCATACAAGATATTTTATTTTCTGCTTTTTTTCGCTTGATATTATCACGGTGATAAGTAGAGGCTTGAAATATTCCTAAAATATAACTGTTGTTAGCGACGCAGCGAAAACTCTAGAATAAGTTAGAATAGATAATCCTTTAGATATAAGTAGATAATTATAGGTAAACCAGTATAACGTATAGAATAACTAGCCAGAACAACGCAGAACTTTCAGGAAACAAATGACCTTGTACAAAGAAAAGAGCCAGGGATAAAAAAGAGACATTATCTTTCTATTCCAGCGCTCTCATTGGCTGATCACTTATTGTTTACTACGTATTGTAGCCGCTAGTTGTAATGTCTACTTAAACTATATATATAGAGCCGTCTTGTACTCGATTATGGAGGCAGGCAGAGGCAGAAGGCATTGTGAAGTGAAGTGAAGTGAAAGCCCCCAAAGCCTCCTCAGGAAAAGCTCTTGAGTTAAGTGTGTGCGACAGGTGTTCGGTTGGGTGGGAGATCGTTCTCCGCAGTAGCGTTGAGACGCCCCCCACACTTCCCTCACCCCTCCCCTGCAACTCGGAGGTTTTCCAGGAAATCGTAGTTTCGTTTGCGCACGGTAGCACAGTGGTTGTAGGTCCGCTCCGGCGTGATCTCCCACCGTGCCTCACCCCCGCACATCGCAACTTCGTGCTCAGAAATCAGCGCTTACCATCCTACGTAAGCACAGCGCCTGATCGTAGAGCAAATTCTGGCTAGGGGTTTTGTCATAAAACTCCAGCCCAGAATTAATTTTGCCTGTATACCGAAAATAATAATTTGCTAGTTCACGTGTACACTAGTTGCGAGGCTCCGTTTGCAGACATCCAGCTGAAAATTCAAAAAACTTTCCAACCTGATTGAAGACGCACTGCCTGTAGGGAGTCCGTAACTGGTATTACGGTTAACATAAATTAAAAAAAACCAAATTTCACCATCATCAAATTTCACCAAAATCACTTTTATAGTAAAAGTGTATTACTATGGCAAATGAGGATAAGAGGTTGCCTCGTAAGGGGCCAGACCTCTCTAAAAGTTTACGCTGAGTAACTGCGTCTTCTTCCTTAGACAACAGTGCAGCGGCAGACAGGACGAGTACTAGCCAAGGTACTTGCGCGGAAGTGAAGGATTCGAGTGTTAGGGCGAATCCGACCACGCGTAAGTGCTTTGACAAAGCTGATAAGAAAGGTAAAGGACTCACTTCGATGGGGGATGTACCTCCCACTCGGGGCGAAACCGACACCGCTCATCAAGGTACACTATCAGATAGGCCAGGTAGTACTGACACTTCATTATCTAGTTCGCGTATACCTAGGCCTCATTTATCAACAGAGTTTTTAAGCCAACCGAAGGCATCCGACATAGGGCTCGCGATTGGCGGATCTGAGCATCCGGTCCAAAGCGAAACCGCACGGATGCCTCCGGGCAGAGGCGCCCAAAAAAAGAGGCGCGACTCCTCGAACGAGGACCAGGGAGGTGACGAGAAGAGGCTGAAGCATAAGCTTTCCGTCACCCCTCAAAAGAAGTCATCATCACCACAGCCGTCCACTTCCGGCACACATAGCAAAGCGCGAAATTGCAGTCGTAGCACTTCATCCAGCTCGGCTGCATCATCCAAAAGCCGAACGTACGGCTCAGATATGGTTATAGTAGTAGACCAACATACACAGACTCAGAGATCCACCGATTCTACATCTTATGCAGCGTTAGAGTCAGTGCCCATGGACTCAGCGCCAATGCCATCTCCGCCATCACCTACATCCGAGGCAGCGCGCTCATATGCGGCAGCACTAGCCTCTCCACCTATTACAAGGCCGAGCTCACCGACGAGTCATGCCGCGGGAACCATCCCGACCACTACGACCGCAACGCAGGCAGCAACATCTAACAAATTATTAAAATCATATCCACCAATTATGATAGAGTCATTGCCAGATTGGGTGGCGATATTTGCGCAACTTAAAGCGAAACTAGGTCACCCTCTCAGCGTTAAACCTGTCGGCACCGGGTTTCGTTTTGTATGTAAGTCCGTAGACGAATTTAGGGCCGTGCAACGTGCCCTTACCGAGGCTGCCGATAAAGACCGCAAGGTGTCATGGCATTGCTACGCCATGACAGAAGACCTACCCTTAAAAGTAGCTATTAAAGGCCTAGCCTTCGGCATTAACCCGGCAGAAATAAAAATTGAATTAGAAGCCAAAGGATATACAGTAAAATACATTAAAGAAATTCTACCCAGAAGAGGTAGTAAGGGAGGGCCGACGTATTACGCCCTCCTAGAAAGACCTAGCGACGATGAGAAAAAAGAGCTTTACTCGATCAACGAGCTCTTGAACATACCCAATGTACGCATAGAAGGATGGGCACCTAGGTCTGGCACGGTACCTCAATGCCACCGTTGCCAGATGTTCGGCCATGCCTCGGGCGGTTGCCACCGCCCCCCTAGATGCGTAAAGTGCGCGGAAGAGCACTTTGCATCTGACTGCCAAAAGAACCCCGACGTTCCGCCCAAGTGCGTGAACTGTAAGGGAAAACACGTGGCCAGTAGCAGAAAGTGCCCCCACTACTTAAGGGAGGCCAGAAAAAGGGGGGTAAGGGTACAGGGACCCTTCCCAAGAACTGCCCCTCCTAATCAACAACAACAACAACAGCACCAACAACTACAGCAGCAACAACCAGAAGACCAACTTACAAACGTCAACCAAGAGGCGCCGCAAAGCCATCAAAGGCTGGCCCAGACTCAAGCGAGACAGTCTAGAGTTCGCATGCAACAGCCTCAACAACAACAACAACAAAATGCTCAATATCAGCAACAACAACAAAGACCAACAATGTTACAAGAAGCCCAAGTGCACTCACGTTATGAGTGTGTACCTCCAGCACCTAGAGAGGAACATTACCGTATGCCTCAAAATGTAATGTGGCCTGCTCCGTCGATACAGCACCTGCCAGTTTCAACACTGACTCCGGCAGCAAACATGCCAATCAACAGAGGTGCAGCACTACCTATACCTAAAAGAAAAAGACAAAGAAGAAGAAGAAGCAAGCGCGCAAGAACTCAGTCCGCCAGAAGGACTGAAGGGCAGCCAACAGCAGCATCTACGCCTATCCCTGCAACAACAGAACAAACCCACCAGAGAGGGGATAATCGCCGGCACCCATCACCAGCATTTGCACCCATCCAGGTGGAACGCCGAGGTGCGTTTGCCAGTACTGGCACACCGGTGTACCCTGAACCACTGAGAGCTGTCAGTGCTCCCGCCATTTCGATTCAACAACGTAGGGGTGCTGCTGACCTAAGGGGTCATACTGCACAACAACAACCACAGTCACAACCACAACAACAACAACAACAGAGACGCCAACAGCAACAACGTCCAGTACAACAGCAACAACAATATGAGCAGAGGCAAGACCCCAGAGCTCAATACCAATTTCAACAGCAAACTCAAAGGGGAGGGTACTATCAACCCCGACCCAATGTACAAGAAGGACAAGCACTTCCTCCTCAAGCATTCTTACCAGCGGGCAGCGGTGGGAACCCCATGTTTTTACTTCTGGGGGTCCTGACGGAACTGCTCGTCTCCATAGCCGCAGGGGGGGACCTCCAAGAAGCGGCAAGGAGAGGCCTATCATTCTTGTCCCGGGTTCAGTATGGATGTTAACCTTCGCATCTTGTACTGGAACCCGGACGGAATAACCGGGAAAACGAAGGAACTACGTATTCTCGCCCAGTCGCAGGATGTGCATATCATCCTCCTGGGCGAGACTAAATTAAAACCCAGTAAAGATTTAAGAATCGCCAACTACTACACATATAGACGTGATTGTATCTCGCCCAGTGGCCAAGCTTACAGAGGCACAGCAGCACTAATAAGGCGAGATATCATCCATGACGAGCTGGCGCACCCTCAACTACAAGAACTAATAGCCAACGGGGTAGTAGTGAAGACCAACCAAGGTGAGTTGAGAATTCTCGCTGCTTACCGCCCGCCGACTACCAACCTAATACCAGCAGATTTCGGTAAAATATTCGACGGCAGTATTCCCACGCTACTCATCGGCGACTTGAATGCGAAACATGAAGCGTGGGGATCAATTACAACCAACACAGCAGGCCGTAAGCTCTATAGCACAGCGGAGAGCTTGGAATTTGAAGTGATGGGTCCAGACGAACCGACTCACATACCGTCGAACCCAAACTACAGAGCCGACGTTATTGACGTAGTTACTTACCAAGGAGTCAGAGGGACGATTGAGGTTGAGGTACTGTATGATTTAGACCAACCTCATCTCCCCATACTAACCACCATCAGCTCAACCATCAATCCTATCACCAGATTACCAACATCAAGGATTGACTGGAAAAAATACAGTATACAGCTTGATGACCTCACGCTTGGCCAAGTTAACACAATAGACGAAATCGAGGCGGAAACTCAAAAGATAACAACAGCCATGATGAAAGCCAAAGAGACGGCAACAAGCGAGCGACCTGCTCCGCGTAGACGTGATGAATTGCCCCTCACCTGTCGCTAGATTTAGTGATTTTTAGGGGCTACATGGTGAAATTTTGGAAAAGATATCACTAGAAAAATATCTGGTGATTTTTGCCATTCACTTCAACTAGCTGTGTCACATGCATCAGAGCACACTTTCCCGCAGAATATAGAGTTTCTTATTAGAGAAACTTATAATTGGTTCTCACATTCACCTAAACGCTATGACGAGTACAAAGATATATATATATATAAGACTATAAATTGTGGCGAGAAGCCTTTAAAAATATTACGCTCTTGTGATACTCGGTGGCTCTCCGTTGAAGAAACAGTGACTAGGATACTGTCTCAATGGGAAGAACTAAAATTGCTTTTTTCTTTGCATAAAGATAAATGTTACACAGCAGACCAACTTCATTCCATGTATACCGATGAGAAAAATTTACTTTACATGAACTTTTTAAGGAGCATCCTAAATGACGTAAAAATTGGAGTAAAGACTTTTGAGAGTGAGAACTCAAATCCTGTTGCCCTACTAAATACATTGATGACTTTGCTTCGTTCTGTTTGCAGTAGAGTATTGATGCCGTCGGCTGCAACAACTGACAATGATTATTTAACCATTAAAATAGAAGCCCACTTAAATCCAGTTCCGTATTTAGGATATCTTTTTGAAACTCACGCACAAAAGACCTCTTTAACCGATGATGTCGTTAAAGCAGTCAGAAAACGCTGCATTGATTTCACAGTGAAATTAGCAAAAGAAATTCAGCAGAGACTTCCTTCTAATTATTTAATTTTGGAAAAAATGTGTCTATTGAGCGTGGACAATACTCTTCGTCAGGGCAAAGACAACCGAATAGCAGATCTAGCCAAAGAACTCGGATTTAGTGACGAGACAATAGACAAATTGCTACAACAGTGGCATGGAGTAAATTTTGTGCATTGGACAGCTACAAGTGACGTTATTGACTTTTGGATGGAAGTTCGAAATTACAAAAATGCTGCAGGAATTAATACTTTTCAAGAGTTATCTGATCTCGCTTTATCCGCAATGTCCCTTCCTCATTCAAATGCTGAATTGGAAAGAGCATTTAGTGCTATGAATATAGTTAAAAATAAACTAAGAAACAAAATGGCTTTAAACACTTTGAATAGTATTCTCTTCATAAGAAACCAATTAAAAATAATGAAGAAAACCTGTTATAGCTATAAGCTCCCGAGCGATATGATCTCTGCTGTTGGCAAAAACTTGAAATACTCAAAAATTGACCCTTCTCAACCGTCTACATCAGTAGACCCGTCACCGTGTCAAGATGACGAAGAAATACCAAACGAAGTATTTAATGTCGATTTCTAACCTAACGTTTTGATTTACTTATCATATGTAAAATTGTTTTTTAAATTCTTAAGTTGCTTTTTAAGTTGTCACTAAGATTAATAATTACTATTCTTACGATTAAAATTATGTTTCTTAACAAATAACTTGTAATTTTATTTAATACCTAACCCTTGATAAAAATAATTCTTTAGTGAATTTTGGAGATTTTTTTAGGTAAAAATATGAAGAAGTCTAGAGTTTTTATTTTATTTAGCTGAAGATTTTTTTCTGTGAGCTGGCAACACTGAGTAAACCATATATATGGAGAGGTATTATATTCTCATATTATATTCCTAGTATATATTTTAAGTCTATGATTCTCATTGGTCTTTGTTTGTGTGCTTGTATCAGAGAATTGAAATTACCAATTACGTAAGGATTATTTTGCATTTATTGCAATGTCCTTTTTATTAAAGCGCACTATTGGTGTAGGATGCAATTTAGGACGCATTATTTTTAACAATGCCAAACCACCCATAGTTCAGCGACTGGCCATGAAGTCTGATCAAGCGGCTGCTCAAGTCGAGACTCGGCCCACGTTCGCTAAAGTAGACCCGGTCCAGAAAGCTCAGCTGGTTGATTTCGGTAAATACATCGCAGACTGCATGCCAAAATATGTGCAAAAAGTACAGCTTACTTCGGGCAATGAATTGGAAGTTCTCATACCGCCGGAAGGCGTCATCCCTGTTCTACAGTTCCTGAAAGATCACCATAGCGCACAATTTACAAATCTCGTGGACATCGCCGGCATGGATGTGCCATCGCGCCAGCAGCGGTTCGAAATCATCTACAACTTGCTGTCTTTGCGCTACAACGCCAGGATTAGAGTTAAGACTTACACGGACGAACTGACACCGGTGGACTCTGCATGTGAAGTGTTTAAGGCAGCGAACTGGTACGAGCGAGAGATTTGGGATATGTATGGAGTTTTCTTTGCAAATCACCCTGACTTGAGGAGGATTTTGACAGACTATGGATTTGAAGGGCATCCTTTCCGAAAGGACTTCCCTTTAAGTGGATATGTGGAAGTACGTTATGATGACGAGCAGAAGAGAGTGGTGATAGAGCCACTAGAATTAGCTCAGGAGTTCAGGCGCTTTGAGTTGGCTGCTCCTTGGGAACAGTTTCCAAACTTCCGTGGCAACCCTTCTGAAGAAGTTGTTAACCCAGGAGAAGACAAAAAAGCAGAATAATTAGTTAAGTCACATAATATAATTTGTAAATAAACTGTTCAAAGTAGGGTGGGTGCACCAGAAATAAACCAACTAGGCAACATTTTGATGAAGTGACTCCATTATTCTACTAATCAAAAAAGTTGCCCTAAGACGAACAACCGGGACCGACAGCTTAACATGCCCTCTGAAGCATGTAAGTGCTCAGTTGAACAATGCCACTAGCACTCACCCATCCAACTCCTACTCGCAACAAGCGTTGCTTAACTTGTTGATTGGTTAAGATCTCTCCAGGCGCTTCGACATTTGATGGTAGTGTGGAGAGCTATTTAAGTATTAAACCCGACTTTACTCACGTAATTAGCCGACGTCATCAACCTAGGTTTTTTGACTTTAAAAAAGTAGGTGGTCAATTAATGGAACAAACTTGTAGTATAGATGTTACCAGTAATAAGCCACTGGTTCACAATGGGCACATTGAGATTTTTTTTCATATAGTTTGTATGATATGTATATATATATTGCAGTACATATATTATGTAAATAAAAATGTAAAAATATAATATCAAAACGCTTAAACGCCAGTTGTAGACCAAAACAGGAAGATCCCTGAATTAGTGTTCAATTGGTGCATTTTAAATGAGAACTGTTGATTTAAATTGCATAAAGCAATTTCTTTTAACATTAGAGACATTGGTACATTCCATCAATTGTCACACGGCCAGACACAATAGAAATTTCATTGTTATAATGACATCAATTCTTGAGGGGATATTAGGTGCGTTCGATTAGCTTATGAGGGCATTGGTGGCGTTGTCATTGATGGCTCTTTTGTTATAGGGTTTGTAAAGCTCAAAAACATTATTTTTGCAACTTTTGCCCACATCCTATTCGAACGCTCAACTGAGCATAAGACCTAAAATCGCATGATTATATGATACATAGCTGTTAAAAGACGATCACAAACAACCATGCTCCGGACATGGGTCAAAAATTACTCTTTTTGGTGGCAAAAATTCCTCCTTTTTAGCTTTCCAAATGCTGAACAATAAGAGACATGAATGACATTTTCACCCACAGTTTTCCAATTTGAATGCCCCTTGTGAGTGTTTTAGAGCTAACGTTAACGAACTATTTTCGTTTCGGATCCTGTTTTTTACTGAATTAGATGGCGTGCATGGTGCTTTTATCTATTATATGATGATTGGTAGAAGCACGGCATTTCATTTTGAAGTTTGAAATGGTGTTATTAGTAATACACCATTTTAAACTTTAAACCAGTAATGATCACCAGTATTACTGGGAACCAGTAATACTGATTACTGGTTCCCAGTGTAACACTGGTGCACTCCACTCTAGTTTCTTGAATTCAGATCTCTTCAGCAGTTTGTGCAACTTATCTTTATAATACAAATGGAAAGAAATAACAAAGAACAGTCATATTTTAGATCAATTTATTTATTTTAGTTGTATCAATCTGAAAATCCATAAATAAATAATACAAAATGTACACAGGTGTTTGTATTTGGCTATCGTCGGTAGCGGTATCTCTTGAAGTGGAACCAGAGCTGGAAGATATTGTTGTGAAAGTGACAGCGAAAGCCGCGCTTGTACGAGTACTCCCACTCACGGTTCACAATCTTGAACGCTATATCTTCGTATGGAGGCCCGGCATGGAACCTTAGCACGGCAAAGTCTGCATTGTCTGCACAGGGTTTCTGTAAAATAAACATTTTCTTTTATTGACTGATCGAGCGAAGCGTCTCAGCTTTAACTGGCCAAATTGAATTTCATCTGTCCCTATGTTAGGTTGTATGTTAGCCCCCCTGTACAGGTAACATTTTACAACCAATCTTGACGAAGCTTGGTATGCATGTTCTACTATTCAATATAAGTTTGTTGACGTCGGCGATTTTAGAGTGGGGTTTGCTGCGGCGCTATTTACCCCATCGATTAGGCACCTGACGTTAAATAAGAGTTCCGAATTTCGAAGAGCGAAAAATTGCCGCTGATACGCTCGTGAGGTCTACTGTTCACAGAACTACTAGTAGGTACATATATACTTTGTAACCCAATTGAGCAGGGTCACTTGTAAAAAGGCAGGCCAGCCCCATAAAAATCCTACCCTTTCACAAGCGGCCTAGTTAACAAATTATAATGATTGAAAACTTGGTTTGCTGAAAAAGTGGCCATCTTAAAGTTGATATTTATAATGTATTAATGTAAATACACAATT
This sequence comes from Selenia dentaria, assembly GCA_917880725.1. Lineage (NCBI taxonomy): Eukaryota > Metazoa > Arthropoda > Insecta > Lepidoptera > Geometridae > Selenia > Selenia dentaria. Next base: position 4,401,793 of record OU862887.1, read on the forward strand.
TGAAAAATATAATCATTACACTAAATTAAGTCATCTAGATATGCAAATTATTATATTTCATTACAAGTGGGGAAAGGCTGTCATTGCAAAGAGTTCCGACAAATGTCTACCCGAGCTGAGGCGCAGCCGAAGGCGAGGGTTGGATGAAATGAAATGAAACCTAACGTAACTCATTCAATCAAATCATTAAATCTGATATTGAAAAAAATTAGTAGCTTCTTTTTAGAAATATACGTATTTGCATGAATCATAAAAACTTCTATGATTATTTTTTTAGTAAAAACTTCATGGTTGGTTTTTCTTTTTAATAGACATTATTTTGACAGTTGGGAAAGAGAACGCACGAGTTCGGGAAAGGTAAAAAAAGCACGAGTATGTAATAGCCCACATCCCGAACGCTATACGTCCCTGCAATACGCCACTTTTTGCAATTGTATTAAAAATATTTTTTCCTATTATTGCACATAACAGAAACAATGAATCCAATGTAGATGAAGTTTATTATCTCAAACTCGCGAATAAAGTGCCAAGTAAGTAACAGACCAAAGTTATATTATGTTAGACCATCAAAGTCGTTTCATGATCCGCAGAAATTACGTAACGTAACGTACACGCAAAGTTCAGAGCCAAAAATTACGCTACATCATAAACAGTAGAGAATTTTCTCTAGTTTAATGAATTGTATTACAATTTTCTTCGTAATATAATAAGAGTTATTGTTGAACACCGGCCAAGTGCGAGTAGGACTCACACGCGAAATGTTTTTTCCGTGTTCATAGATTAAGTTTTACATATTGTTCGGATTATAAGGTCACTTTTGGTTTGTGCTAGTTTTATGAAGTAAACAAACGTGTGCTCTGTACAATATTTATTGCAAGGCTGAAGTACGAACGCCAGTTCCAGAAATACTTACGTTTACGCGTGACATTCGTGACTAATATAAGGGTTCTAATCAACTGTATACAAATCTGATATGTCTCTCCGTAAGTAATATGTCATAGAAATACATTTCGTGTTTTATTGACTTAACACATATATATAGTCCAACTCGCACTTAGTAGGTTGTTTAGTATTTGTTGTTGTAGCGGCAAAAGAAATATATCATCTGTGAAAATTTCAACTGTATAACTATCACTGTTCATGACATACAGCCTGGTGACAGACAGACGGACAGCGGACTCTGAGTAATAGGGTCCCGTTTTACCCTTTGGGTACGGAACCCTAAAATCATGTGCCATATTCCAATATGGCGGCGCGAGCAGCTTAGATACGTTGTGACAATAGTGAAAAATCGAAATGAGCATGTCGGAATCTATTTGAATACCAATTATCAAACCTAGAAACTTTCCAGGTTGTTTGAGCACCGAGTGACTATGGTAGCAATTATGGGCCTTATAAACGCTGCTTAAATTTAAACAACGTCAACGTATTTTTTTTTTCTAAATAACGTTATTTTAAGTTAAGCAGCGTTCCAATTGTTCAGAACACACGAACTAGTGAACTGAAATATATTTTTAATAAATTATGGTAGTTCTTGTTCATTTGCTTGCAAATGACAACTCTTAAACTTGCCCTTTTTGTTGAATTCTATGGGGTTGGGTATGTTTAGTGCAAATTTAATTGTCATGTAACTTTATGCTCTCTAAAGTAATGTAAGATTACCAACATACCAACCATTGAATAATCATTCTAAATGTTACATGAACGTGGATTTTAGTGTAAACAGAATAAGTACTTCCATAGTTAGCACCTACTGCCAATATGTAAGGTAGTAAGAAAACTGACCAGTGTGAACTCAGGCGTAGCACTCTTGTCTATGAGGTCGGGGTAGAATATGTTGAACTTGTAGCCCTGCACGATCTTGGGAGGCGGGTTGTCCATGTCGTAGTGAGTCTGGTTGTACTTGTTCCATTCGAATCCAGTGTGTACTCTGCACAAAACACAAATACGTTATCAAGATAATTTAATTCAATTTATTTTTTCGACTGTCGCAAATTTCATAATCACATTACACCTAGAGCAGGAAATTCAAGTGTTAGGTTTTGTATCCAATGTATGTACTTACATAAGAAATAAGACTTGTATTTCCTGCTCTAGGTGAAATAAACCACCAGAATTACGACGAGACTGAATTAATGACAAAGACAATGCGTGTAACAAAAAGGGGTAGTATTAAAACAGAGACCTAACTACTGCGTCTCATGAAGGTAAGTTTCTCAGGATTGGACTCATCTCTCAGGATTTTAGTATTTTCAATATAATAGAGTACATTTGAAATATCTTCTTAATAAAAAGTTAAACGAACTAAAATAATTTTTCTTACTGCTAGAGTACCTAATTGGTAGTGGTGGTAATCAACTTTGGTAATCATTCCAGAATTGTAATCAACACTTATTTATCCAAGTAGGTACTAAATCAGTTTTCTAGATCAGTGTCAAGATCCTGATCTTTTCCAATATCTCATGGATTCTCACGAGCGAGAACTTCGATCATCCTCCAACTTACAACTCTCTATTCCTCATCACCGTACGTCGTTTTTAGATAATTATTTTTCTGTTGTTGCCGTCAAGTTGTGGAATTCATTACCCATGGATCTTAAAAGGTCGATCTCAAAGGATGCGTTTAAGAGAAAAGTTCGCCTATTTTACATTAGAAAAGTTCATCCGCAGATCCCATGTTCCTGATCTGTCCCACTAATGTAAACACTACTTGATTAATAATTTCACCACCTTTTGTCTGTTATGTATATTAAATATGTCTCGTTTTGAAAATATTTATCTTATAGATTATGTAATGTTTTGCTGCAGTTACACTCTATATGTTCTATATATTGTTATTTCATTATTGGTTCTATACAAATGTTTATAGTATTTATTATATTTTTAATATCTCTCTACAAATATATTACTTTACTGCAACGCTACAATTTTTCTTGCACCTCCAGGATGACTGGTAGAAAATGCTACTTAGCATTAAGTCCTCCTTGTACATTTGTTTTGTGCTAAAGAATAAATAAATAAATAAGATCCTTTGTAAAGTTTGAAGAGAGAAAATTCTCAAACCGTAATAGTCTCAAGCAGGTTCATCCGTGAACAAATAGGCCAAAGATGGCAATGACCTCCAGAACGTAGACTAGGTAAACAAGGGGCCTGAGCCCCCACTTAAATATAAATTATTCAATAGTCTTTAGGCTAGATTGTAATTTGATAATGTGCATGCACATGCATACGTCATAAGCAACATGAACCAGTCATAAACATGTCGCCGGAAGTTGTCTGCGCTGTTGCTGTGAATAAATACTATTCTATTACATGATATAGGATATTCCGTTCTTTGACACATTTGGCGTTCATACATATGGTATTATTACTATTTTCTACCGACTTCCAAAAAGGAGGAGGTACTCAATCGACTGTATTTTTTTATTCATGTTTGTTACCTCATAATTTTCGACTAGGTAAACCGATTTCCAAAATTCTTTTTTGTTTGAAAGCTGGCGTGTCCCGTGTAGTAGTTTTTGAGTTACACTCCAATAACTTTAATTTTTAGCAAAGTAATGGAATGGAAGTCGGTATTAAATTTTTCAAATTACACTTGTAACTGATTTGTGTCGAAGCACGATATTGTATTGTTCATAGATTGTTGCTATGCTGTATCTATTTGTTATACTTTTAATTAGCTCTCTGCTGCTACGTTTTTATCCATGTTACTTTAGCTATTGGTTTTCCTATATAATAAATAAAGGAAATGAGAAAATAAAAATAAAAGCCGTTTGTAAATAGTTAAATAATAAAAAAGCAAGGCCCACCTGTTGAAGTATCTGGGCTTCCTGGGGCGGTACTTGTCGGCCCACAGACACGGCTGCTCGGGCAGCGCGTGCTCCACGCTGAACGTGGCCTCGTCCCCCGCGCCCGCGCCCGCCGCCGCGCCGCCCATAGCGCGCCGCGCGGCACTCTCCAGCGCCGCCACGCTGCTGCTCTCCGCACTCTGTGCCGTCCACATACAATTATTCGTTTTATTACACTGTTACATTTCGAGTGGGGAATGGTTGAGGAGGACAGACACCACGTTGTATGGGACTGTCCGCTATGTTACGAGATGCATGTATGGATGCCAGATGGGGTCTCCCGCCACGAGGAAGGCCTAATGTACTACGCGGATGTGGTACCTACGTGACGCGGCTAGGGATTGCAATCCGGTATCATTTTCAATCCGGCCGGATTTTACCGGATTGACGCAAATCCGGCCGGATCCGGCAGGATCCGGCCGGATTGTTAAATTATTTACGGCCTGGTATTTAATGATAGTTTTTCAATTTTAAATGAAAGTGCGGTAAGGGAAAGTAATATATTTTGACTTTTAATAATTAAAAGAAAATTTTTGGGATGTCCATTCATCGAACGTCATTGCAAATTTTTGATTCTGCTTTTTGAGATATTCAAATTCAATTATCATGTCAGCCTCTACGGTGTTTGCAAAATTATTTATCATAGTTCTTATGGTGTTTGATGATTGTGGAAGTTGAAACCCGCTTTTTTTGAATAAATTCCGTAAGTCAGTAGATGTACAAAATGTACTGAGAGCCAAACCATCTTTGCAAACCATTCTAGAAACCATGGCCTCCATACTATCATTTTTCTTTTTAAAATAACTGTCAACAGGTTTATATTTTTTCTTTGGTGTAATATTGTGTCCTTCATCACATAACAATTCAATTGTCTCCGTATCAACTTTTGACGTGGAGGCTTGTGAAACTACTTCAGAATAAGACCGTTTTAAATTACTTTTTGCAGAGCTTACGTTTAAGCAGTGTATTTTATTTAAATGAACCTTGAAACCTTTGAAAGAAGCTTTGCTTATTTTCAGGGTCTTTGAACATAATAAACATTCTGCTTCGTTTTGTGTATTGTTTTTTTGAAATAGTCCCACAGAGATTTTCCAGTATCTTCATTTTCTTTATTTTTGTCCTGAAGTATTTGTGGTTTAGAAAGTGACATTTTTAAAAAACTATTATCATTTACCTGTAACCAATTAAAAAAACTATAAATTGATAAGAAGTCTATAGATACCTAATTTCCGTTCTAAATTTAAAACGTAGGTAAATATTCTGATTGAACAATTTATATACCTATCTAGATTATCCAATGTTTTTCCGTCACATATTCACTTACAAAACATTTTAATAATAAGTGGTTAATAATAGGTAATTAGGGAAACAAACAATACAACTAGCTAACCTAACCCATTTAACGATTTAAATACCTATCAAAATTTTTAATGGTTTTCCGTCACATAATCACTAACAAAACATTTTAATAATAAGGGGTTAATATAAGGTAAACAAACAATACAACTAGCTAGCCTAGCCCATTTAACAATTCAAATACCTATCTAGATTATTCCATGTTTTTCCGTTACGTAATCACAAAAAAAGACATTTTAATAGTAAGAGGTTAATAGTAGGTAATTAGGTAGACAAACAATACAACTAGCTAACTTAGCCCATTTAACAATTCAAATACCTATCTAGATTATTCCATGTTTTTCCGTCACATAATCACGATTTGATAGAAGGTAATTAGGTAAATAAAGTGTTTATCAACTTACGCTTAATCTCGACACAAATCAAATCAATCACAAACACACACACACTTTTGTGTCAAAGGTCTAGCGACGACTGACAAGCGCAGAGCGGGCCGGGGGTGACGGGGGCACGTCAAGCGATCTGGCAACATCGCGCGCGTCGTTACAGTATGGCGCGTAATTCGATTTTTGATTTTCATTTCGCGGTTTTTATGCTTTACCGGATCCGGTGCCGGATCCGGCCCTGACCCACTGGATCCGGTAGGCTCAAAAACCCGCCGGATCCGGCGGATTACCGGATCCGCCGGACCGGATTGCAATCCCTAGACGCGGCTAGCTTCAGGCACCTGCGCGAAATCGCGCACTTTTGGCACGCCGTGCAACTCGGAGGATCTGCTCGGCGGCGAAGGTCGTAGCGTGACGTCCGACAGCTCCAGAAGAAGGAGAGTGTAAAGGGAAATGGAGGGGCAAAAATATGTGTAGGACATTCTGGCGCTTCCAAAACGCCCGCTAATTCGGTCCGTACAACCGCAAGGTTGGCAGGACCATGAGGAGGAGGTGGGTGTCTGTTATATTTGGAGTGTTTTTCGATCTAGACGATACACATTAAGGCGATAGGTAGGCGATAAGAGTAATGGACTATACTAATAGGGAGATGGGGCAAAGTTTATATAGGATTTGTGCCATTCACCAGATCGTCCAAAGGGGGTTCCAAGCCGATATTAAAGGCCACCTATAAAGAATTGGCTAGCTAGCTTAGGGTTAGTGGCATCTCGGATATCATCATTATCTCAGCCGTAGGACGTCCACTGCTGAATATAGGCCTCCCCTCTCGGATATCGGAGCGAGACATTTTTGAATGGAAATAAATTTTTTATCCACCATCTTCAAAGAAGGTGATAACCTTTCTCCGCGTTATGTCAATCGGAGAGAACTATATCCACGTTTCGACGAGTCCGCCGCGTGCTCTATAGCGGGAGTAGCGGGCCATACTGTCTACGAGATACGTCAAAAGGAAACATTGCATCTCTTTCCCCGGTCGCCGTGCTCTGTAAGGTGGAGAGGACAATTATTTCCACTGACAGGTGGATAAAAACGGTGGAAAGACTATTTCTCTCCGCCGTGTGCTAAGCTTGCTGGACAAAACTGTCATGGGAATCTGTTAGTAATAAAAGTTGAGCGTTTGAGATATATATTTACACAACTAGTTGCGACTACGAGAAAAAAAAACTAGTTAAGCCTAGTGGTTGAGTCTAGGTCCCGGTTGAGCCTTCGACACATTTTTTTTCTAATCGACACAACCAGTTGCGCCTACGGGAAAAAAAGTCCGAACGGCTCAACAGGTTGACCTTCACAGTTGAGCCGAGGGCCCTAAACGCATAGTACATATAGTGCATATATTTTGCATACAAAAGCTAACGGAACGGACTGCGAGCTGCCGCCGAATGTCGCGTCGTGGGACGATGGCAGCAATTCGCTTCGAAACTATGTAGTTCTTATTCTTTTTATACTAAAATTCACATTCGTGTAACACTTACAATGGCAGTTCTAAAAATATGATCTATAAGTCTATACAATTATTCTATTAAATCAGTTTAGAGAGCATGAAGTAAAATAACAATTATTGCACTAAACATACTATCGACAGAAATGGCAAATTTAAGAACTGTTATTTGCAAGCGTTACACGAATCTGGACTTTAGCATAAACAAAATTAGAACTATCATAATTGACTAAAAAATAGTCATACGACCAGAACCCCACACAATCACTATCCGTGCTGATTATGCATTACAAGATAGTGCACGTTGCATTGTGTGAACTCGAATGTAAGATAACGCGGGTGGTCTTCTGTGTCCGGTCACTGTAGACTGTTGACACTTTGAAGGGATTACACGTATGAAAAGTCTTTTCTTTCTTTTTTAAAAAGCGTCCTGAGGCCGTTAGTATTTGACTAAATAGACTTTAGTTCGCTAGTCTAGTTTGGTGCTATGAAATATAAACAAACGAATTGCTACCGATCAGTATGTTAGCTGGGAGTCGTGAGCTCTTACCGCTGCTTCCTACACATGTTTTGTTGTATGAAATGTGCGTGCATTGGTACACCCAGGGCAGGGGCAGGGGAGGACCCCCTAGTTAACCTAGCCACCCTCAGGAAACATGATGTAACATTATTTACTTTGATGGATCAATAATTTGGATCACATAGATACTTAAGGTATTTAAATATGGGACAATATCCCAAGGTCAGGTCCTAAACTAGGCCAGGCTTGTACTGTGGTAACCTGATGACTGATATATACTCGTACATATAAACACCCAGACACAGATCAAGCAGACAGGCTCAGAAGGAAGGTATGCAACTGCGTCAACATCACAATCAGCAGACTCAATTATAGGAGTGGATGGAGATGATTTTATTGATATGAAAAATCTAATACTGTATCAGGGTCGCTTCTACTAGGTCCTTCTGACAAAACTAGGGGCCCGACTCCACTAACTACATTGCAATGGAACCGTAGCTGAACGGTGACTTATATACGTTTTCTCATTCTGCTATTGAACAACAGTCCAGCTGCAGTTACGGTTCTGTTCACGACAACGGTCAATCAAACTATATATTTTATTATCTCGATAGATCATGACAGTGACGCTAACTTTCGTTATGTATATTTAATATCTAGTAGTGTTTAAGATGACGTTACATTCTAATTTTTATAAGCAAATAAATATTATTATTATTATTCTTTTTATTCAAAATAAATCACGGATTTCATCCGGTCTTTTACAAAGGCATAAGTGGGGCTGTAGCCAACACTTAGAGGACTGTTTGGTATAAAAAATAAAAGTAGTATAAAAAACCAGAAACTTTTGGATGGATGGTGACATGGTATATCTATTACAAAAATGGGTAAAATGACAAGGCTATTGAAATGATTTTATTAGTGATAAAAAGATAGTGGGCTATGGAAGAGACTACGGCACCTGCCAAATTCAGTCTCATTTTAAATATTTTGGGCAGGTGGTGACTTGCCACCCACTAAACGGGCCCCCCATAAAGGCCACCATGAATGGTGACAGAAGGGGCAACGTTGGTGTGGCTAGCTAAAGGGTGTCGAGAGGTGTGCTGCGGTTTCACTGAAGCGCTACTACCGGCGTTATGCCTTTTAACACTTCCACCCTTGGAGCTTTTTGTTACTAGCTCTTGCGTCTCCACCCCCAGACGACCAATTAAGGCAAGCCGGGGGTCAGGGGTCTCATTTAGCCCCAGGGAGAATCAGAGTCCACGGTGTCGCCACTCACCGACGGCTCGCCACAAAGCCGCCCCTGCGGTTTTATTATTATTATTTATTATTATTATAATTTGCCTCTACATATACTTAGTAGAATAGCTTTAGGGTTGATCGAACGACAACAGCACGGCTATTGTGTCCCAGTTGCTAACAAATGTTGATTGAAAACGAACAAAATGGTTTTATGTCACTTTGGTCAGCTCCAGTCGTCAACTTAAACTTCGTTGTCAAAACTGACTCAGAGCCGCCATTTCTCTAGATTTCAATCAATATTTGTTAGCAACTGGGATACATAATAGCCCTGCAGGTGTTGAACTGCAGTTGAGCGAGATAGATTGTTAAACATTGTCGAATAATATTATTGAGCTCCCACCTCCTGGCCTCCCCAATGTGTATGTGTATTCTGTAGTTATTATTTCGTATGTCTATAATATAATAGTGTGATGTGTGTTTAAATGTAATTGTAAAGTAAAGTAGCAGGAGAGTGACCTGTGAGGCGCCCGGGGCGGCGGCGGCGGCGGCGTGGTCGCGCTGCGCGTTGGCGGCGTGCAGTCTCGAGCGCAGGTACTGCAGCCGCTGTTCGTCCTCCTCCACCTGCACAACGAACAACTTCATCAGCATTGTGCTCCTTTATATGTGGACTCGTACGTTTGCACATTTGCCTAAGTTGTTTAAGTAAATATGTATTTATAGTTCACCACTTGACATTTATATTCAAGTAGCCAGTCACACGAATAAGTATGTCATTAAGTCACTGTCCTGCATAAGTCACGGTGAAGTAAAGCTATGGATACAATGATACACTTTCTAAGGCCATTGATAAGGATAGCACAACATTTTGAAACATTTTTACTATTATATGTTAAAACTATAAGAAATACAAATGCAGGCAAATTAAATATAGGTGTTGTTGTGTAATGTTCATTGTTGTTTTTAATCTATACTAATATTATAAAGAGGAAAGATTTGTATGTAAGTATGTTTGTAACGAATTGCTCAAAAAGTACTGGATCGATTTCAAAAATTCTTTCACCATTGTAAAGCTACATTCACCCTGAGTAACATAGGCTATATAAGATTCATAATCATCATCCATCACCGCGCGGGTGATCTCGCGGAGAGCAGCTAGTTTATAATGTAAAATGAACCCCTATTTCTCCAGGTCACGCTATAACTTGAGAACGGATGGAACAATCTCGCTAATTCTTTTTTTGTTGTGTTAATATTGTCAGGAGAAGGTTCTTATGAATGAAAACCCAACAAAAGATGGGAGGTTATGGCGAGGCCGTAGTCCAAACCTACTACGCGAACGAAGTCGCGGGCAGTCGCTAGTAAACATAATAACAAGAGAACTATAATAGGTTCGTGTTCCGCAATCTTCTATTGTTTTTTCAACTGATTTATTGACTTTAACGTATAGTTGCGCTGCACATATGCCTCCCTCATGAGCGCCACGCGGAACGGCTACTTGCCTCCTGTATCCAGAGGCTCATTCCACCTAGCGGGGGGCCTTCCGGTCTTCGTATGGCTTCGTCCGGTGTGTGGTCGCCACTCGAGAAACTTTTTTCTCCATTGGTCGAGTCTCGCGCGGATCGTTGGAACAATGAATTTGATTGCGCTGTGTCGATCGAACTTGGTCACGTGTTGCGTTGTTTATTGATGTGTGTATATTTACTGTATATATATATTATAACACAACGCGACCAACGAGAGTCGTACAATCGATCGGTATAAGGAGGCGAAGCTATTGGGGCGTCCGTACGTGCAACACGATACGGTAACGCGCAGTTTCTCCTCCGACACCTGTGTGTCTCCGCCTATATACATTTATAGTGTGCGAGATTATTCACATACATACAATACACATTGTGTATACAAATATGTATATATGTGCTTATGGAAATGAGCATCGGCATGCTCGAAACCCGGCGAGACGTATTCGATCCTTAACGTGAGCGTTTTGCCCGTTAATAATAAAAGCTTAATATTGTATCAAACGCACGAGAATGTCAATACAAAAATTCCATGATTAACTTACACGACGTGACGGTAGAAACTGCAAAATTATTATTATTCGTAGTTCGTAAATGCGAGAAATATGTTTGTTTATGATGTACAAGTTTGGTACACACCTCCGTGAGTATGGTGGCGGGCGGCACTGCGGCGGGGGACAGCGGTGCGGGGGAGTATCGCCCCGAGCGGTAGAGTGCGACGCACGCCGCTTGCTCCGCCTCCTCCGCTTCCGTGCCCGCCTCCGTCTCCGCCTCCACCTCCGCCTCCGCCGCCTCCTCCGCCGGCGCCTCCGCGCGTGTCTCGGGGCTGCGCTCTACGCTACTCCTGCAACATATATTCATACTTTTACAACATGCATTACATATGTTCAACAATTCGCTACAAGTCAGTGATTTTTTGTTGACAAAATCCAATATTTTGCATACATTTTGGTATGCCATATATGAGAGAACAGTTAACTAATTCACTTTTACAGATTATATAAAGAAATATCCAATTTGAAAATGTTTAAATCAAACTGATGTTATAAAAATCAAAATGAAACTGAAAATGTTAAGACTTTAAAATGCACCATCTCAGAAATATGGACCTACCAAACAAAAACAGAATCATGTAAATCAATTCATTGTGGGCGGAGTCATCGAATAACAAACATGCGTGCGTTCCGGCAAGCGCCGTCAACGCTAACTGTCGCGTCTCGGTCACTTTGAACACTCACGCGGTCACGAAGTGCGAGCCAAATTATGGGTCAAAGATTGAAATAATCCTACATACATTTGACATATTGATAGTGACAGCATTTAACGACCGCAAACACCGTATCGAATACTATTTCAGTGAGCATTATCGGTGACGTCATCGAAGACGTATCAAGCTCGCTCACGATGATCGTGGACTTGTAAAAGTGTCTACACACGATGAAATTTCGAGTGCAACATGTTGTAGCAATCTGCTGTAGTCGCGGTTGTACGTACTCTACACGTACGTACTGTATACTCGTTGCAGCGGCGATTACAATTTCATTCCGCGTTGGATCGCCACAGCGTGCACACGTGTATGAAAATGGCTCAAATGTCATAACACGGGTTTTGCAATTGCATTCGCTGAGTCAACTATACCTACTGAAACTGAGAGACAATAAACATTAATTTTTACTTTGAAGATCAATAGATGCACAGCAATACTACAATATATAATATTTATTATTATAGTTATATTATATTAACGGGGCTTGATCGCGTTAGTAATAGTATTTATTTACCTCGACGTTTCTTAATATAATATAACTATGTGTTAAAATCGCGAAAGTTTAAAAATTACTATTTATTATTATGTTATTTAATAATCAAAATAATTATTTTTAGTATAGAGTAATTTGGATAGGAAGGAACAATGGCGTGTCAATTATTTTCATAAAGAAAAAAACATCAACTACTAAGAAAAGTACAAATACGCCATAACAATTATATTATGCAACACACGTAGCAAGTCATTAATAGATTTCTGAAATTCATAGCTATATAGTTTTTTCTGTAGTATAATTTTTTGCATCCATTTACATTTATTATTAAATAAAATTCACAGCGACATTAGCCACGGGCGGCGGCACGATCGCGACTGAGCCCAGATTGCATACAACCGCACTACTTACGTCACAACGCGGCTTACAAGAACAATCTGCTGGATGCTAGGACTGTACGATACGACGTCCAACTTGTTGGAAGAGAGTCACAACACGCCTACATACGGTACCATTTGCTGTATCACAGCAGATTGCTACAGCATGTTGCATTCGAAATTGCATCGTGTGTAGACACTTTAAGGGAACGGGTGTGCGAACGACGCGATTGATTTCGGCTCTTATGGAACACGAGCACAGCGAGCGCAGAACTTTTTGTAATTTAGAAAGAAAAAGAAAGAAACAAATATTTTTATTATAAGTGGGTTACAAGGAATCCATACCTGTCCTGTTTGAGGGTTTGCGTGTCGACGCCTTGCTCCTGCTTGAGCAGCTGCAGCTTGCGCCGCAAGTTGTGCTGGTGCCGCTCTCGCAGCCGCGCGCGCGACATGTGAGCTGCAACACAATACCTACAGTAATACTACTTGTTCAGGAAACTAAATGAAGGCTCCGCGCCGTCTCGCCGTGAACGATGACTCATCGTTAGTCCAGCACAGACGAAAACATCGGTAAATTAAAAAAAAGTATTTAAGATCGTCGAATAAAATATGGCAGGTAGCAGATGAGTTAGGCATCAGCAAGGAACGAATTGGAGACATTTTGACAATCACTGCGCGTGTCTACGAATAAAATGAAAACAGACGTTTTAACGTCACAAAATCTAGCAAGTCAAATGCAGCCGCAAAATCTCACAAGTTCTTACTGTTATGTTAATATAGTAGTTCCATTTAAATAGACATTGAATATATGATTATGTAGATATGCGTTTCATTTATTCTATAATCGGAAATCCAGAGATACTCAGAAGCGCCACCGCTTTATGGTGGATATTCCATTTACCCGGACGAAGCGATTTACTTCTTCGTTTATCATACGAACCGCTAGGGAATGGAACACCCTCCCTGAGTCGGTGTTTCCGGTTAAGTACGATATGGGGGTCTTCAAAACACGAGTGCATAGGTATCTTCTGGGTAAGCGCGCTCCATCATCGATCGCATCATCACTTAGCATCAGGTGAGATAGTGGTCAAGAGCTACCCAGTTCGGTATAAAAAAAAAAAATTCAAATATTAACATGCATTCCGTACATATAAAAATATGTGCGGCCCGCACTGATACTATGGCAACAATGTGCAAACAAATTTGTGGCCCTGCTATAGCAAAAGGTTGCCGACCCCTGAAGTAGAGGGAGACTACATTGAAAAAAATAAATTTAATTTAGATTTTTATCTCAAGTTTGAATACCCTAGAGTCAGAACTTTTCAGCCGTCTCTCGTATGATTGTGCAGCACAGTATTTCAATGCTGCGTAAGTGTAACGTAACGAGTCGTTCACGTGAAACAGTACAAACTGTTATTTATATATTTATCAGCAAGTTGTTGTCGTTGTTGTTGACGCTTACGATACGAATACATTTCCACAAATTGTTTGTGCTACGGCCTCCGATCTACACTAATATTATAAACAGGTAGCGTTTGTGAAGCTTGTAGAAAGAAATTTCTGGAACTACTGAATCGATTTTGATGCAATTTGGCAAGAAGAAATATTACCTATATTCCGGGAAAGGATATAGGATTTTAATTCATTTCATCATTATCCTCCACTAGAAACGCAGGTCTCTAGCATCTCGCAGGGCGCAGCTAGTAAGTTATATACGATCAAGCGGGCTCTGTAAGGCATGCATCCCATCCCGCTCGCGGATGGACGGACAGAACGATCTTATAAGTTATGGTTTCTAATTGGACTAAAAACCCTAAAAAAATCCTCGACAAGAAAGTCAAAAACTATTTATAGATTCCTACGATAATTAAAATGCTTGGTTCGCACGAACCAGTGTTCGCAAAAACCCCGCGAAAATCCGACATTTACGCGCGGTCGCGGCGATATAATTGTAGTAAAATATCTATTGAAGCTACTTTGTATCTGTAAACGGCATTAAATTACACTAATTAAAAAAGCGATCGTGCTGATGACAAAAAGATTCACATACAAAATAAAGTTCAAAATCACTAATAACGAGGCGATGTGTGCAATTTATAATACGGCGAATCAAAACATAAACTTGAATATCGCCTTGATACTTTAAAATGTTATGCAACAAAATACTGATTCATTAATGACTATCATGCTTTATCACAGCAGCACACTAGTTCGAATAGATAACCATTTATAGTTTATAGCATGTGCAAATTGTGCAAGCTCTCCGGTATTCTAATTCTTAACGCTCACGAACGTTAAGCGGCAGTTTGTCGCTCTCACAGATTTTCTTTCCTTTGCAGTAATTGTGAAATATCTACTGAGTTGAAGTAACTGTGTCTAGGGACTTGCTAGTTAATCAGAGAAATGCATTTTCATTGATATATTTTTTTATAGCAGGTATTACTTTTTAAATCACTAACGTCTGCTTAGCGATACCAAACATTGCAATGTTTAGAATTAAAATTAAAATCAGATAGTTAAAATTCGATGCTCGGACCTCGAGCCTCGGTGGCCTAGATGGCGGCGGAAGACGCGGGTTCAAATCCCGTCCAAGGATGTGAATTTTTCTCTCTAAAAATTGCAATGTCATGAACATTATCATGATATCATTTCAGTGGGAGTGATGCGGACTTAAATCTACCTCATTTTGGTGATGTAATTTAAAAATGCACAGTCATCACGCGAATCATGATACATCAGTTGATAAATGTTATCAATTGAAATGGCATATGTAATGCAGATAGTATTACTATTGATAGGTAAATAAACCGATACAAGTTGCGTGACCATTTTCAAGCAGTGTGCAGACACGTTCGCACGAAATGAGTATAAATCTAAACAACAAAGTGGCTCTCGTCACCGGCGGCAGCTCGGGCATCGGCGCCGCCATCGCGGTCAAGTTCACTCAAGCGGGCGCTAGAGTCGCCATCGTCGGCAGGAACCGAGACAAGCTCAAGAACGTCTCCGATACTTGCGAGAAATACGGGACGAAGCCGCTGGTCATCGTCGGTGACGTCACGAAAGAGCACGAAAACATTAACATAATTACGGAAACCGTCGGCTACTTTGGGAAACTCGGCATCTTAGTTAACAACGCCGGTATCGGACAGACGGTCAGCATCTTGGATACTAACGCCTTGGACGTTTACGATCCAATAATGGCTACAAATCTCCGTTCCATTTGACTAATCTGGCTGCCAAACATATCGTGGAAGCTAAGGGGAATATTGTAAACATATCGAGCGTCGCTAGCACGATGGTGCCGCGCAATGCATTCGCATACGCCATTTCGAAGGCTGCTCTAGATCACTTTGCTAGATGCATCGCTCTGGACCTTGCTCCGAAAGGAGTGCGAGTGAACAATGTGAACCCAGGCCCGGTGAAGACCGATATATTGGATGCCACGGGGTTGAGTGCTGTCGAGATCAATAACATCTGGGAAAGCTTCAGGACGAGTACGTTGTTGAAAAGGATTGCAGATGCTGAAGAGATTGCGGACTTGGTGGCTTTCGTAGTAAGCGATAAAGCCAGAAGTATAACGGGAGCGACTTTAGTCAGTGATAATGGTGTTATTTTAAATGGAACGCCGTCCGAATAATAATTTAATATTCTGCTTTATCATAAAGTAATAAATCAAACAAAAAACGCCTAAAAACTCAGGATGAATATTGTTTTTTTAAATTATTGCACGAAAATAACAAATACAGACACTCTAAAGTATACCTTCCATTATTTTATTGCCTACTTAATTGTTAGTGCATACTTTCATTTAAAACAAAATTCGTTACGTCATTTCATTTATTACATAAAACTTCATTTATGTGAAATATCTAATAGTCGGACAAAGGTTTCCGTCACAATTCATAGAAATAGAAGCGGCCACTTGCCAGTCGTACACCCGAGCTGAGGGTTCAGTATTTCCGCCACAACGATACATTTGTTTTATAAGTTACTCTTTACCGCGAGCCCGAAGCGCAATTGGTCTCCTTCTGCTATTTGGTTGTACATTATAGATTACACGTAACAATGAAGCATAAATCCTAAATGTTGAGAAAACATATTTCTTGTAATATATAATAGAAGAAATATGTTTCGCACACAATACAACACACAACATTTAGTATTTTTGATCGATCGCAAGAAGCGTGTAATCTATAATAATGTATAACCAAATACCATTCATTTTTTATTATAATGTGGGGACATTATACTCGTAACAACACGTTTTTCTACACACACATACAACAAAGTCCAAAAAGGTACAAACATACTACATACATCGTAGGTTTTCATAGTAGGGTCCCGTAATCTCATAAGGAACCCTAAAATGGTTAAGATCACGTTTTGTTACTACTAAACGACATTTCAACTATCCATAGCACCTTTCAGCATGGCTCCATTGTCAACGACTATGCTAGATCCTGTGATACTTCTTGCCCTATCAGCCGCTAAGAATGCAACCAAATCTGCGATCTCCTCTGCATCCGCCACTCTGCCTAGTGCCGTCGCATTTTTTGCTACATCCCAAAGTGCATCTGCAGTCACCTTATCAACCCCGTTATTCTCAATAATATCTGTCCGCACGGGTCCCGGGTTGACGACATTCACACGGACTCCTTTGGAAGCCAGCTCCAATGCAATTGTCCTAGTGAAGTGATCCAACCCCGCCTTCGAAGTACAGTACGCAAAATAATTCTTCGCCATGACGAACTGGCCGGCGATGCTCGATATGTTGATAATATTACCCTTTGATTCGACGAGATACTTCGCCGCGAGATGCGTTAGATACACAACAGCGCGTAGATTTGTCCGTAAAACTTTGTCAAATTACTTCATAGCGTTTTCTTCAAGTATGCTAGCTGACCCAGATATTCCTGCATTGTTCACTAAAATGTCCAGTTTTCCGAAGAAATTGATCGTTTCGGCGACTACTCTTTGCAGATCATCGTCTTTGGTGACATCCGCGATGATAGCGAGAGGTTTGGCGCCGTGTTGGGCGCAAGTTAGGGACACGTTCTGAAGTTTGCTGTCATTTCTAGCGACGATGGCAACTTTCGCGCCTTCTTTACTCAACTTGATCGCGATCGCAGCGCCGATACCGGAACTGGCGCCGGTCACTAGCGCCACCTTGTTCGTTAAACTCATTGCGTGTGCGTTCACTATCAATTGCTGCCTTGGAATGAGTTAAATCGATACACTTGTATATTATGTTATACCCCATTGTTGTATTATCACGATAAAACTGGTATCACTAGATATCGGGCTGATATTAAAAGTCATGTCGAAGCAGCGATATAGTTTATGTCTAGTCTAGTAGAATGTCTAGTTCCGTGATTTTATCAGGTCGTAAGCAGATCTTCGTGAGAGCTGTCACGGAATTTTTAACATAATATTGAGCAGTTTTAGTCAGTAAGTAGTCTATCATCATCATCATCATCTCCGTAGGACGTCCACTGGTTCCATATTGTACGAAAGTATACGTATGAGAAAACTGAAAATGTGATATTATTTATGAAATAAACACCCAGCTGTATCAATTGTACACACCCTTACACCTATCACACACACAACTCGCATACAGTTAATGAGATATTTTAACCATAACTAAATCTGACTACCATGTAGTCAAACACAAAGTACTTATATACCTACCTACTCATATGTATGTACAGCGTCTATAGTTGGGGGCAGGGATCCCTATAGTACAAACTTCCCAGCTTTGCTTAGGGTTCTGCGGTTTAGTATTGACTTTAATAAATTACTATCACAATTTAATTATGTACAGTAACTGTAGTGCTACTTAGCATCATAGAATACGTTATAGTGATTAAATAAACATTATTACCTATTACTACACTAGTGAACATAAACCTCCCCATAGAGTTCTTAAATCGTCGATTGGAAATCGCCTGCATCCAACGTAGACGTGCGACTTAATCATTTGACTGAGCGCCATGTTGTGCCATGAACGTGTCGTTCATAACACGGTAACGTTAAACGGTGCAGTAGGACACCTTAAAACATAACTCTCCTGTCATCATCATCTCAGCCGTAGGACGGCCACTGCTGAACATATGCCTCGTCCATTATTTTCGAAAGGACCGGTTGGAAGCGACCTGCATCCAACGTCGTTCTGCGACCTTTATCAGGTCGTCTGTCCACCGTGTCGGTGGAAGACCTCCGCTGCGCTTACCGGTCCGTGGTCTCCACTCTAGAACCTTCCGACCCCATCGGCCATCTGTTCTGCGTGCAATGTGCCCTGTACACTGCCACTTTAACTGGCTAATCTTCTGGGCTATGTCGGTGACTTTCGTTCTTCTACGGATCTCTTCATTTCTGATTCAATCACATAGCGAAACCCCGAGCCAACATAGCCCTCTCCATAGCTCGTTGTGCGACTTTCAGCTTAATTATGAGGCCCATAGTAAGAGACCACGTTTCAGTGCCATAAGTCATCACTGGTAACACACATTGGTGCAGACTCTTGTCTTGAGGCACAGGTATTTTGAGGAGAGAAGATTTCACGAAACGCTTCCCAGCGAAGTTGGATTCGACGATTGACCTCTTTCTCGGCTTGAAACCAGCTTGTTCCGGAGGCTGGAATTCATCAAACCTTCGACTGAGACGTTTCGTTATGACCTTTGCAAACAGCTTATAAACATGGCTCAAAAGCGAGATGGGTATGTAATTTTTAAGTAAAGTGTTGTCACCTTTCTTGAAGAACAGCACCACCAGCTTTTGTTCCATGCTGCTGGCGTTGAACCTTCGAGTAACCGTATCCAGAAGCTCCGATGTGATACCGTCGTCACCCGGAACCTTGTTGTTCTTAAGCTGTTTCAAGGCCATTCTAATCTCGTACAGGCTGATGTCCGAGATATCTTCGGTATAATGTCGGGCCAACTTGGCTCTTGGGTTTTTAGCCGAGCTGCTAACAGGTTAAGCGACCGAAGAGTATAACTGTCCGTAGAAACTCTCTACTTCTCCTAACACTTCTGCTTTGGTCGACGCTATACTGCCGTTTTCTCTCTTCAGCTTCGTCAACTGGCTTGGCCAAATAGACTTGTCTTTTGAAAACACTTTGGACCCTTTTTTCCGTTCTGTCGTCGGATCTTGTCGGATCGACAACATCTGGTGGTAGGCTTAGGCCATGGCTTGTCACCACCCATCAGACAAAAACATGTCGCAAAACAGCCTAGCTATGTTCCGGCATGATGTTTGATGAAACCATTTCAAAGGGCGGGTCGAAATAGTTACGTTACTTACAAGGACTAAAATAAGTTACACAGCAAGCATGCTAGTATCCTGATGGCTAGTTGCGGAGAGCAGCGGGATCCGAGGCACGGTTCTCCGCTGGCCGACCGCAGATAGTAGGGCGCCCAAGTAGTGTGCTAGCCTCATACGAAAGGCTGCCCCGCCATCTTGCGAAAAATCCCGGGAATGCGTCATCGTGCCGGTTGCCGACCGGATGAGAGGACCCGAAGGACTTTTTAGGGGGACGCTCGGGCATCCCCGCGGTCTTGAGCTAGCTATCCTATGATGCGGCGTCTTGCGTGTGTTACTCGGAGTATGTAGGTATCGTCTCGTTTTACTGCCACCCTTCTACCTTACCTCACTCCACACACATGAGCAGAACAAAAATTAAGAGAACGGTTTCACAGCGGATGCACGTCCTCTCACTCAAAGTGCACCTCTCAAAAATCCGAGGCCTGCACTCCAATCTCATACCAGTCCACCACCACCTTGAGACTGCGAAACCGCACCTCTTGTTTCTTACGGAGACGCAGATAAGATGTCCGGATGATGCGTCATATTTGACATACCCTGGCTACGTCCTGGAACATAACTTTAGGCCACACGCCGGGGCGTGCGTATTTATTCGCGATGACATCTGTTTTCGGCGTCTCCGTGATCTTGAAGACTCCACATTTTCCATTCTCTGGATACTGGTAGAAACCGGCGTAGACAAAATTCTGTATGCTGGTGTATATCGATTGCACACCGGTAACCAGGAGGTAACCGATCTTATGGACCATATAAGTGTGACGGCGGATGTAGCTCAACAGCGGTACCCTTCTGCCCAACTTGTGTTGCTGGGGGACTATAATGCGCACCATCGTGAGTGGCTTTTTCCATACTAGGACACCAATTATGCTGGGAAGGAGGTGCGTAAGTTAGCCTTGACCCTAAACCTGACCCGGCTTGTTAATGGTGCAACAAGGGTACCTGACGTTGTTGACCACATATCCTATTGCCTCGACCTTCTACCGCTACTCAGTGTCAGTTTGGCATCAATGCCGGAAGTACGCATTCGACAGACCGAGGTGCGTAAGACGCTTAGCAATCTGAATGTGAATAAGGCCAGTGGTCCTGATGGGATTCCCGCCATTGTCCTGAAATTGTGTGCTCCTGAGTTAACTCCTGTATTGACACGTCTATTCCGCCTTTCTCTACAGACTGGTAAAGTGCTGAAATCGTGGAAACTCGCAAATGTGCAGCCTGTGCCCAAGAAAGGCAGTCGTGCGGACCCTGCTAACTACAGACCAATTTCAATCACTTCTATACTTTGCTAGAGTATCGAACGTGTTTTGAACAATAAGCTCCTAGCATACCTGGAGGCGAATAATATCCTTAGTGATCGACAGTACGGGTTTCGTCGAAACCGGTCAACTGGGGACCTCCTTGCTTATGCCACTCATATCTGGGGTGAGGCGATTGAGAAATACGGAGAAGCCCTCGCCGTCTCTCTTGATATTTCAAATGCCTTTGACAGGGTCTGGCACGACAGTCTTGCTAAAAAGCTTCCATCTTACGGCTTACCCACAGGATTGTGCTCATGGATTTCAGACTTCTTGAGGGAAAGATCGCTTCGAGTTGTCCTTGATGGGTGCTCGTCCGATCAACTGTCAATAAACGCCGGGGTACCTCAAGGGTCAGTTCTGTCTGCTACTCTCTTCTTGCTGCATATAAATGATTTGCTTAAACCCGGTATCATTGGGTATGCAGACGACAGCACAGTTGTAGAGATGTATGCATCCGATGCACGGGCCACCGACTTACAAATCCAGTCACAAGTGGCGATGGTTGAGAGAATTAATTTGATCCTACAAGCAGTTTCTGAGTGGTGAGATGCCAATCTGGTCAAATTCAATGCTTCGAAGACGCAGGCGTGTCTATTCAGTGCCAAAAAGAGGCCTTTTCAATTAACTCCTACCTTCCGAGGTGTGCCTGTTCCGATAACCGACCAACTCAAGCTGCTTGGTGTAACACTTACACCGAAACTTAATTTTGGGTTATACATCGAGTCCAGGACTAAAGTAGCCGCGAAAAGGCTGAGAGTCCTTCGGAAAGTGCGCCGGTATTTCACATCAGGACAGCTAAAACTGTGTCAAGCTCAAGTCCGTTCTTGTATGGAATATTGCAGCCATCTCTGGGATGGTTCAGCTAAATACCAACTCGAAGCTTTGGACTCCATAGATAACCGAGCAAGGAAACTCATTGGTGACGATGCTTTAGTGGATGCTAGACTTCAAAGTCTTGAACATAGACGCAAAGTTGCCAGCTTATCGGTGTTTTACAGGATTCACTTCGGAGAGTGTGCGATCGATCTTCACAATCTTATTCCCTCATCTCCTTTCTTTCATCGAACAACAAGACGCACAGAACACGTCATCCGTACATGGTCGAAATTCCAAAAATACGCACGAAGCGCTTCAAATCTAGCTTCATAATGCGTACGGCTGAAGAATGGAACAACCTACCAGCGTCTATATTTCCCGACATTTACAATCTGGTAGTCTTCAAATACAGAGTGAATAGGTACCTTTTAGGCAAGCATGTACCACCGTAGACCGCGTCATCACATAAATTATAAACTTGACATTGAAATATTTAAGATAAAAAGTGGCTTTTATACTGTAATCGTAGTAATCAATAATATGTAATCTTAAAGTTAATGAAATTCAAAATGTCAAACAAGAAATGGAATTTAATATGTACGAGGGTGAATAAAAAAATTCTTGGAATCAATATAAAAAAATGCAAAGATTTAAATAATAATATTTTATTTTTCTACATAATCTCCCTCCAATGCAATGCATTTAGAATAACGCGTTTCTAACTTCCATTATTTTCATAAAAGAAAAAAAATTATTTTCCCGACTCTCGAAAAAGTCCTCTACGGCAGCTATAACCGCGTCATTATCGTGAAATTTTGTTCCACGAATTTCCTCTTTTAATTTTGGAAATAAGTGAAAATCACTTGGGTAGCCCCAAGTGATTTTCAGTCCGGAGAATATGGTGGGTGGTCAAGGAGATTGAAGCCAGCACAGCGGATTGCGTTGAGCGCAACTTCCGATCGATGAGCAGGAGCGTTATCTTGAAGGAACAACACGCCCAACGACAGTTTTCCACGACGTTTTTCTTTAATCGCTTCACGCACTTTCGGGATTAAATTTGCATAATAGGGTCCAGTAATCGTCTGGCCTTTTGGCATGTAATCAATAAAAAGGATTCCTTCACTATCCCAGAACACAGAAGCCATAACTTTGCCAGCGGTAGGAGCAACTCAAAATTTCTTAATGGATGGAGAGGATGGTCGTTTCCAAGACATGCTTTGTCTTTTAGTTTCAGGATCAAAATGGTGGACCCACGTTTCATCCATGGTGACAAGACGACGGCAAAAATTATCCGAATCACGCTGGAACATTTCGAGATTACGCTTGGAAATTTCCAAACGTCGCTTTTTGTTTTCGTCGGTTAACATTCGTGGCACCCATCTTGCAGACACTTTTTTGAACTCCAGTGAATCAATTAAAATGGATTGAACGCTACCAAAAGATATCTTTAGGATCTCAGCTATATGTTTTATAGTCATTCTTCTGTCTTCCAAAACCAGATTCTCAACCTTTTTGACATTTTCTTCTGTAACGGAGGTTGAAGGCCGCCCAGAACGCGGGTCATCTTTATAGCTTGATCTACCTCTTTTAAATTCAGCCACCCAGTACGCAACCGTAGAATAGGGTACAGCATCACCCCCTAATGTCTGCTGAATGTCCAAAAAAATTTCCTTCGTAGACATTTTTTTCAAACTGAGATATTTTATCACCGCACGTAACTCACTTTTATCCATAATTTTGACTTTTTAGCAACTCGTTGCACAAAAAAAATTATTACATGCGAACGAACTGACAAAAACAAGTGACAGTCTGCATAAATATAGTGTGATAGACACTCTTTAATTTGAATATCGAACTTGATCCAAAAAGGTTTCATATATATGCACTTCTAAGAACTTTTTGATTCACCCTCGTATGAACGAAATATTTGTGTAGTTGAATAAAAGGCTTTATTACTTTACCTTTGAGTTGCGAGAGCAGACTCTCCCAGTAGCCGATGTCGACGCCGTCGCGCCGGCCGCAGATCTTGGTCTCGATCTGCGCGCGCAGAGCCTCCAGCTGCGAGCCCGTCTTGCCCTTGAAGATCTGCAACAATACGTACCGCGTCAGCATCACTTCACTCCGCTACATGCGAGAGGAGGCACGCGAAACTATTATACTTATCGTAGCTCGTGTTGCCTAACTCTGAAACCTTTTTAGGATTCCGTACCCAAAGGGTAACAACGGGACCCTATTACTAAGACTCCGCTGTCTGTCTGTCACCTGTGCTGGATGTATGTCATTATTCGTGATAGACAGTTGAAATTTTCACAGATAATGTATTTCTGTTGTCGCTATAACAACAAATACTAAAAAACCGGCCAAGTGCGAGTCAGACTTGTGGAGGATCCCAGTTGGAAGTGTTCAGGAGAGAAGAGAAACTATTGATTCGTAGAACTCATAAAATCTCAATTTACTGCCTTTCTTAAGTACATGGATGCTGCTTCCACTTCGATGGTACTACATATGGCGTATGTGAAATAAATATGATACAACCACACATGAAACAGGCAATATTATATTTCTCCTAATTTCTTCTGTAGCCTTGCATTGCAGTAGCACATGCTCTACAGTCTCGTCTTCTTCTAGCATACAACCTCTGCACAGGGGGCTGTCCGTAGCTCCAATCTTGTGCAGGTGGTCATTTAAAATGCAGTGTCCCGTTATTTAACCAACCATAAGACGTAGGTCCAGACAAGAAGACCTACGTCTCATGTTGAGATATTTAAAACAATTTAATGAAAACATAAATTTGAGTTGTTGAGCTCCACAGAGAAATGAGGAGTCCACTAGATGAACAAAAGTTATCCCAGAGGATAAGTCAGTAGACATTGGGCACTACACATAGCACGCAGAACAGATGGCCGATGGGTTGGGACAGTTCTGGAGTGAAGACCACGGACCGGCAAGCGCAGCATAGGTCGTCCTGCACGTCCCCCAGTACGTACCATGGTGACGTCACTGGCAACCGCCTGGTGCACGCCGTCCCGCCGCGCGTCCCCCGCCGCCGCGCGCCTCAGCTTGCCCAGTTCGTCCTGCACGAAGGCCTGCAACGTCCCCCAGTACGTACCATGGTGACGTCACCGGCGAGCGCCTGGTGCACGCCGTCCCGCCGCCGCGCGCCTCAGCTTGCCCAGTTCGTCCTGCACGAAGGCCTGCAACGTCCCCCAGTACGTACCATGGTGACGTCACCGGCGAGCGCCTGGTGCACGCCGTCCCGCCGCCGCGCGCCTCAGCTTGCCCAGTTCGTCCTGCACGAAGGCCTGCAACGTCCCCCAGTACGTACCATGGTGACGTCACCGGCGAGCGCCTGGTGCACGCCGTCCCGCCGCCGCGCGCCTCAGCTTGCCCAGTTCGTCCTGCACGAAGGCCTGCAACGTCCCCCAGTACGTACCATGGTGACGTCACCGGCGAGCGCCTGGTGCACGCCGTCCCGCCGCCGCGCGCCTCAGCTTGCCCAGTTCGTCCTGCACGAAGGCCTGCAACGTCCCCCAGTACGTACCATGGTGACGTCACCGGCGAGCGCCTGGTGCACGCCATCCCGCCGCGCGCCTCAGCTTGCCCAGTTCGTCCTGCACGAAGGCCTGCAACGTCCCCCAGTACGTACCATGGTGACGTCACCGGCGAGCGCCTGGTGCACGCCATCCCGCCGCGCGCCTCAGCTTGCCCAGTTCGTCCTGCACGATGGTCTGCACGTCCTCCCAGTACGTACCATGGTGACGTCACCGGCGACCGCCTGGTGCACGCCGTCCCGCCGCGCGTCCCCCGCCACCGCGCGCCGCAGCTTGCCCAGTTCATCCTGCACGAAGGCCTGCAACGTCCCCCAGTACGTACCATGGTGACGTCACCGGCGAGCGCCTGGTGCACGCCATCCCGCCGCGCGCCTCAGCTTGCCCAGTTCGTCCTGCACGATGGTCTGCACGTCCTCCCAGTACGTACCATGGTGACGTCACCGACAACCGCCTGGTGCACGCCGTCCCGCCGCCGCGCGCCTCAGCTTGCCCAGTTCGTCCTGCACGAAGGCCTGCAACGTCCCCCAGTACGTACCATGGCGACGTCACCGGCGAGCGCCTGGTGCACGCCATCCCGCCGCGCGCCTCAGCTTGCCCAGTTCGTCCTGCACGATGGTCTGCACGTCCTCCCAGTACGTACCATGGTGACGTCACCGACAACCGCCTGGTGCACGCCGTCCCGCCGCCGCGCGCCTCAGCTTGCCCAGTTCGTCCTGCACGAAGGCCTGCAACGTCCCCCAGTACGTACCATGGTGACGTCACCGGCGAGCGCCTGGTGCACGCCATCCCGCCGCGCGCCTCAGCTTGCCCAGTTCGTCCTGCACGATGGTCTGCACGTCCTCCCAGTACGTACCATGGTGACGTCACCGGCGACCGCCTGGTGCACGCCGTCCCGCCGCGCGTCCCCCGCCACCGCGCGCCGCAGCTTGCCCAGTTCGTCCTGCACGATGGTCTGCACGTCCTCCCAGTACGTACCATGGTGACGTCACCGGCGACCGCCTGGTGCACGCCATCCCGCCGCGCGTCCCCCGCCACCGCGCGCCGCAGCTTGCCCAGTTCGTCCTGCACGATGGTCTGCACGTCCTCCCAGTACGTACCATGGTGACGTCACCGGCGACCGCCTGGTGCACGCCGTCCCGCCGCGCGTCCCCCGCCACCGCGCGCCGCAGCTTGCCCAGTTCGTCCTGCACGATGGTCTGCACGTCCTCCCAGTACGTACCATGGTGACGTCACCGGCGACCGCCTGGTGCACGCCGTCCCGCCGCGCGTCCCCCGCCACCGCGCGCCGCAGCTTGCCCAGTTCGTCCTGCACGATGGTCTGCACGTCCTCCCAGTACGTACCATGGTGACGTCACCGGCGACCGCCTGGTGCACGCCGTCCCGCCGCGCGTCCCCCGCCGCCGCGCGCCGCAGCTTGCCCAGTTCGTCCTGCACGTCCTCCCAGTACGTACCATGGTGACGTCACCGACAACCGCCTGGTGCACGCCGTCCCGCCGCGCGTCCCCCGCCGCCGCGCGCCGCAGCTTGCCCAGTTCGTCCTGCACGAAGGCCTGCACGTCCTCCCAGTACGAACCATGGTGACGTCACCGACAACCGCCTGGTGCACGCCGTCCCGCCGCGCGTCCCCGCCGCCGCACGCCGCAGCTTGCCCAGTTCATCCTGCACGAAGGCCTGCACGTCCTCCCAGTACGTACCATGGTGACGTCACCGACAACCGCCTGGTGCACGCCGTCCCGCCGCCGCGCGCCTCAGCTTGCCCAGTTCGTCCTGCACGAAGGCCTGCACGTCCTCCCAGTACGTACCATGGTGACGTCACCGACAACCGCCTGGTGCACGCCGTCCCGCCGCGCGTCCCCGCCGCCGCACGCCGCAGCTTGCCCAGTTCGTCCTGCACGAAGGCCTGCACGTCCTCCCAGTACGTACCATGGTGACGTCACCGACAACCGCCTGGTGCACGCCGTCCCGCCGCCGCGCGCCTCAGCTTGCCCAGTTCGTCCTGCACGAAGGCCTGCACGTCCTCCCAGTACGTACCATGGTGACGTCACCGACAACCGCCTGGTGCACGCCGTCCCGCCGCGCGTCCCCGCCGCCGCACGCCGCAGCTTGCCCAGTTCGTCCTGCACGAAGGCCTGCACGTCCTCCCAGTACGTACCATGGTGACGTCACCGACAACCGCCTGGTGCACGCCGTCCCGCCGCGCGTCCCCGCCGCCGCACGCCGCAGCTTGCCCAGTTCGTCCTGCACGAAGGCCTGCACGTCCTCCCAGTACGTACCATGGTGACGTCACCGACAACCGCCTGGTGCACGCCGTCCCGCCGCGCGTCCCCGCCGCCGCACGCCGCAGCTTGCCCAGTTCATCCTGCACGAAGGCCTGCACGTCCTCCCAGTACGTACCATGGTGACGTCACCGACAACCGCCTGGTGCACGCCGTCCCCGCCGCCGCACGCCGCAGCTTGCCCAGTTCGTCCTGCACGAAGGCCTGCACGTCCTCCCAGTACGTACCATGGTGACGTCACCGACAACCGCCTGGTGCACGCCGTCCCGCCGCGCGTCCCCGCCGCCGCACGCCGCAGCTTGCCCAGTTCGTCCTGCACGAAGGCCTGCACGTCCTCCCAGTACGAACCATGGTGACGTCACCGACAACCGCCTGGTGCACGCCGTCCCGCCGCGCGTCCCCGCCGCCGCACGCCGCAGCTTGCCCAGTTCGTCCTGCACGAAGGCCTGCACGTCCTCCCAGTACGTACCATGGTGACGTCACCGACAACCGCCTGGTGCACGCCGTCCCGCCGCCGCGCGCCTCAGCTTGCCCAGTTCGTCCTGCACGAAGGCCTGCACGTCCTCCCAGTACGTACCATGGTGACGTCACCGACAACCGCCTGGTGCACGCCGTCCCGCCGCGCGTCCCCGCCGCCGCACGCCGCAGCTTGCCCAGTTCGTCCTGCACGAAGGCCTGCACGTCCTCCCAGTACGTACCATGGTGACGTCACCGACAACCGCCTGGTGCACGCCGTCCCGCCGCGCGTCCCCGCCGCCGCACGCCGCAGCTTGCCCAGTTCGTCCTGCACGAAGGCCTGCACGTCCTCCCAGTACGTACCATGGTGACGTCACCGACAACCGCCTGGTGCACGCCGTCCCGCCGCGCGTCCCCGCCGCCGCACGCCGCAGCTTGCCCAGTTCGTCCTGCACGAAGGCCTGCACGTCCTCCCAGTACGAACCATGGTGACGTCACCGACAACCGCCTGGTGCACGCCGTCCCGCCGCGCGTCCCCGCCGCCGCACGCCGCAGCTTGCCCAGTTCGTCCTGCACGAAGGCCTGCACGTCCTCCCAGTACGTACCATGGTGACGTCACCGACAACCGCCTGGTGCACGCCGTCCCGCCGCCGCGCGCCTCAGCTTGCCCAGTTCGTCCTGCACGAAGGCCTGCACGTCCTCCCAGTACGTACCATGGTGACGTCACCGACAACCGCCTGGTGCACGCCGTCCCGCCGCCGCACGCCGCAGCTTGCCCAGTTCGTCCTGCACGAAGGCCTGCACGTCCTCCCAGTACGTACCATGGTGACGTCACCGGCGACCGCCTGGTGCACGCCGTCCCGCCGCGCGTCCCCCGCCGCCGCGCGCCGCAGCTTGCCCAGTTCGTCCTGCACGATGGTCTGCACGTCCTCCCAGTACGACACGTTTGCGTTGTTCTCCAGCTCCTTGTACACCTGCACGCAATCCGCAAAACACGAATCAAATAACTTATGTATAGCCACAGCGTCACAAGCGGGACCGCTTAGAGAACACTAGTGGTCCCATCGAACGTTACAGATCATAGAAAGGGTTATTAAACTCCCAGTTGCAGGTCGCGTTGTGTAAAAAGAACGCTGCAAGAAAGTGGAGGGCGTGTGTTCGCGCATTTGTAAAGGTACATTCAAAGATCGACTCACGAACCAATAGTGGTCCGGCAACCATGCGGCTCGTGACACCCCCGCCCCGCGCCCACCTCATACCACCGATAAAGTCGACCGATAAATCGCCTTCTGCGCAGCTTAACCGCTACCGCTCTTTTACCGACCTGTAATATGCCCAGTTTAATTAGCGCACTTGCAGTCGCGCTAAATTAATTAATAAATTAAAAATTAATAAATTTGAATCTTGAATTCGTCATACTTCGAAAAAACTGGCTTTATCGATCTTTTGCCAATAATTGCATGTAAGTAACAAAATTAAGCGATCGGTAGACAAATTCGATAAGTTTTTACGATTATAACGGTAACCCTAGCATGGAACTGTTAAATTACGTTTGAGATCGTCTATTTAATTTTAACGATTTAAACGAATTTAAAGCTGACAAAACTTTGAAAACGACCTCGATATAGCTTATCGACAGGCAACGGGAATGGGGATATTGTTTAGTTGCGTTTGATCTTACTAATATTAAAAACGCGAAAGTTGGTATTTATGGATGAATGTATGTTTGTTATTCTCTTACGCTCAAACGGCTGGCCCAATTTTGATGAAATTTGGCATGGAGGTATTTCAGGCACTGAATTAACACATAGAAAAATTTTCATCGACATCAGCATCATCTCATTTATTATAGAATCGTATACATTGTCCCATAAAAGAATGACTTATTCTGTGGAGACGCGTTACATGTACGGATAACTTGTGCTTATTTCGCGTGTTGATGGAATGAGCATCACTCCTTTTATTAAAACTGCTAATGTTTTTCTTACTTGCTCACCAGACACTCTCCGCGCTAGTACTGTACTGCACGGAAGGTCACGAAACCGGTCGTAATACTCGACTATACTTACCACGTAAGTTAAACCGTCAAAATAATATAAAAAAGACATAATTATATTCAGTAAAAAATATTTATAAATATTAGATCGGGTAATTCAGTATATACTGTGGGCGTTCGGCAGTCCGGCACTCGCCAATCCGGTACACTCAGTAATCCGGCACTTAGCGGCTCAGGGAACCCGCTCGATAATCCGACATTTTATACAGCCGGACGCCGGATTACAGAGCGTATTGTGATTATTTGTGTAATTTAGGTCTCACTCTCTCATGTGATAATTTAGGCTTAACCTTGACTGTGAAGCCACATGTTATATTTGCTTTTTCGAGTATCGTATATAAGACTATATTTCGCTATATAGTCTTATCTATCTATGATATGTAGAATTAATTTTACATTGTATTTATAAAGCTTTTACTTTCTAGATAAATCCGATAATCCGGCTTAGAGAAAAAAACGGGTGGCGGACTACCGAGAGCCTAACTGTATATGCTTCTACAGACTTGTAAAGGTAGGCATACACAACGTTATACCATATGGTACGGCTTCATTATTAGGGGAACATCAGTTGAAAATAATCTTGCCTTAAAATATATTCGTTCCATGTTTGGACTACGAAGACACACTTCACATTTGCAAAGTATGCTCGTATTAAAAAAATCAATCAATGTTACTTCCTGCTATATCGGTGTTGCTTACACGTAACAGTTGTGATAAACATAAATGCTTTGAATGCAAACATTCAGGTGCGAAAATAATAATAACATCAAGACAGTTTTGATTTAAACAACCTGGGGGGTGGGACGTAATAATACTTTAATTGGGATAAGAACTTATATATGTACAAACTTTAATGTTATCCATTAAATTTGCACAACTTGATAGAGCATTACCTTGATATCTTCGAGCAGATCCTCAAGATCCTGCGCTTGGAGTCCGTTGAGGTAGGTGTAGGGCTCGTGCATCTCCAATGCGTCGACGCACTCCTCTGAGCTCACGTACCATGCCAGCAAGTCTATGGGCTTGGCTGGAAAATAAAAAATAACATTATTTTGACAACATTCTTCAAGATAAATCGAAATTGCTGTACTGGCCAAATACATGCGAGCAGCGGCCCGGAAAAAGTTGTATGAAAATCCACATTTATCGTGGTTTAGCGGACAAATAAATTACATAGTATAGTATATTTCATTACAAGTGGGGAAAGGCTGTCATTGCAAAGAGTTTCGACAATTAATGTCTTTCTTGGTTGACAGTCGGAACAAGTTGCAATGACGGTTCCGCACGTGTACTGAACGACTATTTTTAATACAGTTGCGAAAAAATGAAGCAATTTAATAAAATAAACTCGCAAAGAAAATTTCTGGAAAATGACGCCAACCATAGAATATAAGCAGAAATTTTTTTTTCTTCACCCATTCTGGTAGGCAAAGGGGACTATGCCTATACAGCCAAGTCTTCAGTAGAATTTTTTTATTGATATGAAATGAAAATGAAATTTAATGAGATGAAATGAAACCTAACCTAACTCATTCAATCAAATCATTAAATCTGATATTGAAACAAATTAGTAGCTTCTTTTTAGAAATATACGTATTTGCATGAATCATAAAAACTTCTATGAATTTTTTTTAGTAAAAACTTCATGGTTGGTTATTCTTTTTAATGGACATTATTTTGACAGTTGGGAAAGAGAACGCACGAGTTCGGGAAAGGTAAAAAAAAGCACGAGTATGTAATAGCCCACATCCCGAACGCTATACGTCCCTGCAATACGCCACTTTTTGAGCAACTGTATTAAAAAACTTATATTACTCGATAGTAATTTAAAAATGGAACAATCTTTTACTCCAAAACATGGCAACCAAGGAGGTAAATAATCGAAGGTTTTATTTAAATTTCGAACTGGCTTGTAAATAGAAAGCTGTTTATAAAAAATAACTACACTTTAACGCGGGTAAAAATATATCGTTGTTCATTGTTCGTATTGATATTGAAAAGTAATTGTATTTTAATTTCCGCGCATTATTTGAGAAAAGTACTATACAAGCCTTGACCACAACTAGGCATTGATGGACTTACGTATGTGTGCCAACTCCATTAGTGCGTTCGAATAGATCAATTCTGATCGTTTTTGGCGAAAATAACGCTAAAAACGCTCACAAGGGGCGTTAGAATTGGGAATCTGTGGGTGAAAATGTCGTTCATGCCTCTTTTTGTTCAGCGTTCGGAAAGCTAAAAAAGAGGAATTTTTGCCACCAAAAAGTGCAATTTTTGACCCACGTCCGGAGCATGGTTATTTGTGATCGTTATTTGACAGCTATGTATTTGACAGCATAATCATGAGATTTTAGGTGTTATGCTCAGTTGAGCGTACGAATAGGGTATGGGCGAAACTGGCAAAAATAACGTTTATGAGCTTTACGAACGCTTTGACAAAAGAGCCATCAATGAAAACGCCACCAATGCCCTCATAAGCTAAACGAACGCACCTTATGTAGGCGCGATCGAGTATTGACTATGTGTATGACATATATGTTGCCAACTCATGGTAGAGCTACAGGGCCAGGCCAGCACAAAAGCTATGTATATGATATACCTAAAATTACAAGAACCTCGCAAAAGATTACTCATAAACGCCGCTAAACTACGAGTATATTTAAATATAAAGTGTTTAGTATTAATAGTATATATCCTTTATTAATATTGTCTTTTAGGAAGTTTTTTACTTTATAATAACGTTTCTTTATTAGAAAACTAAATACTTTTTCTTCTAAATCATCCAGGATCCAGTATTTGAAAAACATGCTGTCCTGTGCTTAGTGTGCTTTATTTATGTCTGCTTTGTGTACCTCGACCAAATTCATATAAGTATATGTTTTTTCGAACGAATAATGGCACTTCGTAAATATATAGACATGGGAAGGGCAGTATTTTTAGCTTCGATCAAATTTGGGTCGCAAGACCGTTGATTTCTAGCGACAAGCCGATCTTAAACATTTCTTTTGAGCTTTGATAATTGCTTCACGTGTGACATTACCTCTCATCAATCAATCATCCGTGCACAATAAACCCCAAGCGAAGCACAATACACCCCTAGCGATTCACAATACAACCTTGGCGATGTACAATACACCCCAAGCAATGCATAATACACCCCAAGCGACGCACAATACACCGCAAGTGACGCACAATACACCCCAAGCGATGCACAATACACCCCGAGCGTCGCATAATACATCCCAGGCGACACACGATACACCCTGAGCGACGCATAATACAACCCAAGCTATGCACAATACACCCCAAGTATTGTACAATACACACCAAGCGACGCACAATACACCCCAAGCGATGCACTATACACCTCGAGCAATGCACATTGTACCCCAAGTAACGCACAATACACCCAAGTGATGCACAATACACCCCAAGCGACGCAAAATACACCACAAGCGATGCACAATACACCCCGAGCGGGTCGTCAGTGCAGGACTTAGGGCCCCCACACAGAATAAGAAAAAGCAAGACCTCTCCCGTCCCGAATGCGGATCTGACTGCGTAGCCGGGCCTGCTGCAGATGGAAGGCGTCCTCCTGCCGCGCCCAGCTGCTGAACTGTTGCGCCTCGCGAGCGCGCGCCGCCGCGGCCGCTTCGCTCTCGCGCGCCGCCCGTTCTGCCTCGCGCTCCAGCCGACGTTGCTTCACCTACAACAGTTTACGTCATTCAACAACCAAATATTGAGCTATATTTTTACTAAATTTAATGGAAGAGAGAAGTTATAAAATTTTAATATGTGAGGCTACATCTGTGCGTAGTTTCAAAAAACCGGATCATTAGTTAGTTGTTCTTGTTTTATTTATTATTGGAAAGATAAAATACAATTAGCAATGTTTGCACAAATGAAACAAGAGATGCTGATGGAGTGATTCTTGTTTTTATGACAAGCTGCACAAATTTTATCACTTAAGAATAGAATAACGGTACCTACATCTAGACTAGTGAAATAGCACAGCTAGAAAACACACTATCCTCGACTTAAGTATCAGCTCTCACCAACATTTTAAAGCAGAAACCACCTAACGTTACTGCGGAATTCGGCAAAGGTTGTTATAATTTATTTATTTATTTATAGACAAGCAGCATGACTGCTGATGTGTCTATATAACATAATGTTGTAAGTTTTTCAGTTGAGAGTTTGTTCATTGTAATTTGATTTCATTTGTATGTAGCCAATTATCGAGTTTACTTTTAAATGAATTGAGAGTAGTGACAGTAACTACTTCTTCTGGTGATCTGTTCCAGGTATGGACTACCCTGTTACTCAGGAAGTGATGAGCTGTAATAGTCTGGTGGGCGCGCGACATAGTGGTATTGAGTGGCCTCATGTGGAAAGCCTGGGTCTTTAAATATATTAGAGGTTTTGTATCTATGGTTATTAATAGAGACTCAGTCAAACTTCCTACATGAAATATACTATAAACTGAACCTCTTTGAACCATTTGAAATAAAATATTAATTTTATGTCTTTGTGCTTAATAAGCTTTGCTTAAACGGCTTTGTATGCACTGGGGCATAATAAGCTATTTTAGTCTGCTTACATAGGTTATAATGTCTCTGGGACGCAAAGGGTTAAATAACACATTTTATATGACTTTGCATGTTTGTGGCTGCTTGTCTTAACTAATATTATAAAGAGGAAAGATTTGTATGATTGCTAAATAAACTCAAAAACTATGGACCAATTTCAAAAATTCCTTCACCACTGAATGCTACATTACCCCTGAGTAACATAGGTTACATATTTGGATTCATCATCGTCATCATCCACCACCACGCGGTTAAAACACGCAGCTAGTTTAAAATAAACATTAACACAGCAATAGTATTAGGATATAAGTCACTGGAGACATTAACAAGTCACTAACATCCAAGACAACAACAAATATTTCTGCTCACAACACAAATATTGCACTGGAACACACACAGGAATCAAATGTGAAACCCCCCACTTCCAACACACCGTCACTACCACCTAGGCTAACAGGGCATTCAAATGAGTTTTCTTCTTTACCGTGCAAAATTGGTAAATGGTGGCAATCCTGCAAAACTCTACAAGAAAAAATAATTTTAAAATGCTGTACAGTCTTTTAGTAAGTCTCCTTCTGATTCACTAAATGCTTGCAAAAAAACAGTTGTGCAGGAATGCATTATCCATAAAAAAGGGTAAATATTAATAATTGACATTTATAATAGTGAACTTATTCGTTATTCAATATCCCATTTGGTGTGTATTGTGCAACTCTTTGCCTTGGGATGCTCTCCACATATGGGATGCTCAATTATAGACTGTAAATATGTGTACATCATTTTTGCAAGTGAACAATGGGACTGACATAGTTGTTGCATTACTCAAAATCCCTAAATTATAAAACAATAATTTAAAAAAAAATCTCTTTGTTAGTTACCCCACTACTACAGAGTTTTTCCTTGTATTACACATTTAGATTACTACTAACGCAAATATAATGACAGATCACAGTTGAACAAACACTAACAAAAACAAAACCATGGAACTAGCAAACCCAAA
This sequence comes from Selenia dentaria, assembly GCA_917880725.1. Lineage (NCBI taxonomy): Eukaryota > Metazoa > Arthropoda > Insecta > Lepidoptera > Geometridae > Selenia > Selenia dentaria. Next base: position 4,437,661 of record OU862887.1, read on the forward strand.
ACTATTTTGCGTAGTTGTTAAGGAAGGTAGACGATACAAATCCGTAATACCTTTTCCAGTTCTATTTTGTTCTCCATTTGTTTCTGTCTATTCAGTGCTTCAAGTTCATCATGTGACACAGTTTTGACACCCTCTTTAGCCAATTTCTTAGACCATACAAATGTGTTAGTGAGCGCTGAGTCTCCGAAGGGGTTGTCCTGGTTTGTGTAGCATTGGTACTCATTGTCCCAGCCCATGCGCTCACGGCGTTTGCGTTCTTTTTCTTGTTTCTCTTGAAGACGACGGGCTCTGAAACAGGTAATGTGAAATTGCATGATTCATTATCACATTTTTAAAAAGAATGAGTTAAGTTTTATTGATAACAGCAGATAAACATTCATATATAAATAAACTTCACTCTTGCTATTTGCTGCACCTCGTACATCACACCAATTACCATCAGAAGGGGAATTAAATAAGGTGATACCATTAGTAATTCTAACCTCTTCTGTTCAGGAGTTTCATTAGCTTTCATCTGCTCTTTTTGTTTTTGTCGTTCTTCCTTTATCCTTATTCTTTCTGCCTCCAGCCTCTGCAGTAGCTTTAGCTCCTCTTCATCACTATCGCTAGAGCTGCTATCACTAGAAGAGTGCTTTTTTTTCTTCTTTTTTCTCTTTTTATTTTTCTTTTCCTTCTTGTGCTTGTGTTCTCTGCTCATGGATCGATTTTTAGAAATGGGAGAACAGGACGTTTTTCTATCTTTACTACAAGCTTTACGGTCCTTGTAATCTTCTGTAGAACGGCTACGGTGACGTCTGCTAACGTCTCTTGAGGACCTGTAAGTCAACAATATGTTTATATTGATGTAGAACCTCTTCTTTAATGATTATCGGAAAGTGCGTTTATTTAGCTTATGAGGGCGTTGTCATTGATGGCTCTTTTGTTAAGGCGTTCGTAAAGCTTAAAAACATTATTTTTTCCACTTTTGCCCACACCCTATCCGAACGCTCAACTCGCCATAAGACCTAAAATCGCATGATTATGCTGTCATATACATAGCTGTCCAATAACGATCCCAAACAACCATGCCCTGGACGTGGGTCTAAAATTGCTTTTTGGTGGCCAAAATTCCTCTTTTTTAGCTTTCGCTGAACAAAATGAGGCATGAACGACATTTTCACCTACAGATTCCCAATTCGAACGCCCCTTGTGAGCGTTTTTAGCGTTATTTTCGGTGAAAACGCTCAGAAGTGACCAATTCGAGCGCACTAGGAGTTTGGTGTATTGTAATTGATAAATCCCAAGCTAGTCTACAGAGTTGAGAGTACGAGTGAAGTATTGTATATGAATCTATAGGCGTCTTACAATGTTAGGTACGGATTGAACTTACATTTTTGTGGTTATGGTATGTTGTACATTACACAGTACGATGTCCACAAAAACTAGTACAAGTTTATTCGAAAGAATTCACCAGAATTCACACTAAACTGCACGAAACTTTTATACGAAACGAAACAAAACAACATAGATTAATCAGACTATTCCTAAAGAGTGATAAAAATCACTAAAGCAAAGAACGGAATATTGGCGAGAAGTTTAACTTTTTCAGTGCCATCCACTTTGACAGATCATAGTCGCGCGCACGAGTCCATAGGTGCGTTCGTTTAGCTTATGAGGGCATTGGTGGTGTTGTCATTGATGGCTCTTTGGTTAAAACGTTCGTAAAGCTTTAAAACGTTATTTTTGCCACTTTTGCTCACACCCTATTCGAACGCTCAACTGCGCATAATACCTAAAATCGCATGATTATGCTGTCAAATACATAGCTGTCAAATAACAATCACAAACAACCATGCTTCAGACGTGAGTCAATTGCACTATTTATTGGCCAAAATACCTCTTTTTTAGCTTTCCAAACGCTGAACAAATAGAGGCATGAACGTCATTTTCACACACAGGTTCCCAATTCGAACGCCCCTTGTGAGCGTTTTTAGCGTTATTTTCGCTAAAAACGATCAGAAGTGATCTATTCGAACGCACTACAGGTGTGACATTAGTGACTTGGAACGTATAGTGACGTGGAAGACAAGCGCGTGAGTATCGATATCGATGTCGATAAATAGGAATGTGCTGTTTAATATCAAGGTAGCAATAAGCGTTCCTATCTAATCTATTAAAATATTGTTATGTAAAGTAGCTATTACGGGGTTTATGAAATTAAAAATCAAATAAAGATAATTAAATCCATTTATTGAAGAACATATGTGAAAATAACGAAAATTATAATTTATTAAGAGTATTATTATAATATTATATTATAACATATTATTTACCTTACATATTGAAATTACTTATGTTTTGTGACATGACGGTTCAAAACATGCATGACTACAATTTCTAATCAAACATTTCTTTGTTATCTAGGTGTACCTAACTAAAAATTAATATGCACTAAATAACTATGAATACATACATACTAGTCATAATTATGTGAAACAAATTGCAGTAATATCTTTAACAAATGGAACAAATGTTTACATTGATTATAAAAGATTTTCGAAGAAATTCTGGGCTGATAGGTATCAAGTAATACCTTAATACAAGGGTTTTTAATAGACGGTTTATTAACGTAATTGTTACAATAAACTATCATTTCTTAACTTTCATTTTATCATATCATAACTGGATTAAATTAAAATGTTCAATAACGTGTGCCTTTTTCTGTAGAGATTTCTTGCTTTGTAATGTTTATTCGTTAATTGTGCAGTATATTTGGTGTTTGTACTTGGATCTGCACTGCACTGTATGAATACTGCATGTGTAACAGCTTGATCTTCACCTAGTCTATAGTACTCTATATTTGAGTTTTCCATTGCAAGTCTCATTTGTTGAACATAATTCGTTAAGCCTTGTAGCTTTGACAAAAGTCTGCAGCCGGTGTTTAGACCTTCATCTTCAAAAGCTGTCCTTAAAACTTACCATGACTCCTTTGCCATTTTTGCAATCTCACGTGAATCAGGCAATGTGATTATATCATCAAACATATCCTCGCTCTTGCTTTTTGATCTCTCTTTATGCCTTAACAGAATTCACCAGTGTCTTATGGTAACCAGTGGGAGTACCCACTGGTCGCCATAGATAAGATACAAATCGATCATGAATTTCCGTGTATTGTAAAAAGAGTTTCCATCTAATTTCTCTATGTACGTTAAACTCATACCCGAATCGTGTACCGGCTACGATCTCTCCAGTCGTTCGCCGCTCGAAGTTATGCTTGCAACTTTACCTTCTGTAGCCATAATACCGTTTACACCCGTTCTTCGTGAAACATCGAATTGACACATAACCTGAGCGGGATTGAGTATCTTTGCTCACCGACAACGTACAATAAAGTAACACCACATTTGTGTGTAAACATAATATAGGAATAGAAACACAATGATTATACACCCTATTTGTATAATTACCAAAAATAAAAAAAAATGGGCGGTACAAAAGTGTTAATACATTGTATATATGTAGTCAAAATTTTTGATTACTTCACAGTGAAATAATTATTAATTATTAAAGTTTTCGAAAATTCCATCTAAAAGTATGGACACCATCTTAACAAAAATACTACATGCCTATGTACAACTTATTAATGAAAACACATGATTCGCGTCAGTGAAAAAATATCTCTTACTCTTTCTTACACCCCCCACCCGAGCGTTCGGTGTGAAAGAGATTGTCGACTTTCGGCTTTCATTCGTTCGTTTTCGGAAGAAACAAAGGCCGCGCGGTGGCAGGGCGGAGGGTGCGGGGTTGGTCCGGTGGCCAGGTCTAACGAGCTAGGACGCGAGATTGCCGAATGTTATGAATGAATGATACATTTCTATGTAGGGGTGTTAAGTTTCATGCATAAACCGCACGCATGTAGTATATCTTAATGAATAGTGGAAATGCCTAGAATAAAATTTGTAGGTGTGAATCAATCTAGACGTTTGACCAAATATTGATGATTATGTGGGATTTTTTTTTTTAAGTAGTTTTAAATTTTCTTCCCATGTATGTATTAAGTATCAGCAGTATATAGTGCTGTTTTTTTTTGGTAATTATACAAATTAGGTGTATATAATTTAGCTCATAGTAATCATAGATAATACTATATATTGGGAAATTAATTTTCACCTTTGAAATACGTCCTTAAATCAATGACAACTCTCAAACAAATGATGATTAGACAACGATATGAGATTACGCAAACTCTTTGCTCTAATAAAAATGAAGATAACGAAGGCACCATTTAATAAAACATAGATAACTGTGGTGAGTATTGCGTGGTGGCACAACCACAGACAAAATTTTTCTAAGGCCCACAGGACAGTAACGAAGTGATACCCCCGTGCAAAACAAGCACAGCACAGACCTAACGCAAAAAACAAGAGTCAAACTACTTAGTCTGTGCGTTCGTTTAGCAATGAGGGCATTGGTGGGGGAAACATCAATTGCCGATCATGATAACGCCCGACCTGTAAAATACCGCCCCGAAATTGTCGACCCGAAATCGGCGTCCATGTACATGAATTGTTAGGTCAGATGCGGACGAGCTGGCTAATCTATAGGTGAACTAAATGATACCGGGCAGCAATCACCGACCCATCATTTAACACTATTATTTTAGTTATTTTACCCACTTTTGCCCTCGCCCTAATCATACGCTAAACCAAGAACAAGACCTAAAATCGTATGATTATGCTGTCATATAACATTCACAAACAACCATGCTTTGGACGTAGGTCAATATTTACACTTTTTGTTGGCAAAAATAACTCTTTTAGCTTTCCTAAAGCTGAAAAAAAAGAGCCATAAATAAACGACATTTTCACCTATAGATTTCCTATTCGAACGCCCTTGTGAGCGTTTTCAGCGTCATATACGCCAACATAATAATAATGCCCTTATTGAAAACGAACGCACCGTAGAGACCAAATTCCTAATCACAGAGTCACAGATTAGGAAGTATATCTTATCTTATCTATACTTCCAATCCACAATTTACCATAAACAACGAAGGGTATACAACAAATAAAACAGAAATAATACTGTACATAACTGTAAACATAGATAGAAATAAATAGATTTATTATGTTTTTCTTGGAATATCAATATCCTCTCCATCGACCAGTCTCCTTCGTTTGTTTTTTATTCTAACTTACTTCGACATTCTTACTTCTTCGACACTTACGAAATTAATTCCGCAGGGACAATAATCTGTGCAATAATCTAAGAAACATAATAGAGTAGGATTAAATCCAAAGAACATAATTATAGGTAACTTATAATATACTACCAATCCTATTATAATATTATAAACGTGAAAGTTTGTATGTATGGATGTATGGATGTTTGTTACTCTTTCACGCACAAACGGGGGGGCTAATGTTGATGAAATTTGGTATGGGGGTAGATGAGGCGCTGGATTAACACATAGGATACTTTTCATCATCATCATCATCATCATCCATCACCACGCGGGTGAAACCGCGGGGCGCAGCTAGTAAAGAAATAAAGAATTATACTAACCAAAGAGAATATAATACTAACCTTTGATTTATGTCATTTGTGTGCAAATTTAATCTGTGGACCAAATCGGCGTCTGACAAGAGACGCAGATTGCAGATACGTATAAGCCAACTTTGTTCGGCTTAGATGTGCCATACGTACCGGAGGTCAGTGGAGGTGCTATAATATCCAAAAACAAAATATATCTATTGAAAGAAGTCTTGTTTACAGCTCTTGATAGCAATACTGATTGACTAAAAAACCTTTTCTGATTTGCCTGACATTTGTCTATGAATTGTCAATCACACGTTGTAAGCACAGACAAATTTATATTAAAAGGCACATTGGGCCCGTAGGCCTGTATCATATCTATAATTAATATTTATTGCATCATATATGTAACAAGGATCTTACAATTTAATTACAAAGCATCAAATATGACCCTGAAAGGGTATGGCAATATGAGTTGGAGCGGACCAATTTGTCTTAGTAGCACATTTACATAATTCATATTGTAACAACCCCCCCCCCCCAATTTTTACTTTTTTATCTAATAATTCGTTTTGTTTTGGCCAATGATCGTCTAGTCTAGGAGGACCCTAACATTGTGTACCGCTGCTGTAACCTTGCTCTTTTCGGAAAGAATTGAAACAGAGAAAACTATTCAGAACTATAGATGCCTAGAGAAACCAATAGCAACGCCTAGGTATTCTGATATTACGATGGATAACTTACTACTACATTACTGAACTGCTAGCTGATAACGAAAAATTGCAATGAACATACAAGATTGCAAATACTTAGTTCTTTCAGACTGACTGACTGAGCTGATCCTAGATTTCTAGCTTATGTACTTGATTTGACTTCTAATCGTGGAAGATATTAATCATCAATATAAGTTTCTGAATTTAAGGTCTATGTTATTTGGCCATAGAACATAGAAACAGTAGGATATTTGCAAGTTTTACTATATAATTATTAGCTTGCAAAAATATCTGTTAAATATGATAAATCAGTTTTGATTAGTTAAATAATATATAAACAACTCCATTAAATAAAATCAGATATTTGCATGATATTCGTTATTATTAATAACAGTTATAAACTTGTTAATTATATAATTAGCTTTCTTTATAGATTTATGTTTGTTGCTATGAGCATTTAGCTGTTGATAAGATTGATATAATCTATTGCAGACTAAGTATCTCTATAATATGTACTATTTGTTTCGTTTATGAAAACTGCTAGGAAATAAATGTGAAATTAAAGTAAAAATACACTTTATATGCGCTTTAGAAATCTCTTGTGATCAGTAACTACTACGTTGATTATCCAATTCCTTTAGATAAATATTATCAGCCACTATTCCCTGAATAGGTCAATTGTTCAAGTTTAATCATTTACTTGTTTACTGAAAGCAATATATGGGAAATAATATCAGTGACTTAGAGAAATCTCTAGACCCTTGTTTGTGGTTTACAAGAATTCTCAAGGTGCTGCATTGCTTGACCAAGTTTGATAAGATTTACCACATACATAAATCTCCTTTTTATACGAGATTGCTATACTTAGATTACTAGTGTTTTACATGACATGCCATCTATTGAACCATTGTAGGAAAAGCAATTATTTTAAATACTTAAGTATTAGCAGAATCTTTGTTGTATTGGTTAGCTCAATACTAGCAGCCATATATTTATTATGATGATTATTATAATAGTTAGCTTTACTTTGCCGAGTAAAATATTGATAGATATCTCTACAATTTAAAGATATAATATATTTTATCAATTCTCATATTGTAAGTAATTAGTTTGATTTTTTTTAGATTTGCCGTAGAATTCCAGATTTATTACGATTTAGGAAGCAGGATTCTTGGCATGTTCAAGGCTTACAACTCGAATGCTGGATTAAGAGCTGCTCTTTACTGTGACACAAATGTTCTCCATCATGCCAAGAACCTCTTCTATTTACCCCAAAATTAGTAAGGCCTTACTAAGTCCGTTTGGTAGTTTTCCAAATGTAGAGTTTGCGTCTATAAGCGATTATAATCTTATTTATCTCTTCTTAATAGTATTATTTATCATTACGAATTATCATTTGATTCTAAATATTACATTTGATACTTTCAGCAAATAATTCAATTGCTATAATTTATTACCGCATTCTCATGCTAGAATCAGAGTAGACAGTCTAACCCAAACTCAAATACACGGACGCGTAACAAAAATGTGTTCCTCACATTAATAAAATATTGACTAGAATAACTGCCGAATGGTAGGCATTAAAACGTCGATGTATCACTAGCCTTAGTCGCAGCGAAAATTGGTCGATGTCATTTCAGGAAACATTCCGAGCAATAATCTTCGATATATTTCGATCATTTCACAGATACGTTCCTGACTCAATATATAGAACTCGCGCGTAGTATTCCATATTCGATCACGATCAAGCCGATGCAGGAAGCACCATTATATTTGGATAGCAAAATTCATACCTTCTTTTTGGCATCTACAGCACTAACTCATTTTCATCATCACGTCGGGGTCACCAATGAGGACACCGGAGGGAACACCGATGCGTACCTACATACTGGCAGCGAACTCCAGCTGTGATCCTTGCCGCTGTTACTAGCACTGGAGAAAGTGTTTCTCTCTCGTAATTTAAATGATACACATGTGGTAGAGAGTAAAATATTCCTTGCACATGTGTTCTCACTTCACCCAAATATAATAAATCTACATAAAAACCCTGTCCGAATCGCTGTCATAAAAACATCATCTAATTTTAAATTTGAAAGTGTCAAACAGAAAAGTAAAAGTTAAAGAACTCTTTATGTATAGCTTGGAGTATGTATTACCTACAAGGAGATCGTAGCGAGTCGTCACCACACCTTTGTATGGCTAAAATATCAATGGTGCTTATTTCATGATAATTGTATTAATTTTGCTTAAATCTTTTATGTATTTAAAGAATTTTAACATTTCATTTTCCTTGAAATCACTTATCAATACTGTTTAAGCAATCGATTTAAATGTTTGCTACATCGAATATCTTGGTAGCTTAAATATTATATGCTGCTTATCATTTTCAATAAGTATAATCTTGCTATAAGAAATACCCGACCTAACATATAAATCTTCTACTTTTGATTGCCTAAATTTCATCAATATTTGTTCATACCAAGATACTTTTTAAATGTCTCTATATTTGTGAATCGTGACGGAATCCTCATCCAGAGCCTGTTCCGTTACAGCATTAATATATTTACAATCGTTAAAAAATGTCCTAATATTTTATAATTAATCCTTAAAAAAATCGTCCAAATCATAATAACATTTATTTATAAGAAAATGCCTTTAAGTTATTTTCAAAACACCTGTCATTCTCTTCTGCCTTCAAATTGTTTGTGATTTTAATACCGAAGCAGGAAGTATTAAATTATGTTTGTATCTAGTTTCGTAACGTCGCAGTTGGTCAGATTATTTGTCAAAGAAGTTGGGGTACTTTTTTACAAATTTGCATATCTCAAGGATTTATATGCATGTCAAAGTTAGTATTTTTTGTTTAATGAAGTAAGATTTACAGCTGTCAGGGCTTTTTATGTTATTCATGATTTGAATACATTTCTTCTGTGAAATAAAAAGATCATGTGCATCAACGCTGTTACCCCATAGGATAATACCGTATCGCAATGTTGAATATATATATATGCATAATAGGGAGACAAGGTTGTTTTCATATCTGTTACTTTTTTTATCTCTTTAAGTGCATATATATAACCACTTAATTTTTGTTTTGTTCGTTTTATATGGAACTTCCAATTTACATGTGGATCGATGTCTATACCTAAAAATGTACAAGTGTCAACACATTCAATTTTTGTAATATTTTAAATGAAATTGATGTCTGCATGATGTCAGATGAGAAATATCATCTGCGAAGAGAATGCATGTTTGTTTATGTATTTTAGGTAGGTCATTAATATATAATAAAAATAAAATACACCCGAATACACTACCTTGGGGGATAGAGCTGTCCATTTTTATGACGTCAGATTTCACCACACTGATATTAGCGTTTATTGAGTCATGATATTCCACTTCAACTATTTGCTCACAGTTTTGTAGGTATGATTTGAACCAGTTATATGCTACTCAGGATCTTTATAGGATGGCACGCTCCAATTTCGTGGCTAGGCGTGGATTAAGTGGGCGAGGAGAATAAGATATCACATGTACAATGAATCTGCTTTTATTACGTCACACTGAGATTTATTATTACAGCACAAGCTATTTAGAGATCAATTTGAATTAACTTGGGGACAAGGTATTCCACTTAGTAGCGAACGCTGCCACGGCCAAACGCAAAGTGAGCTCCTCCGAGCCTCCGAGCGTATCCGCACGCTCCCCCCCCCAACGCCTCTTGTAACGAAGCGTTACATGATAACTATTAAACTAATAATATTAATACTAAACTGTATAGATTAAATGATAACTACTCTAAAGTAAAACATCCAACTAAAATACTTTTGATTCTTATAATCTACCACTAGGAAGTAAACATAACTATTTACAAATATTAAATTCTAAAATGTAATCGATCGCTCTCTGTTCTGGCAGCTATAAACGTGTGCACGGTCCTCAGGAGAAACACGGGGGGGTCGCGGGATGAGCGGCGGGGCCACGAGTCGTTGCGCAGGCGACGAAGGCTTCAACTTCATGCTATCGCCGCTCGCCCGCCAGTCGCAGCTAGACCGAACTTAAAGCCAGTCCACGCCACTTTGCGCAAACCCGTGCATTCTAGCCGGCTGCGCGATCTTATTTTATAATATTAACTTTTTGTGTGCAACTCCAAATTTCATAAATACGGTTGTAAAGTGCCGTATTGTATTGAAAAGTGTTTTCCCGCATTAGGGTAAGTTTTGAATAGCACTCAAACTCACATATTTTAACTATTGCCTCATATTTTGTTATTATATTTCATCCTGTGTACAAATTGTATTTATTGAACCATTTTCTTTGCCTTGCTAATTTATGTTGTATCTTAGCACAACCATCCGTAGTTATCATTAGTAAGTTTCCGTAAAATTTCATCATCGTTTTATTTACGGAATACCTACATTTTTTTCACATAACTATTTTAAAATAAAACTATCATATACAATGTATCGTTTTAAACCTAATTTACAATTCTTTGATCATTTAGATTCACTTCTGCCTTCAGCTTTATTTTCCACTTAATATTTATGTTAACTCCGTTCTGGTAGTACCTACACCACTACGGCAATACAACGACTACTAGTTATGCAGGTATTTCCATCCTGTTGCCGTCAATGGGTACTCCAGATCGGACGCTAGACATATCAGACCTTAACCCTGTGGTATTGTCAATTCCAGGAATCACTCTTCAATTTGAAACCACCCTTCGACCACCTAGGGTCGATATACCAGGGCCGCACCCAGGACCGTACCGGGGGCCCCAGCCGTACCAATCGAAGAAACCTCACCACCTGTGTCCGGACTACCACAGGATAGTACCTGCACTGTGAGGTGGAAAACAGATAGGCCGTACACCCACAACCTACAAATTTTTGTGTTGCCCTACCACTGACTTCTGCTGGGTCAGAATAAAATATTTATCACTGATCGCACGCCCTGTTTTTTTTATTTCTTTCCGCTGGTTAGGTGAGAAGTAGAACGGGTAAGAGGTGACACTCTGTCGGACGATGACTAAGTACTCAACGGTAATTGGCTCTCAACGATCGCCCGACCGACCAATCAGCGAACAGCGCACGGTACTAGAGTGATACCAACACTGCGGTCCCAATTGGCCATAATCGATATTAGCGCGATAAAAGTCGGTCCCTTTCACCGTGAGCGTGATTACGATGGCCCACGCTACGTCATCGATGACGTCTTAACTGCCGCCATATTGACGATTACATGAACCATGCTCTACACCATAATCGTCGTGAGCGTTCTGTCAAAAGTGACAGGTCTTTGTTTATTTCTACAATGTATTTACTGGTGTCCCTTCTTTTTGATGTAAAAGTTGTATATTATGTCGGTCCATCCATTCCATTATTTCTTTTTAATCCACACACTACATAGTTAACCTTCACACTATGCACGATATTTTTATGAATTTGTTTTTGGCGCGCAAATGGTTCGTTATTGCTACAACTCTGGTCCGAATTAACAACACGCTTACAGTGCCACGAGCTGTCAAAATCGCGATATTTGTCTCGGACCAGCTTTGGTAGACGATAGCACTGTGAGCAAAATTATCGCAAAACGGACCACGGGGCAGAAACGGCGCCACTTTGCATCTCTAGTACACCAAAACTAAACTAGGTGGCGCTTTACTAAATAATAACATCGGTTAAAGACATGCGCCGACACGGCCAGACTGACACTCGCACGTCCTCGGGCGATCATCTTCAATATCTGTAAGAAAGACAAAATGCACTTCAGTACCGTTTGTTCATCCTGACGTAGTTGTCATATGTTTCAAATATTTTACGTTGGTATGTCAACTACTTTCTTATGACTCTGATGTTGTTCCCAATGCTGGACAGGGTAAGACACACAATGACACAAAACTACAGATACCACCAGACCCGTGCAAGCCGAATAACAGCGCCCCTTTTGATTTACGACTACCGCAGCAGTTCATACGACCCAGGCAACTGCACTCCCACGACTCACTCTCGGGCAACAGATAGCACCGCCCCTTTGATCGACAACCCAGAGTACAACCCGGACAGTTGTATCTTTCACACATCGAACCACCGTGTGTCACCTATCCAGAATTGAGCACGTCGCACGTATCCTGTTATACGGTAGAAATGCCGTCGGGAGTTTGGGAAAGTGCTATTATCAAAAGAAGTTATAGTGTACCTATTGATGAAGCGTCTAGTTTGCATGTAGTGTTCACTTCGAAAAGGCCGTTCACGTGTTGTAATCATCTTAGATTACCATCATGGCAATCTATTTTTTTCCCTGTTTAAATTTATGTGCAACGTCCAGTTTTGTAAACCTAATAAATATATATATATATATATTAGTAGTACCTAAGTAGAAACATTGTAAACATCTATATAATAGAGATAGAAATAGCGTGGTGAGGGAGGCCCTGCTGAAATGGGATGTGGTAAGCAGTTCTCCACGTCTTAATGACGTACAGACCCTCAATACATGCTACACACAGCTGGGTGCAGGTCCGAGGGAACAGCCCTCAACACATACAGCGAAATGCAGATCCGAGGGAACGGCCCTCAATACAGACAGCCGGGCGCAGACACCCGTGGTTTATGTATATCAGATTGGCGCAATGCCTTAAACCCAGCAGTAATGGTAATAAATAAATCTTTACTCGGCTGCCGGCAGTGTTTCAACTCCAGCGTAGATGCAAACGGGCGTAATATACCACTCTACACTATCCACGCAACATGACCTACAGCGTGACCGAATTTACACTCAATCAATTATACATTTCAAACAAGAAAAAAGGCTCGCAGCCATTTTAATCGAATCGAAAGCAAGAAGTCAAGTTATTTCAACAAATTCCAAATTACAAGTTCTCTGCCGTTATAGACAACACAATGTGACAGTATCTGCAGCCCAAGAAGGCATTCCAATTCAATACAACAAAACCAAATGACGTTACGAGCGGCGCCATCTATTCTCAAGGGACCAAACATTATATGAAAAATATATATTTAAGTTAAACTAATCCTGTAGCTTTAATAAGATAAACCCGTCAATCCCTAATTAACCTTAGGTTCGTAAAAACTCGGTATTGAAATTTTTTTTTTATTTTGAACAGTATACCAATGCTTGTTTTCACCACCAATGTATTTAGTTCTAAGAATAATTATTATATTATTGTAAAGTACCTAATTTATTCACTGACATGATAATATTAATTTTTGCACACCCAATGAGGTAGAATATAGTAGATTGTATAATTATCTTAAGATCTCTGTTTGTAAACCTATATTCATGCAAATAAACGAATTTGAATTTGAATTTGAAGTTTTCGAGCGGCGAACGACTGGATAGATCGCAGCCGCCATACGATACGGGTATGAGTATAACATACATAGAGAAATTAGATGGAAACACACTTTACACTACACGAAAATTCATGATCGAGTTGTAATGGCGACCTGTGGATTACACTCATACGACACTGGTGAATCCTGATAAGGCATAAAGAGAGACCCAAAAGCAAGAGCGAGGATGTGTTTGATGATATAATCACATTGCCTGGTTCACGTGGAATATGCAAAAATGTCAAAGGAGTCATGGTAAGTATTAAGGTCATCTTTTGAATAAAAAGGTCTAAGCAACCGCTGCAGACTTTTGTCAAAGTTACAAGGCTTAGCGAAATATGTTCAACCAATGAGACCTATAATGGAAAACTCAAATATAGAGTTGACTATAGACTATGTGAAGACAAAGCTGTTACAAATGCAGGATTCATACAGTGCAGTGCAGAGCCAAGTATAAACACCAAAAATACTGCACTATTAACGGATAAACCACACTAAGCAAGAAATCTCTACAGAAAAGGCACACATTATTGAATACCTATTTTAATTTAATCTAGTCATGATATATGATAAAATTAAATTTAGGAAATGGTAATTTATTGTAACATTTACATAAATAAACCTTCTATTTAAAACCCTTGTATTAAGGTTTTACTTGATACCTATTAGCTCAGATTTTCTTCAAAACTCTTTAATTATCAATGTAAACACTGCGTTAAAAACATTACTGATATCTGTTTCATATAATTATGACTAATATGTACGTATTTACAGTTATTTAATACGCATTAGTTTATAGTTAGGTTAGGTTACTAACCTAAATAACAAAACGAAAATGTTTAATTAGGAATTGTAATCATGCATGTTATGAATCGTCATCTCACAAAACATAAGTACTTTTATTAAGTAAGGTAAACAATATGTATTACTCTTATTAAATTATAAGCGTTGTTATTTTAGAATGTGTTCTTCAATAAATGGATTAAATTATCTTAAACTTGATTTTTAATTTCATAAACCCTGGTTTATATAACAATATTTTAATAGATTACATAGGAACGCTTATTTCTACCTCGATATCAAACAACACATCCCTATTTATCGATATCGATACCCGCGCGCTCGTCTTCCACGTCACTAATGTCACACAGGAGGACGAGCGCGTGACTATGATCCGTCAAAGTGGATGGCACTAAAAAAATTAAACGTCCCCTAAAGCCCACGATGAAGATACTATAAAATATAAATTATCTTAGAGCAGATTCGGACATATCGCTCACCATATAATTCAATGAGCGATCATACACGGTGAATATACTATAATATTTTACCTTAGAGTAGCTTAAGATGCCACCCCCCCGAAGGGTTCCCGCATTGACGTGGCTGGGGGCTTAGTAGCCGTGGCTTGGATCACCACGGTGAAGCTAAGAGGAACCCAGGGGCCGCGCCGGCGTTGGGGTGCACTGGCCGGCTCAGGCGGGGCCGCTCCTATGGGCTTTAGCCGCCAAGTCCACATAGGAGTGGCGGGGACCGAGCGCTTTGGCGCAGACTCGAGGAGGGGGGGCCCGGGCGCTTTGGCGCAGGTTCGAGGAGGAGGGCCCGGGCACTTTGGTGCAGGCTCGATGAGGTGGGTCCCGGGCGCTTTGGCGCAGGCTTGAGGAGGTGGGGTCCGGGCGCTCGGCGCAGACTCGAGGAGGTGGGGTCGCGGGGGGATTATCCCCTGTGGCTGACGTAGCAGGCGGTGGGGCTACGTATGCGACCCTGTTATATTATTTGACTAGCTGCAGCCGCGACTTCGTTCGCGTGGCCCTTTAATTAATGCTTTCAGTATAAACACCATCAAAATTGGCCTTTTCAGAAATTACACGCATATAGAGATAGATAGAGGCAGACAGACAAACAATTAAAAAACTGGTAGGTATCGTGCAAATAACCATATGAAAGTGCAAGAAAAAGCTGTTTTTTTCTGAAAGATCATTGTAAAGTTTAAATTCACTACTGTGTTTCATGTGTTTTATGTGACCTTCTATCCAGATTTTTCGTTTTTTTAGTTTTAGCTAGTACGACGGTTATATCATATTCACAGTCCCAATCATCATCTGAGGAACTGTCCAACAGGTCTAGCAACAAAATACGAATCATCGCAAAATAAAAAACATGAACACTCTGTATATTACAGTGTGAACGATCGAGACGTGCGGCTACCGAGACGGACTCCGATAGAATGTACGCTTGCAATATATTATAGTATCTGCGCCGTGTGTGGTGGGTTAAGTTAACATAACTTTTATATTCGACGCTATAATATATATTATCTTAGTCGTGTGTGATGGGCTTAACGTTCCGTTGTTTGTTGAGTGATTGCCCTCTTTCTTTAGATATAGGTAGTCTGATTAATTTATGGATATATTATCTATGGTTGAAACTAGGATCAAATCAAGCAAAGAGAATATAACGCTACGCTAGGAAATCAAGTATTGGAACACTTGGAACTTTCGATTTTTTTAAGTTTTGTTTTTACTATTTCATTTTCCTGGTCGGTGCTAATGTATAAATGTAGCATAAATACTTCCCATTGATCTAATTATTTCATAAACTATACGGAAATGTTAGTAGTTGTACTTACACTCTTAACTTTACCATACATGTAAATCAGCGATAGTTAGTACTCACTCACACGCGATTTCAGCAGTGAAGTAAATTGGTCCGAAATTTTTAAAAATGTCCTTTTTGAGGGGTTCAGAGAACTACGTATGGTGTACCACCAGCGTCCTCGGTAAGGGCGCGACAGGTGCTGTATTCCAGGGAGTCAACAAGAACAATGGGGAACCTGTAGCCGTGAAAACGTTCAACCAACTTAGTCATATGAGACCTCACGATGTGCAGATGAGAGAATTTGAAGTGTTAAAGAAAGTAAAGCACGAAAACATAGTGAAACTCTTAGCAATTGAGGAGGAGCAGGAGGGGCGCGGGAAGGTTATTGTGATGGAGCTCTGCACAGGCGGCAGCCTGTTCAACATATTAGATGACCCCGAAAACACATATGGCCTTCAAGAACAAGAGTTTCTATTAGTATTAGAGCATTTAACGGCGGGCATGAAACATTTGCGTGACAACAACCTAGTTCATAGAGATCTGAAGCCAGGTAACATAATGAAGTATATAAATGAAGATGGGACAACAACATACAAGTTGACTGACTTTGGAGCTGCTAGAGAATTGCAAGAAGAAGAACAGTTTGTGTCTTTGTATGGCACAGAGGAGTATTTACATCCTGATATGTATGAAAGAGCAGTGTTACGGAAGCCAGTGGGTAAGAGTTTTGGAGCGACTGTAGACCTTTGGTCTATAGGAGTGACTCTGTACCATGTAGCCACAGGGCAGCTCCCATTCCGGCCATATGGGGGCAGGAGGAACAAAGAAACCATGTTTTACATAACCACTAAAAAGGCTTCAGGAGTCATAGCTGTAAGTTCTAGTTCTGGTTCTCAAAAGCTAACTACTATTAAATTCTGAAATACTAGCAGCAAAGTAATTGCAAACAATAACCAATTACAATAATGAAACATTATGATAGGCAGTTTTAAATGTTACTCTCTTGCTATTGTCACATTAATAAATCCTTTTGATAATAAATAAATCCTTTTTCATAAAAGAGGTTTATTTGTGCTTAACTACCTACATATTTATACACACCTTTATGAATGTGCATTATTACTTAATATCAAATATCTAGGAAGCCTAGAGCCCTCCATATTAACCCTTACATCTATTTACACAGTACCATTTCAGAGTTCCACTAACATACATAGTAAGTACATACAAAATACAAATATACATTTACATTACACAAGTGTAAAACCAACATTTATTAGTTATGTTATCTGTTCCATGTATTAGAGGCAAGCCTATTAGGGTCTTATTGGATGTTTTTATTTCTAGGGAACACAAACAACAGAGAATGGGCCCATAGAGTGGGCGAGAGACTTGCCACCGCACTGCCAACTGAGTGTTGGTCTCCGCAAGCTTGTCACTCCCCTTCTGGCGGGTTTGCTAGAAGTAGACCCCCACAGGATATGGACCTTTGATAGGTTCTTCTCAGAAGTGCAAGTAGCCACTTCAACAAAGGCTGTTCACATCTTCCATGTTAACAAGGCTGGCAGTATAAAGGTATTCTGTAATTATTATTATATTTTTAGTACATGTGCACAAAAGTAGTTCTTAATAAAAAGTAAGCATGTTCAATACATTCCCACTGTTGAGAGGAGGGCGTCAGGAGGTTGTCAACTACTGTCTTATGGCCAGTTTTAATGTTCTACATGCTGGATGTTTTGCCTTATGAGGTTAGAAATTTGTCGAAATTTGTATGGTAATTGTGTCAAATCTATATGTCCAGCAGGGTAAACGAATAGGTTACAGAAACACAAGACAACTAACATAACCTAAAGCTAAAGACGGTCTCAGAAGCAGATTCAAAATTCAAAATTCAAAAATTATTTATTCAGTTTAGGCATCATAGACACTCTTATGAACGTCAAAATTTTTAAATGATTCTACCGCTGTCTTCGGAAAAGAACCACCGCCGAGAAGAAGCAGAAAGAACATTGATGGAACAAGATGGGAACACTCTGTTGAAAGTGCAACCAGTAATCATCCAAAGAGCCACCATATTGCTTATTGGACTGTTACAAAGGCTAGACAAGCTCTCCAGCATGTTTACACATGCAACATTACAAAGTTTGCAATTTCAAGAGAACCAACCCCTACATGCAGAAATGGCCTGCCGTATGTACAAGTGGGCACTGGATCCATGGAACACTGAACACTTTTGCACAATTGTTACTCTTTTGTGATCATTCCAGGATACTTTAAGTAGCTGGCACAGTAGTTTCATAGGTTGTGCTGAATTATCTGTGTCACATGCTTCCGATTCCGAATCCTTACCAAGCATTATCTTAGTTCACGTATTTTTTCTTCGGTGCTTGTTTTGTCGCGGATGCGACAGAGTAATCGTATTGTATTTGTGAGTAACTTGTTGGAACGGAAATCGAAACTTTTGACGTTCATAATACTCGTGTAATTGTCCGTGGAAGGTTGCGCAAGGCCCCGCCGCGACCTAGATTGCCACAGATCACTTTACACACAATAGTTACCCTAATGCTAACACGCTGGATTGTCTTAGTGTAAACATCTGCCTCTAAACTCGGCCCACTGAATCATCGTGCCTAAAACACTTTCTATACTTCGGCTGCGAGGCCAAGCACAGTCCGTCTATAGAAGGGCTTCAGTGAATCGCTGAGCGTGGTGCCTAGCGCAGCGACCAGAAGCCATACTAGGTAGGCTCCTCTCGTGGTGACGAGCGCAGTGCAAAACTAACTGCCGTATTCATAAACAAGTAAAAGTAATTACTTAAGTAACGTTTTTAATTCTATAGACTAGAATTTGTCTGAAGTTAGAACTCTCAATGGCTAAAATTCATAGCCGAGTAATAGTCACCAGTTCCTTTTCGTCAATATTTATTTCTTATTGCATGTATTTAAAAGTGAAGTTGTAAAAAAATTACATTTGCACACAAGTCTGAACTGTGAAGTATCTATTAATCCTTTGCGTCCAAGAGACGTAAATATACGTTAGTTTCATTCATAAATCTTTTGTTTTAATTGCCCGATTATAGAATAAGATTTTACGTTGAAGTATTCTATTGTGTGCTTACTAAGTGCTTACTTCATTAATTCAATACTAGTGTAAGTATCTGAATCTTAAGGGTGGGTGACAATACTCGTATAACAGTTATGGGTTGCCATAGAATAGTTAAACACACTTTGTTAAAGTGAACGAAACGATAATACCCCTGTTGTGGTTCCGGGCCGGCCACCGGCCGCGGGTTCGCTCGCTTGCTCTGCTGGATATCAAGCCACATAAACAAATTGAATAAATTTATATAAGGAAAATATATTTTCGTGTGCATTCAGTGAGAAGTTGTTACTTTGACGTCACAGACTTTTTTTTTATTCGTATGTATTGATTTTATTAATGTTATTCTAATCATATGGTTTAAATTAAAGTATTACGGAATTCTTTATGTAGATAGGTGTAGATCTTCTCTTACCGTGTTAATACAATGCCGATAGATCCGCACTCGCGAACTCCATAATGTGTTGGTTAGTGGTATCAGACGGACCGCATTCACTATGTGTTTTGAAACTCTCATGTCGAGTCGACAGATAACCTTCAACCAACTTCCTACTCTATAATATGTAGATACGAATGCGTACAACTATAGCTTCACAAGCAAGGGCGTACCCAGGATTTCAGCTAGGAGGGGGCAGGGGGCTGCTTATACCTGTTTCGAAAAGATCGTCTGTCGGGTATATTGAAACAAAAAATCATGAAAATTGACTTTTATTCATTAATTTTGATGATGACACAAAACAAAATATTATACATAATTATACCATACATTATGTATAATATATATTATTATATTATGTATGTATATATTAATTTAACAGTAATCTTCTCGGATTTGCCGCAAATTTGTCTATGACAGTCTTTTCAATAAACTCACTGTTGTCTTTTAAATAGTTGCGATGTACGCTCATCAGACATAAACCCGTAAGCCTTTCTTCACCCATGGTGCTTCTAAGCCACGTTTTAAATCTTCGTAGCGTACTGAAGGACCGTTCTACGGTCGCCGTGGTGCATGTGATAGTGCTTAAAATAATTAATGCCTTTCTGACAGCAGGGTAAAAAATGTTGGCTTCGTTGAACAGATCAATTACTTCTATGTCCCTTAATTGATCATCTGATAAAGCCTTCGTCACCCATAAATTATGCCAAAGGTTCAGTTCTCCGGTGATATCCAGGTTATACAATTCTTGGAATGATTCTGCGTTTTTGTGTAGGTCTGTAATGCTGGTTTTTGTCATATACAAGGGATGTAGCCTGCTTAAAGCTAACGCCGGAGTATTTTCTTGGGAGAATCGAATATTCAGTGATGAAATGAGTGAATCAATGTATGGGATTATCAGGGAACGCCGCCAATATTCGTTATCATTGTCTGATGGCGGATTACTTCTATGTGTTTGCTTATGAGCAAGACGTGGAACCGAAATTTCTATGTTCAAATCCATTGCAACAGCTCGTGCTTTTTGAAGTATTTCATTACTTATTCTATCAGGAAACTCGCGGTCATTTCTGAGAATGTCCTTGATATTTTTGATGTGTTCCCCTACCGAGATCATGTCGATCGATTTAGCTTGCAGTGCGTTAACTACTGGTTCTAAAACTGCTGAATATTTGGCTATTGTTTGTAGAGTAACAATAAACACTGGTTTTATAACGGCTGAATGCAACTGATATGCAGATTTTCTGGTGGCATAATTTCCTTCTACGGATAACGTTTCTAGAGATTTCACAAGCTCTGAAAAATGTTGAGAAAACTTTCTGATTGATTTATATTTTTCTAACCATCTCGTCTCACATAATCGTGATAGGTTTGGAGCGTAGTTTCGACGTGTAGTCGATTCCCTGAAAAACGTTATAACATCCTTTACAGTGGCGACAGTATTTCTAATTTCTGGCACTGCGTTCGCATCATTCACAACAAGGTTGAGTTTGTGACTTGAGCAATGAAAATATAAAGCACGAGGATTTTTTTTTCTCAAAATGGCTTGTACGCCACCCTCTTTCCCTGCCATTGTAGAACAGCCATCGAATCCAAAACCTACGCAATCTTCGGTTGAGAGGTTAGAACTAATTAAGAAATTGTCAATTGCTTCGGCAATTTTGTGCTTTTAGTTCAACGAACCCTACAAATTCTTCTCTGATTTTCCTTTTGCTTTCGTCGTAGAACCGCACGCCTATTGACAGCTGTTCTTTCCCAGATACGTCTGCTGTTTCATCAGCTAAGACTGCGTAAGCCATGGTCTTCTGAACCTCACTAATTATATTCTCCTTAATAACTTCGCCACATAAATTTATCAATTCGTTTTGTATTTTTGGTGATGTGTAAACTGCATTGCGACGGCACTTTTCCAGGTGACTCTTTAATCTGTTGTCCCCTGAATTGATTCTCAACTTCAATAAATCTAATAAAACACCCTCATCTGCTTGTTTGCCCCTAAGAGGCATATCATGTGTGCCGCAAAATACTATACAAGAAATAATTGATGACAATATTTGTCTGTTTTCATCGATTTCTTTTTGGTGTCCACTTTGCAGTTGGATGTCTACAGGATCATTTTCAAGAAAATTTTTTGCAGCATTTGTCGCCGTTTGGTGAAGGTTGGTCGTTGCATGCTTTCGGCAGTCTTCATGCATATTTTTGAACTTTATATATGGCCTGACCATAAACGATCCCAAAATTCCTCTCACAGTGCTAATGGGCGGAGGGAACAAAACACATACTTACAAAGAGCACCTTTTAGTCGCTTGGAATATACTAGCCATGGTGAATATTGATCCAACCAAGCATGGTTAAATTTTCTTTTTAAATGGCTTGCATCACTTTCAATATCGTAATTTCTGGGCGGGATCCAAGGATTTTGTAACAACTCCCTCTTTTTTTCCGTCGATAGCTGGGTAGCCAACCCAACATAACGTCCCAGATCATTTTCATGACAGCCATCGTCCACTATAATTTCAGGATCGACGTTGACGTCATAAGTTTGTTGGGATGTCGATGGAGAAGAATAGTCGGCAACAGATATATTAATAGGTTCTACAGGAGAATTTGACGCTTGTCCAATGTTAGCATGCAATGATCTTGGCATTACATGAGTGGTTTTATCATGGTTGTCATTTTCATCGCTTCCACTGCTACTTTCCCGACCTTTTTTTCTTTTTTCGCGTGTCCTCCCTAAAAAATGGATACACAAAAATACTCTTACAGTGTTTAGGCGGGTTATATAAGACGAAAATAAAGATCAAGTTTCACATTCTAATATATATGGTTTGAACGCCAAATAAGCATAACTAGGTAATTTGAAATAATACACTTGTTGTGACGTTAGAGAAAAGGGACTTTGTTGTCGGTATGGACTTATTAATAAATCCAAAATATTGCAAGGATCTTTCTTTTATGTTTTTTTTTTACTTTTTAATCACAAAATATTCACAAATGTTATTTTAGCTATTATAACAAAACCACGTCTTGTAACTAATAAATTTAAATATTGTAAGTAATGCTTAAGATATACACTTACAAGAGAGTCAAAGCCCCCCATTAAATCAAATAATCATATTAGGTACCTACTTAAGTGTTTTGTTTTGACTCACCTCTTTCAAAGAATTTCCTGATATCCATTTGACGGAGTAATATTTCCAGTAGTTGCACAGTAAACGTAAATCTCGTGTCGCCGCAACGAAACTATAAGACAATATGTCGTATGAAATATTCGCTCGTATTACACTCCGAACTGAATTGTATTCGAACTAAATTGACGTGCTCTGCCTCACGCTTCCGCTTATATATTGAAATATTCTTGCTCCCGAAATATGTAGAAAATACTCGACTCTATTTCCATCCTTGTCTTATACTTGCTATCACTGTCTTTTCTTTCCAGAATAGTCCATGCTAGAACGTTCTTCGCGGTATTGGTATTATTCAATACAAGATGTCGCTATTGACCGTATAAATTGATCCTATTTCTTTTTACTGGAAAAAGTACTGCCGTCCGAAACTAGATGGCGCTAGATGTTGTTTTCTCCCAATTATATTCGGCTTTAATCCTAGATGGCTCTCTGATTGTCTCGGCGGAACCGGAAACTACGAGATGCGACGGTTTTGCGGGAGATTTAAATTATATTGCATCGCTAACAGTATACTAGAATTACTAGAGTCTGTCTAGTGAGCCGCGGCACAGATAAAACCGCAGCAAAAATCTTTTAGTTGTAAACACTGAATATACTATGAAATTTGAGTTTGATACTTTCACTATTTTATTTTATAAACACTAAGAATCTTAAACTAAATCTGTAATGATATATACTACTTAAAATAATATGCATTATGCAACATATTGAATATTATTTTATTTTAGCATTGAAAACCAATTAATGTAATAAATAAAACCAAACTTGCATCAAAACCTTACTTAGTTTTTATTTATTCTGTCGCGTAATCAAAATCAGATTCCAGAAATTAAATTCTCGACTATGAATCGTTACTGTCACTTTCATTATCACTAAAAAATAATAAAAACGAAATAAAGAAATAAATAAAGTGTATCAAAACTTGATCAAAACATTTTGCATTTCGTTTGACGGCGGCTGAAAGTCACTATATAAAATATTCTAATAAATACGTTGCGGCACGACCGACACGACTCACTATACATAGACTCTATATCGAATATTGTAGAATATTTAACTATAGAAAAAAAAATCTGGCTGAAAAGATATTTTGTTTCCAACACTTCATTTTGCGCAGAGTAGGTAATACGTTTTTAATTTCTATTTGCCAAAAAAAAATTACATTTATTTAATCTTCTAGCTAGGTAGGGGGGCCAGGTAGGGGCAGGGGGGGGCAGCTGCCCCCCCCCTGCCCCTACCTGGGTACGCCCTTGTTCACAAGCGTTTCTACCGGTTGTTTCAAGACAAATGTTCTGAAGAGATTTTTAATCTTATTCCCTCCTCACCATTCCGATCCCGAACTACTCGTTCCGGCCTAGCATTGCATCCATATACTATTCAAAACTTCATACCACGAATCAAAGTTTGGTAGTTCCTACTTCTGTCGTGTAAGTAAATTGTAGAATGCTCTGCTGGCGGTGTACGTATTTCCTTGCAGCTATGGCCCTGGGTCTTTCAAGCGGGGCGTGAAACGCATCTCTCAGATCATCATAGGGGTGGAGATTAGTGCAGCTTTCCATAAGGCGAGTTGATGAAACATTATATAAAATATACTAGTATCTCCCCGTAACTCCGTCCGCGTGGGATAAGGTTATCGCGATCTCGCGGTAACCACCCGCTTGAATCGGGATATAACGTAAGTATCTTTAAATCCTGGGTATTAGGTACCTATCTCCAAACCAAATGTATTCAAATCTGTTGAGCCGTGCCAGCGTACAGATGTAACAAACAAACACATCCACTCACATCCCCACAACAACCTCAACAACGCTGTTATTTTACTAAGGTCAGTGAGTTTTTTTTCTAAACTAGTCAGTATATTCAGTTTTATGAATCCACGTTTCCGTAAAAGTGTGTGAAGAATTGAAAGGATTTATTTTATTGAACATTTTTGGCACGGCTCTCTTTGCTTGTCAACCCTCTTCAAAAAAGAGGCTAATCATTAGAAATATTGTTACTTACAACCGCGGCGAATGTCTAATAGAATGACTAGCATACATACGTACGTAACAGCGACTCAAACGTGCCTGTTTCAACGGTAAACAAGTTGGCGAAAAGTCGGTACCTCTCGAGGGTTGGTTCGTATTTAGATATTATTAGCCGTATTAGTATTATTGGCCGTAGCACAAACAAATTGCGAAAAAATATTCGTATCGAGAGCGTCAACGTGTCACACTTCAGCGTACAAACTATGAGTGTATCTGTGTCACAGTTGTCCTAAATATGACAGTTTGTACTATTTCACGTGCACGACACGTTACGTTACACTTACGCAGTTATTCGTGCTTGGCCCACTGGTGAACTACGTGCCGATTCCGAGCTATAGTGCGACCACGCCAACTACGATGACAACATAGTCAAATTGGTGTGACAAGGTCTTTATTATTGCGTAGAACAACTCCTCACCTTTCATGTTTCACGGTCGGAAACAGTCGAGTAGCGGAGCTCCACAGGAGTTTCAATTTTGTAACGTTATCTACCACTTTATGTAAACCATTTTCGTTTAAATAATTATTTTAGTTACGATTTTATATCAAGGCGCGATCCAACCCCAATTTTAAAATAATTTACGATGTTTTACGTAAAGTTGAAAATTGCTTATCAGATTTGACGATGTAGTGCGAAGATGCTTTAATTTTGTACGTTTTCTTTATTTATATAGGTCTGTATTTCGATAGGTATATAGTAACACAATAAAAAAAACTGTGGGTAACAATTTTATTACTGTACCTTAGCTATGTATTACCTAAAAAAGTATTATAGTGTTATCGCTAAAAATTCTGAGAGGTTGGACGTGAAAGTTTATTTTTGTAGACATATTTAAGATTTATTTTTCGCGAATAGCGAGTAATGTTAAGAATTCTATTCGGTTAACATTCTTTCCCTGTTCCTTTTCTGACCAAAGTATTTTTTCATACAATATTATCGATCTGTTTCGTTACACTACATGTTTAAAGGTTCTGCTTTTATTATTATCAGGATACGAGCGCGCTTTAATGATAATATGTATAATTGCAAAGATAAAGATATATTTATTTGTGAGGAAAACATGTGTTACGGAGTTTTTGGCGCGAACGCGGAAAAGTCAACGTTTTTGCATTGTATTATTTATCAAAACTTATGCTTTTTTCAGTGTTAATGTTTAAAATTGGTGGCGTTTTACTCATTAAGTGCTGTTTTACGTGCATGAGTGTGGGCAAGTGATATAATGTGGTGAAAAGTGTTTTTCCGTGTTGTTTCCAAAACTCCATAGAAACTGATGGTAAAGTTGCCACCACTTTACTAAAGCATGACTTAGACTGACTGACATTTTGGACTCTGACTGACTACGACTAATATCACCAGAATATTCTACTAAAACTTTGTAATACAAATAACTTGACACTGGCAAATGCACGAGAAGTGCGGGATCATAACCCTCTAAGGAGGGAAAATGAAAAAAAAACGTGTTACAAACAATACCGCTAAATAACCGGCATGCCATAGATGTCAAAATACTACAAAATTATATGTAAACATGTTTTGCCCCTAAAGACGTACAAATAGTAGTGAGATAGCTACTGCACCCCGACACCCTGTATAGGCGTTGTGGGCGAGTGATCTATTTCTCTTTATGGCACTGTGTTTTCTTCAGGGTCACCGGTACTGATAACTACGAATATAAGAAAGGATCATTATGCTTCGTAGTTACCCTTAACGTTAGCTAACCTGCTTGTGTTGGTAGTTATTGTAAAATGCAATTCTCACAATGAGCGTGCTAAATTGAACAGCGTTTCGGTCGAATGGTTTCAGCCGATACTCCTTTGAGATTAGGGCCGTGCCGAGAGATTTAATTCCGACCTTGGGCGACATTGAACTCTTTCACGATAACATATCTATTGATGATAATGATAATGATAATATTTATACGTTATCGATGCTGTTTTGACATTTGACAGAACACAAATAGCGATTCACTTGTTCAAAAAAACTAAACTAAACTACCAAACTAAAAATGTATTATGGTGATCCTTAGTCTGTTAACAATAAAATCCAAAATCATTTAACGCTTAGAATGACACTTCTAAAATTTTTATTTTACTATTCATTTTTGGGTTATTTTAGGTTAGTTTAGCGAGCACCAAGTTACGTGACGACTAAACTGTCTAAAATATGCCCACAATTGAAGAGAAATGTCTAATTTTAGTGCTGTCATTCGAAAGTGTTACACTAATTTGGATTTTAGCCTAAACAAAATAAGTACTGCCATAATTTAGAGATTTTTAGTTAAGAGAATGCTTACAGAATCGACGCCAATGTCCAGAGTTCCGTAGCCGGTGTGTTTTTCAGAGTATTTGTTATTGTTATATTGGTGATTACGCTAACAAATACAAAATAAACAGAAGAACAAGGAGATCCCCATTTAAGAATCTCATTTATAACGACTCCCAAAAAAGGGGAGGTTCTCCAGTCGACGCGTATATAATATTTTTTTATGTATGAACACGCATAACTTTTTACAGAGTAGTCCGATTTCGATATTTTTTTTATTTTTAAGAGTATACTTGCGAGGTGGTCCCATTTGAATTTCATCAAATTCGGTCAAGCTCTTTTTGAGTTACATTCCAATATAACTGAAAAGTGTTTCGGCCTATTTTGATGATATCGTAATTGACGGTGAATGACAATCGATCCCGTAAGTAGCAAGGGTCACTAAAATGGGAGAATTTATTGTACCTACCATTTTTTTTAAATTATGTTTTAGAGTGTGCACACGATTAACTTATTGTTCCCATGCTAATGAAGGTTGCGTTGAAAGTACCGAAGAACAATTAAACAAAAGTAGTGTTTTTCCTAACCGGTGCTAATGAAACTCGGTATGAGAGTTTAGACTCGCACTTGCCTGGATGGATTCATTGATTATTCTCTCTTAACCAAGACATTATTGATAGGAGAACCTTAAAAAATCATTTTGAGCACTGCCACGGTGATGAGTTTTACAGAATCGATTAGAACTTATAAATGCGAACTAATCTTAGCTGATTGCCCTTGTAGTGACCGACTAGGCGGAAATTGGACCAGCGTCAATAAGCACGAACTCAAGTCAACATATTTTTTGATAACAATTCCATTGAGACTTCCAAAGGTAATAAATACTATATTGATAATCAATCAATCAAACAATCAATCAAGCGTTTAGTGGCTGTTACATACTTACATCTACTTTATAGTATCACTACATTCTGCCGATTAGTATGCAATTAATTATACCTATTACATAATAATATTATAATCCTTAATTATAGTTATTTTAACATATTCGTATCTTTAATATTCAGAATTAATTATATGAAATTATAATACAGTAACCACAAAACTAATAATGTCAACAAACTAACCACAATAAATCGTTAATCAAATTAATTTCAAATGTCAAAATAAATAAAGTAAATAGAAATCAATTAAAAAGGTCACTCAAATATTCGTTGACATTATAATAAGGCTTTTTGCGTCAAAAGTTTCCTTATATTAAATTTAAATAATTCAATGTTTGAGCAACTTCGAATGTCCTCGGGCAAATGGTTGTACACTCGAGGAGCCATGCAAAAAATGCTTTTATTTAATTGTGCTGTAGTGTTACGCGGATAACAAATTTTTGTCTTATGACGTTTGCTTTTTTGATGCTCAAACATGGATATATTTGTGTATACACAGATATCTCATACACATAAATACATGGCAATGTTAAAAGTTTTAAGGCAGTAAATGAGGGTTTACACGAATCTCGTGGTTTGAGTTTGCAAATTGCTCTCACACACTTCTTTTGAGCTTTGAATGCGCTTTCTCTTTCTGTAGTGTTTCCCCAAAATATAACGCCATACCTGAGTACCGATTCGACAAAACCGTGATAAGCTGTGATCACCGCAGATTGGTTCACAACTTTACCCAACATATACAGTGCATAAGAAAATTGATTTAATCTACCACATACTTTTTCGACTTGAGTTTTCCAATTTAAGCTGCAGTCGAGTTCAAGACCTAAGAATTTAGCACTTTTTGCTTCTTCAAGCTTTTGTCCATTATAAATTATGTCAATATCTGTCAAAGTATTTTTTCTTTTAACAAATGTCATAATATTAGTCTTCTCCAAATTTATTAATAAGTTATTGCAATTACGCCATTTAATTATTGAGTCAAGTGTATCATTCATCTTCCTTCTGGGTGGCGACAGTGAATAGACGTGTTCTGTGTATTATTAAAACTAATTTGTATTTATTAACTGCAAAATAACAAAAATTAAAATTCCCCGTGTACCAGGCGCTCATAAGCTATTAGCAACTATCCTACTAGAAATTTTGAACCAATCACAGATCACCATGCGACGTACCCCCCCGCACACTCCGGCCATCGAGCGTCATCTTTCCGACTCCGATATGTCAACTCGAAGTGTATCAAGTAATGCCGGAGTTGTCGTCGAGGCAAACATTACGCGGCACAAACGTCGAAGAATCACTGACGATAATTTTAATGACTCATTGAGTACTATGAAAAGAGAATTGATGGAATTATTGGATAGTAAGTTCAACCTCTTAGACAATAATATGAAGGAGCAAAATGAGGGACTTAATAAGGCAATGGAATATATGACTCATAAACATGATGACTTAATTTTAAAATTTCAAGAAATGGAGCAAGAGAGGAAAAATGACAAGAAATATATACGAGAATTAGAGGACAAATTGGAGGGTTTGGATAAAAGTAGCAGTGCAACATATGACTCATAAACATGATGACTTAATTTTAAAATTTCAAGAAATGGAGCAAGAGAGGAAAAATGACAAGAAATATATACGAGAATTAGAGGACAAATTGGAGGGTTTGGATAAAAGTAGCAGTGCAACCATTGAAATTAGGAACATACCCAGAAAACCCACGGAGACTAAATCAAACCTATCCGAAATGGCCGTTAGCCTAGGGAGAGCGATGAATCTTGGCAATTTAATATGTGGCATAACATAGTTATATTCGAACATTGATTAAATGTCTTATGAGCGAGAGGATTCCCTGTGTTGCGAAATGTTATCTTCCAGGGTTGCGTTAAATTAACAAAATTTGGCAATATCCTATTACATAAATAACATGATTAGAAATAAATTTACAAACAAACAGTATGATTGAGTACGAGTACATTGTTTTTCTTGCATTACAAATTAGTTTTATATATTAGTATATATAGTTCTGGATTTTATCTAAGCATGTTGGCAACAACACTGTGTGGAGTTATGTCAGTGTGAGCGTGTTTTCATTTTATTTATTTTTACATTTAATGAACGACATCAAAGGATAGACATGAAGTGATATTATTCTTTAAAAAAAAGGAAAAATGTTATTTTGTTCATATATTTTGAAATATATGGTTATACACAATGACTCGCAATAGCTCTTCTGTTCTATTGACTAACATCCAAGACCTGACCACAAATTTATGTATCGAACCTGCGACCCCGGACTTCAAAGGCAGGAATACTGCCTACTGATCTATTAAAGCCGTTTGTACATCATACGAGTTACATCATACAGTACATACTGCGTTATTATAAAACGTGGACTACAGATATCCCCAATTTGAAACTGTTTAAAGCTTTCACATATGAGATCGCTATAAAAAATGATTTAAGCAAATCTCACATATAAAAATCGCCGAATCAGCAAGCCTCCAGTTCATTCATAAATCTTTTGTTATATTGTAAACTTGATGCGGTCAGATTAAACCATAGTTTAGAATTGTATAGTACCTATCAAAGTAATAAAAAAAAAAATGTCAATGTGATTTAAAACAGACATGTGCTCCTAACTACAGGTCACAATAGATAACGATATACGCATAAGTATCACGATTTTGAAACCAAGCGCGCACTTGGCTACTTTTTAATAATTGGAATTACGTGAATTTAAGCATATTATAACTTTAAAATAACTTACCTGATAGGAAATATGTGCTTGCCTGTGGCGGCTTGAAATGTTTAGGATATCGCAGTTAACTATCACGCAATTTAGTTTTCGCGTGTCTCCAACTGCAACAGTCACTGCACGGACTGTAAGTAGCGGCGGCCAACCTTGACGCTCGGTCGGGGTTCTGACACGGGAAGTACACGCATATGCGTTATCTATTGTACCTATATATCTGTGTTACAGGTGTTCATAAAGCCGGAGGAAAAGTTCGAGCACCTGCAGACGTACATCTGCGAGCAGACGAGCGTGGTCGCCGAGTCGCAGATCTTGCTCTACAAGGACCGCCTGATGACCACAGAGGTCGACGACAACACGCCTGGGAAGGTACTTATCCAACACATCTAGTACTGCAGACGAGCGTGGTCGCTGAGTCGCAGATCTTGCTCTACAAGGACTGCCTGATGACCACAGAGGTCGACGACAACACGCCTGGGAAGATACTTATCCAACACATCTAGTACTGCAGACGAGCGTGGTCGCCGAGTCGCAGATCTTGCTCTACAAGGACCGCCTGATGACCACAGAGGTCGACGACAACACGCCTGGGAAGGTACTTATCCAACACATCTAGTACTGCAGACGAGCGTGGTCGCTGAGTCGCAGATCTTGCTCTACAAGGACCGCCTGATGACCACAGAGGTCGACGACAACACGCCTGGGAAGATACTTATCCAACACATCTAGTACTGCAGACGAGCGTGGTCGCTGAGTCGCAGATCCAGCCCTACAATGCGTGTAAATCACATTATACTTTTCCATCACTAAGCTCCAATATACTGTTATCTGCTCAACAGCAGACTCTTAATCTTAAAGCTATTTCCATAAGCTAAGGTCCAGCTTATTTGTAACCGTCAATAGCTAAGAAGTTGCACATCTGTGTTTGATCTAGCTGTGAGATAAAATGATGTCCCTGAGGTTAATTTATATAGATTTTATCATCAAACCTATAACCCAGTATGGGGTTTGGACGCTGAATTCATTTGTTTAACCATGATTTTAGGTAGGTATATTTACTACTTATTATCATGTATATACATTCAGTAGGTACTTGAAGAGTTATATACTTTACCATAATTGTTTTATTACTCGGCTCCCTGATGTCATAATCAAATGAAAAATCTCTATCCCTCAGCAAACGAAATAAACATATAACTGTAAAAAGTCTATCAAGTCTCGATGTCTAATTCTTAAGTTATAAGAGAAAATCTATCCAGACAAACGATTTTTTTTATTTATTAGATACCCTTCTGCTCCATTTTGATTTATTAGATACATCTGATAGACTTTTATAATATTTCCTATTGCCCATATTGTCAGGACTACCCGGAGACCACCGCGGAAGAGCCCCTGATGTTGTTCAACAAGAACAACAACAACGTGTGCATGGCTGCTGAGCCGGAAATACCCAAGTTCCCCGTGTTCCCCAACATCGTCTCCGTGGACAACGACGCGAGCCAGGCGAAGGTGAGCTGATCACCGTGTCACTCTGTAATTTTGCCGGAGTTAAGTGGAGCCGCGGAACAGTACCTATATTTTGTTCAATATTATATACTGTATAACAGAAGGAAAAGAGTTCTTTTCCATCACTCAGTCTGACGAGATTTGTTCATTCATGTCCCGTGTTTTTAGTTTTGAAGACAAAAAACAAAATGTCTACAAATATTGCAGATGGTGATAAAGAATTGGTAACTGTTCTTCATTTTAATGTATTGTTGTCCCAAACAACAAAACATTTTCCATAAGTGAACAAATTAATGTATTATTAGATTTTTTTAATTAAATAATATTAAAAACTTCACAATTCACCAGAATGGGTTGCACAGGATGGTATAAATAGCCAAGTTTTTCCTAATACCTCTTAAACCACAGTTGATTCTACCACGTTGAGTAAAACTGAGCATTAATTAATGCGGAAAGATCAACGTTTTAATCAAGTTAATTCTCGAGCTTATTTGATAATGCAATAAATTCGAATCTTTGGGTAGCATTGCTTTGAAACTTTTCGATTCCTTCGCTTAATCGAAATATCAGGGGCTGGTAGTTACAATAACAGTGCGGAATAATAATATTTATATTAGTATCACTGCTACTGATATTGAATAATTTGTGAAGGCTTTATTAGCGCATGTATAACACATTTGCTTCGTTCAATTTAAAGACGGCGTGCAGCGTGGGGCACGTGATCCGGCGCCGCGTGGAGGCGCTGTGCGCGGCCGCCGTGCTGTGCGAGGCGTGCGTGCGGCGTTGGGGCGCGCTGCTCTCCGCGAGACTCGCGCGCTGTGCGCGGCGCTGTGACGCGGTGCAACAGCACGCTTCGCTGCTACACAGTGCGGCGCGGGCGCTTGATCTAGCGGCGGCACATGCGCAGGTCACTATTAATTATCGAGAACTGCACGTGGGCGCCGGTTGATGATATAGAAAAATAGGTAGTGGAACAGAATAAATAATAGTACTGCGTATTAGTGGGGCAAAAAATAATTTCGCTCTAAAGGTAGCTATTCACACAATTTAACAGTAAAATACTTAGTGTACAGAATTATTATTCACTAGCTGCACTCTCCGGTTTCACCCAAGCGGTGATGAATGATGATGATGAATCACTATAGCGTATGTTACTAAGGAATAATATTGCTTTCTACTGGTGAAATAATTGTTGAACAGATTTAGTAGTTTTTGCGTTTTATCCGTTATAAACAAACTATCAAATCTTTCCTCTTTATTATTAGAGTAGGAGGTTAACACCCGAATACAGGCACGAATATATAGCATATTTTAACACGGAAAGTAGTTATCGTGACGTAACTGTAATAGTTAGACATATGGTATCACATACTTTTTTGTAGACATGGATGCCCTCTTTAGAACTATAGACATCACCTTGCTCTATTGTTAATAGTTTCCGCAGCGTACGCGATAAAAGGATGTTTTTTGGTATATTTTTCACACCTCGGGTTACATTATCAAAATGTTCTTACGGATCCTTACCCTTTATAAAATATAACAGCCTAATGTTACTCAGTGATAATGTAGATGTCTAACGGCAAAACATTTTTTGAAATCGGTCCAGTAGTTTTTATGTTTATTGGTTACATACAAAAATACATAAATACAACAATACGAATCTTTCCTCTTTATAATATTTGTATAGATTATCAAAGTATAATTATTACATATCAAATGTTTAAGACTGGCCTGTTTCTATTTCCATGGACATTTGTTAGTTTTCTATGGCGAAAAAAAATTTAATCACTGTGCACTACAACAATTATACTCGATCTTGCCTACTTATTAAGCTTGTGATTGGCGTACTCGCTACCAATTGTAGTCCAACAATTGACCGCAAGGTGGCACTGTCCTTTTTTCTCCTCGCGGTATCTTGGTATCGACCAAGATTCGATTTGTGTCAATGCTGTATTCTCATGGTAGACCTACAGCACAAACTATTGCTAAAAGTTCATATTTTACACGTCATTCCAAATTTATCTATGAAGAAAAAACAAATCTTATTTAAAAAGAAAAGAATTCTCTTTTGTTCTACTCCGTGGCAATGTTAATTGACAGTATAGAATTATAATTATTGTATAACCCTGTTTTTTAAATTGTTTAACCTGAGAAAAGTGTAAATAAGATTACGTTATTAACGGTTATGTCCTGCAACAAGCGAACAAGTAGTATAACTGTGAGGTGTGTTGCAGCCGGGTGGTGCGGTCGAGCAGTGGGCCCCGCTGGCGCGGCTGGTGGCGAGCGAGGCCAACTCGCTGCAGGCGGGCGCCGCCGCGCTCATGGCGCGCCACGCGGGCGGTGCCGCGCTCCGTGCCGAGTGGGACGCCGCTAGCGTCGCCTCGCCCTGTCCCGCTCAGTTACGGCTGCATGTCAAGGCGAAGACGCTCGTCGAGAGGTGAGCAGACAGCGACCGTCTGTGATACTACTAAATGTTCGCAAGAAGCCACTTCAGCGGCCTGGCTATGGATACAATCAGTGTCATTCGATAGACGTAATCGAAAACAGTGGAAAAATACCAAGGTTCAATACCTCTCTGTGGTGTTTATTTCCCGTTATCGACTTAATCGAATTACTCGATTTACAAGTATCTCATCGAATCGCGCTGTTTTATCCCTAAATTCTTTCTTTTTTATTTCTCTGAAAATGTCGACGTAGATAAGCTTTTTGACCTTTTAGGCCAGCTTTAGAATTATGACTTGGTTCACTTTATTACCTGTCGATTTACATAAGTTCATTCATTCATTTTATTTATTTATTTCTAGCAAAAGTATATAGCAGTTAATAACAAATCAGCCTTATCTTAATTAAACCAACAAGTTATACATCTATTAATTGTTAATAATAATTAAGTTTTATGGCCCCACGTGCTGCTGCAGCATGGACTGTGACCACACAAGCCAACATCGGTAGCAAATCGCATGTTCAGAACACAAAACTAAACTAGCAAAATAAAATCATTTTTTTAGCAAATTATAGTAGTTCTTATTCTGTTCACGCTAAGTCCAAATTCATATAACGCTTGCAAGTGACAATTCTTAATTTGCCCTTACTGTTCAATTGTGGTTTTTATAAACTTAATTAAAATAATTAATAAACGTTTAGTGCACCTAGTCGAAACCGATGTAAGATTACCCACAATTGAATAGAATAATCATGTTTTTACAAATTGTCATTCTAAATGTTACGCGATTATGGATTTTAGTGTAACCAGAATAAGAAGTTCCATGGTTTAGGGAATTTTATTTGGTGTACGTACATCGAATAACTACCAATTCCGTGTAGTACTAACACGAAAGCTGTAAACACGGGAGCTATTATGGTCAGTCATGGTGGTACTGCTATACATCAAGTGAATCACTCGTCCATACCGACAATGGTACAATGTCAGGATATGCAATAGTAGGAGTAGTGACCGTTGTCGTGTTGCGATCGATATGAAATAGTTGTATGTATGTTGGCAGACTGCGCGACTCGTGGCAGCACCTGGTCCGCGACCGCGCGACGCGCTCGCTCACGTACAACGACGAGCAGTTCCACGTGCTGGAGCGCATCACCGTCGCGGAGACCGGCCGCCGGGCGCGCCAGCTGCTGCAGCGCGCGCAGCCGCTCGCCCAAGCCAGGGGAGACGCCATCGCTGACTGGTACCTAATAATAATAAGGCTAACTGAAACCTCTCACCGGTTAAAAAACAAGCTATGGGGAGTGGGGTAGCTTGACAAGAGTGATTTAGACATAGACATAGCCATAGTTTTATATAGATACTCTTTTCGATATGCTGAACTCAAGATATCGCAAAACAAAAAAATATCCATGCTACTGCTGTTTGTAAATAATCGTTAGAAGGATATTATAAATAAGAGTACAATAGATTCAAATAAGAATTAAATTGAAATTGAAAACAGTGAAAATGCAATTCAATAAAATATGATCTCGCAAATATAGACCAGTAATTCTACATGTAAAATAAATCTCAATGGAAAAAAAAATATTTATGATATGGCGGACCCTTATTATTTTAGTGTATGCTCCTGTACTATTTACTCCGATATTAGCTGTGACATGTCAAATTTATTTTTAAATGTCATTGTTTTCTGTTGTGTACATAGGCTGCAAACAAAAAAGATCGGTCCAAAATTTGTTCGTAGATGCGATGTTTACATCCCTGTAGTACAGGGCCTGTACACGTTTCGCGTTAAACCTGTGTGAATCAACGCTAGTAGGGAATACGGTCTACTTATAGATATTTACTTACTTTACTTATGCTCTCAAAACCTACGGCACATTTACAGATCTATTTGCACTTAACCAAACTCGTTACACAAGTACAGTATAATACATTTAAGTCCTTTATATAGTGATGTCATTTCTTTATTATTTCACTTTGTATAAGATCTTTACCTGCATTCATATTGCAATATATATATTATGAATTCTAAGCCCTCTACATTAGTACACTACTTGACATTGCAGGTACAAAGTGGCTCAGACCGTGTACCTGCAGACCCAGATCCTGGACAAGGACGTGTCGAGCGCGGAACTGAAGCTGCTGACGTTAGCGGCGCGGCTGCAGGACGCGGAGTGCAGCCTCAGGGCGGCGGTCGGGGACTCGCACTCCGAGGTACGTGGCGGCGCTGGTCAAGTGCGGGTCGGACTTACCTACGTGGGAACGTTTGATTCTCACTTTACATTATGGCTGAAATTCACAGAGAACATCGAGTTCTAACTCATACTTCATAATGTCAAAATATGAGTCTAGACTCAAACTCTAATGACTTCCAAATTCATAGATGAGTTCGGTCTAGGGGAGCACGAGTATATACTCAATGGAGAATGAGACGGGCTGAGTCACAAAACCGTTGACTTCATCCGTGCTCAGACGCCGTCCTCTTTGAAGGTTTGCTTGTTACGATGAGTAGAAGTTTGCGTTTTGGCGGGAAACAGTACGCAATATTGTTATATTTCATACTTACTGGGTACTTATTGCGCGTATACTTGCTTCGCGATTTGGAACAAATAAAGAGATTAAATGATTTTAGTGTGCGGGATGAACATTACAACCAACATCGAATGTCCAATAAACCTACTAAACTACTACCTAGTAAACCCTTCACTTACTATGATGACGTGGAATTCAAGAACCGTTACAGGTGCTCGAAGGGGTCCATTCGGAATGTCATACCTGCGCTGGGGGAGTATGCTCACCAATATCATACTATGAGAGGAATACCTACCAAATTCTGTCGAATTACAAATGCTAATTGCTCTATAATTTAATGCGACAGTGGGGATAATTTTATGTAGGGACCAACCAGTTCCCTCAAAAAAGTCTCTCACAAAAGTGAATGCATTGAGAATTAAATTTTCCATAGTAATTAATTTTCTCGAAGTTTTGATATTGAAACAATTTTCTTTTCACTTGCTACTTTCGTTATGATTTTTATTCACCATCAAAATTCAAGATGGGCGAAACACTTTTCAGTTATTTGATTGTAAATTAAAACCCTCTACCGAATTTGATGAAATTTAAATGGACCACTTTGGAAGTATACTCTACCTACTAAACTAAAAAAAGAATTATCAAAATCGCACTACTCTGTAAAAAGATACGCGTCGACTTGAGAACCACCTCCTTTTGTTTTGGAAGTCGCCTGAAAATGATATTTAACCTTCTGAATGGCTTAATTAAGTAAAGTCAAATCATGGCGGTCATCATACAAACCATAAATAATATATAAAATCATGGAATACTCTTTCTCAGAATGCATCGAAGTCCGAGCTACCAATGGACAAAAACAAAGAAAGCCATAAGAGCGGCAACACCGCGCGGCCCGGCGGCATCCCGGGCGGGGTGTCGGCGCGCGGGGCCGGCGTGCGCGCGCTGCTCGCCGCGCAGGACGAGCTGGCAACGTCGCTCGCCGCCAACTCCGCCCTGCTCGCGCGCCTCAAGCACGCCACGCACGATATGCAACCTTAGCGCCCACACAACACGGCGCACTTCCCCTTGCACCACATCCAACACATTGAACACTGTAACAGTGATAAAGTGGACTCTAACTGTAGTGAAGTGAGTGACAGTGAAAGTGTCAGTGTTGAAACCCCTCCCTCGTACTCCGAGTCAGAGGAAGGCGCGACGTCGTTGGAGTCGGGGATGAGAACTGTGATATACGAGTCTGCCAGTTCCAAGGACATGGGCTCTATAGCAAGCGAGGAAGACAAAAGTGAGAGTATCAAAGCGAGCGGTAAGCCGTCCTGTATTGTTATGTGAAATATTACGAACAATAGCTTTAAATATCTATAAAATAGCGAATTCCTATAGTCTTAATTTAATATAGTTACAAGTTAACGGTTCTCTGCTAAATAAGATAAGAGTGAGAGAGAGATTGATAAGGCCAGTGATACATACCTTATTCTTTTTTCAGTACTTCATAATTTGATCTCTAATTATGTCCCGATTTCCTAATATTTTTAAAAAGACTGTATTTGACGATGCTAAAACCAGAGTGATCTAGGGCACAAAAATATGTTTCTGAGAAAATTGAGGAAATGCGTTAAGCGTTATTGTTGGAAACGTATGAGCTGTATATTCAATTTTTTCAATTTAATATACTTCTAATGAGTTTTAAATAAAAAACGAATAGGTTTTATCAATATGTTTTATTTAATAAAGCGGATATTCAAAGACTTATGAAAAAAAAGACACTTAGATCACTATGGCACTTCACAAATTTAAAAAATGTACTAACAA
Source organism: Selenia dentaria (assembly GCA_917880725.1). NCBI lineage: Eukaryota > Metazoa > Arthropoda > Insecta > Lepidoptera > Geometridae > Selenia > Selenia dentaria. The sequence goes on from OU862887.1 coordinate 4,476,837, forward strand.
TGTAAGTTATGACTTCAGTATTATAAAAAAAAATCACATATTAATCATCACCTATTAAAGCAGGCAAGAATCCATCATCATCTTGTATTTCTTGATTGCCCCTTCTCCTAGGAACATGTGGTAATGTCAAATAAAACTGATGATGGATGGGAGGAACGAATTTTAGAATTTTTCTTATGTCTTGCATTTTTTGATATGATATTGGTCTAGTTTCGGGGGCTTTTCCAGGTATATAATTCTTTAGGTTAAGTAAAAAGGTTTCGGTATCCATATCATTTGGTTTCAAATCAACCGTTTCATATGTTTCCATGTAATCATCATTATAACGGATTAAACTTGAACCTTTACTGAACTTTATCTGCCGCATCTTAGAAATTTTGGCACCTTCTCTTAAAACAATCTGATAATCTTTGAATAGTCCTGTGAGGCTTTCGAAATCTAGAAACTTATCTTTCATATCGCGTACTACAAAAGGGTTTTTCTTTCTGCAGTCACGGACCAGCTTCATCCAATCTTCTGGTGTATAAATATCACTCTTCTTTTTTTGTTCTCGACTTATGAAAGAGAAGTCGGTGTCGTTAGGCAGGTAAGTATGGCCACTGACGAGATAATTCATAGTGATCGTTTCTAGATATGGCGATTTATTAACTAGAAACATCATAAAGTGCAAAACATTCCAGTTTCTGTTTTGACCGGAGCAACAGTCACTAAAAAAATACAGAGATTTAACGGTATCTGGCACGGAATCTTCTAGAAAGTAGTGCAGTGAGGACATAATTTCTTGAGAGCCTCTGGCCCCACAATGTTCTGGCCACATATTCATTACTACTTTTTCTCCTTCTTTTGCATAAGCATGAATCCCAAAGTTCAGCATTTGCAGTTGTCTTAAATAATAAACCTCACCTGTGTTCAAATAAGGCAGAGGCAAGGTTCGTTCCAGGTCAAAAGTAGCTACTAACAACGATTCGTCAGTTTTGACTTTACCTTTACAGTCGTTTAATATGTGTCGTACTTCGCCTGCAAGTTTAATATGCTTATCTTTTTGTACTCTTAGAGCTATGCATGTTTCTAGGTCTTCTTCGGCTTTTATTGAGATCTCGAGCACATCACAGGTTTTACAAGTATCTGCCTTAGGGATATAGAAGTGTAAATTAAACTCCGTTGTAAATATTTTCACGTAAGCACTCTTTTTCAATATTGGTTTACCTTCTGACTCACATTTTGTTTTAAAAAGTTCATACATTTTATTCATTGAAAGGTCCGGACTTAAATATTGGCGTATTGATCGACTTTCTCCATAATGACTGACATATTTTGGGAAACTATTAATGTGATCTCTAATCCATGTCAACTTTTCATCAGATAGCTTGTTAGCAGGTGCATGTTTTCCCCGCTTATCTGTTTCTGCTATGCCAGAAACTGATTTTTTAATACGTAATGCATAATCTAGTCTCTTGTTAGATATTTGTATGACTTTTAAAAAGAAATTTTTGCACACTCTTTTGCCCATTAGCATGAATTGGCGTACATAATTTATGCGGCTAAGATTTTGAGTAGGTTGTCTTTGCTTACGGCGTTTTGGTTCTAAAGTATTAACGACGCTGCACAGCCATGTTGTTTGAGCATCCCATGAAGTGAGCTGGTAATACATTTTGTGTATTGCTTTTTGATTTTCAGATGAAACTTGCTCACTGCATTTGAACCTACAGTTACATTCAACTGGTGTAAATAGTTTAGCCGGGACAATATTACCTCGTACGTTGCGATATTCTTGGCCTGCAGTTCTTTTAAATTTCCTTTTATTCTTCGCCCAACTGTCGAAATTACGAACTCTTTTTCTTCCTTTGACAGGTTCTTCGGAATCTGGATGATTCACTTCTCCCAAATTACCCATAGACCTCTCTGGATTGGCCCTGATTTCTTCATTATCTGTAAATAATAGCATTAACTGCATTAACATGCAATAACTCAAAAAATTTACGAGTATTTATTTATAAAAGAGTTTTATAAGAGAAACAATAAAAGCTAAACAAACTAGCTATACATACTTTAGAATATACATGTCTGTCATAATAAGTGTATTAGTGCTTTTTTTTGAAAATCTGATAAGCTAGAGATGCAATAGATTGTATGGTTATTGGGAGTAGCATGGTTTTTTAATCAATAAAATAAAATCGCTCCTATAATATTCAACAACAATACAGACCTTCTCTTCTGTTTGCTTCTACATCTGTGGAACTTTCTTCATTTTGTTCTGGATGGTAAGAAGAGTGATCACTTGAATAATCTTCATTAATAGTTGAAGTCGATGAAGATGGCTGCGGTGTAGGTTGTAACGCCATGTTCACTATTCTTTTAGCTCTGGTTCTGTTATCCATTGTTTAAGTTTATGCAACACCCTTTAAATTTAACGATATACTAAAACCAACGACAACGCAACGCAATCGCATGTGACTAATTAAATCAATACCATCAGCTGATTTTGACGTACCGTGTTTGTGTGACCAGTTTAAAAATTTTCAGTGTTTTTGTTAAACATTAAACAACAAAAATAAAAAATAAAGTAAAAATATGTAACTGGATGTTAAAAAAAAAGTAATGACGTAAATTACATTAAATTTTATTGTTTTTCTATTGCACTTAGATGACTTTGGTTTCACATAACCTATTAAACTTGCGACCACAGTGATCTAAGTACGCGTCATTACTTAGATCAGTTTGGCATGCTTCTACTTTGTAAACTGAACAAATTCTATAGTGAGATAATGTGATCCCTCAAGTAATAAAGTACTGGGAGGCACTTAGATCGGTGTGGTCTGAAAGAATTATGTTTTTTCTACCTCCTTGGGTAACAAACTCATTTTTGGTAAAAATGTCACTTAGATCACTCTGGTTTTAGCGTCGTCATTTAACATACATCATTCCTCATAGGATATTAAAAGAAACTAAATAATGTATGTAGGTAATTTCAAATTACTTTTATTCTGTAGGTGCTCTCTAAGTTAGTAGGTATACTTGTGTAAATAAATAAAACTATATTGTTGTATTAAAATTATCTTGTATTTAATATACATAGCAATACTTTGTTAAAATATACAACTTTAAGACATACATTTGTTTTCGAAACATTTGGTCTTTTTTTATTTAAATTAAACTATAAGGAATGTAAATAAATAATATATTTAAGTAAAACAATACATTGTACAGTTTAGGTACATTAATAACATTACACATTAATTCTGTTAATAGTTTTGTAGCAGATTGGCACTACAGGTGGTGGAGATTAACCCTTTGTGTACCATTTACGTGTGTTTTATTCATAAATCTTTTGTTTTAATTATCACGGTACGAGAAGGGTTAAGGGACACAAACATACAGAGATCATTATTCATAATTATCTCATTAATCTTAATTGATGTATGAAACTGCAAGTTACTTTAGTACCATTTGATTGCTGCCATTACTTATTACTAAATTATATTGCTACATTGTTTATGGGCATACATTCATTGGGTCAGTTTGAAGGAATTCAAGATATTGAATAAATAGGAGATCATTAAACAATTGTATCTTTTAAATTAATAAGATTTATGGTGCATTGCATCCTTTTAAAAAAAAACTTAAAATGCAATTTAAAATTATTATTTTGATTTTGTATTTGTTTATAGCGTAGCTTGTTTTGCTATTTTTAGTTTAGCATTATTTTAATTACCGTTTCTGAGACTGGTCCCATAGAAACAACAATGTTTAATGCTCAATATATCAATGAACGAGGTAACATGCGGACTAGTCGTGCGTTTCGGTGTCGAATAAATACTTCCTAAATAACTGACTGCCCGGGTGACGCCGCAAAGTGCAGTTAGCGACTATCGGCCTTACTTATAAACACAGCATAACTTTCAATAATGTTGTTAAAAGTTAAACAGCGTTATAATGTAAGGACGGTAATCTACGAGTATATCGATCGGCGTGCCCGATCCTAATTTCAATTATAAAATTATAGATAGAGTCTATTGAGTCGCGCATGAATTAACAACCACTCACTGGTTCACTTACAAACTTACGTATTTATAGTATTAATTTCGGTTGAAATGTGATTTGAATTCATTCAGCATCAGTATCATAATAATTTTGCCTATATGATTGCATAAAACCTCAAACAGGCTCCAACCGAAATTCCCTTTTGTTCAAGCTACATAGACCTACTAAAAGATCACACAATCATTGTTTATTACCTGACACAATTTCAGGTGAATTTGAGTAATATAAAAGTATGCAAGAAAACTTTTATTTGAGTATAAAAATGTACGACAAATTAAATTAGAATTTTGTTCGCAGTCAAATATATAGAATAAGGCTTACAATAACAAGGCCCCTGTACGTTACACATTCACACCGCTTGTAACATAGTTGCAGTTGTTGTCATAGTGTTCACTGTTTGTTCCGTCTGCAGTGCATGTAGAGTAATATGTCGATCGATAAATTCGATATCACGGAGCAATCAAAGGATTTTTAACGAATAATATTGTCAAATATGACATTTAATAGTAGTTGATTAATAAAACCGATTCTATCGACGTCGATTTGTCGAATCGATAGACAACGTGTCGGTACTTGCACTGATGAGGCACATGTATGTCATCGTATGCAAAATGCGCGCGCTTTATTCGTGTTCGCGACATTAAGGGTCGCTGCATACGCAACGAGTTATACCTCGGACAGGACGTGAACGGGACGGAGAGTGAGTGAGTGAGGCGAGTGCCACGTTCGCGTAACGTTCTTGTCTCCGTGACATATGCTCTTTCTGTACATTTACTATGAAACGATATTTCCAAAACTTCCCGTCCCGTCCGTAAAAAAACTCGTCTCTTATGCAGTGGCCTTTAAAGTGGCAATAAGTTAAAATTTATTACAGAAACGATATCTTGTTTAAAATCACAGTAGTGCTGCGTAAAATATAGAGCCTTATTTATAAACGTTGCTTAATTAACGTCACTTAAAAGTTTAGCGGCGTTTATGAGTGATCTTTTGCGAGGTTCTTGTAATTTTAGGTATATCATATACATAGCTTTTGTGCTATGTATATGATATGCCAGCTCTACCATGAGTTGGCAACATAAATGTCATCTATAGTCGATACTCGATCGCGCCTACCTATTAAGCTTGTGATTGGCGTACTCGCTGTCAGTTTTAGTTCTACAATTGACCGCGAGGTGGCACTGTTCGTTTTTCATACATTTTTTCGCGGCAGTTGATAGCGAGCATCGATGGGTGTCTGCTCGAGATTCTGTAATGGAAATCATTTGTAACTTGTAACACATACAAAACACTTGCCCTGACTCCACTCTGGCTCCGTCCTCTTCAATTGATTTATACTTGAGATAGTAAATACTAATAAAACATTTGGAATGCTGCGCTACGAGTAGCCCTTGTCTAGCAGTTTCCCGCGGCTTCTGTCTAACATCTTGTACTCTCGGTGAGCGTGTTGCACGCGCTTGAACTCGCTCAGCAAGGAGTCGAACTCGATGGACGCCGCTGTGCTGTCCGGAGACTGCTCTGTGGTGCTGGAAACACAATGTAACTAGTATATTAGTAGTAGAACCTACTGCGTAAGTACAAAAGTTTTTACTATATTTGGTTCTTAACATGTACTATTATTATTATTACACGTGATGCGCTAGAAGTTTAGGGCGATCTAATTATAAAGGTCGTAGTGTATAAAACTTTACTAATATATGGTAGGACCGCCGTAACGCTTAGCCTCCTCATGGTTCGCGAGAGTTCGCTTAACCTATCAGGGGGCTTACCACCACCTGTTAAAGAAGTCATATTTCAACCTTACCACCAAATTTGGTACCTTGACGTCAATATATCACGCAACATAGTAATTGATTACACTCGCCATTACAAAGTAGTCTAAAATATCAAAGTTTTAAGATATTTTCGTAGTTTTTTTATCAAACAATGGAACAGAATTTAACACTAACAAGTGTAAAATATTTTGTTGAAATTGGTACCATGATAGTTCAAAAATACCTATTATTACAATATTGTGCGCATGTTTACCGACTTCGACAAGTTATTTCACACTTTCTGATGCTTTTTTGGGTAAAAAAATGTTATTCACCCTATTTAGTGACCCTTGCTACTCACGAGATAGATTGTCATGCAGTCAATAATGTCAAAAATCAATATCAATATATAATATAATAAGGCAAAACTCTTTTCAGTTATTGGAGTGTGACTCAAAAACCGCTCGACCGAATTAGATGAAATTTAAGTTAGACCCTCTCGGAAGTGTAATCTTACCAATAAAAAATAATTTTGAGAATCGGTCCACAAATGCGGGAGTATTCATATAAGATCATATAAGAAACTTTCTTTTTTTGAAGTCGGTTAAAAAGGTGGTAAATGTGTTGCGCATTTAGGTACCTACATAGTTGTTATATTAGAATAGTTTACACAAAATCCCAAAACAACTTGGAACTGTGTAATGTGTTACGAGGCGGTCAGTGATCGGATGCTTATCATCAAACTCAAATCATCACCAGTTAACCTGAATATTATGCAGGTGTACGCCCCTTCCATCGCGGCATGCGATGAAATGATCGAAGCCTTCTTTCTATTCGGTATTAGAGCAAACCATTGCCAAAGTCGCTACAAAGAAATACTTATAATATTGCGAGACTTTAATGCCAAAATAGGAGCCGATTCTCACCTGATCAGCAATAGTGTAGAAAAGTTGGGATAATGTATACGCAACGAAAGAGGTTAACGACTTATGCAGTTTGCCGCAGAGAATAGCCTTGCAACAAACAGCCTTTTACACACCACGTACATGGACTTTACACCTGGACTTCACCTGATAGCAAGTACCGCAACCAGATACATTATATTCTGATTGGTTCGCGATGGAGGACATTTATACACAATGCTCATACTCCACCCGGCGCTGACTGTGGTTCAGATCATTAACTACTGGTAACAATATTTAAGTCAAAAGTAAGAGCAGCCAGCAGCTTGCAAAACAAGCCAAAATTGAAGTAGGAAATTTATCGAGGCTGTAGAGCAACATTGTACTAATTAGATAAGTCAATGCTACACAGAGGAAACGCCAGAGTTTCTATGAAAAATCAATAATTGTTGATGTGGCTAAATCTAACCCCACAGAGGTCCTACGGAAACGTAGTATCCTAGTATTGGATGATTGACAAAACTTTTGCTCTAATCTAGGAAATTATAAATAAAATTAATACAAATTGAAAGCTGCTGGTGCAAATGTTGGAGTAAATTAACTGTCCGCCCAGATACAAGCACTACTACGCACGACTACTTTATAAAAATCTGTGAGGAAATGGAGAGCCATGCAAACAGACACGAAACTAGAGATTTGTTTCGGAAAATTCGTCTAGTCACCAAGACTCTTTCATCCAAAATTTGAGCAATTGAGAACAGTGATGGCAAACTCACAGTTTCTCAGATATTAGTATCTGGAAGCGCTACTGGTAATCACTGTTTGAAGATCCGCAGTCCTCGTTTTTTCCAAATCAAACTTCAAAATCAAGTTCTCATGCAAAGGTCATGTCCTTTGCATGAGAACTTGAGAATTTAGAGCCCGAAATTCTTAAGTCAAAGATCAGAGCGGTAATCAAGCAATTAAATAACGGGAAAGCCATTGGTACCGACTGTATACCTATCGAAACCATAAAACCCTTGAGTAAGAGAGCAGTTTCAATGTTGCATATCATATGCAACGAGATTTGGAATACTGGATCTTGGCCTTCACAGTGGGCACACACTCTCTTCCTATCTTTACACAAAAAAGGTTCTACTTAAAAGTGTAACAACTATCGCCTCATCGCCTTAATATCGCATGCGATGTTGCATATAATAATATAAATAAATGAGCGATTGAAATCCTATTTGAGTAAGAAATTGTGCCTCAACAGGCAGGATTTGTGGAAGGGAAAGGCCACCCGAGAACAAATCCTCATTGTACGCCACATTTTCATCTAAGCGCGGGTGTCCTACTGGGATGTATAATATCTCCGTTACTATTTAACGTACGAGTATATACGGAACTCATCGTGCGCATCACTTAAGAGGACTGGACCGATGGCGTTAGTATTCGTGGTTATAAAATGCGCTGACGATACAACCTTGTTTGCAACCAGTGCTGAATATATGGACGAATTACTTCAGAGGATTGAGCATGTGAGCTTTGAGTTTAAAAGACCAAGGTAATGATTGTGGACCGCCTAAATAACACCTCTCCTGAATTAGCGCAACTAGCGAAGTGTGAGGTTGTCTCATCTTACGTTTACCTGGGCGCATTAATTTGTAACAATAGAGGATGCATGGAAGACATAAAAAGACGTATGGTGATAACAAGGAATGCCATGGTTAACCTGAGGAAGATATGGAACCGAAAAATCACAAAGAGTACAAAATAAGACATGTTCGTCAAGTGTACGAATGTTCCCTATTTTTCTGTATGCTGCCGAAACGTGAGAAATCGAAAAGAAAAAGGTTTACGCTCTGGAGATGTGGTGTTGGAGACGAATGCTAGGAGTATCATGGACAGAGTTCACAACGAATGTCTCAATACTTGAAGAACTCAGCATCAAGGAGCGTCTATCACCAATCGTACAGAAACGCATTTAGACATTCTTTGGACACGTGTCGCGAAGAGATGAAGCATATCTATCGAACGGCTGGTTGTGCACGGTACAAGACCTCGCGGTCGGTCACCAATGCGATGGACTGACCAAATCAAGAACGCAGTGGGTGGGCCCCATAAGTGAGTGTAACAGGATGACGACCAACAGAGAGAGATGGCGGGACGTCGTGAGGCGAATAACATCTACTACATGACGGCCCCGACCGCTCTGCTAAGAGCGAATCGGCTGAGCAGAAGAGTTTACACAAAAATTGCAACTTCTTACCAGTGTCTTGCCTGGCCTCTGTGTTTTCTAAGAGGTACAACTTGAGAGTCAAGTCGAGAGTGAACGGATATTTTGTGTGCAAGCGTGCGTCGTCACTTATCATCAGGTGATAAACGGTTAAATGCAAGTTTATATAATATAAAAGTATAAAGGTGAAAGGCAAGTAAGCAGCGACAGTTACATGTGGAGACAGGGTTGTATCGGCGCGCACTGCAGCCGCCGGCGCAGCGCGTGGAAGGCGTCGCTCTGCGGCAGCAACATCAGCACCCCGTACAGCGCGCCGCGCAGCACTGCGCACTGCGGCCCGCTCAGCAACTCCAGCCGCATGTCTACACCAGATATTCTACGTCACTGAGGAACGGAACGCTCTGCGACCGCTACCTTACTTTTGGGGACCGAACTTTCCAAATGTAGAAAGAAAATAATAAATAGGTTCTCCCTACGAAGTCTAACCTATTACATTAATATTTATCTATATTATAAGGATAATTTACACTAGTTTTATTTAGTGTACTTACACTGCATTCATTACCATATAATAGTCACACACATGACCTGGGGAATGAACACTTCACTTCGGCTGATGTGGGTGGCTGTATGATAAACTGTTTATGTCTCGAAAGCACGTTTAGGTCTAAACCGCGCGACACCGAAGCCACCACCCACCAATCATACAGCCAGCCACACCAGCCGAAGTGAAGTGTTCATTCCCCAGGTCACGTATGTGACTATTATATCTATTTCTAAAGTTCTTTTTTATGTTCTTTTAGTTACTGTGTCTGTAGGCCTTAGCTGTAGCCACTATTTTTGATATTTTAGGTTATCAATGCAGTATAAGGATACGTTCCTGGAAGGACCGAAATCACTCGCGGCGTTCGCACACCCATTCCCTTATAAGCCCACGGTCATCGTGAGCGAACTCGATACGTCATCGATGATGATCGACGACGTCACTGAAAACGCTCACAGATCGTAGGTGGGTTTTTGCGGTCGTTTACGAGCTGTCACTGTCAAGCATCAAATGTATAGGATTCTATCGATTTTTGACAGAAATGTTGCCGTGCTTTTCGTGACCACGCAACCGTTCCGCTTGGGTTGAACATTGCATGCATTCATTCTAACCGGAACGCTAAACCGGGGCGCGACAGTTATGAGCGTTGATGGCGCTTCCCGGAACGTAGCCTAATGGCCGGTCCCAATAATCTATCTATCGCCGGTTTACCTTACTAAAGTTAGATATTTGATACTATTTGTATGGACGTTATGTCAAATTTCTATTCGTAGGGTAAGTCGTAGGGAGAACCTATTATTACATTTTTTCCCTTTGCTGACTCTCTTACGTCAATCTTCCCTTTTCTTTTTAATTTTCATACGCTACGCTGGTCTAGTTGACCAGCGTAGAATGAGTTTTGATACAAAATACAGAAATGTATGAAAAAGTTTTAATGAGTGTGGATGAATACGAATATATTCACACTTAACTTTCGTATTGTTGATTTTGTACTCGCCTTGAATTTTATTATATGTTTTTATGATATGGTTTTTAAAGCACGAAAGCTTGCTTTGCTAAACCAAACTTGGCTATTTATTGTGAGGAAAATTGATGTGTTTTATTCTCGACACAGGTTGTCGAAAAACGTGGGTTCGAATCCCGTCCTAGGAAGTATATTTTTTTCACTAAAAATTGCATATTTTTATTCTATGCTTTTAAAGTACAAGGACCTGTTTAGTGAAACAGAACATTGCAAATGATGACTATATAGGGGTCTCCAATGCCCCAGAGATGGACCGATATGGTGTCGTACTAGGTGGCAGGAAACTTCTGCAAGGGTCCACCTTGTACCATCTGTGCCAGAAATTGTTCCTCCAAGTAGTATGTAGTGAGAGTATAGTATAGAGTGATGTATTCATTTCATTACATTGATTTATTCGTTCTAATATGAGGTAAATCCTTTGAAAAACCCTTAAAAATACACCCGGTTTCTACCCAGGCCGTACCTTCTAGAAGCAATATCATATACAATTTTTCAAAATTCAAAATTCAAAAATTATTTATTCAGTTTAGGCATCATAGACATTCTTATGAACGTCAAAAAAATTTTTTTAAATGATTCTACCGCTGTCTTCGGAAAAGAACCACCGCCGAGAAGAAGCAGCAAGAAACTCGTGGGCCATTATTTTTTCAAGTCTTTGTACATTGAGGTTACATATGAGTAGTATTAAAATAACAAATTTATTCAATAGTTGGCTATTAGGCAGAAGTGGAAAGCTTCCAGGCATCTTTGTCTTCTAAGTAGTGACTCAATTTATAATAGGCTTTTTTCATTAGTATATTTTTGACACGTAACTTGAATTTCCCTTCAGTGAGCTCAGTAATGTCTTTCGGGATTTTATTATAGAAACGTACACAATTGCCTAAGAAGGACTTATTTTTAGTTTTCGTGAGTCTAAATTTAGATACAGCTATCCTATCCTTATTTCTAGTATTAATATTATGCATATCACTATTTATTCTAAACTTCTTTATATTTTTACGAACGTACATTATATTTTCTAGGATATACAAAGATGGAAGAGTTAATATATTAATTTCTTTGAACATTTGCCTTAAGGATTCGCGGGGACCCATTTCGTAGATGGCTCGAACTGCCCGCTTTTGCAATATAAAAACTGTCTCTATGTCCGCCGCTGACCCCCACAGCAGGATACCATATGACATTATGCTGTGGAAGTAAGCAAAGTAGACCAGTCGAGCAGTAGCTATATCTGTCAATTGCCTAATTTTATGAACCGCATATGCAGCTGAGCTCAGTCTTCCAGATAGTGCATCAATATGAGGACCCCATTGTAATTTAGAGTCTATGCTAATACCTAGAAAGACTATTGCCTTGTCAATTTTCAATTTATTTCCGTCGAGTAATACGTTTGGCTCTATATGTCTTACATTAGGCATGGAAAATTTTAAACATTTCGTTTTCTTTGCGTTGAGAAGCAGGTTGTTTGCGACGAACCAATTTGAAACAATAGTTAACGCGTTGTTGACTTGAACTAGTTCTCTATCTTTCCTATCTACTTTAAAAATCAGAGAAGTATCATCCGCAAAAAGAACTATGTCAGCAAGGCCCTCAACCATATGTGGTAAATCATTGATATATGCTAAGAATAAGAACGGACCCAAGATCGACCCCTGTGGAACCCCCATTCTGACCAAAGATCCAGAAGATGTCACGCCATTAATGCCAACTTTTTGCTGCCTATCAGATAAGTATGATTCTACAAGATTCAGAGCAGCTCCACGAATTCCATAGTGGTGTAGCTTATAAATTAGAGTGCGGTGCTCTACACAGTCGAAAGCTTTGGAGAGATCACAAAATACGTCAATGGCATCCTGTGAGCTCTCCCAAGCCTCCAGCACATGCTTGACTAACTGGACTCCTGCATCTGTTGTTGATCTGCTTTTCGTGAAACCGAACTGATTTTCGTGTAAAATCCTATGTTCATTAAAATGAGACAAGAGTTGTTGAAGCATTATCTTTTCGAATATTTTGCTCAAAGCCGGAAGCACAGAGACCGGTCTATAATTTGAGGGGTCGGCCTTACTACCTGATTTGAAAATAGGGGTGATTTTACTCATTTTCATTAAGTCAGGAAATGTACCTCTATCAATACATAAATTAAATATGATCATCAAATGTGGCGCTATAACTTCTATTATTGACTCTAGCATTTTTACGGATAATCCCCATAAATCCTCTGTTGCTTTAACGTTTAATATATATATAAAAATAAAAATTTGGTATTAGTTCTCTAACAATTCAACTCACATAACAGTTGGGTACTTACATGCGAATATTGGAGATTCTATGAGCTGGACCAGTTTATCTACTTCAGTCAGGAAGTCCACAGTGATCTCCAAATCCCCACTGAAGCGCCATTAAGGAATATGCATTACACAATAAAATAATTACAACAAACTTTACCCCGGAGTACACGGAGTGGTAATATTTGTAGTACCTAAGTAGAAACATTGTAAACATCGATATAAAAAGAATGGCCACGAGTTTCTTGCAGTTTCTTCTCGGTGGGCTCTATATATTTTGGAACGCGGCGGTAGAGTCTTTAAAGTACATTATAATGAAAAGTTGACGTTCATAAGTGCGTCTTTGATGCCTAAATTGAAAAAATGATTTTGACTTTGACTTTGATTATATTTCGTTTAACTCAATAAGATTATAATTGGAACAATAATTTTCTGTTATTATTAAAGTGTGGTTGATGGTTAGATCAAGATTCGTAAGAACAAAGAACGAATGCCAAATTGGTTCACCGTTAACAATTAAAGAAAAATCATCATCAACCAAACTGACATACTTTTCCTTTTAAATCATTACATCGGGGAGATTTAAATAAATAAATTATAGCATAAAGCTACCAATATAGGGGCATATAAATATATAACACTAGTAGACCCGCCAGCGGCTTCGCTCGCTTGGTCTTGGTGTAGTGTCGAGAGAGTTATTCTTTCAATTTCAATAACTTTTTATTTATGAACCGATTGACATGAAACAAACACTAAATTTTAAGTGACCACAATATATTAGTGAAAAGCGCATCTAAATCGGATAAGCTGTTTCTGAGATTAGCGTGCACAAACAAACAAAAATGTTAACAATCATTTTTTTCATTCTATTTTCGTTTATAAAAGGTTCCAATAATATTTTTCTCATATAATATCTTCCATGTACAGACAGCGATTCGTTACATTTCTATTATAAGTAGATAGGTAAAGGATACAAGGTGGCGATGAGCGCGTTGCAATGCGCGTAGTTGTGCGTGAGCAGACACAGTGCCAGCAGCGACACGGGCGCGTGGCACCAGCACGAGTACAGCGCCACGAACAGCGCGTGCGTCGCCTAAGCACATATCATCCACTCACTCATCACATTCGTGTTTTTAAGAAATATCGGGACTTTTTCGCACACAGATTATTTATCAAAATGTATAGTCTGTGCTCGAAAAAGTCCCGATATTCTCCTAAAAACGTAATACACCAAATTTTAAAAAGTTCTACATTCGCATTAGCTATTGCTTTTCATTAACCATCAATATTATTATCTTGTAGACTTGTAATATGAGAAACTTTACTACTATAAAGGCAGCTACGAATGTAACCTGACATTGTACCATTGTCGGGATGGACGAGTGATTCACTTGATGTATAGCTGTACCACCCTGACTGACCATAATAGCTCCAGCTTTCGTGTTAGTACTACACGGAATTGGTAGTTATTCGATGTGCGTACACTAACTAAACTCTAATTATCTAAACAATGTATTATGTTATCACTAAAATCCACAAGCGTGTAACACTTAGTTCATAGACAGTTCTAAATATGTATATAATTAATATATATATTATAAAGTACCCACAATTACATATATGTAATTGTGGGTACTTTATCATAAGTTTAGACTAGTAATTAAAGAAGGCAAATTTAAGAACAAGCAAACGGATTCGCAAGCGTTTTAAGAATTTGGACTTTAGCTTGAACAGAATAAGAACTACCACAGTTTACTAAATAGATTTTAATTCGCTAGTTTAGTAAGCATTCTGAACACACGAATTGCTAACATTGCCTGCGATTTATTTATCTTCACCATAAAGATTCATTATTCATATAAAAAAGCATTATTGATTTAGATCTTTGCAGATATCCATATGTTATATTATATCCATGATATTATCCATTCATATAGTATTAAAAAGGAAATAGTGCCTCTTCCGACAAATAGTTATAGATTGCAATCAGGAAGTAAGAAACATGCACCAAAAATTGCCACGCGTTTTAGCGCTCAGCGAATCAACGTCTGCCGAGGATGTCTCGTGTAGAGGCTAAACTAGTATCGAAGAGTTTTCGGTCGAGAGAGTAGCTATGTGTGAAGTGGCACTAAGTATTTTCTTTAATAATAACATAATAATAAACTTGTATTCAGGGCGCAGGGCTATTATGTATCTCAGTTACTTTGCTAACAAATGTTGATTAAAATCTTGGAAAATGGCGGCTCTATGTCACTTTTGACAATTCCAGCAAGCAAAATGTTAGTAAGTTGATGACTGGATCTGACAAGTGACGTAGCGCCGCCATTATTTTCCGATTTCAATCAACATTTGTTAGCAACTGAGATACATAGCCCTACAGGTTTTGTAATGATACCCAATATACCGTTATGTAACCATCTACTATTATGAAGCCCATCCTACACACACGAGTTGCCTTAGAATATAAAACATTAAAAATGCCTTCTCTTCGTTTAAATTATTTTGATGGGCATTTGATATTATATAAACGCGCTTCTTAATGAAGAAAACTTGATCTAACGGTGCAAATAACGTAACATTTGTTATACTAAGGCGCCTGCCTCGACAATAGCATGAACTTATTTACAAGTAAACAGTTATCAAATTTTCAGGGCATGAACTATTGTGGTATTCCACAAGGAGCTGTACTTGGCCCTGCTCTGTTTTACAAATAAAGATAAGTATTGCGACAGTACTGACCGGTTTGTTGAAGTTCTTGAGTTGAAGTCTGAGATCATAAAGCTCGGCGGAGGTGAGCAGGATGGTGTTGAGTACGTCGACCATCGTGGCCACGAACCGCAAGTTGCGCTCTTGCAATAATATCTTCGATAGGGCTTTGTAAATGTCTTCAGCGTTTAGTAGCACGCAGAGCTGCCTGGGAAATGTATTTGGATTTAATTCTTTAACATTGAACATTGGAATAATACATCGTATTTGCCGTTGTGGCTATTTGCGAGTTTTTTAATTTTATATATTGGTTCATCAAAGTGCCCTCTCGCCCCATAGAAAGCGGAGATGGAATCAAGAAGCAATGACCATTAATGCAACCGTAAGCTGCGTTAATCTCCACCCCTATGATAACCTAAGAGATACTTTTTCACATACCGCTTGAAAGACCCAGGGTCGGCGTACGTTTTTCCTTGCAGCCATAGCTGCAGAGCATTTCACTTACATGACAGAGGTAGGAAAAGTCAAATATTTTGATTCGTAGTATGAAGTTCTGAATAGTATATGGATGCAATCCTAGGCCGGAACGAGTAGTTCGGGATCGGAATGGCGAGGAGGGAATAAGATTAAATAGCTCTTCAGAACATTCGCCATGAAACAAACGGTAGAAAAACGCTTAGAGAAGCTATAGTTCTACGCAGGTTGCAGCATTTTGATATCACGTGATTAGGGGATATACCTACGCCGCCGACATGAAAGAGTGTAGTAGTCAAGTTAAGAATTGGGGATGCCGTATGGCATTGTTAGGACGAATGAATGCATTACCTTATGATAAAAGCTCCCCTATCTTCTAGTAAGTTGTCGTCCGCCGCCAGCAGCCGCAGTAGAGCTTGCAGGAACTTGTAGTAGTACGGACTGGACTCGAGATCGCCCGCCACTGAACCACAGTTGAAAAACATAAGCCTCGCACAACAACAGCGACAAGTCATACATTTAAGCATAACATCAATAAGTTGTTACTTATTTATGGAACACTGCAATAATTTAAAAGCGCGATTAACGTTTCGGGTATATATGTAAAAAAAGGAATTAAATACATTGAAATGTGAAAATATATAAATTCAGTATTAGCGCAAACACAGCCGGGTGCGCACGTACTCCGTGAAGAAGTTGCCCGGACGGTCACAAAACCGGTCGAGATATTCGACTATACCTACCGCGTAAGTTAAACCGTAAAACAACATTAAATTACATAGATTAGTCAATCTTTTGGTTCATTAATACTTTTTTGAGGCGCCCTATAAATAGTTCAGCCCGTTGCTATCCAATGTTCTAGGGGACTGGAATACGCATAGACCCAGTAAAATGTTATAGTTACCGGTATATTGTAATCGTAGCTGTCAGCTGTGGGTTGTATCTGAGCGGTACGTTGTAACTGTTACCTGTGTGTTGTTAGTATGAGCGGAGTGTTGCAGTAGTTACCAGCGTGTTGCGGCGCATCTCCCTGCGAGCGCGTGGGCGGCGCGCAGGAGCAGATCTCCGCGAGGACGGCGAGCGCGCGCCGCACCACGTCATCCGACGCGTCCGTCAGACTTCCCACCACGCACACGAACACGCTGTCCGTTTCTACGTACATCTGTGCAACAACACGTTACAAACTACTTTATGAAGAGCGCTAAACAAAATCACGTGATAATAACAGTTATATTCACATCACTAGCTCGATGAAGATGTCTTTGTTGCTCAAAACAGAGAACAATCTTTACTTATTCAGTCAAGCAACATTTTTAAGAGTTAAGAGTAATACTTTTGTAAATAAATTGACATGTTTGGATTTTGCGATTACTATACATGTCACCTAAATTAACATTTATATAACTAATTAATAATAAAAAAATATGAGGAAGGTGTATACTAGTGGACGTCCTAGGGCTGAGATGATGATGAAATGGATTGTAAAGGAATTACCTCAACATACAAGTGACCTTGTAAAGCAGAGAGAGCACACCGTCAACATGAAATCAACTGTTCAGAGACCTCCTAGTTTCAAAATGTAAAGGTTAAAATCGGTAACCTAGGTAAAACAAATTGTCACGGTATAAGTACGACCATTGAACTGGATATATTTGTACCGGCCGCGTTAAACAATGTCAATCTTTCAAATTCAATAATTATAACTGCGTCAAAACTTCACTTGTTTATTTGAAGACGTACACGATTGAAATAAGGATATACTAATTATCGTGCGCTCGATACGCCATGACTTTGTAACACGAGTATATCTGAATCATACAATATATTATTAATGTTTAGCCAGCTGTGTACATATTAAAAATCATTATTTGCATTCACACATATAGCACAAGGTGCGAGGTGCATAGGCACAAATTTTGTATTAAAATTGAAAAATGCAAATGATAAATGCATTCATATTACAAAATAATCAACATTGTATCACATTATCTTGTCATTTGGGAGAACTGCAAGACAGCAATTGGAACAATTTATATTTTATTTTGGCATTGTGAATTCCCAGTTTAACCTATGACTTGAGGATAATATGTTAATATCAAATATAAAAATATATTTCTACTTTAATGATTAGCCGTGGGGTACCGCCCAACCGTGGGGTACCGGCTTCGAATAGTACCTCCCCAACTATACCCGTGGGTGTCGTAGAAGCCGGCAATGGGATAACAATCAAAAGGTGGGCAGCAGCACTTTCCCAGTCAAAACCCTCAAAACTGCGCTCGCCAACCCGCCTGCCAAGCGTGGCGAGCATTGGCAAAACCACAATGATTGACACAAATGGAACCAGGCCCCCAGTCCCCGGCAGCCCCGCTATTCCTGGCTACGGTAACGGCCACGGTAACGGTAGGGCAGGGGGTGCTAAGAATCCCCGGCAGACACCCGGCTACCGCCCCCAACGACAACGACTGGCCCTGGTAACACACAACATACGCACGATGAGGACAGACGAGAAGATATATGAGTTGGAAGAAGAAATAAGTAAGAGCGGGTGAGGACACGATAACCTTAAAATCAGGTAACCTACTCTACTGTCGGGAGGGCGACCAACAGTCCCAAGGTGATGTCGGGTTTCTCGTCCACAAGTCCCTTACTAACAACATAGTTAAGATCGATAGCGTTTCCAATAGGGTCGTATACCTAATACTCAGAGTATCCAAACGATATTCGCTGAAGGTCATTCAGGTATACGCACCGACTAAGTCGCACCCGGATGATGAGGTGGAGGATATGTATGAGGACATTAGTCGGGCCATACATACCTCTGAAACGCACTTTCTAGTTGTTATGGGGGACTTCAACGCGAAGTTGGGTAAGAGAAGCGAGGATGAGTTGAAAGTGGGGCAATTTGGTTATGGGCAACGGAACCGTAGGGGACAGAGGTTGGCCGACTTCCTGGAGAAAGAGGGACTCTTTATGATAAACTCTTTCTTTCAGAAGCCACCTCATAGGAAATGGACCTGGCTGAGTCACAATGGTTCCACGAGAAATGAGATTGACTTCATTATGACCACAAAGAGACAAATATTGACTGATGTCTCCGTGATCCACAGGGTGAAAACCGGTAGTGATCCCCGAATGGTGAGAGGTACATTGAATATTAATATCAAACTTGAGAGGTCTCGTCTCGTCTGTTGCAGTCTACGCTTCGACCTACTCGTGCCCATATTCAAAACGCCGAGAGCTTTCAACTTGAGCTGTCCAATCGCTTCGATTGCTTTGAAAACTTAATTATCGCTTCAGTGGACGAGATCAATAACAGGTTAGTAGAAACTGTCCATACAGTGGGTTCCAAGTACTTTAAACCCCACCGTACAGATAGGCCACAGAAACGATACCCTCAACCTCATGGCTGGATGACGCTCCTTAAAACTGCAGTCTTCGGAAGATGCTGAAGCATATAGGCTGCTCAATAAACGAATATGGAAGTCCTTGCGACACGACATCCGGATCTTAAATACTAATCGTATGAAAGAGACGATAGAGCGGAACAAGGGCTCCAAAGTGTTTGCAAGAGACAAGTCTATTGGGCAGAGCCAGTTGACGAAGCTGAAGAGAGAAGACGGCAGTGTAGCGTCGACCAAAGCAGAAATGTTAAGAGAGGTAAAGAGTTTCTACGGACAGTTATACTCTTCGGTCGCTAAACCTGTTAGCAGCTCGGCCAAAGAGCCAAGCTGACCCGACATTATACCGAAGATATCCCAGACATCAGCCTGTACGAGATTAGAATGGCCTTGAAACAGCTAAAAAACAACAAGGCGCCGGGTGACGATGGTATCAAATCGAAGCTTCTGAAAGCGGGTGGAACACCGGTACTTAAAGTCCTTCAGAAGCTCTTTTATACCGTCTTACTCGAAGGTTCAACGCCAGAAGCATGGAACAAAAGCGTGGTGGTGCTGTTCTTCAAGAAAGGTGACAACACTTTACTTAAGAAATACAGACCCATCTCGCTTTTGAGCCATGTTTATAAGCTGTTTCCGAAGGTCATAAGGAACCGTCTCAGTCGCAGGTTTGATGAATTCCAGCCTCCGGAACAAGCCGGTTTCCGAAAAGACTATAGTACCATAGACCACATCCACACGCTACGGCAAGTTATACAGAAGACCGAAGAGTATAACTTGCCTCTATGTTTAGCGTTTGTGGACTATGAGAAGGCCTTTGATTCGATCGAGACGTGGGCAGTGCTTGAGTGTCTCCAGCGGTGCCGTATTGACTATCGGTATATTGAAGTGCTGAAGTGTTTGTACAAAAACGCTAATATGTCAGTCCGAGTACAGGAGCAGAGTTCGAAGGCAAAGTCCATTGCAAAGAGGCGTGAGTCAGGGAGACGTTATATCTCCGAAACTGTTCACCGCTGCATTGGAAGACGCCTTCAAGCTCTTGGAATGGCAAGGACTTGGCATCAATATCAACGGCGAGTATATCACTCACCTACGATTTGCCGACGATATTGTAGTCATGGCAGAATCCATGGAAGACCTCAGTACAATGCTCGAAGGCCTCCATCGAGTTGAGTTCATGGACAAGACGAAAATTATGTTTAATGCCCATGTTGTGCCTACCCCAATATCAGTTGGGAACTCAGTTCTCGAAGTTGTTGACGAATACATCTACCTGGGACAGACAGTCGAACTAGGTAGATCCAAATTCTAGAAAGAGGTCAATCGTCGAATCCAACTCGACTGGGCAGCGTTCCGGAAATTTCGCGAAGTCTTCTCGTCAAATATACCTCAGTGCCTCAAAACAAGAGTCTTCGACCAATACGTGTTACCAGTGATGACTTATGGCACTGAAACGTGTCTCTTACTATGGGCTGCAAAGTCGCACAACGAGCTATGGAGAGGGCTATGCTCGGGGTTTCTCTACGTGATCGAATCAGAAATGAGGAGATCCGTAGAAGAACGAAAGTCACCGACATAGCCCAGAAGATTAGCCAGTTAAAGTGGCAGTGGGCAGGGCACATAGCACGCAGAACAGAAGGCCGATGGGGCCGGAATGTTCTGGAATGGGGACCACGGGCCGGCAAGCGCAGCATAGGTCGTCCACCGACACGGTGGACAGACGACCTGATAAAGGTCGCAGGACAACGTTAGACGCAGGCCGCTTCCAACCGGTCCTTTTGGAAAAATATGGGGGAGGCTTATGTTCAGCAGTGGACGTCCTACGGCTGAGATGATGATGATGAATGATTAAGAACAATATAATCAGAGCTTCTGTCTGTCTCGTCTACCAGCAATTTTGTTGCAAGTAACATGGATACCATGTTGGTATATTTGTCTCATAAAAACTGTACAACATTTAGCAGCTGGTTTATGTACACCAATTTACCTTTGTTACTTGTATCCAACGTCTACTATTCATTGCGATCAATTCAAATACAATGGATAGAAATCCTTTACGACGGTTTTCAATATTCAATCTATCGGTGGTTAACTTTTAAAAAGTTACCATTTCAAACATAATATATATTTCAGAAAAAATAAAAAAGTCAAAACAGAATGTTGTGAACGCAGAAGTGCGGCCGGTACAACTACGCCTCGCCGTGTACATAAATAATTAAATACAACACGTACAACGAAACTACGCCTTGGCTCGTCAGTCGAACTATCGCGGCGAGTGGAAGCAACACGTAAAGTTTTAATTGTCTTGTGGTGGCTTGGTAGTAATTCCACCACAAGTTGAGGTTTGAGTAAGAAGTCGACACCAAATTAAAACGTTCACTCAAGTTTAATTTTTTATTGTATACTTTACAATCACGTACAAGTCCAGTCAGTGTATAAACCATCACTTCACAGGCTAATAATTACATCGGAAAAGTTCTATCGTTAACTAACGTAATCGCGGCACGTAGCGTTTCGATTTCGGAGCGCGCGCGAGCGTGCGGTGGCGTTGAGAGCGAGCTGACTGCGGGAGGAACCCGCCCGCGCCCAGGCCGCTTGATCTGATTTGCAATGCGCGAGCGCCAGGGATGTTAGATGCCAACTCAGGAATTATGACATCGGCTCTTCAAAATTATGGTACTTTAGATAAAACTATGGTACGGTTTTCTGAGGGCCTATATTGGTCTAGGACAACAACCACTGTATGTGGTATACCAGGACTTTATTTCACATCATTTTACTTAATTCTGTGTTATCAACGATAGCCCAGTCCGATTAGGATTTGACCTGGGAAAAATTATAAATATAAATTTTCCTTCGGAATTATATGGGAAAGGTCACTGGCAGTCTAAATTTTATTGTGCGTGGTAATCGATCCGCCATCTTTATTTAAAGGGTCAAATTTTGTTTATTGAATTTATCGTGTACTGAAGTACACTGTACATTGAACATGGTTAAACAATATAAGGTCAATACGATTTCACAACAGTTGTTTAAAATTGGATTGCCTACAATTTTGATACTCTTATTTTTTTCTAAGATCGATATTTTCTGATTTATACCCAAAAGAGGGGGCGAATTGTTGTTTGACTAACAACTCTTTTATTTTCATTTTACCTACATGAAACTTTGTTGTAAGTAAACAAAGTTGTTAGCAATTAAGTTTTCTATTAATTTGGTTCTTATATTTTTTTCTTCGGATCGATATTTTTCTATTTATACCCGAAAAGAGGTGGAGGTAATATCTTATCATTGCATAATCATGTTTATTTTCAATTTTACATGGCAAATTAATACCAACAAACTTGTTTGTAATTCAATTTGCTACATTGGCAGGACTTGTAAACTAACTTTAAATAAGTGAGTGAGTAGCAGTCTACGGTACTCACTTTGATTTTTCAGGCATATTAAAAATTAAATATGCCTGACTGCCTACTACCAATATTGACACAAAAGTAGTATTTTGGGTTGAATTTAATAGTTACAATGAAAATTTTTATTGTGATTTGGAATGCGGGAATGATGTAAAAACAATGATCCTGCAAAAGGTATTCAAAATTGTTGTATTTATTTCTGTCTCTATGTATCGATGATAAATGAGAAATTATGGTATATTTGCGTACCATAATGAATGTTCCATGGTACATGGTACAGACATCTGGATAATGGTACTTGTACCATAATTATGGTACGTATAACATCGCTGGCGAGCGCCGGTGGCCGGCCCGGTGCCCGGTTTCTCCACTCCGGCACGGCTGCAGCGAGTCGACGATACTGGGGCGTGTTTTGGTAAGTATCTAATTTATTTGTATGTAATGTTTTATTTATTGTGTTTGGATTTTTGTTATTAGATATTTTATTAATGTTTCCGTATATTTTCAGGTACGATTGGAGTAGGTACGCCACAGTCTTTAATTTACATTTTTCAATTATTAATTAATTTTAATATTTTTAATTTAATTTGAATTATCATGGCAGTAGCGATGCACGCAGAAAACCGGACTCGCTTCTCTGTTCACAACATTCTGTTTTAACTTTTTATTTTGTCTGAGATATATATAGAATTATTTTCTAAATCAGAAACCGCGGATAGCCCTATTCAAGTCATATATAATAGTAGGAAAATGTTAGTAGTCAAACAAAGGGCGTCGATATTCGATAGATTACGAGTATTTATGAGGAATTACCATTACCCAGATTCGGTAGGTGATGCTAAATGAGACCTATGGTAAATGGTTATAGTTCCAAACTTGGAAATATTATATCACCCTAAAACACCAGTCTCTTAAGACGCAGATACCCGCTTCTCCAGTCTATTTGTGACCACGGTCCACGCAACTCCATCAGAACGTCGCGTCGAGGATAGTCAAAATTATGATTTTATATTAAATTTGTGCGCGAAAAGGTCCTGATAGTATCTTATATCATGAATATTCGACCACTACGTGCTTCTATATACGTGTTCTCACTCGCACTTATCTATGTGTAATACCTTAAAACGAGCAATTCTTTTATATATATATAATCTGAATCTCGGAAACCGTTGCAACGATTTTCAAGAAATTTAATACTCAGGGGGTGTCGGGGCGATAAATCGATCTACATATAGATTAAATTTTTAGAAAACGTCGTTTTATCCATGTTTTCAGGCAATGAAAAACTGCTACACTTAACTGCTTAACTGACACAGCAACACTAAAGCTACTTGATAATAGATGGCGTTGTTAAGCAAAACGAAGCCGTATTTGGTTTGAGGTTAGACCAAGAAACTCAACTTGTTTACAATTGTACGAGCAAAGCTCAGTCATCCAGGTACTATATCCTAGCAAACAAGAAACGATCGTATAATGAGACGAAACGACTAGGGCCCTAGATACACGAGCAGCTTGAAGTAGTCAGCAAGGACTGCTTCAAGCTGCGACTGCACAGTGAACTACAGTCTTCTACGTGCACACATACGCGAAATCGCTCGAGCAGTTGCTTCGGGCGGTCGGCGGTCGAGCAGTCGCCAGGCATACACGGACACCTCGAGCTGTCGACTGCTCTCGCGCAGTTACCTCCGCCCGCGCGCTTTTTTCCACGTCACGCGCGCTTCCCGCCCTTGAATTGAAATTGTGACTTGTTGAGCAGTTAATACGAACTGCACGAGCAGCTCCAAGCTGTTGATTATGACTGCAAGAGCGGTCCGTGTATGTAGATCACTGGCTAACTGCTCGAGTAGTCCGTGTATATCGTCTCTTACCTCGCCAGGTAGCTTATTGTACAGGTGCAGTATCCAATCCAAGGCCGCGACTTTAGTGTGCACCGAGCTCTTGAGCAGCATCTGCGTGAGCACCCCCACCACTGCGTCCAGGTTGAGTCTGCCTTCCTCCTCCACCTCCCCCGCGTCACCCCCCTCCGCCTGCGGGGCGCGCTCCGCGACCAGCTTGGTTAGCTGCAGGTTGACGGTTGCGGCCGTCTCGCGGATACCTGAGCCTGGCTGCTAAGGCAACTACGAGTTTGCAACACTGGCGTTAACACTTATAAGATAAGATTTATTTATTGGCCTTATAACTGCATTTGTTACACTAGGCAAGTCAATATTGTACAGTATATCTTATGAATAAAATTGAATACTGAAATATGCTTAAACTAAAATTAGGAATAAAATTTTAAATTTAACAAAGATTAATAAAAAAGCACAAAGAAAATATGAAAGTTAAAAGTCAAATTTATGTTCTATGAACAATTAAAATTCTCCAATAATATTGTCTTATTCATGTCAGATTCTTTAAAAATAAATGTCATAATGTGTATATATTAAGTATGTCAAGAATTTCGTTATTAATCTTATTACAATCAAGTCTTATAAAATGCTGATCCTATAATTAATTTGAGAATGAAGATTCGGTGAAATTACTTTGCAAACATTTCCTTTACTGAGTAATATGGAGTGAATTCGAAGAACTGTTTCATTGTTTTCCTAAAATAATTTTCATGTAAGTTAGCTATAGGATAAGGCAATTTGTTAAACATGCATATCTTTATCCAGATGCCTTGTTTCTTTACTTTGGCTAATCGTACTTTTGGTTTCGTTAGTATTTCGTCCGGTCTAGTCCGATCTCTTAGGTTATATATGTTGCGGTCTTGTCATTAGATTTGCCTTCTCATCGTAGATTTCTAGCAGGCAATTATAAATGTACGTGTGTGAGTGTTTTTGTGCAGGTGTACGTTTTCTTAAGCCGAATACTATTCTTACAGCCTTTTTTGGGCTCTTAGCACTTTTATCATATCCGCCCCGTTGCCCCAAGCCGTAATCGCATATCGTATCATAGAGTGTATGTATGCATAATACACTGACAACATAGCTTCTCCATCTAATATAGGCTTCAATTTAATTAGCGCTTAGTTAGCACTTGCTAGTTTCTTACATAGTTTGCTTATGTGATTTGCATGATTAATTGTATGGTCAATAGTGTACCATATGAATACATTTTATTTTACTGCAGGATTCTTAACAATACCTTTACGAGATTGATATTGCATGGCAACGCTTTTCTCTGCATTTAGTGTTATTCCATTCGCATTGAACCACTCCTTGAGAATATATTTTGCATCCAAACTCTTTATGTTTAATTTCTCTGTTATTGTCCTTTAATCCTACATGTGTATCATCGGCAAATAGGGTAACGTAAGTCCAATCAGGCATGGCATGGACATGATCGTTAACATATATATGGAATAAAACTGGGCCTAGCGGTCTCGTCTGATGAAGTCTACGCTCCGACCCACTCGTGCACGTATTCAAGACCCCGAGAGCTTTCAACTTGAGCTATCCAATCGCTTCGATTGCCTTGAGAACATCGCTTCAGTGGACGAGATCAATAACAGGTTAGTAGAAACTGTCCATACAGTGGGTTCCAAATACTTTAAACCCCACCGTACAGATAGGCCACAGAAACTCTCCAACGATACCCTCAACCTCATGGCTGAACGACTCTCACTGAAACTGCAATCTTCGGATGATGCTGAAGCATATAGGCTGCTCAATAGACGAATATGGAAGTCCTTGCGACACGACATCCGGATCTTTAATACAAACCGTATTAAAGAGACGATAGAGCGGATAAAAGGCTCCAAAGTGTTTGCGAGAGACATGTCTATTGGGCAAAGCCAGTTGACGAAGCTGAAGAGAGAAGACGGCAGTGTAGCGTCGACCAAAGCAGAAGTATTAGGAGAGGTAGAGAGTTTCTACGGACAGTTATACACCTCGGTCGCTAAACCTGTTAGCAGCTCGGTCAAAGACCCAAGAGCCAAGCTGACCCGACATTATACCGAAGATATCCCGGACATCAGCCTGTACGAGATTAGAATGGCCTTGAAACAGCTTAAGAACAACAAGGCGCCTGGTGACGACGGTATCACATCTGAGCTTCTGAAAGCGGGTGGAACACCGGTACTTAAAGTCCTTCAGAAGCTCTTTAATACCTTCTTACTCGAAGGTTCAACGCCAGAATCATGGAACAAAAGCGTGGTGGTGCTGTTCTTCAAGAAAGGTGACAACATTTTACTTAAGAATTACAGACACACCTCGCTTTTGAGCCATGTTTATAAGCCGTTTTCGAAAGTCATTACGAACCGTCTCAATCGGAGGTTCTGACTTCTAGCCGGAACAAGCCGGTTTCCGAAAAGGCTATAGTACCATAGACCACATCCACACGCTACGGCAAGTTATACAGAAGACCGAAGAGTATAACTTGCCTCTTTGTTTAGCGTTTGTGGACTATGAGAAAGCATTTGATTCGATCGAGACGTGGGCAGTGCTTGAGTCTCTCCAGCGGTGCCGTATTGACTATCGGTACATAGAAGTGCTGAAGTGTTTGTACCAAAACGCCTACATGTCAGTCCAGAGTACAGGAGCAGAGTTCGAAGGCAATTCAATTGCAAAGAGGCGTGAGACAGGGAGACGTTATATCTCCGAAACTGTTCACCGCTACATTGGAAGACGCCTTCAAGCTTCTGGAATGGCAAGGACTTGGCATCAATATTAACGGCGAATACATCACTCACCCTCGATTTGCCGACGATATTGTAGTCATGGCAGAATCCATAGAAGACCTCAGTACAATGCTCGAAGGCATCCATCGAGTTTCTTAGTTAGAGAGTCTTAAGATGAACATGGACAAGACGAAAATTATGTCTAATGCCCATGTTGTACCTACCCCAATATCAGTTGGGAATTCAGTTCTCGAAGTTGTTGACGAATACATCTACCTGGGACAGACAGTCAAACTAGGCAGGTCCAACATCGAGAAAGAGGTCAATCGTCGAATCCAACTCGGCTTTGCAGCGTTCCGGAAACTTCGCGAAGTCTTCTCGTCAAAAATACCTCAGTGCCTCAAGACAAGAGTTTTCGACCAATGTGTGTTACCAGTGATGACTTATGGCACTGAAACGTGGTCTCTTACTATGGGCCTCATAGATAAGCTCAAAGTCGCACAACGAGCTATGGAGAGGGCTATGCTCGGGGTTTCTCTACGTGATCGAGTCAGAAATAAGGAGATCCGTAGAAGAACGAAAGTCACCGACATAGCCCAGAAGATTAGCCAGTTGAAGTGGCAGTGGGCAGGGCACATAGCACGCAGAACAGATGGCCGATGGGGCCGAAAGGTTCTGGAGTGGAGACCACGGACCGGCAAGCGCAGCGTAGGTCGTCCACCGACACGGTGGACAGACGATCTGAGAAAGGTCGCAGGACGACGGATGCAGGCCGCTTCCAACCGGTTATTTTGGAAAATCATGGGGGAGGCCTATGTTTAGCAGTGGACGTCCTACGGCTGAGATGATGATGATGATGAAAACTGGGCCTAATATTGATCCCTGTGGTACCCCTATGTCTACAGTCGCGGCTTTAGAATTTACTTCATTTAGTGAAACAATCTGACTACGATTATATAAGTACGTACGCAACATATTTATTTTTTTCAGCGCCGTGGAAACCATAGTGTTCTAATATGTCATGCCTTAAACAATCGAACGCTTTAGATAAATCACAAAATATGCTCGCAAAATACTGGATATGGCGTAACGAATGGACAATTATGGTACCTGCGTGTAGAGGAAAGCGGATTTATGGCGGTTGTGATGAATATGTTTTATAATTAGTAAAAGTCCCTCGGTTATCAAAATATTTAACATTTTCCTAAAATGTACATAAATTGTACCCACTCATTCTAATGCGAAGACTCCTAATGAAGGCCTTTTTGCAATCTGTTTTCTGTATAGTATTCCTGGATAGATGCGCTATCAAATGTGACCTATGATGTTTGGGGCGCATGCGTAGTTTACTTTTAAAACAAACATCTAACTCAAATTTTATGTTTTGCTTATTTATTTCAAAAGGTTTACCTAACGTGGTGTAAAAAAGCCTAAGTGCTAAACTAAAAACAAAACATGCCTACTTCATTGAGATTCCGAAATGGTATAACTCACTGTATTTCCAGCATTTATCACACAATAAATTCCTATTACAATTAGTCAAGAGCTTTATTTCTTAATTACTAACTGCCACAATTTACTTTATTACTTGAAATTAACTTATAAACATTGATTTCATAACTGTGTTATAATGTCATGTTTTTAAGTATTCAAAGTGAACCATGAACCATAAACTCTAATACATGCTCTACAGTGTAAAGTCTACACGTGTGGTGCACACCGCAACTCGACCATAAGCATTGTTTTCAGCGGAAGCGTCATTAAATATTTCTTCTAATATCGTTTTGATGGATTTCCGCAAAGTAACGCCTGAATCAATAAATTATTAATTAGTATATACTTATTCGTATTTTTTGTTTTAAATTGATATTGATATAGTAACGCCACCGTTTTCTTATTTTTCACATTTTTACGTATTAATTATATTTTTCTAGGGGCTAGTGTAGCCATATAACCAGTGCGGTTACGGGCGGCTCTCGTTACAAAGGATACTTTTCCTGGGCTCGTCCGCGTACGCGAGACACGGCAGCGCGGCGGCGAGCACGCCGGACGCGTGCGGCAACATACCCGCTCCCGACAGCTCCACAAACTCCTTGATCCACGTTATCGCCGTCAGCTGGGGACACAATCTCCATCTATACTAACATGTATTATAAATGGGAAAGTGAGGTTTGTTCGTTTGTTACGCTTTCACGTCAAATAATCTCGATGAAATTGGGCAAGTAGATAGATTATATCCCCCAAGGAAGGACATGGGGTACATTCATCCATCCATTATTATCCATCCTACTTCAAGGAGCACCTTTAAGAATTTTTGAAATTTCCCATGAAGCCGACTTCTTTTTTACTTATAAAAACCGACAGCAAGTCAAACTAGAGCTGAACAATTTTAATAAAATCTTATACACATATAGCGAAAACATTCGATTTGTCAAAAACAAACGAAACTATGTTCTGGCAAAACGTATTTAACCTTTGCGTTCAGATAATAGCCATAAAGTATGTATGTACTAAGTAGTTTAATTTCTCAGTCTCATAACTTTGTGTTGGAATGAAATTATCTAAACTTTATTGTTAAATTTAAAGAAGATATCTTAACAAACTAACTGAGATTTAAAACCTCGACTATTTTGCGGCTGTTTAAACATAAAGAAATCTTATTGCACCTGGGTATATTACATTTCATTAAAGTATATAAAATAGACAAAAGATGACTGTGAAGTGGACATACCTGAAGTAACTCTTCAGTGGACATAGCGTGCGTGATGAGGACATTGATCATGGCCTGGAAGTCCACCCGTGACGGCTCCTTCTTGATGCTGCGCAGGAACTCGTTCAGCTGGACGTCACACCTGGGACAACACTTCATGAACTTAAGAAAGTTAAAGTAGGACTATGAATTGTCATTATTCATTATAGTGACAAGAAACAATCTATTTAAAAACATATTATGTAACCACGCAATACTTTTTAACTTTTTTTTCGAAACCAACTATACTCAACTTTTTACTGAATCATCTAATTATGATAATTCTATTTTTGCTGCATAGATTATATAGCTCCAAGCTAAACTCATCACCTTCGGTTTAAATTTTCACTGTTATACCAAGCAATAGAAAGACTATTTGCATTATAACTTGGATATTGCAGTTTTAACCTTATATTAGGAGTTTAAATTTGAAATTACCGATTTATCGCAAAAGCCACTTAGAATTAAAATAAACCTTTATAGTATCAGATTTCAGAGTGGTGCTCGCATCATATATGGACAAACTCACATGCGGCGTATCTCCGGCACGCTGTCGTCCAGCATGTGGAAGAGCCCATCGAGCAGCGCCGGCAGATGTAGAGACAGACTCACATGCGGCGTATCTCCGGCACGCTGTCGTCCAGCATGTGGAAGAGCCCGTCGAGCAGCACCGGCAGATGTAGAGACAGACTCACATGCGGTGTATCTCCGGCACGCTGTCGTCCAGCATGTGGAAGAGCCCATCGAGCAGCACCGGCAGATGTAGAGACAGACTCACATGCGGCGTATCTCCGGCACGCTGTCATCCAGCATGTGGAAGAGCCCATCGAGCAGCACCGGCAGATGTAGAAACAGACTCACATGCGGCGTATCTCCGGCACGCTGTCGTCCAGCATGTGGAAGAGCCCGTCGAGCAGCACCGGCAGATGTAGAGACAGACTCACATGCGGCGTATCTCCGGTACGCTGTCGTCCAGCATGTGGAAGAGCCCGTCGAGTAGCGCCGGCAGATGCGGCAGCAGGTCGATGCCGGGCACGGCGTCCAGCACGCACACCCACGACGCCACGAACTGCCGAGCGAACGGGCTGCGCGCGTACAGCCGCTCGCGGACCATCGGGATGAACTCGCTCACTTCGAAGGAGGGGCTCTCGGTTACTATGTCCTATATGAACAACACTCACCTTGTAACGTAAATATTAAAGCAATTAAAAATGAAGGTAAAATCTCAATAGATGACGCTCGGCGATTTAAAATTGAAGAAATGTCTGTAAGAACAGATTGACACGCATTCCAGGAATAGGTCTTGGTCATTTTGTTTGGGAATTGAAAAGGCAGAACAGCGTTTGATAAAACATTTGATTAAATATGCATTAAAAGACACATAAGATGAAGTGAAGATTCTGTGAATTGCCTCGATGGCGAGTACTTAATTAGAATTATAATAATTTATTGGCAAATTAAAATAAGGCATTACATACATATTCGAGAAATATAATCGTAGAATTATTACATAAAAAGGAGCCATCATGCGAGTACACCTCTAGTGGATTGTTAAATATAAAACCTCGTGTCGTTATTGCATCACCATGTCAACCAAAAGCTAAAATCTCTCTAAATCCTATCGTTTCTTTCACAACAGGGCTCCAAAGTTCCAGATTTATATATAACTAAATCTGTACCCTTAGAATTAAACATTCATTATTTGAACCTGTTAACAGTTTGAACCCCAAATATCTAAGAGACTTATAAACCAAGTGTAAGTTTAGTCATATATTACGGATGTTGCCCGCCTCACGAAACAGCCAATCGCGTCTGAGCTGTGATCTATGTGCAGATGCAATGAGCCGAGTGCCAAGACACGCCACCACTGCATGCGAGACGCTTAGATATATGCGTCAGAACGCAGTTTTGTCACCATTTTCTTCGTCTGTATAATAATGATGTAGGTCAGTTCCTGGGCTTCATGTACCGTCAGTGTTCGTGACCCTTCGCCTGTCCTATATCCTTTGCTGATCAAGGGTTATTTCTCTTCCTGGATGAGGACCAGGTATATGATATTCGGGAGGGTGTGTGGGATCTCTACACCTGAGTACATTTCAGGCGTTCAGGCGTTTTTGCGCGATTGAGTAACAATCATCCACACCTCCAAACTTCTACATTTACACTGATTTTGGACCTTGGAGGTGTTAAATGTAATTTTACTTTTATTTCTACTTCTGCCATAAATTGTTAAGTCTTCTTAATGAAAATGACGGCATATTTTGACATTCGCCAATAAAACAAAACCTATAATAGGTATGATAAGTTCTGTGGGGTTAAATGTATAAAATTCAATGTTATCAAATGTCCTCCTACCTCACTGGCAATTAAAAATGTAAATATGAATATGATACCTTGACAAGCCTGTCCAGTAACTCCGCAGCCTGTTTGACTTGCGGCTCCGAGTCTGCGGCCAAGCGTGCCAGTGAGTCGAAGATGACTGGGAAGTGAGCGAGCGACGCGCCTCGTGCTATCTTCACTACATTGAACAGGGCTTCTACAGCTTGGTACCGCACTCGCGACTCGCTCTCACTGAAGCATGCTATTATAGGATGGATCAAATCAGTCATATACTCCACACAACCCTGGAATTCAAATATTTCAATTGATTAGTTAAGAGATAAAAGTTGAATCTGAACCAGATCAGACCCAGCCGCATACATGCCTTAATATCTACGTCTTAAGGTTGTTTATCGTTTGGTTTATTCATGTTATTGGAAAGATTCTAGGAAGCTTCATTTATTTTCACTCTTCAGTAGGCTCTTGAGGGTTCAAGGCATCACCCCAATAAGTTACTTCGGTTTCATGAACAATACCATGCATGTGTGTACATGTGCTGTCCTCTTCTTTCTTCTCAAATCGTAATCCTCATGGCCGAGGCTTGTGACTTCCTTCCATCATTGACCTTCCTTTTAAGATGCCATGCCATATTCCTGTTACCTGCTATGTGTAGAGCATCGCAGATGTATGTGTCCAGAGTGGTGAGGCTCTGTTTGGACCAATGCCAAATTGACTATGGCCACAAAATTTTTTAACATCAACTATCCAGCAAACAGCTACTGTTTAATAATTCTGTACTTTGCATCAAAATTGCAATTGTATATAGCCCAGACGAAAATTAAACATAAATTCTATGTAAAATTCTTTCATTCATGTTTATCTACACTAATATTATAATGAGGAAAGATTTGTATTTTTGTATGTAACAAATAAACTAAAAACTACTGGACCAATTTCTAAATTCCTTTTTTTTAGAAAGCTACTTTAAAGTTAGGGATTCTTATGAAAACTTCGATAATGTAAACCAAATTCACACTTTGGTTTTCAAATACCATAAAACATCATTATATTGTGTACGCTGCGAAAACTATTGACAATAGAGCAAAGTTATGTATAGTCTGTTCATCCATACCTGACAAAAAAAGTAAACAAACACAATCATAGACACGATTTATGACGATTTAGTGATGCGGTTCCAACGAATGAACGACAAGTAGTAATAAAGTGAATGAACATGTGAATCCATTATTTTATCCACTTCCCGAAAACAATGTAAACACAAAAGCAAACCGCCAACTATAAGTGAATATTTCAAAGAATATTCCAAGCCAGGTGATTAATTAAAACACTCACACTACTTTAACACCTTTAATTTGTATCCATTTTCACTGTTAAGAACACTCAAGTAGGCAAGGAACATTTAGCTTACATAATGTATGAAAAACACAACGCTTGCGCGTGTTAATTTTACCTCTGGCGCCATCTAGGCGCTGTGTGGTATAACTAATATAAATAGTTGGGAGCAAATATTACCTCTGGTGCCATCTAGGCACTATGGTGATGAAATAATATATATTTTAAATATAAACTAAACATTCCGCCGCCCAAGGACGACTACAGTCCTTAGCATATCTAATAGTAATAAAATCAAAACAAAACTAACTCTAATTTACTGAGTCAGGCTCATCCAGGGGCAGAGGGCACAACTTTGCGATTGGTCTCTTGAAAACATTATCCTTACATTGTAACGTAACAACTCTTGTTATACCATCTGTACCTGGGTGCTTCTGAATTATACGTCCCAAAAGCCATTTACCTGGCGGGAGCCTGTCATCTTTTACTAACACAATCGTCCCTATAGGAAGATCTGGTTGATTAATGTTCCATTTGTAACGCTGTTGCAGGGTCGTTAAATATTCGTTTTGCCAACGACGCCATAAACACTGCACCATACGTTGAATTATATGCCATCGATTCAACGGACTTAGTTTAACATCAATCAAAGATGGCTCCGGAACACCAATCAAAGGCTCTCCGATAAGGAAATGAGCAGGGGTCAAAGGAGGTTCATCTAGAGTTGAATTCATAAGTGTGAGTGGACGAGAGTTTACACAAGCCTCAACTTGATATAAGAGAGTAGTTAACTCTTCGTACGTGAGGAAAGTTTGGCCTATTACTCGTTTTATATGACCTTTAATGCTTTTCACTCCGGATTCCCAAATACCTCCGAAATGAGGAGCACTGGGGGGTATAAACATCCATTGCGTGTGATCATCAGCCAGAAGTTCAGAAATTTCAGTTACGGTCTGAGATTTTGAATTCCTGAATGCCAAATCAAGTTCTCGTGACGCGCCTATAAAGTTCGTTCCGTGATCACTCCAAATTTCCATGCAGTGACCACGTCGAGCAGTGAAACGTCGAAACGCGGCAATAAACGCAGCAGAAGTAAGATCAGTTACCAACTCTAAATGAATGGCCTTTGTTACAGTGCACACAAATAAACAAACATAAGTTTTACAGGTCCTTTTGCATCTACCAGGATACAATTTTATTGTAAAAGGCCCGCAAAAGTCTACTCCACTTGTGACGAACGGACGACTAGGCTTAACCCGAAATTTAGGTAAGTTTGCCATAAATGGCACTAGTGGGGTAGCCTTTTGTTTAAAACATGGTATACATTTTTTGATTACATATTTAACGAGATTTTTCACTCTTATAATCCAAAACCTTTGTCGGATGAAGTTTAAAGTAAGTTGGTGTCCTCCATGCAGAGATTTCACATGTGCGTTTAAAACGATCAGCTTAGACAGAGCACAATCACCACTTAAAACAATAGGATTTTTCATATCATTTGGAATCTCCGCATGAGCGAGCCGACCACCAACACGAACTATACCTTGGTCATCAATAAAGGGATGAAGCACGTATATTTTACTCGACCTTTGAATTTGCTTATCGGATGACAATCGGTAGATCTCATCTCGAAAAGTGATGGATTGTGACAATTTGATGCAACGATTTAGTGCATTATCAAGCTCACTAGTGGTCAAATAAGTCGGTTCAGTAGACAGTTTCTTAGTTATCTTAGCTTTAATTCGATTTATGTAACGATAACAATAAGCAGTCACTCTTATTAATTTTGACAATGTTGAAAATCGTTTTAGATGAGAAATGGCATCATCATTTTCAAGAACATTAACATTGGACAGTATTTTAGCTGGAGGTTTCATTTCCAAATCTGTTAAAGGAATATCGGCTGAAGAATGCTCACTCTCATATGCATTATGTAAGATTTGTGGACCATTCCACCATAGTTCGGACTGCTGGAGATCATCAGGGTAAACTCCCCGGGATGCCAAATCAGCAGGATTATTTGATGAACTGATATGTTGCCATTGATTACTATTAGTGAGAGTCAAAATTTCTGACGTGCGATTTGCAACAAAGGTAGTCCATGTATTTGGTGTTTTACGCAGCCACGCCAAAACGATGGTAGAATCTGTCCAAGCGTATACATCATCATCGGGTATATTCAAAATAGTTTGAACATGTCGGATCATTTTTGCCAAGAGAACTGCACCACAGAGTTCTAGACGTGGAAGAGAAATCTGTTTAACCGGTGCGACTTTTGACTTTGCAATAACAAGTTTTACTGCTATCTCACTATCAGCTCTTAGAACTCTGAGGTACACCGCTCCAGCATAAGCAGTACAAGAGGCATCACTAAACCCATGCAGTTCCAGTTTAGCGGTGTTATGTGAAACTCCAAGCCATCGTGGGAACTGAATGTGTTCAATATGTATGAAACGATCGAGGTAAGTACGCCATTCTTCTATAAGATCAGTGGGTAATTCTTCGTCCCAATCTAGGCCAGCTAACCAGAGCTTTTGCATAAATATTTTAAGTATAATAATTGCAGGTGTTAACCATCCTAGTGGGTCGAAAGATTTCGCAATAGTGGACAATACATTTCTTTTGGTAATTGTATCATTACAATGATTAAAATTTAAACTGAGTTCGAAATTATCAGTTTCAGAGTTCCATGTAATACCTAATGTTTTGATTGTGTCTTCAACTTTAATATTTACTGCACTTTGAGACTCTTTGTCAACATTGGGAATTTGTGACAACACCACTTTACTGTTTGAGGACCACTTGTGTAAAGGAAACCCACCGCGTGCCAAAAGATCCGTCAACCCCCTTTGTAACTTTACAGCGTCTGTCGATGTGGACGCACCCGTCATCAAATCATCCATATACACATCGCTTTTCAGGATTTCAGCTTCAGTGGGAAAATCATGCTTTTCATCTTCAGCTAGTTGATGAAGTGTGCGAATGGCTAAGAATGGAGCACAAGATGTTCCATACGTAACGGTAAGTAGTCTATATTCTTTTATAGGCTGGGAAGGAGATTCTCGCCATAAAATTCTCTGATAGTCCACGTCGTTTTTAGCTACTAAAATCTGTCTGTACATCTGGCGAATATCCGCGACTAGGCAATATTTATGCTGTCTCCATCGCATTATTAAATCTCTGACATCTTGTTGAAGCGGACAACCAATAAGAAGTTCATTATTTAACGATTTTCCTTTTTCAGGTGCAGCGCTTCCATCGAAGACTACACGTAGTTTGGTGCTTAGACTATTCGGCTTAAGAACAGCGTGGTGAGGTAAGTAGTAGACCTTCTGTGTTTCTATTTCTTTTTCAGGTACCATCATCATATGACCTTGTGATTCATACTGCTTCAGGAATTTGTGATATTCTTCCTTGAAATCAGGCTTGCGTGTAAACCGTTGCTCCATCTGTTGCAAGCGGCTGACGGCAAGTGGCTTAGCATCACCAAGGTTTGTGGGTGGATCATTTTTAAATGGAAGGCGTACAACGTAACGACCGACGTCATTGCGAGTGTGAGTATTTTTGAAGTGTTCTTCACATTGTGTTTCTAACTCGGTCACCGGTCTTTTGTTGGGTAAATTCTCTTCTATCTCCCAGAAGCGTCTGAGTAACTGATCTGTCTCAACATTAGTTTGCATAACAACCATATTGTGTTCGTACGCAGCCGGATCAGTTTGTGAAACTCTGCCTGAGATTAACCAACCAAGGCAAGAGTTGAGTGCAATAAGAGAATTACTCTTGTATAAGCCTTCTAGTAGTATGTGTGCGTGCACGTCGGCACCAAGCAAAACGTCTATCGATCCTGGCTTGTGAAAGTTTGGATCCGCCAGATCCAACTGCATAGATGAAGGCCAGGTATCTTGTGAAAATTCGCGTGAAGGCAATAATGAAGTGAGTTTCTTTAAAACATATGCAT
This sequence comes from Selenia dentaria, assembly GCA_917880725.1. Lineage (NCBI taxonomy): Eukaryota > Metazoa > Arthropoda > Insecta > Lepidoptera > Geometridae > Selenia > Selenia dentaria. The sequence continues at coordinate 4,514,572 of OU862887.1, forward strand.
TAACTTTAAATCTCGATGCATTATCTTTTGTGGAGTGGACTGTAAGTGTTACCATAGACCTTGTAGTTACCACCGATGTGTTAGAAATTCCGGAGATTTTGCCAATCACAGGAATGCGGTTAAGCTGCAACAACTGCACCGCAGCTTCAGAGATAAAAGAACCCTGTGAACCCTGATCAACCAGCGCTCTTAATGCGTAAGTCCCACTGTTCTTTGAATTCACATTAATTATAGCCGTAGCTAAAATGACTAGATCATCTTTTGTTTCAGAATTCAGGTTAACGCTGATGTTACAAGAAGTCTTAGGTACAGTGTTATTTCCCTTTGGGGTTTCTTTCTCTTTATCTGTCCCAACCGCCGTGTCATTCTTAAAAAAAGCAAGGTGCAGTAAAGTATGATGACGACGTCCACACTTTTTGCACACTGTACTCTGTCTACAGTTAAATACCGAATGACCTTTGACAAGGCAGTTATAACATATGTTGTTTTTCTTAACAAAATCTTGACGTTCAGGAACAGAAAGTAAGGTAAAACTCTTACAGTGGCAAATATAATGACTCTGTGAGCAGTAAGTACAAGTGCTTTCGACTTCGGTCGAAAAACTTTTGACCGTTGTAACTTTAGATGATTGTTGAACGGTTTTTTGAGTATTTCTTTGTGGAGGTTGTGATAGATTAACCATTTCCATGGCTCGAAATCGTTTCTCAAGAAAACTATTTAAATCGTCGTAGGTAGGGATGGTTGTAGAATTTTCCAAAGATTGCTCCCAAAGTTTGTGAGATTCAATGTCTAACTTTGAGACTAGGATATGCACGACTATTGCATTCCAGGAATCAATTTGCAAGTTTATTAGTGAAGTGAGGCACTGGCTTGAGGTATCCAAAAGATCCTTTATACCCTTTGCAGATTCCGTTGTTAATGACTTTTGACTTAAGAAACGACTGAGGATGTTATTGACAATCATTCTCTTATTTTCATATCTTTCATTCAATTTTTTCCAGGCATCGTCATAGTTAGCTTCAGTTAGAGAGTAATTTTTTAGTAGTTGTTCAGCTTCACCAGATAAGCTTGACTTTAAATAATGGTGTTTTTCGATTTTAGTCAAACGATCATCATTATGAATTAACGAGCGAAATATATCTCTAAAACTCATCCATTGATTATAATCGCCAGAAAATTGTGGTATTGAGATCGGTGGAAGCTTTGGTCTCATCTTAGGAAGCTCTGAATGTGTATCAGAAATAGCAGTATCAAATTTATCTTGTTTTAGCTCATATGACTTATCTTTAAGCCATGTCATTAACTCCAGATAATTTTCTTCGGTTTGATTAAAATTCGAGTCTAAGTCAAGGTTGTGTTCGGATTCTAAAGTTTTAGCATCTATCGATCCAACAAGAGCTTCATAATTCTTGTTATAACTTGCCCAATAATCATGTAAAGTCTCTATACGTGAATCCAAAAACCCTCTTGTTCGCTTATCCTTAGCACATTTTTTTGAATTTGCAAGTAATTTTTCAATCTTGGCTGAGTTCTGTATCACCTGTGTGATATGATGTTTTGTTTGTTTATCCGCCATAGTATAAAGTTAATAAAATATTGCGGGTAGACACCAAAGTTAACTATGTATTTTCAATGTCACTTATTCAATTAACAAAGTTCATAGTTACGTTCACCATAAAACGTGTAGTACTTTTTTAAGAAAAAAAACAAGTCCTAAATCACATCCAGAAGAAAGTTAAAACTGATCAAATTTTCTAACTGTTTTTCACATTATTTTTCTAAGTCTTTTTTACTCCTAAATTGTACTAAGTTAAAAACTGATCAAAATATTCTATGTCTGTTTTACTCGCAAATTTTCTAAGTCTTTTTGCACTTCAAATTTTACTAAGTGTTTTTACTCACGAATTCGGCTAAGTCTTTTTAACTCTGATTTTTTCTATGTCCGTTTTTACACTGTTCACTTCACTGCCTGCACTAAGTTAATATTTGCACTTTACTCACAGTTTATCCGGTTCGATGGTCCATATGATTAATTAAAACACTCACACTACTTTAACACCTTTAATTTGTATCCATTTTCACTGTTAAGAACACTCAAGTAGGCAAGGAACATTTAGCTTACATAATGTATGAAAAACACAACGCTTGCGCGTGTTAATTTTACCTCTGGCGCCATCTAGGCGCTGTGTGGTATAACTAATATAAATAGTTGGGAGCAAATATTACCTCTGGTGCCATCTAGGCACTATGGTGATGAAATAATATATATTTTAAATATAAACTAAACACCAGGTGTTTTATGATACCTGCAAATACCCATTTATTACCCCCTTTATCTACGTTTGATGATTTAATATAGTCAAGCAATTTGTTGTAAACAGTAATGGCCATTATATAACATTGTTTTCATAGATAACTTTTTGGCACAGCAAGAGACGCTAATTTTGTAATAACATGACAAAAAATTATTAAAAGTATACGGAGTGAATTTTATGTCGCACTATTATTTATGTGGTTTAACTGCGCTGTACTGTACGCTGTTTAAGTCTGTTTTTATGATACCTATACGAGTTAGTTTTAAAAGATAGTTAGGGTGGCGTTGAACAGTTTTAATCAAGACAAAGTATATTGTGGACATTTTTTACATTAACATTTAACTTCAAACACAAAATATGCAAATCAACCTAAATTGAGTAAAATAACAAAATTTTTATAAGACAACCCTCAAATCGTTAAAAACTATCAACTTGAATCGCGAACTGTTCATATCTTAAAAACTGCTGGAATGATTATAATGAATCTTCCATCATTCCCCATGGTATTAAAATATGCAATTCAACAAAAACGAATCATTTTAATCTGACTACTAGTTTTAGAATATCAGCCTTAGAATTTCAAGCATGCACAAAGAGCCAACGAGCTAATCCGACGGTATACTATCAATATGACTATATCCGAACAAGCATGCGTCCCTTATTTTTTATTAAATTATAGGCCAGTAAAAGTAGCCAATTTTTTGGTCAACCTCGCACTAAATTCCCGATCCAATTTTATTAAATACGGTTTAAAGTCACCTACTAAGCATAAAATTACAAAATGCTGACAGATCCAGGTGTAGCTTCAAGCGCCATCTTGACAAAAAGGTTTTGGCCGATATCTCGCAAACTATGCACTTTATGTTTAAACTTACCTTTTACAATTTATGGCCCACTTAATGAACTGATTTTTTTATCTCGGCCGATAACTATTAAAATATTGGATTAACCAATAAAATAAATTTATCAATTTTAAAGACCAGTTTATTCTCTACAATTTTTGTTTAATTTTTTTTTAATTTCCATACTTTTTGAATTATAGGACAATTTTATTAATGTAGAAATGACGATGCCAACTGCCGTTTCTATTGAATCTGTCCGAATCAGCAAGCATCATTAGAGGCAAGTTTCATTCATAAATCAATATTAAGCCTGGCCTGTCTGTGAATGTTGATGGCATAAACGATCCTGTGGATATTGCCAACATGTTTCGAGACCTCTTCAAGGTGAGATCTCTTCTAGGGAGTGCTCGGCAAAAGATGTGCAATGCGGAGCCCCTTGTGGGCAGGGACCTAGTTCGCTTTTCGCTAAAGATGTTTCTTTGATTATAAAAAACATGAAGCGAGGAAAATCACCCGGCCACGATGGGCTCAGTGTTGAACATCTGAAGCACGCTGGTGGCCACCTGCCTAGAGTTCTTTCTATGTTCCTCTCGTTCCGTATTGTCCACTCGCATCTTCCTCGGGACCTGATAAAGACTATAGTAGTACCGATCGTTAAGAACAGAACAGGTGATATATCGGATAAAAACAACTATAGACCTATATCTCTGGCCACCATAGTCGCTAAAGTGCTTGACGGTTTGCTTGACGGTTTGCTTGACGCTCAGCTTAGTAAATATGTGCTACTACATGACTCACAGTTCGGTTTCCGTGCCGGACTGTCAACTGAGAGCGGGATACTGTCCGTGAAGCACACCGTTAGGTACTATACCGATAGAAATACTCCAATATACGCCTGTTTCTTGGATCTTTCGAAGGCATTCGACTTGGTGTCATACAATGTCCTGTGGAGAAAGCTGAAAGAGGCTAGTGTACCCTCTGAACTATTATCTATTTTTCAACATTGGTACTCGAATCAAGTTAACCATGTGAAGTGGGCAGATAAGGTATCCGATGAATACCGTATGGAATGCGTAGTGAGGCAGGGGGGACTAAGCTCCCCGCGGCTTTTTAATATATATGTAAACGGACTCATCGCCGATCTCAGCAGCATGCGTGTTGGATGTCACTTAGGTGATGTGGCAGCAAACAACATCAGCTATGCTGATGATATGGTGTTGCTGGGACCGACGGTGAACTCGCTTAGGAAGCTCCTAGCCGTCTGTGAGGCCTATGCGAAGTCACATGGTCTTTTATATAACGATAAAAAGAGCGTTTTTATGGTTTCTAAAGCGGGTAACAAGTGCCCAAGTGTAGTTCCGTCTCTAACACTTAACGGTACTGCACTAAAGAGGGTTAGAAAATTTAAATATCTTGGCCATGTGATGACGGAGGACCTTAAAGACGACGAGGACATAGAGAGGGAGCGCAGGGCGTTGGCGGTGAGAAGCAACATGATTGCACGGAGGTTTGCACGATGTACTCAGCACGTTAAGATCACGCTCTTCCGAGCTTATTGTCAATCTTTTTATACAAGTAGCCTCTGGTGCAAATACTCTCGAAGATCGCTGAACGCCCTGCGTGTCCAATATTTACAATGCCTTTAGGGTATTGTTGCGGCTGCCCCGCTTCTGCAGCGCTTCGGGAATGTTCGCGGAAGCGCGCGTAGATGGTTTCCCGGCCATAACGCGGAAACGGTCTGCGTCGCTGGTACGCAAAGTGCGGGGCAGCAGCAACAATATTCTGCAGGCGGTGGCGGACAGCTGCAACTGTCCCGTGCTGTGGCACTGTGCGCAACTGGCGTCAGGGCATGTTGCCTGTTAATTAGTTGTTTTATTTTTATTTATTTTTTATGAATACTGCGCTAACTTAGTTTATACTTAGCACATATACATTTTAACTAAAACAAATGGATTTTTGTTATCTGATCAATAAAATTATTATTATTATTATAAATCTATTGTTATGTTTTGTCCTGATGCGGACAGATTAATAGCTTTTTATATAGAAGAGGGGTGGGAAGAATGACGGAACGAAATTTTTTCGAGAAAATCAAATATTATTTACTTACCTTGAAATTTTCGACTTTACGCCCATGTAGAAAATAAACTGATCTTTTAAAATGAATAAACGCATTTTATTGACTAATCCAATATTTTCAGAGTATCGGCCGAGATAGAAAAACCGGTTCATTAAATGGGCCAATAATCGTAAACGGTAAGTTATACAAAAAAGAAAACAAGCAGTAAAAGTATTGTACAAAATAAAAGGCGAAATTATATTTTCTACAATATTAGTCGCAATAACTTTTGCCCTAAAGTGCATGGTTTCTGAGATTTCGACTAAAACTGTTTTTTAAGATGGCGCTTGAAGCTCCACCTGGATCTGTCAGCATTTTGTGATTTTACCATCAGTTGGTGGTGACCCTTAACCTACAAATACAAAAAAAATGACCGAAATTTTATGCGATATTAAATTCTATTTTTACTGGCCTATTTATTAGTCATATCGACAAAATAGAAGAGAAAGATAGAGATAAGTCATTGCGAAGATGGACAAATCTTGTTTTGAAAGGTGCGTATAAATAAAAATAGTTTTTAATGTAAGTAATAAATATCGTTTAAGATGTTTAAAGCGCCTGTAATGTAAGAATCAGCAATCTAAATTAATGACAGCTGGTATTTTACGGCCGGGGACTTCATGGGAGTTTATTTTCTACGTTATTACCTGGAATTTAGTATTTACAATTATTATTGCAATTTATAGTGCACATCATTAAAAAGAAATAATCAAACTTGAATCAGATTCTACTGACATCTATTTCGAATCTTGTATCTTATTATGAATAAGTACCTACTAAACCCGCCGTGGGGTACCAGCTTAGAATTGAGTACAATACCCCCACCTCTTCCCGCGGGTGCCGTAAGAGGCGGCTAAAGGGAATATCCGGGAAATGGGCAGCTCCATTTCCCGCAGTTTGCGTCAAACCCCACTGCGATCACCAAGTTGCCTGCCAAGCGTGGTGCATTATGGCAAATTAATGACCAGAAACATAAAACCACGGTATCTAGGCCTCGGCAGCTCTGCTATCCGTCACGGACGCTCAGGACCGACGAAAAGATGGTCGAATTGGAGGAAGAGATGCTCAAGTTACGCTGGGATGTCATGGGATTATCTGAAGTCCAAAGACAGGCACAGGACACGATAATTCTAAATTCCGGCAACTTGTTCTTCCACCGGGAGGGAGGCCAACAATCCCAGGGTGTCAGATTCCGCGTCCGCAAGTCTCTCGTTAACAACGTAGTGAAAGTCGATAGTGTGTCGGCTAGGGTAGCGTTCCTTATACTCAGAATAACCAAACGGTATTCGCTGAAGGTCATACAGGTGTAAGCACCGACTCGGCACACTCAGACGATGAAGTAGAAAGTATGTACGAGGATATACCCAGGGCAATAATATACGAATTATTATAAATATGTCAAGTGTGAAACCTACCAGACACAATAGAAATATAATTTGATCGATGATGATTTTATTGACCTACCAGCAAGCCAGATTTTCGGAAGAATAAAACAAGAACTTAAAGCTTTAGAACTTGCGAAAGCTTTAATTTCGTATGTGAAAACTAGCCAAGTCAGACCTTAGGCTTCAATTATATTATCGTAAGTTATATGGAGAAATGATAGTTAATGTTGTTATAAATACATTTCAGGAGAGATTATTGAAATTGGCACCTACTTAGATCTCACTTATTTTGTCGTGGAAATCAACAACCAAGGATTACATCATAATATTGAACTTGGCTCTCATTTCACATTTATGTTTTTGATCGGATATACTTTACAAGGGTGGTCTGATAAGTACTTAGCCTCACCGCCCGATAGCGCCACTATCGCAAGATAAATTTGTAGTACATTCTTGAATGCCTTGGCCACACCGAGGTTCAACGTCAATGCCCAACATCGCCTTAAACAACGCGCTAATTATTCCGATAATTACCGCGATAAATTGAGTGGCTACACTACTGGTACCGTGAACGTCAACGCCCATTTTAATGCCGATAAAATTGACAATAATTCAAGATGGGCGTCGCCGCTGCTACACTGTATTTAATGAGTGTCAATTTGTATTATATGAATGTATTAAGTATATGTAATTTTAATAAAATAACCCATAAGGGATTAATTTTTCATTTTTAATTCTTCTAAAGTTCACACGTGCGATCTCTTAGCTATCTCGGTGCACACTGACAAACGTTGGTGTGGTCGCTGCAACGCAATAATTCTCGCGTTAAATCTCTTTGATGTGCCTAAAACTACCGTCAGCCGATTTATCGGCCAACTTCAATGTTAATGCCGTTGCGCACTTATCGCGATTAGGGGTGGTTACATCTACGGTTAACGTTCAACATCGCGATAATCAACGGCGTTTTTCCTCGGTGTGGCCAAGGCAGAAGACAACTACTGTCAAAATTTCAGCCGAATCGGACCCGTAGCTTTGTTTAGACCGCGTGTGGAAGCGGGCGTGTCCGCGGATTATAGAAAAAGTGAAAAAAGAGTAATATCGGTCGGTGAATAGATTTTTGTTTCTGGAAAGGAAATCGCGCAGCGAAATCAAAGAATGATTGGACGCTGTGTACGGTGACTCATCTCCTTCGATGGCGACCGTCAAAAATTGGTTTAACGAGTTTCAACGTGGTCCCACGTCTGTTTTTGATGAGCCACGCCTGGGTGCCCCGAAACGGCTACCACGAAGGATAACGTGACAAAAATCTACGATCTCGTATTGGCAGACCGCCGATTGAAGCTGTGCGAGATAGCTGAGACAATAGGTATCTCAGAAGACCACGTGGGTCATATCCAGCATGAAATATTGGGTATGAGAAAGCTGTCGGCGCGAAGGGTGTCGCGTTTGCTCACTCCGGACAACAAGGTCAACCGTGAGACCATTTCAGAGCGGTGTTTGACGCCGTTTAAGCGCAATCCGAATGAGTTTCGTCGACGGACACATAACGACGCAGAGTCGTTATGTGTCCTTCGACGAAACATGGATCCTCTGGTACACACCAGCGACCAAGGAACAGTCGAAACAGTGGACTGTACCTGGCGACCGTGCCCCGAGCGGGCGAAACCTGTTACATCGGCCGGAAAAGGGCTCTACTATGCCAAATCGTTGGTCCGATTCGACACCAAATTGCAGAAAAAACGGTCCCATTTGGCGAAGAAAAAAGTGCTCTTCCACCATGAGAACGCACCGGATCACAACTCCACCGTACGTTACGAACTGCTGCCCCATCCATCGTATTCTCCAGACTTGGCCCCGTGCGCCTTTTTTTGTTTCCAAACGTATTTTTCAGACTGGTTAAAGAAGTTAGAGCATTGCTGTGTCAAGTGTATCGAGCTAAAAGGTCAAAGAGACTATGTAGCTTAATATGGACGCCACTTTTCCAAAATATTCGTTTTCCTTTTGTAGGCTAACGGCCGTTTTCAATAACCTATCTATCGTCGGTTTACACCTTACTAAAGATAGATGTTTGACACTATTTGTGTCAAATTTCTATCTGCAGTAAGGAAAATTGTGGATAGATAGATTATTGAAAACGGCCGTAAGTACTTATCGGACCACCCTCTAATAAAAAGGAAAGATTTGATAGGTTGTTTGTAACAAACAAATGCAAAAGCTACATAACCGGTTCAAATATACTTTCGGTAAACATTTAGAATCGTGGCGCCTGAATTCGGGGGGAGGGGGAGGGAGTAGTGCCCCCCCGCAAACCCCACCCGCCGGAGACCATTAGTTTTCGAGTTATGTTTGTTTAAGTATTTTGAGGTTAAGTACTGCATTTCGATCTACTACCACCCCCGCGTCGGCTCTGCAATCCGACAAGACTGCTTGAAATCGGGGTGCTATGAGTCGGTTCTGTCACTGACTTCGACCTATTCTAACTAACTATAACTAACCTATAGGTATGTCACAGACAAGTGACTTTGCCAATTCATTAGATAGCTACTGATATACTATTGTGCACAAATTTGGAACAAAAGTAGTTTGATGAAGCGCTCGCCGGTCGCTGCCGCGGCACGCTCGCTACGCTCGCTCGGCTCGCGCCTGGTGGGTCACAGTTCAAACCTAACCTAACCCATAGGTTTGTCACAGACAAGTGACATTGCCAATTCATTAGGTACTAATATACTATTGTGCACACATTCCTACTAGTATGGGTCTGATAATTAAAATTGAAAAACAATTTGTTATTTTTAGAACTTATATTTTTATAGCACATATATAGACATAATTTATAGCATATATAGTTTCGATGAATGGGTCTTTTTTATTTTTAGTCACATTTCTTCTCCATAAATACTCTATGATGGAGTTAGTGAAATTTTCAGTATTATTATAATTATAAAATAACGCTTCACTGCTCTCCATTGGGACTCGATGCGTTGAGTATGAGTCCCATCACTACTTACAAAAGGATTGTCCGGGTCAGAGTGATTCACCTTTTTATGGATGTAACCATTTTCTGCCAGACAATAATATGCTCTCCAGCAGTCAGTGTGGATGGTGGTGCCTTCTTCCACATGTTTTTTAATTAAAGGCACCAGCACTTCAGCAGAGCGTACATTGTCTGGGCACACTTCTAATCGAAGATCCTCTGACCCGTCTTCAATCATTCCGAGGACCCAATGTCCCTCTATGTGGCGTCCTCGGTTAAACTTCCTCTTTCCAAATTTAGATTCATCTATTTGTACAGTTCTTCCAGGTCCTCCAATCTTGCCCACATATTCATTTCTTTCAAGTTGGTAAATAACTACACACTCTCGACAGTAGTTGTACCAATCACTTAATGTTGAAGTAGTCAGGCACTGTTGTTTCTCTTCTTTTAGAGGGTCTTCGTTTCTTGCCGAGTCAAAAGTCCATTTGTGGGCAAATGCATATATGAGATAAAATACATGTCTTCTGTTGATCTTGCCATTTTCAAAAAATGTCCCAGTGTTTCGGCATATTTTCCCTTTTTGTTTGCACTGGCCTTTGGTGCACACCCAAGCCCCAAACGATTTGTTTGTTTTCGATAAACGCATAGGGGTGCGATGCGTGCGGCACATTTTTTGCGTTGCACCATGTTGTTTTCTTCAGCGAATTTTAGACACTGGTCAATGGTTCCCAATTCGCGCACAACTTTGGGTAGGCTCCACATTTGTACAACTTCCTCCGTGTACAAATGCCGGTCCGAAACGGGTCCGTCATCTACAAAGTCCGCCCTTGATGAAGGTCCAGGCACAGGAGACGCCATCGCGATGACTAATGAAACCGGTACCAGCTCGACGTGATCATTACTAATGAGCACGTCGAGCTGGTACCAGTTATCAAATCTTCCAAAGACAATCGCAGTGTCCAGTGAGCAAGCAGGTGTCGTACAGTAAAGCAGCAAAATCGGAGTCCAAAATCGTAGCAAAGTCGTTGAGATATCAAAAGAAAGCGCAGAAAAACAGGAGAAAACATTCACGTACACTCGGAAGTAACGGAATGACGCGAGTATTCCGACAGTGACATTACGCTTTGATGTTTGCGTTCCGTTTCAAGAACTTACATACAACGTACATGTCAAAAAAGGCTAAAAGTTACCTACAAACGTTTCGTTTTACGCATTAATGTCATTTATGTCACCTGTCACTATCAAAATTACGGTGTTTTATTGAAACTTTAAAAAACTATTTAGACTATTTTGGAGTGTCTCCGGCAGCTAAAATGTTGTAAATACGCTTTATACAAAACCCCTTCAACCCACCCACAGTTTTTGTTTCACCAAATTCAGGGGTCACGATTCTAAAGCCAACCCATACTTTCATCAGTGGAAAGCTATATTATGCCTGAGTAACATATGCTATATTTTATTCATCATCATAATCATTAATCACCGGTGAAGTTCCAGAGCACAGCTAGTTATTAATAAACTTAGGTATAATGTATTGTTATTAAGATATTATGTAACATATACGAAAACCTTTTCATATAAATATGTCAAAAAATCCGAATCATCGTGCCATTTTGACACATTATACATGAACTTTAGAGGTAATCACTTTACTAAGGGGATAGTTACAATTATGTTTAACATGGTTATGTTATGATAGTTCAAAAACTTTCATTAAATAAAGTGTTTTAAGTCCTAGCTATGAATGGGTAAGAAACAATCTAAAATAAGTGGTAATGCTTACTTGTCCCAAGCCAACAGCAACTGAAGAGAGGCCCATTAGAGCACCATTTTTAACATTAGGATTTGTTGAAGACATCAATTCTTGCCCGAGTACTCTGATCAAACGTTTTATCTGACTTGTATTGTTTGCATCGCTGAAGTCCTTGACCATTCTGTAACCAACATCACACATAGATACGTATTTACTCAAGGTATTGTGGACATTTGCTTACTACTACACAAAATCAATTTAATAATATGTTGATGATTGCATAAATTACAATTTATTAATTTGTATTAATTAACAAACTAGTCACCCCTGCACTAAGATACCCTAGGTTCATTTGAATTGCTGTGAGCTGTTAGCTTTTGCAAAATGTGCATTTGTGTAAAGCTTTCAGAAGCAAAATGTCGTTTATTTTGCAACAAAGTCAGTCATAATCATTTATTCAATTTAGGCATCAAAGACGCACTTATGAATGTCAATTTTTCATTATAGTGTACTTTAACCCGTTGCGTGTTACGTGTACATCATGTGTACGTACAAAAATTTGCTAACCCATGTTGTGTGTGCACCTAATGTATACAAATTTTAATACATCTGCTTTTTAACTAATTTTATCAGATCAAATGCACTCCACTGGTATAAACTTGCTTTTAGTTGGTCAAACTATTCAAGTGTAGTATTTTTATCTAAACTTTAATACGTAGTTCAGAAAGACAACAAAAAAAGTGGACACTGGACGGGATAAAGACTCTACTGCCACGTTCCAAAATATATAGAGCCTACCGAGAAGAAGCGGCAAGAAACTCGAGGCCATTCTTTTTATATAGATGTTTACAATGTTTCTACTTAGGTACTACTAATATGTTATGGGTGGCATAATGACAGTTTGCCAGAAGTGGAGTATTCCAAGCATCTTTGTCTTCTATATAATGTCGGACTTTATATGGCATTAATGCCTTCATTGTAAAATTTCGTAGAGTGGGGCACTGGTGATTTGTATTACAGGTTTCTTATCTATAATTAAGAAAAATTGTGTAAAGAGATAAATAAATGCGTATTATTATTATTATTAATAATAATAAACTATCGGGCAGTGAATTAATTAAGGTGCATGAATTTACTATCCAATTTTTTTGAAGGCCAATCCAAAGTTTCAATAAAACAATTTTTATAATTTAGCTATATTACCAAATATAAAACGTATTTTACTACGCGTCGAAGTCTGAACATCTTAATTTTAGTAAAGGGGCGGATAAAAAATAATGTTTTGTTGGGGGAGCAACTCACTTTTCAATCTCACCGCCAGCGAATTTTCGCTTTTCATATATTTTGTCACATAGCCCGCGGACACAGGCTATGCTAAGCGGTGTATAGTCTTTTTCAGACATCACGTGAACTTAATTTGGAAAAATTAGAAAGTAAGTTTTAATTTCAATGTGAATAATTTTCTTTCGCAAATCACAAACTTCTTCTTCTTCATACAAATATTAAAGGTGCGTTCGTTTAGCTTATGAGGGCATTGGTGGCGTTTTCATTGATGTCTCTTTTGTTAAGGCGTTCGGAAAGCTCAAAAACGTTATTTTTGCCACTTTCGCCACTTTTACCCATACCCTATTCGAACGCTCAACTGAGCATAAGACTTAAAATCGCATGATTATGCTTTCAAATACATAGCTGTCAAATAACGATCACAAACAACCATGCTCCGGACGTGAGTCAAAAATTACACTTTTGGTGGCAAAAATTCCTCTTTTTTAGCTTTCCGAACGCTGAACAAAAAGAGGCCTGAACGAAATTTTTACACACAGATTCCCAATTCGAACGCCTCTTGTGAGCGTTTTTAGCGTTATTTTCGCCAAAAACGATCAGATGTGATCTATTCGAACGCACTATAAATACTTCAAGGAAAAGAATGACGACGAAAAAAGCGCGGGAAACGTCGAATTAGGCGGTCGATATTTTTTCGCTCTGTATTATTTTCATTTATATTTTATTTAGTACGATCATTAGAGTATCCCAGTGTAAATATTATAGACGTATTTAGTGTTTATTTAGTATTTTTAGTTTAGTGATTCACCGGACTCGGTATGTTTTCTCATTTTTTCGGTATGAACGAGCCGCCTGACTTGGTGGACCCGGGGGGCATTGTCCCCTCGGTATCAAATTATGTGACCGTTTCAGCTTCTAATATGCTATCTAATGAGTCAGGCATGGACACTGATGGGTCAAATACCCACCGTGCGGGACGTAACCTGTAGGTTGACAGTACCTGAAGGTTGTGGTGTAATTTTAAAGGTAAGACGATTAAATTACAAAACTATCGTAGAAGGTTCACCAGTTTGGAAACCAACACAAAACATAGTCGTTACTTTTGATGGGCAGGTTCTACCTAAAAGGATTTTTATATGTTACAATGCGCTTCCAGTTGAACTATACATTTACCCCACTATTCAGTGTTTTAACTGTTGTCGTTATGGTCATACAAAACTGCAGTGTAGAGCAAAACCTAGGTGTTACAAGTTTGGAAGGGAACACACTGGTGATTCTTGTGATGTGAATGAGGAGACCGTTTCATGCTGTTCGTGCTCAGGAAATCACTTTGCCATAAGTAAGTCATGTCCTGAATTTTCACGACAAAAACAAATTAAAATAAATATGTCTGAAAAATGTATCTCGTATGGTGAGGCATCTAAACTGCTACCACCTGTGTACAAGTCTTATGCTGATGTTGTTAATTCTACGCAAAATGTCCCTCAAACTCATTCGGACCCTATTTCTCAGATTTCCTTTACCCACCGTTCATCTATTGACTCATCCAATAAATCATACAAAAAAACTGTTTATACTAATCGGCGTCCGATACCTACACCTGGAAAAGGCTACGACAGAAATGCACATCAAAATAGTTAATGAATATAACATTCCGTCTCCACAAGACGGTTGCGCTTTTAGCCCAACAAATATTAATTCTTCAATAATGTCTACATCGGACATTATTAAAATGCTTGTTGACATTTTAACCCGTATATTTCCATACCGTCCAACGTCGCCTCAATAATTAACAAATTTAAAACTCCTATAGCCATTAATGATGGCGGTATCGTTCCAGACAGCAATACAATGGAACTGCAGAAGTGTAGTTCCTAAAAAAAGTGATGTAATTTATTTAATAAATAAACATAACACTTCTTTACTAGCACTTTCGGAGACCTGGCTAAAGCCAGGCTCCATTTTCAAAATCCATGCATTCTCTTGTTTGAGAGATGATAGATCTGATGGGTATGGCGGTGTTGCCTTACTTATCAGAAATACCATTTCCTTTATTCCTATATCTCTCCCTAAATACAACGAGTTTTCCGTGGTAGCAGCACAGATTGGCAATATTTGTGTTGTCTCTATATACAGGGTTATTGGTAATTAGACCGGATCCTTTTAAGGGGTGGTAGGGAATGCCATTTGCAACAATATGACTGTACATTGTGATATCCGGAAATGAATCATTTCTGTGATATTCTTTTTTTATATTTTTTTTTGGAAAATCCAGTTTTACTACTTTAAAATTCAATAAAAAAAAAAGTAATCAACCGATTTCAATTCTGTTCGCAGTTTTAGAGAAACCTTGTTACAGCTCTTAATAATAAACAATAATATCGTACTAATGTAGATCCATCCAAAAACTAGAGGCTTTTTCATAATTTTTATTTGATAATTTTTGTAAGATGCTTTACAAAACCTTTATTTTCTCTACAAAAACGATAGTAAATTAAGTCTGCATTTTATTTAAAAAACATCTACAAGTCTTTAGCTATCCAACGAGGTAAAAAAATTAGCACTTTATTGCACAATTGCAGAAATAATGCGATAACAAAGACTCAGGTAGAGACATTCCGAGAAAGGGTTTTAGACAACGGTATCCATGTTGAATGCGCCGTCTCCCTCTCGCTTATGTTTGTTGAACGAGCAATGAGAACGCAGTTTACTCAAGCGCATCGTACTGTTCAGACGCTCTTTGGCAACCCTTTATTACGATTAAATTTCGACCTTGATAACGTTATTGGACTTGTGTAACTTCTTTTTCTGTGATTCTACTAGTGAACTGGACTTTTTGATTGATTGCTTACCCGACGACTTGGCTTGTACTAAAGGATCTGATCATGACTGCGGAATCCCACGACCATCTACCTCGGCTTCGAGAGGTCACAAACGAAGAGTATGCGGACATACTGTTTTGCTATGGTTTTGCCAACGGCGTCGCTACACATGCTCGAACGGAGTATCAGTCTCGATTTCCACAGCGCATGTGAGTGTATTTGACGGAGTGTACCGGCGACTACGAGAAACTGGTCAAGTTCAAAGACGACAAAGTGATGCTGGACGATCTCGTATTTATCATTCGGATGAAGAGGAACAGATAATTCGCATGTTTGAGCAAGATCCTACGACTTCAACAAACATCATTGCACGACGTCTTGGCATGTCGCAATGGAAAGTATGGAACACAGTGCACCGCTCAAGACTCTACCCGTATCATTTGACTCCGGTACAAGTTATCCAAGACGGAGATCCTGCACGTAGAGTCGAATTTTGCAGATTCATGTTGAACACCGATATGGAAGATTCCAATTTTTTATTAAAAATCTTATGGACCGACGAATCCAAATTTGATCAGGATGGAATATCAAATTATCATAATATTCATTATTGGGCCCCGAAAGATGACGGTAACCCAAACAAGAAAAGATTACAAGGATCACAAAGAAGGTTTTCCGTTAATGTGTGGATGGGCATTATTAAGAATGAATTGATCGGCCCTTTCTTTCTGCCCAACAACCTCAATGGTGAAGCGTATGAATTTTTTTTGAGAAACGAACTTTATGAGCTACTCAGTGAAGTACCCCTTGAAACCCGCAGAAACATGATTTACCAACATGATGGTTGCCCCGCACATTTTAGTTTGAGCGTCCGTGAGTGGCTCAATCGTCAGTATCCCAATAAGTGGATTGGCAGAGGAGGACCCATTCCGTGGCCGGCCAGAAGTCCCGACTTGACTCCCGTCGACTATTACGTATGGGGTCACATGAAAAGCTTGGTGTACGACGATACTCTTGGACCTGTGGCAACCATCGAAGAACTCTACAGTGACAGATCACTAGATCATTACCTAATTTTCTTTGAGACGAGAGAAGAAGAAGAAGTTTGTTGTAGCCTGATTGGTCAAAGTTATGGCAGATGCGGGTTGCAACCTTTTACCGATCGATTTTGATGGTTAAAAAGTTGCGACGCTCCGAGGTTCGGAACGCTCGAGTTAGAACAACCGAGTGCTTTACCCTGAGGTTCGGAACGGCGTTCGTGCGAAAAGTTGCACTCCGAGTGCACTCCGAGTGCGCTCTCACCGAGGTTCTGAACGCGGCCCTGTGCTTGAGGTACGGAACGACCCCCTGAACGCGGCCCTATGTTCAGTCTATATACAGTCTGTGGTTTTCTTGTTGTGTGTTTTTGATTTGGGAAGGCGGCGCTCGTTCGTATATGCGTTTAGATAAATTTGCGTATCTGGTCTAATTCCAACATCCATTCCAAGTATTAGTATGTTTGAAATTGTTTTCTAGTGTGGTTGACTACTCGTTTTATACAGGCGTTCAAAATGCCAGTGACTTTAGTAGACAGGTTGCCCTTGCCGAACCTCAAGGCTTACACGGCTGGAAGTGTTTTGTTGCTCTCGGTGGCTGTTTATTATGCCCTGAATGTGACTAGTGATCCAAACTGGCGCGCGAACGCAACGCTGGTCCAGCGTGACTCGTTGCCGCAGGAGAAAGATGCGGCGCCCGCTATCGCTCCGCCGCCAGTGCTGGTGGCTACCAATGCCACCAGGAATCTTACTGAACAGTTCGTGGATGTTATGACCTTCATGATGCAGGAGCCACTTTGTATGTGGGTAAGTGGCACAACAATATATTGGTGTAAAATGCTGTTTCTCTAATATGTTTATCGATAATTAGGGACTTTTGTAGGATTTCATTTATTTTACTGCTCCCATTAAGTGAGATCTGCTAGCATAAAATTATTATATATACATATTTGGCTTGTGTAATTTTCACAATTGTTAAAGAAAGATAAACAGATTGGAACCATATATAAAATCACAATTGGATTTATGGTTTGATGTGTATGTAGTCATAGTTTTGTGATTGTAGTAGTTATCACACCAATAAGAACTCTGTTCAGTATATAAAACCCACTCAGGTGTTGAGAACAATGAACCCTAGAGACTTCTACATCTAGCTAGACATTTCTACTGTTCTAGTATTGTTTAGGTTGACTACTGATAACCATATCATAATTACCAGTGAGTACAATATGTTAGTTTCAAGATGACAATAGTCACATGGATAATTAATACCCCTAGAATAGAGACAAACATTGTACTGCCAATAAAGACAACTGCAAGACGATAATTGTAACAACAAATAGTCCATTCGAATAGATCACTTCTGATCGTTTTTGGCGAAAATAACGCTAATAACGCTCACAAGGGGCATTCGGATTGGGAATCTGTGGGTGAAAATGTCGTTCATGCCTCTTTTTGTTGAGCATTCGGAAAGCTAAAAAAGAGGAATTTTTGCCACCATAAAGTGCAATTTTTGACCCACGTCCGGAGCATGGTTGTTTGTGATTGTTACTTGACAGCTATGCATTTGACAGCATAATCTTGCAATTTTAGGTCTTATGCTCAGTTGAGCGTTCAAATAGGGTATGGGCAAAAGTGGCAAAAATAATATTTTTGAGCTTTACAAACACTTTAAGAAAAGAGCCATCAATGACAACGCCACCAATGCCCTCATAAGCTTAAGGAATGCACCTAAATATGTGAATACAGATGTGAGTCTATACTATCATTTGCAGTGACTTACTGCACTTATTTCAGTAGTACGATCACAAATTATGTTTATCAGTTGAAGTAAATATGTATGTATGAAACAATTACTGGTAAATATCAAGCAAGTCCTAATTGGTCTGAAAGAATAATTATGGACATTACTTGCGATAGTTTCTATTTCATATGAACATGTCCATTAGCTGCATTGTCTAGTTTGGCATTGTTACTTTATCCCAATTTACAGTTTTCCAATACCACCACCACTATCACCAAGATGCCAAAGAGCATAATGTCTTATATTTCCTTGCCTTGTTTTTCCCTGCATTTCATGGTTGATATCATATGAATGGTCAATTGTAGGTGTATGGAACAATAGGTAATTTTTATTGCTTCACAACCATCAATAACTAAGCTAATCTATACTAAGCATACAATATTAAACTATGGAGTAATGGCCTGTGTAACAATTCCACCTAGCTGACTTGCACTTCTATTAACTTCTGGTGTCTGCCTGGCTAGCTCTCACCCTCAAGTTGGGGAATCTGTTGGTAAATACCTAACTGTGTGTTCAACACAGGTCTACTAGAGGTTGCAGGTCTAGTTCTACTGTGATACCACCTTCTGCATCATCATTAACCACCCACACCCGTTCCGATTCAGAGTCCCTTTATAATGTTATTCTTAACTATCTAGCGCACATTTAATAAATTTTGATCTTCCGGCAGGTTCTGCTAATATATGAGTGAATACTCCTTCATTTTTCCTTCCATTCTGTTTGACTTTCAATTGGTTTTTCCAAAATTTTGACAAATTTTTGCATTGAACTAAAATCCTTCCAGGGAGCAAAAAAGGCCTTCACAGAGTTCTATGCCAAAGGTTTGAATGATCTTACTTTGATTAAATAAAGATAATATATTATATCCTACAAAAAAAGTTTTAATTTTTCATTAGGAAATGGCAATTTCATATTTGAACTCCTAGTATTTTTGCATGTAGGTATTCTTGTTCTTGTTCTTGTTCATGGTGGGGGCGATAAGTCCTGTACTGACGTCCCGCTTGGGGTGTATTGTGCATTTCCCCCGCCAGCCTCTACCCGAGCCATCCCAACTCCTTCATATAACGGAGTATGGTCCTGGGTCGCTGGCACAACTGCTCCAGTGATGTTGGTGGTATTTTAACCGATGTTAATCTAGAACTATACTGATCTTTAAATAGTCTGGTTGTGTTCCGTATATTTTCCGTAGCCGTGCACTCCAGCAGCACGTGCCTCACGGTCTCGTATTCCTGTAAACATCCTCTGCACAGTGGACTGTCCGTTGCACCAGTTTTGTGAAGGTGATAATTTAGGTTGCAGTGGCCTGTGATAAGGCCTACTAAAAGTCGCAGGTCTTCTCACTGCAGTTTCAGCAGATTGTTTGTTGTGTTCCTGTTCAAGGTTGGAAACATAGATCTTGCTTGTTTGCAGTCCTTTTTTTTTTCCCACATATTTTGTTGTTCTACTTCAGTGTAGCGACAAAGTAGGTTCCGTACTTCCACCGCTGAGGGCTTGCAGAGGTTGTTTAAGTCTCCACTTACCTGTTGCTTGGTTGCATTTTTAGCGAGGATATCTGCTTTTGTGTTCCCCGGGCATGAGCCATGTCCTTTAGTCCATGCTACTACGATTCTATATTTCTTTGATAAGTTTTGGAGAACCTCATGACACTCGGCTATCACTCTTGACCTGGTTACCGGCCTTCTAAGTGCATAGATGACCGCCGCGCTATCCGTTTTAAATGCTAGTAGTTCCCTTTCTTCAGAGACTGTGGTGGCCATCTCGTCTTTGTTTTTGTTTGAAATGTCTTTTGCTGCTAACAGTAGGCCCATAGCCTCTGCTTGTGTCGGTGATGTGGTCTTATTCAAAGCCTTTGAATTTGAGATACCAAGTTCCGGCGAAAAATACCCGCAACCTGTTCCCGTTTTGTTTTTTGCCCCGTCTGTGTACATGTTGTATGTCGGCGATAAATCATCCAGAGCAGTTTTCTCAGTAACCAGCTCATACCTTTTCTTGTCAAGGTACGTGCTGACTATCTTATCAGTGCCTTGTATAGATTCTGGGATGATTTTTGTCGCCTTTTGAAGTATTCTACTATGGTTTGTAATCGGTCCTGTGTCCTTCCACTGGCCCGTAGATTTTATCCTTAGCGCTGATGCCATTGCTTCTTGCTGTATATGAAGATGCAAAGGCGTTAAGCCTAATATTACGTCTAGGGCTGCCGACGGTGTAGTTTTCGTGCATCCACTAATAAGAGAGCAAGCCAATCTTTGGGTTTGCTGTAGTTTAGCTATTGTGGTTACCAGATTCGTTCGTGGCCACCACACTACGCATCCGTAGGTGAGGACTGGCCTTACTATAACCGTATATAGCCAGCGGCATAGCTTCGGCTTTAGTCCCCAGTCTTTTCCTACTGCTCTAGTGCTCTGCATGAGAATATTTGTAGCTTTTCTGGTAATATGTTCGAGATGTTTTCCCCACAAAAGTTTGCTATCCAGCCAAATACTTAACATCTTTACTGAGCGTCATTTCTTTACCAGATAACGTAGGAAGTTTAAGTTTGGATAACTTTGTTTTACGTGTGAACAGTATCATATCTGTTTTATTAGGATTTACCGATAAGTTGTGGCTATGACACCACTCCTCAACAATTCAAAGTGCCATCTGCATTTTTTCGCAGAGAGTCGCCTCGAAGAGTCCCGATACCATTATAGCCAAATCGTCAGCGTAGCCGATAGTGACTATCCCATCTTCGTTTAATAATTCTACAAGTTCGTTTACTACAACTACCCATAACAGAGGTGATAAAACCCCTCCCTGTGGACAGCCTCTCGTGACTCGACAACGTGAGATGCTAGAGTTTTCAATGCTTGCGACTCTATTGGACAGCATGTTAGTCACAAACTTGTTCAATCTGTCATCTACGCATTTGTCTCTTAGCCCAGTCTCTATACTGGAGAAAGTGGTTTTATCAAATGCCCCTTCAATGTCAATAAAAGTGGCTAAACATGACTGTTTATTCTCCAAAGCTGATTCAATCTTTTTCACTACATGGTGGAGAGCAGTTTCTGTAGATTTGCCTGATTGGTAGGCGTGTTGATTTTTGTGGATAGGATCTTGTGCTAGTGGTCCACTTCTTATGTATTTGTCACAAAACCTTTCCAAGGTTTTTAATAAGAATGAGCTCAAGCTGATCGGCCTGAAAGACTTTGGATTTGTATAATCGGATTTTCCTGGCTTAGGTAGAAAAACTACTTTAACTTCCCTCCATGACTTAGGTATATATTTCCATGCTAAGCATCCTCTAAATATCGCCAGCATGTAGGTTTTGATCTTTGTCAGGTTCCATTGGATTAGTGCAGGAAAAATTCCGTCCGTACCGGGCGCCTTAAATGGTTTGAAGGTACTCATCGCCCATAGAAGGGATTCTTCCGTAACTATAGAATTTGCAAAAGCCCAGTCTTCGTTATTGGGATTTTTTGTAGATTCTGTTTTCCACCCTTCACAGTTTGCTAAACAACAATCAGCAAAGTGAGTTTGTAGTAGAAGTTCAAACTGCTCCTGTTCCGATGTTGTATAGGTGCCATCGGACTTCTTTAGTGTACCTAGTTTTACCTGAGTGTCACTGGACACAAGTTTTCTTAGTCTTGCAGTCTCACTCTCTGATGTGCATGTAGGTATTGTTTGTTTTGTATTATTTTAAGCATACGAAACTTTCTGATCTGATGAATGACTTCCACTACTGTAAACTATGGAATCCCCAAACTAAGTGCTGCTTATTTATGCTTTGTTTCTTACAAATACCATTATAGCAATAACTTTTATGTTATTGAACCTTGAATTTGAAATCTTTTTAACTGCTTTGGTAGTAAGTAAGTAAAAAGTAGCAAATCATTCCATTTAAGGACTTGTCTGTTATTTCTCTACATTTTATTCCATTCATGTTTCTATTTGGTTTATAAGCATACGAGTATAATATGTGTAACAAGCAATAACTCATTTAACATTACTGTGGAGGTAGCTGACCTTAAACATTTACTAATCTTCTTGAAACTTAATTCTAATATCTGAAAGTCCAGTGAGCTGCATTTTATAGAACTGGCAAATGTATTGTGGTTATACACTTTCAGTCGCGGAGGTCACATTGACTTACATAACATAGACTAAACTGGTTTGAACAGAGAAATATATCTTGTTGCTATGTAGTATTATACCTAGTTTCAGGAGTCTGTTATTTCTGGGTTGATTACAATTGAAGACTTGATTGCCATTATTACATGGACCTGCAGGTCGGAAGGGTAATCAGGTGCATTGACACTGCAGTTGCAACACACCTCCAAACCACATGTAAGTATGTAGGTATCAAAATGTGTCATTTAAACACCTTACACTTCTGTATATATGTTTCTACATCTCTGTTGTTAAGCCATTACCATTTGTGAGATATATCAAGATAATTATATCCTGTAAATGGTACCCTTGACAGAAATATGATGTTTCAGACCCTACCTTCATTTTAAAAGCCCTTTTCAATGATATCACACATGAGGAGGAGGTGGGCGAAATGTTTTGTTCTTGACATCGTGCCAATTCAAGTCAAATTGTGATAAGTAGTTAAGAAAACATATGAACATACACACATACATACCGATCAACAACACTACCCTCCATTTAGCTTCACCGTAGTCGGGTAAAAAAAGGCATATCGGCGCGAAGTCTTTAATTTTTTCTCTAAATACAAGTCGAATTGTAGACCTTAATTTGTTTTATTTATGTTTTGGGTTGTTTTGTTTTATCGCAATCGTAATTAAAAGTGAAGTTCACGGCGCTGAAAACCCCTTTTAACTCTATTTATTTATAAAGCTAAAATCGCTGGGTGGTACCTTAGGCAAATAAAAAAAATATTTTGGTCCAAGTGTGACACTACAACCACGGCATTACCGTGCTACATCTGCTATAGGAGAATAAAGTATTTACCGAACAAACGGGAATGTGTCGAACCGGCGGCGCTGCGAGCTTGAACTGTCGATAGAATAAAATTATCGTTAAAAGACCCCCCGATTTAGGTATCGCAGCTAGATCCATACTAGAGGCATGGTATGGTAGCTGATACAAGTCAGTTTATCGACCCGATAGGTTTATCGTGAGACCAATGCTCACACGGCGCACAGATGCTTATCATCAGGGCGAGTGCTCGTCTGCCAGCTGCCGGAGGGAACTGTACAACTATATACTATATGAGATTATGGCACAACCAACATGTTGGTCATAATTGTTACCATAAAAAAAAGTTGGTAGGTACCTTTAAAACTTGCTGATTGCAAACTGTGAACTGTAGTTGGCTCGAAGCTGCATAATATAATACCAGTTCCGAAGTTATTTAGTGAAAGTTAACATTCAGGTTTTTGCCAAATGTTTGTTTATGAATCCTTTGGTTGAACTCGATTAAATACATTTTTGCGGTTGTTAGCTCTACCTTTTTGTTTTTATTGTATTTAACCACACACGTTGCAGTTTCTGGAAAAGTAGGTTGATTTCTGCGAAATCTATTGTATTATTGGCCAAATATGGCGAATCGCGAGTCAACGGGTTAAACAAATATTTCTCAATGTGCCGAAGGTGAAAGACCTCTAATAGTTATTTAAATTTGCTATTATTAATAAGTACTCGAGTTTTAAATTATTGATTATGTCAAATAACGCTCGATTCCTTTTCGCGTTTGCCTCGCTGAACTGAAACAACAAACAACTCTTGGTGAAGGTAAGGTCATGAATCGAAGTCGAAATATAAAACATCGTTTTGACTGGGCCCCGACCGAACCATGGACTGTTAGCGTCCAAAGTGCTCACTCGCAGCCTGAGCCACTGACACCTATAAAAGGACAGTGAAATATGTTTAAATAGTTGCCGGAGTGTCAGAGAATTTAGGCATCAAAGACTCACTTATGAACGTAAATTATTCACTATACTCGTAATGTACTCTAAATACTCTACCGCTGCGTTCCAAAATATATAGAGCCTACCGAGAAAAAGCAGCAAGAAACTCGGGGCCATTCTTTTCATATATATTTTTACAATATTTCTACTTAGGTACTACTATTATTACATTTTATGGGTGGCAGATGACAACTTGCCAAAAGTGTCTTCTATATAATGTCAGACTTTATAATAAGCTGTAGTTAGATAGGTATTAGTTATAACTTATAACGTCGAACGTGTTCCAATTGATTTCTTACGTCGAAGTTTATCAACATCGTTCGTTGAAACATTTACGAGATAAGCTCAGTAATAGAAAAATGGTATAAGCTTATCTAAATAATATCATTAAAGTGTGAAGCGTTAAGTACCAGTTTATTGTACAGATTACGTATGTTTTAGTATTTAGTGGAATTCTGTTTGGTTTAACGACGGAAGTTCTCAAGTCGACGTGTGTATTTTTTTATGTATGATCACACATAACTTTTTACAGAGGTGTCCGATTTTGATAATTCATTTGTTTGGTAGAGTATACTTCCGAGGTGGTTCCATTTAAATTTCATCAAATTCGGTCAAGTGGTTTTTAATTTACACTCCCATAACTGAAAAGTGTTTCGCGTATCGAAGTTGTCGAAGTCGGTACTACGCGCATCATATTGTGATAATAGGTACTTTGGATTTGAACTATCATGGTACCGACTTCAACTAGTTATTTCACACTTTTTGATGTAGAAGACGGTTCCATTTTTGGTATTTTTTTTAAATAATAATTTTAAAGAAGGAAGTTCGATCGGCGTCACACACAGCAGACCTCGACTTTCAAATCCATTCTTTAGCTTTCAATAACCGAGTCCGGTTTGTTATGTTACGTATTCATTGTTATTGAATCTGTGCGTAAGTTTCGCAATCATAATAATGTTCTTATAAATGCCTGAACTGTAGTTTACCTTGCAGCTTCACTCTTATGTAAAAATCTACTTATATTTTTGTTTATTCACACGGGCGGAAACCAAGGACCGCTCTGAATGTATAGACGTCAGATTTGGTGGCGGTACCCTGATGATTATAGATGCATATACTTATGTATATTGTCAGGTGGCGGTCCGGGAAGGTTGTGAGTCTTGCACCTCGCCTGCAATCCGTGCAAGCATGGATCTCACTCACGATAAACTTGTCACGTCGATAAACTGACTTTTATCAGCTATAGTTATAGCACCACCTAGTCGCAGGGCGCCCAAACAACGTTTACCGGTTCGCGGTCTCCGCACAAGAAGACGTTTATAAACGCTACGTATACCAATTTTTAATTAGTTGCGGAAGAATCTCGAAAAGAACCTAGTTACATATGCCACAGAAAAAGTAATATTACAGTCGGGTTTCTGAGATACTTTAACTCTAGCTTATCTGCGTTCATTGAAGTTACTTGAACTACTAAATGTTAAGCCTTATATGTAACATTTGGTCCAGTCAAATTAGGCGATATTTTGAAAAAGAGTGGAAATAATTCGCGACAGTGGGGTTTTCATTTTATAATGGTTTAATATGCTTTAAGAATCATGCCTAACTCAATCCCTATGAAACTTAACCTCCGGAAGAGGGTTAAATCGAGTAAAAACTTTGGAAAAGCATAACTTCATTCAGGAAAGAGTGGCGATCGCTCTATATTTTTATACTATACTGAAAGTATTATAATCTACCTTCTTACTAAGTATTATTCAACCAACTGCCAAAACCAGGAGTCGAGTCGAGAGTCAAGTCGAGGTGTAATATTTTTATGTATATTCACGATTTTAATAGTTGTTTTCTTGTACTGGTATTGTATACGTCTGAGGTGGTGCCGTATACATTTTATCAATTTCAGTCAATCGGTTTTCGAGTTACAATCTAATAACTGAAAAGTGTTTCTATAATTATATAATATCTCGGAAACGGTTAGATTTAGGATTGGGTGTTGCAAAGTCAAATCAGACAGAAGCGATGTAAACGACACGCCCTTAACGGGAATAGGTCGACTTACCAATATGCCTGTATATATATATAGTTATATATAATTCTAGTTATAGTATAGTTTAAATTACAGTTAATAATTAATATACTTAAGTATATAAAAATGAACCCCTATTTCTCCTGGGCACGCTGTAACTTAAGAACGGATAGAGCAATCTCGCTAATTTATATTTATATAAAATTTGTTGTGTTAATATTGTCAGGAAAAGGTTCTTATGAAAGAAAAACCAAGAAAAGATGGGAGGTTAAGGCAAGGCCGAAGGTAGAGCCTGCTACGCGAACGAAGTCGCGGGCAGCCGCTAGTAATTGAAAAAATAAGTAGCTAAAGCAGAGATAGTGAAATGTTCCTAGTTGGTCGGGCATCGGTGTTTACGTCGATGTTTGCTACGGAAACATGTAAACAACATATTAATACACGCATAATCATTGGCATTCGACGGCGGTGTGCCAAAGGTATAAATATATATTATCACGAGAGAAAAAACTTGTTTTGTTTGTAGCGAGCGATACCGGCGGCAAGTGGCCGCGTGTGACGTCACGAGATCACGTCACTAGTGAACAACATACAGCTTATCTGGGCCGAATACAATACAATACAATAATAATTGAGATAAACCTTTTCAACAACATTGTAGATGCTACGTATTGAACTACGTATCTACTAAAGGTTAACGTAGTGAATGTTTGTTATATTCGTAACTAACCACGAGTTCCTTCGAACGATGACTTATTCAACTTCATGTGTGGCCTTTAGAGGAGTAGAGGGAGTACCGTCGAACGAGGATTGTTCGGTGACCAGAGATGTAGGAATGGAAGTGTCGAGCATATAGTTAGGAAGTGTTGTTGGTTAGTTAGCTTGTAGTTAGTATATAGTTGGAATAATAATAATATCGCCACTATTGTCGAATTTAGCCTCATTATATTAAAGCGCTCGCAGCGGAGGTTGACTTGGCGATCTCAATCGATCAACAAATTAAGCAATGTTTGCTGCGGTCAGGAGTTGGATGGGTGACCGCTGGTGGCATTCAATTGAGTGCTTCCGTGGTTCGGAGGGCACGCGGAGGACAACAGTCGTTAGGCTATGTCGAAAACCTTCAGGCGGCCTGAACACTTTGATACGGGTTGGCCACTAACCTATCGTGTCATTGATTATGGCAACTCCTCTCTCTGAGAGGAAGGCTCGAGTTCCAGCAGTGGGAACATAATGGCCTGATTATGTTTTATTATAAAGAAAACACCTACCTTGTACCGTCTAACATAAGTTGGCTGGCCAGTTGATGCAACCCTGCTTCTGAGTCACTGGTGTCGAGCTCGATCCCCGGACAGGGTGAAATATATCATGAACATCTCTGTTAGGCTTGTGTCTGGGTGTGTATATATATGTCAGTCAACAGGTTGCCATAGTACAGACTGCCTAGCATGGGACCTGAAAACCTTGTGTTGATATTGTCCTATATTGTTATAGATAGTCAAGTTTAGCGAGACTTCAGCGGTATGCTTCTAGCGAATTGCGATAACTCGCGGTGCAGGGTGCATAACTAGATACTACTTTTATTTATATTTTCGAGAGATCTAGCGTTTCACGCGCAGTAGATCCCTCTGAGAACCTTCGAGTGACTACAGTGCACGCCTCTCTAGCATAATACGAGTAGAATCATGTAAACTTCCCTCCAATGAAACTCCACTTGGGTTTACATGCACTGTATTTATTGACTTTTCTTACACTAATTTCACAATATACTTGTTGCTCTTGTATCCGTTTATCCAGCTCAGGCACTGGAGATCGAATGACCCTCTCCACCGAGCGTATTCCCACGTTGGCACGACACGATAAGCTCGCTTTCCCGCCAACAGGAAAAACGTACCACAGACTCCGCATTATTTTGTCTATGACTTAAGTGTTGCTAGACTTTAAAACCACAGAAGAGTTGATTCAGTCTCCAACTCGAGCCATCGATAATATCTGGGATGGAACCTTACAATAATGTTTTGTTTTTACTATGACTGCCTACTCGTATATGTACTGAGATGGAAACGAATTGAATTGTATGCATCAATGTTATTTGTTATTCTCCATGTGACGTAGGTACGTACAACCTCAAAGGGTACGCAGCTGTTTTATGAAACAATAAATTATAATTGTACCGAGGTGTAACATTCTTGATATTTTCTTTTTAACCGACTTCAACAAAGGAGGAGGTTATCAATTCGACCGTATATTTTTTTTATCTGTTTGCGGATAACTTCATCGTTTATGAACCGATTTTGATGATTCTTTTTTTTTAAGAGTATACTTCCGTGGTGGTCCCATATCAATTTCATCAAATTCGGTCAAGTCGTTTTTGAGTTTCACTCCAAAATCTGAAAAGTGTTGATTTATCTTGATGATATCATTGACGGTGTATCCCGTAAGGTCACTAAAAAGGGTGAAATAACTTCTCGAAGTCGGTACCATCCACACAATATTGTGATAATAGGTACTTTCGAGCTATCATGGTACCGACTTCAACAAGTTATTTCACACTTTTTGGTGTTGAAGTCTATTCTATTTTTGTATTTTTTTTTGTTAGTGTCTAATAAATATTTTGTTTCTTATATGCTGAAGTGGTCAATGTACTGCAAAAGTGGCAGTACACTTTACCGCTAGTTAGGATGATCACTATCACTGCTCACTCCATTATCTATAATCTCTAATCACTCCGTGATAGTATCGGCATATATAAGTGGGGAACCGTCTCGAAACACAAACATTACGCCGCAAATGTGCGACATATTTTGATGTTAGATAAGTAAGAAACTTCCAAAGGATAAATATATGTTAGAGTACTATCAACATCAACCCATATATACGACAGTCCGATAAGTTACAATAATAATACCTGGGGCCTTACCATGAGCTCTTAAAGCAGGACTTCTAGAAAACTGCCCGGCTTTCGCGTAACATGACTACTTTTAAGCAGGCCTACCCAGGCCTACTATTCAAAAACCGCAGAAAAACCGTTCACCTGTTTTTTGTATGGACCTTCGTTACCATGACGCTCTAAATCCACTCAGTTTATCAGCTTACAAACGTCTAGGCGTCTGCAATTTGGTTATAGTGAATTGTTAGAATGCCAGAGACAATATTATCCGTTCACATTTGATAAAACAATACTCAAACAGTTCACCTAAATGTGCGTCATAGTATGATTTAATTCAAAACTGTTTATGCCAGGTTTATAAGAATTGCACGGAACTTGCGTGGTTTTTATAAAGCTGATAGTAAGGCCCCAGATTGATTACATAGTAATATTATTATGCGGAGCTGTCTTCCAACGACAAGGTGGACCGATGACCTGATAAAGGCTGCAGGATGACGTTGGATGCAGGCCGCTTCCAACCGGTCCTTTTGGAAATTTGTGGGGGAGGCGTATGTTCGGCAGTGGACGTCCTACGGCTGAGATGATGATGATGATGATGAATGAATATTATTATTAAACATTATTACGTTTTTGTACTGAGTGTAAGCCCTTAGAAAAAATATAATAAAATATTGATTTTACTGAAAAATACTGGATTACTCAGGTAATACTGGTATGATGGATCCGACTATAGCTTCAACCATTTCGACGATCCGGTGGTCTTCTTCAAGGATTGATCAGGACGTCCGCGTCGATGAAGATATTAATAGTTCGCCCATTTTAGGCGTACAATAATAACTGTGGGCAGAGCACGGAAATCTGTTTAAGTGTAACGTAATCGCATAGTTAACGTATTTAGTACAAACTGTCATTTATCTAGTACAATAGTGGCACAGATACACTCATAGTTTGTCCTGAATACGTAAACGATAATGTTACACTTAAGCAGATTTTCGTGCTCGGCCCACAGTTTATAATTTGATATAACAATAATAAGTACCTATGGAGTTTTAAGTAGCTGCTACCACTCATTGATGTAGTATAGTAGTAACCAATAGTAAGTAATTTAATGCCAAATTAATTTGAAAATATAATCACTCCTGTTTAAATATTGAATGTGGGTTGATGTATAGTTCATATGGTCACACTTACATAACAACATGTTGTTAAGTAGTTCACAACATATTAACTAGTTAGTTGGGTCTGAAAACATACCTGTACCTACTTAAGTAGACGGAAGTGATCACTCTGCGTTCAACCGTCTGAGAAACAAAATAGGAAGCCAACAATCGGGCCGGCCTTGATGCACGCCCCATTACTTACTCATTATCATTACTTCTTGCATGTCGCTTCATCACATACTATATGCAAACTATAGGTTGGCCGTTTATCTTAGTCCTCGCCTGCGCGGTGCGGGGCGCGGGGGTATGACGACAAAGGGGACTGAGGGAGGTGCGGGCGGTGGTCGCATATTTTTTATAGTTTATTTCAATCATAATTTATATTATAAAAATAATTTCTTTTGCATATACAGTGATTAAACGAATAATAATAATAATAATATTTTTTTTAGACTACATTGTATATAATACACAACAGGCCTCTTAGCGTTGGCTACATTTTTGTAAAGCTCGAATGAAATCCGTCAGATATATTGAATAAATATAATAAAAAATAACAATGGCATACATTTTAATGAAAAGCGATGGTTCCCGTTGGAGAAAAAACATGTTGCGGATACATTCATATCTAGAGTACAGTTAAATCCTAAAATTTAACTAACAAAGTTTCATATTGTTTTTAATAACATAACTAGCGACTGCCCGCGACTTCGTTCCAGTAGTAGGCTCGGCCTTTGACCTCGCCATAATCTTTTCTTGGCTTTTCTTTCATAAGAACCTCCTGACAATAATTAACACAACAAACAAAGAGTTAGCGAGATTGTTCCATCCGTTCTTAAGTTATAGCGTGACCAGGAGAAATATGGGTTTATTTTTATAATAAAATTATCTTTATAATAATCTATGGATGTTCGACCGATTGGAATTATAATGTTTCGTTCGTTCTAATAGAGAATATAAATGGAGAAAGTATCCATCATCAACATCATTTATCACCGCGCAGATGAAACCGCGTGTACAATAAACAAATAACCTCACTATAATGAACAAAAAAGTTATTAGCGATCACAAAACTTGAGGCCGTAGCACAAACAATTTGCGAAAAAGTATTCGTATGGTGAGCGTCAACGCGTCACGCGGCGTACAAACTATGAGTGTATCTGTGTCACAGTTGTCCTAGATACATGACAGTTTGTGCTGTTTCACGTGAACGACACGCTACGTTACACTTACGCAGCTATTCGTGCTAGGTCCACAGCGTCCACACTGGACCCGGCCAATAGATCGTAACTCCGTAGTCTCCGTACATTGTCCTGCCGTACATTCTGTGCTTTCAGGTGCGGAATAGATTGAATCGTAACGGCAGCTTGTAACAATTGCCCGCGTAATAAAACACGTCCACACTATCGGTACTGACACGCGTGTCTGTTACGGTCACGGGATTATGTTCGGCGAAATGTTACAAACGTGGACGCAGCTTTATTCTTGCTAGGCCCACTGTGCATAGTAACTTGTAACTTTCTGAGTGAGAACAAAAACTTTCTGAGTTCTGCCCTCAGCTTCAACATTGATTTAAAGGACGACTACTTTAGTACAAAATGTATACGCCCGACAGTAATAAACTGATAATTCTTCAAATTCTTATTAATTCCGATTTACACTTCAATAAGTACAGTAGCGAGTTAACTTGCGACATCAGCGAGTTAAGTTGTTATTGTCGTTTGAACGGCAAAAGCGAGTTAAGTAGTAAATTGTGTAAGTTGTGTAGACGGGCTAGTTTAGTACAGTCCATAGATTTGTAGACAAGTAGTAAGTAAACAAAACAACCGACGCGACTAGTCTTCACGAAACGGTAACTTATGACTACTTACTTGCCTACGTTTGGACTGTACTTACAACTTACTACTTGTTACTTAACTGACTGATTTCTTAACTGTACTGTACTTATTGATGTGTAAATCGGGCTTTAGAGTAACTACACAACTACCAACTGAATTTACGACCGGCAATAACGCAAATAGATTAACCGTTAAGCCATTATAACTGTACTTTATTTGTAAGATGTGTGGCCGTTTTCAACTCTTTCTTTTGTGCTTATTGTGTGCTAATTCTGTTTGGAAAACAGTTAACCTTTGTTTATTTTAGCAAAATAAATTATAATAGATGATAAAAACACTGGAAAAAGCGAATTTAAAATAATTAATGATATCTACCTATACATGTATGTAAACACATATATATATATACGCACGCATTTGCCCGCGTTGTTTAAATTAAAGCTTCTAGAGCCTAGTCTCTTTTTATTGAAATTTAGACGGCATGATGTTTGCCTTGAAGGATTCGGCAGAGGTGTATGAACGCCAATTTCGGCAGTTTCATAGGTTCCATCCTATCCGATAGGAAGCGAACCTATTGGGCTCAGTACCATACTCCGGACTACTAAAACAATAAAACATTTACGATGAAGTACTTTGTTTGTACTTTATGAAAGCAAATGTTTAATAGACTAATTTGTAAAACTTGTCTCATAAAAATTGTCTAATAAAAACGCTTTGGTTCGGCCTGACGACGACGGAGTAAAAAATAAACAAAATAGTTAAAAGCACTATTGCGGAAAAGGAGCACTTTCCACACGATTTGGCTGCTTGGGAAACGTTATTTTTGAGCACATGCAGTAAATGTAATTTTCATCCCTTATGCTCGAACAGTAAGGTCTTATTTAACTCTAAATGCGAGTGGTAAATTCTATTATGCATACCGCGGGAGGAGTCAAATCACTCATGGGATGTAAATACATTTATAATGCGAACTTGACTCCTTGATATAAGTATGTGTACCTTGCCAATAATTACATTTTGAACAATACACAAAGACGCACCATTGCAGGCAATGCTTATAACGAGTGAATAAACATTATCTATTAAATCATTATCATTAAAAATAAAACTTAGAGTAGGTAGGCATGCGACGACATTGAATTACAAGTTCCCCTCGAGCTGAATAATATCGAGCGAACCTTCGTGGGCTGTACGTACTGTCCTTATTCAATAAATTGGATTTATTTGTAAAACATTACTAACCTTGGGCTGGGAAAAAAATTGCACAAAAGAGGTTTTCAATGTATTCTATGATACCTCGCATTTATGATGGAAGTATGATGGTTCAACTCGGGTGTAAGTAATCAATGACACCTCGCACTACAACCACAGCTACAACCGCCTTATATGACGTGTACTAAAAATAGTCCCCAAATTAATCATGCGTGTACCGTGTATATGTGAGTGAAGGGATCCCTTTTTCGCATAACTTTTTTGTCCTAACTGATTTGGCATAACGAGTTACGCATTTTTTTGTCTTAATCATAGTTTGATATATATTTTTTTGGCATACTATATCAGTAGGAATAAATATAGTTTAAGCTATAGTTTTTCCCCTAATTTGGATTTGCATAAAGTTATAAGGCATATTGTTTGTTCCTCTAATAGTTATTAGGCATAAAGATATTTTAATATTTAAAGATCCGGTGTACCTCTGAATTGCGACAAGTTCAATACTTCGACAAGTCGCTTACATCGAAAAAATATATATCGACAAGTCATTGCTTCGACAGGTCATATTAACCTACTTCCTACTAATATTATATACGCGAAAGTTTGTGAGTATGGATGTGTGGATGTTTGTTACTCTTTCACGCACAAACGGCGGCAAATCAGTATAATCCATCACCACGAGGGTGAAGAAGCGTAATATTCTTGGGCACATCATAGAAAAAAAAACAGGATCTCGGCCTACGTTAAGATCGTAACAATGGCAGTTCTGCCAATGTTTGTGACAGTTTCTGATAGCTTAGTCAAAAGCACGCTATCATTTTGACAGCTCGATACACTAGACGTGCTCGGCGACCGTCAAGGGTGATGAAATGTAATGCTAGGTTTTTTTCATGGTGATTAATGTTATATTTGTATGTACGTAGGTACTGTATTTTATTATTAGTGAAAACTGATTAGTGATTTACTGATTGACACTTAAATTTACTCATATAACCATCTAAATATTTTATGACGTTTTGGTATAAAGATAGATATGGCTTTGAAGAAGATAATAAGCTGCTCGATATCCTGCAATCCTGATAATCCTGCGCAGACGACGTCGCGGGTACCAGCTAGTATTCGATAAGTATTGTATTACAAAAATGCTGTGTTATCTAAAGTGCTGTTAAGTAAAAATCCTTATCGTGGTATGGCCTGCTCTGGCGTATTCCACAAAGTTTTCCAAAACATTACTTTTTCCTTATTATGCTTAAATATCATTATGCTTAAGTAAATTTCGGCTTTAGAATAGTATGCTAACAATGATTATGCTTAAAGTAGTTATGCTTTAAAACCAAGCCAAAAATATGCAAAAAAATAGGGAACCGTGAGTGAGACTAGGGTTTAAGCACAATTCACGTAATAAATTCCTTTAAACCATGGTTTATACTCGGGAGTGTCTTTAGTCCCGTTTTATAATAAGGTGGTAAGTAAGCGTTTACATATCTCGGGAGTAATTGATTCCTGACAACACAGAAGGGTGTAACATACTACATATTTTGTTACGGTCATAATCGGTTGAAATAATTTTGATGACGTCATGGTCGGCAGGTCGTTACGGCTTGAAATATCAGCAGATGTTTTTTTTTATTATTTAGTTAGATGTCGCAATATAGCACTTATAATCGTATGTACCCGCGTGACTCGCAATTAACTGTAATGAATGGCTTTTCAGGGAGACCTCAGTGCCTCAAGACATGCGTCTGTGATCAATGTGTGTTACCAGTGATGACTTATGGCACTGAAACGTGGTCTCTTACTATGGGCCTTATAGGTAAGCTCAACGTCGCACGACGAGCTATGGAGAGGGCTATGCTCGGGGTTTCTCTACGTGATCATAAATGAGGAGATCCGTAGACGAACTAAAGTCATCGACATAGCCCAGAAGATAAGCCAGTTGAAGTGGCAGTGGGCAGGCCACATAGCACGCAGAACAGATGGCTGGTTGGGGCCGAAAGGTTCTAGAGTGAAGACCACGGACTGGCAAGCGCAGCGTAGGTCGTCCACTGACAAGGTGGACTGACGCCCTGACAAAGGTAGCAGGACGACGTTGGATGCAGGCCGCTTCTAACCGGGGTTCAGCAGTCTATGTTCATGATGATGACGATGAATGGCTTTAATGGAAATGTAATATTATATGTACTTAAATGCCAATGACACAGAATAAGTAATAGTGGATACAATAGTAAAAACGTTAAGAAATCGAAGAAACGGGTTCCGACATAAGGTTGTGGCAATACGATTTTCATTTAAAACATATTATAACATTAATAAACTACGAGTTACGTAATTAACCTTACTTTTATGTACTTAAAGCAAGCAAAAGAACTTACAATCCAGTTAGATTCATCCAAATACAACATCATCGTGCGTTATAAAAAAAGGTTATAAAGTATGCATAGTAAATATCAAGTTTAAAAAATAAAAATAAATTATTTTTATTTTATTATTAAATAATGATAATGCACAATAACAATAAAAGTATTTCTTGAAAAAGACCAGTTCTTTTTATAATTAATTTCCGTTAAATAAAAAAAATATAAATGTTTCACCCATTTAGTGACCCTTGCTACTTACGGGATCGATTGTCATTCACCGTCAATGACGATATCATCAAGATAGGCGAAACGCTTTTCAGTTATTGGATTGTATTGTAACTCAAAAACCGTTTGACTGCACTTGATGAAATTTAAATGGAAAGTAGTACTCAGTAGAGGATAATAGAGAGGAAGTATAATCGGACTTTTCTGTAAACATTTGTGCGTATTCATACATTATAAACATACGCGTCGACTTAGAACTTCCTCCTTTTGATAGTGTTGAATATTAGAACACGTAAGTAGCCAGGCTGCACTTGTTTTCAATCGAGCTGAATCTACCACGCCCTTCTTTTGATCGTTTTCCATTATCAGTGAATATACCGTAATAAGGGGAAGTTTTGTGCAGCCACCATTCCTACTAATTTTTTTTACTGTAAGCGTCGGCTCGTGCAGAAACGCAGAAAAGTAATATTATAATATACTAGCTGCTCTCCGCGGTTTCACCCGCGCGGTGATGGATGATGATGATGCATCTTATATAGCATATGTTACTCAGGGTGAATGTAGCTTTCCAATGGTAAAGGAATTTTTGAAATCGGTCCATTACGTAGTTTTGAGCCAATTCGTTACAAACATACTTACAAATCTTTCCTCTTTATAATATTAGTATAGATAGATAATATACATTTACCATGGTAGAGCCACAGCGCCAACCGAAAAGCGTTCGGAAGTGTGGTCGCCGTTCAATTTGCCGTGGAGGGACATAAGAACTGTGAAGTGCAATATCATAGTAAAACCATGATATCATATATTTACTACTATTTGTTTGTTTATGTTATGAAGAAACGGTACAAGCACGAGGTTGAGTGGTAACCTCTGCCTAGAACAGATGCATTTCCTCACCAGTTACGAACTGCACTACGCCCGTAACCCTGAGACATTAAGTTGTTAAGTCTCATGTGCCTGTCATTTCCCAGCATTCCTTCAAACCAAAACGCAGTATTGCGAACATTACTGCTTCAGGGTAGAAAAAGATATGGTGGCGCTACTACCCCGGACAAACTATCACAAAGAGTTCTACTGCTCTTAAAAAAAGTGAGCCTTTAGTTTACGTAGTAACTATTCAGTAATCTGTGCTTTAGTATTATTCTACCATAATTATGTCACATGTAATGTAAGGCACACAACAACGCCAATCGGGTAAATGAGCTAATGCGACAGTTGAAAGGTCACAACTGCCTTGACCTTTCGAGCCGGCCGTCTCTTACGCCCTTGCATACAACAACAATAATTAGTCATCCCCAACACTACATAGGTATTATACGTTTAATCTCATCAGTGTTCAATCGGTCAGTGCCCCCATTGACTTACAGGTATATTGTTTACTAAGAACCGTGTGTGTGTGACTGACCGTGTGCGTCTGTGTGTGTCAGCTGACTAATAGGATTCAGTTCGATTAACATCCCAAGAAGTCAACTGTCCGCCCCTTTTTGCTCAGAGGTCAATACAAACACTTCTATATACAAAGTGATATAGACGTCTGAGGGGTCAATACCTTGACGGGTTCCGCGCGTCTAAAGGAACCTTTATGGATCACTTCGTTGTCGTTCCGTCTGATCATATTTTGATGTATATACAGAAAAACTAAAAATATACGGCCATTTAAATGTATAGATAGTGCACTTTCCGTTGACCTAGATTCATGAAATTTAACAAGCAAGGTTTCTCACCATTTAAGTAAAGAAAACAATATACGAGTACTTTTAATTATCTGTACCAAAACCTTCGGCGTACGATTCAGACTCGTCAAGTAAGGTTTTTAGGGTTCCGTACCCAAAGGGTAAAACGGGACCCTATTACTAAGACACCGCTGTCCCTCCGTCTGACACCAGGCTGTATCTCATGAACCGTGATAGTTAGACAGTTGACATTTTCACAAATAATGTATTTTCTTTGTCGCTATAACAATAAATACTAGAAACAGAATAAAATAAATATTAAAAGGGGCTCCCATACAAAAAAAATTATTTGTTTGCTCGATATTGATAACGGCAATAGGACGCCAGAAATATTCACAGAATATTTAGTTTTTTATCTATATCTATACTAATATTATAAAGATTTGTATGTAAGTATGTTTGTAACGAATTGGCTCGAAACGTACCTACTGGACCGATTTCAAAAATTCTTTCATCATTGGAAAGCTACATTCACCCTGAGTAACATAGGCTATATAAGATGCATCATCATCATCATCATCCATCACTGCGCGGGTGAAACCGAGGAGAGCAGCAAGTTTATATTAAAGAAGGTAGGTCTTATTTCCAGATCATAATATTTTTGATGGTGGCTCTTAAATCGCTCTGTTCTAATTGAATGCGTTCGTTTCTAAAGCCATAGATAGATAGGTAAACTCTTTATTGAAACACCACAATACAAATATATGTTACAAATAAAGAAATAAGAATAAAATAAAAATACAATCAAAAATATTTCACAATTAAACACTTAAAATTAAAAGTTGGGGCGCTTATCGCTCAGAGCGATCTCTTCCAGACAACCATGCACGGAAAGAAATAGGCATAAACTTATAAAGGCGGTGGTATATAAAACAAGTGTACTAAACACTACATATTATATATTCCGTTTCAATTGTTGAATCTAAAAGGAAAACTGTATAGGTAAAGGCTACAATGCGCGGTGACCTCTAAAATGGAATGTTTTCAGTGTGATACCATATTAAAGTTTACAAGTTCTCCCATTCTGTTTAATATAGTTCCGTTGGCGTAGACGCGAACCTTGGACCTAATAATGTATGTTTAATATAATATAAGGAAGAGATACCTATTTAAACGCAAATCGAAACGCCAAGGTTGATGTAGCTATCAAATAATAAATCGCTGCTCAAGCAAAAAAATACATATAATGATCGTAAATCAAATCAAACATTGTATCGCAAATACAGGTGACTGGCGAAGTAATTAAACAACGCCTGCTCCAAGTACTTTGTTACCGGGACAACGTTACATTGTTACTGACACTTATACTATTCAGCTGTATTTGGGCATTTCAAAATACAGAAAAACATGTTAAGGATCAGTTATTTTATGTAAGCAGAAACAGAACAAAAGATACAGAAATAATATACCTAATGAACTAATTTAATGCATTTTTAAATGTCAATGTACGAACCTAAGGAATGTTTACGAGTAGAAAATATTTTATAGCTGCGGTAGCTGCGCTCTGCTGTTTCACCCGCCTGATGATGGATGATGAATCAAAATGTTGTCTATGTTCATCAGGGATAATGTAACATTCTGATGGTGAAATAATTTTTCAAATCGGTTTCGGAGTCTATTCAATTCAAACAAAGAAATCAACAAAATGTTAGTGTAGATTAAGGTATTGGGTGACATCATAATGCACATTATCAATATTAATGTTTAATTATTTTGTTATAAAAACTAAAGCGGGTTTTCACTAAGTTTTAATCAGGAATACGGGATTACTCATACCGCCACGCCGCGCCGGACACTTTCGTCCCGAACACTCCTTGAAAAAGGCCACCGAATGTGGTCGAAACTATAGTCGGACCTATCCGATAAATATTACGTGAGTAATCCCGTATTGCTAATTAAAAACATTCCAACTTGATATATCGGAGCGTTACTGAGAAAGGACTCATATCAGACAAGCAAGCAAACAGACGAATAACGAAGTGATCCTGTTTTCCTTTTGAGATTCGAAACCTTAAAAATGTAGTTGTAGCTATTTGACATGTAAATAACAATGTACAGCATTACTTAATAATATACACTTACCTACGAATATATTTACTAAACAGGACGTTTAGTAGTCAAATTATCGTCTACTACGTGACCTAGGATGCAGCTCTTGATTTCCGGATGTCAAGAGCTCTCTCGAGGCTGCGCTCAAGGCGAGTCCAACGCCTCGCGAACTTACGTAAAACCTCGCAATATCAAACATTGATAAAACACTCGAATTGCGTAGGCATGCGTGTGCTTTAAAAATAATACAATGATAACAATCATGGTTGATCAATCACTTGATTTCTTTTAAAAAGCCCATGCTTGATAAAAAATGTATGATTATTTCACAAATATAACTTTATTTAAATCAATCAACCTTGTGTGGCATAACGTAATTCTAATGTAAGAATCGTGAACATAATAAATAAGGAAAAATTCTAAAGATGTCCTAGACCAAATGACACTAGCTTGAGAAAAAAATGTGTAGGCAAATATCAATGTTACTATATCTTGTTTAGGAACAAAAAGTTGAATTCTCATAACGTTGTAATCCCAAATCTTTATAATGATGTTACGTTATCTTAGATAAACGGCCAACCTATAGTGGTCGAAATGCTTTCTATTAAAATGATATGTTATGTTAGCGCAACACTGGTTGTAGCTACAGAACCTAGCTCTATGCTGAGCACGGTCTGGCATACTCCACCTTTGGGAACAGGAGCACATCTGAAGGTTTTAAAATCTATACTTATACATGACTTGGCCTGATTGTCTGTCTGCAGTCAGTCGGTCAGTCAACCAATTAAGATAATAGGCGACAAAATTGAAATTATGGCAGATTTTGTAATCATTATTAAGAAATAGTTTTAGGAAATTTCTCCCTAAAGCCGGTTACAGTGCTCGACCGACCGTACGCACGCGTATATATGTTGCTACTCAATGCGTACGAGGAACGTCGGTCAAGCGCGTTCGCATGCGTGCCATCAGTTGACCGACGCGCTATGGGAACATATTAACGTGTTCTTCAGTGCTGCACCGATCGGTGGACCCATACGGATGCGAGGATCGTCAAAAAAAAGATAGTAAGCAGCAATTAAACAATTCGTAAACGTTTGTGACTGTACCTACCAGTCCGGCCAGATTGGTAGATCAGGAGAGCACTGAACGGTACAAACTGACGATGGGTTATGCGTATCGTCAGTGCCGATGGTACGCGCGGACGGTCAGTCGAGCACTGAAACCGGCCTAAGGGGTTGAAGCGAGTGAAGAAGCTTGTGGGTCAGCTAGTAGACAATAAAAACTATACAATTAATAGCATGTTACAAAATGAAAACAAATCAACAATGCCTATTGTATCCAATTGCATTGGCAGCTATGTTCCCGCAACCGCTACAATCATTATAGAATCCATTTATTCTGTTGTGGCACTATTTGAAATAAATATCCCAGACACATGGGGGACGGTCGTGGGGGGTTATTGGGATATTCCATTGAAGACCATATTACATTATATCATCTAATATCACTAGTTGGTAATGAACTCAGTTCTTAAAATAAAACCAGTCCAAAGTGATGTTAATCATAGGCGTATACAAGTGATGCGGAAAGAGGGTTCCATGCGGACACTGTTAGATTCGATAGTGTCCAGCTAGACATTATAGTGACGGCACAATAGTAATACATATTAATATATTATTTATATTTAAATAATTTCACATAAATTTGTGATTTAAATGCAATTAACTTATGCTTTGACATTGACAACCCTGACTGACCTTTGAACATCGTAATCTTGTTATAGAAGAGCCGCACCGGTCTAGTCACATTGCGTCTGAGCCTTGTCGATACAACTCATACAACTTACATAAGGCCATCATAGTTTTTTATCCGGCGCTCGCTCACACAAAAAGCTTATCGTACCTACTACTAATGAACAGACTTCTAAAAAAGAGGAGGTTTTATGTCCGACTGTATGTTTTTTTTAAATTATATATTCACCGATTTCTCTCCCACCCATCCATTTGTGGACCGATTCAATTTTTTTTTATTTTTATGAGTATACTTCCGAGGTGGTGTCATATAAATTTTATCATAATCGGTCAAGAGTTGTTTGAGTTACACTCCAATAACTAAAAATGAATTTCGGCTATCTTGATGATATCCTTATTGACGGTGAATAACAATCGATCCCGTAAGTAGCAAGGGTCACTAAAAAGGGTGAAAAACTTTTATTTAGCAAAAAAATTAACTGACTTCAACACTACAATGTGTAAATTAACTTGTCGAAGTCGGTACCACGCGCCCAATATTGTGACTTGAATTTTGTGTACTTTGAGCTATCATGGTACCGTCTTTAACAAGTTATTTCACACATTTTAGTGTCGAAGTCGGTTCCATTTTTGGTATATATAAATATGTGTAGTTGAATGTCTGGTGTCTGAACTAGGGCTTGCGGAATATTCAAGTTATCTGGGAGCGCTGTTCGTCAGGCTTTGGATGCAAGTTCAATGTCTCGGCCATGTACGCCGCAGATGGCTGGAACCGTATAACAATGATAGATACATGTATTTTCACTACAATTACAGCTCTTACCTCCTACAATTACAGCTCATTGTGTTTCAGTCTCTCAGATATACGTACTACAGTTATTATAGCAGACTACTATTGCAAGTAGGTAAACATAATGATATAGTTACTATTAAACTACAATTTCAAGTATGTAATGACGTCACATGTCGTAGGAGAAAAGCTTGTCGTCGGCCGCGCGGCACCGGGCGGTATCGGTGGGCAAACAAGTAGTTAGCTGGTGGGTGCGTGATATAGGAGCTGGTGGACTATACGAAGCGAGGTACACCTGCCAACGGTTCATCTCATGTACAACCGGCAGTAGGGTAGTTCTAGCAAAAAGACTTGTATTGACACGAATTATCATCTATTTGTGGCTATAACTCACCTATAGAATAGGAATAACAGTACCGCGATCCCCCGGGAAGTACATGTTGATTCAGAATATAAAGTATGCGTTTTTCCTGTTTATTAAAAGCTATCTTCACTTCATTCAAAACCCTTTACGCTTTTCAGTGTGAAGAAGTAAGAAACTTGAGCACTCCTATCTTCCACTCACCATCTTTTAAATTTGAGGCCGTCGCGTCGGCGCCATTGTGGCCCAACTTTACCAGACACGATTGATTTTAATGGTGTCTGGAACAGTTGGGCCAATATGGAGCTAATGGTGACGGCCTCATTTATCATATTAGTGTGATGCTGATGACCCAAATTGGTTACATGGATCAAGTGGGTAAAAATAATAATAGGCTTTACATATGCGCACAAAACCAGAAAAACTTCCTGCGGGATATTACCTATATATAACTAGCGACTGCCCGGGACTTCGTTCAGCCTTCTGACAATAATTAACACAAACAAAAATAGAATTACCGAAATTGTTCCATCCGTTCACGCGTGATGCGATGACCAAGGGAAACAAAGATTCATTCATATATATATATCTTTCCACTCGGGCGGGTTATTATTCTCCGCACGATATATATAATTTTTCCGTGTTGTTACAGACCATAATAAACATGGCTTACTGCTCGCTCGCGATGTTCGGGTTCGTGATCCAGCGGCTGGTGTTCGGGCAGCTGCGCGTGGCCGAGGCGCAGCGCGTGAAGGACAAGTTCTGGAACTACGTGTTCTACAAGTTCATCTTCGTGTTCGGCGTCGTCAACGTGCAGTACATGGACGAGGTGCTGCTCTGGTGCTCGTGGTTCTCGCTCGTCGGCTTCCTGCATCTGCTGGGCCAGCTCTGCAAGGACCGCTTCGAATATGTGAGTATATTTCAACGTTTTCATCATTACCATCACACGAAAGAATAATTAAAAATACCTCAGAGCCTCACGACAAGAGTCTTCGACCAATGTGTGTTACCAGTGATGACTTATGGCTCTGAAACGTGGTCTCTTACTATGGGCCTCATAGATAAGCTCAAAGTCGCACAACGAGCTATGGAGAGGGCTATGCTCGGTGTTTCTCTACGTGATCGAATCAGAAATGAGGAGATCTGTAGACGAACTAAAGTCACCGACATAGCCCAGAAGATTAGCCAGTTAAAGTGGCAGTGGACAGGCCACATAGCACGCAGAACAGATGGCCGATGGGGCCGGATGGTTCTGGAGTGGAGAGAGAGAGTGGAGTCCACCTACACGGTGGACTGACGACCTGATAAAGGTCGCAGGACGACGTTGGATGCAGGCCGCTTCCAACCGGTCCTTTTGGAAATTTGTGGGGGAGGCATACGTCCAGCAGTGGACGTCCTACGGCTGAGATGATGATTATGATGATGAATGAATAATTGTCCCTATCGTTACAAGGGGTGTTCCGCTGAATTGCAACAAATTCAATGCTTCGACGAGCCGCTTACTTCGAAAGAACATAATTCGACAAGTCATTGCTTCTACATTACGTATATATTCAACAAGAATTTTATCCCAAACGTGATGCATTTATGGCTGGCTGCTCCTTATCGAGGTGTAGGTTAGCCTAATTCTGGCTGTTGTGTGGTCGCCATTCAACCTTTCGCTCGTCGTCGCTCCGCTACGTTCTGTGGGAGTCATACTTGTCGAAGCAATTACTTATCGAACTATGTTTTTTCGAAGTAAGCGACTGTAGAAAGTATTGAACTTGTGAAAGTGCAAAACTACGCCGCGGTACAAGTATCTGTTTTTTGTAACAAAATATCTGTTTATGTAGGACTAGCGATGCCCCGCGGCTCTTTCTGCTCGGAAAATAACTATGACATCGTTGTTTTCCAGATCATAATATATCACATTCGTTCACTATTTTAGTTTAGCACATTGCTTTGCTTGCACACTCGCTACTGATGAAGATAGAATGTCAGGGACTGCAATGGTAACAAGAC
Source organism: Selenia dentaria (assembly GCA_917880725.1). Classification (NCBI taxonomy): domain Eukaryota; kingdom Metazoa; phylum Arthropoda; class Insecta; order Lepidoptera; family Geometridae; genus Selenia; species Selenia dentaria. The sequence continues at coordinate 4,559,203 of OU862887.1, forward strand.
GGACAATGCAAGAGTCTTTCCACCTGATTACTGCTAGGCTTCACGGATGGCTCTGGTGCGCGGCCATTGGGGGAATCGAATCAAATGTATTTTGTTTGGCATAAGTACATTTTGAGTAGTATATTTACTACTCAAACATTCAGTTGCAGAAAGCTCTTCATTAGTTAATCCACCTTTAGTGCTAATGAAACCATTATTTTAATGGATTTGCACAAAAGACAAAATTGACATCTTAATGATCCTTTAGTCTTAGGCTGAGCGCACATTGGAGTCACGACAGTTTTAAGACAGACTTTCCTCACATAGACAAGTCTGTCTTAAAAGTAAAACCAAATTGTTTTGCCTTTGACACGTCGCACATCTAAAACGAAACTGTTTTGACTATGAAACTATTTTAACTATGAGACGTTTTGTTTGAAGTGTGTTCGTCTTCATAATTTTTGTAAAGCAATAGTCTGCCTTAAAACTATCGTGACTCAAGTCTGCGCTCAGCCTTAATGTTTCTTAATCTTTTGACGTTCCTTTAGATAAATTTAAAGGAACTTGAAAATTTGACAGACTTTGCGTTTGTGGAACGATGAAGTTAAAGGTCGTTTCTGCAACTGGCTGAAAATGTACTAAAAAGCGATCTTCTGTAAAACGAACTTGAAAAGCTTAACCTACGAGTTCCTTGCGACTTCTTTGCGCTTTTAGCTAAACTAGCCACTAAGTAAAGCGTAGGTTCGATTGCAGTTGGAACAAATTTAGTTAGTGGAATCGACCCCCAGGTGACAGGACAGCTGTCCGAACACACCGTTAGATGTTTTGTGGCAGACTTCAAGCTCGAGGGTGGTCGCTAGCCGGCGGCTAGCACCAGATAGTGCACTAGTCCATCCTGTGGATTCGATCAACACGTTAACCTCACACCAGATGATAGAGATCGAGCCAGTAGCTGTTGAATTGGGCCCGACCATCATCACGCCTCGGCTATCATCGCTTCAAAGTACGCACCGTTCATACATGCGAGTGTTCTGTATGCCTACATTGAATTTAAGATTTTGACTTGATATCCATGATTATAGAGCAATTCAATTCTTCTTCTTCTGATCAAAAGTCGGAAATTTATGTGTTGGTAGAAAATGAGATTGCCCGTGATTTCAACATGTCTATTTTAACGGAAATAGGTAGGTATGTGGAAGCCAGGATTGCATAATTCCGTACAAAGTTACTAATTATTCGGCGTTAGTTGGCCGTAGTTGGATAGGTGTATATTAGTGGCATTATTCAACTGAGCGCTTCCGTGCTTCGGAGGGCACGTTAACCTGCCGCCATATTGTCTAACATAAATGTCACTCCATTCTCATTCCCATTGATGGTTCCAGCAAATAGGCTTGCAGGATTTCGCCCAGAACGGGATTCAAATGTCCAAATTAAGCCCATGCCCATTCTATGTAAAGATAGACAATAAGGCCGCCGGTTGTTTGTCTTATACAGTAAACAGTCGTTAGGTTACTTCGACATGGGTTGACCACTAGCCGATCCAGCCGCACTGGGCCCGCGTGGTGGATTATGACCCTACTCCTCTCTCTGAAAGGTAGGCTCGAGTCCCAGCAGAGGAACATCATGAGCTGATTACGTTTCGGCATCCTTGTAGAGATTAGTTTTATGTGCCTACTCGTATTTTCTATTAAAATTAATCAATTCTATTTCATAAATATAAAGAAATAATTGAAACCGATTTGATAAAGTGCTACGTGACTTTTAAACGATGACATTTAAAATTGATGAACACATAATATGATGTTAGTAACTGTTGAAACTATTGAGTAATATGGCCTGGTGATCATCTAAATAATAATTCGTGCCTTCTGAAATCCCGTTTAGGGGGCGGCAAGTCACCGCACCACCTGCCTAAATATTTTAAAATGAGACTATAATCGGCTGGCGCAGTCTCTTCCATACTCACATGGCGAATGTTTCATTAAAACAGTATTAATCAATAATTATTGTAGTCCTCCTTCTACAATAATATTATAAACGCGAAAGTTAGTGAGTATGGATGTCTTGTTACTCTTTCACCCTCAAACGGCGGGGCAATTTTGATGAAATTTGATATGAAGGTAGATGAGGCGCTGGATTAACACATAGGATACTTTTTATCATCATCATCACCACGCGGGTGAAAAAGCGTAATATACTTGTACACAGCATAGACAAAATAGTAAGATCTCCGCCTACGTCAAGATCGTAATGATGACAATTCTGTCAGAGTTTGTGTCAGTTTCTGATAGCTTAGTCAAAAGCCAAGTTAATTTGACAGTTCGATACACTAGACGTGCTCGGCGACCGTCAAGGGTGATGAAATGTAACACAAATACAGTCAAGTGTGATGAAATGTAAAAATGTTTTTTTTCCATGGTGATTATTTTATATATGTATGTACGTAAGTCCCGTATTTTATTTTTAATGTTTACTGATAAAGTACTAAGTACCTGTTTAAATTTACTCATATAATAGGCACTATTATAGCAATTGCGTTTGACCATGTACATATTTTATGACATTTTGGTATAAATATAGTCGCGGGCACCAGTTAGTTTAGTACTCGTATAAATTTCAATGTCAAATCATCCACGGGAGGGTCCTGCAGCCCTGTAACACAGTGCGTACTAGTGCGGGGTACAGCGACTCACACATTAAGATGATGTAATCACCAGATGTTTATTGTCAGGTCTTTTATTTATTTTAAGTTTCTATACTTACTTATATCTTACTTCTTGTACTACTTCTCACATTTCACGGCAAATAAACTATTATTATTCTTTTATTTATACTTTTTCACGGCTTTGTTATCCGGTTCTTTACATAGGCATAAGTGGGGCTGCGGCCAACACTTACGAGGCCTGTTTGGTATACAAAATACAAAGTAGTATAAAAACAGAAACATTTTGGATGGATGGTGACATGGATTATCTATTACAAAAATGGGTAAAATGGCATGGCTATTGATTGATACGTACTTATACATAAGGAAGATAGAAAGCCATGGACGAGACTACGGTACCTGCCAATTTCAGTCTCATCTTAAAATATTAAGCAGGCGGTGACTTGCCATCCACTAAACGGGCCCCCCATAAGGGTCACCATCAATAGTGACAAAAGGGGCAACGTTGGTGTGGATGGATAAAGGGTGTCGAGAGGTGTGCTGCGGTTTCACTAGAGCGCTACTACCGGCGTTATGACCTTTAACACCTCCACCCTTGGAGCTTTTTGTTACTTGCTCTTGCGTCCCCAACCCCTAGACGGCCAATTAAGCCAAGACGGGAGTCAGGGGTCTCATTTAGCCCCAGGGAGAATCAGGGTTCACGGTGTCGCCACTAAGCCGCCCTATTTTATTATTACAGCCCGGATTTGAACTACAAAGATATTCAAAATCAATAACACCAATAGTCGACATCACCTTTAAATAGTTCATTTTTATATTAAAAAGGCGTCTTTGTTTCGACTTTACTAATGCCTATAAAAATTCCGTGCGTAGTATTTAAATAATACTAATTGCTCTCTTTCGATTTAATCGAATTAATATATATCCGTAAGATTTTAACTAAAAACTAGCCACTAAGTAAAGCAGTTAATATTTCTGAGTAATGTCAGATATGTTTGTATTTTTCTACACCATATTATAAAGAGGAAAGATTTATTTGTTTGTTTGTTTGAATTGAGTAGGCTCCGAAACTACTGGACCGATTTGAAAAACTCTTTCACCATTAGAATCCTACATTATCCCTTATAAAAATACGATATAAAATATTTTCAAAAAAGTTAGGGATCCATATGAAAACTTCGATAATGTAACCCAAGGTGTGAAAAAAATGCTTAAATCGCGTATGCTGCGGAAACTCTTGACAATAGGGCAAATTGATGTTCTTACTACAGTTTTTATTGAGGACATCAATATCTACAAGAAAGTCAGCGAAACCATCTAACTATTACAGTTATATCACAATAACATTTCTTCATGTTAAAATATGCAATAGTAACGCCGCCGGCACAAACTAGTCCTTATCTATTCTAATAATAAAGCGGAAAGATTTGATTGTTTAAACATATTGCTACTGCTACACGCTCTGTTGAGGTGCGCACATTCTGGTCGGCCGGCTAGCCTATTGTTGAGCAGTGGGTCGGTTCGCTGGGGATGTCACTCACTGGTGTATCTAGCGTTGGGGTGTGGTGCTTTCTACAAGGGCGCCACCACCACTATGCGCTGGAAAGTTGATGTGGTCAAACTAAAATAATATACATGAAATAAAAAAGACACTTCACCTTAACAGAATTATAATGTCATGGTATATGGACAATATTCTTTCTTAACAATTTCTATTTCTATACAAATAAGTTATACAAAGCTAAAAACTGTATTTAGTTCTATTACATTATTTCTTCAGGTTATAGTGAAATTCCAAACATTTTGTTGTTCTAGGTTCTAGCAAATAGTAATAGAATGGTCAAAACACAATCCTTGAAATTAATCTAGGTACATTATCTAGGTCAGTTCTCATTACATGTAGACGGGCCCTTCTACATGTAATATCCTAGGCCTTATTACTAGGGATATCAAGTTTTAAGTTGGAGACATAAAGAGACACCGTGGGGGTACATCCGTGAACATCTACACGTCGTTCGACAGCGTAGCAACATGTGACGGTGGTCGCTTACGCATGGTGGGTCATACCTCCATGTATGTCAAGGTAAAAAAAAAAGAAAAAAAGACAAATAGGTGAAGATGGGTATTACCAGGCCATCCTATAGGTTTGGCGTGGTTCCCGGCGCTTCAAATCGGAGTTTGGAACGGCAATCTGCGAACGAAAATCACTCCGTTACAGATTACCACGGAAACTTACCACGAATACCACGAAACAGTTTTAAAAAGGGTTCCTAGCAACGAAGAACTGACCTGCCGTTCCATACTTCCGTCCTTTAGCGATGTCGATGACACGTTGCCATCATGCGGCGTGGCGTGCCTGCGGTACTGCTTTTTCCCGGCGTCAAATAAGCCTCGTTTCTGGAATATTTCCTGACTTTTAACAAGAGGATTGGGAGACGCCCTTCGTCCCTTCACATCGCCATTAGAAAGAAAAAAGCCATAGACCAGAGATACCTTTTTCTCTGCCTCGTTCCATGCCTCCCACACAATTCGCATTTGCCAAAATCGGTAATTTGCCAAGGTTAACTCGAGAGAGTGCCAATCAAATATCCGTATGGGAAAACAAGACACAACGAAGGTTTTCTATATTAAACGGTGAATCTTGAGATTTCTGAAACAAATACGAGTAAGTGACAAAACTTGTTTTGAGCGACCCATATTAAATTTGGGAAAGTCGGTGTTGATTCATCCGGTGACCGATCTCCATCGAAGAAGTGTAAGATTTTTGACACAATTGCACAGGAAAGACTTCCTCATTATCGGTTGGTGTTTGTACACTCTGTGGTAATGCCAGGGACGATATATGCGGTTGTCACTTCAGGTCTGGTGTATGTAAACAAAAGGAATATTTGGAGTTTCTCTAAATGGCTTTATTGTGATTGTGAAAGGCTTTGAAGTCAATATTGAGAATGGTGCGAGACCACTGGTCTGAATCTGCTATATGCGTATGCCTGTTATGTGATAATTCGATGGATTCTAAATGAAAATGGAGTGGGTTTCCAACACACCGTGCATCGAATGTACTCAACAAAACGTATCCCATCAGTCCCACAAATCGTGCTTGTGCTTCATCACGGTCCCGAAGGATTGCTACATGGGACAAGCAAGGTGCATCCTCTACTAAGACTATTTCTGAATAAAAACATTCTGTGAAATGACATGCAACACTACTTACGGGATGAAAACCGTGGTAATTATTTTGATGAGCTCCCGATATTTCGACACTGTTGCTAGCGCCATGATCGCGGGACGATTGGAGAATGCGGGTGGGTGGACGAAATAACATTAAGAGCAGACATATCATATCTGTCTACCCTCTTTCTCTGTATTTTGCTACTCATTAAAATAAATACCACGGTTTTCATCCCGTAAGTAGCAATATGTTTATTGAAAAGAACCGTGAAAATTTGATTGTTTGTTTTTAATGGACAAACGCAAAAATATTTAACAGGTTCAAACAATTCTTTCACCAGTAGAAAGCTACATCATGCCTGAGTAAAATACTCTATATTTGATTGATCATTATTATCATCCATCACCACCCGGGTAAAACCGTTAAGCGCAGCTAGTATTTAATAAAGAACATATTTGGTGTATACAAAGTAGAAGCAAAACAATGCCTGTCAATCGTTGGTGTTCGATAGTTCCAACGTTTGTGTGCTACATAGAGCACGGTTAGTTTTAGGACAAGAGTCGCTACAAACCCTTCAATAAAGGCATTTGGGTGGCCTTAAAACATCGACGATAGGGCTGACATATCCACGAACCTTTACTGGATTGTGGCCTCGCATTGTGGATTATGGCCCATGCTCCTAGTATTTTTTTACAGACTTCCAAAAAGGAGGAGATACTCAATTCGACTGCATTTTTTTATATTTGTTATCTCTCAGTAACTTTTGACTGGGTAAACCGAATCTCAAAATTTTTGTTTGAAAGCTGGTGCTTCTGGTGTGGTCCCATTTAAATTTCATCAAATTCGATCCAGTAGTTTTTGAGTTACACTCTAAATAACAGAATAGAATGGATGTCGGTATCTTTTTTTTTTATTTTACTTGTTTTGCAAACATTTTTTGAAGACAACTATAAAACGTTAAATCCTAGTTCGTAAATTCCTAAACTCTTATTACACTATTAGATAACTGAATAGTTTAGAGTGGGCGTGCTACGGCTGAGATGATGATGATTACTACAAAGACTGGTGCTCCGCCCAGGTACAATTGAATCGAATGCTTTCTCATAACAACAAAAGAAGACAATGTGTAGAATCGATACGGCACCATGACGTGGCCCTAACGTACAACGATCATACTAATAATTAAGTGGAATAACTTCATAGATGTAATTTCTACGATAAAGTAATAGTAGTTACTATTATGAAACTCGCTGCGCTCGTTTCATAAACTCACACTCGTGTTTTAATACCCGTGTTATATGCAGTTGCATACACTACTTTATCTTCACTAATGCAATTAATCAAACAACAAGAGTAAAAGCTGACAATAGTTTATTTATAATAATTGTTTTTTTATAAATTTTGGATGGTACAATTTTGAAAGTTAATGTTAATTATTGATCCAGCAGCTGTAGCGGTCGCGGGGCAAGCAGTAGAGCTCGTAGACGGAGTCGGAATATTTATAATTACTTCATTCGTCTTGTTTTCTATACTGTTCAAGATCGTATTTGAGACTTGAATTTTATTCATTAAAGACTCATCAATGTAGCTTTCAGCCACAGTAGAAGACTTCCACCCCCCGTGTCGTTTCAGTGCGGTCAAATCACCACCGCTATCTATGAGAAGGGTCGCCGAGGTGCGCCGGAAGCAATGCCCCGTGTACAACGCTGGGTTAGGCAGATTCAAAAAACTTGCGATAGTTTTTCCCAGAGCACCAAATTTATTAATACCAATTCTTTGATCGACGCACTTCCCCGGTCTATAGCTCAAGAAAAAGGCAGGGTTTCGACAGGGGGTGGGTCGAAGTTCCATGTATTTTTTACATACGGCATAGCAGTTGCCCGTCACAACGAAAGAACGATCTATTTTCGTTTTTGTTTTCGAAACTTTCACCATGATTGTACTATCGTCTATGTTAGAGACTTCATTGAACTGGATGTTGTATAGCTCTTGCCTTCGGCATGCCCCCATTATGCCGAAGATTAGTGCAACCTGTAACAATAAACGATATAATAAGCTTGAGGTACATAGCCAAGGCAAAAACTATGATTTATGAAGTAGTAAAGTGTAGTTACCTACTACCAAATTTATACACAAAGCGCTTAAACGGAGTGTCTAGATAACTTGCGTGTGTAGTACGTAAGTACTAGGTAGATTAAATAACAGAACTATAATACACTTACCTTTTCAAAAAGATACAAAATATCTGGTGAATCTTCCAGGAACATCTTTATTTGACCTGATGTAAACGTCAAGGACTTTTTTTCCTTGTGTCCTTCTGAACTGCGTTTCAGGAACGCTATGACCTTTGAATACTTCGTGATATCAATATTGTTGTAGATACTCAGTGTGGACTTGAGCATAGAATATTTAGCCCACATAGAAGATGGTTTGAATTTGTCGGAGAGGTCTTTGAGATACGCAAGAATGACATTTTCAGAAAATGATGTAGTTTTCTTTTCAGTCTTCCATGCCAAAAAGTTATTATATTCTTTTTCATATAATTTTCTAGATTTTTCTGGCAAAAGTTACTTTTGTTGCCAATTCTAGAATATCCGGAGGCGTACAAATATCATCGTCGCTATCCATTTTTAACTTTTAATTTGTATTTTAAAAACAAAACAAACATTAAATTCACGCGTATTTATTGTCACAGTGAACTTGCCGCCATTAAAATGCAGCTGCGCGCGCAGGGCCAATCAGGAGCGAGCGCGCGCTGTTCTTTTTTTATTTAATTGGCACAAGATCTTACCAAAGAGTTTTGTGTATGTAAGTTTAGTAGTTTCGACGAAGTTTTCACGTATAACCCAACTGTTTTCAAAAGCCAGCCTAATATCAAAATTTTATACAACTTGTATGAGGATTTTGACATAAGGCTCGCCACGTTAATTGGTCGCGTTTTATTGATGTTATAATGAGATTTTACGATATCGATGTGGATATTATACCATCATGTGAAATTGCTTAAATTGAGTGTTTTGTTGTCTGTTCTATAACAGTAGTAATTATAAGTCAAGTATTGGAAACATAAGTAGAATGTTACAACATTAGTGTAGATAAAATAATATACTGTATAGGTAGTACTAGCACTGTGGCCGTAAGATATACCGTAACTATAGGTAATCATCCAGGGAACATAATTTTCTATCACTCCTCGATGAGTGAAGTGGACTGAGAGTAATTTTGATTGATTTTTGTATAAAAACTAGAGGCATTCTGGGATCTTCTTGTGGTGGATATCAGTGCTACATAAGTTAGCGATACAAAGCACATCAGAATAATTGTGGTCACGGTAGTTAAAAATATCGTGGTGTAAATTTTCGAAAGTTCTCAAATTTTTACACTAATTAAAAAGAAATGTTATTTGTTTTCTTTGTTTTTTCTCGAGTAATTATGGGCAGGCCCACCATCTGATGCGCGCTTATCGTTGAATTTTGTGACACGTTGTATACACAGAAATACAACTTTGCGGCTGTATCTGTAAGCTGCCATAGTTCCAACGATCTGGGTCAGCTGGACGGGTGACCGCGGCATCGCTCGCGTGGGCTCGCTGGGTAATGGGCTTTAGTTCATATGCTCGAAACATTAAATATTGCTTTAGTTCATATGCTCGCAACCTAAAATATTGCTAAGTGAAGCTGAGTGCCTGCTGACCTGCCGAGTGCTAAAGAGAAGTGAGGCCGGGTGAAACTACGCCTCGGCGTGTCCATACATATTTACATACAAAACCTACAACGAAACTACGCCTTGACTCGTCAGTCGAACTATCGCGGCGCGTGGAAGCAACACGTAAAGTTTTAATTATCATTTAATTTAAATTTATTAATTATTGATATCTTTTAATAACTTTAAATTAATTTTAACTACCATGACAGTACCTAGTCACGCACATGTAGTTTAGAAAACCGGCCTCACTTCTCTGTTCACAACATTCTGTCTTGACTTTTTTATTTTGTCTGAGCCCGTCAATGAAAGTTAACGACAAAATAATTCCCGCATATACTTTGTACTTATGAGTTGTTCTTTCATAATTATGCATTTAAATAAAATCTGATATTTAACATTACAAACTGTATGACACAACACAAGTATTGGAAAAAACATAAAATTTATCAAATATATATATTATCGCGAGTCGTGATATCACACGTGTCTGTTTTATCTACCTGTATATAATATACATACAACACCAATTCACGAACCAAACTATGATAAATAATGTTTACACGGAGAAGCTCGTTTCACGCGCTAAAAACCAACTACTAGTGATAATATCGCGCGACAAACAATAGATAAGATAAAAGGAATACGAGTACGCCGTCATCTTATTGTTTTGCAAACATTTGGTGTTGATCATAAAAACAATAGTTTATTTATTTGGCATACAACTGTTACATATAAGATTGTTGAATCCATAGGCTCTCGAACTAGTTATAAAGTTTATAAACTGTGTTTCGAGTGCCAGTGGCTTCTCCCAACTACACTGTACTGTAGATGAAATAATAAAAATTTAAGCGTTTCTTAAAATGTTTGAACTAAGTAGGTAAATAACTTTTAATATCTTTTGATTACCTACTTTAAGACACGCATAAATTATTATTGCGTTATCAGGTATGTACAGATACTTGCAAACCCTTATTTCACAAGTATAAAATCTTAACTTTAGCCTCGTATATTTCGGAAACTCCTATGTTTGTTAGATGCAAGCCTGATCTATTTTGTCGGCTGTCGGATGTCACTAACAACAAGGTTTGCATTACTAACTCCAAGACAACATTGATGCGCAAAAGCATCTTCAGTATGGCTCCATTTATATATAAAATAAAATACCTATATCATTGAGAAAATTGCCAACCTCGCTGTTTCATAGAAAGCTGAAACTATTTTGCCACAAAAATGTTATTACAAAATAAATTTATGATAAATCTGTTGTATGTAGTATTCCTTAGTAAATAAATAGAATTATCTTCGAAACATTAAAAATAATTTTACTTTCTCGTCAAAATTGCATTTCATAATGTCATATGATTATAATTAGGTAGGTAATATTTAATTTATGTACTCATAATGACTTATTTTTATATGTAATTCGTAATTTAATTGTAATTTTAATTAGACATTTTGATTTGATTTTATTTTATTGTGTAATTATCTAATTTTATTATTTGTTTATCTAAGATAAATATTGCACGCCCTTAAAAGGTAGATTGCATTGGATGTTTAATAACTTATATAGAACATCTTTTCACACATGCAATTCTGCAATAATACACTTTGACTTTGATGTAGTATGCACAATGCACTTCAGAACAAAGTATTTAGTACATACAATATTTAACTATCGATGCGACTTATGTGGATTCTAGATAGAACCCACTTTTTAAAAACTAAATTTATTTTAATCACGATAAATAATTTGAATTACCGTAGTCGTGTGTGAGCGGTTTCGGCGATCGATTCCAACTGAAACTTCCCGGTGCTCGGTGATCCACGATGCTGCCGTGCGTGGGCATCGCTGCGTCAGCTTTTTGTAGAGGGTAAGCAAGGTGATGTACATAACACGCGTGTTAACGTGTGTGTGTGTGCGTTTGTCGGCGGCAACAATAATAATATTAATTGTAATATATTATTATTTCAGACCATAGTCCATATAATGTTAGTAGTACGTACATAACACTTATGTACTTATGTTATTAATACCAAATTAAATAATATAAAACATTACAAATGGTTAACCTACGAGTACTATTTAGTTACCAAGCATGTGATAGATTGAAACACCGCCATCCAGTCCCGTACCCTCGTGCTGACGATGGATGATGACTATGATGATGTAAAGTATCATTATGCGCTTCCCCGTAGGGTTGCCATCTCTAAAATTTGGCAACTAGGACGAGACGCCTGAAAACCCCGGATTTTATAGCCCAGAACCCGGACATGTCACCGGGTTTTTTATACATAGTCAGTGTAATAAAAAATTACAAAAATCACCCTTATATTTATTTTCAGACCTTAAAATTAAATTTAGTCACCTTTAATATCATTTTAAATGTACTGAACAAAACAGAAACAGAATCTTATCAATATTTGTTACAAATTGTGTATGTTAATAATCAGTTAGACTCATTTTTTTATTTGGGGCCCAAAGCTTTAAATTTTTATACCCGGGCTTTATATGAAACCCCCCCCCGGACGCTCCCCGGATGCCACTAACATGAACTAGGACAAACCGGGGAAACCCGGACGGAGGGCGACCCTACTTCCCCGGAATATAATCTATAACCTTGCCAATGTTGATTACAATCAGCTAAGTCGTTTAGGCGTGATTAGGTAAAAACAGACAGAGGCAGTTTTGTTTTCTAAAATAAACTATTTATAACATCAGCTATCTGCCAGTGAAAGTCCCGTTAAAATCGGTCCAGCCATTTCAGAGATTATCCGGATATTCTTCAACGCTATATATTCCTCAACGTTTTTATGAGCAGAATAACAGCGCCGAACACTCTGTAATGGTTAATACCAATGATAAGCTTCTGTCCTCTTCCATGTATTGGTGGCTCAGGTTGTGTATGTGGTTTTCAAACTTTTTGTTTGGCTTTTTTTCTAATATGAGACAGTAAAACTGCTAACCTTTACGCCATAATTTGGGAACGACTTTCCTGATTTTAATAACCCGCTTTTTTATTTTGCTTGTCTCAACACAGGTTTAGAAAGGGAAACAATAAGCAACAACACTCATTATCACGCAGGTGAAACTGCGGGGGTCAGCTTGTTTGAAATAAAATAACAATGTAACAAATAATAGATAGGTTTGTATGTAGTATATTGTATGTTAATTAGGTGTATAAGCTGTTGTCGAAACTGTTGACAATAATGTTAATTCGAGTTAGTACATTAATTGTGATCGCTGTATTCACAATTAAATGTATAGCACTTCCGCGTATGTAATGCATAGTATATACAGGGTGTTTGGTAGAGGGACTGACTAACCAAATGAGCGGGTTCGTGGGCTCACTTGGAGTGGAGAATACTAGTTGGCCAAAAAAATCCCCGACCCCCAATTTTTTAAACTTATTTTTGTGAATTTACCCGTTATCTCCGAAATTTTGCCTATTTACCAACATTTGTAAAATCTGTTTTAGAGCGGATTTTTTTAGTTGAATTTGCTTCAGGCCACGCAAAGCAAAATTGGATACAAAACAGAACTAACTGATTTAGAGCTCATAGAGTGGAAAATTTGAAGTAAATTTTTTCTTCATAGTTCAACTTTCACAGTGATCTATAAAAACACTTTCAATTCTGGAGGTAATATGCATTTAAAAACTTCTCTATTTATCACTTATTACAACGACATACTAAGTTGGTATAAACCTTACCAGCTTGTTGAATAAATGATAAATGAGAATCTTATTTTAACTCAATAAGCTGGTAAGTATTATACCAATTTAGTATGACGCGGAAACAGTGATCGGTATGCAATCGTCTTAATGATTGAAATGGCTGCATGAACCGCCAGCGGATTCACTAGCTTGCTCTGTGGGATACGAAGCCAACAGAAATAGTATCATTTCCACAAATCCTACCTTAGACTCTCAAAAAATTTTTATAGTATTTGGAAATGGTACAAGCACGAGATCCACCTGATTTTAAATGGTAACTTCTGCCTAGAGCAGATGCTTCCTCTCTCCAGTGACGAAGTGCCCTGATCCCGTAGCCTTGAGACATCAAGGTGGTAAGTCTCGTGTGCCTGCAATTTCGCCAACAACCATACCTTCAAACCAAAACACATTACTGCTTGATGGTAGAAAACAGTTCTACTGCTCATAACATACAATACATAAAAGGCATCATGTTACTAATAAAATTATGTGCATTAGTTTGATCTTCATACCGATCTGCAGTAAGCTACCAATTTGGGAACACTAATTCCTTTAATAAAGATTTATTTGTGTTCCAATTGCCAATTAGCATTAAAAGCCTGATGCTAAACTGACCTGACTAATGACCTTTGTAATAACGGGCATCATGTAAATGTCAGCTGGTCTGTCGACCTTACGTCCGACTAATATTTACCTGCACAATGAAGGAGCTTCTGTTAGTGTGCCAAACAAACGTTTGTTATTAATTAACGGAATCCATCGAAATTACATCTTTAGAATTGTTCTGTTATTTACTTGACATAGAAAAATACATACTCTATTTGACCAAGGAAATACAAACAGTAATTGTCATTGACATTAACTAGAGTACTCATTATACAACATATGCGCCAAGTTAAACTCAGATTCAATGATATTACAAACACATAGACATGCCATAATACGGATCAATAATATGCCCAAATACGTCCCAATTGGGGTGGCGAATAGTGTATAAGTTTGATAGTGGCCGCACGCGTGACGACCGTAACGTCTCGGTCGCTTAGTTAAACTCTGTTAACGCGAGAATTTTATTAATTTCCTTAAATTACTGTTATTTGGACATTGTAGTGTTTCATGCTCATTACTGAAACTGAAATTGTAATGTATCTACATGTATGTAGTATGTATGTATGTAAATACAAACATAAAATCCCACACTATACTTCTACAACATTACTAAGTACAAAACGCATTGTGCATACTTTTTCTGCGCCGCGTTAAGTGTCACAGACTGTTTATTTAAGGCTCCAAAAATATATCTATCTCATAAATTATGAGATAGATATACATTTGGAGCCTCCCTCCTATAACCATGTTATATCGGCTAAACTCTAATCTGTGTCTGGTACTATGTTTTTTTCCAAGCGGATCTAAAGAGGATGATCTACTGTCCAGTAAGTAAATTAAATACTTACTTACTGGACAGTAGGAGTTTCCAAATTTGAAATCTCGCTTCTCACTGGACAGTTGTGAATAAGTCTCCGGTAGAGTTCACTTTCTGGATACTTTTTAGAGATGTTACGGCAACATTACATAACATTATAGAGAAAATATTATTACCAAATAATGGAACCGTCTTTTCAACACTAAAAAGTTGAAATAACTTGTCGAAGTCGGTACCATGCGCACAATATTGTTGTAGGTTCCTACCTAAATTTGAAATATCATGGGAACGACTTCAACAAGTTATTTCATATTTTTTGGTGTTGAAGTAGCTTCCATTTTTTTGGTATTTTTTTTTTTGCTAGTGTAAAAGTAGCTTATTTCAATACTAGGGGCTATCTCTTTGCCGCATTTCATCAAATTCAGATCAGTATGACAAACACACTTTCGAAATTATGAGACAAATAGAGGGAGAGAGTCCTAATTGGTTTAATTTATATTCCTATAGTCCTATTGGTTATAATTATATGATAAGTAACTACTAACGCCAATTTCATTGATGAGTAATACTTCACTTGTGTTCGGGAGTGGACATTATGATATTATTTTTTACTAAATTAATAGTTGCCACATTACATTACACTAGTATTATTAATCAATACGAATGTTTCTGATAACGGGTGGAACGCTTAATAAAATATTAATTTAATATGTTATATTTTATACCCATGTTTTACACATAAGCTTTGTAATACTTAGATAATATATTATATCGTATAGATAGACGATGGTTGGCTATAGCCACCTAAATAGTTTTATTTAATTTTAATTTTAATTATTTATTGTAATTTATATTAATTTTTTGTTCTTGTACCATGGATCTCGTGTCTAATAAATAAATGATTATTATTATTATTATAAATCAATATTTACACGTTTTATTGTCGTTATCGTTAGAAAGTTTCTATCCTCAAGATTCAAGTGGTAGATTTCGAGGCATCGTTTTAACCCTATTCTACGCCGAGAAATCCGGGCAGAAACCAGTATTTATAATTTAAGTATATTCATCCTAAATTAATAACAATATCAAAAGCAGGCTTAAGCAGGCGTCAGTGCTTTAAAAAAAAAAAAAACGTAATACTATAAAAATGTAAACAAATAACCATTCTATTGGTGACACTTGGTTATTGTTGAAGTAAACACACATCGTTCGAAACTGGTAAATACTGTAAAAAATATCACTATAAGTACGAGTATTCCCAAGAATGGAATATATTATAGCTATAAGAATGCGGCACTTTGCAGCGATACCTATAGAGAGGTATCCTCGTTCACATCCGTTTCAAATTTAGTTTATGAAAACAACCGTCTAGCATGCTTTTTATTTATTTATTTATTTATTTATTTATTGGAAAACCAACAGCTTTAACACAACAAAAATATTCACTAAAATAACATTAGGAAGCCAATTACAGGTTCTCACGATTATGCAGTGATATAACTCTTAAAAATGTGTAAACACTGGAACTTAATTTAGTAGATGAGATGACTTAAAATATGAGATAAAAAAAAAAAAAAAAGTATTGTATATATAACCCTTAGAACGCTAACCGTCCGCCAGGAAGAATTCACTGCTCAGCCGTGAATATTAATATTGTATATATATAATATTAATATAATACGTCAATATTGTCTTCCTAAATTATTGTACAACTGTTATAAATAACATTTTGAAATAATTGTATGTAACATTTTGCATCCTAACATTATTACATTATCTCGTTACCATTATTCCAGCTTTGTTGTCGTATCAATATGGAATTCTTTTCCTTAATTTACTTATCCCTATCTTAAAAAAAGTAGACCCGCTGCGCCAGCCTGGTGATTACCCACTTAGGAAATATATTATGTCACAGAATAAATAATAGTAAGTAGTGACAGCAATCACCAATCGGCTGATAGGAAAATAATATCATAATATAAATGCCCCTTTTCCTAACCGTAAAATTCCTTTGCTGTGCGCGCTCCTAAGGGTACGTTCTGGGAAGCGCCGTCAACGCTCATAACTGTCGCGCCCCGGTTTGCCGTTCCCTTTGGTTGACAGTGACAGCTCGCAATTATCACCATCGAACCGCGAGCGTTGTGGTCGCGGCGCGGCGTGAGCGTTTTCAGTGACGTCATCGATGACGTATCGAACGCCGCGAGTGATTACGGCGCTTTCCGGAACGTAGCCTAAATAACGTCATTTAAAGTTAGGCAGAGATTATAAATAAGGCCCTAATAGTCTGATTTAATTGTTATTTGTTATTATAGTAAAAAAATCTATTCTGATTAATTTGTTCAATTTAGACATCAAGCGCGTACTTATGAAATGTTATTAATCTGATATATGTTGTCGTATCCCTCTTCAAGTAACTATATGTTCGTTTATTGAAGCAATATTCGTTGTCAACAGTTATCATCATCCCCAACGACGACGCCATGGGCGCACGTAAGGCTGGCGCTGCTGTTGGGCGGGATCCTCGCGGCAGGCAGCGCGCTGCTCGTCGCTGCGGCGGTCTACGGCCTGCCACAGGGGCGGGATACCTTCGCGTTCATGGCGGCTGAGGTGAGTGCGTGGGCCTTGATAAAGCCAAATGCACAGTCTAACGTGCACGTAATTAAAGATCCTCATTTAGTCGCCCTTTGTATTTACTTAAAATACACAATTTCAAAAGGAAATTTCAATTGGAAAAGAATTATTGTTCTTTAGGATAAGCAGTTGACCACGATGCCTTTTTGGCCAGGACAGAAGTAGGGTAGTATTTCTCGCGGGTCTGTAATGTAAGTAGATACTCATTCCTTCAATGATTTCAAAACATTATGAGCGAGACTACCGTACAATATGTGTCTCTGGATTATTTGGTTCACTGATTCGGATATCCCAGGCGCGAAAAATGTAAGCATGTATGCGTTCCGATTTTCATATTATATCTTTTAAAGTAGTGCGTTCATAAGTGAGCTGTAAGTGGGCGAGAATTTTACGAGATACATTTTTAGGGTAGTAACGAGTTATTTAGATTAACAGAATATGTTGACCATTCTGAATAGGATCTTCTCTTTGCAACGAATCATGGAGCTTCCTAGAACCCTCCAAAATGTGGACTAATTGGTGGTATGAATTTTAAACAATGCTTTTTAAACGAAGATAGAGATGCTTGGAATACTCCACTTCTGGCAAGCTGTCACTCTGCCACCCATAAAATGTAATATTTGTAGTACCTAAGTAGACACATTGTAAACATCTATATAAAAAGAATGGCCCCGAGTTTCTTGCCGCTTCTTCTCGGTGGGCTCTATATATTTTGGAACGTGGCGGTAGAGTCTTTAAAGTACATTATAATGAAAAGTTGACGTTCATAAGTGCGTCTTTGATGTCTAAATTGAATAAATGATTTTGTCTTGACTTGACTTGAAACTTTATCCTACACATGCTCTTGTTTGAAACGAAGTCTGTATTCCTTGTCTATGAATAATATTTTTAGATTTTATTTATAGAGTTAATTTATAGAGTTTATTTCCGCCACTTGAACTACGTGTGAGTACATTTCTGTTAAAACAAAAAAATGTATAATAAGCGTTATTTTCCACACCGTATATATTGTCCGCAGTGCGTCTTGGTGCTTGTGTGTGCGCTTCACGTCTGTGCTCGGTACGCGTTGCAGTTGCGGGAAGCAGACGTCGCCGGCCCGCTCGTCTACTACACACATCTACTGTTCGACGTAAGTGCAACAACACTATATCTGTAACGTCTATACTGGCTGCAGTTGCAGAGTCAAATCCGGTCTCTTCTAATAGCAAATATCAAAATCATTCATTGCATTACAATGTAGGTTTTTACAAGTAATTAAGTGCCATACAATCTACCTCATTTAGAGGTGTGCAATATTCTTAATCTAATATATTATAATTTAAAAATTACATTAATGTCAAGTTAAAAAATAAAAGTTATTAAATTAGTAATTGTATATAAAATAAAATATATATCTTAACAAAAGTATTAATGATTTAATATAAATGTTTCAATGATGTTAAGGACAATTTACTAATTTGTTTATTACATTATCAAGCAAATACTCATTAACACCGTAAAAACATTTGCTAATAAGCCGTGATTTTAGTTTGTATTTAAATTTATTACAGGTGAAAGTCATTATTTCTGTAGGTAATTTATTATACATTTTGATCGCCATAAAATAAGTATTTTTCTTAAATATTTCTAACCGACACATTGGTAGGTAAAGTTTGTTTAAACCCTTTGTTGTATGTTCAAATGTTTGACAAAGAAGTCTGGATGGTCGTGTACGAACATACAAACTTCCATTATGTACATGCAGGGCAATGGCAGAATGTTGCAATTCTTAAAAAGTGGTCGACAGGTATCGGTAGACCCGGCACTGCTTATTGCCCTTCTAAGTTCTACTGCACACATTTAGTGTTTGACGTGATTAATTATTTACATCTATTCCATTTCGTCCGCTGACCTTTTCCCATTCGCAAATTCATAGCTAGGGCTGTATACTCATCAAACACTAAAGTATTTTATTTTAATTGTTTCTTTGATATGTACATATTGTTACTTATTCGTATCCTTATATTCTTATTCGTATGATTTATATATACATGGATCCCCTCTAGCATAGTGCCTAGTAAGTTAATACTCATGATTAATAGTGTAATGTTATACAAGGGCGGTAAACAATTAATTACAACGGAGATATTTAAATGCTTAAAGTTCTACGATGACATTGTTTACTTACATTGGAGCAAACACTATACATATCATCACTTCATACGTGGAAATAATAAAACTCGCACAACATATATATTTATTATAGAAAGTAGAAATTATATGTTGAAGTCACAAAACCTCTTTTGTGCAATCTTCTTGCAAGCATAAGGTTGAATACCTGTTGAATTAATATTCTAATGACGAACGAACATTAAGTATATTTCGGTACAGATATTTTTGATCATGTATATTTCTCATGTAAATAGTATTTATTGTCTTAATGAAAATAAAATAAACATTTATCTATATAAATAAGCTTAGAAAATTGTTTTAGCCTACAGAGCTTGGCCACACAACTTTTCTTTGAATATCTGGCTCTTTTCAACATAAATTCATATACGACGCCCTCAGCCTAGGTGAAGCGACAAACTTCGCAAAGTGATAGCTAGATGCGAGATGCTAAGGATCGCACTCAGAGGCTTAAATTGGAGAGGTATATGAATAGCTATAGACTGCTGTAGACAATAAGGATGATGTTGATTTTGTGTACCAAATATATTTACATAAGTTCTGAACATTCATGACATTAATGTTTTTTATTGCAGAGTGTTTCTTTGGTGGTAGAGCTAGTACATGTAGTGCACATGGTAGTGTACAGCAACATGCTGGTGTCGATGGCGTCGCTCGTGCTGCTCATGCAGCTGCGACACCTGCTGCACGAGCTGCAGGCGCGGCTGCAGCGGCACAAGCTGTACACACAGCGCGAGCACCACATCACCACGCAGTGAGTATCCATGTACAGCAACATGCTGGTGTCGATGGCGTCGCTCGTGCTGCTCATGCAGCTGCGACACCTGCTACACGAGCTGCAGGCGCGGCTGCAGCGGCACAAGCTGTACACACAGCGCGAGCACCATATCACTACGCAGTAAGTATCCATGTACAGCTACATGCTGGTGTCGATGGCGTCCTTCTAGTCC
This sequence comes from Selenia dentaria, assembly GCA_917880725.1. NCBI lineage: Eukaryota > Metazoa > Arthropoda > Insecta > Lepidoptera > Geometridae > Selenia > Selenia dentaria. The sequence continues at coordinate 4,579,613 of OU862887.1, forward strand.
TTCCCACTTATATCTACCCTCGGGACACTATTACATATTATTGCAGTTGAGAAACTCGTCTAGCCATGAACGAGGTGAAAACTTGGGTCTATAAACTACACTTAACTTACCATCAGACACGGTCTAGCGTAGTGTTACCAAATGATAAAATCTGGAGAAAAACCTGATTTTCATTCAAAATCCTGAGAGTTTGTTGCAGTTTGAGGATTTTCTCTTTACCATACTTAACAATTTAAAAAAGTCATATTTTTGTCGTATTTATACACTGCGGATCTCGGGGGGTCTCGCTCACGCGTCGCTCATTGCACTCATGGTAGTGGTAGCAGCGGCAGCCTCCTCCCACACACCGCCCCTCAACAGGTTAATTTGATTAACTCTTTGTTAAAGATTTATCTTTAAAATGTACTGTATTTTATTGAAGATTCTAAAAAAACCCTGAGTCGAAAAATCTTGAAGCCTCAAGACCAATCCTGAGATATGGTAAGCCTAGTCTAGCGACGGTTGTCCTAAGATCTAAATAAATGAAGATGAATAGTGATAAGTTGGTCCTTCTAGCCGAATAGCGACATGTTTACTATACTTTTATTTTGAATTATAATTGACCCATTGTTTAACTAATACCTAAAGTAATATTTCTAGAACACCTGCCTTAGTATCAACACAAATTGGAAATCGATAACAGGTGCGTAACTGCGCACCTGTTATCGATTTCCAATTTGTGTTGAGTCTGACGATATAATTAAATACAATGGGCTCACGACACAAATCGATTTCGAAGCCTCTTTTAATATAATTAGTCACCTCGTTAAACCCTTCTCGACGTTGTTTGCGGTTTAAAAGGTCCAATATTAAATTACTTTGCGGTTGTAGGTATTTAGTGTTATCTTTGTTTATTCGATTGTATTATCCTCATCAAATATAATGGTTTATTTAAATTATGAAATCTAAAGCAAGGTTCTTAGTTGAAGATTCTTAAACAATGGATATTTTCTGAAGAGTTGACGTCATTATTAAAGTCATACCGATTGAAATGTGTTTTCGAATTAACATAGCAATGATCACGGCTAACCTTGCATGACGGTTAGATGAAGCCACATTCAAACCTACATGGTGCCTATTTACACCATAACATTTTGAACTTTCACAATAACAAATGTTTCATCTCAAAATATGTAAAATTCCATACATATACGTGTCTGTATGTATGATGAGGAGGCCAATTCTACTATGTCACAACGTTCATCAATCTGTCCCGCTGCGACTGCAGTTAGAATCGTTCGACTCCTGAAGTTGTTTGATAAATACACAAAAAGCCATTCTACTAATTTTAGAGACAAACTGGAACCTATCGTCATATTAATACAATACAACACAATAGCTTACCACACAAGCAAAAACAGTAGGTAAATTAACTAATGAATTGACTTATAAGTAAGGATCTTAGATCTATGATGGTAATACAATTGGCGGTCTTATTGCTAATGCAATCTCTTACAGACAAACTTTGAATGGACTGGAGAATAATAAAAGTTCAGAGGGTGGCGTGCAACAAGATAAAACTAAACAGAATATTTCAAAGAAGAACAATGGGAGGGTAACTTAAATACCTACACAAATATCAATAATATAATAGATATAATATTATAAACTATTATATATATTTAAAAATACATAATTTCATATAAATTGAGATTATTCAGTTGTATATGAATAATTTAATAATATATACAAATATATATATATATAATAAATATTATATACAAATACATGTTTATGTATTTGTAGATAATATTTATATATTTCTTATATATCATAGGAAAAGTGAAGCAGTTTAGCAGGCAGAGGACAAATAATGATCATGAACCATATTTTTAAATATCCCTATCGAGTTTGCTTGTCTTATAGGAAGAGGCAGATCATTCCATAGCCGCACGGCGCGCACAGTAAATGAATTGCCAGAAAACTTTGAAGAGTGAACAGGAGTCCTTAACATTAGAGAAGATGAGACGCGCAAAGGTCGAGAGGTCGCAAAAGATAGAAATTCAAACCGCTCCTTGAGATAGCAGGGTGTAGAAGGAAAGAATAGTATGGTGTAAAGGAGGAAAAGTATATGAGTATTCCGGCGTAGGCGGATAGGTAACCATTGTAGCTTATGACGATATTCTGAGACGTGATCATATTTTCGTAAACCAAAAATGAAGCGAATACAGAAATTCTGCAGACGTTCTAATTTATTAAGCTGTACCTCTGTGAGATCCAAATAGCAGGCATCAGCATAATCTAGTATCGGGAGTAAAAGAGATTGAACTAGGGCAGTTTTAATCCTTCCTATACCGTGATAATTAAAACAAAAGATTTATGAATGAAACTGACGTATATTTACGTCTCTGGGACGCAAAGGGAAAATACTAATTTAGATGAAATATATACACGTTGACTAGCGATTTGCCATATTTGGCCAATAATTTCGCAGAAATCAAATTACTTTTCCAGCAACTGCAACGTTTGTGGTTAAACACTATTAAATACGCATATGAGTTGGCGTCGCATGCAAGATCTTTTTAATTAGTATCATACTAGCTGAGCCGCCAGCGGCTTCGCTTGCTTGGTGTCGGTGTAGTGGTGGAAGCGCCGTTTTGGAATCTGGGGGTCCTGAATTCGATCCCCGGACAGATATTGGGATTTTCTGACTACGTGCTTCGGAGGGCAGGTTAAGCCGTCGGTCCCGGTTGTTTGTCTTAAGGCAAAAAGTCGTTAGGCTATGTTGAAAGCTTTCGGGCGGCCTGAACCTGAACACTTCGACATGGGTTGGCCACTAGCCTATCCACCAAGCCGCACTGGGCCCGCGTGGTGTGTTATGGGTCAACACCTCTCTTAGAGGAGGGCTCGAGTCCTAGCAGTGAGAACATAATGGGCTGATTATGTAACATGTATTAATGTCATCAATTATGTAAATAGACAAGTTATTTTTAAAACAATGTATCACAATATTTTACTTTTACCGGGACGACTTATCGATAATCATTATCATACGAGTTTAATGTACTTTTGTACATAAATATTCATTTGTGACATATATTAGCGTCGTCCCGCATTGGGGACAATGCACTGAAACAGTTATTTCAATTCTAGAAAACACTTCGAATTATTATTGTTGTACAAAGGGCCGCATTTCATTGTATCGTTAGAAATTATACGATGAAGCCGGTCGGTTACTGCACTATAATAGTATTCGTAATTACTGTTGTGTTGTCAGGAGGTCGGTATTCAATACAGGATGTAACAAAAAGGTGTAGTCATACTGAAAGGTGCATATGTACCTAGTCAGGATTCGACTACTATACTTGGCCAATAACAAAATTTAAATCGCTTATAACTCTGTTTCATACTAAGTTAAAAACATTATTGTTAATTTGGACAGCCATATTAGGCATGCCTATTCTTGAAGTTTATTGAATTCAATGCGCTCTGCAATCCCTACGCCTCCTTATCATTAACCTTCGTCCCCCTAACCTGCATGCGCCATTTCCCCGCGCCGTACCCTAGCCCAGGCCCCCCTTAGGCCCCTGGTTCATCTAGTATACGTTCTGGAAGTTATTGTCACCTAGCATTTCAAGAATGAACCTGCTTGAGTATTAGAAAAACTTTGGTTACTTATAACTCGAAATGTTCACTTCTTCCTGGGACGCAGTAGTTAGGTCCTTCCGGAATGCTTATGTGTCGTTTTAGCATGTAGGGGCACGATACATGCAACGTGAGCGCAATTTGCTGTTATTGCAAAAGTAGCGTCGTGCGCTCAGTTGCCCTGCCGCGTTTGTACCGAGTGTCCGTACTTCAGCCCTCCTACATAATGTAACCTGTTGTTAAATATATAGTAATTCTGATATGAAGAAATAGTAATGGTGATCACAGAAATGTTATGCTTTTATTGACCTATCCCAGTAGGCAGATAGAACACGCATATGGAAGGATCAGGGCGCACATATAAACCTAGATAGGTGACGTGCGCCACGTGACGAGTCACATAACAAGAAACCCCACAAGCATTACTACACTTTTTTGTTACACGCTGTATATACTTACCTATTGAAAACAGTAATTACGTGTTACAAAGTATATAAATAGATTAGTGTAATACAAAGATATGAGACCTGATTAAGTATGTTTTATTGCAAACGACTCAAAACGCATCAACTTTAAGGCGCGGTCCAATCCTAATTTTAAAACAATTTTCAATGCTTTACATAAGGTTGAGAATTGCTTACCAGATTGGACGATGTAAGCGAAAATTCAATTGAATACGTTCTAATACTTTTTATATTTATTTAGTACAATCAAATGATTAAATTTTAATGATAAAGGAGTCCATAGTTCACTAGTAAATTTCATTAAGAAATCGAATATGATACATTAATTAAAATATATTTGCCCATAATTGAATAAAAATGCTTTTTCCCACGAAGCACGTAAGAAAAATTGCAAAATTTAGGGAATGTTGCCGATTTTTTTCTATCGAGCCAAGTTTGCTCAATCGTGTATTGGCTCCCATACTTCATAAAGACGAATCATGAAAGTTGGAACTCATTTCGCCTTAAAATAAGAAACCATCTTTGTAATCCTCATTTAGCAACGTGAAGCACTTCTCCAATTATAACTTTGATGGGTACTTTGTGTGTGTGTGTGTGTGTGTGTTCTTGTGACCCAACCCCGTGTTCCATGCAAGTTCGGTGTACAAACAATAAACGACAGGCCTATTCAGTATTTCACTTGTTAGATGCTGATTAAAATCTTAAAATATGGCGGCTTTACATCACTTTTGTCATGGACAAAAAAAAATTACCTGTAGTTACTATTGGAACTTTTTTATATATTTCCTTATTAAAAAACATACTACATGACTTTATTATTGTTTATTATATGTATTATCTATCACAAATAATGCTTTTCTATCTGTAAAATCTGTCTAGTGTCTATATTGTAAAAATGTATATTATGTAGTAGTCACTTGTTAGCAACTCATGCGGATCGAGAGACGCTGGCATGCTTTATAATAGCACATAAGTTAGTATTAGCAATATGTACTTCTTACAATATAATAATTTGGGATGACTAGATAACGAAACATAATAATAAACGATTACTGATTTTCTATAGGGATAGCTGGTGGACCAACAGGGCAATCACGTATCTCAGTTACAATCTAATGTTGCTTGAAATCTTGAAAAATGTATGTCCTTATGTCAGTTTTGACAACTTTAGTAACCAATTATCTGGGATTTCATCCGGTCCTTTACAAAGACATAAGTGGGGCTGTTGGGGCTGTTGCCAACACTTAAAAGCCTGTTTGGTATAAAAATACAAAGGAGTATAAAAAACAGAAAAAAATGTTAGATGAAGGGTAACATGGTACTTATAACTATTACAAATATGGCTCAAATGGCCAGGCTATTGAGATGAACTTATTAGTGATAAGGAAGATAGTGGGCTATGGAAGAGACTACGGCACCTGCCAATTTCAGTCTCATTTAAAAAAATTTGGGCAGGTGTTGACTTGTCACCCACTAAACGGACCCCCATAAGGGCTACCATCAATGGTGACAAAAGGGGCAACGTTGGTGTGGATGGCTAAAGGGTGTCGAGAGGTGTGCTGCGGTTTCACTAAAGCGCTACTACCGGCGTTATGCCCTTTAACACTTACACCCTTGGAGCTTTTTGTTACTTGCTCTTGCGTCTTCACCCCCAGACGGCCAATTAAGGCAAGCCGGGAGTCAGGGGTCTCATTTAGCTCCAGGGAGAATCAGGGTCCCAGGTGTCGCCACTCACCGACGGCTAGCCACAAAGCCAGTAAGTAATAGCCCAGCAGGTCGATCGGCCGGACTGTACAAAAACCTGTACTTAGGTAACACAGATTCCAAATGAACCCAGCGACCTCACTAATAACGGGTTTTCGAAATGATTTGGCGAGCATCAACCAACCCACAGATATTTACTTGTGTTTGGTTTCGAAGTGCAGGACTAAAATATGTACTTACTTTATTTGTTACTAGCTGCGCCCGCGGTTTCACCCGAGTGGTGATGGATGATGATCATGAAATGTATCCTATGTTCTTCCCCAGAATATAATATATCTCCTTGCTACACTTCATTTACTTCATACACACCGCCGTTAAGGCGTTACAGCGTAACAAACTCACTTTCGCATATATTATGTTTCTTAGGATTTATTTAATAGAATTTATTTTAACGCAAAGCTGACCTCGGACACTACGTAGAACGAAATCACGGACAACGTTCGTACGCAAAATAAAAAAAAATAAAGATTGGTGTTGCATGGGGATGGATAATGATGACGATGAAAAGTATCCTGTGGTAATCCAGCGCCTCATCTACCTCCACACCAAATTTCAGCAAAATCCGCCCAGACGTTTGAACGTAAAAGGCTAACAAACATACATACATACCAACTTTCGCGTTTATAATATTAGTAGCATTTCTATAAAAAAAATACATATCTGAGAGCTATATAGAAAAAAAAGAATGAATCAATCAGAGATGTATGTTCCAGCTGTCCGATGGCGAGCAAGGAGGAGGTGGAGAAGAACCAGGACAAGTGCGCTATCTGCTGGGAGCCGATGAAGGAGGCCAGGAAGCTGCCGTGCGCGCATCTCTTCCATAAGTACACACACACATACTATCCCTCTCTGCTTATTGTATAACATCTATATTACTGCAGCTGGCTGTGGGCTACAGGACAGTTACAGTAACAAAACACAGTTGCACAGTTACAGTACTAACTATGAGTTATATGTAACACTACAAATTATCATTTTCATCACACATGCTCATGAAGTGGCTCATAATACATCATTTTTAGGCTCGGAATTCAAGATTTTAAACACATGTGCCTTTTATTTTAACATTACCGCACAAGTACGCTATAGAATTGGCCCGAATAAATTAAATTCGTATCTCGTTGCAAGTTATACAATCCGAATGGAACGCGGTTGCGAAATGCTCGCCAAATTGTATGTCAAAAATCGAAAGAATTAGTACTTATTTGATGTTTTGAGAATGACAGCTCGCAACGACCGTAAAAACCTATCTTCAATCATCGAGCGTTGTGGTCCATATCGGTGACTTCGATGACTTATCGATTTCGCTCACGATGATCGTGGGCTTCTTAGGGAACGGGTGTGCGAACGACGCGAGTGATATTGACTTTTATAGGAACACGACCTAAGTAGTATTTTTCATCCCTCTGCTCACAGTGGTGCAGGCTGGTGATGATGATGATAATGTGTGTGTGCAGTTCGTGCCTGTGCCAGTGGGTGCAGCAGGACGCGTCGTGTCCCACGTGCCGCCGCGCGCTGGCCCGCCCGCCCGCGCGCGCGCCCGCCGCGCCCACCGCGCCGCGTCCTGCCGCTACGACCGCCGGACCCACGCCGAACCCTAACCATCTCTTCCACTTTGACGGTCAGTATTGCTTACATACAGTCTTACAATAAATTCACATATTAACTTATCAAAAGATGATATTATTATAAGCCTTCACATTGCAACAACTTTTTCGACACTGTTATTTAACCAATAGGATTTACTTTACTAGGCGGATAGAGTAAGAGGAAAGTTGCGAGTTTAAACCATGGTTTAATTTATAAAGAAAATTTGCTTAAACCGTGGTTTTAACTCGGCCTATTTTTAGTCCCCGTTTTATACTAAGGCGGTATAGGATTATTCAAAACTGCCAGATCTGACAGCGGTTTCGCTGGCTGGATGTAGTGATGGAAGCGCCGGTTTGGAATTTCGAGGTTTTGGGTTCCATATCCAGGTCGGTCAGTTCGGTTTTCTGGCCGAGAAATTCTCAATAGCAGTCCGGAGTTTGGAACAGTGTCCTGTAGATGGCAATAGGTTGGCCCCACATTGACCAAAAACATATCCCTTTGGCGAAACGGAGGTGATTCAAACACCGCTGCCTACCGAAACCTAACTGAGGGATATTTTATAGCAGCATAATTAACATGATTTATAATTCAAACAGATTGTCAGTTCGGAATAAAGGGCTAATTATATTATTCGACACCAAAAATAAAGAAATCTAAGACAATATTGTCTTAGATTTCTTTATTTTAATTTTGGTTAGCTAAACTTATATATTATCTAAAATAAGTAAATACAATATCAGTTCCTGCTTGATATTAACGGCATCCAATTTCACATTAAACCTTATTCAAGCGTTGTATTCTCTTTGCTAATTTTCAAAAGTAGGTAAAAAGGTAAACAAACTTGACACAATGTTTTCAATCGACAGTTTTGACATTTGTCTGCCAAATTCTATCAGTGAAATGTTGTAAACTCCTCAAATAAAGTATATTGTGTGTGCGTGAACATCTGGGCGGCGATGTAACGATAAATGTACCATCGCCTCCCGTCCTATGCGTTATACCTGTTGTTGGTGATATTCGCTGCTTTCTTCCTGTTGTACCGACTCAAGGTACTGCAATGGAACCGGACGGAGATGAGTAAGTGTATGGCCGCGGGACACATCACACCACGCTAATATTGTAAAGGCGGAAGTTTGTGAGTGTGTTTGATATTTCTTTACACTCACACGGTTGGTGCAATTAAAATTTGTAAAAATTTGGTATGGAGGTACGTGAGGCGCTGGATTAACATAAAGGATACTTTTCATTATCATGATCCATCAGCATGCCGCGCCGGTGTAACCGCGGGCGATTCCGCACGGCGCACCTAGTTAACATCACACCCGATAATAATAAATACCCGCCTAAACCCGAGTTCTTATATACAGAAACGGATCGTTTAGCTTACGACTCGCAACGTGTTGATTAGTCAACAACAACAAGCGAGAAAGTTGTTGGTTCAATACAAATAATCTTCTCCTCAATGAGAAGAAAACTAATTGTATAAAGTTCTCGACACCAAATGTGAGACAAGTAGAATCCAATATACAATTGAATGGAACAGGGTTGGACCTTGTGGAGTCAACGTTCTTTTTAGGAATTACTACAGACTCTAAATTGCAATGGGGTCCCCACATTAATAAAATGTCTAGTAGGCTCAGTTCAGCGGCTTATGCTGTTAAAGGGCTAATGTCGGCACAAGCGATCTACAGTTTAGCTCCCAGAGTTTCCCTTAGACAGAAGTTTAAAGACATAAACATTCTAACTGTTGTCTCTCAGTTTATGTATGAAAATCTAATGTATGTAAAGAAAAACATTAGCAGTTTTGATAAAGAAGTGATGCTCATTCCATCAACACGCGAAGCTATCCGTACATGTAACGCGTCTCCACAGAATAAGTCATTCTTTTATGGGACAATGTATACGATTCTATAATAAAGTTCCCAATGTTATCCGAGATTTGCCTATTAATAAGTTTAAAATTACTATTAAAACTAAACTCTGTCAAAAAGGTTATTACAAAATTTCGGATTACTTGGAGGATAAAACAGCTTAGGACTGATCTGACTGATGATGATCACTCCAGGATCTATCTACTCGTGTACTAAGATGTCAAAGTGTAGCGTGTCTTGCCCTACTGATACCATTATTATGTTCTCTTTTGTAAGGCAACATACTGGAGCTAATATTTGTAGTACCTAAGTAAAAACATGTATATAAAAAGAATGGCCCCGAGTTTCTTGCCGCTTCTTCTCGGTAGGCTCTATATATTTTGGAACGCGGCGGTAGTCTTTAAAGTACATTATAATTAAAAATTGACATTCATAAGTGCGTCTTTGATGTCTAAATTGAATAAATTATTTTGACTTTGACTTTGACATAAAAAATATACGCTGTATTATAAGTAAACCTTTACGAGTATCATTTACGCAAGTGTATAACTATTTTAATAATCATCCATATTTTTCTCTCTACAGACTCTTTGGTCCGTACCTTTTTTAGTTTTGTTTTTTTTTTAATGTTACATTTTCATGGAGATTCATTCTCCAAGCATCACAATAAACATTCTTAAGCTGTGGTGGAAATTGCTTAAACACTAAAGTGTGTCCATTTTTTTTAATTACATAAATCTTATTGCTAGTGATATTTCTTAATTTTATACTTATGTGTATGCTATTGGCTAGAAGTACTGGCCTCAGGTTCACGCCTTGAGCATAAAATATTGGTACCCGTATATAGAGCATTATTGTCGAGTTACAATCTACATATTCCTTACACGTGCTGTACAATTGCTGAAATAATTGCCTGTTTCAGGGCGCCGTTACTGAGTGTTACATTACAATCGTGTTGTGAGAATTTCTATTTAAACTAACTGACCGGCCAGTGGGTTTGCTCGTTTGGTATGTGGCATACGGAGCCACAGAAACTAATCGAATTTCATAAATCTTTCCATAGTGGACTTTCAACAAAAACTGGCAAAATTTCAAGTTTGTAGCCGCAGCGGTTTAGGTTCTGCTTTGATGATCACTCATTCAGTACAAGTAAATATACAGCTTGTAACAAAATGGTGCAGTAATACTAAGACCACACATGCAGCAGTTTGCATACAATTGAGACCTAACTACTGCGTCCCAGGAATTAGTCAACATTCCCAGTTATGAGTAACTAAAGATTTTTTAATCCTCAAGCAGGTTCATTCGTAAACAAATAGGCCAAAGTCGGCAATGACCTCCAAAACGTAGACTTGGTAAGCAAGGGAGCTGTGCTGGGGTGAGGCGCGGGTATAGGGCGCATCTGAGGTAGGGAGATGGAGGTGAATGAATATGTGGTGTGGGGATTGCCGAGCGCATTGAGCCCAACGTACTTCAAGAATAGGCATGTCTAATGGGAAAAATTTCGTATAAAATTCTTTTAACTTTGTATAAAAAAAGCGATTTAAATGTTGATGTGCACTTTCAGTATTATTACTACTCCTTTTTGTTACACGCTGTATATTTATAGATATACATTTTTTTTTTAATTATTTGGAAATAAAGTATTTTGGCTACAAATGAGACACGAACCTTAGAATACCGTTCATTAAGGGAGCCGATAGTTTGTCATTGCAAATTGTAAGTTAATATTTGTAGGAGTAATATGTAACGTTTGTTGCAGGATCTCGATACGTTTCGTGGCTGCCGAGCTTCTCGGTGGAGGTGACGCGCGTGCGTGCAGTGCCCCCACCCTCACAGATTGACGCCATGGCCCGACAGGTGTGTGATAATAATAATCTTACTGTGCGAATAACATATCTTCAGCAAAATGCTTGTGTATTTCTTGTATTTAAAAAATATTTCCCCTATTCTTTAGTTATGTGCAAACTGTATAAGGTGGAACGCCCACCTCTGATTTGACGATAATAATAAATGTCACAATATAAAGTATGTTAAATTCATGCTTATGGGGAAAATGTACGGTGCGTGATGCAGAAAACAACGTGTTGCAGAGGGCTATCTCTTATATTCTTTTTGGGCTATTATGTGCCTCAGTTGCAATCAATTATTGTTGATTGAAATACAAAACAATGGCACCTTTTATGTAAATTTTGTGAGCTCTAGTCATCAACTTGCTCACATTTTTGCTTACTGGAGTGGTCATAACTGCAACAGCGCCGCCAATTTTCAATATTTCAATGAACATTTGTTTGTAACTCAGATATGTAATTGCCCTGCAGGTGCATTTAATGTTTGCGACACTTTGCTCCTTGAAGTCGTTTCCATAGGTTCCCTAAAGCACACTTTAAAAAATATTATTTCACATAGGTACACCAAGTTTGAAACCACCAAGACTTTCAATACCGGGGGAAGCAATAGCTAGGGGAAGGAATAACTAATTGCTTAATTAGTTATTTAATTAAGCAAATAAAAGTGTTCAAAGGGCATAGACAATGTCTCGTTAACATAATATGGTGTGTGTCTGTATATCGGCAATATAATTGATATTTTTATGAATAGTGGCTCTAAATCCTGGTCTAAATAGATACAGATAAATAGATAGTTTATTGTTTTGGAGTTGATAAAGTTGAATTAGAGCCTAATGTAGCTATAAAAATTTAAATAGTGATTTCAAGAGCTCCGAACGACACCGAACACTTGCCCTACTGATACCATTATTATGGTCTCTTTTTTTAAGGCACACTGGAGCTAAAAAGAAACGAACATTTGTTATATACATTAAGGAGCTGGGAGCGTATACCGCCTGAAGATAGTGCGGATGCTTCATGTTTATGACCCAATACATTTCCATTTTAAATTATTAAAGATAATGAGTATTGTATTGTTTGCGCTAACATGATTAAGAGAAGCTAGATGCTACTTATCCATAAGGCTTGACAAATGCTAATAGTAATACGGATCACCGAGTTTCTTGCCGGATCTTCTCAATCGTGGTCGCGTTCCGATCCGGTTGTCGATTTAAGAAATAATAAATGTAACATGAAAATTTGTAGGTGCCCCCGTAGGATATAGGCCTACACAGAAGTAAACGATTTCATTTCATTTCAACGCACTTAGTAGGAAATTGGATGTGTGACAGAAAAGGATAACTTCACGTAAAAGAGAACTGAAATGAACACAAAAACCAAAGCGCTTCCGACGATTTAGTTGAAATAACGGTTAATTGTTTGTATTATTTTATCCCAAACTAGACAGAGCCTGTACTATGGAAAGTGATGACTGGTATACATACTTATATTACATATACACAACCTGACACAGATCAAACAGACTTGTGCATGCATACAAAGACAGGGTGGGTACCACCTGCGCCAATCGGCCAGTCATACTATAATGTGATATAGCAATACGCTTGTGCAAGCATAAAACGAAACTAGCAAAGTCAAATAATTTTTTTTGTAAATTATGGTAAGTAGTTCTTAGGCCTAGCACGCACTGCGTTGCGTTTTTATAACGCATATTATATTATTAACGCATATACATATGAAAATCCTACAACAACATTAAAAACAGTTTGGAAGACTATACATGCTGAGAGCGGCAAAAACAAACCAAAAGGCACGGCATGTGTCCTTGTAATTAACAATCAGACTGTCTCAGAACCAATAAATGTAGCAAATTTGATGATATCTTCTCTAATTTACCTCTAGAAGTTACCAAGTCACTGAATTCTCCCAATGCAGCAGAAGCTATTATAGCAAATTTTACGTACAAATTACCGAGTTTTTCTTTTAAATATACTTCAATTTTCGAAATTATGAAAACATTCAAAAACTTACATACTTATAAAGAATACTGAAAACATATGGGGAATGCCGGTAAAAATCGTAGAGCCAATAATAAGTTACATCGCTCCTTATTTGGCCCGCGTATTTAATCTTCGTATAGACCTTTTCTGATTTAATGAAATATTGTAGAATCACTCCAATTTATAAGGCTGGAGAGATCTCATACCCATCAAATTATAGACCAGTATATATCCTCCCAACTTTTAGTTAGATCTTTGAAAAAAAAATGCTCAAACAACTTGTGGCGCACTTCAACGAGCATCCAATACTGCACGAAAGTCAGTTCCGCTTCACGAAAGCAAGATCAACTACGGATGCCGGTGTGCAGTTAATGACGTATGTCTTAAAGGCTTGGGAGAGCTCACATGATGCTATTGGTGTTTTTTGTGATCTCTCTAAAGCATTTGATTGTGTGGAACACCGTATACTGATTCGAAAGCTTTTCCATTATGGTATTCGTGGAGCTGCGCTTGATGTCATCGAGTCATATTCATCTGATAGGATGCAAAAGGTTAGCATACATGGTATAACATCTTCGGGATCTATAATTAGAATGGGAGTTCCACAAGAGCCCATTATAGGGCCTTTTTGTTCGTAGTATATATTAACGAGTTGCCACTTATGACCAAGGATCTAGTATATAATGAATAATTGCCGTTCATGAATGCGTCTTTGATGCCTAAATTGATTAAATCATTTTGACTTAGGCAGATGTAGTCGTCATGTAACTTCTCTCTGTGCTCTCTAAAGTGATGTAAAATATATTGCGAACTATCATATTTAAAAAGCATTAAGATTTGAGTTCGCTAGTTTCGTTGAATGTGCACTAGTTAACTCCTACTATAGTTACTATTTGTATGTGTTGTGTAGGTGCAGGTGTTGTTCCCGCAGTTCCCGCTGAGCGTGCTGACGGCTGACCTCGCCGCCTCGCTCTCGCCGGAGCTCACGCTCGACAACATCCTCGAGGGGAGGCTGCGTCCGCCGTCCACTCCCCACACCCAGCCACAACCCCAGCATGGTATGTGTTGTGTAGGGGCAGGTGTTGTTCCCGCAGTTCCCGCTGAGCGTGCTGACGGCTGACCTCGCCGCCTCGCTCTCGCCGGAGCTCACGCTCGACAACATCCTCGAGGGGAGGCTGCGTCCGCCGTCCACTACCCACACCCAGCCACAACCCCAGCATGGTATGTGTTGTGTAGGGGCAGGTGTTGTTCCCGCAGTTCCCGCTGAGCGTGCTGACGGCCGACCTCGCCGCCTCGCTCTCGCCGGAGCTCACGCTCGACAACATCCTCGCGGGGAGGCTGCGTCCGCCGTCCACTCCCCACACCCAGCCACAACCCCAGCATGGTATGTGTTGTGTAGGGGCAGGTGTTGTTCCCGCAGTTCCCGCTGAGCGTGCTGACGGCCGACCTCGCCGCCTCGCTCTCGCCGGAGCTCACGCTCGACAACATCCTCGAGGGGAGGCTGCGTCCGCCGTCTACTACCCACACCCAGCCACAACCCCAGCATGGTATGTGTTGTGTAGGGGCAGGTGTTGTTCCCGCAGTTCCCGCTGAGCGTGCTGACGGCCGACCTCGCCGCCTCGCTCTCGCCGGAGCTCACGCTCGACAACATCCTCGCGGGGAGGCTGCGTCCGCCGTCCTCTCCCCACACCCAGCCACAACCCCAGCATGGTATGTGTTGTGTAGGGGCAGGTGTTGTTCCCGCAGTTCCCGCTGAGCGTGCTGACGGCCGACCTCGCCGCCTCGCTCTCGCCGGAGCTCACGCTCGACAACATCCTCGAGGGGAGGCTGCGTCCGCCGTCTACTACCCACACCCAGCCACAACCCCAGCATGGTATGTGTTGTGTAGGGGCAGGTGTTGTTCCCGCAGTTCCCGCTGAGCGTGCTGACGGCCGACCTCGCCGCCTCGCTCTCGCCGGAGCTCACGCTCGACAACATCCTCGCGGGGAGGCTGCGTCCGCCGTCCTCTCCCCACACCCAGCCACAACCCCAGCATGGTATGTGTTGTGTAGGGGCAGGTGTTGTTCCCGCAGTTCCCGCTGAGCGTGCTGACGGCCGACCTCGCCGCCTCGCTCTCGCCGGAGCTCACGCTCGACAACATCCTCGCGGGGAGGCTGCGTCCGCCGTCCACTCCCCACACCCAGCCACAACCCCAGCATGGTATGTGTTGTGTAGGTGCAGGTGTTGTTCATTCTTAAAGCGGTAGTAGCCGTTCACAGAGAAACATCTAATTCTGACTTTTACGAATCGCTATTAAAAAACGAGTATACAGAATTCAAGCTCCATTAGTAAACTCTGCTTATGCTAATCGGCACCCTTACGATCTACTTCCAAAAATCTATAATAACGTTTGCAAACTCTGTAACATCAAAAACGATCGAACAAACACAGTCAAAGAACGAGTCAAAAATCGGTTATTAGAGCTATCATACTTAGAGTCAGAGGATATATTACGTAAATTTTCAGTTCGTTCCGCGGCAACACGCAGCAAGCACGTGTCTACCTTCGTTTACCGGTCGCTCGCGCAAGCTATTTAATTACCTTTTTACTATCTTCGCGGAACGTCCATACTCAACTATTTATCATGTTTATGTGTCCTGGATGCAACTTGGAGTTTTCTGACGGCGTTAAGTGCAATCAATGTTTCGCATGTTATTGTTTTACATGTGCAAACATAACCGAAAAAAACTACAGGAAGCTAGGTGCAGCGAGACAGTCTGCCTTGTTATGTGCTAACTGTAAATGCAGCCAGCCCCAGATGATGCCGGATCCTATTTCGAAGCCTACGTCGGGATCATCGTCCAATGCTACCTTGGATCTGGTGCTTCATGAATTGCGTGATGGGATCGCGGGTATCAATGTCCGCCTTGAGCAAATTCCGGTGCTTGTGCTTGAAGTTAAGGACATGAAAGACAAATTGCATCACTTTGAGAACTCGTTATTAGAGGTTAAAAATGAAGTGGATGCCAATAAGTCTAGGACGTGTGAGCTGGAATCCAGGCTTACCAGCTTGGAGTCTACATGTACCAGTAAAATAACGTACCCACAACTTGAATGCAAACTGTCTCAGTTGGCCTCTGATATGTCGTCAAGGGATCAACGGGAGCGGTACAATAACATTGAAATTAAGGGCGTGCCATTGAAGAAAAACGAAAATCTTATCTCACTTGTCAGATTGTTAGGTGATACGATCGGGCAGGCTGTTACATCTGCCGATATCAATTTTGTGATGAGAGCTCGTTCTTTTACTAACAACAAACCTATTATCGTCGGCTTCGTCGGAAGATACACAAAGGAAAATTTTGTGGCCGCTGCTAAAACGAAAAAGAACTTGACTGCGGCTGATGTGGGTTTCCTCGGAGTTACTTCTAGGATCTTTATCAACGATCACCTCACACGCGAGAATAAGCAACTACTTACTATGACCAAGAAGCTAGCCTCTGAAAAAAAATTACAAGTATACGTGGGTACAAAACTGCAAGATTCTGGTCAGAAAAAGCGATACCTCACCAATAATACAGATACTATGTGCTGACGATCATGAAAAAATTAAATGACTGTCATTTTCTATGATAAGTTTTCTTATATATTTGCGTGTAGTGCTATTTCGTACCCACAGTGTTTTTATTCATATTAGGTATGTAGTTAAGCATATAGTAAAGCCATATAAAACCACCAACTACATAATAAACGTATCTTCAATCAATTGTCTTATAGTAACTAATGTGTCTACTTTGTCTTTTTTCGTGTTGCCTCAATATAATACAATATATCCACGTCATACTAATATTATCATACTTTATTTGACATTTCGCTGCTTGAATCAATTTTACAATTATTATTATATTTACTTACAAGTAATACCGTCACGTCACGATACCACTAAAAATATCCTCAGTTTCAATATTCTACAGTTATGCGTATTATGTGCATCGTCTTGTAATCATATCTTTAAAATACAGTATCAATATTATTATGGGACGGATATTATATCGGAGTTACGTTTCGTCAACAAAGTATTGACAAGTAAATTATATAACTACGTATACACATTATCAGAGTTACGTTTCGTCAACAAAGTATTAACACATAAATCATATTATAAATACGTATACGCATTTTTTTCTTCGCAAACAACTAACATTTTTACTTCATTTATTGTTTACATGTTTATGATCGAAACACTATCCGGCCAAGTGCCTACTTGGCTGGATTGTGATTATGGTTTTTAACATGTATTATCAAAATGTTAGGGGTTTGCGAACAAAAACAATGGAATTCAAAAGAAACGTTCAGCTTAGTAATTATGATGTGGTTGTGTTGACGGAGACGTGGCTTTTTGACGGCATAGCAAGTGAGGAAATATTTAGCAACTTGTATATCGTATGGCGGCGCGACCGCGACTACGCGCAGCGCGGGCAGAGCCGCGGTGGCGGGGTCCTTATCGCCGTGCGCCGCGAGCTGGCAGCGCACGCGCGCCCAGAGTGGCATTCCACAGCGGAAGATCTTTGGGTTACCATACGATTTAAGGGATGCAGGAATGAGCCACCATCAAACCTTCATTTGGGAACCGTCTATATGTGTGCGCAAAATCAAGGGCAGTCTTTCTCATCTCAACTGTCTAACTTTTGTGAGACCGTCCTGTCTATCTCTTTTAATAATCCAGACGACAAGATTTTAATAATGGGGGATTTCAACATGAGTGATATATCATGGTCGACATCCTACGACCACACATACATGTTACCTACCTTCAACAGTAATGATTGTGATCATGAAGAACTGATTGATCTTTTAAACCTGACTAATATAAACCAATATAATCATATCTTAAACCAAGAAAATAGAATACTTGACCTCATTTTATGTAATTATGATTTAAACTTAACCCGTTGCTTAGATCCACTAACGCGAGAAGATAAAATATTTCATCCGACCCTAATCTGTAACCCGCTATTTATAAACCATAGTGATCTTATCCCCAGAAACAGAATTAAATTTTTTTATGCTAACGGAGATTATATGTCTATTAGTAGAGCTTTAAGTGATTATGACTGGACTTCACTTCTTTCTTGTGGAACCTTAGATGAAGCTGTAGAACTTTTCATGAAAATATTATTAGGACTAAGAGACAATTACATTCAGTGTAAATATGCACGAGCTAATCATTACCCAGTGTGGTATTCTTCCGCTTTGCTAAAAATTTTAAGAGAAAAAAATAAATATCATAAAAAATATAAAATATATAACAATAAAAATGACAGTAATTCTTATAAAATTTTACGTGAACGAGCGAAGAGAGTGGAACATGTTTGCTATATAAACTATATTTCAAAAATTGAAAAGTCTATTAGGGACGAACCTAATGCATTTTGGTCTTTTATTAAATCTAATAAAAAGCACAACTCATATCCGTCTACTATGTCGTACTTAAATTCTAATATTACTACTGGTGTAGAAATTTGTAATGCCTTTGCCGACTTCTTTAATTCTAATTATTTACAAAGTATATCTTCAGGGTCTCATACTTCTACTTCTATTAAATCAGAACCAACTTCTTCTGTGGATTTATCTACAATTGAAATAAATAACTCCCGTATACTTCAGCTACTTAAAAATCTGGACTGTAAGAAATCTGCTGGGCCTGATGACCTTCATCCTTACCTTTTAAAAAACTGCGCTACAGATCTTGTTTATCCTATCAGTTTATTATTCAAAAGGTCTATTGATGAAGGTTTGATGCCTAAAATATGGAAAACTGCAAGCATAACACCGATTCACAAGAAAGGAACAAAGCGTGACATCTGTAATTATAGACCTATCTCTAAGCTCTGTGTATTGGCAAAAATTTTTGAAAAAGTGGTTCACGATCAATTGTATGCTGCTTTGAAGCATACTTTTATGCCACAGCAGCATGGGTTTCTCAAAGGTCGGTCATGTTCGACAAATTTGGTGACTTTTATTGATGTAGTTACTGCGGGCATGGATTCGGGTGGCCAAGTCGACGCTGTATATACTGACTACAGCAAGGCATTTGATCGAATTGACCATATTATCCTACTAGCTAAACTCCAAGGAGCTGGAATACGAGGTGACCTGCTAAGATGGTTTACCTCTTACGTCAAAGATCGGTGCCAGACTGTAGTACTGGGTGGATATGCATCGGCTTCGTCACCTATTACATCGGGTGTGCCGCAAGGATCTATACTCGGTCCACTGCTCTTTATCATTTTTATCAACGACATCTTTTCGTCCTTCAAATACTCTGACTTTCTTTTATTCGCCGATGATATGAAGGTATTTAAGCCGATCAATACCAGTCGAGATCTAGATATGCTACAAAGCGATCTGGATAGTCTTCATGACTACTGTATTAGAAACAAACTTGACCTTAACGTAACCAAATGCTTTTGCATTACTTTCAGTCGGTCTAGTAAAACTTTACCCTTTGACTATAAAATTAATGGGCAGTCTCTAATGAGATGTCATAGTGTAGTTGACCTTGGAGTCACTCTCGATTCTAAACTCTTATTGGACGAGCATATAGAAAACATATCTTCTAAAGCTATGAAAACTCTCGGTTTCTTATTGAGAGTAACAAAAGATTTCCAAACAATTAAAACATTAAAAATTTTATATTGTTCTTTAGTAAGAAGTCAACTTGAATATGCTTCACAAGTGTGGAATCCTCAATATGCTAAATATATAGATATGCTAGAGAAACCACAAAAGAAATTCTTAAGAATCATTAACTATAAACTCAAAGTCCAAAGTCCTGATTATGTAGACAGTTGTAGACGTCACCACATATTACCTCTCTATGAAAGAAGGGAAGCAGCAGATCTTACTTTCTTGCACAATATATTACTGAATATACTTGACTCTTCGAGACTACTATCGGAGATTAAAATAATAACACCATATAGGACGTTTAGTCGTCGAAATTATTTACAGTTATATGCTCCTCGCTGTCACTCCAACTATCGTCATAATTCTTTTTTTCCTCGCACTATTGATATGTTTAATTCTAAATATTCCAAATTAGTTGATCTCTTTGTGATGAAGCAAAATACATTCAAACTCTTGATAAGCAAGCGTTTTTACACTGACTGATGTAAATGTGCATGTTTTTCTTTTTTTTTTTCTCTCGTAATTATCTGTTTCTTTTTTTGGTTAATCAGGTTTTATGTGGCTTTATGTTGCTTGTAAACTTATAATCGAGTCTTATTTGTGTGCATCACTATACTTTTTGTTTCCTGTTTGTGTTCTTTAATCAAGCACGATTACCTATTGTTACCTATTTGCATTCAAGGCACTTACAATGTTATCATAAGCGAAAACTGTTAGGCTTTTGTATTCACAAGATCCTTATACTACATTATTTAATAAGCAGCTGTTTGTTTTCCGTGTAAATAAAAAATAAAAAAATAAAATAAATTATGTTGAGCATACACGTGACAGTTACACACAAACCCTCACAATCACACACACACACACACACACACACACACACACACACCAAATAAATATTAATACGTGCACTCCTGCCGCCACAAACATGCAAATTTACACATCATTCATAATGAATGTAACGTGCTACAATTTGTTATAATATTACTTACATCACTTAGTCGGATACCTCTTATGAATTTAAAAACTGATAAATCTAATTGACCTCCACGACACGGGCCTTGAGCCTAGTGTGCGGCTGACAAATTTGTTCTATGTTTAAAATACAAATTACATTGTTAATTTAGAACTAAGACTCGTATGTAAATTTATGTCAACAATAAACTTATTATTCTGGCCATCGCACAAACGTTCGCCCCGGTGAGGGACCGAACCTGGGACCCAACGCTTCTAGACTGGAATTCCTTTTTGTATGAATAACTGAATACTATCCCAATACATATGATAATGGATCGAAATATAATATAATGATAAGTAATGTAACGGTTGTTGCCTGCAGAGAGCGCGCCCCCCGCCCCGCCCGCGCCCCCCCTCGCCGACTCCGGCACGCAGACGGCGCGCCCACTGTGAGTATCGCAGTATAAAGGCCCATATAGATGGAGAGAGTTTTTCGAACGTTTCTTTCCGAGAAATCGTACTCTATTATCGCAAGAATAATTGCCATAAGATTATTGTATCATATTGTTTACATACAGGCAAGAACTAAACTCTCGCGTACGATTATGTCATACGATATTTGCAAGTAATTTATCTCTAGGCGATAAATGACTGCGACTGTTTACACTGCGAAGAAGAAAATTCTTGCTTACGAGTTCTCGACTTGTATAAACACTATCTTACTATCCGTCTAAATGGCCCTTACTGCCACTGTTTGTTGCCAACCATTATATATTAATGAAGTGTACTCTAGGTATGTATTATGTACGCAGGTACATTATGGTGTGGGTAAATAGGTATCAAGCAAGCGTGTTCCACCGTCGGCCACGTCATCGCTTTCCATCATGTGATCTAATGCTGGTTTATCTTATTTCAAGTAAAAAACTTATGTTACTCGTAGTTTGGTAGCACCTGCCTGATATCTCAAAATCATATATATAAATAATACCTAAATATCGTAAATAACACCTAAATGTTATTTAGCTACGTGGATGGAGTATGGATTTTCATACTTACATTGAAGACAGCTCACAGCGGCGCTTCACTTGGCGATCTTAACCGATCAACAAGTTAAGCAACGCTTGCTGCGGTCAGGAGTCGCATGAGTGTATGCTGGTGGCATTGTTCAACTGAGCGCTTCCGTGCTTCGGAGGGCACGCTAAGCCGTCGGTCCCGGTTGTTTGATTTAGGACAACAGTCGTTAGGCTATGTCGAAGGCATTCGGGCGGCCTGAAAACTTCGAAATGGGTTGGCCACTAACCTATCCACCAATCCGCACTGTCGAGGAAGGCTTGAACCCCAGTGGGAACATAATGGGCTGATTAAGTTCTGTTGATTGGAGACAGCTCCTCGCGATTATTAAGCGTAGATCAGTACAGCAATTTGGATTTCGCCCAAGATAGAGTCCGTAGCACAAACAATTTGTTAAAAAGTATTTATAAACGTCAACGCGTCACGCTTCTGCGTACAAACTATGAGTTATCTGTTTCCCAGTTGCCCTAGATACATGACAGTTTGTATTGATTCGCGTGAACGTTACGTTACACTTACGCAGTTATTCGTGCTAGGTACACAGGTTGTCGTATTAATTATTAGTAGCTTCCAAGCATATTGAAGAACAATAAATGTATATGATCGTTTGGTATAATTTTGTTTCAGCACGGAGCCTCTGCCCGTGCCGGTGAGCTTCTCTCCGAGTGCGATGGAACGCGAACTGACGCTACAGCGGCGCAAAGAACAACTGGTAGCGGCGGCGCGGGCGCGGTACCTCGCTCGTCACTCCTCCTCCCCCTCCGCCCCGTCCACCGCGCACAGCTGAGTCACCACCACCACCACGACCATCCGCCATCACCACCCCGAACTAATTTCGCTCCACTGAGGCCCACTACTTCGGTGTCATGATTGTGTGGGGTGATCACACTATCCCTGCTTTCCGTTTGAAATCAGATTCGATTTTTTTTCTTCATTACGTTTCAATATCTCGCTTTTGACAGGAGAGATCTGTCAGCTATACGCAATGGGTGGTTTGGCTGACTCAGATTGCTCACGTCTGACAGTGCATTTGTTATAAGCTTATAGCAATATATTTAACGAGACGGTATGGAACCAGTATAACCCATGATAAAAAGTGTAAAACAGGCAAAAAAACGTTTTGTTTAGCCGGAACGAAGAAGAGTAAAAAATGCAAACATCAACGAACTGTAATTTTTGCCAGAACTGCTCACGGTGATTGCAGTTCGTAGCATGGTCTTTGAAATCGCAAAATGGCGCCCTTGGTGACATAATGACGACGTCTACGTTGTCGCGCTTTCGTTGATTCGGGATGACGATCACAGCGCCAAAATCGATTTTGACTTCAATCGGAAATGAGAGGGTGACATTTTAAATGCGGAAGTTTGTTATTGAGTGAGAATTTAAATTGTGACCAATATTGGCCTTCGCGGTTTTTTTGATTTCTACGGAACGAATGGGTGAATATACCTAACGATTATTAGAGTCCGTTGGTTAGACATAAATGTGATCTCTATACTTCTGTAGTATCTTTGATAGAAAATTTGATGTGAAACGAACATCGCTACACTCAAACGACAGATATATAATATGTAGAGACGACATACATTTACGGACCACTTCGAAACGCTGCCTAAACTTTAATGTCATTCAGTACTGCGCACAAGAATTTTCTTTGCGCAGTAATATATGACGTCTTTTAAAGTTAAAAAGCGATTGTAAGTAAGGCTAATAAAGGGCAGCTATTAAACTTAGGAATTACATCAATTTAGAGGCTCTACTGATCGCTCTATTAATGAGACACATTGATCAATTTTAATCGGATTTGTTTCGTATATTTTCATTTTATGTATCGACTTCTTTGACTTACGGCCCGTCCCAATAATCTATCTATCGCCGGTTTACTTTACTAGAGATAGATATTTGACACTATTTGTATGGACGTTATGTCAAATTTCTATCGGTAGTAAGGAAAACCGTGGATAGATAGATTATTGGGATCCTCCATTAGTGAAAAAGTAGTAACAAGATATCTGTAACTATATAAAGTGAGCTCCCATCAATAATGTAAACTTCCCTAGTGCGGGTAACGGTTAAACATAATAAATATTATTTTAACATGACGTGTTCCTACAAAATCAAAAAGTATAAAAAAAAATCAAAATGTACGTAATAGGAAGCCATGTTACTGCAAATGCGATCTCTAGCTGTACTCGATTGACAACACTGAGACAATGAATATGTGTAAGTGAAAATCTACAAATATTGCTCGTCCAATATACGAGTAGTTCCCAATTAACAAGAATGTTTATTTATGCGTGTGATCACTCGATATTTCTCATATTTCTTTCATATTTAGTTCGAAATACCATTAAAGTAACATATAAAATATAAATATGTTATTCTTGTGTAGAAGCCTTTAAGAGCTATAATACTGTAGCATAATGTTATTCTATGTATCACCGATGTCAAAAGTGGCTGGATCATCAAGGCATTGTCTGGAACAGAAATGAAATTTGGATTAGTTTGTTCGTAGGAAATGGGATTGTGTTGTGAGTGCATATAGTATTGATTTATAACACGAGAGGAAACGCCATGTTTATTAATCCTAAACATAAAAAAGTATCCTTATTTTTTTTATTTTTTGGCTGCTGCTAGGTTGTTTATTTTTTCTTTGGGAGAAGCTGCCGCCTTCAAATAAATGTTTGCTTCAAATCTCGCGTTGATTGTACTCAATTGCAACAATCCTAAAGTTATAACATATTGATACATAACTATAGTACATAAATAGTTACACTGTATAGCAGTAACAGTTTCTAAAATAGTCATAGTTTTTCTTCACTACGAGTAGTCACCTAATTTTTTTGCCACTTTGATTCCTAATTCTTTTGTTGAATAAGGCCACATACATTATCTGCAGGGCCATTATGTATCTCAGTTGCTAACTAAACTTGATAGAAACCTAAAAATAATGAAACCTAGAAACTAATGGCTGCCGTAACTTTTGTCAGCTCCAGCCGGCAACTTACTAACATTTCTGCTCACTATTCGTCAAAACAAAACTGACGTAGAGCAGGCATTTTGTTTTATATAATTGAATCAAGTTTTGTTAGCAGCTGAGATACATAATAGCCCTGCTGGTCTGGTATGAGACTGAAATGATTATTGTGGTTATCAAAAACAAATTGATGTATGCAGTGACAAATAAGATTGACTTGTTACTGCTATTGTCTTTATTTATTTTCATTGCGTTATCTATCGATTACCTTCTTTAGAAATTAATAAGGCTAAAAAATAACATGAAATTTTGTAGTAGAACTTTTAGTGAATCTAGGTGTATTACAAATCCAAATCCACGGGAGGTATCAACCATCAACTTGACTTTGAGTAGTACACAACTGTACAGTCATACTTTAATATTGTAGGCCTTAACTGTAAACGCTGCTTAAATTTAAATATTATTTATTACGGCGCAGAACCTTTTTTTTACTATATGACGTTATTTAAATTTAAGCAGAGTTTATAAGTGAGGCCGTATGTGTATTTCAGAGTTTGGTATATGATACTGGATTAATTCAGTATTTAGATGTAAAATTAGTTGTAAATCGTTTTGGTAGATTTTAGTGATTAAATTATCCAGTGAGTCGTCGAGTCTCCTCATGAGTAGATTCCCTGACGTACTGATATTATAATAAGTTAACTTTTTGTGATATATTCTTTATAGTCATAATTACTATACGTGGTTTGAAATGTTGCATATGTGTTTGCTATGCGACTTTTGGCTGAGTAAGGGCATGTTTAGATGAGAGGCGTACAGCGAGCGTTAGGGCGTATGCATGGCGCACGCTTAACGGGCTTTGAGAGCGCGCTTTGTCAAATTTTCTTTTTGGGTTCTGCATTCGGTGTGAATGGCTGTGTTTTAGGATATTACATCAAAGTTGGAGGCGAAACAGAAAATGGCAATATTGAACCTATCCCAATCTACGTGTCTGAATTGCAAAATGTTTTACAATTTTATATATGAATAGTTATATATATTATTATGTTATTTTATATATTTTTATAACCTGTTAAAAAAAGATATGTAATTCTTTCAAAAAAAGTTCTAGGTTTACTAAAACTAGCTCAAGATTCACTAGAGGTATTATGTCATTAATGACAAGTATTGTCCAAGATTGAGCTAATTCAGTTTAAACACACACACACTCACACCGGGGTGGGAGGCATACAACACGTTAACACGCTGCCATCTGTACATGCCCTCACTTGTAGTCGGGTTGAAGCGAGATTGTACACTACTCGAGTATCTTCAACCGATCAACTCGATGTACACAATACTGTTACGGCCGCCATACACCATCCTTCATATCGTCAAATCGGCATGACGCTGCCGATTGGATCAGTTAGAATTGACCGTGTGTATGGCAGCCAGAGTTGTGTGGTATGATGGTACATCTTCATAGCAAATTGGCTTATTTTTCTAATGAGAATGTATTTTTATAAATGATGATACAGTTAGGAAAATGTTATTGGTATATCCATTAAAATATAAATGCACTTTTCATAAACTGTTAATTGTAATATTGCTCATCTGCTGTATATAGTAGCCATTTCAATAAGTATATTTTGTTGGGCATATTATTTTTGTTAATATTTTTTTTATAACTTTTATGTACTTATGACAATACTTCACTTAGTTATTTACTTGTACTTTTCTCTAAGGAGTGAGTAAGATATGTCAAACATATACCTAAGACATGTACACATATTGCGGAATCGCTGGAACAAATCTAACGGCAGAATGAAGTATATGTATCTAGTACTTATATAATGTTAATGCTTATAAGTTTCTCAACTATTTTTAACAAACTACGAAAATTTATTCATGACTAGTCAAAATAAAATGTACACCTGCAGATGTACGTTTAATTTTTGATCTCTTCCTTTCACATTCCTTCTACCCAAATAAGTTTAAACTTTACATTAATATTAATAAAACATTTCTAATAGGTATGTAGCTAAATTAGCGAGTTGTCCCACCGCCGACGATGAACGAGAAGCGAGTAGAGCTAGGAAGTAGAAACGAGTCAGCGGGAAGCGAGTGAGTAGTTTCGATAGTTCTGTCGCTGAGCTGTTAGCGAGTGCGGCGGGACGATTACTGGCGCGCGCCACTCGCTCGCGGCGGCCGAGCGTACAGTACAGTCCTGCCACAATCCTCTCTCGGCACTGACCGCCAAGCGAGCATCGCTGAGCGTGTATTATCTTTGATAGTTGATGTCGCTCAGCGACAAACTAGTGGAGCGAGTCTTCGCCGGCGGCAGTGTGAACAGTTGGTGATCAACTATATAATATATGCTACTCATTTGTTTCATCATCATCATCTCAGCCGTAGGATGTCCACTGCTGAACATACATGGGGAGGCACCCCATGATTTTCCAAAAGGACCGGTTGGAAGCGGCCTGCATCCAACGTCGTCCTGCGACTTTCATCAGGTTGTCTGTCCACCGTGTTGGTGGACGACCTACGCTGCGCTTGCCGGTCCGTGGTCTCCACTCCAAAACCTTTCGGCCCCATCGGCCATCTGTTCTGCATGCTATGTGCCCTGCCCACTGCCACTTCAACTGGCTAATCTTCTGAGCTATGTCGATGATTTTCGATGCAGTGCTACAGTGGCATCGTAATGGATATAACTGATATAGGTTCCGTTTTTTTGTGTTTGAAAGGTGAATCAATCGACACTGTCCTTAGCTGTTATCAAGAAAAATTGAGGCAGGGTTTTTTAAAGCATTAATTTATACTTAATGTGCTCTGTATAAAACTAACTTAATACAACAGGTACTTAATGAGTTATAGGACCAGGTATATGATACAGTTGTAGGTTACGAATGCATCGCTAATACTATACAGATATGCATACGGATGCATGTTAACTATAAAATTGATACTGAGTTCAACAATCACGGATTGTGCAGAGACCTGTTAAGCCTATAGTAATAATATTAGTTACTTAATGTAATAAAAATCAATTGTAAAACTGTAAAATGGGTGCAATTTAATAGTCACGTTTTTAAAACCAAAATCACATATAGCATTTGTAATAGTTTTACTATGGTACTACTTTTACTACTGGCTCAATTTCACAAATAAAGTACTTTAATATTATAAAGAGGAAAGATTTGTTTAATTTGAAAAAATAATTTTAGGTTATTAGAGATTTACCCAAAGAATTTGTCTGTCATTTGTTTATTTTTTAACGGACAGTGGATTTGCATGAAATCAGAGAAATACCCATAATATATAATTTTTGACATTAATTAACATTTTCTAATAAGTAATTTATAATTAATCAATTCAACTATTAAGTAATTTGTAAGTTATGTATCCTATTTGATTGATAGGACTATTTGATTTGAAGATAGATATTATTAAATTAATTATTCATATTTATAATTTATTTCTGATTTTTGTCTCAAGTAGAACAAGCGTAGTGAAGCTGCAGGCAGGTAGGTAGTTTACATGTATGGCTGATTTAAACCTTGCCCTATGTTGCTGCAGTCTTTCAGCAGGAGATTGTCTGATGTGTTGTGCAATGCCAGATCATACCGATTATGTGTGGTGCAGTAGGTGGGTGATTATTTTTAAATGGAATGTTAGGTAAACCAATGCATACCAGAGACATAAATTTACGTGTGTTTCATTCATAAATCTTTTGTTTTAATTATAAAACTTGTACAGTTTTTTAACATTCTGCTTACATTTACACATATTTTCCTCAATATCTTAGGATTGATAATCACTGGAGTGAGAGTAAAACCTATAACATATGAATTTATTAAATTTATAAGAAACCAGAATTTTACATAGGTAGGTATAGCAAAATACAATATTATTAGCCTATGAAATTGATCACAACAAGGTGAAGTACCAAGTGTGCAAATATGAAGTCTGCAAAGCCGCGTTCTGGGCTCAAGCCTTGAAACTCGTTCTTGTTCTCAGGGTTCACTTGCAGCCGTAAGCATACTGAAACAAATATGAGGTTAGCTGTAGATTATACTGCAAACCACAACTGCATTGCAGATCATAAGAAACTTTGTACGTTACCTCCGAGGACAAAAGAGCTGACCGTAGAGATAAAGCCGCTCAAGAAGGAATTGAATGGAAAAGTGCCGACAAGGCAACAATACACAAACTGAATCACCGCTGTTAAAAAAATGTATAATAAATATGCATCGATAATCTTCAGCTTTTTCGACGTTTTCGTAGAATACTCTTGGTAAAGTTTAGGAATAACAGAGGTAAGCGAACTCATGTTTTACAAGCTTTTGGTGCAGTTCTGATTTCTCAATAATTTGTCGATAGTCGGCGGAGTAACAGTCGGTATGTCGATAGGTATTATTATCCCGAAACCTAAATTTACTATACACGTCACCTTTCAAACGATCATAGCACAGATAACATAATATTATATGCTCTAGGACCGATAAGTAAAGGCACAGGTTATTTATTATGCTTTGGCCACATCGAGGAGAAACGTCGTTGATTATCGCGATGTTGAACGTGTACCGTAGATTTAGCCACTTCGCGATAATGCAATTCGGCAACGGCATTAATTAACATTGCCGTTAACGTTGGGTGATAAATCGGCTGGCGGTATTTCTAGGCACGTCAAAGAGATTTAATGCGAGAATTATTGCGTTGAAGCGGCCACACCAACGCTTGTCATAATACACCGTGATCGCGAACGGATAGCACGTGTTTTTACAAAGGCAATTATGGAGTGCATGTATGAAAAAGAAAGTCATTAAATTTCAGGAAATCTTAAGGAGACATGCATTTTATTTTTTCTTCGATCCTAAATTTAAAGTTTGTATGTATATCAGTTACTCAAATTTGCTTTACAGATTTAGATAAAATTTGGTGGATAGATAGATAAGGCACTGGTTTACACAAGGAATACTTTTCATTATCATCATCATCATTCATCACCTTGCACGTGAAACTGAGGGGCGGAACTAGTACATTCATATAATACAAATTTACATTAGTTAAATATGGAACCATAATACTGTTATTTATTCTGTTACATTACCGCCAAATTTATCGGCAATGAAATGGGCGTTGACGTTCACGGTACCACACTGGTACCGTGAACCTCAAGTACCGTGGCCACTCAATTTATCGAGATAATTATTGATATAATTAGCGCGTTGTTTAAGGCGATTTTGGGCATTGATGTTAAACCTCGATGTGCCCATAAGGAAGTATATTAAAGGCGTCAAACGTCCAAAATATCTTTTCTAATGGCCCAACTTCGTGGTTAGAAGCATTTTCTGAAAAACTGGCTCCCTCGAGTGTCCCTTTTGTAGTTTATCTCCCTTCTCCCTCTATCCCTCTCCCTTCGCACAACTTTGACTGTCATTTTCCTTTTCGTGAACTTTCTCTTGCATTCGACGGTTTACCTGATTCATCCACAAGCATCAACGGAACTCCCTATTGATTTATCATCAAGTCTTCATCCAAATGCAAACAAACGTATTTAGATGTCATTAACTATTTTTTTGAGTATGGCATAGTTCCCAAACACTGGAAAACTCAAATAATTATCCCAATCTAGAAACCTGGAAAAGATCCTTCAGATTCTAACAGTCGCAGACCGATCGCCCTATCTTCTGTCCTATCCAAAATTATGGAACATTTAATTAAGAAAAGACTAGAGTGGTTTGTTAAAAATAGGGTCTACTAGCCAAGACTCAATTCGGCTTCAGAAAGGGTTTAAGTACGATGGATAGTTTAAGCCTGTTGACAACTGATATTTATATATTTATTTTAGCAAGAAACAGTATCTCGTGGGTGTGTTCCTGGATATCAATCAATCAATCAAAGTTTTTATTGTTGTAGAATATGTTACAATTAAAAATGTGAAAGCCACTGGTTCCCGAACTAGTGGGTACTGTGTTTCAGTAACCAGGGTCTTCTCCCAGTATTTAGTGCAGCTTACATGTCTACAATATATATATATTAAATACTTTTAAGAAAGTTACAAAAAAATATGCCTTAACCAAACTTAACAAATTGTCTACCATACGGACTTAAATAAAAGTGCAAGAGTGTACTTGTTTGTGTGTGTGTAGGTGTGTTTGTGTGTGAATATGTGTGTGGGGTATTGTATGTGGAGGTTTGTGCTAATTGTATGTTGCAGGGGTCTGTCTGTTTGTTGATGTGTGTGTCGAGGGTTAATAACTACAGTGTTTTATTTCATTCATCATACACACTAGGTGTCTACCATGCACTCGACATCCTCATATTCAAGGTTCTTGAGCCAGGTGAGTATTATTTTTTAAATTCGTTGTTGGTTTTTTGTTTAGTTTTAAATTTACTGTTTATTTTATTATACAAATAAGTTGCTGCAACATCAAAATGTTTCCGGGCAATTTTACATCGAGCCCAAGGTACTGGACAACGGTCGACTCTTTTGTTCGTAACAGGTAATTGTGGCACAATATGTTTATGATATTGTGCCATTTGTGATATTGATTGATGATATTGTGATATTTTGCCGTGGCGGTGCCGGCTTAGAATAGCACCCCTCCAACTCTACCCGTGGGTGCCGTAGAAAGCGGCTAAGGGATAACAAATCAGAAGGTGGGCAGCAGCACCTTCCCAGTCAAACACACACAAACTGCGCTCGCCAACCCGCCTGCCAAGCGTGGCGAGTATTGGCAAAAACCCCTTATGGATTGGACAAAAAGAACCAGGCCCCCAGTCCCCAGCTGCCCCGCTATTCCTGGCTACGGTAGCGGCCACGGTAACGGTGGGGCAGGGGGTGCTAAGAATCCCCGGCAGACGCCCGGCTACCACCCCCAACGACGACGACTGGCCCTGGTAACACACAACATACGCACGATGAGGACAGACGAGAAGATATATGAGCTGGAAGAAGAAATGAGTAAGCTACACTGGGACATTGTGGGGTTATCTGAAGTCCGTAGAGCGGGTGAGGACACGATAACCCTAAAATCAGGTAACCTACTCTATCACCGGGAGGGCGACCAACAGTCCCAAGGTGGTGTCGGGTTTCTCGTCCACAAGTCCCTTACTAACAACATAGTTAAGATCGATAGCGTTTCCAATAGGGTCGTATACCTAATACTCAGAGTATCCAAACGATATTCGCTGAAGGTCATTCAGGTATACGCACCGACGAAGTCGCACCCGGATGATGAGGTGGAGGATATGTATGAGGACATTAGTCGGGCCATACATACCTCTGAAACGCAATTTCTAGTTGTTATGGGGGACTTCAACGCGAAGTTGGGTAAAAGAAGCGAGGATGAGTCGAAAGTGGGGCAATTTGGCTATGGACAACGGAACCGTAGGGGACAGAGGTTGGCCGACTTCCTGGAGAAAGAGGGACTCTTTATGATGAACTCTTTCTTTCAGAAGCCACCTCACAGGAAATGGACCTGGCTGAGTCCCGATGGTTCCACGAGAAATGAGATTGACTTCATTATGACCACCAAAAGGCAAATATTCACTGATGTCTCCGTGATCAACAGGGTTAAAACCGGTAGTGATCACCGAATGGTAAGAGGCACGGTGAATATTAATGTCAAACTGGAGAGGTCTCGTCTGATGAAGTCTACGCTCCGACCCACTCGTGCCCGTATTCAAGACCCCGAGAGCTTTCAACTTGAGCTATCCAATCGCTTCGATTGCCTTGAGAACATCGCTTCAGTGGACGAGATCAATAACAGGTTAGTAGAAACTGTCCATACAGTGGGTTCCAAGTACTTTAAACCCCACCGTACAGATAGGCCACAGAAACTCTCCAACGATACCCTCAACCTTATGGCTGAACGACGCTCATTGAAATTGCAGTCTTCGAATGATGCTGAAGCATATAGGCTGCTCAATAGACGAATATGGAAGTCCTTGCGACTCGACATCCGGATCTTTAATACAAACCGTATTAAAGAGACGATAGAGCGGAAAAAAGGCTCCAAAGTGTTTGCAAGAGACTTGTCTATTGGGCAAAGCCAGTTGACGAAGCAGAAGAGAGGAGACGGCAGTGTAGCGTCGACCGAGCGGAAGCGTTAGGAGAGGTCGAGAGTTTCTACGGACAGTTATACAACTCGGTCGCTAAACCTGTTAGCAGTTCGGTCAAAGACCCAAGAGCCAAGCTGACCCGACATTATACCGAAGATATCCCGGACATCAGCCTGTACGAGATTAGAATGGCCTTGAAACAGCTTAAGAACAACAAGGCGCCTGGTGACGACGGTATCACATCTGAGCTTCTGAAAGCGGGTGTAACACCGGTACTTAAAGTCCTTCAGAAGCTCTTTAATACCGTCTTACTCGAAGGTTCAACGCCAGAAGCATGGAACAAAAGCGTGGTGGTGCTGTTCTTTAAGAAAGGTGACAACACTTTACTTAAAAATTACAGACCCATCTCGCTTTTGAGCCATGTTTATAAGCTGTTTTCGAAGGTCATAACGAACCGTCT
This sequence comes from Selenia dentaria, assembly GCA_917880725.1. NCBI lineage: Eukaryota > Metazoa > Arthropoda > Insecta > Lepidoptera > Geometridae > Selenia > Selenia dentaria. Next base: position 4,612,959 of record OU862887.1, read on the forward strand.
CAGTCGCAGGTTTGATGAATTCCAGCCTCCGGAACAAGCCGGCTTCCGAAAAGGCTATAGTACCATAGACCACATCCACACGCTACGGCAAGTTTTACAGAAGACCGAAGAGTATAACTTGCCTCTTTGTCTAGCGTTTAAGGACTATGAGAAAGCCTTTGATTCGATCGAGACGTGGGCAGTGCTTGAGTCTCTCCAGCGGTGCCGTATTGACTATCGGTATATTGAAGTGCTGAAGTGTTTGTACAAAAACGCCTACATGTCAGTCCGAGTACAGGAGCAGAGTTCAAAGGCAATTCCATTGCAAAGAGGCGTGAGACAGGGAGACGTTATATCTCCGAAACTGTTCACCGCTACATTGGAAGCCGCCTTCAAGCTTCTGGAATGGCAAGGACTTGGCATCAATATTAACGGCGAATACATCACTCACCTTCGATTTGCCGGCGATATTATAGTCATGGCAGAATCCATGGAAGACCTCAGTACAATGCTCGAAGGCCTCCATCGAGTTTCCCAACGGGTAGGTCTTAAGATGAACATGGACAAGACGAAAATTATGTCTAATGCCCATGTTGTACCTACCCCAATATCAGTTGGGAACTCAGTTCTTGAAGTTGTTGACGAGTACATCTACCTGGGACAGACAGTCAAACTAGGCAGGTCCAACTTCGAGAAAGAGAGAGAGGTTAATCGTCGAATCCAACTCGGCTGGGCAGCGTTCCGGAAACTTCGCGAAGTCTTCTCGTCAAAAATACCTCAGTGCCTCAAGACAAGAGTCTTCGACCAATGTGTGTTACCAGTGATGACTTATGGCACTGAAACGTGGTCTCTTACTATGGGCCTCATAGAAAAGCTCAAAGTCGCACAACGAGCTATGGAGAGGGCTATGCTCGGGGTTTCTCTACGTGATCGAATCAGAAATGAGGAGATCCGTAGAAGAACGAAAGTGACCGACACAGCCCAGAAGATTAGCCAGTTGAAGTGGCAGTGGGCAGGGCACATAGCACGCAGAACAGATGGCCGATGGGGCCGAAAGGTTCTGGAGTGGAGACCACGGACCGGCAAGCGCAGCGTAGGTCGTCCACCGACACGGTGGACAGACGACCTGAGGAAGGTCGCAGGACGACGTTGGATGCAGGCCGCTTCCAACCGGTCCTTTTGAAAAATCATGGGGGAGGCATATGTTCAGCAGTGGACGTCCTACGGCTGAGATGATGATGATGATGTTTATGATACCGTTTAAGTACATTATATATGAACAGCTTCCTTACAGATAGTACTTGGGCTTTATTGTAAACTTCTGTGGTGGGATGTCTAAAAGGTAAGTACATGAGGACTTTCAGCACCGCTCTTTGAGCTCTTTCTACAGCAATTAGATGTGACTTTGCAGCGTTGCCCCAAATGCAAATGCAGTAGTTTATAATACATTCACATAATGCCTTGTAAGTTTGTATTAGAAGCCGGTGATCAGCTACTGCCCTAAGATTTTTGAAAATACTCGTATATATCATCTTTCAAACTCTAGCAGCCAAAGACGAAGTGTGACAGCTCCAGTTAAGGTTACTGTCAACAATCACACCTAAGTATTTAATGCTATCAATTCGAGTTAACTTTTCACAATTACAGGCAGCGTCTGTGGGTTCATCCAGGCGATTGCAGGGATATGTATGAATGTTCAGATCATTATTCAGGTTATCATTATTCACCTCCTGAACATTATTCAGGAGGCCTAGTAGCAGCGGTCTTGCTGAAGCAAAGGTATTTTGTCTTGCTTGTATTAAGCGACAGAAGACTATTTTCTAGCCAGGAGGTGACTTTAGAAAGTCCTTTTTCGGCCAGAGCAGAAACCGATTGCCAACTTTTATTATGAAAGAGAAGAACTGTGTCATCAGCAAACATAAGAAGTTCCATTCCTTTGGGAGGGTGATTTGACAAACTTCATTGATGTAAATCAGAAATAACGATGGCCCCAGTGTACTCCCTTGTGGAACTCCAAATTTACCGATTTCAACGTCACTTACAAATTCATTTACCCTAACATTCTGCTTCCTATCAGTAAGGTAAGTCTTAAACCATTCTAAAGCCACTCCTCTAATTCCAGATCGTGCAAGCCTATCTAGAAGTATCGGAACTGATACAGTGTCAAACGCCTTTTGTAGGTCGAGAAACACTCCTATACAGCGTTCTCCATTATCCAAGTAGTTCGTAATACAGGTAGTAAGTTTAAGGAGTGCATCTTCAGTGGATCTATTTTCTCTAAAGCCATATTGTTTGTAGCTCAGTAACTGGTTCTTTTCTAAGAATTTCATTAGACGTTTATTCACTAGCTTTTCAAATATTTTAGATAGTGTAGTGAGTAAGGATATTGGACGATAGTTAGAGGGATTAGTTTTGTTCCCTGTTTTGTATATGGGGCACACAATTGCTTTTTTGCAGATATCGGGATATATACCAGTTTCGAAACTCAGATTGCAGAGGTATGTGATAGGATCTATTACAAAATCACTAATATGCTTGAGGGTTAAACTGCTAATGTTGTTCCAACCCGGTGCGCTGTTGGTACGCAGTCCGTTTATAACAGCTCTTACCTCAAATGCGTCTGTCAGAAACAAGGACATAGAGTTTAGGGGTGTACTGCTTTTAGGTTTACTTTTTTGGGCTAATTCCAATTCGCTGACATTCATTTTATCAAGGATAATTCAGCTAAATTTTGTCCTACATTAGTAAAATATTTATTGACATCATTGAGTGAATCTTTAGGATTTGTTTTAATACTCAAAAGTTCACGAGATGAAGTTTTAGTTTGGTTGAAGTTACAAACATCTTTAATTATTTTCCACGTTTCTTTGACATTTCCACTGTGTTTTTCTAACTGTGCTTGGTAATATTGTTTTTTTAACGTTTTTATTATTTTGTTACATGTATTTCTGTAGTCAATATATCGTTTTATTAATGTTTCATTATTATGGGTCTTTTTTCGTTTTTTTATGTAATTTGTCTCTTTTTCTTATAGAACGAACAACACCAATTGTTATCCACGGTTTAATAGGCCTTTTTTTCTTAGGCAGCGTCATTGTTTGTGTATTACTATTGATGCAAGAAAGAAGGCGTGTGCTAAAGAGTTCCATACCAATGTTCACATTGTCTAACTGGTACAAATCAGATCATGTCACTTGACCTAGTTGTTCTTTAAGCCCTGCATAGTTGACTTTTGTTTTGTTATATGTAACAGCATTCTTCATTATTTTAGTTTTATTTATAAATAGCAAAATAGGTGAATGATCTGTCAAAAGTTGCTCAAACACAAAAGTTTTCCAATCGTGGCAACTTTTGACCATAAAAAGGTCTAGGCATGCACAAGCTCTAGTAGGTTTATTTACTCGTTGTCTAAGGCCATACATAGCCATCATGTTAAGGTAGTTATGTGCGTGACTGGTAAGATTGTTAGGCAATATGTCAATGTTTATGTCTCCTGTTATAACTATATTGTTGGTTGTAGTACTTTGTAGAATTGTTTCTATCGAGTTAAGGTAATTAACAGGGCTTCGGAAACATGGCGGTCTATATGTGCCCAGAATAGTATAGTGTTGGTCAAGAGTGACTAATAAACAATTCCCTTCTACTAGGTTCAGTTACTTCCTTCTGCTAGGTTCAGAAAATGTAGCGGTAATTTCTTCACGAACGTAAACTACTACGCCATCATTCTGATTCAGACATTTTTTTGTAAAGGACATATTATATTCATTTAAGAAGGGCGGTGAGTTATAAGCATTCGTCCAGCATTCGGTGAAAACGATAATATCTATTTTTATTTTGATGCTTGAGATAAAGGCCAAGAATAAATCCATATTACAATTTATGCTACGGATATTTACAGAAATTAATATATAGCATCTGCATATTATAATATCTTGCTTCCCGTACTCAGGAATAAGCTCATTCAGCTGTGTATCCCTGAAAAGTTGGTTCGTTTCATTTGCAACATGCTAATGGAAAGATCTGTGGTTGTAAAATTTTATCATCACGTCCTTCCCCCGAAAACAGTTTTGAAATGTTTACCACAAGGTTCGGTGTTAAGTCCTCTACTTTACAGCCTTTACACCTACGATTTAGAGAGATCTGTGGATTCTTTCTGCAACATACTTCAATATGCTTACAATTTAGCTTTGTATGTTCAAGCTCAGTCCGTAGATGAGGCTTCTCTTATTTTGAAATCAGCTTTGTCATACCTTGGTAACTGGCTAGTTGACCATGGTATATCCCATTCCACCTCAAAAAGTTCAGTGATAGTTTTTACAAAGAAAAGAAGTAAACCTCCTATTGAATTGCTCTTAGGTCAAGAACGCATCGCTCAAGTAAATAACACATATTTTTTTTGTATTATACTAGATTTTAAAAAGTATCCCTCATTATGATAACATTTCCCAAAAAGCAGAAAAAAATGCTAAAATACTTCAGGCGATTTCAGGGGTGTGATAGGGTTTCTTCCCATCCTTATTCCCAAAAGTGGCTGTATAATGCCATAATACGGGTCATTTTGATTATGGGTCATTCCTTTTTTTATGCAATAAATCTGGTCAGGACAAAAATTTTAAAATTTAATCCAAAAGTTTGAAACTATGAAATCATCACCCATTAACGCCATGCGGTCGAGTGTGGTGAGCCTCCCTTAAATATACGCAGACAATTCCTCTCAGATCGGTATCTTCTTAAATTAGTTCAAATTTTCCAAACAATTCTTTTTACTTAACTTCGTATGAAGCCCTTATTTATGAGCCTAATATTTTTCTTCACTTTGGGATATACAAAGAGATCCTAATACGCATTGAACTTCAATATTCAGGTTGGCATTTCTTGTTTACCGATGCATCTAAGTTATCAACTGATAGTGTTGTTGGCTCAGCAGTCTGAATCCATTCGGAAAAGATATGTTTAAAAATCCTTCCTACTCTTCTATATGTACTGGAGAAGATATTGCCATTCTTTTTGTGAAATCTCATAACTTAAACAATTCATTAATTTTATCGGATTCAAAAAGCTGGCTGGAGAGTATTATTTCCAATCCTTTTCGTTCTACTTTCCGTATCCCTGTTATTCTACAAATTAAAAAGTTTGAATGCCACACTTCGGTAATTCAATGTTGTTCTGGCTTGGATTCCTGGTGACTCGGGTATCCCTGGTAATGAACCTGCTGACTCTGGGGTAAAAGCTGCTGCTCGTATCGGGTCACTTGAACATTTTAAGATATATTCCAATGATCTATGCCTTCTACCTAAATCTCTTCTACAGAGTTCTTGGTCTAAATACTGGGAAAAATCGAAAATCAGCAGAGGAAAGTATTATGGTGATATTCCTAAGACTCCTTGGTTTTTTAAGTTCTGTGAATCCAATAAAGTTACTTACCTCAACAATTTGCCGTCTGCGATTAGGTCATTCGTGTTCACTTAGCAAAACTACGGATAAGGGATCCCTCAATGTGTGAGTGTGGCCTGGATGAGGGATGCGTGGATGACATTTTCTTTAGCTGTCAGAAACTTTGTCTTTCTTTATATGATATTCTTCCACCTAATATCCCCCGTCCAACTTCCTTTAAATGCCTGCTATCCCTTATATTAATTATATACTCTTCCTCTGATATTAATTACATATATAATCTGTAAATTTGTGGATATAAATAAAATTAAACAGTACCTAAATGTTTTTTATAGCATGCATACTTAAACAATCATATACCTAATTATTGTGATCTAATGTGTTTTATTAATAATATAATAATAATATAATCCTTTTTGTGTTGTATTTTTTTAGATAGTCACCATGGGAGCTTTTTTTTAAATTCTGTTTAATTTACTTTTTTATTTAACCACCGATCATATTCTTAGATTAAAACCTACAAACTCCTCACGGTTTATGACACTAGCATTATACGAACACTGGCAGAATTGTGACAATTTTGTCACAGAAGCCATCTAATAAAAAGAAGAAGATAATTTTGCTTGTCATATCATTGATTCACCGAGCGATTGTTTGCTGAGCTGAGTCGGTTTCGTTTCGTTTATTTTCGAAATTGTTCCTTTGGTTAGATATTATAAAAACTAAAGATGTTAAGTGTCAACCAACACTTTCCCGAGTATGCTGTTCCTGGAGCAACGCAGCATCGTTTCGAGCCATACGCAGACAACGGCGGAAGCATTGTTGCCATCGCCGGTGAAGACTACGCTGTGATTGGAGCAGACACTCGTCTCAGCACCGGATTCTCCATCTATACCAGGGAGCAGAAGAAACTGTTCAAGCTGTCAGAGCGCACGGTGCTGGGCGCGACGGGCTGTTGGTGTGACACGCTAACGCTGACGCGGCTGTTGCAGGCGCGCATGCAGATGTATGAACACGAGCACAACAAGTCGATGTCGACACCGGCCGTCGCGCAGATGCTCTCCACTATGTTGTATTACAAGCGCTTCTTCCCGTACTACGTCTCAAATGTTCTGGCTGGCCTTGATGCGGACGGTAAAGGATGTGTCTACAGCTATGACCCCATTGGGCATTGCGAGCGCTCTAACTACCGCGCAGGGGGCTCAGCTGGCGCACAGCTGCAGCCACTACTCGACAATCAGATAGGGCTCAAAAATATGCAGAATGTATCTGAAGCCCCCCTTCCTAGAGAAAAAGCCTTAGCACTGCTAAAGGATGTGTTTATCAGTGCAGCTGAGCGTGACATCTACACAGGAGACAGCATTTACATTCTTATAATCACAGCTAATGGAATTCAAGAAGAGAAGTTTGAGCTTCGTAAAGATTAGTTGTGTAATAAAATTATTAAGTATAAAATAATTGGCCTTTATTTATTTTAAAACAACTAATCATAAATGCTCTCTACTTACTTACATTGTAAAATAAACTATAAACAACAATTAACTGAATTTATTGTTAAAATAATTACAAATACAATAAAACTTAACACATTTTTGATCATAATTATTTACAATATTTATTACATATTATATAAACTGAATTAAATATTAAAGTTCTTATACAATTCATGTATTGTACTTAGGCATAACAAACATATTCTCTGGAAAGGTTTTATCAAACATTTCACTGACTACATCTTGACTGGAACTGTCGCCTATGATGGTAGCTTTTAAACGTGGGGGGGTGGTGTTACCAGGAAACAGAGGGTGGATGTTGTAACAGAGCTCAACTTTGTCTTTTGGGAGCACAGTTACAGACATCTTCCTGTAGCCTGAAAACATGTAGGCATCAGTTCCTTCCACAATGAGACTCAATCGTATTGGTTTGTTGGACTTTCCTATCAGAGAACACTTCAGAGGTACTGAGCTCAGCAACTCTACAACTTCTGGGTAATTGACTTCAACAGCAATAGGACACTCGTCTATAGACAGCCCAGGTAGAGGTGTGCTGCTCATAACTTGCTGCCCTACTGTGTTACTCTTCCGCTGCCATGTTATATTGTAAAGACCAACTCTTGTAGGATTGTCCTTAGGTTTGTACTTTGCTTGTATACATATTGCATCTGATGCAATATTCTTCTCTGCTACTTCAAGATTACTTATGCAGGATGGTGGCTTACTCTCATCTCCATAGCCATAACAATCTATAAGCTCCAGCTCAGTATCAATTATTAATATATCCCAGGGACTTAAGATTTTTATTTGAGGCATTACAATAAATGGATTTTCAATGAAACACTTTGTTACAGGTGTAAAGTTCATTGCTACAAAGTTTGTGGTGACCTCAAAAGGCTTGATCACAGTGATTTTAGTTATAAAGTCTTTCTCACACTCTAATTTATTTATTTCAGGAAGATCTATGACATAGGATACCTTTATCTGAACAGTGGTAGTTGCAGTTCTGTTTGTTTTTAAGTAAAACAAATTTGAGTAGCTTGAGCCCTTACTAATGCTGCCAACATCAATTTTTAAAGGTTGACTTTGTGATCCCCTCTCTTTCAAACTGAGTTCAGTAACAGTTTCTGGGCTAGGGTTGTCAGGAGAACTCAATAGACCAAGAGTAATTTTCATATCATACACTGGATAGTCCTCATTATTAGTGATGGCAAATGTTGAAGGAAACCATTCTCCCTGCAGGGCAGGACTTTGATTTTCAATGGCCAATGATAACCTACATTCCCTAGAAGTAACAGAAGCAACTGTCAAAGGCACTATACAATCAAATTCAAAGTCGGCTTTAGGACTTGTTATGAAATGTAACAGTTCTGGATGGACGGTTGACTCATTTACTTTATCATCCATTTTAAAATTCATTACTATTTTCCTCCTTCTGTCAGCATCCAGTACAAAGGATACATTTTTGATGTGTAAATCTGATCCATTGTCATGAGGATTTGATTTAAATTGACACAAAAACTTCTTCACCTTTCCCCCCTCCAAGTGAATGTTGCCGTTACCTTCTTCAGTGATGGGTATCTCAATGGATTCTGTGGGACTAGATATTGTCAAGAATGCCCTTTTTACATCAAGAGCTGTAGAGTATGAAAGTCTTACATATAACTCAATTTCAACAATTTCATCCATTCTGTATTTGTGCTGTTTAAACTTGGGTTTTACTTCCAAAAAGCTGGAAATGTTGGCCATATCTACAGAAACAGTTAGTGGCTCTTCCTGGACAGCCCCCTGCCACAACTCCAGAGCACGGCCCTGGGATGCAGCCGGGAGCTCTGGCTCAGCACTAGGAATGTTCAAATTAAGCACTAACATGACATTCCTGAAGATCCTATCTTTATCATTATTTGGCACTTGTATATATCTGGATAGAGCTTCAATAGACAGCTGTATGTAATCTTGAATTTTGGCAGATAAATAAGCGCATTGCAGTGCTCGATTCAGCACATGTGATGCTAGGAACCACCATTTCTCTCTCCTGTAGTCCCACAGCATGTGTGACAATAGAGTTAAAGCTTTACCATAATCAGCTGAGTAATAATATTCGTTGGCCATTTCTACTACCAGTTGTTTCCTCATTCTGGGTGAATGGAATGTTTTGAACTGGGATATGGCACACCCAAGGAAACTGATAATCATAGCGGAGTGATTGAACATGCGCTCATTGTACTGCATGGCAAGAATAGCGGCCTGCTCCTTTTGTGGGTCGTGGGGATCAGCACTGAGCCTGCCGGGCCGCCACGGCCGCTGCCCATAGAACTCTACAATGCCTTCCATGGGGTCTGGAGGTGATGGGTACTGTAGGGCTTCACTGCAGACTGACCTCATTGCTTGACGTCTCTTCACTGTGAACTGAGCAGCATGCTGGTAATAAAAGCCTGGATGCTGAGACTGTATAGCCGGCAGTCCCGCTCGGATAGCCTCATCAAACAACTCACCAAAGGCACTATATTGTCGAGCTATCCACCCATAATGCTCAAACAATAACTCTGTAGATCCAATCCGATTTTTGTACCGTTCAATATGAGATTTGAGCTGAGCAATAGCATCCCTTGGTAAGTTAAGAGCAAATAATAGCTTACAGAGCTTGTAATTGATGTACCCAGCAACAGTCCTAACCTCATGAATGTTGGTGTCAACTGTCCTAGTCTCCAGCAGGTTGTTATATGCATGCATATAGTGCTTGTGAGCAGTGCTCAGGTCCTGCTTCAACTCATTTAGGAAACCCAGTTTGAACTGATGCCTCACAAATAGGTACTGATGCGTAGTTTTATTTAAATGATCCCTGTGCTGCTTGATGTTTTTAGTTTCATGATGGTAGTAGTTTTGGGCAATGTCATAGAAGGCATTCTCCAGGCGAATGATGTAGCCAATGAGGTGATCGCTATGCGGGAGAACAAATAGAGACTTGGATTGTATCTCGCAAGCGGCGCAGAGGGCTTGGGCGCGCTCGGCACCCAACATATATTCGGAGGGCGGCGGCGAGAGGCGGCTCTGAATGACGACGACGGCAACACGCGTAGCATGGCCTTCTACGGCCGCTCGAATCGATTGTACTTTAGAGGCGCATTCAATGATTTTCTCATTCCACTGCGGGTCATTCCAATCCATGTCATAGAATATCACCACGACGGCTGGAATCAGCGATATGCGCTTGTGAATCCAGTTCTTCTTGAGCACGCCTTTAGGGATGTACCATTCATAGGAATTCCTTTTAGGCTTAACGACGGGGAACTCGAATGTGTTGTTGAGCAGCTTGAAGCGCACGGGCGTGCGGTCGGCACGTCGGTTATTCGAGAACGCGTCCCATATCTCTTTATGCACGGCATTGTTAATCGCATCCAGTCCCGACAGGCCGATCAGCGCCAGGGGCTTCAAAATTATCTCGGAAGGAAATTCTGTACTGTCTCTTGGTTGTGTCGCCATTGTCCAGCTCGCGTTTGCAATCCAGTGCAAACTAAGAGCGATTTCTTTAGCTACTTCATTTTAACATAATTACGACCTACTCGAGAAAATAGATTTAAAAAATCGAAATTTAGGTCCAACACAACACTTCATCCCACCACATTTCACTCCACTTTCATTCATTTTCCATTCCATTCCAAAAAGCCTTGTCCACAGACTATTTAGAGATATCTTGTCAAACAAATGTCAAGTTGTTGGATTCAACCTTAGGATAAGAACCTACAGAAGTAGCCATGCCGTGCCCGCACATGAGACAGCTATAAAATATTCATATGTTGCCATGTTCAACACAGTTCCATATGTTGAGTAAAGTAAAATGAAAACATTCTAGGATAAATTGATATAAACAAAAAATAACTGGCCAAGTGCGAATCGGACTTCCTCATAAAAGGTTCAGTGCCATATGCCATATGAGCTTTCTGAGAATATTTTCATATTATCCTTGTAAGGTGACACCATAATAAAGAGTCTCTCTTTATAATGTTTATTAATTAAGCATAATGAACTAAAAATAACTCTTACAACTGTAACGCAATCGGATGAAGGTAGGTAAAATCAAAGATCTTACACTTACTAACTAGACTGTGTACCAATAATTTTTGTTTAGCTAAATTGAGATCAATCTACTTACTATTAGGGCAGCTATTTCCTCCAAGGCTATAGCTAGCCAAAAGCGGTCCTGGCGAGGGGCTCCCGTTGGTAGTGTGTCCTTGTCTGACGTCTTGCCAGTTTAACTAATCATCGGGTTATGTAGAAATGGTTGAAAATTGTATATTTTGCTTTTTTTTATTTACGTACACGAATGATTCATAAATATGCGAAATAGTCGAACTGTTTTTAAAAACAAAATTAGATGGTGTCAAAGAAACGAAGAGATTATTAAAATGAATATTGTAGCATAGCATAGACGGAACAAAAACTTTACAAAATTTTGGAATGCTACTAAAAAGTTAAATTGTAAACAAAGCCTACCAGTATCCGTGGAGGGTTTCCAGGATCCATCCGCTATTGCAGAGTTGTTCGCATCGCGGTTCAAAGTGAACCCACTCCCCGAGAAGTGTGTGAGTACTATTGAGTCATGTCTTAACGATGAAGTCACAGAATTTACTCGTAGGGATATTTCCAAGGTCATAATGAGTATGAAACGTGGTAAATCACCGGGACATGACGGGCTCAGTATTGAGCACATACTCTGGGCCAGTGATAAAATTAATTATCATTTGTGTTATTTTTTAATCTCTGTTTGAAATATAGTTATTTACCTGAAGCTCTAATGTGTACAATAGTGGTTCCAATAGTTAAAAATAGAACTGGCAATCTTGGTGCTGCGTCTAATTATCGTCCTATATCTTTAGGTACCATCATAGGTAAGATATTAGAGCGCCTTATGCAGCCCAAACTGCTTAAGAACTTGAAGATTGATGATGCGCAGTTTGGTTTCCGTCCTGGGCTCTCAACAGATGCCACCATTGTAAGCTTAAAAAGTACTGTCAGCTATTACACCAAGCGCAGCACAACAGTCTACGCGTGCTTCTTAAACCTCAGCCGCGCATTTGACCTAGTTAATTATGACATTCTCTGGGCCAAATTATTAGCATCTCAAGTGCCGAGTAAAGTGGTCAGTCTGTTGAGGTTCTGGTACGGAAATCAAACGAATAGTGTTAAATGGGGCGACAAAACGTCTAGTAAGTATAGACTAGGCTGTGGAGTCCGCCAGAGGGGGGTGACCTCTCCGGTCCTCTTTAACTTGTACATCAATGACTTGATAGAGGAGCTGAGAAGCTCCAATGTCGGCTTTCATGTAGGTAAGGTGTGTATTTGAATGATTTGAAAAATTGACGTTCGTAAGTGCGTCTTTGATGCCTAAATTGAATAAATGATTTTGACTTTGACTTTGACTTATCCTGGAGCCCATTAAACTTAAAAAAAGAAATAATCTTCTGGCTTATAACATTACACATACATACACAGAATTCGTTGTTCATGGTTTATTCCGATAGGCATTGGAGTCTCTTGTGGTCTATTTTTAACCGTAAAAATAATTTAAAATAAAACTCACTAATTTATAATATTTCAAACTACTATAGATTAATTATATAAATTATATGTTATATTATTCATAATTACTTTTCAGATCGAACATTGTGTGCGAGTATTTAGAAAACTATGGCAGGCGCCCTGTTCTACACTTTTGAATTTTGTGAGTATTAAATTTTCATTGTTTTTTGTGACTTACGTTAATACATGGTATTATGTAAATAATTTAAGATACCTAATTTATTTGTTTTAGCAAACTATGCTGATGGAAGACCTATATGCAGCACCTTAAAGAATAATGCGGAGGTGGTGTCATCTTGGATGATTTGTTTATGACAGTGGCAGTGGCGCCAGTTTGTTTACTACTAGAAGGAAACGAAAAGGTCTGCAGATGGCCGTGGCAGCCTCGTCAACAAATCACAACTATTGGAGAGTTCGTTTTGCTATTCAATGTTTGGTAACTTTAAGTTTGTAAATCAACAGAATTAAGGAATTACTGTATAAGCAATAAGGTATCTACCCTAAAAAGTTTCCGTAGGCTGTGGCAATTTTGTCAGCAGCAAAGAGATTAAAATAATGCGTCCTCATTATTTAAATTCATATGCAATTGAAAATTGCTTTGGTCAGGTTAAGGCATACAATTTTATATATTATGTTAATTCAGATGTAACACCTTTGTGAATACTTTGAAATCATTATGTAATGGTTACGGGATCTGTATGTAGATCGCTTACTCGGTTGAGTAAGCGATCTACATACAGATCTGATGAAATAGGTGAAGCACGTCATGAATCAAATAAGTCCCCAGACCAAGCAAGTACGTGCCTAGTTGAAGGTATAGCCTCCTGGAGCTAGAGGGGAACGACTTCATGACCATTGACTGCGGTAATATATATAAGCAAAATAAATGTAAATACCACCAAGTAACCAAGCCTACATTGGGTGAAAAAAATGAAACCGATACGGTGATAACGCCACGGGAAATTTTAAATTATGCTTCTATGTATTTAAACTGGTTTTTAGCATTCTGTTAGTAGGTATTTTCTCGTACATCATTTTACTTTTGGTTTTAATCTTGTCCATTTAGCTAATTTTAAAATTAAATGTCTTAAAATGTTATTTATGTTTTATTTCACCAATATAAGTTGAATAAAATAAATTTGGAATAAAACAAGCCTAGCGCAGAGCACATATTTGGCTGAATAAAAAAGTAACCACATGTCATAAGCCCCACAGTAAAAAAAACCAACGTCATACATCATTTTCCCCTAGCCAATCAGGAGCCAGTACTTACAGTCTTAACAATTTGGTAGCAAGATACCCGTCTGAACCGCTCTATGTACAAAGAGAATATATTGAAAAGCGCGGGAAACGTCGAATTAGGCGGTCGATATTATTTCGCTCTGAATTATTTTCATTTATATTTTATTTAGTACGATCATTAGAGTATCCCAGTGTAAATATTATAGACGTATTTAGTGTTTATTTAGTATTTTTAGTTTAGTGATTCTCCGGACTCGGTAAGTTTTCTCATTTTTTCGCTATGAACGAGCCGCCTGACTTGGTGGACCCGGGGGGCATTGTCCCCTCGGTATCAAATTATGTGACCGTGTCAGCTTCTAATATTATGCTATCTAATGAGTCAGGCATGGACACTGATGGGTCAAATACCCACCGTGCGGGACGAAAAAGAGGTCGTTTTTCTAAAATTTGCAAAAACTGCAACATGAAGAAAAGGAAGCACGCTCAGGCAGTAGATGGTAAGGCTGGATGTCGTTGCACAGACAGCGATGAAACTACAAATATTACTGTTCAAAGTATTAGTAATAAGGTTGACAATCTTACTGACATTATTTCTACTCCTAATGTCTGTCCAGCCTCCAGTCCTCCCCAAAGTTTTATTTCCTTGGCAAGAAATAAGTATGAGTCTTCAGATGTAGCTCCTTTTATCGTACACGTTCAACGGGAAACAACATCAACTGATGATGGCGCCACTCTCCATCCAGTAACATTCGGTAAATTCCTGAAAAGAAATGCCTTTCAAAATATTGTTAATGGTTCTGTAAAAAGGATATGTAGAAATAGAATTGCACTAGCGTTCTCTGACTATAACGATGCCAATTCATTTATTTTCAACAGTAGTCTAGTAACAAATAAGTTAAAAGGATTTATACCATCTTTTAATGTGACAAGAATGGGTTTAGTTCGTGGTGTACCATCAGAATGGACACCAGAAGAGGTCATCGAAAATATTTCGAAGGTTGTGGTGGAATTTTAAAGGTAAGACAATTAAATTACAAAACTATCGTAAAAGGCTCACCAGTTTGGAAACCAACACAAAACATAGTCGTTACTTTTGATGGGCAGGTTCTACCTAAAAGGATTTTTATATGTTACAATGCGCTTCCAGTTGAACTATACATTTACCCCACTATTCAGTGTTTTAACTGTTGTCGTTATGGTCATACAAAACTGCAGTGTAGAGCAAAACCTAGGTGTTACAAGTGTGGAAGGGAACACACTGGTGATTCTTGTGATGTGAATGAGGAGAACGTTTTATGCTGTTCGTGCTCAGGAAATCACTTTGCCATAAGTAAGTCATGTCCTGAATTTTCACGACAAAAACAAATTAAAATAAATATGTCTGAAAAATGTATCTCCTATGGTGAGGCATCTAAATTGCTACCTAATGTGTACAAGTCTTATGCTGATGTTAATTCTACGCAAAATGTCCCTCAAACTCATTCGCACCCTATTTCTCAGAATTCCTTTACCCATCGTTCATCTATTGACTCATCTAATAAATCATACAAAAAAACTGTTTATACTAATCGGCGTCCGATACCTACACCTGGAAAAGGCTACGACAGAAATGCACATCAAAAAATAGTTAATGAATATAACATTCCGTCTCCACAAGACGGTTGCGCTTTTAGCCAAACAAATATTAATTCTTCAATAATGTCTACATCGGACATTATTAAAATGCTTGTTGACATTTTAACCCGTTCAAATATTTCCATACCGTCCAACGTCGCCTCAATAATTAACAAATATAAAACTCCCATAGCCATTAATGATGGCGGTATCGTTCCAGACAGCAATACAATGGAACTGCAGAAGTGTAGTTCCTAAAAAAAGTGATGTAATTTATTTAATAAATAAACATAACACTTCTTTACTAGCACTTTTGGAGACCTGGCTTAAGCCAGGCTCCATTTTCAAAATCCATGGATTCTCTTGTTTGAGAGATGATAGATCTGATGGGTATGGCGGTGTTGCCTTACTTATCAGAAATACCATTTCCTTTATTCCTATATCTCTCCCTAAATACAACGAGTTTTCCGTGGTAGCAGCACAGATTGGAAATATTTGTGTTGTCTCTATATATATGACATCCCCTTCTTCTTTGACATTCACTTGTCTTAATAACCTTTTATCTCTCATCTCTAAGCCTGTCTTACTTTTAGGCGATTTTAATTCCCATCACATTTTGCTTTTAGAACTACTTGACGATAATAACCTTTGCATATTAAATTCTGGCTCCCCTACCCGACGTACCTCTCCAAACGAGAATATCAGTGCTGTAGATTTGTCAATCTGCTCTCCTAATCTTGCTTCATCCATAACATGGCAAACATTATCTTCAATCTTCGGAAGTGAACATTTTCCGATTATAATTTCTTTTCCGTGTAATAGTTCCCGTCGCTCACTTCCAGAACCGCGCTAAAAATATAATATTAAGAATGATTATGGAACAAATTTAAATCAATTGTAGATCAAGAGTTAGTTAATCAACCTGACATATCACATGGAATCGAAATTTGTACCAATGCTTTTACCAGTGCGTTGATAAGGGCAGCAGATGCAACTTTTCCTTCCAAAAAGTTATCAACTAACTTCATTCCCTCTCTTCCTTGGTGGGATAAGGAATGTACTGAGGTAGTAAATGAAAGAAAAAAAATTGAACAACTATACAATAATGATATGACTAACGAAAATTTTGAACTATTGTCAGAAAAACTAACAGACACACGCAAATTTTTGAAAGAAAAAAAATTTGAGGGTTGGCGAAAATATTGTCTTTCAATATGTAAGCCCTAATGTAAACCCTTCTGTAGTTTGGCGGAATATTAGGAAGTTCAGAAACGGTGTCAGTGAAACACCGCGTTCATCATTGCCTATAAATCTTAGTAATGAGTTTCTCCTCCTACAGTTCCCCTGCAAGTTCATTTTAGTAATGTAATTCCGGTTGCAATACCACTAAATCAGTCCACTTTAAACTCTGCCTTCACTTTACAAGAATTGGAAGGTTTCGTATCTTCTGTTAAAGATTCGACCCCAGGTAAAGACGGTATACCATATTCATTCGTAACTAACCTTAGTCAATCATCACTTAAATACTACTTAGATATAATAAACAAAGCAATGCTCTCAGGAAACGTACCTCCGTCATGGAAATCACAAATAGTTATTCCTTTGCTCAAGCCTGGTAAAACACCATCAGAGGTATCATCATATCACCCGATAGTTTTATCATACGTTATTGTTAAGATCGCTGAATCTAGTTAAACATCGTCTCGAGTGGCTTGTTGAAAGCCGTGGAATACTTTCAGAGACTCAGTTTGGTTTTCGGAAAGGCAGGAATACTCTGGATAGTGTGGGTACACTTGTGACGGATATTCGAGTAGCTTTAACATATAATGAATGTGTTTTGGCCGTGTTTTTAGATATAGAATCTGCATACGATAATATCCTTTTACACGTACTTAAATCAAAGCTTGACAAACTTAATACACCAGATGCACTTTCGGGTTTCATTTTTAATCTCCTTTCTGGTAGATCTATAAAATTAGATCAAGCGCGAGATCAACATAGACTAGTATGGAAAGGTCTTCCACAGGGTTCAGTACTAAGCCCCATTTTGTACAATATTTATACGTACGATTTAGAGCGGTCACTTCAAAATTCTGCCAATATCCTTCAATATGCGGATGACATAGTTGTATACTCAAAGGGTCAATCTGCTAATAAAATATGCACTGAAATGTCAAATTCCCTGAACTATTTAAACAATTGGATGGATGCTAATGGTTTAAGCATATCGGCCCATAAGAGCTCGGCGGTATTATTTACACGCCATAGAATGCCTCCCTCGATAAATTTACAGTTAAATAGCAATTTTATTCCAATTAAAAATCAGGTCAAGTTTTTGGGTGTGTTATTGGATTCCAAACTTACAGGGATACCTCATTGTGAGTATGTTACGGCCAAATGTGAAAAGCTCCTCAATTTATTGAGATGTCTCTCGGGCGTTTGGTGGGGTGCGCATCCTTTCTCATTAAAGCTTCTATACAACGCCCTTGTACGAAGTGTACTTGATTATGGAACCTTCGTACTAGAGCCTTGTAATGTAGCTGGTCTAAAGAGACTGGATGCAATTCAATCAAAAGCTTTGAGAATTATCTCAGGAGCTATGAAATCAAGCCCATTGAACGCTTTGCAAGTAGAATGTAATGAACCTCCACTTAATTTAAGATGTCAATTTCTTTCAGATCGTATGTTTTCACGTGTTATTCAATTCTCAGATAGCCATTTAATTTCAAATCTACGTCTACTTGCTGATATTACTGAGAATTCAAATTATTGGAATCATAAATCTTTGCCCTGTTTAGTAAAAAGTTATATTCGGTATAAATCATTAAGTGCAGTGACACATAGGTCTTCCGTACTAGATTTATACAACTGTGAATATGAAGCTCTTATTTACACCCCAACAGTTTGTTTTAATTTGGGAATTGACAAATATAATGCTAATGCTAATACACAATTCAAATCTATTGTCAATGAAAACTGGCCAAAATGGCATCATATATATACAGATGCGTCCAAACATAGTTCACACGAATTTGTTGGTGTGGGCGTATATCATGCTCAATATAATATCGTTCAGAAAATAAAATGCCCATTTGAAATGTCTGTATTTACAGGTGAATGTCTTGGCATCGTTAAAGCCATTGATTATGTTATTATGTTCAAACTAAAGAATACTCTAATTATTAGCGATTCTATGAGTGCATTGCACGCTCTGTTGAAATTCCCTTTTAAATCTAAAACTCATTTTAGTCTCATTGCCGAAGCAAGGAGCAAATTGTATACATGTAGTTTGAAAGGCTTTTCTATCACTTTTGTATGGATACCCAGCCATTGCGGCATTAAAGAGAATGACACAGGCGACAGGCTTGCCAATGAAGCAGTGGTTTGTGGAGACCAATTCCCTTTTAAAAACTATTCCCATGACCTTGCCACTCTTCCCAGGTTATTTCTTCAGGAATCCTGGAGTAGTATCTGGGCATGTAGCGGCCAAATAAAAGGAAAGCATTACTTTAGCTTACAGCCGTTGTTACGTCAAAAGCCATGGTTCTCATTCATAAAACTTACCAAAATTGCCACAACTATTTTAATAAGAATGCGTCTAGGCCATACAACTTGCCCTGCCCATCTTGCAAGGTTTCACATAATTAATAGCCCAGACTGCGAATGTGGGCATGATATTGGAGATTTGGACAACATAGTTTTCTCTTGTACTAATTATGACCGTGCTTCCTTATACAATAGCTTAATAGCTATCCACATCTCATTTCCTACTAATGTAAATACGCTTCTTTTTACGGCTGATACCTCAATTTATACTATTATATCTGATTTTATTCGTAGTAACAACATAAAATTGTAAATATGTATAGTAGATAATTAGTAATTTGATAAGTATAGAATAATAATTGTAAATATTGTAGTTAGATACCTTTTAAAAAATATGTAAGTACCTATATATGGACACTCTTTCTGATCCGAATTAATTTTACCTTTCCTAATTTTTAGGAATTAATAATTCCTAATTTTATCCGGTCTTTACGTTTCTTTCAAATTATTTACGCGTTAAACGTTTCCCCTCTTTTATAAAATTTAAAAGATATAAATTAAAAACACCTCGTATAAAGACCTATTAAAGACGTTGAAGAGAAACTCTACCGCTAGAAATACACTTGTTAATGGCAGATGCGCAAGATGCGCCAAACCCATACTCCCTGAACAACAGGGAAAGGAAAAAAAAAATAATATATAATTATCTGTGGTCGAAGGTCGAAGAAGAAGATGAGTAGAGTAGCGAAATTTTGCAATTTTCCCAAACTGAAATAATATTATTCCTATCATTTAAATTATATTTTAATAATTGAATAACCTACTATTATAGGAAATAATGGCGTCACAAGCACTAGCTTCGCTCACGGCGACATACACGGACTCGGAAGGTGAAGAGGATATGGAAGATCAAACTCCTGACAAAGATGAGCCAAAAGAGACTCACTCGCTCCCGACGAGTCCCAAGAAGAACGAGGAAAAGACCAAACCAGGTTCTGCTCCCACGTCACCCAAAAGAAGATTAGTATCGTACGTGGACGACACTATTGTGTCGGACGACGATCAAATGTCTCCAGGTGGTGAGAACCAGGACGACATGCGACGGCTTTCCATGGAGACTGACACGGATGAGGCGATACAACCTCTAGAGCCGGAGGATATAGACGATGGCTCAGGGGTCACCATTCCACCAGAACCTACCGGCAAATGCCCTAAGGAACTACAAGAGAACATAGCCAAATTCTACAGCCGCATGCTTACTGAAGGACTCGACATGAACAAATTAATACAGGATAAGAAAAATTTCAGGAACCCTAGTATCTATGAAAAACTGATTCAGTTCTGTGATATCAACGAATTAGACACAAACTATCCCCCAGAAATCTATGATCCTTTAAAATGGGGGAAGGAATCATACTATGATGAGTTGTCTCGTGTACAAAAAGTAGAAATGGATAGGAGAGAAAAGGAGAAGAAAGAAAAACTTTCAAAGATTGACTTCATTAGTGGAGTTACAAAGAAACCAGAGAGTGATGACGAGAAAAAGAGGAAATCAAAATGGGATCAGGCAGCTCCTAACACTGCTAACAAGCCTACTATCAAGCAGCCCGGCCTGCTGCAGCAACCTCTCACAAGCAACATTACTGGCACTAAAGGAACTGTTATATCTGCTTACGGCTCTCTTAGTAAGAAACCTAAAATATGATTAAAGCGAAACAATATCTATAAGATATTGAAATAACATAATTTTAGAGAAGTACTAAGTTGCATTCTGTGTTTTGTGTTATCCTGTGCGGCAATATAGGCTAAATGTATAACTCTTATGCTTTGGCAACAGGACATGGACTGTATGGTGTGTGAATTGTAGACAGACTCAGATACAGGGCTAGTGGTAGTGGTTCCATTAGCAATGAGGGCAATGCCATTGTTGGCTCTTTTGTTTAAGCGTTAGAAAAACTCAAAAACATTATTTTTGCCTATTTTGCCCACACCCTAAACCGAGCATAAGACCTAAAATTGCATGATTATGCTCAAATGATTAATGTCAAATAGATAGTTGTCAAAAAACTATCACAAACAACCATGCTCTGGATGTGGGTCACAAATTGCACTTTTTGGTGGCAAAAATTACTCTTAGCTCTCCGAATGCTGAATGAAATGAGTCATAAATGTCATTTTCACCAACAGATTCCTAATTCAAACGCCCTTGTAAGCATTTATAGCGCTATTTTCGACAACTCGAGGCTGTTCGAACTCCCTAATAGTTTGACTTGTGCTCGCTAAATAACCCACATTACACGAATAGTCAGCCTAGATTGTAATACAGAGATTAAATCCATGTCTCTAACTGATATGAAGTTTTATTTTGTTAAAACTCGCTAGGATGTAATATTGGCTATGAGTGAATTTATAAATAATATATAATAAAACCACAGCATAAAAATCATACAGTGGGCCAACGCATTTGGGCTTTTTCACATTGGACGATAATGATAACTGTACAATATCGTCGGATTGGTAGTTTGATACAACAACTACTAAATGCTTTCACTCTCCTAGTGAACATTATCGTCAGCGACAGATTATCGTGCCGATATCGGGTGACGACACAGTGCGGGGCGAAGCAGGATCAGCATAATGCCTTGGCCACATCGAGGTTCAACGTAAATGCCCAACATTGCCTTAAACAACGAGCTAATTATTCTAATTGAGTGGCCACACTGGTACCATGAATGTCAACGCCCATTTCATTGGCTATAATGTCACAGAATAAAGAACAGTATTAGGTTTCCATATATAAGTAATGTTAATTTGAACGCATTATTATTATAAATTCTGTATTATATGAATGTACTAGTTCCGCCCGTCAGTTTCACCCGCGTGGATGATGATAATGAAAGTATTCCTTGTGTAAACCAGTGCCTCATGTTGTCCGAGCTGACGAGTGTCGATGTCGTTATCGTCGCCGTGTGAAACCGCCCTTTGACGTCACGCGAAATGCCGCTTTTGTGTAGGTATGCGGTATTTCGGTAGGGTTGTCACTACACTACAACATTTCTATTTGTATATAATAATAATATTTAAGTTCATATCAATAGCCTGGCCATTTTACCCATTTTTGTAATAGTTATAAGTACCATGTTACCCTTCATCCAACATTCTTTCTCGGCCCAAAAATATGCGTTTATTTATAGTCCTTTCTACGGGAGCGCATTCTACAACTTAAAAGCGAAAAATACATAACAAGAGTAACTCGCATGGGCTTAGCGCAAGGAGATCCCATCTCTCCTCTCCTATTTAATATTGCAACTATGGACATTTGCACGTTGTTAGAAAAAGAAGTATATATTTCTCAATATGCAGATAATTTTGTTATTTATAATCATTGTAAAAATATTACACAAGGGAGTCATAAGTTAGAATCTTCTCTAAAGTTAATAAGTTCATTACTAAACAATTTAGGTTTAGATATATCATCACAGAAAAGTAAATTGTGAATTTTCAAAAGGGGGTATAAAACTGACAGTTCGAGCATAAAAATTAACAATTATTCGTTAGACGTGGTTGAAAACATAAAATATTTAGGGTTATGGATGGATCGAGGTCTAAGATGGACAAAACACATGAATGAACTTAGTTCAGTTAGAGAAGATTCTAACTTATGACTCCCTTGTGTAATATTTTTACAATGATTATAAATAACAAAATCATCTGCTGGTAACGTACCTAACATCGCAATATAAACAGTGCCTGCCGTATTTGTAGTAGCAAAACGCAGAAACTTTGAATTGAATATTTTTTCATATCGAACGATACATTAAATGCATCATTCTCCACCAACCAAATCATTCTCAGTCTCCGACATTAAGTCGGCAACTGAAGGCTCAGGCTCAAAAACAGCTCAACGGGCTGAAAAACGCCGTAGGATGTCAAACGATGATTACAAGGATCTTGATGGGTTCAAGCAAGAGATAAGGGACCTGATGATGGCTATGATGAATAAGCAAAACTCAAGATTAGATACTTTAGAAGAACGGCTTTTCGAAAAAATACAGAGTACCAACACTGATATCGAGAAACGGCTTGATTTCATGTCAGGGCAGCTGACAGACTTACCTACAGACAAAAATTAATCTTTTCGAAGATGAGCGCAAAGATATGTGTTTGCAGATTTCAAATATTGAAAACAGGATTGACTCCATGGAAAGAAATCTTCGGAAAAGTTCTGTAGAGATCAGAGGAGTACCAAAACAGCTACAAGAAAAAAAACAAGATTTATTTGCTTATATCCACAAACTCTTGAACACGCTGGGAGTGGATTATCAAAAATCAGAGTTGAAGGACATTTTTCGCCTACCTGCAAGAACCGATGTGACGAAATCCACCCTGGTCGTGGAACTCAACAACACCCTTACCAAAACAAACATAATAGATGCCTATAGAAAGTTCTCAAAGGCCTACAAACTCACCTCCCACCACCTAGGAATCGCAGGTCAGGAAGCCAGATTGTTTCTATCTGAACACATGATAGCAAAAGACAAACAACTACACTTTCACGCTAAAGACTTAGCGAAAACCGAAAACTACACTTTTTGCTGGGTAGCTAATGGCAGAGTTTACCTCCGCCAAAAAGAAGGGGACCCACACATACTAGTGAAGAACGAACAAGTCCTAAGACAGCTTAAACTTAAAAAGTGACTATGTCTTGGGCTTTTCAGTAATTATTACTTAATATCTTATGATTTAATTGTAACTACGAGTAAGAGCGTTTATGCTGTTGTCTTGTTTGATTTTAAAGTCCTTTTTCATGTATATTTAATTATTTGCTTAACAACCAGTCACTACTCAACCAGAAGAAAATATATAGAAATCGTACAAATAGCTGGATATGTCTCGGTTATAACTCTAAAACAATATACTCGGTTTTTACAAATTCTTAATTATTATTACATAAATTGCAATATATACACAACACAAATAAAAACGTATTTTACTCTGACAACATAATCCTATTAACAGTAAGGGAAATTTTACATTTTTACATTCTAACTGATGAACACGATCAATTTACAAAATATTGCAGACTAATATGGTATAGCAGTCACTTCTCAAACAGAAGAAAATATATAGAAAACGTACAAATAGCTAGAAATATCTCAGATATAGATCTAAAACAATATACTTGGTTTTCACAACTTCTTAATTATTATTACACACATCAATTGCAATATATATACAACATAATTAAAAAAAGTAGTTTACTCTGTCAACATAACCCTAATAACAGTAAGGGCAATTTTATATATTTACATTCTAACTGATGAACACGATCAATTTACACAATATTGCAGACTAATATGGTATACCTTTCCCACAGTATGGACTTAGCAGATGATATGGATAACACGACTTTAATAAATAACATATGTTTAGATGCACCAGAGCAATGTAGTGAGTATTTAGAAAATCCAAGCCAAAGATTTACTGTAGTGACTCAAAACATCCGAAGTGTTCGAAAAAACTTCGATAAGTTTACAGTATTTTTATCTAAGCTAGGTTTTTTACCTAACATTATAGTACTAACAGAATGTTGGCTGAACTGTAACTTTTCTCATGTTTTCCTGGATGGCTACAATTGTCATAGCTCAAAAATATTTCTCAACCAAAATGATGGTCTGATAATGCTAACTAAAGCTGGTTTAAACATCGAAGTAACGGAACCATCGTTCACTGATGGCAATTGTCTTACGGCTAAAATAGGGAAAACTTTAACAGTTGTAGCCATATACCGATCCCCGTCTATAAAAAATATTGACCCCTTCGTCGACTCCTTGGAACAAGTAATAAAACTTTCAGCCTGCGAAAGTTTAATCATTACTGGTGTCATGAATATTGACATCAAACCAAACTGTATAAAAACTGCGAATGCTGACAAATACCTAGATATGGCTGCACACTACGGCTTAGTGCGTGGGCATCAGTTACCGACACACGAACAAAACTGTATAGATCATGTTTTGGTAAAGACCAGGCATAGAGTACATGTGGCGGTATGCATATCGGATGTAAGTGACCACGATGCCTTGGTTACAGGGTTATACGAAAAACCGCAACAGTTGTTCATTCCTACAAACTACATTATTAAAACCAATTTTGCTGAGTTAATTCAAGATATAAACAAAACCGATTGGTCAATAATACACAACTTAACAGACGTCAACTCAGCAACTAACTTTTTCATAGGTACTCTAAATTCGTTAATTAAAGATATATTAAATAATTCAAGACAAATAAGGAAAAAATGGATCACACCTAGCCTAATCAAAAGTATAAGATAAAGAGATGCTCTTCATGTGAATTTCAGAAAAAATCCTAATAACATCGTAATATAAAATACCTATGAACTTTACAGAAATATATGCAATAATCTACTGCAAAAACTGAAGAATGATTATGACTGCAAAATTATCACAGAAGGAAAAGGAAACAGCAAGATGATTTGGAATGCTGTCAAAACTGTTGCTGGCATCCAAAAACAAAGAAATAAAAATGTAGATTTACTGTCTATCGGAAGTTGTCCCAATGAGTCGTTGAACAAAGCTAACAGATATCTTGCGAATGTCGGAGAGAGTTTAGCGAATAACTTGCTCAACAAGCTTAAAGTCACTGAAAAACAACTAGCTGACTCAATCAAAGTTTCTAGCCAACAATCAGACTCATTCTTCATGTCACCCGTAGATGAATATGAAATTATACAAATCATAAATAGTTTAAAAACAGATTCAGCTCCAGGACCAGACGATATTTGTAATAAAATACTCAAAATGGGAAAAACCAAGTTGGCTGAACCTATTACCTACTTATGTAATCTCAGCATGAGCTCAGGTACTGTCCCGAACAGCTTCAAAGTAGCAAATGTATGTCCTATCTTGAAAGCTGGGGACCCTAAACAAGTAGCCAATTATAGACCAATTTCTTTACTAAGCTCATTGTCGAAGCTACTGGAAAAAATTGTTAATAAACGGTTGCTTAATTTCCTAGAAAGTAAAAGAATTTTGGCAGACAATCAATACGGTTTCCGAAATGGCAGGTGGACTAGACTAGACTACTAGACGCAGGTCAGAGATGCATCGGAGTCTTCCTCGACTTAGCAAAGGCATTTGATACCGTCTCACGCCCAATTCTTCTAAAAAAACTTGAGCAATCTGGCGTTCGCGGTACTGCACTGGACTGGTTCAGTTCCTATCTCTCTGGCCGAAAGCAAAGACTTAAAGTTGATAGGTATTACAGTGACTATTCCGACATTTCCTTTGGGGTACCTCAAGGGAGCGTCCTCGGACCTACCCTGTTTTTGCTTTATATAAATGATCTCTGTAAACTACCTATAGATCACGGAAAGATATTGACATTCGCTGACGACACAGCCATAATATTTGGTGCAGATTGCAGAAGAGATGTTTATAAAGTTACACGAACAGGCGTACAATTAATCTGTGATTGGCTTAATACAAACTTAATTACCCTAAATGCTTCAAAAACTAAGTTTCTAGAGTTTAAAATAATTAATAGTAAAGCCCTAACTTCAGAACTTACTTTACCACTCAAGATTCACTCTCGCGGTGCCTGTACCTTAATTGATTGCCAATGTCCTGAAATAGTAAAAGTCGACCATATTAAGTACTTAGGCATTGTAATTGATGACCATCTCTCATGGCAAAAACATATTGACTTGGTCTGTACTCGGATTAGAAAACTTAAATACATCTTTCTAAATCTAAGAAAAGTCGCCGACCCTAATACAATCAGACTAGTGTATACATCCCTATGCCAATCCGTTCTCAGTTATTGTGTTGTTAGTTGGGGAGTAGCTTGTAGTAGTTATTTGATAAGAGCAGAGAGAGCGCAACGATCAATAATTGAAATTGCGTACAATAAACCGCTTCGATACCCTACTAGTCAATTGTACTCAGAATACAAATTCTTGACAGTTCGTCAGCTATATTTAGCCTCTATTGCACTTAGGTTCCACAGGAATGCTTCTAGTAAACTAGTTGAATCAACGAGATCACAAAGAAACATCAAGTGGGAAGTTCCTGCAGTTCGCACGGTTTTTGCAACAAGATCGTATTCTTTCGCAGCACCGTATACATACTCAAAAATGAATAAAAATTTCAATTGCACTAGATATATATGCAAAACAAAACTTACTACCTGGTTGCTGACGTTGGATTACACACAAACTGAAAACTGGCTAAATATTGTTAAATAAAACAATAACCTACTTGTTTCTAAAAACCCCAACAAAAAAAGTGTATATTTCTTTCAGCCACATTACTACTCATCTATGCCAATAACTTTTTTACATAATAATGACACGTGGCAAACTACGCTTAAGTTCGTAATGACTCTTATCGTTTAATATTTGAACTTACTTATATAAATATATATGAACACTTAATTAGTAAACTTTTAAATAACACACAACACATTCCTACAAAATTACCATAATTAGAATATCTACAAGCAACACTAACTTGCATCACCACCATACTTGTTTTCTAATTTCATTTATAGACACATTCTGGAATGATAGTTTATTCCAAAATTCATATTATTAAGTAAATCCTAAACAAGGCAACTTCTCTTACTGTTAGTATCTATTTTTGCACGAATGAAACGAGACCTCCTCTGTCACACCGTTGTGAATGGTTGTTACGGTCATAATTTAAATACTAGCTGTGACCCGTGGATTCACACGCGTGATTAAAAAATACATATAAAAAAGTTATTAGTACTTTTTATGTCTACCAAAATAGTGTAATAATATTTGTATTTTATATAAATAAGTCTGATTGTGTTTTTATTTAATTATTTGTAAAGATAAAATCTACTAGTAGTTGTTAATATGTGACGAACAAACAGACATACAATTACTTTAGTATTTATAATATTAGTGTGGATTAGTGAATTGATCTCTTTTTTAATAGTTCATTATAATGTGTAAACTCAGACAAAATAAAAAAGTCAAGACAGAATGTTGTGAACAGAGCAGTGAGGCCGGTTTTCTATGCATGTAGTGCGTGAATCGGTGCTGCCATGATAATTTAAATTACCCCATAAAAATAACGTTATCAAATTATTAACGTTATAAATTTACATTAGGTGTCGGTAAAAAGTAGTGGCATTGGGTAGTGAAAGAGAAAAGACAAAAAGTTTCAGAAATAAAATTACTCGGTGTAACTGCTAGTTTTATTTAAAAACCTTTATGCTGAATTATTTTTTTGTACGCTTGTCGTTTACTTTGCACTGATTCAGAAATACTTACTAATTTAGCAATATGGTGGAAGCTAATGTTTAAGTATTTCTGAATTACACACCGTATTAAATTAAGTTTATGTTCCTGCCCAACATATTCATGTTTTGACTCTAAATTGATAAAAATCTGATTGTTTCCAATGAATTTCTTTAATATGTTCAAGACTATAGTTTGGTGTTGATTTTCTGCGGTTATTGCAATATTTTCATTCAATAATTTTCGAACAACTGCTTCACAAGTGACACAAATGTCAAAAAGATCCTTAGACGGGAAGCGAAAACCGCCTTTGTTTTTTAAACTAATGAGCTTGGGAAAATAAAGTTTCTCATCAGTCTGCAAGGCATCTTAACATTTAGAGCATTTTATGGTTTTAACAAGATAGTGCACTGTACTTCCAGATATGTAACAAATTATCATTTTACTGTAGTCACCATAATATGAATTGTCATGTAAACAACTGGCCCAATCAAATGATTCATTGACAATTTCATTAAGAAGTTGCAACGAAGAATTTTCAATGGTTTCTTCTTCTTCTTCGTTTCTATACGACGATGAAGTGCTATTTATAATTTTAGTTGTTGAAGTGCAATTAAGTATTGCTATGTGATCTAAAGGAACACAATTACTTTTTGCAAGAAATTTTAATTCTAAATGACATAGTATTTTTTGTAGCTTGCTTGTAAACTGTCTTACGTTAGGGTTATCGTTGAACTCTCCATGCATCCTAATAGACGTAAATAGAATCTCCAAATGATCCTGGCTTAATAGTAGTAAGTAGATAAAAAACAGCCTTTTTTCATATTCTATGTACTTCGTATAAAGCGCTTTTAAACTTTCAATATTTATTAATGTACCTATGAATCCTGCTTTGCATTTTTCTTCTACGACTGGTTTATAAAATCGCGTGATGACAAAGACTGGTCGACCATCTCGTATAACTTTCCGCATAGTAACTACACACAACAACATTCAATATAGATACACCCTAAAAACAAAAGACTGCAATAGAAATATGGTTATTTTTACAAAAATACATAACCGCCTTCAATATGTACGAAATTGAAAATCCAGTGTGAAATTAATGCGAGTCCATATTAAAGGTATCAGGTTTCCAACAAAAAAATATTTGTTCAAATCGGTTTATAAATAACAGACTTATGAGGTAACAAGTATTTAAAACAATAGAACCTAATTGCGAACCTACTCCGTTTAGATGTCGGTTGAAAATAAACTAAAAATAAAATAAAAAGAATTGCCTATTTTTTTTGATTTGCTTTTAAACGACGGAACCGGTTTTGTATAAAGATATTGCGTCAAGTGTCATACAATATTATATTTAAAGAAAAGTCTAATTGAGAACCTACTTCTTTTTTGAAGTCGGTTAAAACACGTTGATAAACTATTATAAAAACGTACCCGTATTAACGTAACATATATATACTAAATATTAAGATTACCCAATAATAGGGTAAACCTTACAGGCTTTACCATGGCAACACTTTCTATGTTCCAAGCAATAACCTTTATTTTTATTTATTTAAAATATTGCTTTCCAAGTTACTTACGTGTGAAATGTGATTCCATCCTTCTTTTTATATTTTGATGTTTGTTTTAACACCGTTTCACGACACAATTCGGCATTTTGACTGGTAAATTTGTTGATTTACCTTACGTGTTGCTTCCACGCGCAGCGATAGTTCGACTGACGAGTCAAGGCGTAGTTTCGTTGTGCGTGTGTGTGTAATTGTGTATGTACACGGCGAGGCGTAGTTTTACCGGCTTCACTTTTCTGTTCACAACATTCTGTCTTGACTTTTTTATTTGGTCTGAGTGTGTAAAATGAAAAGGTCAATGGGAGAAACTAGTCCTTATAACACAGGGAATTCGAGTATAAGGATTAGAGAATGTTCTTTGAACAGTTTGTTAAATAAAATCAACCTACTAGTATCTATCAACACAGGCCTAGAGCCTAATGTGGATACTATCAGGTACATACGGTTAAGTATATTATATTAATTAGAGTTAAGC
This sequence comes from Selenia dentaria, assembly GCA_917880725.1. NCBI lineage: Eukaryota > Metazoa > Arthropoda > Insecta > Lepidoptera > Geometridae > Selenia > Selenia dentaria. Next base: position 4,643,151 of record OU862887.1, read on the forward strand.
ATGTGTACTAACTGAATATTGTTGGACAATAAAAAAAAAATTTACCACCGCATTCCCATGCTAGGATCAGAGTAGACAATCTAGCCCAAACTCGATTCATTAGCAATTAGTATATAATATATGACGGAGTAAGAACCTCAGGAGTGTTTTTAAAAAGTGTGACGTCAGCATTGCTGACGTCACAATTGTTGTTTTCATGATGATCACTCATTTTTGGGTCCTCGAAGTAAAACTTCACAAGTACTTTTATAAGCTTCGTATATTCAACGAGCAGCGTAACAACGTCACAAACAGGTCCGTACTGTACGGCGACTCGAGAGCGACTGAGACGAGCGCCTACAGTGCGGCCGTACTTATAGGACTCGGCGCACGTGCACGAGTTTACAAGTTTGTTGGTAAAGTATTGAAATTACAATCATAACATTAATTTTACATCGTAATCAATTTAAAAATAATCAACTGATGATTTATAAACTATTTTTAGGGCAATCAAATGATTAAACTTAATTATTCTCGACGAACTGTTGTAGTTGCGCCGATACGGCCATACTGACAGGCGGTGCGCGCTCTGCACCAGCCTCGTTGGTTCTCGTAGATTGTTATGGATTCTCGTAGATTATTTGGATTCTCGTAGACCATTTATTCTGATGGGTCATCTTGGTTCGAGTCGTGGTTTGGCTGTACTTGCAGCCCTTCTCGTGAGGTCGACGGAATGGGCTCATTTGATTCTGCAGTGGGATCTCGTTGAATAGGTGATTCGTTTCCCGCCGATACGGTCAACTGATCCCCAGGTTGCGGAGCGCGGCGCAGCTGATCATGGGCAACCTTGCGAGGTCGTCCTCTACCGACAACTTTCTTTAACAGATATCGGTCATTATCCAGTACTCTACAAACTTCATATGGTTCGCTGTATTTAAGGTCAAGCGAGGTTTGGTTTCGAGGATTATTTTTCACCAATATGTAGTCTCCTCTTTGAAAATGATGGATTTTGGCCTTGTGTAGGTTGAAGCGTTGTCTGTCTTGTTCGCTACAACGAATCATTTTCTGTTGCACCTGTTGAGTGAGCGCTTTAATATCAATGGTTTCGTTGTCAATATCCACCAGGTTGAGAAGCTCAGAAGGTACACAGTGCTTTCGTTGTGTAATAAGTGTCAGTGGAGCAACACCGGTGACTCAGTGGGTTGTACAGTTCATTGCCAGCTGAAGTTCCTCGAGTACAGTGTGCCACTGCTCTGCTTCGTAATTTTTAATCATTACCAAAGCATTTTTGAGAGTTGCAACGACTCTTTCAACTTAGCCATTCGCTCGGCTGACTCCTGGAGCGATAGCATGGATATTTATTCCGATGGCGTCACAGTAGTCCTTGAACTCGCCAAGGAACTCTCTTCCTCCATCCACTATTATTTGAACCGCCGCACCAAATAGATGCACAGTGCGTTCTAGAGCGGCCAATGTGCTGTGTGGGTTTTTGTTGGTACTGAAGTACAGTAAACGTACTTTGAGAAAGCGTCAATGGTGACTATGACGTATTGTTGATCATCTGGAGTGCCCGGCTTCCCTGTTATGTCCATATGAATAACTTGGAAGGCGGCCGTTGGTTTTTGTATGGGGTGTAACTGGGCTTGAATGGCCCCGGATCTTCCTTTAGATGTTCGGCATACAACACAGTTATCCACAAATCTTTCGGATAATGGAACTCATTTTGTTGAACCAATAGGTTTCTCTGATCTTCTGCAGTGTCTTTTCCCAGCCAGGGTGTTTTAGTGCAGTGTGAAATGAGTTTATAATGCTCCATTGAAATGATTTGGGAACGACGGTACTGAGCTGCTGACCGAAGACAGGATCATTGACGTTCCTTTTTTAAAACGTTGTCCTCTAACACATAGTCTTCCACTGGGTTATTGTCACTGAGACTGTCCATTATCGGACGCAGTTCTTCATCCCGTCGCTGTTCAATTTTGAGCCAGTTCAAGTCTCTTGTCATAACATTGACTGCAAGCTCAACTGGATTGCGACAGCGATGAATCCTTGGCAGAAGGTCCTTTTTGTGTTTTGACGCTTTTAATGCGTTGCAATCCGTTATCACGGTGAATTTTCGCCCATATAGATACTGGCGAAAGTGTTTTATGGCTCGTACCACTGCCAGTGTCTCCAACTCGTAGGAGTGGTACCGACTCTCGGCTTCCGTGGTTCTCATGCTCATAAAGGCAACAGCATGTTGTCGTTTTACACGTTGACTAATTATTGTTGGCTAATTTTTTTATCCGCGTCGATACGGCCATACTGACAGGCGGTGCGCGCTCTGCACCAGCCTTGTTGACTTGTTAACTCTCGCAGACTGCTGTTAATTATGGCTGGCCTGCAAAGAATGAGATATTCTCTGAGTAGTGAGTCTGTAAACAACTTACGTTGCTTTATCTTGTTTGTTACATTAACACAACTGTTATGTAACCTTAGGAGTCTTTTGATTAGTAAACAGTACACAAAGACATCGTGCACTGCTTTATTGATTTAGAATCTGTGGTGTATACGTGTCTACCCATAGTTCCACAAGGCGTCCCCACGGTATCTCATGGTTCACTTGTGGATGCATCAAGGATCCGTGGTTAGCTCAAGGGTAACACATGGTTAGCTCAGAGGTATCACTCTCCAGACATTTTTGTAGATTACAACAGTACACTAAGACATCTTAAGTGCACTGCCTTATTAATTTAGAATCTGTGGTGTATACGTGTCTACCCATAGTTCCACAAGGCGTCCCCACGGTATCTCAGGGTTCACTTGTGGATGCATCAAGGATCCGTGGTTAGCTCAAGGGTAACACATGGTTTAGCTCAGAGGTATCACTCTCCAGACATTTTATTCTTGTAGATTCTAGTTGAAAATATCGTGAAACATAATGAATTTTATACTCGCCGGTTTTAATCCGTTGATGCGTGTTCGTCGTTGTGAGTTATCCGGACTGACTGGCCAGCTTGAGATGTGGATGACACTTAATCAGGGGCGGTTGCAACGTTGTTTTGCAGTGTATCGAGATCCTATCCATCATTTGCATCATAAACTGGGGAGGGCATCCGACTATATGAGTAGTTGGATGCATATTCGTTGTGTGGGACGATCCAGCAGCGATGGGTACCCCTGAAAGGTATACTTCTTGATTGTAAGATGTGGGTCCCATTGACATGAATGGTATCCCGACGGAAGCTGGTATTCCCGCAGCGATTGGTGTAGACGTCATGCCTGTGGTAATTCCCGTTGTGATGGGCTGCACGGTATTAAAGCTGCTTGCTGGCACTCCTGAAGTGTTCAATGAGGCAGGGCCTATCAGCCTGGTACTGCCCTGCGCTGTTCCAGTCGTGACAGGTTGAACCGAAGTCGATGAGGATGTGGTTGGGACCAGAGCTTGTTCTGATCCCACTTCTGATGACGGAGTAAGAACCTCAGGAGTGTTTTTAAAAAGTGTGACGTCAGCATTGCTGACGTCACAATTGTTGTTTTCATGATGATCACTCATTTTTGGGTCCTCGAAGTAAAACTTCACAAGTACTTTTATAAGCTTCGTATATTCAACGAGCAGCGTAACAACGTCACAAAGAGGTCCGTACTGTACGGCGACTCGAGAGCGACTGAGACGAGCGCCTACAGTGCGGCCGTACTTATAGGACTCGGCGCACGTGCACGAGTTTACAAGTTTGTTGGTAAAGTATTGAAATTACAATCATAACATTAATTTTACATCGTAATCAATTTAAAAATAATCAACTGATGATTTATAAACTATTTTTAGGGCAATCAAATGATTAAACTTAATTATTCTCGACGAACTGTTGTAGTTGCGCCGATATATATTATTGCAACAAATACATAAGATTTCTTTCGAACTAATATTTTTATATTCCTTTGCAGGCAAATATTTCTGTATTCCTTACTTTATACTGATTAAAAATTTATGAGAGTGAGTTTATCTCAGGGTTGGTTAATGAAATAACTTAGTTCATCTAAACCACTGTATTGTCTCTCTCTATTCAACGTATCGCGAAGGCAAGCGCCCGCGGGATGCTCGGATTGGCAATGTATTGCCAGGTTTAGTGTTTGCTATAAATTCAATTATTTCGTCATTTTTATTTCATATTTAGTCTTTAGTTTCTAAGTCTAGCATACTAATAGATTGTATTGACATGACGAAGTCATTATTGAAACCTACGTCTCTAGTGGTGACACTAACAGTGCGTGAATTTACTTATTTGTTCCCAATTGAACCATCACGAAGCTAGAGTCTGGCCAACGAAAGCTGTCCAAGAAAAAAGGCGGGAATTTTAAAAAATCAAGAGCTGTTAACCCTGGCTATACACTGCATAAACGGAGTTGATACTATTTATTTTTCAGCACTTACATTTTTTCGAGTTGTAAACATTTTGTTTTGTTAGCAACTGTTGAAATTTTCGAATGTATTATGAAGAATATCAAATAAAAGATTACATTTTATTCTGTCTTTTTATTATTTTCAAATAATCCATTATTTATGTACAGTTGAGGACCCCGAGGAGCCGTACAAATATAGAAGCTATGAGTCATAGTGAAAATCGGATTCCAAAAACTGTACACCTGATATTGAATCAGCTTCATTGCTTTCTTCGCTGCTACTGCTACTGTCCCCAACATGTATTATGAATGATTCAAGTTCATTTTCAGTAATACGGTCCCTTAATTTGTACTGATTTTCCACATTTAGTACATGATCAGTGTACTTCTTCCAGTCATCAGCAGTTATGGATAGAAAACATTATTTTATTAAATTTTGCATTTCAGACCCTGGTATTCCTATATTTTTGCTTGCTACTTTTCTCTTCGCTTGACTCCATACAAGCTCAATAGCATTGAGGTCGTAATGATACGGTGGTAGCAACAAAATTTCGTGATTGTGGATATGACTGTGTTTTTTTAAAAGCACTTCTGCTTCGTAAACAACGGCAGGTTTATTATCTTTCACCAAACACATTAATTCAGCTTTGGTGTGATATTCTTCAAAATGAATATTATTTTCTTGAAGCCATATTCGGAGATTAGCTTTAGAATCAGACATAGTAGGGGGTTTGTTTACTTGTTTCACATGGTAACTTGCATTGTCCATCACGATTACACTAGGTTTAGTGAGATTAGGTATCAACATTTTCTTAAACCATTTCATAAAGTTGGTAGCATTCATATCATCATGGTAGTCAGCTGATTTGGATTTTGTGCTGAATACCAATAATGCACCTGGCACAAACCCTTCCTCCGATCCGGCATGCACAATAATATGTCTTTTTCCTGATGATATATTAGTAGTGACACCGCTTGTTGAAGGTCCTTGCCATGATTTTTTAACTTTATAGTTCTGATGTTCATATGTCTCATCAAGGTAAATAATCTGTTTACCTTCTAGCCTCTTTTTATGTATTGTCCTCAAGCATCTATGTCTCCATGCCGCAATTCCATATTTTTCTGTAAGTAAAGCCCGTTCATTTTTATTGTTTTGAAACTCAAACCCGTTCCTGTGTAAACATTTTCTAAGGGTTTCACGGCATCCCTTAAATTCAATTGCTTCCTTCAGCTCATTGTGCAGGCTTCTCAGTGTTGGGACTTGTTTTCTAACTCCATAAAATTCGTTTATTTTGTTTCTTATAGCTGAAATATCAAAACTATCCAAATTGGAAACTGTTGCTGAATGTGGACGATTTTTCCCCGTAGTATTCCACTGTCCTTGATTTTTAGACCCTTCAATTTTAATTCTTCTTAGAGTCTTCACACTGACATCTGAAGATAACAAATACAATAAATTATGTATGTAACAGTATATTATTAATTATCAGTCATTAAAGTCAAAACCATAATAATATACAAAGACATTATTACAAAACCATAATATTATATTATTTAATTTAGCCATCCATACATTGTCATAAATTTATATAACTCTTCGAAATAACTGTTAAAATCTATAATTTCTAAAGTAATACCTGTCATTGAAGATATATATTTTAAATAATGTGTTTCAGAAGTCGCCATTTCATTTTTTTCGAGAGTTTTCAATTTCTTTACTGCTTCCACAATTTTAAGTTTTGTCTCCTCGTTGTTAATACTTCCTGAAAAGTAGATACACCATGAAAAATATTGCGATTTGTCTAAAAGTATCAAAATGTTTCATTAGAAATTCAATAAACTAACCTGAAAGTGAAAGGATTGAATCCAGTCGTAGTATTTTCTCTGCAGATTTCTGATTTAAATCACTTTTTATGTCTTTATATTTGTCAATCATAGTAAATAGAAGCTTCCTCGTCGAACTTTTAATTGTTCTCGGCATTATTTTAAACAAAATCAATGAAAATATGATGCACATAAACCAACGTAAACAGAAGATGACTCAAGTACGAAACGTCAAAGTGTCAATTTTGACAGTCTTAAATTATTGCCATATCAAAACTTCTGAAAATAATACGTGGACAGCTTTCGTTGGTCAGACTCTAATGTATAACCCGGCAAGCAAAAATAACATTTCCTAGACCTACTTCGGTCCTAAATAAAATCCTAGTCTGCTAAAGCGTGTGTAAGTCCCCAACAATCCCCCCAAAGTTAATTGCACCTAAGCTTCCATCCCTCCGATAGGACGGCTCAAGTTTGATCCCCAACTAGCCTCCAAAACTCGGCGCCAAGCCGAGAATCGAACCTATTTCCCGCAGGGTGTCCAACTCCACGCACGGAAACAGTCGCGCGACCATACTGATATAGCCGAAGCCAAGGAAGGCCGCAGAGCGACGCTCCAGTATGAGAGGAAATAAATACATATAATACATAGAAGACACTTCCACCGGAGTACCCCCTCCAATCGAAGTGAGGAACACCCATTGCAACAGGTTAAAGTGATTGTTGGCTCGCTCCCAAAAGTGTCCAACTCTAAGGATTGGGCGCTCTCTTTTGAGGCGGATCCCAGTTGTCACCGTGAGGCATCTAACCCACGTCCGGAACCATGTCCGCAGCAGAATACATCACCTCACGGAAGTTCGGGAACTTAACCGCCAGACATGTAAGGTCAACAATACTATAATATAATAATAATAATACTATAATAATAAGCATCTTTTCGGTCTCTACTGCTTATATACTTTCTCAAACTTGACAGCGTCGCCGATTCGAGGCCGGTAGATATCCAATAAATGCCCTTTCTATCGGCGTCAAAACGGCTTCAGATCCACCTCATCCAATCTCTGCCTTCCAGCTAATTCCTATTCTAATTTCTAATTCTCATCAAAATCCGCTCATGACAATACATATTTTGAATCTCGAATGACGCTGATCAGAGGTACGTAGATCCAATCAATGCCCTTTCTATCGGCGTCAGTACCTACTCATTTGTTTTAGGGTTCATTTTGACGAAGCAAACTCAAATACACGGACGCGTAACAAAAATGTGTTTCTCACATTAACTTTGTATGGCTAAAAATATCAATGCTGCTTATTTTCATGCTAATTTTATGAATTTTGCTTGTAACTTTTATGTATTTAAAGAATTGCTCAACATTTCCTTTTCCTTGAAGTAACTCATCAGTTCTGTTTGAACAATCGATTTAAATGTTTACTACATCGTATATCTTGAAAGCTTAAATATTCTATACTGCTTATCATTTTCAGTAAGTATAGTCTTGCTATAAGAAATACCTAACATCTAAATCTCAATATCACACATTAACGCTTTCTTCTACTATTGATTGTCTAAATTTCATCAATATTTGTTCATACCAAGATACTTTTTATGTGTCTATATTTGTGAATCGTGACGGAATACTCATCCAGAGCCTGTTCCGTTACATTAATTAATGACGAATATAGTTCCCCAGCTTCAGGAACAGTTAAAGTCCCAGGGGTAGTAGATTTTTGTGATTTATAGTGATTCGATATGCTCCTATAATGATGACATCTTCGTGCGAAATTCTTTGTTTTCTAATTTTATGTTTGTCATATCCTGGTGTAGATTGTCATACTGTAATTTTAAGTTTTCAGTTGTCTTCTTTACAGTTTTGAAATCGTCTCTGATTTGAATTATATCCTGTTTTATTTCCAACAAGTCGGCTTTCTGTCCCTTTCCGAATTCCGTGAGAAAACTCATCATTTCTTTTCTGAACGAGTCAAGCTCAGCTATAACATTAGCATCTTGTTCCGGTTGTTTCCTTTTTCTGAGGTCTGGTCTGACAATCATCACGAGCTATATAACGTAAGTCGGGCTGCGAGCTTCCACCAGCAACGCTTCCGGTTATGAGAAATCCGCTGTTTGGGGAATGTTGTGTTTCATTCTTATAATTTAAAAAAAAACCGATCCGGTCACTTCGTAGTTGTCACAACACAATGCAGTATGTAAAAGCGGGATGCAATCTATTTTCTTACTCGTTCTCGCTCCGCTGGTTGCGTTTCGCTGTATAACTACTATATATTATTCTGTGGCGATAATGCTTTGCTTGCAGGTACTTTATGACTTAACCGCAGGTTAGCACTTATACGGAAATCATTCTAAACTTTATATAAAAACGTTTTATTTTCGATTTGTCACTTTAAATATATTTTTAAATATTTCGCGTATACGTTCACTCTGTATGACCACTGGGCGTGATATTGTGAAACATTCAGCTAGGATGTCGTTCAAGGTATCATTAAAGACGTCACGCTCTCGATTGTTGTCTACAAGAGCATTAAGTGCTTTAATGGATCGTGGTATTGGGCCCCGTGAGCGTGAGCGATTGTCCTACAGCTTGGAACGGCAAACAGGTTATGTTTCCTCGCCGGTACTATTACTAGTATAGTTGCCGGGTACATGCAGTCGACACAACTGATCACTAAGATCTGGAGCGTCTATCTTTCCGTGGAGAACTTTGCACATTATGGCTAGCTGATCATAAGATCTCCGGACTTTTAGCGAATTGTACCCCAGGCTGCCGCGATTGTGTAATGAGTGGTAATTATAATAATGATGAAAAAGGAGCATAAGTGTTTATCTAGGGTAACTGTATTCACCACTGCGAACCCCCATATCTTCAATATCGGCAAATATTGTTCAAAATGTGCAAATCCCTCCAGCGTGAAGGAATAACAAATACACAGACATACCAACACACATACAAGATTTCGCACTAATGCAATGATACAGAAGCTACAGCTATGCAATGTTAATGTATTAAGTATTGTTTATTGTTTAGTGTAGAAGTATTGTTTTGTAATATTGTCAGATCTCGCTCATGTCATGTTTCACTTTTAAATGTCATTTGTATGAAATCTATCCTTCTGAAAAAACTCAGTGGCAAGACTTGTGGGAGTTGGGACAGATTAGGTGATAGTAACTTAAATGTAACTTACAATCTTTAAATGAACCAGGCGAGCGTCCTACGATAATTAAATTTACGAACCAGAGTTCGCAAAAACTGTAAACAGCAGTAACAATAATTATAATTTTTATATTCGCGAAACGTTTCTTGACTTTTTAAATAAAAGTCCATTGAAACACCATGTAAAACAAAAACAGAAATCAAAAAAATAAAACCAAAATTAACACGAAGACAAGAAAGAAGATAATTTATGCAAAATAATAAAAATGGAAGAAAAAGAATAAATAGAAACGGAAGATATATCTTGACACTGGCGGATGCATGGAGTGCGAAGCCATTATTCTCTTAGGGGACAAAGAAAAAAACTTGGCATTGGCGTCAAATGTCAATCAGATGTCAGAGTAGAGTAATCAGAGAATCAGACGCATTTTTAGTTCGTGTTGTGTTTTCGTAGCGTGTGTGAACTGCGTATTGATACTGTGCGATGGCAGAGGCACCTGAGGCCGAGCCAGTGCCGTCGTCGAGCGAGGTAGAGCCCGTGTTGCCCGCGTATTTATCCGTGCCTCTGCCTGAGCACTTTGGCGAGCGTCAGCCCGTGCCGTCGTCGAGTGATTTGCTGCCCGCATTTCTGCCTGAGAACTTTGGCGAGCCTCAGCCTAAAAAGCGTAAAGTGTCTGATGCCGATGCTAACAAGCTCGAGCACAGGCTCGGGGGCATCCTGTGCTGCGCAGTTTGCCTGGATCTTCCCCCGGCGGCCGTGTATCAGGTATTCTAAAACAGCTGATCTCCGCTGACGGACAATCAGCTGTTTTATCGATCGAGTAACCCGTTCCATTACATAAGAGCCTGAGCTCATTCTTCTTACGAATGGAATAATGCGTCGTGCCGACGCCTACACGACGCATTTGTCCAGTCTCCATTTTGAGACTTACATTTTACGGCGTCATTTATTGTAACAGGTTGTATGACATATACCTACTAAGGTGTTTATCATCCTTTGTTATCTTTCACCCTAGCCCTATTGTTTGGATGATATTGATTGTTCATTTATTAGCAGTGTGTTCCAGTTGCTGATAATTTCGTTATTTGTCGTATATGTCTATTATACATAATGGTTTTGTACATTTGTAGTTAAAATGACAGCATCTGGAATATACAACCTAAGTTAGTTGATTGTAATGTGAAGCACTGTGACCTGTTGTATGACAAAGGACTATTCTTACCTACTATGTGTCTGTGGGAGCTTGCAAAAAGTATTAAATTGTTTAATTAATTCAATCAATCAAAGTATTTATTGTTGTAGAATTTGTTACAATTGAAAATGTGAAAGCCAATGGTTCTCGAACTAGTGGGTACTGTGTTTCAGGAACCAGGGTCTTGTCCCAATATTTAGTGCAGCTTACATGTCTACAATATATATTAAATACTTTAAGGAAAGTTACATAAAATATGCCTTGACCAAACTGTGATTGTTTATGAATAAACTGAATTAGTTTGTATGACCTTATAGACAGTAACTAGTGTGTAGTGTACTGACCCTTGTTACATTTCACTGAAATAAAGAAATGTTTCAGAGATATCTATCTTGTTTATTCAACAGATTACCCTTGCAATTCCTATCCCCATCCCTGATCAGAAACCAATATTAAATATCATATAAGTGATAGTTATCAAATTAGTAGGTAATAGTTATTATCATCTGAATCTCTTTTTTTGGGGTAAAATGTTTTAAATGATGGTAATTATAGATCATATTGAAGAACCACTGTGTTGTGTAAGGGAGGTAGGCAGAAGACTGGCTTTCCTTTGTAGGGAATATGAAATAGGGGGAAATGCCCAATACACAAGGGGGAGGTTAGTGTAGTACATAATGCCCCTGTGTGCACACAGAATAACAAGTAGGCAGCCTCAATGAAGTCCAATCCAATACCTAATACTATTCACTATCCACTGTATCTTCTAGTAGTTTTTAATTTATTTTATAGTTACTTAGGAACATTTGGGATCCTATTACTTAGGTGTTGCTGTCTGTCCTACCTTTCTCTGAAAGTCTGAATGTATTGTTTGAAACATAATACTTACTCTGTTCCATTCCGTTAAGTACTTATATAATTTAATGTTACATACCTACTTAAACTTTTACATTTGGACATTAACTTGCATGGTAATTATTGATATGAAATGTTAATTATGTATATTGTGTTGGCTATAAATAAAGGCTTAATAATAATAATAATAAGTTACTCTGTTCAAATAACAAAACCAAAAATTAATTACATACGTAAATTTATAATAATGTCTAAAGTTAAAAACAAATGGCACAAAGTGGTCATGTGCTAGTCGGTGCACATAAGTTTAATACATAAATATTGTGTAGTAGTATGGAAGTATGGAACCAACAATGTGCAAGTAGGTATACGACTCGCACTGGACTTATGATTTTTTATTTATCCTTAAGATAGGCTCTTAAGGTAGGTTTTGTATCTAATGTAACTACAAATTATTATGCTTCATAGTGATATATATATTTTTTTATTTTGGATTTGTTTTGTTTGTTTAATTGTAGGTATACTGATTTATTACAGTGGGTTCAGCGGCCGTACTGTCTATCTTTACGGAGAATGGGAATGGGCTTCATTTTGACTTTTGAATCCCATTCTGGGTGAAATCCTGCAAGCCTATTGGCTGGAACCGTCAATGGGAATGAGAATGAAGTGACATTTCATTCTCATTCAAGTTAGACAATAAGGCGGCAGGTTGTTCAGTAAACCACATATCAGCCAGCGCAGTGTTGTTCGCCTACCAACAAAGTGGATAGAAAACTTTATATATAGGTTGCAGAATGAAGTTGTATACAGACTGCTTCCAACCTGCCCTTTTAAAGGCTTACGTTCATTCTATTAGTAAATGTCCAATGGTTACGGTTATGCCTAAGTTATAATATCAAACTTCTACCAGTGAGTTAAATTAGTCTAGCTGTTACAAAGATTGGCCCAGACGAGACAGGCTAAATTAAAATAAAATATGTTTTGGTTGTAAGTATGTACTGTATACGCGTATTTGTGCCGTACTTTCATATGCATTTAGTAAAAACTGTTATTTTTTCATTACAATCACATCAGGTATATTTATTTCTACCTACTTATAGATTTCTATGATATTTAATATTTATAATGAATTATATAACATAAGTTTTTTACTAATAAGTAATAACAATGTGTATAGGTACCTATGCTTGACTAGTTTCTACCTCGAGCCATTTAATCTCTCATACAATTCAGAACTCAATATTATGCGTAAGAAATGACAAGACTGCGATAATATGTCTTAAAATAATGAGGCATGTCACCTTCCAGTGCACAAACGGTCACCTGATGTGTGCGCCGTGCTTCACTCACTTGCTGGCGGACGCGAGGCTCCGGGACGAGGCCGCCACCTGCCCCAACTGCCGCGTCGAGATCTCAAAGACTTCGGCATCCAGGAACCTGGCCGTCGAGAAGACAGTCTCAGAACTGCCTCTGGAGTGCAAGTTCTGCACTCAAGTGTTCCCACGTCACTCCCTACAGCACCATGAGGAGAAACTTTGCGAGGAGAGGTGAGAATTCATAACTTTAGGTCACACATCGTAATTCCTGGGATAGTAGCATGGCTTCCAAGAAATAATCTAGGAATCTCTCCAGGATCTACCTACTCGTGTATTACGATGTCAATGTGTAGCGTGTCTTGCCCTACTGATACCATTAGTATGGTCTCTTTTATAAGGCAACACACTGGATCTAAAAAAATATGTAAAAAGATAAGCCCGCTGAGTTTCATGCCGGATCTTTTTAGTTGTGGCGAGTCTACGAAGTACGTTCAGTATCGACAGATGCAGTACAGGACTGAGTAAATTTTGTCTGACATTTACTGTCAATTTCCAAGGTCGAGATTCAAATTTGAGTACCTACCGGGTTATAACTGTAGGCCAAACATATAGTACGCATAGATAGTCAGTTGGATAAACTAATCACTTCGATAAATAAATTGATTTTATCTATCGTATCATGTCTCTAGCATGGATTTCCTTTATCGATAATTACTGTCAAATATCCTATCGACAATCTTAAGTCCAAACTCGCAGTGCTGTTGAAGACTAGCGTATAGATAAGGTGCATAGGTACCTACATATATATACCTACCTATATATACACTTTTATTCTAAAAAGCCAATAATTTAGTAGCTTTTGTTAGTTTTGGCTTATCAAATTATAATATAATAAACATCAATAACATGAAAAAAATATCCAAAAGTATTACTGAGGCCGTAGCACAAACAATTTGCGAAACAGTTTTCGTATCGTAAACGTCAACGCGTCACGCGGCGTACAAACTATGAGTATATCTGTGTCACAGTTGCCCTAGATGCATGACAGTTTGTAGGTACTGTTTCACGTGAACTACACGTTATCACTTACGCAGTTAGTCGTGCTAGGACCACTGGAGGGCTGACTCTCACGCCAGGGTTACGGAACTTATTTGGCTGTAATTTTAAACATAAATAGAATATAACCTAGAATAACACAGAGGCATCACGTATGTGCCTTTGTGATAGACATGTCCCGCACGAGTTTCCCATTCTAAAGCAGGTGTTTCTCCCCCCAGGCAGTACAAGTTCGCCCAAATCGTAGTAGCCCCAAGCGGAGACGCGCCTCTCTGGTATAGTTTGGTTCGCATTGTTTCCGAGATATACGCCCTGCTTATGTCTGCCCTGCGGCGGACCTACCTCGTGTCCGAGCCGGGCGTGACCAAGCCCCGTAGGTACCACAGGTACACACCACTCATTATTAAACAAACCGACTTCCAATAGATATGCAATCCCTGCAGTACGAGCTACTTATCAACGCTTCAATTATCATTCACATACCTATTTAATGTTATAAAAACTCAAGTTCATTACACGTAAGGAACTGCCACACTGGATACGGTCAGCGGTCAGGTCAAATTGGACGCAGCCCGCAATATGTATGAACAACATTGTCGGTCAGGCAATTGATCGGCCCGCTGCCCGTCTACTTGCCCATACGCGACCTTCCGCTCAGATCGCATATCTATACAAAATATATAGAGACCGACAATGTTGTTCATACATAGTGCGGGCTGCGTTCAATTTGACCTGACCGCAGACGGCATCCAGTGTGGCAAATCATTTTTATATGTAAGTATTAAATAATGAAACGGCCTTCTGGTCACGTGAGACTTACGCGACTGTTTGCGATCGTCAATTGTTTTGGTTTTGTTCAGAATTCGAAATTCCTACAGGATCTTGAGTGCGATGTGCGCATAGGATGCGTTTGTTTAGCAATGAGGGCATTGGTGGCGTTCCCGTTTTTCGAGCGTTCGTAAGGCTCACAAGCATTATTGTTGCCACTCAAACGCTCAACCGAGCTTACCTCATCCGCATCAAGACACCTTGCCTCTAAAGAGGGTTGCTGATCCCAACAGATTTAGGCCTAAAATCGCATGATTATACTGTTTAACAGATAGTTGCTCCGCACGTGGGTCGTAATTGCACTTTTTGGTGGTAAAATAACTTTATAGCTTTCCGAACGCTGAACTAAAAGAGACATAAACGGCATTTACACCCACAGGTTCCCAATTCAAACGCCTTAGTTTTTAGCGTTATTTTCCAACTTGGGGCTATCTGAACGCACAAGTAGTTGCATCCCGCCGAGCACTATAGTGTATGACGTACATACAGTACCTACCTATTTGAGCAGAAACAATGCCCATCGCGATGTCAACACGCGTAAGTCTCACATTAACCCGTTTTACTTATTACAAAATGTATCGTCTACATAACTATGTTGATCATTTTATTCTACTGTTCAGCATGTTGATGTAATTAACCTGTAGCCTATCCAACAAAAAGATAATCTTTAACCCGTGAGAAGGCGCGCCTTATGTTGTTACACGGATAGGCGCGCGGGAGCAAATAGCTCACACTACTTTAAATGCTTATATTTCTGCAATATTACTATTTTGGCTGTAAATAGGTCCATAATAAATAAAACAAAATTTATTTAATATAAAAACAAGAGTTTTAATTTAAACTATGAAACATAAAAGCAACTTCTACCGCAAATACTAAACTAATTTTGAACCTACTATCTTGAGTCTTTGTGCCTCTCAAAACACATTGAACACATAGGTATACGTTATGTGCTCGGTGCAGAGTAATTGCTTGCACGAAGTGCATGCTATTTGTAATGGACCGGATGAAATCCGAGAAAATAAAGAAATAAAAATAATAAGTAATTTCCAAAAACATCAGAAACCTATATAAAGATTTATACAATTTTTTTTTGTCTTAAGCAATATACAAGATTCCTCTCTTCTCGTTTAGAATCCTCTTCTAACGACGAAGAAATTCGAAGATTTTGTGCATTATACAGATCGTATAGGCTACAGCTGAAAACATACAACATGAGTATTAAAATATGACTTTAGAGTACTTACCTGATAAAAAAAATACAATTTAATACAAATTAACATAATAATACACAAGAAAAACACAATAACTTTTTTTGATATGAAAAATAAATACATACGCGGATGGGCGCGCGATGAGCAAATTGCCGCGCGAAGGTGTTTCCACAAGTGCTTCACTTCGCAGACGCAGGGGGACTGAGCAATACGTGAGTTGCTTGCGCGAGGAGAGAGGGGTTGAATAGTTGGGAAGGTACCTAGGAGCTCGGGACGATATGTGGTCAGGAACACCAAAAACTTTCTCAATCAATTTTTGTGTGAGCAAATAGCTCATAGCGCGCCTTTTCACGGGTTAAAATCGTATGATCCAGTAAATTTGTGCGTGGTTGATCATACGTAAAAAATACACGTCACCTTCAGAATCCCCTGCAATTTTTTGGAAGTCGCTCAAAATAAATCCCAACTATATAGTTGCTAGATGAAACTAACACGTGTACGTATCGCTTTATCTATCTATCTATCTATACCCACCCATAACATTGGCATCCTGGTGCAATGCGAACCAAACTCATTATCTTGTGCGGCTTTATTTGATTCATTGTGTGTTGGCTACCTCTGTTCGCTAGCTTGTTATATTATGGCTTAGCTTGTCTTGTACGTATTCACTCCTGCACCCATTCTGCCACTCCGAAGGTTTCCATGAGACACGAGCGAAATGCGATATGTCAGTACTTATGTAAGTGTATGACAATAGAAGCAACCTTCGCGTGGTTTGCGCTGTCGTGACATCTGGTAAGGTTTCTCGTGATCGTTGGTTTAAATCTTCAAGGTGGTCAGAATATACTTATGTAGAATTGAGCTAGAATTTTTCAAATAGTAGATTCTCATTACTTACATCTATCTAATACCTTTAAACGAACAATGCTTGTACATATTTATATAAAGCTAAATCTCGAAAACGGCTTCATCGATTTTAATGGAATTAAATATGCAGGAGGTTTCGGGAGCGATAAATCTATCTAGCTAGGTTTAATTTTTGGAAAACGTCGTTTTTATCCGTGGTTTCAGGCAATGAAAAATTGGTACAATATCATTATGGCAACTAGGGACATCAGCTTATACAATAACTAAACTGTGTTACCGTCACAGCAACACTAAAGCTACTCGTACTTGACAAGAGATGGCGTTGTTAAGCAACACTAAGACAATGAGTGTTTGATTTGAGGTTAGACCAAGAAAATCAATTGTTTACTTACCATCAAAGCTCGGCTATCCGCTAACTAAATAAGATAGATAGATCCCAGAGACCGTAGCACATATTCGTATCGCAAACGTCAACGCGTTAAGCTTCGGCGTACAAGCTATGAGTGATCTGTGCCCTAGATACATGACAGTCACGTGAACGGCACGTTACGTTACACTTACACAGTTATTCGTGCTAGGCCCACAGTACCTACGAAGTAGAAAAATTACTTTTCCCAGACTGATGGGATGCCGGTACGCGTGCATCGGCTGCCCGTGGCGCGGCCCCGCGCACGAGGCGGGCGGGCACGAGGCGGCGTGCGCACACCCACACAAGTCCGCTGCGGACGTAGTCACCGCGCTCGCAGAGCGGGAGCGCCGGGCTGCCGACGCTGTCTTACTCTACACGCAAGTCATCGACCTACTCAGCTACGAGAAGATCACTTTCAACGGTAAGTTCCAGCGTCAGCGACCTATGCAGCTACGAGAAGATCACTTTCAATGGTAAGTTCCAGCGTCAGCGACCTATGCAGCTACGAGAAGGACACTTTCAACGGTAAGTTCCAGCGTCAGCGACCTATGCAGCTACGAAAAGATCACTTTCAACGCTAAGTTCCAGCGTCAGCGACCTATGCAGCTACGAGGAGATCACTTTCAACGGTAAGTTCCAGCGTCAGCGACCTATGCAGCTACGAGGAGATCACTTTCAACGGTAAGTTCCAGCGTCAGCGACCTATGCAGCTACGAGGATATCACTTTCAACGCTAAGTTCCAGCGTCAGCGACCTACTCAGCTACGAGGTCACTTTCAACGGTAAGTTCCAGCGTCAGCGACCTGTGCAGCTACGAGATCACTTTCAACAGTAAGTTCAGGATCATCAATCTATACCACTAAGAACAAAATTGTCAAGAACAATTTCCACCAAAATCTCACTACCTGAATACATTGACTGCTGTAACACTGAAACTAGACTGTACTTATGTTACACCTGTCTATCTAGCACAGCTGCAAATGAAGCTAATTGTAACCAAGCCTGGAGAAACCATAACGTTTAGCAGTTCCTACCTCTGTCGTGTAAGTACATTATGGAATGCCCTGGCGTCGTATGTATTCATTTGCAGCTATGACCCCATCTCGTATGTATCTCAGGTCAATATTAGGATGTAGATTAACTCAGCTTACGGCTGCCTTAATAGCAATCGCTTCTTGATTCCATCAGGCGGGAGGGGGAGTCACTTTGATGAACCAATATAAAAGAAATAACTCATTTAACCCTTCATACACCGTGATAATTAAAACAAAAGATTTATGAATGAAAAAAAATTACGTCAATGTGAGTACCATACCAGAGAAAGGGTTAATTAGATTAGACGATTACGTATTCCGACTGTACTTTGCTTTGTTGTAGCAGATGAATAATCGCAAACGGCCAGTTTTTAACGACGGTTTATCCTGCTAAAAATAGAAATTCGAAGGTCCATACTAATTACTAATGTTATATAATAGATTGTAGGAACTGACTGTAAGATATAACAACACTACAGTCTTGCAGTTTCCCCTACGCCTGAATGACATTACGATTGAATTGCTATTATAGGTCTAGTCTGATACCACCTACGACTCATCACTGACATCTAGTGAGATGATGGTCAAATACTAACCTATCGACTGTTACGTAATGGTTACCTACATGAAGCTTTTTATGTTCAGTGCCAAACATGGCAATAGAGGTTATTCACCTGGCCTTCACAAAAAAAACAGCTAATACGTAAAAAAATGCATTTTTACATAATAATTATTTATTAGCATAAAATTACAAATCTGCACAATTGACAAAATTACAGATCTATTTTGAATTTGTAAATGTTCTCGATACTTAAATACAATCATATACACAAATCATATATTTTGTTGGAACAGGTGAATGTAATTTCATACTATTAACCCATAACATGATACGAGGGCGGGTCAATAAGTCCGTGACTTTTGGAATAAAACACAGATTTTTTGATAAATAAAATCATTTTATTTTTCAACGTAGTCTCCCTTGAGCTCTATACACTTTGTCCAACGCTTCTCCAATTTTTTTATCCCTTCCAAAAAATATGATTTGTCGAGGTCCTCAAAATAGGCCTTTGTTTGCGAGATGACTTCATCATTGGAGTCAAATCTTTTTCCACCAAGCCATTTCTTCAGGTTTGGGAACAAGAAGTAGTCACTCGGAGCCAAATCTGGAGAATAGGGCGGATGAGGGAGCAATTCATAGCCCAATTCATGGATTTTAGCCATGGCAACTGCACATGTGTGCACCCTTGCATTGTCTTGGTGGAAAAGAACTTTTTTCTTGGCCAAATGAGGTCGGTTTTTTTTCAAATCGTCATTGAATCGGTCCAGTAGTAGTTGGCATAATATTCCCCATTGATTGTTCTTCCCTTTTGAAGGTACTCAATGTGGATTATGCCGCGTGCATCCCAAAAAACAGCCGCCATAACTTTATTGGCTGACAAACCCACCTTGGCCTTCTTTGGCGCCGATTCACCCTTAGAAACCCACTGTTTTGACTGTTGTTTGGTCTCTGGTGTGTTGTGATGGATCCATGTTTCGTCCACGGTTACAAAACGGCGCAAAAACTCCTCCATATTGCGATTAAACAACGCCAAACCTTCCTGTGAAGTTGTTACACGATTGCGTTTGTGGTCGACTGTGAGCAAACGCGGCACCCATCTTGCGGAAAGCTTTCTCATGCCCAAGTGATCATTCAAAATTGAAACCACTGAGCCATGCGAGATCCCTACGGCTTCCATAATCTCTTGCACTTTCAATCTTCGGTCGGCCAACACCATATCGTGAATTTTTTCGATTGTTTCGGGTGAAGAGACCTCAACTGGGCGTCCAGGAAGTTCGGCATCTTCAGTGCTTGTACGGCCACAACGAAATTCAGTAAACCACTTTTTTACCATTGAAATCGATGGTGCAGAGTCCCCATAGTATTTATCAAGCTTAGCCTTGGTCTCGGTAATGGTTTTTTTTCGCAAAAAATAATGCCTAATAAGCACACAAAATTCACTTTTTTCCATTTCTTCCTCAAATTACTGGGTAGTCTGATAAAGATAGCTGTCAAACAAACTAACTGACGCAGCAAGTTCAAATTTTGACAGGAGTCAACTGACAGATGCCTGTTGACAGGAGTAGTGTTGTTTTTTCAGTAAAGAGGTCAGAAATTCAAAAAGTCACGGACTTATTGACCCGACCTCGTATGTATGTTTAGGAGTATAATAGGGTTAGGTTACAGGGGTTATTTTATCATCGGATTGTCATTAAATAAAAAAATCAACGTTTCATTCAATCAATTTAAAATACCTTTCATGTTTTAAAACAATCGCTGCCTTGATCTAGATAGTTACGAATCTAAACTCGACAATTATAATATGAAAAGGCTCGATGGTAGACGTAAAATTGCGGACGTTGTGTTCCTTCATAAAATCATACAAGGAAAAATTGACAGCCCTGAGCTTATCGAAATGTTACATTTTACTGAGCCTCGTTCTGGCAGCCGTTTACAAAATCGCACAGTACTAACTCTACCTTCATGTAAAGCCAACTGCGTCCGGCGTTCACCACTCTACCCTTTTTGCTCTAATTACAACGATGTTTGTCAGGAGCTAGATATCTTCAATGCATCGGTTAATAGAATTAAATCATTATTATATCACAATGTTTCCTAAATTGATTAATCATATATTTTTCTTGTTTTCCTAATAACGACAACTATGTGTAATTCTTAGTTCTCGTAGTAATTCTCTCTTTGTATTTTCTTCTTTTATTTCTAATAACGTTACTTACAATAATTATGTTTAAATCATTTACCGAATGGTAACTAACAATTTGTGTGCATGTTGTGTTCGCACCTAGAAGGGCGTTCAACAAAGTATTGTTTTTAGTGTTAAGGTGCCATTCGAACCTCGGCTGCAGGATTCGTATGCAGGCTGCGAATGCAGGTAGCACTCGCATGAAGCGCAGCCGCTGCCTGCATCCGCAGCCGGCAGTGATTCCAAGGCTGGCAGCAGGTTGCGGCCAGTCGCTTCCAACATTTCAGAATGTCGGACGTGTGGAATAGTCGTGAAAATATTTTAATGTTATACCTTTTATTAGAAGAGGATGATGATGATATGTTGTCATTGGTGACTAGACAGAGTAGAGTAGCCAGAGCCACACGTCCCTGTATAAAATGCAGACCCACTGATGGAAGTTATTCAATACTAATTAAGAAACATTTGAAGTATGATGACGATCAGTTTAGGAATTATTGTCGATTAAATAAAAGATCGTTTGGACTTGCGGCCGCAGCACTTTTGGTCTGCGAGCGGCTGCGGCTGCAAGTCGCGGCAGCACTCGCAGCCGAGGCTCTGTAGAACGTGCAACCGCAGCCGCGTTCGGAATGTTTTCGCAGAAATCCATACTACTACATAGATAACCAGTCCTGCAGCCGCAGCCGGCCTCGTGCAGCCGCCGCAAGTGCCTGCATCCGCAGCCTGCAGTCGAAGTTGGAATAGCACCTTTACAATTTAATTTAGTATGTAAAAGTTGTATTGTCCCGTATGCGAGCCATAAATAAAAAAAATTTACAAAAGCAGTAAGATGTGTGAATAGACCTTGAAAACATGAAATTTTAAATAGTGATCGTCCTTGATTTCGTATATTATTTGAGTTGTGTTGTTTGTAAAGTTGCGTCCTTGTAGGCCTTGTACCACGAAATTCTATCGATCACAGTTTAGTAATACTTTGTTTAATAGTTTGTATCGTAAACGATAGAGTTAGCGATACACGTAATATATTTTGCGACATCGTGGTGAAGGCCAATGAATGACCTCTATTGCCGTGATATTAGGCACTGGTTATAGTTCTTTACTCCACAAAGGATCGCTTTCCGTTACACTGCATGTTCGATAAGAAAATTGCTAGTCATTATGGGTAAGGTCGTTAGCGCTGTGATAACGTGGTGTTTCGGTCGGTTATCAGTGCAATGCCACTCTTATATCACCGATATACTGTGCATATCGCAAACAAGAGCAAACGGTGACATTGGAACTGATCAAGTAAACTATTTTGTTCGCCGAAATGTCGTATACTTATTCAACAATTGGTCTGTTCCCTAACCTCCCACATAGACGTGGTGAAAGCAAAGTAACAGACGACATGGCGATAGGCTCGCTAATATATTGGATAGTTCAGAGGTCGAGAATGAGGCGGCTTATATACACATTATACAACATATGAGAGCAAAACTTGAACCTGACCAATCAAGCGTACCTAATACCTACATGTCATGTATGCAACATTCTAAAATGACATAATATGACATATAATACAACTAATTCAATGTGTACACGTAAGTATCCCTAGTGCTCGAGGAACTTATCTGTACATAACATAACATACATAATCAGCCCATTATGTTCGCACTGCTGGGACTCTAGCATTCCTCTCAGAGAGGTGTTGAGCCATAATCCACCACGCGGCCCAGTTCGGATTAGTGGATAGGCTAGTGACTAACACATGTCGAAGTTTTCAGGCCGTCCGAAGGTCCTCAACATAGCCTAACGACTGTTGTCCTAAGACAAGCAACCGGGACCGACGACTTAACGTGCTTTCCGAAGCATGGAAGCGTACGTTAGTTGAATAATGCCACTAATGGTCACCCATCCGAGGCGACCGCAGCAAGCGTTGTTTTTTGTTGCGTTAAGATCGCCAAGTCAAGCTCGCCAGCGAGCGCTTCTACAATACGAGAAATAAAACTGAACATTATCTAGTACAAATAAATAGTATTTGAAAAATGATCTTGACTTATCTTGCCATGCCACATAATCCAACACACCTACTAAATTATAAAGTACAATAAATTATGAATCATGCACATGTACTAACAACTCACGCATATTTACACACTCGCCTTAAATGTATTATAATACCACAATATACAACAAGTAAAACTGTTTTGCAAGGGTCTTTTTGAGAATCCATATCATTTAGTATTACGTCAATCCCAAAATCCTGCCATAAAAAGTACATAAAACTACAAAATATTCTTAGGCAATAGGGGTATGCTCAGCACTTTGCTGCGTAGACACTTAGTCTATGCATGGCTCATTCGTTTCAGCATACACCTTTTTCTCGAAGAAAGGTGTTACTCGAGGAATATTTGAGTAGCAGGTTAGAATGATTTCCCGTTCCTAAACGACTTTTACCGAATGACAATCTATTATCCTACTAATATTATAAATGTGAAAGTTTAGATGGACGTATATTTGGATGTTTGTTACTCAATCACGGCAGAACGGATCTGGTTGAAATTTGGCACAGTGATAGATTATAGTCTGGAATAGTACTTAGGCTACTTTTCATCATCATCATCATCATCAACATCCATCACCGCGCAGTTGAAAAAGCCTAATATTTTTGGGCACGGCATAGACAAAATAACAAGATCTCCGCCTACGTTTAGATCGTAATGATGACTTATTTTATGTCAATAGAGTTCTGTCAAAGATGTGTCAGTTTCTGATAGCGTAGTCAAAAGCACGCAATGATTTTGACAGCTCGCTACACTAGACGATAGAGTCGGCATGTCATCCATCTTTGTTGTTCAGCCGACTGTAGTCGAGCGATTCCGCCATCATCACGGAGATGAAACATCCTTCCGGTTGTCCGTCTGTCTGACAAGACTCTTTTTCTCGGTTAACCCGTAGAGGTATCACGTTGGAATTTATATAAACAAAACTCGGGTCTACGCAGCAACGGTCTCATTCAGCTGTGAATAAAATATCAAAAAAGAAGATATAACCGTTTTTGTCGCTTGTATTCCGAGTTCACAAGGGAACCAAAACCTATAGGGCACTTCCCGTTGACCTAGAATCATGAAATTAGAAATTTGGTTAAACGCAATGTCTTACACTAAGCAAAAAAATCTGAATACCGTAAATATGTAGCTTGGTAACGAAATAAAGCAAATTTACACACTTATTATTAGCGGTTGGTATAATAATCGGCTCTAAGGATGGAACGACAAAGTAACGTTTGCTCTCTAAACTCGTTTGTCTTTATAGAGCAAAAATGTTGGATGCTGTATTGTACGGACCCTCGGTGCGCGAGTCCAACTCGCACTTGGCCAGTTCTGATTCTGTTGATTAATTAACTCTACTTCTTACGGTAAAACATGTTTCTTTTCTCCGTAGGTCATCGTGAGCAGTATTACGGGCGGAAACATACTCGTAGACTTAATTGTAACTCCGAAGAGTTGCATATCATAGGTACCATTGCATTTGTTTATAATCTAATGAGTGTGCAAAAGAGCTTCTTATTCTCTTCACAGATTTTTTATTCAATTAAGTAATAGTACTATATTTTTTCCACAAGTGAGCAATAAGTCGATGTTCCTGACGCCTAATTTTCCTTCCACGGACCATTTTATAACTCCTATCGTCGCGAAACTACGATTTCAAAGGAAACCCCAGGGTTGATGGACTAAATTATAATTCTTGATCATCAGCCTCAAATATACAGGGTGTTTGGTAGAGGGACCGACAAACCAAATGAGCGTGTTCGGGGGCCCACTTGGAGAATACAAGTTGGCCAAAAATAATCCCCAACTTCCCAATTTTTTTTAACTAACTCAGTTAGTTAGCTCTGTTTTGTATCCAATTTTTCTTTGCATGGCCTGAAGGTGAAAACAACCGGTCTAAAACAGATTTTACAAATGTTATGGTGGTAAATAGGTAAAATTTCGGAGAAAAAGGGAAAAATCACAGAAAAAAGTTAAAACATATTGGGGGGTCGGGGATTTTTTTTGGCCAACTTGTATTCTCCAAGTGGTCCCCCGAACACGCTCATTTGGTTTGTCGGTCCCTCTACCAAACACCCTATATAAACAGAACCGTTGGGATAATATAGAAATACAACTACTTTTGTACATACTTACAATAATACAAAATAATAACGGTATAATACGTACGTTATATCAGTGGCGGGGAAACCGGAGTTTGTTTTTTATACAGTTTAACACTAATCTATCAAAGACTAAGTGTTTGACCACTATCTCACTTGATGGTCAGTGATGATGCGGGCGAAGGTGTTATCACATTCATAATCAGCCCATTATGTTCCCACTGCTGGGACTCGAGCCTTCCTCTAAGAGAGAGGAGTTTTCCTTAATCTACCACACAGGCCAGTGCGATTTGGTGGATAGGCTAGTGGCCATGTCGAAGTTTTCAGGCCGCCCGAAGGTCTTGAGCATAGCCTAATGACTGTTGTCCTAAGTCAATCAACCGGGACCGACGGCTCAACGTGTCCTCCGAAGCACGGAAGCGCTCAGTTGAACAATGCCACTAGCACACACCCATCCAACTCCTGACCGCAGCAGCGTTGCTTAACTTTGTGGATCGATTGTGGCAATCTTAACCGATCAAGAAGTACAGCAACCGATTCCACTCCGCTGCGGGGGCTTGTCATCACGCTGGAATGGCGACTGGCTCTCAAGGACAGCTCCTGCAGCGGACAGTTAAATGTTTAGTGGCAGGTATTCAAACTCGAGGGCAAGCGCGGATCCACCGTTGTGGGCACGATGGACATGCCCACAACCCTAAAAGACTTGTGACATCATACGTCACACTTTTATATTCGACAGGCCGATGATATGACGTTTTATATCCAATGCCTTAATAAAATATACAAAACTTGGATATCCATTGGAGAACTTATTTCGCGAATTAGAAATCTCCATTTAAATGACTAAGTTGTTTCCAGCGAAATTGCAGAGCAAGAACATCTTTTACATTTGAGTAAAAAGCGCAGTGCTTTGGCATGCACGGTTTGAAGTGTTGTACCCAGTTCAAGATTCGGAATGGCTGGACTGTTATAGGCAAGCGTGACGCTTAACATCAAGCAATCGACTTGATACTATATCGATCACGAGAGAGTTCATGCTCCAACTCGCAATTGGCTGATTTTCGGATGGCTGTGACAACAACCTTTTTTGAGGGCTGGTTCCGCGCCTGCTTGAGGGTAGGGATTGAGGAGGGAAGGTAGCTCCAGACGAGCACCACCAATATGTGGACTTCATCACGATGTCACCTGCACCGACAGCTCAAGCCTGAGGTGTCCATCAATCTCATCGTAATGATTTCATATTACCGCTTCGAGAGAATAATATCTGGCATTGTGATAGTACCTAACATGAGGCCAATTCTACTATTTCACAACGTTGAACAATCTATCTATCCTATTGTCACTTTATTAAATTTTTTTTATGTTACCATGATCAGTGTATTATTTTATGGTAATATATATTTTTTCTATTCTATTATATCCCGCTGCAACTGCAGTTCGACTCCGTTTGTCGTTCGATCATTACCCAAAAAGCCATTCTACTATTTCTAGAGACAAATTGAAACGTAACATCATCATAATTACTACTCATACTATAAGTATATTAAGGCGCGGTCGTATCCTGATAATAGTAAAAAGCAGAATCTTTAAACATCTAGTGTAACGAAACAGATCGACAATAATCGATGAAAAAAAATACTCAGGTTAGAAAAGGAACAGGCAAAGAGTAATAACCGAACAGAATTCATAAATATTACTCGTTCTCTGTAGTAAAAAAACCTAAATAGGTCCATAAAAATAAACTTTCACGTCCAAACTCTCAGAATTTTCAGCGATAACACTATATTATTTTTTAGGTAATACATAGCCAACGTATAGTACTAAAGTAGTAACCAGCAGTTTTTTCAATTGTGTTAGTATTATATCGAAAAATATTAAGAAAACGCACAAAATTAACGCATTTGCGCATTACATCGTCCAATCTAACAAGCGATTTTCAACCTTACGTAAAGCATGGTAAATTATTTTAAAATTGGGGTTGGACCGCGTCTTAAATAAAGGTCGATAAACGCTACTATATACGAATATGAGTTAGCGTCGTGTATATTATATATCGCGTTACCAGAATATAAAGTTTAGATGGATCGCTGTTATCGACAGAAACGTAACTGCAGCTGGAGAATAGCAGAATAAGAAAACGTATAAAAGTCGCCGTCCAGTTACGGTTCGATTGCAATTTTGTTAGTGGGGTCGCCCCAGGACACGACACTTGCAAGTGTTCCGTAAAACCGCCAAATATTTCATCAAGGGTTTTGGTCCTTGGAAGAAAGATTCACAAAATTTCTCCTTAGGAAGTGGTGACTCTGCCACCGAAATGTTTGTAATTCTTTGTTAGTCGTTTATTGAGTTGTGTGGTGTGCCGTTCCAGACCTGCAGCTGAAGCCATACCGCACTGAGGAGTTCGTCCACAAGCTGTACTACGAGTCATCGCGTTTCTCCGCGTTTGGACACCAGTGGGTCGTGAAGGCCTTCATCAACAAGCATCAGCGCGACCCTACGCAGAGCGCAACGCGGGAGCTCACCTATCAGGTAGCTTGTAGCCTTGGACGGATCTTCAAAATGTTTTCCTCGCTATGTAGATGTTATTCGCGACCACACGAATATAAGAACCGATTCTTCGACTTACTTTTTTCCTCGGCGTTATTCACGGGCAAATTCTGTGACTTCCTGCTCCTTATCCCGCTGGAGAATCGGCTTGCGCACACAAATCCGGGTGATGCTATTCAGACGTTATTAGAGGTGTTCTCGATAGTTTCATTTGAGCAGCGGTAGTGAATTTGGATATAATTGAATTTGGATGAATAGAATCCATGGCAGACCTCAGTACAATGTTTGCAGGCCTCCATCGCGTTTCCCAACCGGTAGGCCTTAAGATGAACATGGACAAGACGAAAATATGTCTAATGCCCATGTTGTGCCTACCCCAATATCAGTTGGGAACTCAGTTCTCGAAGTTGTTGACGAATACATCTACCTGGAACAGACAGTTAAACAAGGTAGATCCAAATTCGAGAAAGGGGTCAATCGTCGAGTCCAACTCGGCTGGGCAGCGTTCCGGAAATTTCGCGAAGTCTTCTCGTCTAAAATACCTGAGTGCCTCAAGAAAAGAGTCTTCGACCAATGTGTGTTACCAGTGATGACTTATGGCACTGAAACGTGGTCTCTTACTATGGGCCTCATAGATAAGCTCAAAGTCGCACAACGAGCTATGGAGAGGGCTATGCTCGGGGTTTCTCTACGTGATCGAATCAGAAATGAGGAGATCCGTAGAAGAACGAAAGTCACCGACATATAGCCCAGAAGATTAGCCAGTTAGTGGCAGTGGGCAGGGCACATAGCACGCAGAACAGATGGCCGATGGGGCCGAAAGGTTCTGGAGTGGAGACCACGGACCGGCAAGCGCAGCGTAGGTCGTCCACCGACGGACGACCTGATAAAGGTCGCAGGGCGACGTTGAATGCAGGCCGCTTCCAACCGGTCCTTTTGGAAATTCATGAGGGAGGCTTATGTTGAGCAGTAGACGTCTCACGGTTGAGATGATGATGATGATGAGTGAATGTGAAAGTAATCGGTCTCCTCGATCTCTGTAGCAAATGTAGATGGTGCGACAGCGATAAGCAGTATTATTTTATTTAATTATTTGGGTTATGGGCGAGCAGCACTATGCTAATGTGCCCATATCACGCTGTGTCGATATTTTTATTTAACAGTTAACATAATGTCCACAATTTTTAAAGTCCACTGGTGCACTGATCACAGGTTAGCAAGAGACCCCTTAGTTTTCTTTATAATACACTTATATAGATAGAAATATACTTATTGCGGACCAGAAATTTATATGACGTTACTTATAACACTGATTTTTTATAAACTTATTATACATGACTAAAAAAAAATGACTAGTATAATTTATTGATATGCAGTTGATACTGAAGAGCAAGACGACGTCTCCCCTGTCGGTGCAGTGGGTAGTGCTGCGCGGGCCGTACGGCGAGGCGCGGCTCGACGCTCGCGTGTGCGCGCACCTCTACCGCGAGGAGAGTGGCGACTCTCCGCTGCACCGCCTGCCGCTGCCGGACCGCGCGGACATCAACCGTCTGCTCTCCAACAAGGCGATACACTTTAGGTAAGTACTCCGCCTGCCGCTGCCGGACCGCGCGATCCGGCCTAGCATTGCATCCATATAGTGTTTAAAACTTCTTAACACAAACCAAAAAGTTTCGCAGTTCCTACCTCTGTCGTGTAAGTAAATTTTGGAATGCTCTGCCGGCGTACGTATTTCCTTGCAGCTATGGTCCTAGGTCTTTCAAGCGGGGCGTGAAAAAGCATTTCGCAGGTCATCATAGGGGTGGAGATTAGTGCAGCTTACGGCTGCACTAATGATACTGATGGCTAATGGTCTTCGCTTCTTGATTCCATGGTCGCTTTCCATCAGGCGAGAGGTATTCTCTCCGATGAATCATTTTTTTAAAATATGTTGATTGAAACACAAAAAAGTTGTGGTCAGCACAGCAACACACTAACATTTCCGCTTACTGGAGATGCCAAACTGACTAAGTATTTTTTTAAATTTCAATCGTTAGGTACTTAAGCATCAAGACAAGGTCGCATAGTCTTAGTAGCCGGCTCAACAAAAGTTAACTACGCTCATTCCACTCCATTATTACTAACACTGTGGGCGGTGAGAATATCTGATATCCTCCAGGTCCCAGTAAAGAGCTGAGATGATGACTGCTGTTATGTATAGAGTTCCTTTTTATTTTTTTCAGACTGATAATGTTCCAATCGTCGTCCAAATCCTGAACATTCAGCGAGATACGTGATCGGTCACTGGTCACATTTCTCACGGACCAAACATCAATGCAATCACTATGCAATGCAATAAACAAATTTGTGAGTAAACAACTACAGTCACACATACTGCACACTTGTACATAATCACTAATTCACTATCATGTAATATAACTAATATTTTTATAGATGTGTATAATGAAAGTATGACAATTGTAAATTCTTGCTCATAATACTTCATCAGTCGAACTACCCAGACACAATAGAAATTTCATTGTTATATTGACAATCGACTGGTGAGGGGGTATTGTCGATGAATTATTTGACAATGTTTAGATATATATTTCAATATTTGTGAAAATAAAAAAATATGTCTGATAAGGTTTTCAAAAATCTATGCGGGGTCTGGACGAATTTTATAATATATATTCATATAAATAGTACATTTTCCAAAATCATATGAAACGAAGTTATTGTTTATAGAGTTTGGGAAAATAATGAGCGGAGGAATAAATTGACTAGTGTTTGATTATGGATCCCACTCATAAAATTGGTGGCAAATATGAACTCTTTAAAAAATTGTCACAACAATGACAGTAATCTGAACAAAATCTACTCAATTTAAAAATATTGTTTAAATAGGTATGCAACAAAATTGTTGGGTTTTGTTACACATTGAGGCTACATCATTTGACAAGATAATACGTTAATAATTCTTATTATGAGCGGTGCTTGGCAAATTACCGAATGAGCCTTAGAAAATCCTAGTTTTGGACAATATTGGAACATGCAATTTAGTTAATAATATTAGGTCGAGTGAGGTAGAGGTAAATTTTATTTATATTGTATTGTAAATACTTAATGTCTATGATCTATGAAAAAACTGAGAGATACTTTTCTAAATAATGTAACCTATTTCAGTACAAACATATTTGGGTAAAATCAAAATTAATTTATTATATATATACACAGGCTTGTTTTTTGAAAAGGGTGGCAGTGGCCAAGCCCGAAACCACGAGAGTTAGAGAAAAAGAAGTGAAAGTAGTAATCACAGTATCCCGCTGATAACACAAACAAACAGGTTCCACACAACAACCAGAAAGTTTGAATAGGTTATACCAGTTTTTTTCCGTGTATTATAATAAAATAGCGAACATTTGCTGATCCCTTTCATTTTTAGTACTACATTTATTTGCAAAGATTGGTCAGCAACAGAATCCATTATTAGAAACAGGTTTAATAATACAGGGACCGGTTTTAAAAAAAATCGTCCTGGTCGATTTCCGTCAAAAGAAAAAACTTTTCTTTTGAATTTTTAAAAACTAAATATACAGTTATTGATTTCTTACAAATCGAGGGCATGTCTCCTTTTACGACTATTCTGTAACTCTCGTGGTGGCGGACTTGGTAATCACCACTCTTCTCAAAAAAACATGTATAATATGTTTTTTATTGTTTTATAATTTCGGTAACATTTTAGTGTTATTGGCGAGTTTTATTGATATTCACAATCTTATATTAACAATGTTGACAACTTTGTGTCATCTTAAAAATGTTTTTGCCGTTGGTTTCTCAACATTTATTTACTATAATTACAATTTACTATATTTTTTTATTTGTACTCATTGTGCAAGTTGAGGAGCTTAAGTTTTGGGAAGACTGTCAAATTATTGCTAGTATAAAATAGGTTGCGCCGAGTCATGGACCTTTGGAAGTACTGATGACAGTTACTGCGATGAGCCGTGCTGTTGTTATTGTTGTATATAAGCCGTATTTACAGTAGAAGCCAAATGTCCCTAGACTGCCACTTCGTACCATATACTGGCAAGATTGCGCGTCTTGTCCCTTATCATTGCGTCACCATTAGTTGAAGGATTTGCATGTAGACTTCAATAGGTGGTTCTATGATTTGGACGAATGACTCCAGCAACGTCTAGACATTTGTTTTATCTATTTTTCATACTCATAGCGGCAGTGGTTGGTTCCCTTTATACCAGATTCCTAAAATACCAGATGACCAACATACCAGATTCCTAGTATATCAGATTCTCACAATACCAGAAGTACATACGAGCATAAAAAGCAAAACATTTAAAATTTTAATAGTTTATCTTTGACAGTCGATCTGAGCACACCTTAACAGATATAATACGAGTATTTCGCTGGCAATCAGAAATTATATCATTTATTTTACTATTCTTAGAAATATCCCTCCCTCTCCTTTTTTTTCCTGATAGTGATAGTTGCTTTATTCGATTTTAGTATTTTGTAAATATGCTATATTTTTAAGCAATACAATAAATTGCAGCAGGGTTTGGTACCTGCGAAAAGATTTAGGACTTTGAATAAATTCAAAAATACCTATTTCTGAATTAATTTGCTTATGCCAACCTTCTATGGCATTAGGTCGTTGTTTTATTTTTTTGGATAAAGCAACTGAATATACATCACGCGTAATATTTTGAATCCACTGATTGTCAAAATATTCTTTGAATTTCTTATATGCATCAATATACGGAAAATTTTCAAGAACTGTTAAATAAGCTTCAGGGGTTAAAACAGGCGGAAGCAACACTAAAAGTGTTAAAATATGAGTGATATTTCGACCTTCATCAGTGGTTATTATTAATTTGCAGTATCTTACTCATTCTCCATAATATAGCATTTAGGTAATGATAGTAACATCCAGTCACAGTAACATTCTCAAACACTTCTCAGACGGGCTACTGTGCAGTTACTTCGTGGTCACATCTATACTGGACCATACCCATTCCAAACTGTGTTGATAGTATTGTGAACAGCCGTAGGTATATAAGTTTCTTGTATTTTATTAGGCAGTATCTGCAGTTCGTGATAAATCTACATGAACGGTATACACAATTGAACAAATGGATGTGGACCGCTTTAAATATTCCATCTCCGTAAAAAATATACATGGTTTTTAACAACTCTATTGCCTGCCGGGTAACTACTAAAAAACAGAGTTTTCTCATCTATCCCTGTAACTTGATGTCTCTGAAATTATTGAATGTACGGCTCATGTTCAAAAATATGTTACGTGTTCTATACAAGGCACTTTTTTTACTGGCGAATGATGGTATTTCTAATGTAGATAGTTAAGCATTTTGACTATTCAAATATCTTTGGAAAAGCATCGAAAGTATTAAAGACGTCTTTTTAACATTCCTCCATTATTACACTTCTCTCATTTCGTATGATATCAGGACGACAAATATGTTTTGGAGCTTTTACTGTCGCGTTACTTCCAGCTAATGTATTATAAACAAAAATAATGTAGGATAATTACATTTTTTTTGTTTGTAACAACGCCAGTTTGTTGATCTCGATTTATTTTTAAAGCAAAAATTGTACCTGTGACCTCTTCGTTAGCCTTTATTCGTGCAGAGAGACTTATGTGCATTTCTGCACATAAGTCTCTCTCATAATTCCATCCCAAATTGGGAGTCTGCAAGTCTGCAGCTTTTTTCATTCAGTCATGGCTTGCATGTCCTCGGATATCATCTACCCATCACTTAGGTGGGCGGCCTCGTGGTCTGGTGTTCGTCCACGGGCTCAATTCTTGAATTTTCTGTGCCCACCTGTCCGTGTTCATTCGAGCTATGATACCTGCCCATGTCCACTTCTATCTAGCAATGGTTTTCACCACATCCCTCACGCGCGTTTTCTTCCTTATTCAGTTGTTTCTTGTTCGGTCGCGCAACGAGATCCCGAGCATAGCTCTCTCCATCGCCCTTTGCCCAACTCTGAACCTTTCAGCTGAACGCTCTGTAAGAGACACAGTCTCGGTACCATACGTGAACACAGGCATGATGCATTGTTCACTTTGGTCTTCATCTTCAGGGACAATTGTTACCTGTTACCATTGTAGAGCAAAACTAGTTTACCCTCTCTAAATAGCGTTTCTATTTTCACTTTTAGGCAATAAATATTTAAAAATGAATGACAAGAAAAAGCGATTCTGAATGAGTGACACTAATGTGCACAAGACAAATTATTTTCTTTCTTTTTGACAATAAACAATACTTATATATAGCAAGGTTAAGACTAAAGTAAGCTAATTACAAATAATATGTATGTGTCCTTCGTGGTCAGTACTAGTACTAGACCAGTATAGTTAAAAATATACCTAATTGAAAATAACTTTATTGAAACTTTCGTAAGTATTACACATTTTATTATTGTTTTGATGGGCCACTTCTTCATAGAGTACTTGCGCACCCAGCTGCGTTCGCGCTAGTACTACTACGACGGTCACGAAACCAGTCGAGATACTCGACTACGCCTACCGCGTAAGTTAAGCTATAAAAATCATTATATAAAAAAATGATCTTTTTATTACATGTTTATGACGTTAACAGTACAAAATTCTTGTATTATGAGAATCTGATATACTAGGAATCTGGTATGTTGGTCATCTGGTATTTTAGGAATCTGGTATAAAGGGAATGAACGGCGGCAGTTAATGTTCCTTCTGAAACGACAGCCAAAATATAGCAACCCCATGCTGTCTTGATGACTTCACACAATTACTTTGGTGACTACAGACAGTCCGTTCACAGTTATATTACCTCTGACAGCACCCTTATTACTGTACAAATAAATATTACTGATACAAAAGCAGAGGTAAAATAACTGCGAACGAACTGTATATTCCTTTGTTTCGGCTATACAGTCAACATTGGGTAACTTTGACATTCAGGGTAAGTTTGTCAGGTGGAGCGAACTTTGAATTTACAATTTATTGCAATGGTAATAATCACAGCTATCATTGACTGATAAAAATTATGATTATGATCTTCATAATCTGTCATTGTGTTGTGTCAAAGTGAAATGTCATATCTACGGATCTGTCGTTTTCGGTTGTAACCAGCGCCTAGCGAGCGCACCATTTTTGAGTTATTCCAACTGCCTAGGATACCCAGACAATGCAAAATAAACATAAAACGGGTTATTAAGGTAAATGTAATTGGGTGTCAATGTTAGTTTGGGGGTGTAACTTTGACACTGTCTAAATTTGCCTTTTTCTGAAAATGTAGGTATTAGTTTCATTACAATGTAATGTATTGTAAAATAACAAAATACATTACTCAAGTAACAAGGACACATAGTCCCTTAGGGTATATAAAAATAATATTAAACATTAATTTTTTTAACCTAAAACGGTGCTCTAACCCTGTCAAAGTTACCCATGATGACTGTACCACGAGTGTAATCAATGATACTTCCTCGGGTTCCAGTGTAGCTCGACCTATTATTAGGTTATTTACCTGAATGTATGATCTGCTCATGTGTGTTCGTATTATATAAGACTTTTATTATAGATTGAATTATTGATTTACACCTACATTAGTTATAACATATTACGGAGCACCGTATGAATATTATTACTTTATTGAATTTATTTATAAACTTTGCTTTGACATTTTAATAAATGAACTATGTATCTACATTATGTTTTTTGTTCGTTTTCTGTTTATTTAATATTGAACCATATTGTCAACTATTACAACAAATTTTACATGATAAGTAAAGTTTACCTTTTAAGAATAACGATAATATATGTTCACCTGTTAGATCTAGCTTAAAAATAAAAGCTCACCGATCAGAGATAAGGGTGTGTGGTCGCTGCAATCTTGCAGCATTTTTGGGATTAACGCGTTCAGACAGAAGTTAGAATCAAATTTTGAACGAAATCTTAAAAAATGGAGGCTCTATGTCAGTTTTGACAACTCCTGTAAGCAAAAATGTTACCAAGTTGATGGTGCTGACAAAAGTGACATTTATAAAGCCACCACCATTGATTTAGATTTCAATCAACATTTGATTGGATCTGAGATACGTTACAGCCCTGCAGATCTCGATACATCTAAATCAACATGAAATTGTCACTCTGGCACATATTTTGCTTTGTCGCTGACAGTGTAAGGAAGGCGCAAAGAAGCGATACTCCAAACGGAACTCGTTCGTTGCCAGACGGGATGTGAGAAAAAGGATTGCGCTGCGTTCAGCGGCTATTTTGTAGTTCTATGTTAATTCTGTGACCGATATAACCAAGTTAAAAACGATAGATTGTACACAACACTGCATGTCCTATCTCTATTTTGGTTATAGAAAGATGGGGCACTGCATATAGTTCGATGGTGCATGTCCCATCCTTATTTTCTAATAGAGAGTTAGAACATGCAGTGTTGTGTACAATCTATCGATTTTAACTTGGTTATATCGTAATATACAAAATAAGCGCTGACCGCCGCGCGCAATCCATTTTCTCATCGTGTTTTGTATCCCTGCGTCTGCCATCAAATACCTTTTCTTGTACTTGTTCTGTGTGGGGGCGCTAAGTCCAGCACTGACGTCCCACTGGGGTGTATGACGTCCCACTTGGGGTGTATGACGTCCCGCTTGGGGTGTATGCCATCGAATACCGTAATTTGGAATTACCAACTGAACGAAAGCGCACGCCCTTTTCTCCTTTATTGTATCATTTGGTGACGAGACGAGCAAGTTGCTCGCTGATGTTATATGTCACGCTTGCCAATAACAGTTCAGTGTCATTCAGAATTATAAACTATAACAGTTCAAAACCCTGCACGGCAATGCACTGCGCTCGCCACCCTGAGATACAAGATCTTAAATGTCTTATTCTATTGCACTGGAAACATTGTCCTTCACAATACTGCTTCACAGTTGAATAGCTGGCGATGGTGTGGTACTTGGTCACGCGGACCT
This sequence comes from Selenia dentaria, assembly GCA_917880725.1. Lineage (NCBI taxonomy): Eukaryota > Metazoa > Arthropoda > Insecta > Lepidoptera > Geometridae > Selenia > Selenia dentaria. The sequence goes on from OU862887.1 coordinate 4,679,690, forward strand.
GCCACAGTCCTACCACTACAGTGATAGACGACCATGGCACAATGTCTACAGTGCGGCATTGTGAGCTGTGGACCTCGCGAAATGTTAACTTGATAGTACTAATAAGAAAAATACGTCGTCGCAATTCAGAAAAATTTGACAAATATAGGGAATTAGTAAAATGAAAAAAATTACCTTGACCAAGTTTGCTGAAATATGGTGTATATATGTTTGTATGGTGTTTGTACCAAATGTTCTTGCCGAATATTACCAAAATCCAGTTTTTAAACTTCACAACCTATTACTCTGGCAAAGATTAGACCAGTTATGCTCATATTTGAAGTTCCCCTTTAAAGTCAGGTACCTAATGTGTGTACCAAATGTTATCAAAATAGCGCCACAACAAACTTCCCCCCTTTTTATTAGATTACAACCTGCAAACTCCTCACGGTTTATGACACTATACAAACACTGGCAGAATTGTGACAATTTAGTCACAGAAGCCAACCAATAAGAAGAAAAAAGTATCCCTCCACTACAAAATAGCCAACCTCAAAAACATATTGAATAGTAGAACATGCATACCTAATTTTGTCAAGATTAGTTGAAAAATGTGACCTTGCACAGGTCACATTTTTCAACTAATCTTAGTACAATACGTACGGAAGACGTACAACCTAACAAACATACGGACAGATGAAAGTTAATTTGCCCAGTTACAGTAGAGACGCTTTGCTCGCTCGGTCAAATACAAATGTATATGATTGGACCCGTTAAGTGTTTAGTAAAAGGCATGTTCACTAGTAGTGTTGTATATCAGTAAGGCTTGTGTCGATGCACGTGCAGCTTGTTGAGAGAGTTGGACAGTCTGCTGGAGGCAGGCCCGCTGTCCGCTTCCAAGCTCGCGCTCCACACGCTTATCAGGCCGGACTCGCCCGTCGTCACTAGTAAGTCTCTCTGAAAATAAACAAAAATTTCAAATTAGGCTGGTAGATTGAAAAAAAAATATTACAAAAAAAACCGACTTCAACACTAAAAAAATTGTTAAAATCGGTATATTTATTATCACAATATAGGGCGCATGGTACTGACTTCGACAAGTTAATTCACACTGTTTCAGTATTAAGTGTTGCAGTCGATTCCATTAATTATTAAGTAAAGATTTTTTTTTCACACTTTTTCGGTTACCTGCTAATTACGGGATCGATTGTCATTCACCGTCAATAACGATATCAAAATAGGTGAAACACTTTTCATTGGGGTGTCACTCAAAAACGTTTGAAACGAATTTGACGAAATTTAAATGGGACTACACGGGAAGCACCAACTTTTAAATAAAAAAAGAATCGTCTAAATAGGTTCACTCAATTGAAAGATATGAGGTAACAAACATAAAAACAAATTGAGAATTTCCTTCCTTTTCGGAAAGAAATCCTTTTTGGAAGTCGTTTGAAAATGGCTTATTTCCTATTGTTGGTATGGGAACAAATCAGTTATTCAAGCTTAAGACGCCGCCAACCCCAATTTTAAAATAATTTACGATGTACGACGTAAGGTTGAAAATCGCTTGTTAGATGTAATGCGAAAATGCGTTAATTTTGTACGTTTTCTTCATACGAGTATTCTTCGATATATACTAACACAATTGAAAAAACTGCTGGTTATTACTTTAGTACTATACGTTGGCTAAATATTACCTAAAAAAAATATAGTTATCGCTGAAAATTCTGAGAGTTTGGACGAGAAAGTTTATTTTTGTGGACCTATTCAGGATTTTTTCTGCTGAAAGAGAGTTATATTTATGAATTCTATTCGGTTATTACTCTTTTCCTATTCCTTTTCTAACCTTAGTATTTTTTTCATAATGTACTATCGATCTGTTTCGTTACACTACGTGTTTAAAAATTCTGCTTTTTCTTTAATCAGGGCACGAGCGCGCCTTAATTAATTTTTTTTCAGAATATACGTAACGACGTAGAATACGTTAGCAATCTTTGTGCTGGGATGTTACAAGGGCGAAGATAATGGAAAAATATTAATCGCTACTACTATGGTGAGCCCTTATGAGGAAGATATCATTATCAAGGTAGACATCCATTTGGTCCTCTCACATAACTCTTATAATATATATGGCAGAATACTAAGTAAGTATTATGCACCCGCTCATAGTACAACAGAAGTACTACGGGTTAAACGGGTTTACTTCGAAAAGAAACCCTAGCAACGAAGCAATAATGTACAATGTAAGTAATACAGCGTAGATAGCAGTACTACGGGTTAAACGGGTTTACTTCGAAAAGAAACCCTAGCAACGAAGCAATAATGTACAATGTAAGTAATACAGCGTAGATAGCAGTACTACGGGTTAAACGGGTTTACTTCGAAAAGAAACCCTAGCAACGAAGCAATAATGTACAATGTAAGTAATACAGCGTAGATAGCAGTACTACGGGTTAAACGGGTTTACTTCGAAAAGAAACCCTAGCAACGAAGCAATAATGTACAATGTAAGTAATACAGCGTAGATAGCAGTACTACGGGTTAAACGGGTTTACTTCGAAAAGAAACCCTAGCAACGAAGCAATAATGTACAATGTAAGTAATACAGCGTAGATAGCAGTACTACGGGTTAAACGGGTTTACTTCGAAAAGAAACCCTAGCAACGAAGCAATAATGTACAATGTAAGTAATACAGCGTAGATAGCAGTACTACGGGCTAAACGGGTTTACTTCGAAAAGAAACCCTAGCAACGAAGCAATAATGTACAATGTAAGTAATACAGCGTAGATAGCAGTACTACGGGTTTAAACGGGTTTACTTCGAAAAGAAACCCTAGCAACGAAGCAATAATGTACAATGTAAGTAATACAGCGTAGATAGCAGTACTACGGGTTAAACGGGTTTACTTCGAAAAGAAACCCTAGCAACGAAGCAATAATGTACAATGTAAGTAATACAGCGTAGATAGCAGTACTACGGGCTAAACGGGTTTACTTCGAAAAGAAACCCTAGCAACGAAGCAATAATGTACAATGTAAGTAATACAGCGTAGATAGCAGTACTACGGGTTAAACGGGTTTACTTCGAAAAGAAACCCTAGCAACGAAGCAATAATGTACAATGTAAGTAATACAGCGTAGATAGCAGTACTACGGGTTAAACGGGTTTACTTCGAAAAGAAACCCTAGCAACGAAGCAATAATGTACAATGTAAGTAATACAGCGTAGATAGCAGTACTACGGGTTAAACGGGTTTACTTCGAAAAGAAACCCTAGCAACGAAGCAATAATGTACAATGTAAGTAATACAGCGTAGATAGCAGTACTACGGGCTAAACGGGTTTACTTCGAAAAGAAACCCTAGCAACGAAGCAATAATGTACAATGTAAGTAATACAGCGTAGATAGCAGTACTACGGGTTAAACGGGTTTACTTCGAAAAGAAACCCTAGCAACGAAGCAATAATGTACAATGTAAGTAATACAGCGTAGATAGCAGTACTACGGGTTAAACGGGTTTACTTCGAAAAGAAACCCTAGCAACGAAGCAATAATGTACAATGTAAGTAATACAGCGTAGATAGCAGTACTACGGGCTAAACGGGTTTACTTCGAAAAGAAACCCTAGCAACGAAGCAATAATGTACAATGTAAGTAATACAGCGTAGATAGCAGTACTACGGGTTAAACGGGTTTACTTCGAAAAGAAACCCTAGCAACGAAGCAATAATGTACAATGTAAGTAATACAGCGTAGATAGCAGTACTACGGGTTAAACGGGTTTACTTCGAAAAGAAACCCTAGCAACGAAGCAATAATGTACAATGTAAGTAATACAGCGTAGATAGCAGTACTACGGGTTAAACGGGTTTACTTCGAAAAGAAACCCTAGCAACGAAGCAATAATGTACAATGTAAGTAATACAGCGTAGATAGCAGTACTACGGGTTAAACGGGTTTACTTCGAAAAGAAACCCTAGCAACGAAGCAATAATGTACAATGTAAGTAATACAGCGTAGATAGCAGTACTACGGGTTAAACGGGTTTACTTCGAAAAGAAACCCTAGCAACGAAGCAATAATGTACAATGTAAGTAATACAGCGTAGATAGCAGTACTACGGGTTAAACGGGTTTACTTCGAAAAGAAACCCTAGCAACGAAGCAATAATGTACAATGTAAGTAATACAGCGTAGATAGCAGTACTACGGGTTAAACGGGTTTACTTCGAAAAGAAACCCTAGCAACGAAGCAATAATGTACAATGTAAGTAATACAGCGTAGATAGCCTAACGTTTATATTCACATAATAAGAAATCTCCTTCTATTGTGAAGCTGCTTTACCAGTGAATTTATCCGCCGAGTCAGAGCTGCTCCTGTATCTGTGTGCCTAACACGAATAACTGCGTAAGTGTAACGTAGCGTGTCGTTAACGTGAAACATACAAACTGTCATGTATCTAGGGCAACTGTGACACAGATAACTCATAGTTTGTAAACCGAAGCGTGACGCGTTCTTCGTAAAAACCATACAAGTTCCGTGCAGTTCTTAAACCTTACATAGACCCTGACCAGCGAGGGTTATGGAAAGGGTGAAGGATCACGCACTCTCACTATACACGAGGCGCAAGGACTGACATACGAGTCAGTCATAGTCATCAAAACAAAACGTCACATGAAGTTGCAGGAGAGCGTCCCGCATGCAGTCGTTGCGCTTTCCAGACCCAGGGGGACTTTCATCTACTACGCCGATAATGACGATGACGCCATTGGACGATTTGTGAAGCGAGCGATGGTTGCAACGACCAAAACCATTGTAGAATACAACCAGAAAATGGCCATCAGGGACAGGAACGCGGCGGTGATGGGGGCCCTTCTTCAGTGCAACGCGGGTTTGGACGAAAAAGCAGATATAAGATAGTTATAAAGTGTTGTTAAAAAAAAAAAAATTGTTCATGTAATCTAGAAATAACTAGATATAATTTGTGTGTAATAACGATAATGACAAAGAGTTCGTATGGGCATTCGAAGCAGTCATGCTCACGAAAAGGTTCTGGCTTGCGGCGGCGTCGTGTGTCGGGTCGCCATCTTCCCTCTAATATGGTTGAGGAGGGCGATGGCTGGCACATGCGTCCACTCGTGAACGGGTGCTATCTGCGGGAACCGGTCCGCTTCGAATGCCCATAAAAACTTTAAGAAAAGTAATTAACATGTATTTTAGTAAATAAGAACATTGGAAAAAAAGAAGCTGTTTGTGTCACTACCAATATATATAAAAAAAAAAATCCTTACATAAACAATTTTGAATGAAATCATACCATGACGGTCATTTAGGTGAACTGTTTAAATATTGTTTTCTCAAAGTTGAACGGATAATATTGTCTCTGGCATTTTAACAATTTACTATAACCAACATTGCAGACGCCTAGACGTTTGTAAGCTGATAAACTGAGTGGATTTAGAACGACATGTTAACCGAGAGAACAGGTGAACGGTTTTTCTGCGGTTCTAGAATACTAGGCCTGGGCAGGCCTGCTTTAAAGTTGTCATGGTAAGAATAAACCGGGCAGTTGTCTAGAAGTCCTGCTGAGATTATAGTAAGGCCCCAGGCCTGCTGCAGGTTGACCCTTACCTCAGACCTGAGCTTCTGATGAAGATAACATTCGGAGGGACTCCACAGGATGGTGATAGGCACAGATATATTTGTACAACAAATAAAGCAAGTATCATGATTTGTATTGAAACCAAGCGTGCCGACTTTTACATTACATTTTTACAATGTTTTAAATTCAGGTGACAGCAAATCCAAACCGATTCAAAGACACCGATGCCGCCGACGCCCCTTCGGCCCGCTTCGATTCAAACGATTCATTTGGATCTGAGTGCAACAACAGTCTTAGTCTGTTCAGTTCTCTTCTCTTCAGTTATCTATTGTGCATATATATCTGTTGTGATAGGACTCTGGTGCCTAGCTACCGCCTGAGAGCGGTTTTGCACTACGTCCGATCCGAATCCGATCCGGACCCGTGAAAATATGGAATTGAATTCATTTTACGCATTTTACGTGAATTCGAATTCATTTTACGCGGAGCCACAGCAGAGTGTACACATCGTTGATCATGAGTCCTTTCAATCGACGTCAACTTCTGGCAATATTATTGTACGTACGAAGACGCAGAAGAAGTAAAGAATTTTGGGTGCACCCTCTCTTGCTGGACCGACACTTAAACTTACACTTACGGCTTTTCACAAGTGTTACGTCAATACGACAGGAAATTTTACAATTACTACCGCTGCCTCCGTTCGTATTCGGACGCAGTGCGCGAGCGTTCATACAAATAATACTATGGCTACCTCTATTCGGTATACATATAATAAAGTTCATATTTATATGAAAATTAGTACTACTTTTTGGATTTTTTTTTTATAATTTTCAAGGTCTAAAATTTCGTTGAATCTTTATGTATGCTTCTTTTACTTGTGCTCTAGAGATTTTTATAGTCTGTGTAGATTTATCGTTTATTTTTTTATTTTTACCCTATGTCTTCTCGTCGTTGTGTTATCTGGTTGACTATAGTGCCACCAACTTATCTGTTCAGGTGGGCAAAATTGGAACTAAAATATACATAATATGTATACAACAAACTTTCGCGTTTATAATGTTAGTAGGATTATAATTGCAGAATTTGCAAATTAAAGAGTAGCTTGAAAGACTGCCCTATGTTTTGATTCTCCTTTTTCTTGGTGAATTTCTTAGGCTGCAATACCAAATTATCCACTAGCGACGCTGTCACCTGAACAGATAAGATGGTGGGACTGTACCACTACGGTTTGACTAGACTAAAAGAAAACAGATGACTTATTCATACAATCAAAGATGGATTGATAGGATTTACTGGATACTAAGTGTTACTTTATGACGTTTACAGATGCAAAATAGCTTCAATAGATATTTTACTACAACAAAATTTCCGCGACGTCACGATTTTTTTTAAATGGCGGATATTCGCGGAGTTTTAGCGAACACTGGTTCGTAAATTTAACCAGCGTAGGACGCTTCATTGGTCAATATTGTTGAAAAGGGAAAAACAACACTTTTATGTGTCTACGAGTATGAATCATAGCTCATATTACTCTATGGTCATGTCCGTTTTCCGCCCACCATCTGCTCTTTACTGGGCAGCGTTCAGAACCTCGGTGAGAGCGCACTCGGAGTGCAACTTTTCGTACTAACGCCGTTCCGAACCTCAGGGTAAAGCACTCGGTTGTTCTAACTCGAGAGTTCCGAACCTCGGAGAGCCGCAACTTTTTAACCATCAAAATCGATCGGTACAAGGTTGCAACCCGCATCTGACATAACTTCGACCAATCAGACTACAACAAACTTCTTCTTCTTCTTCTCTCGTCTCAAAGAAAATTAGGTAAGAATCAAGTGATCTGTCAATGTCGAATTTGTTAGTCTATTTGAGGTTAGAAAACAACCGTGCCGTTCCGTACCTCAGAGCGAGTAGAAAACAACTAAACAACCGCGCTTTGAGGTACGGAACGACCCCCCAGTACACATGCGAGTTGTAATAAAACGTCAACGTAACTGCATCATATTTCTTCTTTTATTTCGCTGAGCCCTAACTGAATAATAACAAATATCATTTAAGAATCATGTCTGACTCAACCCCTACGAAATTTAACCTCTGGAAGGGGGTTAAATCGAGTGTAAACTTTTGAATTGCATAACTTCCTTCAGGAAAGAGTGGTGACCACTGTATTTTTATACTACACTTAAAATATTATAATCTACCTTTTCACTAAGTATTTTTCGATCATAATTACTGAATACCTCTGAAAAAAATAGTTAAATAGGAATAATATTATTTTTCATTTATTGTGGTTCAAGGAAAGCGCCGCGTAGATCGAAATATTCCTAGTACCGCAAATAAAAAAAAAACCAATACCAAATATTCCGTACGTCGCTCGACTTGTTTCAATCTAAGTCATTATACATAAAGGATTTTCATGTATAATGTAAACTATTACAACTTCTTATACCTAATATTTAACATGGTTTTGTAGGTGGTACAAGCGGTGCAAACCGGGGAGGTACTTCTAGCTGTGTTTCCTAACAATTCCAAAAGAATCTACAACTATCACAATCATTTCCATACTTTATCCTAATTTGACTGGAATAATATCCATATTACTAAATATTGTATTATAATATAGTTTGGTACTCACTTCTTTGTCGTACCAACAGCATCGGACCGTTTGTTTGTTGTTTTTGAAGTTTGTATTTGGCTGCAGTCTCTTCCCCGTCATGGTCACTGATCTTAGGACATCGCTGAAATGAACATTAGGACAATACATACAATTTGCACTTATTACATGATTTGTCTATGCTGCTGCTGGGATGCTCTATCAGTCCACATATAAGATGCTCAAGGATAAAGTGTAAAAATGTGTACAAAATTTTGAGTAAACTATGGGACTGACATAGTCGGTACACGACTCAAAGACCCTAAATAAAAAAAGAGAATAAAAAAAAAAAAAATGTTTTGTCTCTCGCAGGCTTTTGCGATTCTTATACATTGAAATTCAACAACTTTAACATTGAAATTTATAGAGAAAAATTCACATCCTCGGACGGGATTCGAGCCCGCGTCTTCTGACTCTCCGTGTCAGACGCCATTGACCAACTAGGCCACCGAGGTTCGGGTCCGAGCATCGAATTTTAACTCTTTCTGATTTACCGTCTTATGGGGACGGAACAACATCTATTGAACAGCTTTGACAGCACTGTCCAACCGAAAGAAGGATTATTTAGAATTTACTTACATACATAAAATATAATACTGGGCTTACATAAAAAACACTATTTTAATAATTTTTGTTTATATGTCTGTTATTTAATCTAATTATTGTATCTAATCTTTGAAGGGGCTAAACCAATTTTAACAGGACTTTCACTGGCATATAGCTGACATTATCGCAGGAGTAACTTATGCTGCTTTTATTTCATCTTCATCATCATCCATCATGACTGCGCCACGCGAGTGCGGCTAGTTATTTATAATGTTCATCTATTATTATAAGACCTACTTAAAGAAGAAGAATAATTTTAGTTACCCATTTCCTCCGTTAGATCCTGCTAGCAGCACTGGCGCATCATCTACTGTCGTGAATATGTCGACCAAATAGCAGTCATCTCCTTTTGATCTCTGAAATCGGAAATTGGTATCTATTAGTACTAACATACGCCTATGCGTCATGTAATCGTATCAATGTCGTAAACAATAGAATTTAGTACAAATATATCATCAAATGTGGCACAGATAACTTGTAGTTTGTATTATGTAGCGCGACGCCTTTGCTAATAAAATTGTTTACAATACGAATACTTTTTCTTTAAACTCAATGAGTTGCTACCTCTAGTCTAGTTTTTTATGAATAGATTTTAATTTGATATTTCATACTAATTACATACATACATTAGCTACATAGCAATGCAAATATGAATTCAAATAACATCAATTTTACAATCTAGTTCCTACCAAGGTTTTTTTTCGATACATTCACAACACCAATATCCATACAAACATTTTTCATTGCCGTGTGAAAAGACCAATTGTAACTGTAAAAGTTACATAATCCAGAATTTAATAAAAAAATTATAGTGTCAGTTTTGATTGTGTCAAAACACTCACTCGTATACTCCTGGCAACTTTATCCCTACTAAATGTGTTGTTGAGGTCTCCACTATTTGCATCCCACACTTGCAGGTCATTGGACTGTGTGATGACGGCCACCTCTTTCTCATTCACCCATGATATCTTCTCCACAGAGTTCTCTACATTGAGTGAGTATGTGAGAGCGTCATCTTCATTGGGCTCCAGGATGTTGTAAATGTTGAGAAGACCATCTAAAGAACCAGATGTTAGTATTTCTGTCTTTTGTTTGTGGAATTTTACCTGCAAATTATCAAATAATAGTCATTAAATACCAATATGTACTTGCAGTAATTTGCAGAATGCAATATTTACCCATGCAAATTCTCAAGCATCACCCCCAAAATGTTACTTCAGTGTCAAACTGAACATCTCCAGATGTTTCCATTCTTTAAATCCAGCTTATCCTTGTTCATAGGGATAGTCTAGAGCTCATGTCTAAAAGTGCCACATATTATAATGTCAAAATACAACTCAAGTATTAAAGATATTAATTACTCAAACCAGGTACTAGGTGACCTTGTTGGTCAAACACCTGTCCATCAACTGAGAAGAGATCATCATCATCATCATCATCTCAGCCGTAGGAAGTCCACTGCTGAACATATGCCTCCCCTCAAGAAGTGATGGAAGATGCAAATTCTGTCCTAGTTGGTTTTCTTTCTGACTTAATAGCTTGATTAATAACCACACATTAGTAAGCTTATATTCCTAAAACATCCATTGACTTGATTAGCATACCAACTCATCTGACCCTAATAACTTTTTTGCATGGTATAAAGTCATCTCTATCACACTATCACTCATGGAATTAGGACTGCAAGTTGATGATGTTAATTATGCTGATGAAACTAATCCTGGATATGTATCTCTATTTCAAATACTACAAAATAATTTGTGTTGAAATATGCAATGATGTTTTGGTTTGATTACCTCTGTGAGGGCATACTAGAATATTCAGTCAGAATGAGAATCTTAAGAGACATGGAAACCCGATCTACTAGACGGTCTGCGCCTTGCACAAAGGGCTGTCTCAGTTGGTACCACCTCAGTGCCAGATATTATACAGCAAAGCAATAGTGCACCAGTATTACTGTGTTAGGGAGTGAAGATAACTATATCAAGTGAAATTACTGGACAAAAGAGACTTGACAAACCAATGTCTCAGGGTGACGAGTACAGTGCAGTGTCACACCAAACTATACAGTTCTAAGGTCTGGGTGGTACTGCAACTGTCATGGGCAATACCAGGCAACACAACTTGCCCGTCTTGTAACTTCACTCTATAAAAAATAAACAAAACCTGTGTAATATCATCAGTGTGCGAGTTCCAATATCCACCGAGTGGCTTCACATTCCTGTTGTCCCAGAACACAAGGTATGCATCATCCTTAGCCAGCAAGCTGCCTGCACAAATGACTCTGCCATTGTGGGACACATCCATGCACTCATACTGTTTTTTGAGTTGTTCATCTTCATCTATAAATAAATAAATAATGTATAATATTCCTTTATCATACTGAAACTATGATGATAAAATTTCAAAGAAAAATGATGATGTATCTTTCTGTTTATAAACAATAATCTGTCACCTAAATTCCACATAATACTGCACTATCTCCTCTCTTCAACACAGGCTGTCCTAGGCCGGAACAGCAATTTAGGCACATACAAAATATATTCATAGTAAAAGTAGTTAATAGTTGTAGCAGTTAATTTACCTTTGTATTCTTGCACACAGCTGCCGCTACTTCTTGTGTCCCATAATTTAATGACACCATTGTGCCCTGAAGAGTATATCAGATTATCTTCCTTGGGGCAGAACACCACTTCTGTTACAGTCTGCGTGTGTCCACTGAGTCGACAGATACGGCTTAATGAGGTCTTGTTTAATTCATACACTTCTATGCTATTGTCGGATAGACTTACTGCTAATTTCAATGATCTGGTGAAACATATAAGGATATCAAAGTAGATCATAATCGAAAAGGTATATTACTGTGTAAAATGTTATCTTTACAATAAGAGGTAAGGTAAAATATACTCTCAAATTATAGATTTGAGGTTACAATCGGAGACTTGATTCAAAGTTTTAAAACCTTGTACGTTTATCAAACAACTCTCTCTATTAACAACAGTCACGGTATCAACTAACAGTTTTATGTAACGTACTCACTTGGTTCCATTCAGCTTATTTATGTAGGATTTTTTAAGTGATACTGCTGTTTCCGTTATCAAACTGTATTTTTTGCTGAACTGTTGTTCTAGAACGTCAGGTTCAACTATATCTCTGTCTACTTCTTCAGGGTCAATAATATCACCTTCGGCCATTATTTATTTGTCTATTTGAAGAACTTTTAATTAACTATGTAAAACTAAAATCGTAAACAAATCACAACCGCAAAAAAACCGCATCACACGTGTATACATGTCCATATGTCTACCCAACCCACAGACTAGAGCCCATAGATTAATCAGACTATATCTAAAGACTAGGGCTACGTTCCGGGAAGGACCGAAATCACTTGCGGCGTTCGCACACCCATTCCCTTTAAAGCCCACGGTCATCGTGAGCGAACTCGATACCTCATTGATGATGATCGATGACGTCACCGAAAACGCTCACAACGCTCGCAGATCGTAGGTGGGTTTTCGCGGTCGTTTACGAGCTGTCACTGTCAAGCATCAAATGTATATAGGATTCTATCGATTTTTGACAGAAAAATTGCCGCGCTTTTTGTGACCGCTAAACCGTTCCGCTTGGGTTGAACATTGCATGCATTCATTCTTACCAGAACGCTAAACCGGGGCGCGACAGTTGTGAGCGTTGACGGCGCTTCCCAGAACGTAGCCTAGAGCCTAGCCTAGCCTTGTATATATTCTAGTCTATGGTTTAGTATTATCTATGGCGTATGTATTTTAAGGTCTCTACACACCATGCAATTTCGAATGCAACATGCTGAAACAATCTGCTGTGATCAAGTAAATTGTATCGTATGTAGGCGTGTTGTGACTCCCTTCCATCATGTTGGACGTGGTATCGTACGTCCTAGCATCCAGCAGATTGTTACAGCAGATTTTAAGCCGCGTTGTAACGTGAGTAGTGCGGTTGCATGCAATCTGGGCTCAGTCGCGATCGTGCCGCCGCCCGTGGCTAGCGTCGCTGTGAATTTTATTTACTGATAAATGACACGCCATTGTTTCATTCTATCCAAATGTTTCTAGACTAGAAATAATGATTTTAATTATTAAATAACATAATAATAGGTATTATATATTGTAGTATTGCTGTGCATCTATTAATGTTTAAAGTAAAATTAATTTTTATTGTCTCTCAGTCTCAGTAGGTATAGTTCAGCGAACTCAGCGAAGGCAATTGCAAGACCCGTTTTTTGATATTTGGACAGCATTTGAGCCATTTTCATTCACATGTGCACGCTGTGGCGATCCAACGCGGAATGAAATTGTAATCGCCGCTGCAACGTGTGTAGAGTGCGTACAACCGCGACTACAGCAGATTGTTACAGCATGTTGCATTCGGAATTGCATCGTATGTAGAGGGCTTTAATATAGTGCGTTCGAATACACCCCTGGGGCGCGTTCACTGGGGACCTCAGAGTGCGGTTGTTTAGTTGTTTTCTAACTCGCTACGGAACGGCCACGGTTGTTTTCTAACCTCAAACAGACAAATTCATTCGACATTGACAAATCACTTGATTCTTACCTAATTTTCTTTGAGAAGAGAGAAGGATGGAGACATGCGTGTTGTTTGTAGATGGTATTTCAATACTAATCCCAACTAAAAGTGATGTCAATTTAAATTCTAAACTTACCTCCATTCTAGATAGAACGACTGAATGGATGCGTGACCACAACCTTGAAATGAATTATGCGAAAACTAAACTTTTAATCTTCCATCCATATCAACCATCACTTAATATTAACTTTACATATCACAACACAAAATTAGAACCAGTCAACGAGTTCACACTGATTAGTCTGAGATCACATTTGGATTAGTAATTGTTTCGCACATGCTGCGTTGGGACTCGCATATAAAACAATTAAATCTAAATTATCAAAATCTACGTACGCGCTTCGCGAGATAAGAAAAACAACTGATTTACAAACTGCATTAGCTATTTATTACTCATACTCTTATTGCCAACTTTCGTATGGGGTGATACTATGGGGAAATAGTTTCGAAGCCCCCGCTGTATTTACCTTACAAAAAAAAAACTAATTCGTATTCTCTTCCATATAAAACAGACAGCTGTAAACCGTATTTTAAAACATACAATCTACTTACCTTGTCATGCATATATATTCTGGAAATTTGTAAATTCATAAGGAAATATTCTGAATTGTACACAAAGCGAGAAGACATACCTACGAACCGCTCATTACGGCATCAAAACCGGTTAATGCTGCCTACATCCCGCCTCAAGTTGCATTCAAAGGGTACCTTTGTAACGTCTATATTAATCTATAATAAATTACCACAACGCATCAAAAATCTAAGTAATGACCAAAGATTTATTAATGAAATAAAAAAAAACTAGTGATTGACAAAACTTACTATACAATACAGAAATACTTAAATGACAGACTGTAATATACTTATTATTATCCAATTAATTGCTTATAAATATATACATTAGGGTTAGGTGTTAATCAATGAACCAGTGTTATACAGTTAGCCACCCCACCCAACTCGAAATTACGACGTTGCCAGATCGTGCAATTTACATGTAGGGACGCGCTTTGACAACGGTGCTGCCGTGCTCAGTCGTCGGCGAGTCTCGGCAAAGGACGGGCGTGCTACGTTAGTTTTGGGTATTTATCAGCGAGAAAGTTATAAAAAATCACGTAAGTAATTTTCTTCTACGTTCTTTGTTTTTAGGATTATAGAATGGGTGTCATATTGAGATTATAGACCTTATCAGTAAGCTTTTTTAAGGTGAAACTAAAGTATGAATGGGTTGTCTGGTTAAAAGCTACATAACCTCAAATGCATCAAGAGGGGGTTGGTATACAATGAACCAGTATAGTGTCCTATAGAGTGAGCCGGTGGTTCATTGTATATTACATCTTGGCCCATTGTGTAACAATCTTATTTTTATGTCTTTAATATTTTGTCAATATCTAGTAACTTACAAATTAAATTGTGTTTCAGAATGCCTCGCACATTTTCAACTAGAAAAAAGGGTACAACCACAGCTGAACAAATGACACGAGCGGTTTATGCACACCTACAAGGTAGATTAAGCATCCGAAAGGCAGCAAAAGAATGCGTTACATATTACGGTACATTACGTAGGTACGTAAAAAAGTTTTCTTGTAATATGTCGGCCAAAATGGAACCAAACTATGATGTAAATATAAATTTTACCATAGAACAAGAAACATATCTCAAAGAATATACAGGGTGTTTGGTAGAGGGACCGACATACCAAATGAGCGTGTTCGGGGGCCCACTTGGAGAATACAAGTTGGCCAAAAAAAATCCCAGCCCTCCAATATTTTTTAACTTTTTTTTGTGAATTTTCCCTTTTTCTCCGAAATCGTACTTATTTACCACCATAACATTTGTAAAATCTGTTTTAGACAGGTTGTTTTTAGTTGAATTTGGTCTCTTTACACCTTCAGGCCAAGCAAAGCAAAATTGGATACCTGGATTTTGAACTTTGAAACCTGGACTGTGCCAAAAATGTCTTAGTTTTTTATTGTTGATTAATGTTTGTCTTAAAAAGGCAGTCTGTTTCTAATATTTATAACTTGCTTAATCCTAGCATATTTGCAATAAAACTATTTTGTTTTTAGTGTTATTTTGATACGGGCAGACTGTGCCAAAAATGTCTTAGTTTTTTATTGTTGATTAATGTTTGTCTTAAAAAGGCAGTCTGTTTCTAATATTTATAACTTGCTTAATCCTAGCATATTTGCAATAAAACTATTTTGTTTTTAGTGTTATTTTGATACGGACAGACTGTGCCAAAAATATCTTAGTTTTTTATTGTTGATTAATGTTTGTCTTAAGAAGGAAGTTAGTTTTTAGTATTTTTTACTTGTGTAATCCTAGCAAATCAAGTGATAAAAGTAGAGTAGCATCATTTTTCTATAATCTTGTTTAATCTTACCGGATTTATGTGCCGAGTGAGTTTGTTTAAGATCCTCAATAATAGACTGATACTTTTGAAGATTGATCTCAATATATTAATGACTTCATTTAAATTTGATTAAGGTTCTTGTCTTAATAAAGATTTTTTGTTGATGTTGTCGATAATTATTAATACTAGCAGATTTACGTGTTGAATTAGTAATAGAAGACTGAAGTATGGAAAATAAATATAATTGTGTGACAATTTGTTTCTTCTTTTTATACCCACAAAGTTGTACCCACATACATGTATTGAATTTATAAGGCATGGTTCACTCTTTACCTCCCGGTTCATTGTATATCACCCCCCCGGTTCATAGTATAGCATATGTGGTACACAGTGAGCCAATTCCCGTTTTTTTTTTAAATGTTTTGTAAGCGGAATATACACATTTCAAAATTAAGTTAATGAAGCTATTTGGTAGCCGCTTAAATTGTCTTGTGATTGGTAGGTAAATCATATAAATCGGACCAATAATGGGGTAGCAATAAGTGTATCAAAAAAATGTGGTTCATTGATCAACACCCCACCCTACTGTTACGTAAATATAATCAACATTATAATTAAGGTAAAACAAACTGCATCTGATAAATACAATGTAATTCTTATTATAAAATGACTATTAAATGGAATGGACATATTAAATTTAGGCTAAGTATTCATTTAAATCGAAATAAAAATTTGACTTTGCAATTTTCTGCAAGAACAAACAAGTAGTCCTCCTCTCTTCACATTGCGCGGTTCACACGGTCTTGTAGTGATCATTTTTGTGCATTCCATCTGTACTGTATATTTACTACCTACAAAATGCAATAAAGTATCGAGTATTGAGAAGAAGAAGAAGTTTGTTGTGGTCTGATTGGTCAAAGTTATGTCAGATGCAGGTTGCAACCGTTTACCGGTCGATTTATTTTGATGGTTAAAAAGTTGAAACGCTCCGAATTTCGGAACGCTCGAGTTGAGAACAACCGAGTGCTTTAGTCTGAGGTTCGGAACGGGTTAGTGCGAAAAGTTGCACTCCGAGTGCGCTCTAACCGATGTTCTGAACGCGCCCTTGTTGGCGAAAATAACGCTTAAAACGCTCACAAGGGCGTTCGAATAATTGGGAATCTGTAGGTGAAAATGTCGTTTACGGCTCTTTTACGACCGAATTATTAATCTAAGATCTCAACGAATAAAGTTGTCATTAGCGTATCCGAACAGAAACGCACTCATCCAACCCATTTCAGAAGTATTCATGATGCCTAGGAAAAAAGTGACCTGGATTAATTTTACTTACCTACATAATTTGGATGGTTAATGCTACAAAATTTCCGCCTATTATAATAATGCGCTAAATTCCGCCTTGTATCAACAAATCTAATACATGGGGGCTCAGTACGGTTTTGCGGATAGTGGTAGTTAAGTAAGTAAGATAAGTAGTTCCATTTAAATTTCATCAAATTCGGTCAAGCGGTTTTAGAGTTACAATCAAAAACTGAAAAGTGTTTCGCCTATCTTGATGATAACGTAATTGACGGTGAATGACAATCCATCCCGAAAGTAGGACTTTCTGTGCCGTAAGTAGCAAGGGTCACTAAAAAGGGTGAAAAAAAACGGTCCCGACTTCCAGAGTATGTAAAAAGTGTGAATTATTTGTTTTTTATAATGTTGAAGTCAATGATGTTATTTATAAACTGAGAACTATAAAATTACATATAAAACTAGTTAATCTCATTGGTTGAAGTCGGTTAATATTTTCACAAAAAAATAAGTAAGAATTAAGTAAGGTTTTTATTCAAGTACTTAAGTACCTAATTCCTAAGTAAGGTTTCTATTCAAATAAGTAAGCTGACTAAGTAATTAGCGCCAAGTCACAGTCACATCTATCATTAAATCACTGTCCTGTCTAAGTCACGTACTAGTAAAGTAATGCGGTGGATACATAACTAAAACTTCCTAAGGCGAGCATGAGTAAAACATATAATATTATATTCATAATTTTACACGCATTGTCTCCAAAAATTAAAAAAAATATATAAAAATAATCCACCACTACACGTCAAATATCGAAGTACCACATATCGAGGAAAATTAAACACAATCAATGACAGCTATACCTAGTTAGGTTTTTTCCCACCATCTAAAGTTGACTAGGGCTACGTTCCGGTAAGCGCCGAAATCATTCGCGGCGTTCGCACACACATTCCCTTACAAGCCTACGATCATCGGGAGCGACTGAGCGAACTCGATACGTCATCAATGACGTCACCGAAAACGCTCGCGGATCGAAGGTGGGTTTATGTGGTCGTGGCGAGCTGTCACTGTCAACCAAAGGGAACGGCAAACCGGGGCGCGATAGTGTTAGGCAAATTATTTATAATTCCTGCGATGGGAGGCGCGATATCTAGGGCCGACGCGCTCGATGTCTCCTGAGGCGAGTCTGGCAGCGAGGGTTTTCAGCGGCAGCGGGCTGATCACGTCCAGCGGAGACGACTGGTCCGAGAACGCCCAGCGAATGTAGCGCTCCATGCGGATGTGGTCTGGAATTAACACGATAGGGGTTCGTCAACAACAGGTTTTACAAGCTCAATAATATTATGCGATGTGCCTATAATTGCACATTTTCGGCGCGTAATAGTTACCGTACCGTAGTCGCACGCAAGTATGTTTCCTTCAATATATCCTTGCCTGGACGAACCGGCTCTGTAGTGCTACTCGTATCTCCATGGCTGGGCAGAATACATGCTTTGCTTTCATTGAAATACTTGGACAATGGAACTTCACAATTTGATTCCGCCATCCCCATTCTATAATAGGACATCCAGAGATACTCAGAAACGCCACCGTTTTATGGTGGATATTCCATTTACCCGGACGTAGCGATTTACTTCTTCGTTTATCATACGAACCGCTAGGGAATGGAACACCCTCCCTGAGTCGGTGTTTCCGGTTAAGTACGATATGGGGGTCTTCAAAACACGAGTGCATAGGTATCTTCTGGGTAAGCGCGCTCCATCATCGATCGCATCATCACTTAGCATCAGGTGAGATAGTGGTCAAGTGCTACCCAGTTCGGTGTAAAAAAAAAATACAAATAAAAAAATACTGTATCGCAAGTAATTAAAATACAAAATACATTCAAGTATTGTATTTGAAATATCAAAATATAAAAAACAGTATTTTAGCAATTTTTAATTGAAATACGAAATACAAATTAAAATTATGTAATCTAGACCAGCACGGGAAAACTAAAGGAAAACAAGATTAATTTAATTAATCAGTAAAACCAGAGTTTCCTTTTATGAACACTAGATTTTTAAATGTATAATGTCAGAGAAACCTCTTGTTGGAGTGAATGAAACCTGCTAAAGAAAACAATCTTAATTAAATATACAATATGGTTTTGTTCTCTCACCTATAGCGGGGTCAATGATCGCGAACGCGCGCTTGAGAGCATCTACGCTCGCGAGCTTGTTGGCCGCGTGCTTGCCGCCCAACTCTGCTACCACTTCACGGATGTACTTGTCTTGTGCTAACTGACGCTGGCGATACAGTTCGCGAGCGAAATCGATGCGGTCGAAACCTTCTTCGCTCTGAAACAAGTTTAATTATGAAAATCAGGAAGTACATTATTTTTATTTGTGCAAAATGAGATGCGTCTTAGGATTTGAGATCGCGCGTGTGCTAATTATGGCAGAAAAGAAAGAAAGGTTTTAAATGCAAGCAGGTATTGTTTTATCTTACATCTTGTATTTTCTGGTTAGTTAGGTAAAAAGTTGTCTAATTGTCTAACTTAGAATTGCTGGCTTCTTTGGGAATCTCAGGATTCAAAGTCGGTACTATACCTAATAATAACTACATATAAATGCACGTGTGTTTTGTCTTTCTTTTAGTGAAACTTAGCACAGTCAGCCTGTAGCACAAAAAAAAATACATGATAGTGTTTGCAAATGTATCTGCGTGTTTGAAAATGTATCTGCGCGCGAGCCGAAGCTAAAACACGCTTTTAGAGGTAGTAGGATGAATAGTTATATTTACCTCCTGGAACAGCTTATCCAAGTTGACTTCAGTCTGGGTGATCTTCAGCTTGAGTTGCTTACGCACTACGTCTGTCAGGTTCTTAATGTCCACTTCACTCTTCAGCGGGAACGACGCTTTGCACACCTTCTCGAAATCTTCTACGGATATTATCTAAAAATAAACGCGGCTAAAATGTATCTATCTAAGTATAACGTGTAACGGTAACGCGGTGACTATGTCTTTAAACGAGCAACTCTTGTATATAAGAGTATGTATATACAAGAATATATATAATCAGAATCTCTGCAGCGGATTTCGGGGGCGATAAATCGATTTATAGCTTTCATTTTCATTTCATTCTTTAGGTTTCATTTTCATAAAAAACGTCGTTTTATTCGTCTTTTCAGGCAATGAAAAACCGACACGGCAAAGCTACTTGACAATAGATGACGTTGTTAAGCATAAGTGTTTGGTTTAAGTTTAGACCAAGAAATTCAATTATTTAGTGCGAGGTGAGACGCAACCGCGAGCGTTCTGCACTCTCCTTGAAAAAGACCACTGGATGTGGTTGAAACTATAGTCGGAGAGTTCTGACTTTTTTTTACGTGAGTGAATCCCGTTTTTCATATTACAAATTGCTTAGGTACTTAGTGCAAAGCTCGGTCATCCAGGTAATGAATTTGAAGTGACAAAAAAAATATACGTCCTATTTACATGAGACTATATATCTATGATGGAAGAGGCAATTAATTTTTGCTCCCGTTAGTTTTGCAATATTTTTCATTTAGCGGACATTAAAAAAATAAAGAGATCGTGAACGGTCAGTTACGCGCCTAAACACCGCGGCGTATACCCCGATAGAAAAAGCGCCGCCTGCCGTTGACGTGGATCCATATTTGAATGTTATATTTGGATATTTCATCCATATCCATCATTTTTTATCCATACTTGGTATTGCTTGTTAAAATTACGAACTGCTCCTGTCTATCTTCTGAGTAATTCCCTTCGGTTGGCTCTTATGGCACTGACCATACAGAATGAGGGCACGTCATCATGCCAGAAACCACATGACACTTAGGCCTTATGTATCACCAAATTGCCCTGTGCACCTTCCTACAGCGTCGGTCTGGTCACCCTTGGTAGTTACCCTGCCTTCGAAGGGAGACGGCTCCCAGTACCAATGATTGGCCGAAGTAAAACTTGTGTGTTGAGCGCAGAAATGTTAGTAGTCGGGTGTTTTGTGATATGTTATAGTAGCATTAAAACTCGTGAACGAGTTTGTCCGGGAAAGTACTGTCACCATCCCTAATTCTACCGCGAAGCAGTAATGTACGCAATACTGACAGGCACATGAGACTTAACAACTTAATGTCTCAGGGAGACGAGCTCAGTACAGTTGGTCACTTGTGATAGAATGCATCTGGTAAAGGCAGAGGTTTTGCTTAACACCATGTGGTCTCGAGCTTGTACCGTCTCCTACTCCCAAAAGAAGTACACCCTATTACGTACTGTTATTCATAAATGTATAGCCTCTTCTACTACCAGGGCCGGATTATCCATAAGGCAGATTAGGCAACTGCCTAGGGGCCCATGGGGCTCTGTGGGCCCCTAGCCAATGCGGGCCACAAAAAAAACCAAGCCACCAAGAAAAAAACGTTTCATCTAACATTTTTTTATGGAAATTTTATATAATTATACTTCCTCAATACAGAATGCCAGAATTTCAATCGAGGAGATGGTTTTCAACTCGCCAGTGCGTGGAATCCAGTATTAGGTTGTTTTAAAAATAAAAGTCCGCGTTCAAAATGTGTTCAAAATACTATACGCAGTGATACAGTGAGTGTGTTTTGTCGGGACTTAGGATCGAGTTCGAGTTCCAGTGATAACCGTAGCAAAAAAGACTAAGAAAGAGGGTAGATCGTTATGTCTGCACCTAACTTTTAAACTTTTTGACCAACCACCCGCATTCTTCAGTCTTCCCGTGAACATGTTGCATGTAACTGCGCCGAAATATCGGGAGCTCATTCCACAACCTTACCACGGTAAATATCCCGTTAATTATCATATAACTTTAGAGAACAACCGTGATAGTTTAAAACAGTGTTCCTCAATACAATTCCATAATACAATTTCCTACCTTATTTATGACGCTTGTTGTCAATTGATGAAATACTTTATAGATAGCAGAAGTAACAATAGCTGTTGATGGATCGGGAAAATAATTACAACGAGCTCCTTTTTTGTTCCATTATGGCTTCTCACGGTTTGCGCATATAGCAAGTCCTCAGGTAATATTTTGTTATCTAATAATTTGCCTCATTCGGGCCAAAGCGGTCAAATATAGT
The DNA here is from genome assembly GCA_917880725.1 of Selenia dentaria. Taxonomy (NCBI): domain Eukaryota; kingdom Metazoa; phylum Arthropoda; class Insecta; order Lepidoptera; family Geometridae; genus Selenia; species Selenia dentaria. The sequence continues at coordinate 4,701,897 of OU862887.1, forward strand.
CCATTATCCGTCAGTTGGTCCTAATTCAAGTCCAAAACGTATATTTTATAAAGTCAGCAAAAGGTTATAGAAAAGGGGCCCGAAAATTGCATTGCCTAGGGGCCCCAATAGGGTTAATCCGGCCCTGTCTACTACCTACCTCTTTATCCTTGCTGTGCTTGTACAGCTGCGCCTTGAGGCCTTGCCACTGGTCGCTGAGGCCCCAGTAGATCCGTTCGCTGAGGTGCCCGTGCAACACGCCCCAGAACAGCTTGACCTGGGGCTCGTCCAGCATCTGTTCTGCGCCTGCGCACAGGTTGTACGCCCATTCCGCACGCATCGACGGCTGTTGGTATCTGACAATGACCACACTTATTACAAGGATATTTTGCAAAGTTATGTGTAAGGTATTGCCAATTAATTATTATAATTACCTAGTACCTACCTAAAATCAATATATATGAATTGCCGAAATGTATGTACGATCATAACACCCAAACGACTTTACCTATTTGAATATTTCTTTGTTTGTTTGGTCGCTCGGATACAGGGAAAGTTTATAAATAAAAAAAATATCTTCGACATCATTCATCACCGCGCAGGTGATATCTCGGGACGCAGCTAGCTAATTACGGCAGAAAACTATCGCGAGTAATGTCCATACTTATTCTTAAACAACCGGCACGACTATCGTGATATTTACAGGAAATTGTCTCCAGCCATATTCGTAATTTGAATTTCTTCGTCTGCTAGTCACTGTTGTGCACAGCGGCGCACACGAGCTACAACAGTAGCTAGCTCAGTCAGCGGAGTCAGCGCCAGTTACGTGCAGCGGGGAAATTTCCTTTAATCATGCGGGTCCCAGCTGGTCTTAATCAAAAGTAAAAATCATTTATTCAATTTAGGCATCAAAGACGCACTTATGAACGTTAATTTTTCATTATAATGTAGGTACTTTAAAGACTACCGCCGCGTTTCAAAATATATAGAGCCTACCGAGAAGCAGCGGCAAGAAACTCGGGGCCATTCCTTTTATATAGATGTTTACAATGTTTCTTAGGTATTACAAATATTACATTTTAAGGGTGGCAGAGTGACAGCTTGCCAGAAGTGGAGTATGTAATGTAAGTAACTACCTATAATTTTACTATAATCTGGTTTAATTGTATGTAGGTAATAATATTGTATGTTTTATACTTACAGACATGCCCATACTGACTGGCCGACCTGAATGTAACACTGTATATAGGTAATAATACATGTGGAGGTAAGGCAAAGCCGGCAAGCGCAGCGTAAGTCGTCCACTGACACGGTGGACAGACGACCTGATAAAGGTCGCAGGACAACTTTGGATGCAGGCCGCTTCCAACCGGTCCTTTTAGAAGATCATGGGGGAGGCATATGTTCAGCAGTGGACGTCCTACAGCTGAGATGATGATGATATGTAGGGGTGAGTGATCTGCATGACTACATTTCTATCAGCTCACCTATCCTCAAAATAAGTGGTGACGTAATCCTGCATGGGCTGGTCCATGTGGTCCGCCTTGCCGAGCCAGATGTCGTTGATGACGAGGCACACGTCACGGCGCGACAGCCGCAGGTTGCGGACCTTGCCCTCGTAGCGGAGGTACGGCGGGATCACAGGGTCTGTGCCCTGGAGTACACCACAGTACTAACTATATGCTAATGCACGAATGAGCCATAGGGTAAGGAGCACGGATCACAGGAACGGGAGCCGGGCGATGGGACTTTAAAAGTAGGAAGTTATTTGTTTTAATAACACGTACCTACTTACAAGGCACGGCGCGTGTTTGAAATTAAGTTAAAATTTATGATGAATGCTGATAATCAGATGGACGAAGTTCACTTCGTACGGAATAACCGGAAAGTGTCCCAAAAGGCTTATATTGGCGGCGCGTAGAGGAGTAATTGGTCTCTAACGACCTTGCTTATAAACGCTACAACGTCATTTAGTACGGCGCAGAACATTTTGATGTGCGCAGTACTAAATAACGTCTTTTAAAGTTAAGCAGCGTTTAAAAGTCAGGCCGTATGACGGCATGACGCTAAAAAGTAACAAATTACCAATCCATCGAAATGCTCCAAATGATCACTCTCGGCTGCAGGCCCCAACTCTTTGAGCAACACCCTCAAGATGTCCCGCGAGGTCAGACCGCTGGCTAGTTGCCACCATCTGATCAATAAATATATCTACAGTAAGTAATTTTACACAGACAGATAGTTTCATCAAACGAAACAACGAACTAAGTATGTTAACACAAGTGATAACGTATTTTGGGATTTTGGTATAAGTACAATAGATTACACGTTAAATCATAAAAAATATATCGACCAAATTTGTAAAAAACCTGGCATTTTAAACACATTAGGTACCCACCTGACTTTAATGAGGAATTTCTATATGAGCATAAATTGGCCAAGTGGTTTCCGAAATAATAGGTTGTGAAGTACTGCGAAAAATTGCCGATGGTACGACTATGTGCTCGCGAGGTCTATTATTCCCAGAAGTACTAGTAAATAGAATCAGATGGTATACTGACCGATCCCTCCCCCCTCCGATGAAGTCCCCGCAGAGCTCCCACTGTGGGCGCGGCGTGCCGGCGCGCTCCAGCTCGCGGCATCGCTCCTTCGTCTCGAATAGTTCCTCTTCTATGCTCTTCTTTTTAGCTTATCATACAAATTTGCAAATATATAGGTAAGTATCTACCTAATCGTACAATTACGTGGCCTAGTTACGAGGCTAAACAGCGGCTGAAAGCTTCTCATGAATTAGGGGCCAATGCTATGTAGGTACCTAAGCTCCTTCATACAATTTATTACAAATTTAAAGCGATGGTTAGATAAATGGGGCCGAAAGGTTCTGGAGTGGAGACCACGGACCGGCAAGCGCAGCGTAGGTCGTCCACCGACACGGTGGACAGACGACCTGATGAAGGTCGCAGGACGACGTTGGATGCAGGCCGCTTCCAACCGGTCCTTTTGGAAAATCATGGGGAGGCCTATGTTCAGCAGTGGACGTCCTACGGCTGAGATGATGATGATGATGATGATGATGGTTAGATAAAAACCTACTCACCTTAAATCTCAAAAAAACAAAATACCTCTGTTTTTACAAAACTAAGGCATCAGAACCTGACTCTCAGCTTAAGCTCTAAATCCACTTATGTGTTGGTGGCCCTTGCCAATGTGACTTAATTCTTAGAGCCCCATCTATCAAATACCTGGGAGTTATGATTGATGAACAATTTTCGTTTAAGGAACAGATCTCAATCCTATCAAAAAGAGTCAGAAAGTTAATATCTGTCATGAAAGCTCTGCGAAACTGTGCAAAGGCACGAATCCTTCACCTTGTGTATGTAAGCTTGTGCGAGTCAATACTCTCCTACTGCATCACCACCTGGGGAGGATCTGGAGTTACTGCTATGGTGGAAGTGGAGAGAGCGCAGAGAGCGGTCCTAAAAGTTATGTATATGTATATATATAAGTCTTAAGTGTTCGTCAATTATACATTCAAAAGATAACGCTCGCTGTGCATAGGCATATTACTATTTCAGAGACTCCGACTGGGCCACCCAGAAGAAGACTACCTCGTGCTATTGAACCTAAAGTAAATACCGCTTTTGCACAACGTCTTCCAGACTTTAGATTTCCATATATTTACAATAAAATGACAACACGATGTATTATTCGTGATGAAACCACTAGACAGGCTAAAATAATACTAAAACAGTATTTACTTTCACTCACTTACTCTGAAACTGAAAACCTACTCAAAATATTAAAATAAATTGCTGGTCACTCTCTCCCTCACACACACTTATAAACAAACACACAGATACATTCTTAATACTCGTACCTTTTTCTCATAATTCCAGACTAAGTATATTTTTATCTACTTAGGTATATACATATATACTACTAGATATATATTATAATATTCACATTAATTAAAACAACCGAAAACCTTTCGCCTACGCAAATGTTGTAATGATGTCACCGCCCACCCCTTGTGATAACTATCGGTAAAGCGAAACACGCGGGTGCCTGCGATATAAGTTTCCATACTTAGTGCAGGGCTCGCAAGTGCACTATGCAACCTAACTAGTTTTGTAAAATATCTCATAGATTGTATATTAGTTTTAAGGTTCAATGTAATCTTTTAGTAAATAAACCATTATTATTATTATTCCTTTTATTAAAACAAATTCACGGATTTAATCCGGCCCTTTCAAGAGGCATAAGGGGGCTGTAGCCAACACTTAGAGGTCTGTTTGGTATAGCAAATACAAAGGAGTATAAAAAACAGAAAAAATGTTGGATGAAGGGTAACATGGTACTTATAAGTATTACAAATATGGGTAAAATGGCCAGGCTATTGATATGAACTTATTAGTGATAAGGAAGATAGTGGGTTATGGAAGAGACTACGGCACCTGCCAATATTAGTCTCATGTTAAAATATTTAGGCAGGTGGTGACTTGTCATCCACTAAACGGGCCCCCCATAAGAGCCACCATCAATGGTGACAAAAGGGGCAACGTTATTCTTATTATTTCTTTAATTCAAAACAAAATCTCGGATTTCATCCGGTCCTTTACAAAGGCAAAAGTGGGGCTGTAGCCAACACTTAGAGGCCTGTTTGGTATAAAAATACAAAGGAGTATAAAAAACAGAAAAAATGCTGGATGAAGGGTAACATGGTACTTATAACTATTACAAATATGGGTAAAATGGCCAGGCTATTGATATGAACTTATTAGTGATAAGGAAGATAGTGGGCTATGGAAGAGACTACGGCACCTGCCAGTTTTAGTCTCATGTTAAAATATTTAGGCAGGTGGTGACTTGCAATCCACTAAACGGGCCCCCAATAAAGGCCACCATGAGTGGTGACAAAAGGGGCAACGTTGGTGTGGATGGCTAAAGGGTGTCGAGAGGTGTGCACCGGTTGCACTAGAGCGCTACTACCGGCGTTATGCCCTTTAACACTTCCACCCTTGGAGCTTTTTGTTACTTGCTCATGCGTCTCCACCCCCGGACGGCCAATTAAGGCAAGCCGGGGGTCAGGGGTCTCATTTAGCCCCAGGGAGAATCAGTGTCCACGGTGTCGCCACTCACCGACGACTCGCCACAAGGCCGCCCCTGCGGGTTTATATTATTATTGACATTATTTATTTCCTTTTTTTAAAATTACATTTTTTACAATATTTCTATATACAATAAAAAATAATTAATAAAAAAACATTGTAAAAAACCTAATCCTAGATTGCCATCGGCAGTGGAGCATGACCCAAACTACCGGTGGTTAGGGCTGCAGACTGAGGAACCTCCTGACAATACGTGCCGTGTCAAGAAGTACTGCCTTCTGTATCTGTCCCTTGATCCAACCGTCTAGCGAAAGCCTCTTATTATATTATTATTATAGTGATATATTTTTTTTCTCGACATTTAAAGAATGTCGGTGTTATTATGACACCCACGGGCCTAAGCCAAGTGGATCTCATTTTCAGTATTTAAGTCCTGAGTTATGTCGTCCTGCAAAAATTTACGAACAAATTCGGCAGGTATTTAATATAACTGCTTTCTGCATCGTAATATATATAGTTTTGGGTAAGTCTAACAGTGTAACACCATGCTGTAAGTGTTTTGGGATAACTCCTGTACTGGAGAGTACCAGCGGCACAATATACACTTTGTTCATCTTCCAAATCCGAATAATTTCTTCTTTTAGCTCTGTGTATTTATGAATTTTTTCGGTTATTGTTTTTTGTATATTGTGTGTGTTGGGGACTGCAATGTCTATTATATTATATACATACTTATTTACTTTGTCTATTACAGTAATATCCGGTCTATTGTGATGTATGGTTCTGTCTGTTAATATGGCTCTGTCAAAGTATATCCTATGAGTGGAACTCTCCAGTACTGGTTTAGGGACATATTGATAATAGGGTTTCTCTGTCTTTTCTATGAGTTTAAATTTAACAGTTTTTGGTGAACTATATGACTTACTTGATTGTGCCTATGAGTGTAATCGGTTTGGGTGAGGGTGAGGCAAGCACTGGTGATGTGTTGGATAGTCTCGGATACGCGGTGACATTTCCTACATTTGTCATCGGAGGTGTTGGGGTCTTTGATTATGTGCTTTCTGTAGTTTTTTGTATTTATTACTTGGTCCTGAATAGCGATCATGAAGCCTTCTGTTTCTGGAAACAGAGATCCTAACCTTAGCCACTGATTTGAAGCTGCTTTATCTACGTGAGGTAGCTCTAAGTCGTGTATATGACGTCCATGGAGTTATTTTTTACGCCACCTGTCTATTTTTTCCGTTACTTGGTCTTTCGCAGATTATGTAATGTATATTGCTTTGGTTTAAGTTTAATGGTGTATATTTGCTGTCTAACTGAACTATTGCTTTGTGAATTTTAGATAAATCGGATTTATTATAAAAGAAGTCGCGTAAATTTTTGATTTGGTTTTCCCACAGTAATTTTAAGTCTATTAGTCCTCTTCCTCCTTCTTCCCTTTTAACTGTCATTCTTTCTATTGCCGATTTTGGGTGTAAATAGTTATGCTTTGTTAGAGTAGTTCGGGTTTTTGTTTCCAAGCGGCTTATGTCTGTAGCTGTCCATTTGATTATTCCGAAAAAGTATGTAAGCACTGGAATAGCATATGTATTAACAGCTTTAAAGAGATTTTTGGAGTGTAACTGTGATTTGCGAATTATATTTAATCTTCGAGTATATTCAGTGGTTAGGTTACGTTTAATTTCAGTATGGTTTATGCCATTTGATTGATGAATTCCAAGATATGCATATGTGTCTGTTGGGTCCATTACTGTAAATGTATTGTGTGTAGCTAGATTATTATTGGCTATTTCAGTTTTGCCTTTTGAGATATGGAGAGTTTTACATTTATCAAGCCCGAAATTCATTTTAATGTGACTACTGAATTGTTTTGTTGTGCCAATTAAATTATTTAAGCCTTTTTTGGATTTAGCGAACAATTTTATATCATCCATATACATTAGATGGGTGATGTCTGTATTTGTTGTCAGTTGGTATCCACTATTAGTGCTATTTAGTAATTTAGAGAGAGGATTGAGGGCAAGACAGAACCATAATGGACTCAAAGCATCTCCTTGAAATATTCCATTTTTGATAGGAATTTCATCAGTGGTAACTTTAGCAAATTTGGTAGACAGATGTAGTGAGGTTCTCCATTCAGCCATGGTACTTTGCAAGAAATTAATAATATTGGGGCTAATTTTGTATATCTGCAATACACGTAATAACCAGGAATGTGGGACACTATCAAAAGCTTTTCTGTAGTCTATGTAGGCAATATTAAGATTTCGTTTATGGGTACTACAATGCTTGAGGACCGTTGTGTATATTACAAGTTGTTCTTTACATCCTTTATGGTTCCTCCTGCATCCCTTTTGTTCCTCTGATAGAATATTGTGAGTCTCTAAATGGCTATGCACGATGTGATGAGTTTGTATAGGGTTGGCAAACATGTGATGGGTCTATATTGTGAAGGGTTTTTAGTATCGTTGCTTTTAGGGAGCATGTATGTAATACCTTTTGTGATAAACTTTGGAGGTTCCTGTTGACCTTTTATTAAGTCTGTGATGTTTTTTGCTAATATATCATGCAGAACAAAGAATTTTTTGTACCAGAAGTTGTGTAAACCATCAATTCCTGTTGCTTTCCAGTTCTTTGTTCTTTTTGTGACTTCTGCTATATCTTCTGTTGTAAGCTCTACAAATTCCATGCTATCAATATTTTCGCATCTTTTTTCTTCTTCGCTTATCCATTTTGCTTGCTCATTGTGTTTTCCTTGACTTTTCCAGATATCAGTCAAGTAGATTTTGAGTTCATGTTCTGAAGGCACTTCATTACAGTCATTATAACTGAGTTTGCAGTCATGTCTGATATTTCTATAGAATTGTTTTTAATTAGTAATAAACAATTTGTTGTCTTCTTTCCTTTGTAAAGCTTTTAGGTACCTAGTTAGTCTCTTTGATTTTAATGCCAATTTTTGTTTCAATGTGTCTAAAAACTCTTCAGGCCTTTTATTAAAACTTTCGTGTGAAGAGTGGTTCTTTGTTTTTTTGAAAATCTCCTCTACGGCTTTAATAACTTTTTTTGACCTGTTGTTATTTATATATTGAGTTAATCTCCCTATGTCAGCTCGTAAGTTCTTAATATCATTTTCTATTCTAACCTGCCAACATGGTTTTTGTGGATTGTGTTTACGGGTTTGAGAAAGGTTGTGGTGTCTAATTTTATAGCCTAAGTTTTCAGAAATTACAAGTGCGCTGCAATAAATTAGAGTATGTATTGTGTTTATATCAGAATCTATTGAGTAAAATTTGCCAAGGATTTGTTTGTTAAATACATCAACAAATCCGTAGAGTTTTTTGTTTTCTCTTAGACGTGGTAGTTTTGGTCGAGCTGTAGGGTCAGTACCCCCGTATTGAACAAGTGTAGTTTCTAGCTGATCTATGAGTTCCTGCGAAGGAATATCGATAGTTACAGGTTCAAACATTTGTTCCTGTCTTATTTGTAGTGGTGGAGTTATACAAGAAAGTGAATTTGTTTGTGTCGATGCGTGAGTTGATGCTTGTGTGGTTGATATTAAAGCTTGCTGTGTTTGGGACGCACTGTGAGATGATGTATGTAGGTGATTGTTGAAATGTTCAAAAGGATTTGATTGTAAAGGAATATGTGAGTTTGAAGTTATATCTGTATTGGTGATTCCTGTTACAGGGTCGGGTCTGTCAGTCTGAATGTTTTGTTCTTGACGAAGTCTATCTGAAACTTCTTTTTTTATGTCATTAATGATTGCATCGGAAAGAAGTTTGTTTCTAATAATGACTCTTCTCGGATCTGAGATTCTCTGTCCTGATACATTTAGATCCGGGTATTTCAACAGAAATTGATCGTGTAGATTTTTGCAGTACATTGTTTTGTCAGACTCTAATTTGGTTATGTAGTAATATGTGCGCATGATAAATAGGTTTTTATCATTGCTCCATTTCATGCGCACTCTTGGTTTGCCAGCTTTGGTGGTTGCAGGTTGAGTAGCAATTGCCTCCTGCAAAACATCCTGGGCCGGAGTAACTGCTCTACTGGAGTTACTGCTCCTATTCACTATCTCTAAATTGTCGGCTGTAGTCTTTGAGGATATTTTCCCTCCCTCCGATGGTGATGACTGTAGTGATGGGTTATAAGATGCTGTACTAGGACTGTACAGCTCAATAGGACTATTGCTTCTACTGTCTGTCTGTCGGTCAAGTCGGCTATTGGCGGCTGTGGCATGTTTATCGGTGGGAGCCCGCCTGCTCAACTCCTCACCGCTGACGGTTCGCATGCTGGAACACCCAGCGTCAGCCCCAGGTGTGCCCCGGCGATCGTCCCCGGGAAGCGGCCCTCTCATTTTTTTCATTCGACGAGTCTCCATTTCTATGGGTGTACCTTTGCCTTGTTGGCCGTGTAAGTTTTGATTGTACACGTTGCCCGCCTCCCACGAGGTCAGATGTTCGACTCGGGCGTAAGGTAGGATTTTAGGGGGCATATTATTATTATTATTATTGTTATTATTACAAAGCCGTTTTGCAGCGATTCACTTGCAGACTAATCAATTGAGTTTAAACAGACGTAGGCACTTAGGTACATACTTATTACGTAAAACGTAGGTATATAGGCAGTTATGCCTAATTATTTAGTAGTAAGCTTAGTACTTAAGGTGCATTCGATTAGCTTATGAGGGCATTGGATGGCGTTGTCATTGATGGCTCTTTTGTTATAGCATTCGTAAAGCTCAAAAACGTTATTTTTGCAACTTTTGCCCACACCCTATTCGAGCATAAGACCTAAAGTCGCATGAGTATGCTGTCAAATACATAGCTGTCAAAAAACGATCACAAACAACCATGCGCCGGACGTGGGTCAAAAATTACTCTTTTTGGTGGCAAAAACGCCTCGTTTTTAGTTTTCCGAACGCTGAACAAAAAGAGAAATGAACGATTTTCACCCACAGATTTCCAATTCGAACGCCCCTTGTGAGCGTTTTTAGCGTTATTTTAGCTAAAAACGCTCACGAAGGACCTATTCGAATGCACTATTAGTAAGTAAGTATTTTTCTGTTAATGTAAATATCATTAGCATCATCCATCACCACGGTGGTGAAACCGCGGGGCAGTCTAGCGGTCTTGAATGAATCGATACTTTCGCCTATATATCCTCGAAGGGGTAAGCAGCGATGTTTTAAGCCCTACGTTCTGCCAGATATGTTTTGGTCTCATGTAATAGGGGGCGAGCATATTGCCTACTTCGGGGCACTGTCCAAGACTCAGGACTGTTATTGAGAATTTCTTTCTCAGAAAGACCCAATAACTGTCCAACCCGGGGATCGAACCCAGGCCCTCGAGGTTCCAAAACGGCACTTATTACACCAAGACCAAAGGAGCGAAAGCGCTGGCGGGTCAGCTAGTGTACCTAAATATAGGCAAGTACCTACGAGTACCTACTAGCCGCACTGCCCACAACTTCACTCGCGTGAAATAAAGTTATCGCCAACCTTGGGTATCTAACTGTCTGCCTAGTACATGTTAATTCGGGAAAGAAAATAGCCAGCAGTCTTGTGTCAATACTGGGTTTTATACCCGGCAATGACACCTTACAAATGGTAGATATCCTATTCGGTATAGGTACCGACCTAGTTACTCTATTTTCAGTTTCTTTCAAATCAGTCCCGTTTCAGCGTAGTGACTAAAGTACGTGCCTAACTAAACTAGTACCTACGTACATAATTTAGCATAATAAAATAATACCTACTTATTAAAAAGATAGGTACAGGGGCCCCACTATCAGCTCCGTAAAAACCTAGCAAGTTCCGTGCAGTTCTTAAACCTGACAATAAACAGTTTTGAATGAAATCATACCATGACGCTGTACGAACTGTTTGAATTTTGTTTTCTCAAAGGTGAACGGATAATATTGTCTCTGGCATTCTAATAATTTACTATAACCAACATTGCAGACGCCTAAACGTTTGTAAGCTAATAAACTGAGTGGATTTAGAACGACATGTTAACGAGAGTCCCTACAAAAAAACAGGCGAACGGTTTTTCTGCGGTTCTTGAATAGTAGGCCTGGGCAGGCCTGCTTTAAAGTTGTCATGGTTCGAATAAACCGGGCAGTTGTCTAGAAGTCCTGCTTTAAGAGCTCATAGTAAGGCCCCGCAGGTATTGGTTGTAACCAATTCCTAATATAGGTAGGTAAATTCGTAAGATTATGAAATGAACCTATATGTCTTGTTTGCATTTGGGGGTTGGTTAGCATATCAGCGAGAGTACGCGCGCAATAAAATTAACCCATGGAACACCTATGTACCACCAAGAGGCATTGTTTGCATTCTTCAACAAGCAGTTCCTGGTTCGTATCCCTACCAAAAATGGATAAATTTATAAGTGGTTCGTACTTAGGATCTTGATATGGGTTTCTTGCAACGTTTGCAGCTCAGCCCTCACGGCATCTAATTTCTTATGGACATCATGATGCTTCGCCTCCAGAGTGTCGAACTCTCGTCGCGGTACCGTGTCTGCGTACTCATCCACCATCTTCTTCAGCTCCGTCTGAGTAGTCGATAGCTGCTCTCTAAAAGACGATATGTATTGATTGATAAGATAGATAACTCAAGTAATCGACTTAATTCGATTCCATATAATCAGTAGGTACGTTAAACTAACACTTATTGAGCTGGCCACATCAGCTCTAAGGCCCTAGAACCGATAATCGTTGGGGAAGTTTCAATATGAAAATTCTTAATGATGTGGACGGACACTCTTTTTTGTATGAAAACGGAAATAAGCTTCTAACGCGTATGTAGGTACGTACTTAATTATAATTCCAAAAGTAGATTCAAGCAAACCATGACATGTGATCGTTTTAAGGTGCGTTTCACCTCCTATTGGGATTCTAGGAACACTCTCCCACCACGTGTTGGAGGGAAGTGTTCTGGATTGGAGACCGTACATTGGTAGCGGTGTCTTAATTTGAGAGTTCTGTAGGCCTACCATGACAACATCACAAAACCAATTGATGCTCGCTATCGACTGCCGTTAAAAAATGTATGATAAAAAGAACCGTGCCACCCTGCGGTCAATTGTAGAACTAAAATTGATAGCGAATACGCCAATCACAAGCTTAATAGGTAGACGAGATCGAGTATCGACTATAGATATGGATACGTAGAATGGAACACCTTCAGAATGGTATAAGCTAAGCTGGCAGAGGCTGGTTGATCATCGACATGGAACTATACACTCCTATACATCACAGTAGCTACTGTTCACGTGTATGTCCACGTAGGCTAAGGTTGTCGGGATGCCTCGAGAAACTCGTTAAATCAAGATATAAAGTGGCAGTGTTAATCCTGAGGAGTAATCAACTTTCGTTTAAATCCGTCCAGTCATTACAGAGTGTAAGATTGTTTATGTTAATAAGACATGGTACGAGCACGAGGCCGACCTGGTGGTGTTATGTGATAACCTCTGCCTAGAACAGAGTATTTCACAAGTGACGTATTGCCCGTAACCCTGAGACATCTAGTTGTTAAGAATCGTGTGCCTGTAATTTCGCCGGCAACCGTACACTTCAAACCAGAACACAGTATTGCCGAATATTACTGATTCACGGTATATAGAAATAGGTAAGATAACAGCAAGTACCTACTTCCCCGGGCGAGCTCATTCACAAACAGGGGGCCTACTCCCACCTTTGACGAAACTATCATAAATCAGGAGCGTTTTGTAATAAGCTCAGAATAATCTTACTTACTCTCGTACTCCCACCGACACAAAACGGTCAACCAATAAATTTAATGGTAAGGTAGCAATATGAATACCTATTTTTAAGAGATGGGAGTACGGATCTTGCCGCTTCCTCTCGGTGGGTTCTATATATTTTGGAACGCGGCGGTAGTCTTTAAAGTACATTATAATGAAAAGTTGACGTTCATAGGTGCTTCTTTGATGCCTAAATTGAATAAATGATAAATAAAAAAATCAAAAAAAATTTGACATTGGACCAATGAAACTTAGTGTTATAAGTCACGTCAAAGTACGCGAATTGAGTAAAATATTTGATACTACGTCATCAAAACGTCGTAATGCATTATTGTTTTAAGCTTGCTATTGAGGTGGTGGTACCTAATTTAATGGCAAGGTTGAAACATGACTACTTTAAGAGGTGGGAGTGGGGCCCCAGTTCAACTGCTTTTATGTATGTTTGTTACTTTTTAAACATACACTTTCAATCACTCAATAAACTTTTACATTTTGACTATTAGCGGCCAGTTACCTGCATCTATCCAGTGCTATCCTCAACACCACTGGATCCCCATAAGCCTGATCTACTGGATACGAACTTCCGTCCAGTTCCTTCAACTTCATCTGGAGCCCGAGGTTCTCGAAGTACAACGTATACCTTGCGTCTCGCTCACGCATCAGAGTCAAGTAATCCGAGAACTTGTCATCTTGCAGCTGAAAGGGCCTTCGGTTAAATTATGTGAGATTTTAGGCACGGAAATAAACAATCTCTATCTAGATAATATTACTGTGTCTTAGGAATAGGAAACGATTTTCAGTTAAACTTACCTACGTATTTTATTTTGAATCCTTGATCAATTCCAAGTGCAAATGAAACATAACAGCTAAATTTACGCCCATGGATCATGAATTAGTTGACATAGCCACTATTGTGAATTCGTAATAATTCATCATAGTAGCTACTTATTATTTAATGGATGCCTGCATATTCCATTTCTTAAGCGATGTGAAGTGATTGTTGATGATTAACAATAGTGGCAAGCAAGAGCGAAGATCCCCCAATCCAATTCCTGCAGTTTTTTGGAAAGATAAAAGTGAGCAGAGGTATGTCAAAGCACCACAGAGAGATACAAACCGATGTAAGGCCATCCAGAAAGGTGCTTAGCTTAGTTGCGAATCTCTTACTTGAGTGGAAGTTTGACACAAAATTCAATCACTGCCCACTGAGGCCGTAACGCAAATAATTTGCGAAAAAGTATTCGTATCGAAGGCGTCAACGTGTCGCGCTTCACCGTACGATTAACTGCGTAAGTGTAACGTGTCGTTCACGACAAACATCACAAACTGTCTTTTATCTAGTTCATCATCATCATCATCAGCCTGTAGCAGTCCACTGCTGGACATATGCCTCTCCAATTGCACGCCACTTAGGTCTATCTTGGGCTTCTCGCATTCAGTTTTGCCAGCCGTCTTGCGCAGATCGTCACTCCACCGTGCCTCAGGACGTCCTACACTACGTTTGCCGAGACGCGGTCTCCATACTTTTATCTGGGCCCTAGGGCAACTGTGACACAGATAACTCATAGTTAGTACGCCGATGCGTGACGAGTTGACGCTAACGATACGAAAATTGTTTCGCAAATTGCTTCGCTACTACGGCCTCTGGTTAGTGTAGAGACCATGAAAATCCTTCAATTTTTGAACCTGTATGCAAGATATATCAGCTCTGACTCCCTATTGAGCGAAACTTGTCGATGTTTGTGTACAATCTACCCTTATATGTATAATTATAATCAAGACGACTGCACAATAGATCTTAAGACTATTCTTATGTGGAATCTATTGTGCCGCGGCCATGCTTAGTAAACATGTTTTAACCTCTGCTGTAGGTGATAAAGAAACATTATATAAATGATAATATGTATTACAATTCAAAACATAAGCATACAAAACAACAACAATATGCATAAGGGGTAACTAAAACATCATGACTGAAGTCAGAGTACATTACAGTTTGTAAACATTGAGTTGATAAGATAACTCGCTAGTGATAAGGAGCCGCATGCACCCTTCACATGAACATGATTTGTATATATTTGTGTGCTTTGGCACAATTTACAATTTCTTACAACAAATACTTGGCACAATTACAATTATACACATACATCCAACATTAAACATACCAACAATAACAAATGTATACAGCTATACATGCTGACAAACCTTTCCCATGTCTTTCTTTAGCTTTGAGATTTCAAAGGATAATTTTAAATTCTGTTCCTTCAATTCATCAGTCTCTTTAATTAAACTCCTCACTTTATCGTCCCTCTGCTTCTTTCGTGCCGAAATGCCAAAGACTTTCTGCAAGCAGTTCTTCTTATTAAATTAATCATATGCCCACATACTTTTGAATGGTGGGCCTGTTTGTACAGATCGTTCTTACAGATTTACAAAAATGTTACATATTCAAGAAGTGTTGTATGTTTTTTCCATGTGATAGTTTTTTTGCTGGTTATTGGGTTGATGATAGAATATGAAGCTATTTTTAAGAATATCAAGAATGAGAATATCAATATAATAAATGTATTATCATTATTGGTATCTTATAAGAGGTATAATGATTTAAATTTTACTCATATTTTGTTTACATTTACCTGTTTAAAATCTAAACTGTTTCGGTCCAGGATTATTTAGACTTATAAATTTATATTAAATAATTTATCTACATCACAGTTAATCAAAGGCACATAATTCCGGTTTTTTTTTAAACAAATTATTCTAAATTTTGTACACCTATCTCTACGTGAAAATGCTGATGTACATTATAAATAACATATTACAGATAGAGTGAGCATCGCTAAAAATATTACTACCAATAAATTTACCATTGAAGATTGTACTTGACCATGAAAAGATAATTGGTTTATTTAGCCTTATGGCTTAGAAATGATCTTTATATTTTCAATACAAATAGATAAAATTATTTAAAGTATACATATTTTCTTTTGAGTAAAAATAATATCTAACATCTGCCTTTATTTGTAATACACCTAAATGTGGCATTCTACCTTAGAAGTTTGTCTTCTTTTAAAATATCCCATATCAACATTTTATTATTTGCATCAATGTGTTGAGCTTGATGTTCCCTTTATTGCAACAGAGCGTTATTTTTCAGCCAAATATCTACTTCTTTTCGAATGTTAGCTACATCTTCAGCAGCAGTTCGGCAACATCCACCAATGTATCTCACCCCAATATCCAGCCAGTCTTGTACAAAGCTGTCCAGACCCAAACATTTGTCTATACCCACCCAACCTACTCCTGGATTGTACTTTTCACCAGAGTTTGGATATGTTATCAATGGTATTGGACAAGTTCTACCTTCATTGACATTTTCAAATAATTTAGCTATGATTAATGGAGAGCAGCAGTTTGTACCAATAGCTAATATTTGTTCTGGGTTCATATCAAAGCACTTATTCACAACAGTTTTGAATTCTTCACCATGAGCTAGAGTTGTCTCGTCTTTACAATTCAATGATAGCCAAGCTTTCATATTAGGATAGTCTTTTAGCAATTGGACAAGCACTTCAGCTTCCCTTTGACATGGAATTGTTTCAAATGCCAATAGATCTACTCCAGCTTCAATTAGTGCCTCAATGCGAGGTTTATGCCATTCCTTCATTAACTGTTCTGGTGTTTTGTCTGCATAGTTCCCACTATACTCTGACCCGTCATGTAAGTAAGCACCGTAAGGACCGACAGAGCCCGCTACTAACAGACCCAGATGTGGTGCCCCATCCTCTTGTTCCTTTAAGAATGTATCTCGAGCTTTCTTCGCCAGCCGCACTGCGCTTAGTATCAAAGCATATCCTTCTTCTGGACTGACACCGAGATGTTTAACAAACCCTGCCACAGAAGCCTGATAAGTATTTGTCATTATAATGTCGGACCCTGCGCGCAGAAAGTCGAGGTGCGTTTTGAAGACATCTTCAGGGTGAGTTTGGAGAAACCTAGCGCTCCAGAGGGGGTCACCGTCGGCAGTGGAGCCTACGTGCCGGGCGAGTTGCGTAGAGAAACCTCCATCGAGAACAAATACTTTTTTGTCATTCATACCGAGTCCGCCAATGTAAACAATTTTTCTATGAAAGTATCACAGACACAGACCAGTGGCTTCCAAGGAATATTTAACTCTCTACCGAGAGAGTGGCTTCAATCTTAGTGCAAAAGTAAGGAGCAATAACCCTAATAATTTAAAGTGTCAATTGTCTGTTCTATGATAGTTTTCGTAACTGACTTTTGAATTTTGTATCATAGCACTATAATTTAGGGTCATCTAGAAATTACAGATAGCGCTGTTATCAAACTAGATTGTGTTCCTAACCGAATGAATTATGAAAAATAGTAGTTTTTTTCACCGTAAGGTACAATTAATATTAAAATTGGTCACCACTAAGTTGAAAAGTTATAAAGGATTGAACAAAAATCAGTTACGAGTTAGATACGAGTATCATTCATTTTTCAGGAAAAAATAATAAATATATTGAAATAAGGTAAGGGGCTTGTAGTACGTTATTTCGATAGTTTTATTTCTGGTGCAATAATAAGTATTACCTACTTATTTCAACTATACATTAATACAAATTCTCTATGAATTAAACCTTCTAATAAATTTACATTTTGGCGACTAAACTGAGAGCAATGCGATGCAGGTAAGCTTGCATTGTCTTTTCCGCATTTTACATATTAAAGTAGGTACATATGGATTTTATTAGTAAGCTATTATAAACACTGTTTTTTTTAAATTCCGAAACAGAACAAAACAGAACAAGAAAAAAAAATCCAACAAAGATGGATGACATGCCAACTCTATCGCCGAGCACGTCTACTTTATCGAGCTGTCAAAATCATAGCGTGTTTTTGACTAAGTTATCAGAAACTGACACATCTTTGGCATAACTATATTGATAGAAGATAAGTCATCATTACAACCTTGACGTAGGCTGAGATCTTGTTAATTTGTCTTTGCTGTGTCCAAGAATATTACCCTATTTCATCCACGTAGTGATGAACGATGATGATGATGATGATGATGATGATGCAAAGTATCCTATCTGTTAATCCAGTGCCTAATCTACCTCCATACCAAATTTCATCATAATTGGCCCAGCCGTTTGAGCATGAAAGAGTAACATCCATACATCCATACATACAAACTTTCGCGTTTATATTATTAGTAGGAGGAGGTAAAGTACGAAACTTTACATGTGTGTGTAATTGGGCTTTTTAGAGTAAACGGGACATTGCTATATGTAAAAGACAGTTGGCAAAAAAAATCTGCAATCTGCAAAAAACAAGGTAGAAAATAATTATATTGCACACTATAGTAGATCCAACCGTTTATCCTCTTTTTGACAGCACCAATAGAACGTAACATGACGATGTTACGCAAAAGTTAACTTATAAATGCGAGGTTTTAAAAATATGACAACTGCTTAAATTTGCTCCTTGATCCCGTATAATAATCATCTTTCACAAAATGAGTCCATAAGTGCAGTAGTTTTTTTATAAATTCCATAAAATAACAAACGTTTTTAAAAAATTACGTTCTATGGCTATCAACATAGTGATGTTACGAAGTTACGATTGAGATATCGATATTGTTTATGAACTATTTTTACACGGGTGTTTTCCGTTCTCGGCACATAATATCGGATTTATTTTTATGTAAAACCGTTATATTGATGCGCCTCAGGAAAACATACAGCATTATTTGAAGACGTGTTTATCTCCTGGTGTATATCCAAAAAAGAACAAGGTTATGATGACTATGATGATTACAAGTACAAGTCATACTTGACGAAGCTGTTACCGGTTAAATCTGGGATGGCCAGCGAGCAACACGGAAGGGAGTAGGCATACACAGCGTTTCCCCTCTGTCAAAGTACAAGTCCGCATGGACCATGGAGTTTGATAATATACTGTGGGGTGAGGGCGGGGCTAGATTTGTGAATGGTGCTTTATTTTTTATGTGTTAGTGATTTGGTTGTGTGAGTATGATCGGCAATGGATCGGTACAGGTATGTTTTGTATGTAATAGTGCGGCTTTGCGCTAGTGTGCAACTTCCCCTCCCGCAAGAAATGACAGAAAGATTTGAACAATATTTTTTAGCTAAGGCTACTCCCTTCCGTGTTGCTCGCTGGGGATGGCAGACATTAAAGTCTGCCGTTTGGTACCAGAAAATAGTAAAGTTTGAGCAACCCCAATTCCAATTTAAGCAAACGAAATCTAATCTTTTATTTTTATTTATTTATTAATCAAAATCAGATTCATCGTTGCTGTCACTCGAGCTATTGCCGACATTTATAATTAATTGTTGACTCATATAATCTATCGCCACGTGTTTATCCCAATCTGCCATTATAGTTTCTTGTGTTTTTTGAATTACATTTTGCCAGCTTTCCGCAGTTACTTTCACACATGCATTTTTTAATAAATTTACCATTTTGTTTGCCGTGAATGGGGGTTTTGTGTTATTTCTAGCAGCGTGTCCTTTAACTTGAGCCCATATTAATTCAATGGCATTGTATTGACAATGATAGGGTGGAAGTCTAAGAACCCAATGACCATGTTCTGCAGCTATTTCGTCGATCACATATCGTTTTGGGAAGTGTTTTTTTGTTCGTAATATATTTAGTAATTGTACTTTTAGTAAGGAGTTATCAACATTTTCACCATGTCGTTGAAGCCAGTCAATGATTACTTGTTTTTTGTCGGCCTGGGTCGGCATTTTATCAATTTGGCGTGAGTGATAGGATGCGTTATCCATAATAATAACTGACGGTTCTTCCAATGATTGTACCATTTCCTTAAACCAACTTTCGTAAACCTCAGAATTCATTTCTTCGTGGTACTCAACTGTTTTTTTGGATTTAAAGGCCAACAAAGCATCTGGCATGAATCCTTTCACAGACCCTGCATGGCAAATGATTAGACGTTCTCCTTTTCCCATCGGTACTGAGGTAGTGGAAGCAGCGGTGTCATCAGTCCAGCTCTTAGACACTGTGTGGTTCGCATTCAGCCAAGTTTCGTCAGTGAAAACAACATTTGACCAATCTGTAATTTTTTTGGCTTCGCTCAAAAATTCGCAACGAGCAAAAGCTACGTCGCGACGCTCCATCAATATTTTGCGTTTGTCCGATTTTTTATAAGTAAATCCAATTTCATTCAAGACCTTTACCAATGACGATTTTTGACCTCGGAACAAATCACATTCACGCAAAGAAGCAACAAGTTTTTTAAGTGTTGGAACTTCTTTACGTAAGTAATAGTTATATATATGACGGCGTATAGCGTCTGCGTCAAAGTTGTCAACCGAAGTCACACGACGTGGTTGGCGTTTTTTCTTCGGCGTACGAAGCTTATTCTCCTGCATGCCGCTTGTTCCGTAGGCTTCGGTAGTAATTTTTGTAATCGTAGATGCACTAATACCTAACGCGGCCGCAACGCGCTCTCTCACTTGCGACAATGGTAAAAGCGGGCCGCCATTTTGATACTCTGCTTCAAAGTAATTACGAAGCTTGATCACCATTTCTCTCGTCTGTCCTTTCAGCACTGATCCTTTCGGCATTTTATAGTTCCAATATAAAACTCAGCAAATAATTACTAGCACGGGCGTCTTGTTGCGAGTGACAGTGACAAATACAAAACGGCGGTGGACCATTGAGTTTTACTACCTTGATAAAATACTACTGCTTACCCATAGACAAAAAAATTGGCAGTCATAGGAATTGCCGATAGAAGTGAAAACTTATAACTCAGAATTTGATAGCTTACCTTGGAAACTACACGGGTGTAACCGGACGGCGTGGCCTCGCCATCTGGGCATGGCCATCTAGAAATGCGTCAGCATTTCCCATTGGCTGATGCGTTTCTAGATGGCCATGCCATGACGGCCTGTCCACGCCCTTTCAACATTCCCCATTGGCTGACGTATTTCTAGATGGCCAATAGCCATGGTCATGGCGCCATTCCTAGGACTATTCTCTTTCCGCACAGACTCGATAGAAAAATGAATCGAAATCGTGTCCACTATAATCACTTGGTCACAACACTTTAACTGACAAATTAGATCTGTCAAAAAGAGGATAAACGGTTGGATCTACTATAACAATCACATTGAGAATGTCCCAGAGGTATGCCGCATCTACTCTTCTCTTATAACAGATGTACAAGAATGCGCCTATGTGAGTCGTTAAATTTTCAAGAGAAAGGCCATCAAACGTTAGAAAAGAAATAAAATTATAAGTAATTCTACAAAAAGCATCAACGAAGGCCCATCGCAAATTGTTTGAACTATGAAAAAAATGCATATCTAATAAAAAAATGTTGCTCACAGGGCGCGATGAATCCAAAGTAATGGTAAAAAATGGCCATTAAATATGAGGAATGGTCTTGTTTCGGTAAAGATATAAACAAATTCAATGAGCCATAAAAGCGAACACAACCCTGTATCATTTGAAGGTACCTAATGTGTTCTTCATGAAGTATTGGTATAGACATGTATGTAACTATTTTGGTTCACTTCGATTAAAGTTGTTTTTCCTATTAAACCAGCTAATTTTTGATTAAGTGATCAGGAAATTAAGAAAAAGAAAGATAATACTTTATATAGCTATCCAGTTAAATAACTATACCTAGTTAACTGGATGAACATATATTGTCACTTCCTAATTTATTTTTTTCTTGTTTTCTTCTTACTTAGTCAAATAGTTATTTGAATATGGCAGTAGAATATATTCGCAACTTTTTTCTGTTTCTATTTACACTTCTAATGAGTGTTTGTGTATGAAATATGGCCAACTTCAAATTAAACGAAACGATAGCATGAGCTGATATTTGAGGCTATTACTGTATCATAACCTATATACATTTAGGTGTTGGTATCGTAATAATCATTAATAAAAATAAAAACATTCAACAAACACAAGTACAGGGAAGCTCGTTAAATGTCGCACCTAAAGTAGTTTCGCTGGGCACAAAACGGGGGTCACTACTGTGCTACTTGTATGCATTTACTTTTCACGTAGTTGAGTTTCTTTCCATTAGGTTACAATATTTCTATGATGTCAAAAGCATATTACCCTACGAATAATAATAAGTCAGGAACAGTAACTGCGTTAAAAAAATGACCCAACAAAAGTCGTGTTCAAGTAGGCGGGGCTTAAAAGTCGTGTTCAGTACGTCATTAGTCGGACATTTTTCTTGCAAGCGAGCACACGTGAAATCTTCGCATACATTTTAATTTTTATCATTGTGAACTACAGCTGTGAACCATCATGCCAGCATGTGTTGTGAAGTGGTGCAGGATCCATACAAGTTTAAAATGTCCAGGAATCACTTTTATTAGTAAGTAGTAGCAAAATTATAATTATATTGAAAGATGTACAAATACGTATACAAACCGAGATGGTCAATACTATGCAAAATAAAGTCAGTCTATTTTTGTTTAATGTATATTTTTTTACAGAACTGTATATTGAAATGTAACAGCAATGTATTTTGCTTATTTAGTTTTAGCTTAGTTTTACTTTCATTTCCTTGCCGATACAATGCAGTAAAATAAATTTCTCTGCACTTAAGCTAGACAAGAGTATGACTAGCCGCCTGTGAAAACCAGCATTATACACTTACTCCGTTCATTTTGAAAAAAAAAAAAAAAAATTGAAAGAAATAGTACCTAACATGTTACACAAAACTGCAGATCCTCCCAGTTTGTACAGTTAGTACCTACTGTTTTTTTGGTTGTGTTATTATGTATATCAAATCTTATATAAAGCATTTTTACGCTGATGATTCGTCCCGAAAAAAACATCAACATCTCTAAAATATACTATAGAAAATGAACGATAACCGATTACCTACAGTTGCGTAATATTGTATTAAAAAAATAGTTCATTGTTTGGTTGAATTACGTAAGTACGTTTAATTTTTCAAGCTAAAGAAAATTCACCCTCTGCAAATTTTGAAGAGGTTTACTTGAGTTGCTCATAAATCTGTCAGTAATATCAACACAATGCTTATCTAAAATAATTGATAATGAAGGTATTCTGCGAACACTGAAAAACGTCCACCAGGCAAATAACGAATATCCTATCCTACTTCCTACTTATATCCCACTAATATCATAAATGAAGTGAAAGTTTGGATGGATGGATGGATGGACGATTTTAATGAATGTTTGTTACTCAATAACGGCAGAACGGCTGAATGGATCTGATTGAAATTTGTCACAGAGATAGATTATAGTATGGAATAGCACATAGGCTAATTTTCATCATCATTATCATCTATCACCACGCGGGTGAAACGGCCTAATATTTTTGGGTACAGCATAGACAAAATAACAAGATCTTCGCCGACGCCGAGATCATAATGATGACTTACTTTCTGTCAAAAATTTCTGTCAAAGTTGTGCCAGTTTCAGATTATATAGTGCGTTCGAATAGCCCCAAGTTGGCGAAAATAACGCTAAAAACGCTCACACTGGCGTTCGAATTGGGAATTTGTGGGTGAAAATGTCGTTTACGGCTCTTTTTGTTCACCGTTCGCAAAGCTAAAAAAGAGTTATTTATACCGAAAAGTACAATTGTTAACCCACGTTCGGAGCTGCGGTTGGTTTTTTGACAACTATCTATTTGACAGCACAATCGTGCGATTTTAGGTCTTATGCACGGTTTAGCGTTCGAGTAGAGTGTGGGAATAGCAGCAATAATAACGATTTTGCAAAAGAGCCAACAATTGCAACGTCACCAATGCCCTCATTGCTAAACGAACGTACCTCAAGTCAAAAGCACGCAATGATTTTGCCAGCTCGATACACTAGACGTGCTCGGCGATAGAGTTGGCATGTCATCCGGCTTTGTTGTTCAGCCGAATGTAGTCGAGCGATTCCGCCATCGCGACGGAGGTGAAACATCAATCTAGCGGTCTTGAGTGAATCGCGCGCAATACTTACATGTCATTTTTTTACACAACATAACAAATGGTTTCGCCTATATATCCTCGAAGGGGTAAGCAGCGTTGTTTTCAACGCCTACATTTAAGTTTTTTTTTGTTTGTGCCTTAAATTTGTGTCGCTCGCTATTATTTTGGCAGCTCGATACACTAAACTCAAGGGGGATGAAATGTAACACAAAAACCGTCAAGGGTGATGAAATGTAATGACAGTGTTTTTAATGGTGATATATTTAAATGTACTCGTAAGTCCTGTCTTTTATTATTAGGCCTTTATTAATAAACGTTGCGTAAACCTATATTAGGCGTAACATGCTTTGTCTTGCTTTCACGCGTGACATTTACTGCAAGCGAAAAATTGACAGATAGATGTTTTAACTACTCCGGGTGTAAGCCAAGTTTATTAATAAGGCCGTTAGTGTTTACTGATTGATACACTAAGTATTAACATTTTCTCTTGGATTTCTATTATAACAATTGCGTTTGACCATATACATAGTTTATGACATTTTGGTATAATGATAGATGGAGGTCTGTTCAGGATGAGACCTTGGAGAAGATAACAAGCTACTCGAAGTACTAACCCTGCGTAGACGTAGTCGCGGGCAACAGCTAGTTAAATATGTTTTTGGTAAAATGAAAATGCGAAAATTTTTTAATCTCACTTCACTACATTGCGAAGAAAGAGTCTTTTCTAATTTACTTCTAGACGAAAACTTAATGAATTAATCATATTTGGCGGGACATAAAGTTCACTGAATTTTAAAAAGTAACCGATATAAAAAAAATAAAACAAATAAAAAACATTGTCTTTATTATTGACTTGGTCCAATTCACTTGTTGCATTACATCGTCCACGCCGCTACGACTCAGTTGTCATAGGAGACGTTGCAGCACGCGCGTGAACCAATCCCTGCTTTCCTTCTGAATTTAAACCAATCACCGAACATGTCTATTTGTAACCTCGGAAGTAATTCGTATTTGGAATCATACGTCGCTTTTGTTGGAAGGACCACTTTTTGCGTGGAATTTGTTCTGAGTTATGCTTCCTGACTTATTATTATTCGTAGATATTACCATTATATTATTCACTACGTACAAAAGCTAATCCCTTTTTCGAAGGAATGCACTTTGCCGGTGATATAGGGTACGTTCTGGCAAGCGCCGTCAACGCTCACAACTGTCACGCCCCAGTTTGCCGTTACTTCTGGTAGACAGTGACAGCTCGCAATGATCACGTAGAACTTCGAACCGCGAGCGTTGTGGTCGCGGCGTGAGTGTTTTCGGTGAAATCATCGATGACGCATTGAACACCGCGAGTGATTTCGTCGCTTTCCAGAACGTAGCCATAATATGCTCTCTGTAACACGCGCATGTTTCCGAAAGTTTTCGTAGAGACCCATCAATCAGACATTATTCTCATATTAATTGCAAAGAGTACCTCTCGAGGAACTTCTTATGAATCTGCTATTTGACACAAAGCTTCATAAAAGCAATAATTCCTATTTAGTGAGCCATTTTACGATTCTCCCTGAAAAACTGTCAAAGAGATGAATTGCGAATATGTATCTAAAAGCAAATTAAAATAATATGAATTCTCTTTAAGTGGCCATTTATCATTTCTATTATGATTCCTCATATGATTAAGGATCATAATATGATTCGTGTTAAGTTGCTTTTTGAGACCTGCAGTAGTTTCGGAGCCTATTTAATTCAAACAAACAAACAAACAAATCTTTCCTCATTTTGATATTGGTATAGACTAACTGTTAACTGGTCAGAAGTTTTAGAGAGCACGGAATTCAGCAGCAATCTTGACTTAAAACAGAAATACATACGATTACATTGTGCGCTCGAATACACATTATTTTTTCAATTTACTAATAATGTATTGTTACCTAATAATTATTTTTTGGTGATAGGTACAAAGAAATTTTAAATTAGACACAAAAACAGAGTAATAATTTATCTTACGTCTTCAGTAATATATTGTGATATTCTTTCATCTCTAATTCGTATCGCAATATCATAAGCGTTCTGTATTTCACTCAAGATTCTGGCATATGTTACAGTACCTTCAATTAAACTTTTCAGAGCATCTTGATAAATCTGCAGAGATAAAATTATAAATGAAGTTTTGAGCTCTGGTTCAGCTTAACTACTTGCTTATATTATACGAGTAGACATTATTTACCTCTAGAACTTTATCTTGGTATAATTGTTGTGTTTCATATAAGTCACTGCTGGGTTTGTTTAGAAACTTTAATTTTTCTAGGATTTTAATTTCAATTTCCTTAACAAGTTTTGGTACACCTACCCCTGCCATATTGGAAATTTTGTTAACACTTCACTTTTTTAACCTCAGAAGAAGTAGAGTATAACAATAGAACTTGACTATGCAGATAAGTAATTAAAAACCGAGTAGCACGTAAATAACTATTTGTTGCTGTAGTAATTATCGCAGAGCTGGCATTGGTAGGCATTATCGAGTGACTAAGATTTTCAGTACCTAATTGAAATCTATATGAAATTTTATGATTCGTTTCATATTTGAATAAATTATTGTTCACATTCCATTGCCTATATTGTTGCAACAAATATGTCTGTTGAAAAACAAACAAAAATGAAGAAAGCGGTAATTATTTTACGCGTCACAGGTTACAGAAAAATCCAAAACCTTTTTTACGGTTTCTCTATGGTCTGCAGTTTGTTGTGCTGCCATCTGACACCTTACGAGAAAACTATAGCATGTGACGTCACTCACTGACTGACGTTCATGACAAAAAATAAGGAATTTAGAAATGGCTGCGCTAGGTAGTGGACGGGGAACGATGGATTCCCAAAATCAAGTGCAAAGTGATACCGTAGATCGTTTGAAATCGCTTTATCCCAATGTTAACGAAGAGGAGACCCCTTTGCCGCGATCTTGGAGCACCAAGGACAAGTTCAGCTACATCGGCCTGTCGCAAAATAATCTACGAGTCCATTACAAAGGTAAGAACTTTCAAGGTTTGTTTATGGATTATTTATTTGCGAAATTCTCCATCGATGCACATTGGAGCGATTTAGATGTAATTAGCGATAAGTTTGAACAGTTTATGTAATTACCAAGTCCTCCGACGTGTCGTTAAGTCATGTCGAACGTAGGTACGGTTGTGATATTCGTCTCGTCACATCGACTCAAACAAAGAAATCAGCTGATCGCACGAATATTTTGTATTTCAGTGAAAATAAATTACGACTGCCTTTACTTGCCCCAATGGCGACTGAAAGCGTTGCCAGCTCGATATCTGCGTTGTATTCTGCTTTTTGTCTATTAAATTCAATACAATAATTTACAAGGTCTCCTTCAATAAAATGGCAGACAAAGATTTCAAGATATTTTATCATAGCATGTTTCTAAGTTGTTTAGACCTGTTATGTTTACTGAAATGGCTTCTTAGAAGTCTATGTGTGTATTAAAGCTTGGTGTCAATGTTTTTCATATTACTTTATATTGATAAATAGGTGATAAAAACTTTATAAGCATTCTTATCTCTATAGGTACCTACCTCCCTCCCTACACAATACATGTGTGCAACTTTATCTAAACATTGAAAGTGCATGTCAATAAAAAGTATGATATACATCTAACAGGATGAAGATCCATACATTTTAGGCATCCGCAGTTTAAGAATTATAAATTCATTCAGTTTATACCAAATGTGTGCAATTTCAAATGTAAATTATTGGCTTTCCAAATAAACAAATATCATAATAAAAATACAATTTGAAAAAATTGCAAAAATGTGTTTATTGCATACACACTCTTAAATTGTTACTTGTGGAGTTATGAAACCAATACATGCATGAACATGCACTAAAATCAATAATACCTTTATACACATTTGGTAGACAAATCCAGGAAAGTAAAATTGCAAAAATGTAATGTATACCAGAAGAGAGTAGCAGTTGTAGTCCAAAAAGGTAGTGATGTTTAATAAAAACTGGAAAATCATTGAATAATCAACGGCCATAAATGTTTACTATTCATCATACAATACACTCCCATAACAGGCAATTTTTTCTTTGCATATTTGCTGATGACCTCTACGGAGTAGCGGGTGAGTAGATGGCTGCGAGTGAGGGGTCGCAGGTTAGATCCCCGCAAGGGGACAAACTTTTGTAAGATCGCAAATATTTCTGTAGTTAAATTTGTATTGGTTAGTTCAAAGTAGTTTAAAAGGGTTAGCTATTATTGTGTGTCAGTTGAATGGCAAATTTGTATGTTAATTGGAACATAACACAGGGTTTTAAATATAATAAATTACTTCAGTATCACCATCTCTCCAAAAAGGGGTTAATTAACGGCGGAGTAATTATTACTCTATGGTAGAACAGATATCACTCTTGAGTTTTTTTGTATGTAACTTGGATGGGAAATGTGTTTGTTGTGTCTGTTGGAAATTAACACCATTATAATTTATTTTATAAAGAGTAAAGTGAATTTTATAATTCACTTTGCTCTTTATTTCACAATGCAGTCAGATTAAAGCCTTTATAATAATTAAATGACCCTAAGTTCAAACAGAAATCACAAAACTAACAGGCTCCACACAGATCACCATGGTTTTTGTTACATTTCATAGAAACTGGTCAAACTTGAGTTGAGTATGAGACACCATTGTTAACAGTGAACTGCACAAACACCACAGAATGTCAATATTCGTTGCTAATTATCTGTTTGAGATAGAAAACTATCACAAGTCATGTTCATAATCATGCTTTAAGACCGGCTAGGACTCGCCTAATGTTTACCGGTAATAGTTTCGAACTTATTTGTGAAACAAATGACGAGATGGCAAGAAACGTTGGAAAAACAACCTTATGTACAAGGGCGATATCTCATAAAGTATACATCGGTAAGCTCGTCGACGAATCATTAGAGAATCGCACGGCTGGTCGGAGACTATTTCCGGTAAATATTGCGCGAGGCCTAGCCGGTCTTAAAGCATAATGATTTAGCAGTTTGCTTAGTATGTAAAGATTGAAGGAAAATAATAAATCAATACAAAACATTGATTAGCTCGCAGATGCCGAGTATTACTAGACGCATTCCAGTTCCCTGTTCAGGAATGTATTTATTAATTGATTAATTTGACATTTCCCTGAAATTAACTGCTGATACTCTTGCTTGATAACAACATGATCTTGATAAAATCCTAGATATGTCCAGAATATAACAATTATTTCTTTACTTAATTTCAAGGTTGATACAATACATTACACAATAACATTTTAAATATTTTAAGCATTATAGTGTTATGCAAGCTTGCCTATGCATGAGTACCATTATGACTTCTATATTATTTTATAGAACAGTAAAATATGAATGGTAGTTTGGAACTTTAAATGGAAGATAAAACATGTCTCAAAGTTACTTTACAGATTTTTTCAAACATTACAAGATGTATTTGAAACTACATGGCCTATTAGGTATGCTGTAAACATCATCCCTCCTGTATATCTCTAAAGGGATCGGCAGAAATGAATGAGCACCCACATTTCGACAGTATCGTTTTAAGCTCCAACCAAGGGATGATTCTATTATCATATACCGGACACATTCTGTACTGTAAACTGCTATCGTCAATTACTTTCCATCAATTAACAAAAAAAGAAAACCAAATGTTTGAAACATAGTATAAAGCCCCTATTAAACAAGGAAATATTCCCTACTAACCCACCGTGTTGCATGTCTTGGAATTGTATGTTTACTCGGAATTCTATTATGTCATTGTCCAAATATGTTCACAAGTTTCATGTTCTATATGGGGTGGGTGTTGTGTCAATACAGTAAATAGTTATTTGCAACTGTTAACGACGACTAATTATAGAAGTCTTCATATTATTAAATCATGAATTGGTGATGGATTTATCTTCAAGAAATTGAACTATAATAAGAATATATAAAAAAAAATTATTATTTTTAATTTTTGTTATTATTATTATCATAAGGCTTACACTGTTGAATATAATCGGAGGCATATGTTCAACAGTGGAGGGAGGGGGAGCTCTCGGAGCCCCAGAACGATGGTCGATTTATTGAATCTCCGCGACTCTCACAATGTTGTTAGTTCATATTTGCCTTTCTATGTCTTCAGACTCGTAAGTCGCCGCAACGAGAACCTTTCTTCCCCATCCGTTAAATATCAGTTCGTCGAGTGATGTGGTCCACTTGTCATTCCCAGTTCATTGCTACTCTAATTTGCAAACTCCGAAAGCCTTTGTCGGTGCCTGGTGCAAATCATGCTCGCCTCGTGCACATTGCGTATGAAATTAATAAAATTTCACAAAACATGTATTTTAATTTTATTCATATGACCCTTCATGAAGCTGTAATAAATTAAATCTAGTTTTTGCAATTCTTGTCAATACATTTTTATTCACACACTATATACTGAAAGTGATGCACTCTATTTATCTCTACATTTAATCGATATAGATGTTTCTCCTGCTAAAGCTAAACAGACAGCTAAGTAGACAGAACGTCCCGCTACTCCCGCTATAGAGCATGGACTCGTAGAAACGTGGATATAATTCTCTCCGATTGACATAACACGGAGAAAGGTTTATCACCTTCTTTGAAGGTGGTAGATTAAATTTTATTTTTTATCTAAAAATGTCTCGTGTATATTATAATAACATTTTGTAGCGGGGAATGGAAACAATGGAAAGAAAATTACACCAAAGGTACCTATATCCGAAATGTCACAACCCCTTCGATTACGCAGATAATTAATTCAGGCACATATTTCGGGTCAATAAAGAAATGGCGTTGTAATGCATTGCAGCCTCGAAACCATACGAATGGTTTGCGATGCATATCAAGGTTATTATTGTATTATTTTTCTATTTAAATTCTGTGAAATACCAAAGTTAGATAATTCTTATTTGTTTTTAATCTAATAGGTCCCCGCTTTCATACGCATAATGAGACTTAGTAAGTGAAATAAGATACTTCGTATGGATGGATTATCCATCCATCTGCGTGTGCTATCCATCATGGATAGCACACGATACTCAGAGACTTTTGTTACATTTGCTTTAAATGGCACCTACGAAGTACAAACCATAGGAAATACTACTCCCGCCGTCTATTCACGTGGATAAACTATCCTCTGGCGCTGCCGTGCTCGCAAGGGAGATAAAAATGACATGGAATAGATTTCTTTCCTCTCCACGGGGGAGAAATAGTCCACGGCCCGTGCTAGCCCTGCAGCTGTCGTTATCCGAGATAACATTAGAGTTTTTATTGTGTCTGGTCCCTGATACAGCTGAAGGCCAAGATTTTCATCATTCACTTTCCTTTCAATATATTTCCTCAAACAAAATCTCTTTCACGTGCTCCACTCTCTTTTCCTTCTTTGTATGATTTTACAGGGCGGTGTGGTCGCTCAGCGACAAATCCCTTCTAATAAATGAAAAAAAAAACGTGTTCCACTCATCGCCACCACTGATGATAGTATTACATGCTGATCAACATTCCTTTTTTAATAATTAAGTACAGTTGAGCGAAAGTCATAGCCCAGAAGATTAGCCAGTTAAAGTGGCAGTGGGCAGGGCACATAGCACGCAGAACAGATGGCCGATGGGGCCGGAAGGTTCTGAAATGGAGATCACGGACCGGCAAGCGCAGCGTAGGTCGTCCACCGTCAAGGTGGATCTAATAAAGGTCGCAGGACGATGTTGGATGCAGGCCGCTTCCAACCGGTCCTTTTGGAAAATTATGGGGGAGGCCTATGTTTAGCAGTGGACGTCCTATGGCTGAGATGATGATGATGATTTTCCATTTTTATTAATTTCCGTTGTGTCACGAGTTACGGTCATGATGTCAGTGAGGAGAGCCGACTGAAAATCAGTGCTTGGGTTTACCTTTGCGTATGCTGAGTCGGGGCTCTTTCATGGCATTACGCAACATTATATATTATAATGTACTATGTCCTATTCTACCCGTATTTTTGTATGTTATGTTGTGTGATGTCCGGAATAAATTATTTTATTTCTTTCTTTCTTTTACCGTACAAAATTTATTCAAATCTACTTAAAATCACAACCACACAACCCCGGAATCACAACTTAACGTACTTTTGGAATACGGCCCTAAGATCTGAAATGTACTAACGACCAAAGTGAGTCTCAGAACTTCCTGTGTCTCTACTGACACTAATGACTCTGAAATTACGGGCATTGCACTCGCACAACAGACAACCACAGTATCAGTACTTAGTACTTGAGTACTTAGGTACTACATATTATGTTATGTATATCGGATACCTTATCCCTTTGCCTACATTATGTTGTTGGCTACCTTAAATTTGAAGTGACCACATCAAATTCAAACATACCTTTATAGCTTGAAAATTTTCGTGAGTTTGATGCATATTTGTTAAGGTGCTGTCATATCACGATGTCGATAAAAATGAGGGGTTTTAAAGCAGTAATAAGCAGCGATTAATTTTAAACTACAATAAATAATGTGACATTTATAAGACTTCTAAGTACACATTGACGGAATTAAAAACATATTCTAACATACTAGAGTACATTAAAAAAATACATACCACTTCATTTCACATTTAAAACAGTTTCTCTCTCACTATTATATTTGTTATGAAACACATCTCATAAAATAGCAATTTTTAATTCACATACATTGACGGATTATTTTTTATTTAAGAGTGCACATTATTTTTTATGATTTTGTTACGCTTTTACGAGATGCGATTGCTTGATTTCAAGTAAAGGAAACTGCAGCGCTGAGCTGACAGCGCCTTAATATCAAAACCGAATTCGAAGGATGGGCATCAGCCTGAAATTGGTTAAACTATGCCAGAAGTTGTAGAAGCAAATAAGATAAGGCTTTATAATATTTTGTTTTGCGATTTTTTTAATTGTGCGATTTTTAGGTAGGAAGCACCTGTAATTACATTTTTAGATACATTAAAATGTCCCTATACACACAACTCCCCTAGTTCAAATTCCAACGACCTATATCGACTTAAGGTGCGTTCGTTTAGCTTATGAGGGCATTGGTGGCGTTTTCATTGATGGCTCTTTAGTTAAAGCGTTCGTAAAGCTCAAAAACGTTATTTTTGCCACTTTTGCCACTTTCGCCCATAACGAATTCGAACGCTCAATTGAGCATAAGACCTAAAATCGGATGATTATGCTGTCAAATAACGATCACAAACAACCATGCGCCGTACGTGGGTCAAAAATTACTTTTTTTGGTGGCAAAAATTCCTCTTTTTTTAGCTTTCCGAACGCTGAACAAAAAGAGGCATGAACGACATTTTCACCCACAGATTCCCAATTCGAACGCCCCTTGTGAGCGTTTTTAGCGTTATTTTCGCCAAAAACGATCAGAAGTGATCTATTCGAACGCACTACTAATGAATATAATTAAAGTTGTCAAGGTACGAGTCCTTCAGGACCCCAACCCAACCCAACCCAGGAGGTATCGACCGCCGTAGACGCGACGGTTGTTGACCGGCTGCGGCTCCCGAGGCTTCACATCGTTGCACTTTGCCTAATTCCACGTCTAGTCAGCTCCCGGGTGAAAGACCTGGGGTGGCAAATTCAGTATTAAATCCACCATTCACCCTTTGTAGTCTGGTGGATGCTTCCCGGCACTCACCCTCTGAACCGGCTAGACGGCGGATGTCTAAATTAAAATCGATGCATTCACGGTGCCTTAATTTATTTTACATTAGCTGCGCTCCGCGGTTTCATCCACGTGGTGATGGATGATGATGATGAATGAAATATAGCGTATGTTACTAGGGCATAATGTAGCTTTCTACTGGTGAAAGAATTGTTTGAATCGGCTAAGTAATTTTTTGCGTTAACATTACAAACAAACAAACAATGAAATGTTCTCTATTATTAGGATTACCAAGGTACGAATAATGGGACTTAGTTTGTTCCGGCGTTATTATTGCATATTTTAACGTGAAACAGTAGTTATTGTGACAAAGTCAAAGTCACTGGCACTGCAGACTTTTTGTAGATATTAATGTCCTCTATAAAACTATAGTACCTACATGACTTGCTCTATTGTCGATAGTTTCTCTCTTAACCTCTCCATATCTTTAGCGACAGACTTGACACTAGAAGCAGATTATATACCTAATGGAATAATTGGATTATGATAAAATAGCTGCTCCAAAAAATTGGAGGGCACTTGAAGGTGTTTCGAGTATCTGGGCTTACTGAACCCAAACAATTTATTATTTTCGGAATCCACTGCGTACCCAAAATGGATTTCTTTTATTCTGCGGGTAAGGAAAGGTCGATAGGTTGCGGGTTCAATAAATCGGCTGACTTCGGCGAAAACTTGCTATTACGGCCGAGGAACAAGGATTCAACCTTTCTTTTCTTCTGATTTATTTTTGTTTCACTGTCATTCATTTTATATACGCTATTTACATATTAAGCATGGTTTCAATTCAACAAAATGTATTGTCAGTGCTACTAAATTTGCAAACAATGTTCCGAGTTCTTTAGCTGAAGGACAGGCAGAAGCCTTATTGTGATCTGTGATGACAGCCTATACTGCCCACATCTTATGTTAGTACGTTACCACGTCTGACGCAAGTAATTTTGCGTCGTTCAAAAGGATTTCTTATATTAAAAGTAAGAGCAATTTTGTTAATAATTTACGAAGCCATCACCCAGAACGATATACGGGGCTAATGACCTACAAAACCTGTTACTCGACTAGGTTGATCAGTAAGGCTGCATCAGTATTCGACGGCTTTTTGTCTCTAAAACTGGCATTTAAGACAATGGAGAGAAAATTATGAAACGTATGTGGAAAGTTGCAAAAACTGTTGTCAAGTGCGACGGCGGCCGCGGTATTATAGCTTATTCATAATGTGTTCCGTCGCAAACTGGATTGTAAGTCGTCGAACTCGGTTTACGCCTGTGCTTTAGAACAGTTTCTTCTGTTTGGTACTTTATCAACGCCGTTGGTGTTTCGTGTGCATTGGAGATATTTGGATGGATTTTAAGTGACGTTTCAAGGGTTTTCATTAAGAAATAGTTTTCGACTCGGCATCACTAAACGGGAGATATGTTTCATGAAAAATCAAGCCACTACTTTTTTAAACACCGACTCAAAATGGCTCGTGTTATTATGAACTCAAACACTGTGAGTTTACTGGGCATCGATTGCAGTGCCGGGCAGCTCTGGTTGACAATGCAACTGTTGGTAACAGGCGTTGCCTTTACCGTAAGCCAAAACACTTTCCGTCTAGTAATTCAATATCATACAAAAACTGTAAAATGATTATCTGTCCTAGATAGGCGGGAAGACCTGTGTATTTCCGCATGTACAAGTACACGACAGTACATAAATTTATTGATTTTCCGATTTCCCCGTAGTTAAGTATATAAGTATAATCTGTTTCGAAATATAACTCATCGAGTTATGGTACTTTCGTTACGTTGCTCCGTTAAGTAATATCTTATACGTAATAAGTTTTATAAGTAATTATACCTTCTGTTATATGATAATAATATCATAAAGCTACTCCATGCTATCTATGTCGCAATCCATCAATAATTCAGGGTTATTCCAATGTCCACTAGTCTGCCCCCAGGGATTTTTTTCTCCGTGTGCTTCCACGGGAGGTTTACTACAGGCAAGTCAACCTTATAACACAGCGATACCAAAAGTTTAACAAATGGCTACGTATTGTATGCGTCATGGATCATGGACAAATGAATAGCCTACATGTCGCGCTGTCTGAGACTGCGCACTTGGGGGGACTATTGGCATAACGTGTCGTCAGTCATTCAAATAGCATTGCAGGCGTCATCATGGCGAACTTCGGTCGCGTACCTTCGGCATAGTGTGTTTAGACACTTACTGCTGTGAAGTAGAATATCAAGCACCGCTGTGGTACAGATTACGGTTGGTTCTTGTTTATGAGTTCTACATGATCCTCCTAATGTAACATGAGAGCTATTTCATACTATCAAATGAAGCACCACTCACAGCTTGTCCTCCACCGTCAGGAGACGAAGAACACGGGCTACAACTTATACTAGTGTGTAGGGCTCTTGTACAAGAGTACGTATCGGTTGGTACCGCAGATATATATGTACAATAGATAACGCAAATACGTGTACTTCTAATTATCGATGCTTTACGTAAGGTTGAAAATCGCTTGTTAGATTGGACGATGTAATGCGAAAATGCGTTAATTTTGTACGTTTTCTTTATATTTTTCGATATATACTA
Source organism: Selenia dentaria (assembly GCA_917880725.1). Taxonomy (NCBI): domain Eukaryota; kingdom Metazoa; phylum Arthropoda; class Insecta; order Lepidoptera; family Geometridae; genus Selenia; species Selenia dentaria. The sequence continues at coordinate 4,738,041 of OU862887.1, forward strand.
ACATAATTGAAAAAACTGCTGGTTATAACTTTAGTACTATACGTTGGCTATGTATTACCTAAAAAAATATAGTGTTATCGCTGAAAATTCTGAGAGTTTGGACGTGAAAGTTTATTTTTGTGGACCTATTCAGGTTTTTTTTTCTGCAGAAAGAGAGTTATATTTATGAATTCTATTCGGTTATTACACTTTTCCTATTCCTTTTCGAACGTTAGTATTTTTTTCATAATATATTATCGATCTGTTTCGTTACACTAAGTGTTTAAAATTCTGCTTTTTACTATTATCAGGATACGAGCGCGTCTTAAGCGTAAATTCAGGTAATTCATTAAAAAGTCGACACGCTTGGTTTCAATATCAATCGTGATACTTGCGTTATCTATTGTACGTAAATATTGTTATATCTGTGGTTGGTAGCGCAACGCCGGAAGTTCTGCGGTATAGGTGCACTTCAGCACAAGTTCAATTTATTTCTTTATTTTTAAAGAAACACCAACAGTACACATATTAAATAAATTAGTTAACACTTACAATTATATAACTGTTCTGATTATGTACACCTTTAAGAGGCATTTACAGCATTCACAAGTTAACAGTGATAGGAGATAAAAAAAGTTACATAAGAATTAACTGAAATTAATACTTTAATTAAATATTTACAACTAAGAAAAAGTTAGTGTTGTAATAATTTTATTTTATTTTTAAATATAATATTAAATATCAAGATCATTTATGGAAGCATTATATTCATTATATGTACGACTTATTCTTATTAGAGCAGAGTTATAAGCTAAGTTCGTTCTAGCATGTGTAATATGAAGAATATTTTGCATTCTATGGCGTGGATAGTGGCAAGGAACTTTTCGAACAAGGACATGTGATTCAAAAGTGACGGACAATCGGTTAAGCTGTGGATTTGTTTATAGAGAAACGATAGGTCACGAATTTGTCTTCTGTCGCGCAAGTTATTCATTTTGAAGAAAGCCAAGCGATTAGAATACGGACTTCAGTGTGATATTCCAGAGCAAGGTAAAGCCAAGGATCTTGTAAAAGCTCGCTGAATACTTTCAATGCGTTGAGAGTGCACTACATAAAAAAATAAATTAGCTAATGATTCCTGGACGAATGCGACTACAAAACTAAAACTCAGATTTACAACAGGACCCCAACTACTTAAAAGAGTGCAATGACTAAGTAATTTAAATACGAACTTTTAAAATTGTTGTTGAACATACATTTAATTGAGTGAGTGATTTTATGTCATTTCAGTAGTAAAATCTTACATGAAATTGTTTGTTGATGCGCAGCCCCAGTTGACGTGCTACAATTTCTTATTTCTTTATAATTATTATGATAATTTAAATAAAACCTATTTATAATTTAATTTTACTGTACATCTATAAATTCCGCTTGCAAACCCACATCTTAATTAAAAGTCTTTACTAATTCGAGAAGTTACAGAGAGGAATTGGCAATTAGACCCGGAATGTGGCTCATTAAGTAAAGTCAAACTCACTCACTAATGGTAATGGGCTTCAATTTTATCATAATAACTGTAACTTTGATAAATTATTTATAATACACAATATAGTTCATACTGCATAATATAGGGTGTTTGGTAGAGGGTCCGACAAACCAAATGAGTGTGTTCGGGGCCCCACTTGGAGAACACAAGTTGGCCAAAAAAAATCCCCGACCCTCCAATTTTTTTTTTGTGAAATTTCCCTTTACTTTGAAATTGTACCTATTTACCACCATAACATCTTTAAAATAAGTTTAGACCATATTCAACTAAAAACATCCGGTCTAAAACAGATTTTACAAATGTTATGGTGGTAAATAGGTACAATTTCGGAGAAATGGGAAAACTCACAAAAAAAAGTTACAAAAAATGGGGGATCGGGAATTTTTTTTGGCCAACTTGTATTCTTCAATTGGGCCCCCGAACACGCTCATTTGGTTTGTCGGACCCTCTACCAAACACCCTGTATAGTGATTTATGTACACATATTAAAAGTTCGTTTTTAAATAAATTTAGTAAAAGTCAAACGCACTAATGATGATGAGTTTTAATTTTATCACAATTACTGTAACTTTGATAAATTATTTATAATACACATTATATATAGTTCATACTTCATAATATAATTATTTATGTACACATATTAAAAGTTCGTTTTTAAATAAATTTAGTGAAAGTCAAACGCACTAATGATGATGAGTTTTAATTTTATCACAATTACTGTAACTTTGATAAATTATTTATAATACACATTATATAGTTCATACTTCATAATATAATTATTTATGTACACATATTAAAAGTTCGTTTTTAAATAAATTTAGTGAAAGTCAAACGCTCTAATGATGATGAGTTTTAATTTTATCACAATTACTGTAACTTTGATAAATTATTTATAATACACATTATATAGTTCATACTTCATAATATAATTATTTATGTACACATATTAAAAGTTCGTTTTTAAATAAATTTAGTGAAAGTCAAACGCTCTAATGATGATGAGTTTTAATTTTATCACAATTACTGTAACTTTGATAAATTATTTATAATACACATTATATAGTTCATACTTCATAATATAATTATTTATGTACACATATTAAAAGTTCGTTTTTAAATAAATTTAGTGAAAGTCAAACGCTCTAATGATGATGAGTTTTAATTTTATCACAATTACTGTAACTTTGATAAATTATTTATAATACACATTATATAGTTCATACTTCATAATATAATTATTTATGTACACATATTAAAAGTTCGTTTTTAAATAAATTTAGTGAAAGTCAAACGCTCTAATGATGATGAGCTTTAATTTTATCACAATTACTGTAACTTTGATAAATTATTTATAATACACATTATATAGTTCATACTTCATAATATAATTATTTATGTACACATATTAAAAGTTCGTTTTTAAATAAATTTAGTGAAAGTCAAACGCTCTAATGATGATGAGCTTTAATTTTATCATAATTACTGTAACTTTGATAAATTATTTATAATACACATTATATAGTTCATACTTCATAATATAATTATTTATGTACACATATTAAAAGTTCGTTTTTAAATAAATTTAGTGAAAGTCAAACGCTCTAATGATGATGAGCTTTAATTTTATCACAATTACTGTAACTTTGATAAATTATTTATAATACACATTATATAGTTCATACTTCATAATATAATTATTTATGTACACATATTAAAAGTTCGTTTTTAAATAAATTTAGTGAAAGTCAAACGCTCTAATGATGATGAGCTTTAATTTTATCATAATTACTGTTTGTTGTACTTTGATAAACTATTTATAATACACCATATAGTTTGCTTTAGACTGCGTATATTTTATTTGTTTACACATACTAAAAGTTAGTATAATAAATAATATATTAGATATCAAGTTATTAACTGCGTCCTGCGGCCGTCCGCGCGACTGTGAGATAAATACTGCATTAAATTTCTTTTGTGACTACCCCCACATTATGGAATAGTCGAGTGTTGGTGTTTGCATCGCGATGAAAGAATTGATTGACTATTTTACTTCACTACACTAGCATTGTATTGTATTATTCCATATCGGAACTACGAGTTGCACACACGTATTACACCGTTATGGTTCAGTTGACATCAGCAGCCCACTGCACTGTTGCCAAACTTGCTGAGTTTTAATTTTTCTTATTAATATGATTAATAGGATAATATTTCCAATCAAGAACTTGATGCGTAATAGGGCATGCTATTGCCCATCAAATTATCATCGGAAGCATTAATGTATTCCAATTTATTATTGTTCCTAACAAAGTTCTCATGTCAAGAGGGGTTTTTGGTGTGGTCTAAATGCACTATCTAGTGTGATAACACGTTACACTGCATTATCGCTGACCGTCCAGTGAGACTATCAAGTATAAATATGTAGTCAAAGAACATTTGATGAACTTCCACTTGCGCATATAGCTGCGTTCCTTATAGATTCTAGTTTCAAAGCCACAAAGGTCTCCCATACAGCCTTATAGGGCTTCGCAGTGACGACCTGTATCACACCGTTTTATCTTCATTACTGTGAACTAGGCCTTAGCTGTGTTTTGCAAGATTTTAGAAGACTGTATGTTAAGATATGTATAAACAACATATCAATATATTTAAGAATCTAAGTCATCATTGGCGACTTACTGACTGACAGACAACGCACAGCCTAAACCGCTGGTCGTAGAAAATTGAAATTTGGAGGGTGCTTTTGTTTATTTTTTCCATTTAGATGAAGAAATAGTACCCATGCCTATATCATGACGCGTGCTAGAGACTGGGTCACGCTTCGTCTATTTATTACCTCGCACAGAATCGCCCGAAGGATATTTATGTTTTCAAGGTATATGTGCTCGTGTGTAAGATTCATAGGATTGTCGCGCAGCGTAAACGACTTGATAAATAAATATAAATTTGATATCATTAGCATCATTAGTCCTTACCCCTGTGAACTGGTTATTTAACAAGAAAGTCAATATAGCGACTGTAGCACACTTGACAATAATAATAATAATTGTATTTAACAGTGACATCTAAATTGAAGTACTTAATAACAATCAAGATTGTCAATTATTGTACAATTTTTTTTTTAAATCCTTCAATAGCTTAAATCAAGCACCGCTTCATCAAGGGGCATTCAAGAGTGTTCTCGGAGTGGAATGGAGTTGTCCTGGATTTTGTATATTTTTAATAACAATCTGGTATTTGTTTCATTTTTTTTATAATACTAAAAAAATAAACTGACATCAATACTGAAAAGTGTAAAATAACGTGTCGGTACCATGATAATTCAAAACTACCTACCTATTATCGCAATATTGTGCGCATGGTATTTTTTGGCAAAACATTTTTGTCACACTTTTTAGTGATCCTTGCTACTTACGGGATCGATTGTCATGCTTGACACCGTCAATTAAGATATCATCAAGATAGGCAAAACACTTTTCAGTTATTGTTATGTTACTCAAAAACGGCTTGACTGAATTTGATGAAATTTAAATGCCACCTCGGGTGTATACTATTAACTATACCAAATAAAAAAAAGAGTTATTAAAATCGGACTACTCTGTAAAAAGTTATGCGTGATCATAAAATAAAATATACGCGTCGACTTGAGAACCTCCTGTTTTTTGGAAGTCGGTTGAAATGTTCCTAGTTCGTGTTCGTTGGGTTTGATTACTGATAACCATGAGCATGACTATGATCGAATTTTGTTTCTCATCTTACCATTTAGGTAAGTCATTTGTAAATTTTTCCTTGTTTGTGTAAAGTTATTTGTATCAGAATAACATCCCTTCCCCGTATTCCTTATCTATAATCGATGTTGATTACCGAGTTGCGATTTCCCCCTCGGACGGTTTCCGCGTCCAATTATATCCAACTCCACGGTAGATGTATTGTACCAGGCCAGCCTCAAAGACCTGCAAACTCTGGCAGTGGATGTCTTATAGGTTTTAGAGTATGCAGAGATGCTGGGACAAGAGTTTGAGTGCTACAACGATGTCCTCGATTCAAGGAGTTACCAAACATACAGTAAATCTTGCCAATAGCAAAATATAATATATATGCGAAAGTTAAGACACATTTCGTGGATGTTTCATGTTTCGTTGCTCGTGAGTCGTGGCATATCTTGGTTGTGGGCGTGTTTAGGTACACATCATACAAAACATTTCACACGCCTTAAAATATTATTTATGTACAGGTTTTTGCGTAATAAGTAGACCAAAACACAAGCAGAAGACACGACTTTAGAAAAGCTTTCGAGTAGGTGCATGTGTTACTATACCGGATAAAAATTCCATATAAAAATTGCGTTTTCCCCTCTCAGTGTGAATCTGGCGTTCTCTAAAATGAATGAAATAGTACATTGTACACCGACGGGTACATACCTATTTAAACTACACCTGCGAGGAAAATAAAATAGTTACCTACATTACTGTTAAATTGTCAATTTAGCAAAAACTAAGTTTAACAATACGTAACAAATAAACGCATTTTTTTTTCGAAGTAAAGAAATAGGTTGGTTAGCCTCCTTTCATTGAAAATCGAGTACAATAGAATAATTCCCACCTTCATTTTTCTAATTATTGGATAAAAAACCTTTTTGAGATGTGACGTGACGTGTATTCTATTTATGTTCGCTGCTAAAAACAAACGAACGCTACCAGGGCAGAAATGAATTTCATACAAAATTTCTACCCTGCTACGGAGGGCAGAAATGAAATTGCATATAACTTTTACCGCCGCTCTTTGTAATGGAGAAATGACGAACTTGGTAACCCGTTTATGAACGAGTAATGAGACACTTTCCGAGTGGGTGTGATATAAACTCATTTTTTCAATAGAGGAAGGTTTAAGACGGCGTGTATATATACGTAAATATACTCTACATTATATGTACGATCTCGCTTAGGACGCACTCTTTACTGGATCATTCGATTTCAATAATTCTTTTGTCATTTTCCTGTTCGGTTTTTGCGTAATATAAATATTACGTCGTGTGGTAGTACGACGCGCGTGCCTGACTAACGTAGCCGATTTTTAAATAAAATCTAATGTATACATACACGTTCACTGTTCTCCATCGTGAGTAGACTAGTTTCGCCTCGAGAATTAGCGTAAAGAAATTTTAATGTGATTGCAATTAAAACTTCTTTTCTCTTGAGAACTCGGAAAGTCAAGTTTGAAAGCCTTGAAACCGGTAACATTTTGAAGTTCCTGAAGAGCATGATGTTATTATGCAAAACGCTACAAGGCCTACAATTTTAAAAAGTTTATTGTGAAAAGGCCCCTGCGTCCCGGGAAACAAAAGAGTTCCAAGGGATTCGAAATAATATCCAGCAAGAGTAGTGACTAATTATTTCCGGAGTGTAATTACGAGTCTTTACAAATAGTTCAAAGTACAAGCTACCATTAAACTGATGGAACTTCAACGTTTATATATATTATGTAGGTTTAGTATCGCAATAAAGCGTAGATTACATACAATCATGATAAATGTTCTCACTTTAAAATTCTTAATTGATTTGTAACGTCCCTTACATTAAAGAGACGATATAAAGCCCAGAACCATAAAACCATTTGGTGAAAATGTTATCGCTGTTATATGTTTTGGTAGTGACTGCCATCAAAGCGGAAGGTCCTAAGAGCCGATATACATGGATTTCATCCTTGAAATACCCATTATCACAAACATTTACTATCGCTATTATTTTAAACGCAATAGTGCGGTCAATTTACACACATACTACGTACCAGAAAGCACCTTGTTTATCACGTAATCTTACTGCTATTATGAAGCATTTCCTAACACACTGAGTCACTGTACAAAATCAACCTAGTGAAGCCATTGTGTGACGTGTAAGCTTGGAGACAAAGGCAATGCTCGAGTAACGTTGCTATAGGATCAGGGTGTCCCATTTGCGCTCTGCTCTCGTCCAGGGCATTGACTGGCGCGGGGGTCATAGTTTATGAATGGATTCCACTTCGCCCCTCATTCGCAAGGTTTTTCAATAGCCCCTGTGTAATTCAATGCATGTGGGTGCGATGCGACGTTGGAATTAGAATCGTGCCTGTGTAATGTTTTGTGTCTCTAATACATGAACTTTCTGTCTTTTGTCTGATACATCAGACTAATATTATGCTACCAAATTAGAGATTCAACAAAATTTACGTCCGTCGAAGCGTTGTGTTTTGAAAATCTATATATTCAGTTGTATTATTATTTTTAGGGCCTTTTTTGTTCTTAGTATACATTAACGACTTGCCACTTCTTGCCAAGGATCTTTGTGATATTGTTTTATTTGCTGATGACACATCTTTGATTTTAAAAGTAGATAGGAAAGATAGCACACTAATTCAAGTAAACAACGCTCTATCTAGTATCTCTAAATGGTTCTCAACTATTAATTTACTTCTGAATTCAAAAAAGACACAATGTTTGTAGTTTTCTTTGCCTAGTGTTCCATATTTGGAGTCTAATGTTACGCTTGATGTAGTTGAACTCGTAATGGACAAGGCAACAGTCTTTCTAGGCATTAAAATTGACGCAAAATTACAATGGGGTCCTCATATAAATGCACTGTCTGGGAGACTCAGTTCTGCTGCATATGCGGTACATAAAATAAGAGAGCTAACAGACGCTTCTACGGCGCGTTTTGTATATTTTGCATATTTCCACAGCGTAATATCATATGGGATATTGCTATGGGGTTCAGCGGCTGATATAGAGACATCGTTATCCTACAGAAACGTGCTATTCGAGCTATATACGAAATGGATCCCAGTCTGAATCTTTGAGAGATTTATTTAAAGAAATGAATATATTAACGTTGCCTTCCTTATATGTATTTGAAAATATAATGTATGTTCGTAAAAAAATACATAAATATAAGTTAAATAGTGATCACCACACTTTTAATACTAGAAATACAAATATGATAGCTGTATCTAGTTTTAGACTTGCGAAGACTAATAAGTCATTCCTAGGAAATTGTGTGCGTTTTACAATAAAATCCCAAAACACATAACTGAGCTCACAGAGGGCAAATTCAAATTCTCTGAAAAAAAACGTTTTAATAAAAAAAAAGCTTACTATAAAGTTCGACATTATATAGAAGATAAAGATGCTTGGAATACACCACTTCTGGCAAGCTGTCACTCTGCCACCCATAAAATGTAATATTTGTAGTACCTAAGTAGAAACATTGTATACATCTATAAAAAAAGAATGGCCCCGAGTTTCTTGCCGCTTCTTTTCGGTGGGCTTTATAGATTTTGGAACGCGGCGGTAGAGTCTTTAAAGTACATTATAATGAAAAATTGACGTTCATAAGTGCGTCTTTGATGCCTAAATTGAATAAATGATTTTGACTTTGACTTTGTATGTGGTAGAAACTACAAAAAACTTATATTTAAACTTTCTTACTAGCGGTTGCGGGTCGTATCATGCTTGTCCTTCGGCTCACCACTAAGTACTTTATGTAGATCGCCGAGACCCAAGGGACCGAGGGGACACATATATGCCTAATGAGGTCACAGTGTGAAAGGGAACTCATGCGAAATGGAAAACCTTCGCCCATACAGTGATCTTTTCCTTTTGAATTTTGTTATCATTCTTGACACAATTTAATTATTTATGATATTTCGTAACGTATTAGAGATATCGCCGAAATTAAACCCGTGTGTAAACTAGACTATGTTGTGCCCATAAAAAAGAAAGGACTTTCTAATAAAAGGGTTCTCGTTTTCGCTTATGGAGATTTCTTACTATCCCGAGTTCCATAGAGGTCTTGACACATAGATGTCTGAAGGTCCACGAGTCTCACTTACAGATACTTCTTTTTTTCACTAAAAGATGTCTAGAGGCTAAAATTGAGGGTACTAGGCAATCACTCTCATCTAAAGAGTTTTTCGATTAGTCAGTTCTCACTCTTTCAGGTTAGACTGTATACGTTTTACTTTTGAGGTTACATCTTTTTGCTAGGTGTATGATGTCTTCAGTATTCAAATGTGCCTATATAATATCAGACATCTATTCCATTGTTCTCCGCCCGATGCACCACAGTTACGTGATACGCCTCCGCCTCTGATTATCGCCGACTAATGCCACCGTGTGTATCGTTTCAGAGGCTTTGTTCCGCTCAGAGTTGTTTCCACTGCAAAATATTTCAATAAATCAATGTATGCATACTTGGATCAGAACGTTTAAAATGTGTTTAGTATTTTTAAAAGGATTACCACAGGGTTCTAGTCCTGGTCCCATGTTATTTCTTTCCTCTCGAATATGAATCCGCCGTCAAATGCGATTCGTAGAAGGCGAAGCGAAGCAATGATGTTCCAGCATGCTGTGAAGGGCACTGCAGTAAGTGAAATTGCTGGGTGAATGAGTGACGAATGTACGCAGTGCAGGGCCCCGCAATATGGGTAGGTACTATTGCATATTATTATGTCATGGGCAGGCGTAGCGTTTGCATCTGACTCAGGTTTTGTCTTTCTCGTCACGTGATAGTATTAAAAAAGTCTTGCTATTATGTTCATTCTATGTTATAATTATTGAGTTAAAACAAATTTATTCAGAGCGTTCGCCTATTAAGCATTTACGACACCTACTTCGCACAGAGTTGAATAATAAAAGTAGCACGCAATACTGTGCGTTACTGTTATGTTACAGACTGAATGATTGTTTACGTTAGTAAACAACGGATAGAGATAACATTTATATTTATAATAATCCAATCCAGTCCAAAATCTACATTGAAATAGCAACAGCATCGAACTCTCAAGGCAACCTGCCAAATGTTTACACTTTAACATAAAATATATGCTCAGTGTTCCTGAAATGATATTAATTTAAATACCTATGTTCCCGAAGTGCCGCGTATTCTCCAAACAGCTTACCCTATTTTTTGTTAAATTATCCTTTGGTTTGTGCATGGCTCCTAAACTAATCCTTGGTGAGAACAAAGGAAATAAACACCAAGGTCCAAACAGTAGACGCTAAAGGGCCGCCCTTGCTTTCAAACGGGACTGAAATGGTGCATCTACTAACTGGGTCAAGCTCGCTTGCGTCGGGTCGCCTGCTCGCCTGCCACGTGCTGCTCCCCACCTCGCCTCTCCCCCCCCCCCCCTTAATGCTTACACAAATTCAATTAAACCTTCCTGTTGTGTAGTAGAGTCCATTTTTCTTTGTAGAAACTCAACAAAATGGCCTTGTCGGTAGCTGGTTACGAATATCGTAACTTCGATGTGCATTTGTCAACCTTCTCACCAGCTGTTACAGTCTCAATTTGTTCAGTTTTAGTACTTAATACAATGGTTTATTATGATGAGAGTTACTTAGGCTCCATTGCTTCTATGGCAGTGAGTTTGAATTATATTAAAATACTGATCACTCGGGAAGTTGCGTCTCGCATTTACCGATGTAAACATTTGCGTACCTACGATTATGTGTATACTTACATAGTTTTAACCTTAAAAAAAATTGTCTCTTGGTTACCGATGTAAACATACGCCCCGTATTAGAATATTGCGTAGGTTGTTGCGTATGTGTACATAATGATGCGAATAATATTTGTATTCATAAGATATAGCGCGAGCTGTGGAATAGAATTATACAATCTGAACGTATTCCTTGCGGAAGTCGGCGTCGAATCGAAATATCAGCCATTAGAGTACCTACGCTACGCAGTCGATCAATAAATACTTTGAGAGATTATAATGAGATATATTTTCGTTACATAGAGTCATTACCGGGCAAGGCTACACGCGAGAGGGGTTGTTTTACAAATTTGAGAGTAATACCGAATTCGAAAGAAACAAGCACAAACAAATGAATTACTCAAACTTGGGCAGTTTGAGTAGGTAATTTGTTTATTTGGGCTGGACCTTGCTTTTTTCCAAATTTCATGATTCTAGGTCAACTGTTGTATACAATACGTTTTAACTTACAAACTAGATATTTTAAAAGTCCCAAGTTACAAAATGTTTTTGTTATCCATTTCAATTGAATGCCTCCATGCGTCCCTGAGAAAAAGCTAACTAAGCTAAGACAGACGGAAAACGAATGATAAGGGTGTTCCTCTTGAGGTACGTATAGGACTCGACAAATTAAACTAAATTCTATCCGTTTATCAAATTAATATAGCGGAATACAGAATATTTACATCACACAGCACCGAGCGTGTTCGATAATGCAACGTGGAAGCCTGCGGTGATAGTGAAAGCGAGCCCCATTCGTGGCCGACTTTATGATTTAGTGCCGTTACTGAAAGCTCCATCCATTTCCAATGGAAATGGCAAATTTAATGATCCGGTATATGAAAGAGACCTTAGATGTCGACCGACCTCGCATTGAAATACAGTACAGTACAAATACAGTAGTATAGTCAGCGTCATTATTTAGGCAGCTGTTCTTGTGAACCAATCCCTATTCTAGGTCTAGTGTACCTTCGACATCACCACTGACCATCAAGTAAGTGGTTAGTAACTAGACCATCAATCACAATATATAGTGCGTTAGTGAAGACGTGAGCTTATATGTTTGTTACTTCTTCGCGCTGAAATCTCTAAACGGATATGAATGAAATTTAGGATTTACACCTAGGATTAACACAAAGACTACTTATTATCCTTCTAGCCAATATCCTTGTTCAACGGTAAGTTCCCGAAAGATTGCGTATGTACTATAATTGGTAAACTAATTTCACGCAGACGAAGCAATGGAAAGGTGTTAATTATTATAATTTTTGGTTAATGGATCCAAAACCATATGTAATACTCCAATTTGAGTGCTTGTTAGAAATGGATAGTGTTTAAAAAAACTTGGTTTGAAGTACATTGTAATACAGTTTTGTGTTATCTAAGTGGCTTAGTAGTGAAAGAGGTCGGAAATTGCTTATCTCGGAACGTTATCGATGTCTAATAACAATTAATGTCAGTAGACCGGCGCCCATTCTAAACTAAAGATAGGTCAAGATCGTTTAACTTACCCAATTTTGAAACCGTCACCGAACTTCTTGGTTAGACGTAAAATACACTCATGGAATGTAATCTAGATCATATAAAGAATCATTGACGCCCTGATGTCTCGGATATTAATCGTATGTAAGACGACTGTCCCCTATGATGGGCCCGTGATAATCCATAATTGTTCTACGTGCTCCTAATGGATAATCATAAAAAGAGCTGACATATGCCCCGTATGCAAACATTCAAAACCAGAGAACAAACATTTCTGCTCGTCACACAAATACTAGTAGTAGTTCTATCACTAGCTTATCCGCACTGGGCCCGCGTGTGGGTATGGCCCACACTCTTGTCCCTTACAGGAATCTTCGAGTCACAGCAGTATTGGCGTATTCGGCGGATGAACTTTTTTATTCACGCCACAGACAGATGTGAGTTTTCACATTTATTAATAGACAACTTAAATTTAACTTTTGTCGAGTCTGTTATGCCTTTTGGGATTTTAGTTTAACCTCTTAAAAACTTATTCGATTGACCTTCTAAAACATTACGCATTTATTGTATAATTATTTCTAGTGTTACAATTATGATATATCTTAGTAAATCTATAATAACTGTATCGTAATTCAAGCTTTCGCCATTGGAGAACCGATTTAACAGTAATCTCTGCGGAGTTACAACTTGCTACATATGAGCCGAACCGCTGCAATTTGATCGCTTGCCAGGTCCTCACCATTCTCTGACATAAACTCATTGCTTATAACAAACTTAACAACACTAAATTTATTCATAACATATACTTCTCTTTGCAAGAGTACTTACTATTCAGAATTTGAACAATATAGTTGTTTTAAACAACTAAATGCATGCTAAACAAAAATAACTATTTTAGATTGAGATAGCAATAATCGACCTTGTGTAAGATTTGAGCATACATCCGCTGATTTTCTAGTTCCAAAGCCCATACTAACTCGACCGCCAAGAACCTGAGTTGACCGAAGTGCAAAACAACTGAGAAGAACCGAGCAGATGCCTCATCCATTGACCCAACTAGACAAAGTTAGCAATCTAGAATGTACGCAGATTGTTTTCTAAAAATTTGACGAGTGTTCAAATGTTCCAATTAAAGATTGATTTGCATTCAGCATTGTGCTAAGGATTTGTGTCGAAACACGCAATGGAGTTAATTCAGTTTGAAGTAATCGCACGGATGTAAGGAAGCAAGGTCACCAGGCAACCGTCCACACGCAACCACCTGGCGACCGCGGTTGTGTAATATAGGATCACTGATTTATTTCTAACGGCACTCATGCCCAACATATACAAAGAACATTTTGAAAACAAGAAAACTTTGTCGAGCCTTCATAAAAATGGTTTGCTATTCCCGAGACACTCGTAAAGACTTTTTTTAACGACGACGGGAAAGTAATTTAACTTTCGTGAGAGCTCATTTGGGATCAATATAAACAAACAATTTTGACTTGTATTGATTTCCAAAAAGACTTTGTTTTACAGTTTCTATTGGCTAATTTATTCAGTAGAATAAAGAGACATTTTAAAACCTAATGATCCCATGCTTAAATTCTTCTCGATATTCTTCCTTCACAAGTTCTTAATAGCTTTGCTATCGTGGAAAAACGTTCTCGTTGTCTTTTAAATTTGTTTTTATTGGGAAACAGGATTTAGATAGTTTTTAATTCCACGTTGTCTACAACTTGGAAACATGAATAAGTAAACATCTTTTCCTAAACCACAACATTTAATAAGGTATAAACGAAGGAGACCTTGAAGTAATTTAGACGATAGCTATAAGTACGTACAGTTTGATTGCCCAGATGTAATTATATAACATCCGGAGCGTGATTCCGGTCACTTAATTGAGTTTTAGGCTACTTTGGTTTAAGATAGGGTTTATTTTTGTTAAATACATAAATGTAACCTTAGCATAGATTGTTGCGGCTCCATTGCACCACTTTGCTTCTAACGCTCGTGTGTTGTCTAGGATTTTGCATGTTTTGTGAAGCTTATTTACATGCATAAGTACACCTTGGGTGGGGTCAAGGTATGCAGAAATTATGGACACATTAAATATAACAGACGCTTGGCGCCGTATCTAAAACGCTGTATATAGTCAATAGAAACGTCATCAGTGAGCTTCTTTTACATCTGTTACTGCAGACTTACTGATCTCGTCGATGGGTTCAGCGATTAAAGCCGCCTGTCTATATGTATGCCAGTGTCCATATTATCTGCGTACCGTGCATATGATGTGGGATTCTGGATTTTGCCGAGCAGCCGGACGCGTAAGTGGTGTGTATGGGGCCAGACTGTGGATGTTTTAATAGATGGACGCTTTCTCTTGTTGTTGTAAGGTGGGACGCAGGGCCCTGGTCGCAGACCCCACCTGCCATACCTCCACTTACGCCTCTGGATGTATCGTACGTTACAAACACATTACACAATCACTCTCATACGCGACCCATCGTCCAACAATGTTCACGAATCATACCTGTTTATGTTATTAAATGTTAATCATGAATTGGTTTTGTGTTCAGTTCACATTCGTAAACGAGTTGTTATAATTTTTGGCCGATGGTTAGTCTCGGCACTGGCCGAAGCGAAGTATGAGAGATCTATGCTAATACGACAATGTAAACTGTAAATGTGCGTTCTTAACATTTCCTTTAACTCTATGTCTCTTTTCGCTTCGGCGTAGTTGCTGGATTGTTTATCTCTATCTAATTGACTCGATTCCCTACATATACGAGCTTTCCACATTAGTTTATTTGCCAGACTGTGAGGAGCATTATTCTGTTTGCTGTCGGGTGTGTAGTCGTGTGTTACAACAACTCTCGAGAAGCCGTCTCGAGCGCTTTCATCTTATTTGACTTTCCCTCGCCTTCTTCCTTTGGTATTAGCGACGCTTTGAATGTTTCTGTATACGTACGTTACAGGAAAATATTTTTTTGCTTAGCCAATTTTGTATTCTATATATATGTTTAATGTTATTCACGTTCCTATTATTTAGCAGTAGGTAATATTTTATTGAATATGTTGTTGTGATGCTTGATATATTTTTGTATGTTTCTCGGTAGCTGTGTCATTTACCCCATCGTACACGTACATCGCATACATGTTTTGCTGTTATGCTAAGTGGTTAACTTCGACGTAAAAGATTATGTACGATTTAATTATTGTTATTGTATTATAATTTGTAATGTACTTTGAACATCATTAGCTTGAGTTTGCTCATTGTAGATATGATTAAGTATTTCCTGATATTTAAATGACGAGCGTCGATACTAGCAGCACCTATTGTAGATAGTGCTTCTTACTATTTATATATGTATATGGTTAAATTGACTAAGATATTATGTTAGAAATTATTTCTTATGTTAATATAATCTCTTGGTTAATTTTCATTTACACTATTTGCTATTATAATGTGTTTTATTGATTTATCTATAAAAATACAGTCACGCCCGTAAATCGAGGGGGTCGGCTGAACATCCATATTCTGTTAAGTATGTTTTGCTTCTTTGTAATCAATCAGCTAATGTATCGGCTCTTATATATTTAACAAAAACATTATAGGTAAACAAGGCGTGTCTCATATAATAACATTGCATCCATCGATTACTTGATTTTAATTTGTTTATTTCTAGTCATACAATGTCATCATTAAGAAACGTAGAATTTCCATAAATCAAAATTGCATTTCAGCGTTATCTCCAATCATAAACGAGTGAGTCAGAGTAGTGGAGAACTACATTATATTTCCTTGCAGCTGTTCTATCGGGTAGGGTTACCGATATCCATATTTGTATAACCATAAACATCGCGAGGAATCTCAACTGAATATAGAATGAATAACATTCAGGAATAGCCACGGCTACGGAACTGTACGTTTTACGACTAGGGCTGTCCGAGCTAAAGTTGAATATAGATCGTCACGCAGCGCAGTGCGCAAATTCGAATTGATAACTGTTATAAAAATGTCAATAAAACTACAAAACTAATAGAAACATTATAATAATATGTTACTATTCAGTTATTAAACGAAATATTGGTCCATGATTAAGAAGCAGTTTGATATCATCTGTCGCTTTATTGTTCGTGGCGTGATTTATGTTCTCATTGTCATTTCAGGTGTGTAGTAATGTTGATTGTTTTTCTCATCAATGTTTGTTGGTAGTTGAGTACGAATAGTTTCTGGTACCGCTAAGATTTAGTTTCCAACCAGTAGCAGCCCTGCAGATCTGCAGGTGCAGTGGAGTTGAGAGCAATGGTCCGATATCGATTGCGTCTGACTCCATCCGCGTGTGCCCGCTGCTTGAGCGAAAGTCCGTTATTTTTCTATAACAGATACAGTTTACCATAGTTCATTTAGCATCAATTCATCATAGCGTAACGTTTACGCACACTTTAAGTGGAAGTCTCAGGGACCACAGTTTAGTATCTATAGATATAGTACGTCTTCGGCATATTCTTTATATAAATATTTTCCTCGATTTCTCTCTGCATCTTGACACCAGTGCCAATTATTATGTGTGACTTATTTTATTGACCACTGGCATGTCCCGACGTAGGCTTTTGGTTGTGTATCCATTTATTACAATTTTTATTTCTGTTTATTGAAGCGCTCGCAACGGAACATGGCTGCGATCTTGTATAACCGATCAACAATGTTAACCAACACTAGCTGCGATCAGGAGTTAGATGGGTGACCGCTAGTGGCATTGTTCAACTAAGCGCTTACGTGCTCCGGCGGGCTCATTAAGGCGTCGTTCCAAGTTTTTTTTGTCTTAGGACAACAGCCGTTATTCTAGGTGGAAGGCCTTCGCGCTGCCGCGTGGTGAATTAAGGTACAACTCCTCTTTCTGAGATCAAGGCTCGAACCCCAGCAGTAGGAACATAATAGGTTGATTATGGATGTCCCGACGCTCGGTTTCTTTTCTTTGTTATAGTTACTTTTTATAGAAGATACCAGAAATCAGTTTTTAGTAGATTAGTAGCCAAGGGCTGTAAGGTATAAATTGCAGCCCGAGATATTTAGGCGCACGAGCGCAGCGAGAGCGCAGCGAGAGCGCAGCGAGAGCGCAGCGAGAGCGCCTATAGTTCGAGGGTGCAATTGATGCTTACACCCGATCTAACTACTCTGCTTTACATCTCGATTGTGAGGTAAGTAGAAAAAACCGACATTACAAAAATAAAATTGATGACTATTATACTCATACGAAGACAAGGCTGAATAGCGAAGCGACCTCTTTTGTCATTGGGCTGAATGCATGATAATTATTGCCAGTATGATGGTTAGATGTACGCAAACTTTTTGAAAGAGTTAAGTGTTTTTTAATTACTTACCGCCTTAGGGTTTTTCTAGCTACATTATTACCCTAGAGCGCTAATTGGTCACCTACACGCCCCATTTGGGGGTAATAAGGACCTACTTACCGAATATGAGAGATGTAAAAGTATTTTATGATACTTTATATTAGAACTAACTAATCAAAAAAGCTTACCATGCGATATATAACTTATCTGTGGTACTTGATATATATTCTCTTAAGGCTTGTGCGTTTACGTTTAAATGCCGCCTGCTGCGTCTCATTACAGACGATCAGCATCACTCATGTCATGACCCAGATAAACAATTAGAACATCTACGTCGGAGACGTAAGGAGCATAGTCAGGGAAGTTAGTTAATGTGATTTGTCTAATCTATATAGCACGTGTTTGGCAAAACTTTCGAGATATGGTATCGATTTGTTGATTAATTATTCAGATGATAAATGTTTATGAAACCGAAAATGTGTCGGGTATTTCTGTGTAATATACTGCATGTGAAATTTAATTTGCATACAATTGCATCCGTGTGAGTACTTAAACATATCGTGGGTTGTATTGTAATATAAAGGTATGACCTTTCGGTACACTGGCTTTTTGGCCTTTGCTGTCTGAATGTTTTCAGAATTACGTGATTCATACGAGCTTCTATTTACTTCGCAAACACCATGTTTCAATTTATCCACAAATGTTTCGTGTGTGCAATCGTTATAGATCAAAGGAAATCAGGTATTAGGTGAGGGTCGTACGAATTGCAGACTTACTCGAAGTAAATCGATGATTCCTTTCCGTTCCATTTAATTGAAACTCGATTGTTTCAAACTCGGTGGGTGCTCGGCTCTGGATTACTCATGCTTCGGATTCTTTGTTCGCAGGAAACTGCGGGTGTGTCGACCTCGAGTGCGCCATGACATTTGTCCAATGTTTGACGATCCGTGATGTGTAACACTCCGCCAATCATATACGAACATAATAAACACGTAGCTATGTTCTTCAAATGTTGGCTGGTTTTAAGAAACACAATGATCTGTTTGTAAGGCGAGATTTGTTAGAAGACAGCTTGATGTTTATCGTGAGCTTAGATTCGCAAGTTATTTGAAACTCGTGTCCTCGTTTATTTTGCGATTGTCGTTCTTTAAAAGTACTGAGGGCTTCATTTATCAGTTATAAATAAAATATATTGATATTTTCATTTATCAGTTATAAATAAAATATACTGATATTTTCATTTCTATAATGAAGATGTGAAGGGTGCTGTCGGGGCGATCAGACTAGCTAAAATTCCTTGTTGGTATCAATCGTCTTTCATATGTCAGTAGTTTTGTTAAAAAGACTCGGAAGATTACTTCTGTTATTGCAAGAGGCATTGCAAACCTATTTTGTAAACTATTGTAATTGTAAAGTTATCCTATATCCAAGGAAGGATGATATGTTATTTCCGCGTACGCATGCGCATCCATCTGCCAGGTCGCGGTTATATCCAAGTCATAGTGAAATAGTCCCAACAGGTTCCCATTTAGTAATGTTGCTTCCGCGTTCACACGCAAGTTCATTCTCATTATCATATAACTGGTCATCTCGTACGTTGTTTATATTAGCAAACAGAGGCGTACGTTGTAATTGTGCTAACTATTGCCATTGGCACGATAACGGGTAAACCGGTGCGGGCAGGACCGGTGGAGATAGCAAGCCAATCCTCCCGGAGTTATCAAAGGTCGTGGGATCATGAACTCCTTGATCGTCAGCGGGAAAAGTGATTTTATTACTTTGATATACGTTTTTTTTACGATTCAAGACAAAGTTGAATACTTGACAACACTTGTACAGAATTATATACTCGTAAATACTAAATTGATGCGCTCTACGGTTTCTCTACATATTCTAAAGTCACGTTGTTTTTTGATCTAAGAAAATACGTTACCAAACCGATTTCCTGAGAACACGGTGTTGGAATCACCTTGCTTTATGATCGCGATCTGTGCAACTAAGACCACTATGCTCTATTTATATCCTGGCTCTGTGCGGTCGGTACAATGATACGAGGGTCATTTGAAAAGTTCTTAGCCTAACATACTTAATAAAACCACACGATTTTGAGTTTATTTTTATTTTTCAACATACTCTCCTCCGAGCTTAAACACTTTTTCCATCGACCCGGTAAGGCTTCATTACCCGTTTTAAAAAAATCTTCGTCTAACTCCTCAAAATAAGCGGCCACGGCGGCTATGACCTCTTCATTTGGAAAAAAATGTTTACCACCTAAACATTTTTTCAGCTTTGGGAACAGATAAAAGTCGGACGGTGCTAAATCCGGTGAATATGGGGGATGAGGTAACAATTCGAAGCCACATTGATGAAGTTCTGCCATGGATTGCACAGAGGTGTGAACGCGCGCATTGTCCTGGTGAAACAAGACTTTTCTTCTCAATAAACCTGGACGTTTTTCTTTGATTTCTTCTCTCAAACGACGCAACAGGTTGCAATAGTAATCGGAGTTTATTGTTTCACCCTTTATTAAATAATCCACGAGAATTATACCCTTTGCATCCCAAAAAACGGATGCCATGACTTTGCCCGCCGATAAAACCACCTTTGCCTTCTTTGGGGTGGGCGATCCTGCTCTTTTCCATTGTTTCGACTGTTCTTTTGTCTCGGGTGTATTGTGGTGAACCCAGGTTTCATCCATGGTTATAAATCTTTCAACAAATTCTATTGGGTCAGCTTCATATAACTCTAAACAGTCGCGAGAAGTTGTGAGTCGGTTGCGTTTTTGTTCCACTGAAAGCAGTCGCGGTACCCACCGCGCAGACACCTTAGAGAATCCAAGTTCAGTAGTAATTATATGATGTGTTCGCTCAGATGAGATGCCTACAGTCTTAGCTATCTCCTCGACAGTCAATCTTCGATCAGATAAAATTAAATCACAGATTTTTTCTTTGTTTTGATCAGTGGAAGCAGTCGAAGGCCGGCCACTACGGGGCTCATCATTGAATGGACTCACGACCACGTTTAAACTCTGCCACCCAGTTTTTAACAGTCGCATACGAAGAAGCGGACTCACCCAAAGTTGCAGACATGTCTTCATGTATAGCTTTTGGAGTTAAACCTTTCAAATTCTGGTATTTTATCACTGCACGATGTCCAATTTTATCCATTTTCAAAAATAGCTCTGAGTTGACTTTCGGTATCACGTGTAAACGAACAATGAGTTACTGTGAATAAACTAAACTGTGCATACTTGTTGCTAAATAATGTAACTACAAAATGAGGGTAGTTATAAAAAAAACCAATGACTAACCATGTTAGGCTAAGAACTTTTCAAATGACCCTCGTATATGTAATTTTAATTGCTAAAATATTTGTCTTTGGATTTTTGATTTTATTTTTTTTACTGATCGTCGTCGAACCGTAAAGTACCTTGATGGAGAGTTGAAGACACAAGTATTCGCGCCTTTGTTTGGCTAAAGCGACAGCACTATCTCACTTTTGATGTGGTGATGGCTTAACGCACTTTCTTCCCCTAAGGTGGCTTTTACTACGAGATGATTGGAACAGTACTATTCCCGGAAACACCATGATAACTTACTCTGATGGATCAGGTCCCAATGTGTGTCTCCGAACCGAATCGAGAAAGCGCCATTCTTTCATGATAAAACCATCAAGCCATGATAAAGTTCAATAAAATGAGGAATCAGTTTGGTTTTACGTGCTCAACACTAACATAAAACGTATGTCGTTATAGAAATACCAGTATATCTAAATGGTTATGAATGCCCTTAGCATTCCTAAATTTATTATACTGACCTTTTTTCCTGTGTTGTGGTGTGGGTGTTGCCGTGTCTATTCTTGTATTTGTTTATTTACTGTTTTGAGTACAATAGTCGGTTAGGTAAGAATTTGAAACTTTGGATCCGACGAGTTTGTGTGTCGTTTGTCGTATCGTGTGGTATTATCATATTTATCTCTTGTGTTCGATAATTTTTTATTAGAAACAGTTGAGCCTCTTTGGTGTGAGGTGTGGAGGAACTTTAGGATACCAGAGCACAATCAATTTGCAAAAATGTATTCGTAAGGTAAACGTCAACGCATCACTCTTTGGCGTACAAACTATGAGTTAACTGTCCTAGTCTAGTACTAGTCCTAGATAAATGACAGTTAGTACTGTTTCACGTGAACGACGTTGATGTTACGTTACGTTACACTTACGCAGTTATTCGTGCTGGGCCCACAGTACCTTATAAATGATTAAACATCATGGTGAACTGATGATTGTCAGATTAGTGTTACGCTCTGGCGTTTCAGGACATGTTGTTTATATTATTTAAATGTTTTATCCATAATATATATTCAATGAAAAAATCTCATTGTTCCCACAAAATAAAAGGTGTAGGTCTATAGCTATGTGAGTAGCTGACGTGTAGTAGTAGTGAGACTAAACATTCCTTCGTGGCGATGAGCACAGTGGAGTGCCGGGAAAAACTTTAAAGTTTAAAGTTCGCATTATAAATTGTCGTGGGCACGCGTGCCGCATACCATTAGACCAACGACTTGCCCGTGCCATCGTCACTAGTAAAGTATAATCGTTTTTTTTCTTGGAAATCGAGATGTTTCAGTTTATTATGAGTGTGAACATGCGATTTCAAAATGATATTAAATAGTGGAGAAGAGCTCATCTCAAACCCACACATCGACGTGGTTGATATTGTTGTGTAAACACGTGC
This sequence comes from Selenia dentaria, assembly GCA_917880725.1. NCBI lineage: Eukaryota > Metazoa > Arthropoda > Insecta > Lepidoptera > Geometridae > Selenia > Selenia dentaria. Next base: position 4,760,631 of record OU862887.1, read on the forward strand.
AGGTTCGTTAACCTGTGTTGTGTTGTCGATGGCGTGCGTACGCGCGCCTTTTCTATGTGTGCGGGACCACTGAGGGACAGTAGATTTAGTATACAGTAGGGAATCTAAGGGAATTCGGAATGTTCTATCATTCGAATAAACGTTTCATAAACATTTCGATAGATGGCGATAACGTGCCCTTGCGATGTCTTTATTGAATAAAATGGGGGATTTTTGCGGATGCTATTACAATCTAAATTCAAAATGGAATTGTAGAGGCGCGGATTCCAATTCCCGAAAGAAGCCAAATCGGTTACAAAAATGCATTTAATTCTAGGTGTTGCTATGACTGTCCAGTTTCGGTAAGTTATTGTACTGGATTGTTCTGTATCGTATTCGCTTCTGAATTGCGTCGTGGGATAAATGCGCTCTCGTTGAACACTAGAGTGTCTTGAAATGATGCTTATATGTATTTGTTCCAATTTCTCTTACGGCTCATAATATAAAATGTTATAATTATTTATACGAGAACTAAAGTCGTTTCGTTAAGTACTAGTGTCTCTAAAGTTTGCAGTCTATACTAATATTATAAAGAGGAATGATTTGTATGTAAGTATGTTTGTAACGAATTGGCTCAAAAAGTACTGGACCGATTTCAAAAATTCTTTCACCATTGGAAAGCTACATTCACTCTGAGTAACATAGGCTATATAATACTCATTATCATCTATCACCGCGCGGGTGAAACCGCTGAGAGCAGCTAGTGTCTTATAAAGACCAACTATTAATGTGGCATGTTTTGAAAAACAATATTTTTAAATTTCACTTTTTGTCATACATTAGCTAATGGCTATTTGTTAGTTATGTAATTAATCGTTACTTTGTTTTTAAGCTTTGGAACTTCATGTAACCTTTCTTGAGGAGGGCGCTGGTATCTGTAACAGTTTCACACTTCTGCAGTTTGATTATCGATGTTTGTTTGTGTGCCGTGTCTAAAAAATAAATAAATAAATTATTATTGTTTGATTACGAGAAAAAATGAAATATCCTCCAAAACCGGTTCAAATTCGGATTCCCATTTTTTTAAAATTAGAATGACATATGTGTCGTAATGACTTCTTTAGCAAACCTTTTCGGGGTTCGCCTCACCGACACGCTGAAATGAGACTACTTCTGTCGATAACACCCTGGCCAGGCCTCCGTCACTCCATGTACTTGCGCGCTATAACTGCCTACCGCCCAGCCGAGCGGTCTCGGTCCGCCGGCGGTTCAAATTCAGTGCGGTTTTCGCAAGCGAAGCAATTTTAATAGTGCTGTTCGTTCGTACGCGTATTACGATGCCGTGTGGTGCCTTATGTGCTGTAGATGGGAGTAAATCAAGCAAAAGAAGGGATAAACACCTAACATTTTTCCATTTACCTGTCAATGAAGAATGGTAAGTGATAAATTATTACTAGTTTTTGTCGTTTAAATTTTTTTCCATTCACATACCGTCATTAGAGACATAATTAAAAGACAGTAGGTGTGCGGACACCGGTATCCACTTAGAATTTGACAGTTTAATAGGTATATACTAAGCATTAGCTTGCCGTTCAGACACAGATTTACATAATTTTGTTGCATAGAAACGTTATACCACAGAATAATTAATAGTACAAGGTACAGAAGATGCACTCTTCGAAAGAAAACATTCGAATATAAACTGCTAAACTAACAACTGCAATAATGTTCATAAAACATTGCAAAGCACGGACGTGACCTTCAAAAAATGTGCCTACAAGTCCTTGACGCGCTCGTAACGAATCAAAATGCGCTTTAAGTCAACAAGCCGCGTCTGTTGTAAGGTGACTTGTTGCGAGAAAACGAATCAAATTAATTAATCTTAATAAATTTGATTCGTGATAATTGGTAGTAGTACAATACACCTAGATATGTACAACTAGGAACTAGATATATTTTTTTATTTTGAAGGCCATCGACTTTTCGCGTGAAAACTTTCAAAAACTGCAGTGTTTATGTATTTTTGTGTGAGAGTGTTACACTCGTTAATAAAATAACTTACGGCTTAGTGCTTTATTTGAAGTCGGTTCTCTTTTTTTAAGTTTTATTTTTCATTTCTAGTGAACATCTCCGAAGATCATCATCAAACTAAGAAGTATTATACTTATTTTAAAACGTTCTCCTAAATATAACAAATCCTTTTCTGAAAACCGCATCGATATCGGTTTAGCCAAACGCGAGATTATCGCGCACAAACATACATACCTACAAACCATACAAGTCAAACATCTCAGTTTGGCCTGTATGTCTGATCACCTCCTTTTTTTTAAGTTGGTTAAATATTTTATAAATGATAAAAATTTTAACTGCCACATAAAAGTCAGAACATATTCACTTTTATCGCAGAGGCAGCCCTGCGATTTCTGTGGAATCGCGCGGTGCGAAGCAATCACTGCTGTACGCTTGAGCATTTAGGCGCATTTTAGCATACAGTGGTTGTTGACGCGAGGGAGTAGGCTATTATCGTAATAGGTATTGGAAATTTTCTACTGAGTGAAGTATCTGTTCTTATTCAGTAATCTCAGTAATCTGTGCCCTGGCTGCCATAATTTTTTATGGCATACTTTAAGATAATTAATATTAATTCTCCAAATTTTGTGCTTTTTGAAGCACTGGTATACCGATTTCTCAGCGGGAACACGAATTTTACCTATTTCAATGATTTCCTTCGTTTCATTACGTCATTAGCAGAATAACGTATAGTTCTAAGGATACTGACCCGCATATATATGTGCATATACAGCTGTTCGGTCGTCACGCTCCGTGAAGTATTGTTTGCCTTTCGGATTTTCCTCAGATCGTAGTATAAACAATTTGTTAAAAAGTATTCGTATCGTAAGCGTCAACACGTCACGCTTCGGCGTACAAACTACGAGTTATCTGTGTCACAGTTGCCCTAGATAAATGACAGTTTGTGCTGTTTCACGTGAACGACACGTTACGTTACACTTACGCAGTTATTCGTGCTAGGCCCACTGTGTTCAAATGTAATTTGTTTTCATTAAGGTCTACTTTTATTTCCCACTAGCGTCATTCTATCCTGGGATGTAAGATGCCAACTCGGGTATTATGACATTGGCTTGTCAAAATTATGGTACTTTAGTAAAAACAATGGTACGGGATTTATGAGTCGATATTGGTCTGGGACATTAACCACTGCGTGTAGTGTACCAGGATTTTATTTCAAAACTTTTAACGCGATTCTGTTGCATCAACGAAGGCAGCTAGTTTTGCCAGTTGCCACTTCATACTTACTTACTTCCAATTATGGCAGACCATATAAACTAACTGAAAAAGTGAGTGAGTGGCTGTCTACCACGCAATTTAATTTTTAACGTAGCTGACGGCCTACTGCCAACATTCACACAAAAAAAGGAGTATTTTGGGTTGAATTAAATACTTATCAAGATAAATTTCCCTGTGATTGTGAATGGGGGGACAATGTAAAAATAAAGATCCTGCAATAGGTTTTCAAAATTGACGTATTTATTTCTGTCCCTATTATATCGTCTTTTCCTTTCGATGATAGATGACAAAATAATGTGCGCATGGCGCGGACACCTGGATAATACGTGTACCATAATTATGGTACACGTATGACATCGCTGATTCTATCCTTTTTAATTATCATTTACATAATTCGATTCTTTATTTGTGGTTCGCCCACGCCGCGTTGTGTAGAGCGTTGGTCGGCTTCGCACCAATTAAATGGAGCGTAAATTCGAGTTTCTGACCTTGTGATAAACTAACCACTACCACCGACGCAAGTATTCAATATGAACTTTGTTCTCTTGGTGTTATAGTATATTTTCATGTGTAGTTGGTATTGTTGGTATTGGTTTGTACATAATGCTAATCGTATTGCGGTGTTCGTCCCATAGCTCGTGGTGGGCTCTGTGGACGATTATATCGGCAAAGGCCGTCAACATTCTGCGTACAGAATCTCACAGAATAACTAACAGTAGACGTATATTGGCGGATGTTACCATCACACGGTTATAGGAATACAATTAGTCTTTGTTTTCTCAATATTTATTTAAAGAAAATATTGACGTTATAACGTCTCATAAATCGATGATCGCCGGCTGCACGCACTGAAAAAGTATGACACATTGTCACGTTCCACCTGAGCCGAGCGTGCAAGCGAGAGCACGGAACAAACGATAGAGAGGCTCGATCGGCCCAAGCGTTCGCCTTGTCCTATGACGTAATCACGTAAAATTATCCACCCACCCTTTTTTCATCGTCCACCCTTTTTTGTTACAAAATGTGTGAAAAGGACATGAACAAATATTACATAATGAGAAAAGTACCAAGGAAATAAAATATAATAATTTGTGAAACACACTTTTACTACCGAAAGCAAATCTAAAACAAAACTCCCTTCATTTGACACACATCGATCTCTTATTTTAAAATCATGTAAAAGAAAAATAATTATAGAAAGGCTATTTAAGGAGGTCGGTCTACAAAAATGTGTGTAAATATTGCTCAGTAAATCCACACTATTTTAGTTGAGTGCGCATATGTTGATGTCAGCAATAAACTCTATTGCTATATTATTCGAACGTTTAGCTCGACCCGCAAAATATACAGTATTTATTTATATTTTTTTGTTAACTTACAACTATCATTACAGGTTTCTAACCTAGGTAGCGCATCCTTATTTAAGCTTATTGTTTCTTATATTATGTAACTCACATGAAACAAAACCCTTGGAGCTATTTTATTATTAAATCAAAGACGAAGCAACTAGTTGGAAGAACACATCTCGTACGCAGGTCTTAGTTAGATCTCGAGATTCTTGATAAATAAATGCCCGAGTTCCATCATTCACTATAATTTAGTTGGCATGCTTTCCAGCGTCATCCTAAACTAAGTTTAGTAGCCCGCATATGCGCAGATAGTACGAGTACTTGGCTAATGTTGGCAATGTTATTCCTAGATCCTTCATACTTCTGTTTCGCCCGATGTAAACACGCCTGCAACCGAACTCACATGTACACGTGCTATACTAATTGAATACTAAAGATTCGCGGTTAAATTGTACAGTTTCTGATATAACAATTAGGATAATAAGTAATGGAGGGTGAGATGGTGATACCTCCGCGTTCCCATTACTCGAGACGAGACCAAAACTAAAATGAATGCTGTTCATAAAATACAAACTAACTAAAGCTTACTCGTAGCTACAATGTTTCGGGAACAACACTTACAATACGTTACTGTATCCAGTGGACAAATCTTTGTGATTTTTGTGCTTTTTGGATTTTTATATAGTTTTAAAAGTAATAAATTAATAAATAAAAAAGTATTGTCTAAAATTTATTTTATTAAGACACTAAGTTGTGTGGCTTGATGTGAAATATTTCATTTAATAATAACATATATTGTTGAAATTTATAGAGAGAAAAATTCATATCCTCGGACGGGATTTGAACCCGCGTCTTTTGATTCTCCGTGTCAGACGCCATGACCATCTGGGCTACCGAAGCTCGAGGTCCGAGCATCGAATTTTAACTCTCTATCTGATTTAACCGTCATACGGGGACGGAGCGACATCTATTGAACAGCTTTGACAGCACTATCCAACCGAAAGAAGTATTTAAAGTATAACTTTCGTATTGACATCGCAACCCTTTATAATAACCGCTTGGACCCCGAGCCTCGGTGGCCTATATGGTCATGGCGTCTGACACGGGTTCGAATCCCGTCCGAGGATATGAATTTTTCTCTCCATAAATGTCAATGTTTGAGATCGCCAAAGCGGGCGTTAGTGCAAAGTAATACTATAAAAACATATGTTTAATACTTAATTGACGAAATGTGAGTGTTTATTTATGCACATAAATTTGCTGACCCCTTGTAATGGTCCTAACAACCTAAAACTATGTATGTATGTAATGTATGTAAGATATAACAGAATCCAAGAGTCAATTCACATATCGGCGATCAGCGCCAGAGAAGGGAAAGGTAATGATAGTGTTTTGGGCAGAAATGTAGGTTGCACTTTCCTCATTGTGTAAGGCACAACTTGAACAGTATGTCTACCAGCCTACGTAGTTACAAGTGTGGCTGCATGAAGATAACGGGCAGTGTCCTCACGTCCTCCAGGGCCAGCAGGTTATTTACATTCATTAATAGGTCATTTCATGATAACTACATTAAATTTATATTATATGATAATTATAGACTCTAGAACAAAGATTTATAATGAAAGTATTTATAATAATAATACCGTTTATTTCAGGCTGTCAGTACCCATAACACATACATCATTATTAAGTAAAACATACTAATACAGCACAATAAAACAAAATAAGTAATTCCTACTGGTGTAGGTATACGTCGTTTTACTTCCTGTTTTTGCTCTGGTGGACAGATATCCAGAACCTATAAATTGGACAGTATACTTTATCAGACATGCATTGCAGTAGATATGCTATTATTCGATCTTCGTATCCTATCCCAAAAGGACGCAATACACACAGTATTAAATGTAATGTGCACTAAATTATTCAATCATTTGCCAGATACAATTATAGTTAAGACATTTAGAAAATTTAAAATACTATTACACAACAAATGCTATTATAAGATTGCCAATTGTTAAATGATAAATATATTTCCATGACATATCCAAAGCAATAAAGTTGTTTTTCCATGACATTATGTAATTGACATTAATTATTTGTATCTTAATAACCATTATACAATTCTCATTTACGTAATATTGTATGCTCAAAAGGGTAGCTGTTGATACTTTTAAGTTTTTAATAAAATGTAACATATAGCTGACAATAAACGATTATGATTTATGATAGTAAATAAGGTTGTTTAAGGTGCTGTCATATCACGATGTCGATAAAAATGAAGGTTTACAGCAGCTTATCTCTTGAGCAGCGATTTAATTAAAACAACAAAAAATCATATGACATTTTTATGACTTCAAGTACACATTGACGGAATCAAACATTTTAACATGAGTTCATTAAACACATTTCAAACAAACCACTTAATTTGACCTTTAAAGCAGTTTTTCTCTTTATTCACTATTGTATTTGTTATGAAACACATATCATAAAATAGTGTTTTAATACACATACATTGACCCATTATTTTTTATTTAAGTGTGCACATTATTTTTTTATGAATTTTGTACGTTTTTACGCCATGCATTTGCATGATTTCAAGTAAAGGAAATTGAACGTAGCCAAGCGCTGAGCTGACAGCGCCTTAATAATACGTATTATAAAATAGAAAGTCTGTGAGTGAGTGGCGAGATAATGTGTGCCTATAGGTACTTAGTTATTTATTCTGAAGTGGCTGGACAGATGTGAATGAAATTTGGAATTAACGCAGCGTATGCCCAGGACTAGCACTCACGCTTATAATCTCGGTTAAGAAGATAGTTGCCAGGGACTGTGATATTCTTATTCCATAAATTGAAAAAAAAATAACGTTATAACCCGCGGCACGTAACTCTAGCGCTGAGCGAAATGTAAAGGGGATAGCTGCGCATGGGTACAGTCGCGCACATGTGACAGGGAGAGACAAGAGTCCCTCGTCTTTGATGTGACAGAGCCGTCCCGTCCCTCTAGCCCCCCTGTGATACCCAATTTTTGACTTCTGCGCAATAACGGTCAGCGCTAGAGTTACGTGCCGCGGGCTGTACCAAAACAATTTCAATCCATAATAATAATTTCTATGTTCATGTACGTGTTGTACCTTGTCAAACATTAACCTTCGTGTTTGTACTTTCCGATTCGTGAGCAAAATTATGTATTGTTTTGTTAAACATATCTTTAATTGTGCTTTGAACCCAGAGAAGGGTGTACATTATTTTCAAGTATTGTTTGATTTGAATGTCCGGAATGAACTCCGTCTATTCTATAACATAAAATAATACAGTGGTACAGGATTCACATTGCGTCATGGTCATGATACGTCTTCTATCGTCTCCGTGTGTAACTACGCAGTAGTGTACACTAGGCTATGGAAATATCGGCATATAATGTTACACGATTTTGGTCCATAAGTACACCTATTGTACGAACACAATTCCGTACTTCGGCAGATTAGGGCATCAGCTTTCACGTTCTTGTACAACATCTCTATAAACACGTCAATTTATTGCTTCCTTTGTGTTAACGCATTTCCATCAATAACATTCGCAAACTGCTCCAAGCAAAAAGCATTTTTAATTTCACATCGCGATAAAGTCTAAATTCGGCGAGGTTGTTCACGCTTGTACGGATTTCAACCCTTTTACGTGTATTTATATTTCGAATAATTTTGGCATGTGTTCACGCCCTCTAATTATGTCCGCTTTTAATCTGCTATGTTAGGGACTGCCAAAATACTTTTTGTTTGGATTTCACCGGCAACAGATAAGTTGCCAGCTAATTAATAATTGGTCCGTCCGTATTTTGAATACGTTCTCCATTTGTGTGTTGCTTTAGAGATCACATTGGTACTCCACTAATCCAGCTTATTAGAATAAGTTAAGTAAGTAGCAAATTTAATGACTGGTAGCGATTCACTTGTTCAAAAAGCGATTCACTTGTTCAAAAAACTATAAACAAAAATGGCGAAATTAAATTTAATTATGGTAGCCCTTATTCTGTTAAAACTAAATTCCAAATTCATGTAACACTTAAAATAACATTTATTTAAATAGGATTATGCTGTTTAATTTCGGGTACTTTTCCGTTAGTTTATCGAGCACTAAGTTACGTGCCACCTATATATAAAATAACCTATGTAAAATATCTAACTTTAGTGCTGTCATTCGGAAGTGTTATTGTATTTTGAACACTAATTGTAATATGGATTTTAGCCAAACATAATAAGAAATGCCATAACTTTACTAATGTTTGTTTAGAGAATGCTTACAGAATCGCTACCAGTAGCTAGCCTGCATAATTATGTATTCTAATTAATTTGTTATTTTCTCGTCACGGGGTTGTCGAATTCGCTTACAACCACTAACTAACGTTATGGAATAAAATTATAAGATTAGTAGTTTCATGTCAATGCTAGGAATGCCGAATCATCAATCCCGTGCCGGAAACGTAATTAATCAATTGAAACACACGTGCCTATTGAACTTTGTTAGTTCCACCCCCAACGCACGTTTTGCATGTTTTCTGTGTGTGTTTGTGGTTGTTTGTTACGCACTAGATCACTGGCATTTGCTTCTAGACTAATCTATGTATCCGCTATTGTTATACAACTATTTTAACTGTAGATTAATTTTCTTCTTACTTCGCATCGCCGTGTTCCTTTAGCCAATAATAATGGTGTTGCATCTGCGATTGCAGGTCACGGCAAGACGCACAAGGATGCGGCGAGCGTTCGCGCCACCCACCCGATCCCAGCAGCCTGTGGGCTCTACTACTTTGAAGTCCGCATTGTGTCCAAAGGCAGGGACGGATACATGGGCATCGGACTCTCTGCCCATGGTGTGAACATGAACCGTCTGCCTGGTAAGCATGGTAGATATTACTTTCTTTCTAACTAGTCTTACGAGTAGAGGCTTTACTTTTAAGATCTCACGCGGTAATGAAGCGGGCTCCGGCTGTTCGGTAAGTACTACACGAGCTTGATTTTCATTTCCACCATAACTAACCATGCGCTGGATGCTATGTGAATAACGGGGAAGGCGGGAGTGGCTGGTAAGCGTACTTGATTCCTTTCATTTTTAAAATATTATTAGGGACATAGATAGACATATATTTATTGATAACAAGAAACTGCCCGCGACTTCGTTCGCGTAGTATGACCTCCCATTTTTCTTAGGTCTTTTTTCATTAGAACCTTCTCCTAACAATAATTAACACACCAAAAAAAGAGTTACCGAGATTGTTCCATCCGTTCTCAAGTTATAGCGTAACCAGGAGAGGAGGAATAGGGGTTCATTTATATATATTTATCTAGATTTTAATTTCGAATAAAAAAAAAGAAATTGAAATCTCAGCTCGTGATTAGTGAAAATGGCAAAAAAGGAACATTAATTCCTACAATTTCATACTATGAAGTCATCGGCAATCTCATGAATAAGCATGCGCGGAACGAATGCGATCATTGTTTGCCAATTGTTGGCCATATGCCTGTGCCCAAAGCCTTATGGATAGTTTTGATTGATGTGTTAGTAACTAATGATACTCCATACTTGATGGTGTGCTATGCTGCTGTTCTATGCTATGCTCTTCCATGCTATGCTCTCCCATGTTATGCTGTTCCATGCTATGCTCTTCCATTTCATGCATCTCATTACCACGCACAATACATAAAGTCCACAGCTAGGACATCAACCATTTTGAAAGTTTTTATCCATTAGAGTTGTCATGCCATCGTATATAGTAAGATAATCATTCAGTGACCCCGACATAACAGCACCGAGTGGTATTCAACCGGTCCATATGATCCTCCGCAGGATGGGACAAGCACTCTTACGGGTACCACGGAGACGACGGTCACTCGTTCTGTTCCTCCGGCACCGGACAGCCTTACGGGCCGACCTTCACCACCGGTGACGTCATCGGCTGCGGTGTGAACCTCGTCGACAACACATGCTTCTACACCAAAAACGGTCACCATCTCGGCATCGCTTTCAGAGGACTTCCCGTGAGTTAAACAGTTTTGATAAGTTTTGCGGGTTGCTTTTACAGGGGGCGGTACATATCTGTCAAAGAATAACGCAAGTGTCCTAAGGCCTGCTTAGCGACAAAACAGCAAAAATCTCGTGTGGAGCAAAAGGGTAAAAGCTGGCTCGATCCAGATGTTCAGTACGCATATGGACTGCGAAAGCACGGCCTATCAAACCTTTAGTACTAAAGAGTTTTTAGCAAGAGGTGCCAGAGTTACCACAGGGATAACTGGCTTGTGGCAGTCAAGCGTTCATAGCGACGTTGCTTTTTGATCGTTCGATATCGGCTCTTCCTATAATTGCGAACCAAAATTCGCCAAGCGTTGGATTGTTCACCCGTCAAAAGGGAACGAGAGCTTCAAATGGAAGGTGACGACGATTGGACGGCTGGCCGCTGCAGAAAGAGACGAAAAGGAGTTTTCGACTGCTAATTGACTTAATTTAATTCTTAATTAAAAACTGAAACTGTTTTTGCGTATCTCTAAAAGATTTGCTGTGGCATTTAGAAGCTTAAATACATTTAAGACCTAAATCTTGGTGATGATTATAAAAAGTATCATATTTTATGTGCTTCCCCGGTTTATAATCAAATAAATACTTTGCCGAATTTGATTACTATCTGTTCAGCCGTTAAGGCATGATAGGGTAAAAAATAGATAGAGAGTGTATTGTACCAGGCCAGCCTCAAAGACCTGCAAACTCTGACAGTGGATGTCTTATAGGTTTTAGAGTATGCAGAGATGCTGCGTCAAGAGTTTGACTGCTACAACGATGTCCTCGATTCAAGGAGCTACCAAACAAACAGTTCCTGCCTAACAATTTTATTGTGTTCTCTTACAATAGATTCGTGTACATCATAGCTAAATGTTAGGAATGTAAATCGACTGACTGGTAATCCACGCAGCGTCGCACGTAGCAAGATCAACTCTGTTCGGTTCTGTTATAGGGAGGTAGAGAAGAGGCAGGAATGAGAGAGAACAACAGACCAATCGGCGGTCCTTTTCCGAGATTATTTCGGCCAAGATACAATCTAATTTACTTCGGTATATGTGTCACTTGTAGTTCAGGGGTTTCCGTATGCCACGGGGTTCCAATATCACAATTATTATGAACACTAACTTTACATTCAACAGTGAACTACATTTTCTACCGAATGTAAGTTCAAGAGTTTACAATTACATTTTTCCAACCAAAAAATGGCGAGTGCGTTTACACCACACATGAGAGAACAACCCGCATAGAGAGAGCATAACAAAAGGTCAAGTAACGCTACAAGTGGTGCCCTCTATACTACCGTTCGGTACCAAACAGAGAGACAATATTTTATTTTCTAAAATAGAAGTAGCCAAGGTTACTCCATATAACATCCAGCTATCTGCCGGTGAAAGTCACGTTAAAATCGGTCCAGCTGTTTCAGAGATTAGCCGGTAAATTTTAAATATGCCTTCAGTGAAAAGTTGCTAATTTGGATTTACAAACAGACACTTAAATTTTTCTTATGTATACATTATATCACAGACAGTAATTCCAAATTATTTTAACTTTGTCTGTGTCTGTGCGTATTGACCCTTCACCTCCGGTGTTCAAAACCGGTATCGGTAAGACGGTTCAAAGTAGAGAATGAGTTGTGCACTTATATTGCTGAAAATAATTTTCTAAAGATTGTTTCTCTTTGACCTTGAATTCCACTCCTATCGGTGGTTGGACAAAAGCAGGAAATATAAAAATGTTGGATACTGCCGCTCAGCCAGGCTATTATGTATCTCAGTTGCTAACAAATGTTGATTGAAATCTTGAAAAATGGCGGCCCTATGTCAGTTTTGGCAACTCCAGTAAGCAAAAATGTTAGTAATTTGATCACTGAAGCTGACAAAAGTGACATAGTTCGGCCATTTTTTCAGATTTCAATCCACATTTGTTAGCAACTGCGATACACAATAGCCCAGCTGATGAGTAAGGTGGTGCTGCAGCCAAACCACTCCCTCAGATTTTTTATTTATTTATTTATATTTGGTAAACCAACAGCTAATCAAATTTCTTTAGCAACTAGTAACGAAACGAAAAGCCAATTACTTAAGTTTTAGCCAAGGTTGCCGCCTCCTTTTTCAGCGATCTTCTTTTGCATGGTAAGCTGGAAGTAATTTGTACTTTTCATTTCTCAATTTTTTTTTATATGGTCTAATGAAATGAAAATAATTATTTAAGACATTAAATGATTTATTACTATCTGCGCCCTGGGGTTCCCCTGCGTGGTGATACCATGATTTGATATATTATTTTATATATAACTAGCTGGTGCCCGCGACTACGTCTGCGTAAGGATATTTCGAATAGCTTATTATCTTCTCCAAGGCCATATCTACCTTTATACCAAAATGTCATAAAATATGTAAATTATATGTATAATAGTATTATATCAGTAAATTTAAATACCTAGTACTTATACCAGTAAACATTAATAATAAAATACAGGACTTACGTACATACGAGTACAAATATAAAATTAATCACTATGGAAAAAAACTGTCATTACATTTCATCACCCTTGACGGTCGCCGAGCACGTCTAGTGTATAGAGCTGTCAAATTGACTTGGCTTTTGACTAAGCTATTAGAAACTGACACAAACTTTGACAGAACTGTCATCATTACGATCTTGACGTAGGCGGAGATCTTACTATTTTGTCTATGCTGTGCCCAAGCATATTCCGCTTTTTCACCTACTTGGTGATGGATGATGATGATGAAAAATATCCTATGTGTTAATCCAGCGTCCCATCTATCTCCATACCAAATTTCATCAAAATTGCCCCAGCCGTCTGAGCGTTACAGAGTAACAAAGATCCACACATCCATACATCCATAATCACACGAGTCGTTATATTATAACAATGAAATTTCTATTGTGTCTGGCCGCATGATGACCTTTGATGGATTAACCCGTCCGCATCAGCGCAAAAAATAACAATAGATTTATGAATGAAACTTGCCTCGAATGAGGGTTGCTGATCCCAACAGATTAAGTAGGATTCAAATCGGTCCAGCCGTCTTCGAGTTTTAGTGAGACTAAATCACGACAGATATGTTCCTACAATTTTTGCCGGCCGCTGCTCGCATGTCAAATACATGCCAGTATAGCAATTTCGATGTATCTCAAAGGTTGTCAAAATGATGCTGAAATTTCCAAGCACGTATGGGAAAATATATTTAGCAAGTATCTCATTGGGTAGTATGTATATTTATTTTTTTGTACAAATCCTACGTTTGTCGGTCCACAGCCGAACCTATACCCGACAGTCGGGCTGCAGACGCCCGGCGAGGTGGTGGACGCGAACTTCGGCCAGCAGCCGTTCGTGTTCGATATAGAGGACATGGTGCGGGAGCTGCGCGCGCGCACGCGTGTCGCCATCGACGAGTTCCCGCTGCCGGACGAGCTAGGCCAGTGGCAGCAGGTGTTGCACAGGTGCGCCCATCACTTGGTACTCGTACTTGAACTGATTACTACGGAATACAACATTTTTACTTTAATATTTCGGCCAAGACCTTAGCCCGAGCTCAGGGGTAGACTGAAAAACAGCATTATGGTCACACCACAGTCAAAGTCAAAATCATTTATTCAATTTAAGTATCAAAGACGCACTTATGAACGTAATTTTTTTATTATTATGTACTTTAAAGACTCTACCGCCGCGTTCCAAAATATATAGAGCCTACCGAGAAGAAGCGCAGCGAAGAACAGTGTACACATAACACATGCTGAGTTGACTCCTATTGCCCTAAGATATAATTATTTAACAATATTGGTATGTCACTCCTTAGTTAATAATATTCATCATAATTTACAAGTTGATAGTGTGAAATATTTTTCTTTATCGGCAATAAATGTTTTCTTTTCCAGTCCGAACTTCAAAACAGAAAAGGAACCTTGAGGGTGTTGGCAGACAGAGCGTTCACGCGGTCAGTTTTGAGTTCGTTCTGTTACATAGATATAGCCACGGCAGAGGCGTTCTGACCGCGTCGACTGTGGGTAGACTGTGGGTATGTCTATGTAACGTAATACAACACAACGAACGCAAAACTGACCGCGTGAAAGCGTTGACCGCTCTCTGTCTGATAGCACCCTTAAAGAATCACTATGGTGTGCGTCTATCCATTTGTTTGTCAAGACCCTTAAAGGTATCAAGTTGAAATGATTACCAAATACTCGGGTATACTTGGTAAACAACCTTAAGACTAATGATTCTCTTTCAGCTGTGAAAACATGACATTTCGGCCAACGAAATATATATTTTTTTGTAATTTTGGTTAACACGATCAAAAGATATTACCGTTTATGTTCACATTTTCGCAGATTTTGCGACATCACAAGGGAATCTTATGGGAACACTATGGGGAGCATCCGGGTGATGTGGGAATTCCCACTAAACCCCCTCGGTGGCCTTCCTCGTTGTTGTTCATATAGCCTCGGGATCTCCTGAGGAACACATCGGGATATTGCCTGTTGGCTCGTCTCTAAGGGCATTTCGAATCTCGTCCTAAAGCCAAGAAGATGGCACGGTGTCAATTGCCACATCATGACGCCGTCTTCCTCGTACTCATTGGTGAGATAGTTAGGGCCCCACCTCCAACTATACCCGAGCTTTAAGGGTCCTTTTTTAGTCGGCTCTTACGACAAGTTGCCGTAGCTCTATTTTTTAAAAACCCGGATTTAGAGGGTCAAAATGAAAACTTATAGTAACTGAATATATCTGTTTGTTTGCAGAATGGTATCCTCGTACCTGGTGCACCACGGGTACTGCGGCACGGCGCAAGCGTTCTCCCGCGCGACGGGACAGCCCATAGAGGAAGACATTACTTCTATTAAAAATAGGCAAAGTGAGTACATGTTATATACAACCCGCGCGACTTAACTGTACACCTCCCTGGAATGCGATCCTCTCCCGCTTCCCCGCCCGTCACCCCGCGTTTGCCTCATGCGGTCAGTTTGTTTCCGTTGCGCGTGAATTCCGTCACAGTGTAGTCACAGTGCGAGGTGCACAGTTCAGTCGCACGATCTATAATTCTAACCATATAACTATACGGCTCATTTACGGCAACTGAGCGGTTGGATAAGTTTTCTTGATCTGCTATTGAAAAACAGCAGAACAAGATAGCGAGAAGCGCTCGTAGCGGAGCTTGACTTGGCGATCGTAACCGATCAACAAGTTAAGCAACAATTGCTGCGGTCAGGACTTGGATGGGTGTGTGCTATTAGCGTTATTCAACTGAGCTTCCGTGCTTCGGAGGGCACGTTAAGCTGTCGGTCCCGGTTGTTTGTCTTAGGACAACAGTCGTTAGGCTATGTCGAAGGCCTTCGAGCGGCCTGAAAACTTCGACATGGGTTGGCCACTAACCTATCCACCAATCCGCACTAGGCCCGCGTGGTGGATTATGGCCCAACTCTTCTATCTGAGAGGAAGGCTCGAGTCCCAACAGTGGGAACAAATGACTTTTTGTGTGATGATCGAACGACAACTAGAGTGGAACTGCAGTTGCAGCCGGGACAGATTGTTGAACGTTGTGACATAGTAGAATTGGCCTCCAGGGCCCTTATTCACTATGATCATTAAACAAGTAACGCGGCGCGCTATTTGTTGAATGGCGAATAAGGCCCCAGGTTCGATTACATGCCCGAGGAAAAATATTTATGTGATGAGCAGAAATGTTTGTTCTGGGATCTTGGATGTTGTGATGAGTTATTGTGCGTGTCCGTGCCTCCCGCCACACATGACACATTAGCACAGCCGTAGTATCACTGAGTACACATAATACAAAAAAATGAGGAACTTATTTGGAAATCACAGTTCATTTATCGCAGAGATCTTGCTTGTCGTTCGACTAAAAGTCACACCCGTCCATGTCAATCACATAAAGTAAAATTATTGGTATTTTGTAGTTACATATATTCTCTTGCCCACACTATAGAGACATAAAATCAATGCATGTTTGTGTGCTTCAGTGGTCTACTAGTTAAGACGTCTAACACTGTCAGCTACTAGACGCGGATCCGGACAACGTCTGACGATGTAATTTTTCTGTGTAATATCTCAAATTTGAATATTTGCGTGTTACAGAGGTATCGAAGCTGGTGTTATCCGGGCGTGTGGGCGCTGCCATCGAGCTAACTCGACGCACATGGCCCGGCCTGTTGGAGCGGGACCAGGAGCTACTGTTTCTGCTCAAATGTCGCCAGTTCGTCGAAATGGTCAACGGCTCTGAGGTGCGGGATGTGCTCAATGGTGAAGTATGTATGCCTTTTTTAACACTGTTCTTAGGTGAAGGGTTACGTAAACTTATGCTTCGAAGACTGCTAGGTATGTAGGTGGAGGATTTTATGAATCAAAACGTGTGCCTTTTGGTTTGATGAAAGTTTTGTGAATCGTTTGCTCTTTGGTGTAAACTGTATAACTGTTTTCATTTGTTTGTTTTGTTTCATTGTGTTTATAACATTGTTTGTAATCAATTTCTATAAAAAATAATAAATATACATGCAGCCAAATACTAATTATTGGTGCTCTTAGCATAAAATTAAAAATACTCTGCTCAGGTACCAACATAATCGCTATAAAAATATACTAAAATACCCAACACAAAAAAAATATATAAAAACAGACACAAATTTTCTTAACAATCTTAGGACATTTTTAGTCACCAAATGTTACTATACGATGAACGAGTTATTCAATGACAAAGATAAATAAATTATAATAACTATATTAGTTTACTAATGTACCTACACTCCATAGTTGATACAGTTCAGAATGATTCGGTCTCATATCCTCGTCCTTTAATATGTTACTTGCTGCCACTATAATAATTATGTTGCTATACCCTAGTAGGGTCATACGTTTACTTTAGCACAATAACACCTGTGTCTTTCTAAGATTTATACATATGTGTGCAATAAATGAATGATTGATTGAAAATAATCATGTTTTGCTTCGAGGGTACAAATACAAATTGGTTTACTTTGTACCCTTGTATGGGTTCCTCGAGCGGCTTAAACGAGCATGAAATATTTATTGTTTGGTTTGAACACAGATCTGTAAGCATGTTTGGAACTATTAAACCTTTATCATATCAAATCCTTATCAAAACCTTTTTTACCTTTTGCTATAAATATGACTTGGAACTTGCGAGACCTATTACGAACGCGAATGTTGACCAATTGCGGCCTTAAATAAAAACTAAAATATAACGTTTATAAAAAAAGCCTTTTAGACTTCACATGACTTCGACAGAAGGCAGATTCGAGACTTTACGAGTGACAACATTGAACAATTAATTTTCCTATACTTTGTTACTGAGCGTTCGGGCATCTTATTACACTGAGGTGCGTCGTTCCGGGCCAAGCTCTCTCACCATGTCTACTCCTTTCCAACATCCGTTGTCTGCACATAACTCTGACTATAGATAGGTTGGTATTTGATGATGATAAAATGACTAAACTGACTTCATGACACTTTCAGGCAAGGTATCAATTGAAGCGGAGATGTCAGGAGATGATATACCATTAAAATTTTACTATTTTCGCATCACATTTAAAAGCATTGACACACGCTCGAATTTGGTTCGAACGGACCACGTACTTGGTTCGCTTCTGTACCAAATCTGACCGTCTGCACATTAGTACTGCGAACATAATAATTATCAATGTAGTCCGCCTCGGTCCTCTAGTTTGCAGATCGGACATGGTTTACTCCGTACCGAATCCGGACGTGTGGACGGTTGGGCCAAACAAACTATCACTAGTCGTGTTTGGAACGCCAAGGACAGCCACGCAGTCATTTTACATCACAAAGGAAATCGTTAACGAAAGCGATGTATTAATTTAAGTCCTTCGATTATGCAAAGATTTTCCGCTACCACCATAATGTTTGTGTAGAACGACATGATGACAACCGTGTGCACTTGAAAGCGTATGTGAAGCAACTGTTCGGTCCGGTCGTCTGTAGTGAGGGCGGATTTTGTAGGCGAGCGTGTGTTAATGCTTTAAAGACTAATTTTTATTAACTGCAAAGCATCTGCTTAGTATTGTATCTTGGGCCTAATACCCTCACTAGCCATTTTGTAATAGAACGGCGTCTGCTAATAATTTATTGGCCCAACGAGTTGTAAGCGTCACACGCAAACACTTTCTAATAGTTAAAGTAATATTTTTAGGTTATTCATTTTTGATTGCTGTCGGAATTCACAAACTCTGCAAACATATTTTCTTCCAACGTTAAAAACCAAAGAAGAAGAAGAAGAACATTTCTTTCTTGGATTCATAACGATTATGAATATTATGTTCTACTTTTGCCGTTATGTATACTAACACTCCCACCAGTGTGTTTCTGTGACGAGTGCTGGATATTCGGGGTTTAACTTATTTTTTTTCGGGGTTGAACTTTATTTGGTCCTTCGAGCCGGATAATTAAATTGTAATCAACTAGAAACTTTATTGCACATCTCCAGGCTTGTGGTGAGAAGGCAGCGGCGGCGGCAGACGCGGCGTCAGTGGCGGGAGCCAGTAATGGCGTCGCCACTTCCGTTATATCGCACACGAGCCGCGCTCCACAACACAATGGAGATTGTGAAACGCACACCAACGGAGATCTCTGTAAGTATCGATATCGTATACCCATATTACTAATAGAGTCAATGGAGACTCCAATGCAAAAAGCCCTTAAGTAAAATTGTTATAATATGATTTGAAAACACTAACGGCCTGCTTAGCGATAACAAACATTGTAATACTAGAGAGAAAAATCCATACCCTCGGACGGAATTCGAACCCGCGTCTTATGTTCGGAATTTTTAAACTGGTAATAGAGGCTGAAAGCACATGATTTTATACATGTTAAAAGTAAAAGATGGCTTATATTATAGATTCCACGTTCGTAAGTGTAATACTTACGAAGTTTCAATTATGTATTACCAGGATAAAAATGTCGAAAATGTACGGGCTACTCCACTAGTCTCTGCCAGCGTATCCCCCTTGTGGAGAAGAGTGGATTTAAGGGCTTTTTGCATCGGGGCCTTCTATGCAACATCTGCGTGTTAGTTGGTAATGATATTGCTTTCAAAGTAAGTCGTCACATTTTGATCCCTGACAGGTAAATATATGTGAGGTGAGCACAAACCGGTCGTCTGTATATTTGTGATGTATAAATGTGTGTCCATGCCGTCCGTGACACGGGTCCTAGTGCGTTACTACATTAAATATTCACAAACAAGTGCTGTGCTCCATTCCAGGTGCGACAGAATGCATGGAGGACGATCGGTCGCGCGACTGTGACGTCGACATGTCGCCGCCGCCCGCCAACGGCGACCATCCCGCAGAAGGTAACTTGCATACATTTGTTTTAGTCGCGCGAATTTGAACGACGAAGGGATTATAATTGTCGAGTATAGAAAGTAAACAACATTAAGCGGGTTAATGTTGAGTGAAATACTCACTATAATACTAGTAAATGCCGTTTTATCGCTTACTGATGTCGTGGGCCCAGGGCTTGCAAGTAGCACGTTTCGAAATAAAATGACGTATTCAACATTATTTATAACATAACCTAAATCTGTCTATCGCTTTAAAAACAAAAGACAGAGCATGATTTTTTACTTTAGTTTGGCGTTAAACTTTTTGTGGGAGACGTCATACTTCCTTATAGCGTATATTTCTGTTTAAATTGCGGCGTTTCGAAATCATATTGTGATATCATTTCGGCGCAGTTACATGCACCATGTATATATATATGTATGCATAACCACTGGATAGAATTTCACAAACCACAAGTCTTATCCACGGAACGCCACTATGTACCTAGGTTGGTGAAGGAAGCCATTGAAATCACGAAATGTCCAAATTTCAATCGTGGTGATGGGTTCCAACTTGCCAATGCGTAGAATCCAGTGGTAGGTTGTCTAAAAAGGATTTACAATTGTTCAAAATGTGATCAAACCAACATTCGCATTGATACAGTTAGTGTGTATTGTCGAGACTTACAATCGAGTTCGAGGGCCAGTGGTATCCGTAGTAAAAGAGTGAGAAAGAGGGTAGACCGTTTTGTCTGCTCTTAAAACTTCGAACTTTTTTCACATCTACCCGCATATTCAGTCTACCCGTGAACATGGTGCATGTAACTGCGCCGAAATATCGGGAACCCCAAAACCTGCCTAATCGTGGTGTACATCCCGTGAGTACTAATTATAATGTATAAATGTGGAGTTTTGTGGAAGAGCGTCTATGTCCAGGTATGACCGCTAAATCAATCAAATTAGGATAGAATATATATTTATTGCTAGAATTATTGATGGAATATTTTTTTCCGAACTGTTATCTATGCTATGATATTTATTTGGAAAATTGGCAATTCATAAAAATTCTACACTAATTATAAACTATTAATATATGTTTACAGAATATAATGACTTATTTATTTACAATATAAGTCGTTGTTATTTATAATTATTTATTTATATTATTTGCACACCATAATTCATGCATTATTCTAATATATTTTTTATATTTTTTAGTAACTTCGTACATATTATCATTTTATTATTATTTTGCGGGTTGCTTTAATTTTGCATGAATGTACATAATGATTATAACAATTATGTTATTGATTATATAAAACAATAACATCGTATATAATTATCATCGTACATTATTATGTATATAAATATCGTATGATATACCTAATATAACCATCCCACCCCGACTTCGCACATTGAAAAAGGTTATCTTTCAATGATAAACGTTGTTAGACTTAAGCATCGCTAATGCTTGTATGCTATAAATGTAGAATTGACTATTTAGAAACAGCTATAAGTACCAAAGTTGGATAAAGGTACAAAAGCATCCTATTATATGACCTGTTTGCAGCAATGAAGTACTGCCTTTTGTATCGTAGGCATAGCAACCAAGCTAACTGTACCTTAGAACCGAGACTTCTTTGGTTGATCTCACATTAACACAAAGGTTTGAGTATAAAGTTACGAGCTTTGGCATAAACCAAGCCTGAGACATGTTGCGTAAAATGATATTAAGGCATGCATCCACTGAAGCAGAGTAAAACATAATATCCACATTGTTTTCGATAGATTGTCTCGTTTGCACTAGATATAGCTGTGAACTACTAGACACTGAGACTGAAAATCACTAACGTTTTCGAGGTTATATTCATACTCTTTATTGCAAATCATAAAGCAATTTGACAGTACGCAATTTATATTTAAATTCATGATTCGTTTTTATATCTAAGGAAAAGATTTTGTCCCGAATCCGCTCACGATATGTAAACATACTATAATGTAAATTTACATTACTCGTACATTAATTTGAGTAATCATGAGCCTTTTTTTCATTGTAAATAATCATTACTGACTATAGAGCAAGACTAATTAACTAATTGTATTAGTCAACACGTAAAAATGTAATGATTTTCTCCAAAACCGCAAATATAAGGTGTCAATCAGCTGTGTATGCAGTAGTGTGAGTTTAGCGCACTGCGTGCTGTTAAATATTTTTTCATGGCTGAATAGTTTGTGGCGTTTAGAATTCATCCGGCTCGAAGGACCAATTATTTAATTCCAGTTTCTGGAACGTTTGTCAAAGTTTGATCAGCTAACAAACTGAAGCCTGACCGCTGATTGATGACATATCGCGTCATAGAATACGATTGACCAATGAGTGTTTAGTATTTAGTTGGTCAACTAAACAAGTGTTTGACAAACGTTCTAGAAACTGGTGGTAAGTATTGTGGTGCTCCCTTTTTAAACTGATTGCCTCGCATTGACTTGTTCCTCGCAGTGACATTGTATTTCTTAGTGTCCACAGCCAAACCATTATTTTGATAATGTTATCATACAAGTATGAAACTAATAAATTCTTTATTAATTCCAAATTACAAATTAAACTCAAGTACTTGTTAAGTTGAAGAGAAATAGAGCTCAACTCATTTGCTGGCATACTACAACAAGACAAACTCTGCTTGGGTGGATATTAGTATATTTAAGTATAACCTGGGTTTAACTAACTCACTAACAAGATGCATGCGTCGTCGCTTCTTACCCACAGCTCATGTAACATGGCATTAGAGCATACACACCACGGCACTCGTATTTATTTTTATTTAGTTCAATGAGCGTAAACGCTTACGCATGGAAATGTTGAGATGCAAGTTGAACCCTACTTTAGTTCGTTTCTATTTGCCGAAATAACTAAACGGCGGGATTTATGGATTTGTTACGTTGCGGTCCGGCCAAAGTTTCAAATAAGTACAAGAATTTTTAAATGTTTGTGCAGAAACTGAGCGAAAATAGATCACCGTTGCATTTATTACTTCTCGGTTGGCGGCGTGTTGGTAGTTAGAGATCTTTCAAACATTGTGTTCAAATAGAAGAGTTTCTGTACAATAGAGTATCTTCTTGGTTGAACTATGTTGTGAAAGGGTTTTTATTTGATCTAACTCATTTAAAAAAAAGGCATTTTATATATTAACAGTGTAGCTAAATGTGTCAATTGAAGAATTATTCAATTTAACGTCATTTAAAATACCGTAATGGCCTATTTTCGATAAGACCGCGATCGCAGGAGCCATTTATGGTTAGCCACATAAAAGTAATATGCATCAACTTCAAGTTCCCTTTAAATTTTAACACACCTGTAGTGATTTCACACATTTATATGATCGCAAAAAGCATCCAAAGTGAACAATCTTTTTTATCTTTTCTAAAAAATAATTTTAAAGTAATATGTGATTAATTCGACCACATTTTGACCGACTTAATAAATGTCACAAGTTTTCGCCTGGCCCTGAATCAAACTAAACACAAGAAATAGAGTAGTTACTTGAACTTGCATCTCAACGCTATTTTTAAAGTAAGGCTGTCGCAGCGATCGACATTGGGCAAAGTTAACTGTAAACCGTGCATTCTTCACTTACGAAATCTTATTACGTGTCTATAGATCAGGCCCTATAGCACAACTATTCGTTAATGGCTACGAGCGTTCAACATGCCGGCATTTTGACTTATCTATTCTAATTCCTTCTCTATCATACACACGCGATATTTTCTGCGTTTCTAATTGCGAGTCTGCGATATAATGTACCTAGCTAAATTTTAAATCATTACTCGAGGGATATTATACGCAGCGGCGTTTTATAAAGCGCGATATTTTTTTTAAATGTTTTTTTATAATTAAATAGGCTTGCGTTTGACTACCATCACGCCTGATGTTAAGCGATGATGCGGTCTACGTTGGAGCACGCTTGCCTTGAAGGAACTTAATAATAATAATAATATTCCTCTCCTCTCCCTAATATTGATTATCTCCCTCTAACTTATTTCGGTATTGTTTTTTATCGATGTGAATAGCCCTCAAAGATGCAAAATCGGATTGATATCGCCGATATTATCACGGTTGTATGGTAGAACTTTGAAAGCATCCTATGCCATCAACGTAGTAATGTTTCGAAAGAACACGGTCTTACGACGAGCTCAAGTCATCGATACTCGGGAACGGCTAACGGACGGTTTTTACATTCCGTCTATTCATTGTTTTTAGATCGCTCGGAATAAACATATAACGAAACACGAACGATAGTCGACTGAACAAAGAATAAAAGTTGTATTGGATACAGAAACCGATCGTAAGCCTAATTAAGATTTGACATTGTTCTGGTCGAGTAGAGGCCGTAGCACAAACAATTTGCGAAGAAGTATTCGTATCGCAAACGTCAACACGTCACGCTTCGACGTACAAACTGTTAGTTATCTATGTCACAGTTGCCCTAGATACATGACAGTTTGTAATGTTTCACGTGAACGACACGCTACGTTACACTTACGCAGTTATTCGTGCTAGGCACGCATTAGTGGGGAGTTGGGTTGAGTATCGTTAGAATCGCTGCGACAGCGAGTTGGGTCGACATGTTAGCCAGTGGGGTGTGTGGTGACGCGCGCTGGTTGTAGATGCCGACGAGGAATTGCCGCTGGTGAAGGGCATGCCGGGAGTGACCGCCAACGTCGCCGCGCTAATGCCCCCCTACCACTCGGGTCGGTAATGTTGTCATACGCGATGTGAACGCGTGCCTCCTATGTAGTCGCGGGGAGATACTCACTGCGCGAACTCGCGAGGTTACCTCTACCTTATTGAACCTTATACAGGACATGAACTGACGCGTTATCAACGGTACGTTTGTGTAATACCGAAAGTGCTATTGTGTCTTTATATAAACTAAAAATATACTACAAACGGCAATCCAATCCGAAAATACAGTGGAACCTAGTTAATTGGGATCTCAAGGGGCCAAGATTGTTGTACCATTTATTGAGGGTTTTCATTAATCCAGTTTTCCAATTAGGCGGGTTTAAAATTATAGTTGTCTCATTTACAGAGGCTCCCGCTTATAGAGGTCGAAATGTACGGCTATTCCATTTTTAGAGGGAGAGTAGTCCCTTGTTTTTATGTCAAAACCTGAGATAGTACTGACAAACAAAGCGTGTGCGAAAGACATTCTAATGTTTGTAACCAAAAGTGTCAAAACCTGTCCCAACCCGATTAATTTGTCTCATTTATAGAGGGAATTGAGTTACAGAGTCCCAATTATAAAGGTAAACATCGAATAAATCCTAGAAATCAGATCTCATTTAACCAGGTTCGAAAAGTCCCATTAATAGAGGTCCCATTGATAGAATTCAATGAAAAAGTACGGGACCTCAATGCAACTCTCAATAATAGAGGTTTCTCATTTATCCAGGTCCCATTTAACCAAGTTTTACTGTACTTTAAAACTAGGATTTATACATTAAAAGCGTAGTGCTGTTTCTTTGTAATTGAAAACTTTAAACACTTCAAGATCTTGATTGCGGCACGATATTATTGTCAGTGTTGTTGCGAAAACAGGCGGCTACACCAGAGAAAGGAAAGACGTTTTGTAATCGGCGAGCGTCTGTACAGAATTACAACAGTATGGGCAAAAGTACACTAGCCCGGCACAATGAGGCGCAGTTGTGCCTTACCGCCTCTGTTGCCGGCAGCGTTTCACGATCTTATGAAATATTTGAAAAATGGCAAAACATCCGTTATTAAGGCTTGTAATCCCTAAACACGGCTAAATACTTTATCATCTATCTACTTTTGGGCCGATGAATACTGGGTCCTATGATAAATGCAAATAAAATGCCCTATTTCTCCTACTACGCCATAAATAACAAGCCATCCACGTTAAATCAAATAAGGGGAGAATGTCTGTATGGCAAGTTCCATACAAATGTAGCCCATTAAAATGCCAAAACTTGACATTAATGATTATATTTTAAATAGTTTCTATTATATTAATGTTCTATTACGTTTTATGTATCGTAACCGCGACTACATTAGATGCACGCGTTTGTATCACAACAATGTTGTGTCTATGTGTCAACCAAAGGTGTGGCTGTTGTGCGGTACGTGAAATGTGAGTGCTCGAGTGAAGTGTGTAAGAAACAACAATGTCATAATTGTGTTTTTGTTATAAGTCGCTTACATTCTGATTCTTATTGATTTTTATGCTTCCGTGTTTCCGAATATAGTAATCAGAGTAAACTGTCTGCAATCGCTTACAACTTATATTTCTTTAGCATTGTGTGTTTTGTAGTTAGTTTATTGAGTGAAGTGATTTTAAGATGATTATCCTGTGGCTTACCTTGGCTGTGTCTAGATATGCACACATTTTATTCGCTCTGTTGCAAAAACCAGAATTCAGACAAAGATTTTGTATTTTTCTTATATTAACATAATCTTTCAATGAAAAAAGTTGAATATTAAACAAAAAATTAATAGCAGTAATATATTTACAATTTTTATTTAATGAAATACGCTGAAGCTTTCATCCGGTACTAACTTCACATTGTAAGCATAATTCTGCAAGTGGTAAGTTCCATTCACTAACATACGAGTACGAGACAAAATGCTTGTAATGTTATATTGATTCTACTAGAACTTCAGCGGGCACTGAGTGAGTATTTAATATGAACATACTAATTAAATTAAAGATACGGGAGTAGGGCTTCAAATAAAAAAATGCAACTAAAATAAATTATAAAACTTATTATAATTAGAAATATTAGTTACGTTTTTTATAATTAGAAATATTCAAATTATCAACGGGATAATTACCATGTTTATTTGCTATGAGTTCCCGATATTTCGGCACTGTTGCAAGCGCCATGATCACGGATGAACTGATCATCCGTAACTATGCCGTTGATAATTGGAATATTTCTAATGTTTGTGACAATGACAGTCTAAAAACTTATACATTTTTATGACGTTCGTATGGTGTTTGCCCACGAGTTAGAAACGCTAATTACAACATTGCCCACGTAGACCTTTTATATGTAGCCACGTCCATAGAAGTTACAGTCGCGCGGGTTTATTCTAGTTTACTGTGCGCGACGTTATATACCCCGACAGAATTTGAATAATATTCTATTTTCCTGAAATAATATAAATTTAATTAAAAACAACACTTGTGTACATTTATGCAAGTACTTGGTAATTTTGCCTAATTCTTAGGCAAACTGAAGTTTTAAGACTGTGCACGTTGATTTTGTGCATGCTTTAATAATGATTAAGTTTATTTCAATAGTACAAGAGCATGGTTTTGTGTGGTATGTATTTTGTATTTTTAAGGGGAAACGGGATGGTCTGAGGTACAATTATGTATACGCATGTATTCAATATTTATTATATTGTGTGAGTCCGCTTGTCTATATTATTATTTATAATTTGAAATGCAAAATATACTGCTCAATATGATATTACACTTATTACACATACAATATTATATAAATGTGGTTGAAACTAATCACAGCATGAGATCAATGAGTCTTAAACTTACTTTGAGACGTGTACCACGTTTTTCTTTGTGTCTGCACTCATGTTTTATGAACACGTTTCGAGTGGGGGACTTGTATGATTATCTTCCGATCGTATACTGTTAGGCAAATCTGTTGTAAGCAAAACAGTATTATTATCTTTCACACACTCTTTTC
Organism: Selenia dentaria; assembly: GCA_917880725.1. Classification (NCBI taxonomy): domain Eukaryota; kingdom Metazoa; phylum Arthropoda; class Insecta; order Lepidoptera; family Geometridae; genus Selenia; species Selenia dentaria. Next base: position 4,788,384 of record OU862887.1, read on the forward strand.
TGTTTTTCTTTGTGTATGTATGCGTCTATTAAGGTTTGTACGTTGATTTCAGATATGAGTAACTTAAAGAAATCTTTAAAAATCAGTCAAGCATGGGCATATTTGCCTAACTCTAGGTCGTAATTTAGAATTGTTTTATCTATACTCGCTCGACAAACCTACGGTGTCTGTGTCTTGGCCTGTCCGTAGGCCATGGTATCTGAACCATACTTTCACGTAACGTAACATAACAAACAACAATACTTACTCTTACTCTTAAGGTGTTCTTGTTTAAAACAGCCGTACATAAGAGACAATTTGCTTTATGCAAGAATTAACTTTAGAAACGGGATATTTACCATGTATTTGTATTTATTGTGGGCTCTCGATATTTCGGCTCAGTTGCATGCCATTGTCAACTATATACCTAGATTGGCAAGGGAGGCAATCGAAATTACCAAATATAAGAATTTTAATAGAGAGGATGGGTTTCAACTGTCGAGAACCTGGAGTCCAGTGGTTCATCTTTGCAAAAACCGAAGAAGTTCCGAAAAAAGCTCGCGAGCAGATACCGTAAGTTATGTGTGTCGAGACCCAGATCGAGTTCCAAGTGACTGTTGTGTCGTTGGTAATAAGCCGGAACGCATGAAACGTGTGCGGAAGAGGGTAAACCGTTTCGTCTGCTCATAACAGCACCAACCCGCAGATACTTCAGTTTACTCGTGAACATGGCGCATGCAACTGTGCCCAAATATCGAGAGCCCACAATAAATACAATACATGGTAAATATCCCGTTTCTAACGTTAATTCTTGCATAAGTGACCATGTCGGTTTAAAAACTTAATTTGAATTATCTCTTTCAGGTGAAAATAGGTCTATATATAAAAATAATCTTGCTAACGCTAAAAAAATATCATTTTTTATTTCATCAACGGTGAATCAATCTTATCGCGATATTTATAAACAGAAATTGTTTCATGTTTAACAAAAAAACAGTTGATTGTCTTGCTTGATTTGATGATGGTATGAAGTTCGATCATTTAGTGCGACTGCTCTTCCTTTAATGTTGTATACAATACCTATAGTATACAATACGTATAACAAACCTTTATCGACGCATACATGATGTTCGTGTACGCCGCGTAACAACGGCGGCTGTAACAGTAACAATGTAATGTAACACAGCGTGTATGCGATAGATGCAGACGGATGCGGCTCGCGAGCGTCCGTCGAGCGAATGCTCGCGTTCGGCCGCGAACTCTACGCCATGAGTCAGAAGTTACAGCAAGACTTTTGCCATAAGATGTTAGAGGTGAGTCTCTGAATACTGTGTTAACACGGATTTATAACTTAGGTAGATATGTTAAACTAGCTGTATGTATCTAATTAAGTAACTTTGGTGCAGGGACTCAAACTGAATATTTGTGGTTGCCTTAGAAGGGCTTCATCCATGAATGCCATTTGAAGTCTGTCGTATGATTCGTCCGGTTTCGGCGACACTTAGCGCGAAAAAGTTCCCGGCGCAGATCCATTTTTCAATGAGACACGATAATTTAAATGAGCTCGCAAACAATGTGGAGGGAAATGTTGAAATTGGATATTATATACATATTAATAGACAACGAACGGTAAACACGAGTCCAACTGGTGTTAAGCGGAACCCTCGCCTATGACAAGACACATTTCGTCATAACTGAACTGCACTGCGCCCGCCCCCCCCCCCCCTCAGATATTAAGTTGTTAAATCTCATGTGTCTGTAATTTCACCGACAGCCAAACCCATCAATCCGGAACACAGTAATGTAACATTACTGCTTCGCGGTAGAAATAGAATAATTCACGGACGAGCTCGTTCACTGAGAGGTCTCTTGCTCTTAGAGTTTTATTAATATAAATCTCAACATTATCACGTTTTCATGAGTTTTTCGCTAAAGATTTATCATTAGTATAGATTTCCACTCTATTTTTGTAGATATGTTCTAAAAAAATAAAAAACCCGACATTCAGTTGATAATTGCCTATACGTTCAACAAAAATATGTTTTGTATATCGATTCACAACAGACGAAATTGAGTTGCATACATAATTACATATTTTTTTCATGAAATGCTATATCAATTTTAATTAAATTTATACGAGTGGTCGCATATAAATTATATACTAATATTATAAATGCGAAAGTTTGTATGTATAGATGTTTGTTACTCTTTCACACACGGCTAACAGCTTTGATGAAATTTGGTAAGAAGGTAGATGAGGCAGTGGATTAACACAGGATACTTTTCATTATCGTCATCATCAATCATCACCATGCGAGTGCACCCGCGGTGTGCACGTTTTACATTATACGTAATTAATTATGTCTCATGTATTTTATTGATTTGAAGTATTACCTGCCAAAAATAACCATCAATTCATATTTAGCGGAGTAATCTCGTAATAAACGTACAAAAAAATCTTCGAAATGCTAACCTCTTCGAAGTCGGTTAAAGAGGTCGGGTGCGGCGAAAGGCTATCGGCAGATATGATAGTTACCATATGTATCGTATTGCAGAATGCGTTCAGCCTGCTCGCGTACAGCAACCCGTGGGACAGCCCCGTGGGCTGGCAGCTGGAGCCGGTGCGCCGCGAGTCGGTCTGCGAGGCGCTCAACTCCGCCATACTCGGTAACTATGCATAACCGTATTACCTACCTACGTACCTAAAGAAGTAACAGACTTCAAAATATAGATGGTATACTGGGCCATCGCTTTGTAGACGTACTATTTGATTTCATTATAAAATATACTCAATACTGTGTGGCGATGGGGGTGTTTGGTGGAATAAGTATCTAGTTTAATAAAATAGAAGTAGGTCATCCTAACGTGTAGACCATCGCAGTTGGTGCCGTAACCAGGATGACCTACTTCTATCTTATTTAACTGGATACTTATTCATCAATGCGAATCTGATATATTTCTCGTTAAAACTAGTTTTTTTGTCTCGATAGAAAGCGATTTCAAATTTGAAATGGAATAATTAGAGTGGGAAAATAAAAAAGTACTCAATCGTAGTATTTTTTTAAGAAAGTGGAGTGGTGGTAATCAACTTTTAGTAAAACAGCATCCATTTCTTAGCGTATGTATGCGAGCGATGCGAGCAGTAGATCTTTGTAAGTAAATACAAGTACTATAGTTGTAATGTATTATGTACAATAACACAACTATATTATTATTGTCACTGACGTATTTGTGTATCGTTACAGAGAGTATGGGCATGTCGTGGATCTCCCCGCTGGAGGCGTGCGTGTCCCACTCGGGAGCCCTAGTGGCGCGCATGTCCCGCGCGGCGCTCGGCGCCTGCGCCTTTGCCGACCTGCCCGCGTTGCTGCGCCGCTGACGTCGTGTCCGCACTCGCACTCGCGTCCGTGTCCGCGTCCGCACGCCGCGCTGAGCGCTGTGCTCCGTTACCGCGTCCGCACTGAGCGTTCCCTCACGTTACCGCGCACAGACAACGATCTCCGCATCCGCCCTCACACTAAACACTGTCTCTCTGTCATTCTGCACTCTCGCTGCATCTTGTCTCTCGCTCTGTGACGTCACGCCTCACTTATTCTCCACATAAGGTCCGTCGCAGAGAATCGAGATCTTATTACAGCGTCATAAAGATAAAATCGGTACGGGGAAAATCCGCGAAATTTCAGAGCCTCATTTTCAATATGATGACTTACTGGTCTGCCCGTGGTTTCGTCCGCATATTATAAATTTATAACGATCCTTCGTGAACTATCTATTGTCTCACGATAATTAAGTAGCATATTTAGTAATTCTGGTTAACATTAGAAATTTAATTATAAATCTATTTAGCTGTTTCAACGGGAAGAAATAACTTAACATAAACACCGACTAAACACGAAGAATAACACAGACAAAACAACACAGGAATGTCTGCCTTGTACGCTCCACCTATACGTCTGCATTGAGATTGTTTTTTCCTTTACATTTCAAGTGCTCTTAGACGAACAATTATAAGAGCAATAATTACTAGTTATTGGGAATAACCTGGATAAATTCGTGAATTATTTCAACAATGTTATTACTAAATGCCCTAAATATTCTGTGTTGCTAATATGCCTCCATAACTAAACAAATATAACTCATTTAGTGGATAAAGAATATTGTTTTTTTTAGTTTATAAAGCTGCACCTTTCAGTTTAACGTAGCGGTGACCCTAGCAACATGTGTGGGTCATGTTGGCATCGGACTATTCAGCTTAATGTCAAACCATATTAATACTTAGAAATTAGCAATTCGAATTGCCCATACGCACCTTAACGTTATTTTGTGGTACAATAATAATGCATGCAGAACAGACAGAATAAACAAGACCGATTTTCCTGTGTTCCCTCGTATCGCAGTACGCTAGGCGCGGTCGCGTGTCTCATTCCCATGCGGACGGAGAGTGCATTATGTACGCGGTATTCTGTGACGTGGTTCCATACTCATACCTAATCAAAGCGCTCAGAAACAACAAATTCTCGTCGACTTCATCCATACCAGAATTAAATGGAAGTGCGTGGAAGTTCGGATCGTCGTACATATGTAAATAAAGATCAATTTCGTGTATCCGTTCTGTTGGTACTGACGTACAGTAGTTGCCTGACGGTCGCTAGAACTGTAATATATAGACGTTTTTGATTAGCTTGGCAGAATGAAATTGATGCTTCATCGCTTGCGGAGTGATTACGGATTGGTATTACGAGCGTCGTTGGTCAGCGGAGACACACTGCAGTTACTTTTAAATAGATGTACTGTGTGGTAAAATAGATGTGGCATTTTGTCGTATCTCTCAACTACCGACAACCAGAATTGATATCGCTTCACTTAGATTAACTGATTGTCCCACGTGGTCTATCCGTTCTGTTTATATGCTGTACTTTAAAACTCGACTTTCTAACGTTATTGGCATGTAGCTGTGTAAAGTGTAAGGAATATAATTGGGGATAACCCCACTAAATATTGTACAATACAATACAATACAAAAATTCTTTATTTTTGTATTGTATTGTATGTACCAATCATAAAAGAAAAACATAATACAATAAAAAGCGCTACAGTAGATTGGACAATTGGCGGCCTTATCGCTATAGCAATCTCTTACAGGCAACCTTGCATGGAGAGGATTCTTAATAATAAGTAATTGTACAGTATTTTTGTAGTATATAACTAAATTAACGTAAGATATACTAAAAAAATGACATCAATTCTTATTATATGTTTATTTTTAAAATGTTTGACTGGACACTTATTAAAGTATTTCTGAGTTTAAAAATATATATGTTTATGCAATCATCGCAAAAGAATGATCACAGGTAATGTTTATTAAAACATATGTCGTATGATGTTTTCATTTTGATAAACATGTTTCCTTGTACCATAAACATATATAGTTAAACATAGTAACAAAAATCTTTAAAACATATAAATATTCGTATTTATTAAAACAGCCGGTAAATATATTTTTAATTCTATATACTGTTTTTGACATCATTTATATTATTTATATAGCTAATGTCAAAATTCAATCGATCGATACAAACATAATGGACAGATCGAATGTAGGAACCTGTCGTTAATGGAGCGATAGCACTTATATATGTCGCTCTGGCCCGCATCCGTCGCTTGTTAATAATTTCCTGACCATTGACGCTCGCAGTATCAAGCCAATTAATATATTAAACAGTGCGCGTGTAATGAATATAGAAATATAAATAGTGTGCTCCGGGTCGACCTCAACGAAAGGACGTTGTGATCAGTTTTAAAAATCGAATGTAGTGATAGTGATCTGGACTTGGACTGTATATTTTAGAATGTCACATTGTAATAAATAGATATTATTCATAGATTATATTATAACTGTATCGTAAATGTGGCGAGGCGAGGCGAGGCACTGTTGTCGGTACAATATTGTGGTTTCTCTCTGATGTTGTTTAACGCGCGTGTGTTTTTTTATACAATTAGCTAGAAATGGACTGAAATTGCTCGTTTGTTTTTTTAATATGTTTTAATTTTATACCTGGACTACAAAACTCGTTATGTATTGCTACTGTTTGTATGTAAATTATTAAGATTTTTTTACCATTTGATGTTTTGTAAACATTTATGTTTTAAACCAGCCATACACTTTACAACGGTCGTACGGACCGGCACGAGAGTTTCTGTCGTATCTTGTGAGTTGAGAGAGTCGTATAATGAATGACTCTTGCAAGAGTATAGAACGGTTCTCGGGTTTTGACGTGTCACGTTCGAGTGACAGAGACAACGCTCTACAAAATCAATTTTATATCTCACTCTTGTCTCCATCGGAATATGAGAAGGCGAGTGATGTAATCACAGATTATGGAAAAATGTTGAATCCAGTACAAACTATCATTTATCTAGTGCACATATGGCACAGATAAATAATAGTCTGTATGATGAAACACCAAGTTATTCGTGACTGTCGAACGAAAAGTGGCACTGACCGAAATGCGACGACGTTTCGGGCAACCGTCGTAAGGTGTATGCCGTGATGTAATTATATATATATATATATATATATATATATACATATTCGGTTAAAATAACTCAATTTCATTATAGAAATTGAACAATATCTTTGCACATGTAACTAATATTTTAGAAACACTGTATAAATGCGATACAAATCCATAAATGTGTATTTCGAAGAAAAGTTGTAAGCTAAATAACGTATGTATATGAATAAAGACTTTGCAACAGTGTCGTCGCGCTTTATAGAGCTAACGTGATGTAGACACTAAGGTATATATAGAGGCGAGACGAGAAGGGGGAGGGGGGGAGGGTAGGGGGGTCTATAGACTTGTATATGTGCGGTAGTGTTAGATCTTAGTGGGCAATGATGGCCTGAGGTGGAGATATTTTAGGTGGAGACATGCCTACTATGGATATAAAATCATAATTGTACGTTTTCATTTTTTCAGATTTTAAAGCACTAAAAAGGTTAATTTAAAGTACGTTAAAAAACTGATAAAATTAAAACGTATAGGCGTAGTATACAATGTGTTGAATACATGAAAAAATATTCAGTGAAATCGGATTATATTAGAGGTGGAAAAGAGTTATTTCTTTTAGTATGGACATGTAGGTACTATGCGTTCCTCTTTATTTCAAAATTAATTATTGTAATATCATTTTAACCTCACATGTCGCAATTCCTAGAAAAGTGGTATCATTTCTGAGAAATATTTTGTATTGGCCAAACATGGCGACTGGCTAGTCTACGGGTTAATGTTCAATTAAATTGATGTTTGAAATACAATCATTCCTCAATTATTCATTTATTTCATTCTTGAAATTAAGGCGCGGTCCAACCCCTATTTTAAAACAATTTACGATGCTTTAACTAAGGTTGAAAATCGCTTGTTAGATTGGACGATGTAATGCGAAAATGCGTTAATTTTGTACGTTTTCTTTATATTATTCGATATATACTAACAGAATCGAAAAAACTGCTGGTTATTACTTTAGTACTATACGTTGGCTAAGTATTACCTAAAAAAATATAGTGTTATCGCTGAAAATTCTGAGAGTTTGGACGTGAAAGTTTATTTTTGTGGACCTATTCAGGATTTTTTTTCTGTAGAAAGAGAGTTATATTTATGAATTCTATTCGGTTATTACTCTTTTCCTATTTCTTTTCTAACCTTTGTATTTTTTTCTTAATATATTATTGATCTGTTTCGTTACACTAGGTGTTTAAAAATTCTGCTTTTTACTATTATCAGGATACGAGCGCGCCTTAAGCATTAACCGCCTAATGAATATGGTATAACCTGCTGGCCAATTACGTAGATTAGATTGTTTGTTTATGGCCTCTGTGTCTTGTTGAGTGTCGCAACTTTGCCAGTATCTGTTACATGATAGTTTCATAAACTGCAGGAGAAGTTAAAGTAAACTTGTAGAATATGGTCGGTGATTAGAAGAGAGAATCAAACAAACTGTTCCACTCCAGTACCTCAGTTACAATCAAAAGTTGACAGAAATATTGAAAATAGCGGCTCTGTGTCAGTGTTGATAATTTTAGTGTCAGAAAATGTCAGTAAGTTGATGACTGGAGCTGATAAAAGTGACATAAATACGCCATTTTTTTATATTTCAGTCAACATTTGAATGCGACTGAGATACATAATAGCAGTGCAGACAACTATTTCATGTCTCTTTTGGCTGATTACAAAAATGTCGATGCGAGACAGGGACAAATATATGAAGTACTCAAAAGTATGTATTAGTGGGGTGACTGTGTAAATACGACTCTTCATGACAATATTTGCTATAAGAAATGCAAAAAAATCCCAAAGTGTGTCTCCACCTGAAATCAAATCTACACATGGCAATGTTTGTCCAATATTTGCGTTACTTATACAAAAGCAACCTTATGTGAATATGTTAGAGTTGTCGCAAATCAATACACAAAATATTGGTACTAAATGTTAGGCATGTGTTGATCGTGGATATTTGTAATGCTGTCCCTGCATGGTGGCGAGCTGGTGCCGCGCCTCCCCCGCGTACTGTTAATGATCTACAATATCGTTCTTATATTGTATTGTTTTCTTTTTTAATAATATATTGTGTTTAAACGGCATTTTGGTGTTTGGATTTTATACCACCTTTTATACCACCTATATACTCGTACCTATGAATAAATCATAATTATACGTTTTCCGACCTTAACAGGTCGTATGACAGATCAAAATTCAAAAAACAAGATCAAAGTTCTCACAATATAAAATCCGTAATATACATTATTATTTCTAATTACTTATTCTAGACTATTAACTATTTGATTGATTATAAATATTTTACTAATCCTGTTCGGTAATGCCTAATTTATTATTTGTTTTTTATCATGTCCCTTATTTATACAACCTGCACTCATCACTATCTCACTCGTTGACATAAACACGGCTCACGTGCTTCATCGTGGACTTACTCACCAGCACCCTGGAAGTGAACTAGTCCTCACAAACTCAGGGTATCCTACCGTGAGGACTAGAGATAAACATAATTCATCTACTGTGTTTACTACATGTAAAGCTATTATTATTGTGAGCGATAAAACTTATCATCTAAGACCTGCATATATTATTATTATCATTTATTATAGTTGTGCAATATGCACAGGTATGGTTAGATTTATTTTTAATTACTCAATTCAACATAGATTGTTCAACGTAGATGATCTGTACATTTGTAGCTTTTAGCATAACACGTAAGTAATTGTAACGAACCAACATTTTGAGTAAATAAAATATTATTAAAAATAAACTGATTTTTACCAGCTATCGTATCTTGTCTCTTACGGAACTAGCCCTAACACAGTCACACACACAGTGGTGTCGATTCTGTAAGCATTCTCTTAACTAAAAATCTCTATATCATGGCAGTTCTTATTTTGTTTAGGGTAGAATCCAAATTAGTACAACTCTTTCTAATGACAGCACTAAAATTAGATATTTCTCTTTAATTGTGGGCATATTTTAGACAGTTGAGTCGTCACGTAACTTGGTGCTCGCTAAACTAACCTTAAATAACCCAAAATGTAATAGAATAATCCTATATTTAGAAGTGTCATTTTAAGTGTTTAATGATTTTGGATTTTAATGTTAACTGAATAAGGAACACCATAATATTTTTTTAGGTTGGTAGTTTAGTTTTTTGAACAAGTGAATCGCTACCAGTGTCTTATTACCTATACTGTCTAATTTTATCCGTTCGGCAAACCACGCTCACAGTGCTGACCTATTGCTCACTTTTAATGCCTGTATATCCTTTAATAATCTACCCATTATAGTATGAGATAATTTAGTTAAGTTATTTTAAGAGCAGTAGAACTCTGTGAATGAGTTCGTTCGAGTTAGAACTGTCCCACGTTTCTACCGTGAAGCAGTAATGTTCGCAATACTGTGTTCTGGTTTGAAGGTATGGTTGCCGACGACATTACAGGCACTTGAGACTGAACAACTTAACGTTTCAGGGTTACGGGCGCAGTGCAGTGCGTCACTTACACGTAATCAAATATATCTGCATCTGTTCTTGGCAGAGGTTACCACTTAACATCGGGTGGGACTCGTAATCGTACCGTTGCTACAAAACTAAAAAAATTAGGGATGCCGTAGTAAGTCGCTTCTGTTGTAATCATGATATGGCGTTTATTATCTTTCCATAAAGTTTATTTTCATAATAAAATAGTTGCACAGCCAATATGACTAAACATTCTTCGAAGGAGACTGGTGCCGGGTCAGGTATCAAAAACGGTTCCCTATTTTTATGCATACAATTTTATGTCATTTAACTTGGCATAGTTTTACTTAGCCTAATAATTGTTAAGCATAATATTCTAAAGCTTAAATTTACTTACGCATAATAATGTTTCAGCATAACAAGGGGAAAAGTAAGATAGGAATATGACATCGTATATAATATTACATGTAGGCGGCCTACGGGTGGCCCAAGGGCTACCTCCGCAACACCTTAAACTACTGTCACACAATACGGTCGTATATTTAACCATAGATTTATCTAAAATGTTTTCCATTTTTGCCTTTAATTACTTGTGGGTGGGATGTAAGGGGCGAGCCAACATCTTTTGACCCAAGTCAACCTCACCTGCACGCGGTGCATCCTGCTGAACGACGAACGAGGCTCTGACAACCAACCGATGGCGGTACACCCATCCCAACAGGCGTCGCTAAATGCAACAGGCTGGTGACGGACTGCAGCGTCACCGGTGCGAGAAGCTACGCCCTGCGATCGCCAACCCGCCTTCCCAGCGTGGCGATTACGGTCAAATTCCTCCAATGCAGGACAACAAGAAGCCACGGCCCCTAGTTCCCGGCGGCCCCGCTATTCCTGTCATGGTGGCGACCATGGTAACGGCGGGGCGAGGGGTGCTAAGAATCTCCGGGCTACGGGAGGCCACCACAAACAACTGACCCTGGCGACGTATAACGGACGCACGCTACGGCTTGACTCGCATCTGGCGCAACTCGAGGTGGAACTTGGGAAAATTAGGTGGCACATACTGGGGTTGAGTGAAGTCCAAAGAGAGGGAGAGGACACCTTAACCCTAGAATCGGGCCACCTAATGTACTTCCGAGAGGGAGACCAACATTCCCAAGGTGGCGTTGGGTTTCTGGTAAACAAGTCCCTTTCTGACAACGTTGTGGAAGTGTCCAGTGTGGTCGAACAGGGTAGCGTACCTTATTGTAAAGCTCACCGAGAGGTATAGCCTCAAGGTGGTGCAAGTGTACGCACCGACCTCGACACACTCGGACGATGAAGTGGAGGATATGTTCGATGACATATCGAGGGCCCTCCACTTCACTACAAAGACCCAGTACACCGTTGTCATGGGGGACTTTAACGCTAAAGTGAGAGTACAGAATTTCAGCGAATCGGTAGTAGGATGCCATAGTAGGATGATGGACGCAGAAATCATAGGGGGCAAATGCTCGTCAACTTCCTCGAACGGGAGGGGCTCTTCTTGATGAACTCCTTCTCTAAGAAACAGCCCCAAAGGAAGTGGACGTGGCTGAGCCCCGACACTAGGACTAAAAATGAGATTGACTTCATCATGACGGATAAAAGGCACATATTTAGAGATGTCTCCGTGATCAACAGGTTCAATACCGGTAGCGATCACCGACTTGTCCGAGGCTCTCTGAATATCAACTTTAAGGCGCAACGTGTCCGTCTGATGAAGTCCAGGCTCCGACCAACACTGCTCCAAACCATGGCAGGAAATATTCCAGTTAAACCTGGAGAACCAATTCGCTGCCGTGGAAACCACCACAGACGTAAACCAGAACCTCGAAAATGTGACTCGGGTCCTCAGGGAAGAAGGTACGAGATTTTGTTACATGCAGCGTAAGGGCAAGAAGTCCAAGCTTTAAGAAGAGACTTTGGGGCTAATGAAGGAACGACGTGAAAACCCACCCATCACTTCGTCAGAAAAGCGGACTCTAAACCGAGAGATCAACAAGAACGTACGACACGACCTCCAGTGCTTCAATACGATTTCTATCGAAAGAGCGATCGAGCAGAATCGGGGGTCAAAGGTGTTCGTACAATCTCTTGGAAGAAGCCACCTGACGAAGTTGACCACAGCCAGTGGAGAAGTCGTTGCTGCGAAGCCGGCAGTCTTTTCGGAAGTGGAGGACTTTTATGGCCGATTATACGCATCGCATGCATCTCGACGTTATCCCGAAAATGAGGATCCTAGAGCCACGTTAACACGCCATTGCACCGAAGACTTGCCAGAAGTCAGTATTGGCGAAATCGAGATCGCTCTTGGGCAGCTTAAAAATGGAAAAGCCTCTGGAGAGGATGGCGTTACAACAGAGCTACTAAAAGCAGGAGGTAAACCCGTACTGAGGGAGCTCTAGAAGCTTTTTAACGCTGTCCTGTTCGAAGGGAAAACTCCAGAGGCGTGAGTGGGAGTGTGGTCGTCCTGTTCTTCAAAAAGGGAGATAAGACCCTGCTGAAGAACTATCGACCCATACCCCTTCTAAGCCACGTCTATAAGCTGTTTTCAAGAGTGATCACGAACCGTCTTGCGCGTAGACTCGACGAATTCCAACCGGAACAGGCTGGGTTTTGGAGCGGATACGGCACCATAGACCACATTCACACAGTGCGGCAGATTATACAGAAGTCCGAAGAGTATAATCAGCCCCTGTGTCTAGCATTCGTGGACTATGAGAAGGCCTTTGACTCGGTTGAAATCTGGTCTGTTCTGGAGTCCCTGCAGCGTTGCCAGATAGATTGGCGATACATCCAAGTGATGAGATGTCTTTACGAAACCGCCACCATGTCCGTCCAAGTACAGAATCAGCAAACAAGTCCCATACCGTTGCATCGAGGAGTGAGACAAGGGGACGTTATTTCCCCGAAATTGTTTTCAAATGCAATGGAGGATATGTTCAAGACGCTGAACTGGAAAGGACGTGCATTAATATCAACGGCGAATACATCTCTCACTTGCGATTTGCTGACGATATCGTCATCGTGGCAGAGACGCTACAGGACCTGCAACAGATGCTGAATGACCTGGCTGACTCTTCTATACGCATCGGCTTACGGATGAACTTGGACAAAACCAAGGTCATGTTCAACGAACATGTTCTACCGGGACCGATTGCGATACACGGTACCGTTCTCGAAGTTGTTCAAAAATATGGGCTGGGCAGCGTTTGGGAAGCTACGTCGAGTCCTTACTTCGCCGATTCCACAGTGCCTGAAGACGAAAGTCTTCAATCAGTGCGTCCTACCCGTCATGACATACGGAGCCGAAACGTGGACACTGACGGCTCGAATGGTCCACAAGCTTAAGGTCGCTCAGCGGGCTATGGAAAGGGCTATGCTCGGTGTTTCTCTGAGGGATCGCATCAGAAATGAAGTAATCCGTCAGAGAACCAAGGTCATCGACATAGCCCACCGGATCAGCAAGCTGAAGTGGCAGTGGGCTGGCCATATTAGCCGTAGAACCGACAACCGTTGGGGTAAACGAGTTCCAGAGTGGAGACCGCGTCTCGGCAAACGTAGTGTAGGACGTCCTGAGGCAAGGTGGAGTGACAATCTGCGCAAGACGGCTGGCAAAAACTGGATGCGAGTAGCCCAAAATGATGAGAAGACCTAAGTGGCGTGCAATTGGAGAGGCCTATGTCCAGCAGTGGACTGCTACAGGCTGATGATGATGATGATGACTTGTGGGTTTACATAGATACTTCGCTACGTTCTATGGGAGTAATTCTTGTCGAATATGTTCTGTTGAAGCAATGACTTGTCGAACTAAGCCCCTAACTTGTAACACCCCCGTGGCGGAAGGGTAGGGCACAGCATTTCTCCCACTCAAAAAAAGGCGTTACAACTCAATAACAAAGGAATCGTACAAGATATAGTTACTTACATGGTTACCTACATGATGAATACGTTAATTTCCTTTTCCTCGAGGAAACTATAAAAACGATAACGAGTAATTCAGGAAATGTTCCAGCTGCCTGAAGCCGGAACAGCAGATACCTTTAATGTGAACATAATTATAAATGTTTAACCGCATACCGTATGCGGTCGAAATGCTCCGGGTTTCTGATAAGTAGTTACAGTTAATTGTATCAGAAAACCGGAGGAAAATCTCTTAGAGATCGTTACATTGCGAGCCACCAGCTACACACTACTACACACTTGTAACCATTATGTACCTCAATCACTACAGTTTCGAAAAACAATATGCTACACTGCCGCGGTACCTACTCGACTAAAAGTAGCCCATAGCGAAAGAGTCCTGACTCGCCCTATAAGTATATAATTTCCTTCATGATCCTGACCACCTTATTGGCGCCACGGGACCTAGTAGATGTATAGAAGTAGGTAGGTACCGTAACTCAGTCCCAGTTCACCAACATTCACAAACAACGAATTTCCACCGAGATTACACTTTTTATGTTACCTAATATCGCAAAATTTGCATATTCATCGAATCCATTCCAACCCCCGCGCCCCGCGCCGCGCAAGAATTACGTCAACCTCATTTATAAATCCGCAAATTATATTGAAATATCGCGTCTGTAATGGCGGCGGCAGATAACGAATCATTGAAAAATTATGATAATTGTCAAAAAATTATATCGAGGAACAAATTCAATAAATTGCAAAGGGGAGCGATTTGGCCCTTTATGTGCCGCCCGGCGCCCTCTGCGATCCAATGTTTTTATTAATTTATGTTGCCAGTCGGTTTGATAAAATCGGAAATATTCAGAGGCGGGAAATTATTGACTACGGTAATATTCTGTCCCTTCGACAATCAGTTGCTGGGTTTATGTTACAGCCTCAGATCAAATAAAAAAGTTAATTGATCTGAGGTTACAGCCGAACTCCGCGGTAAAACATAGGCAAAGATTAATAATATCACTAACTTAGGGAAAAGGTGTCTACAATGATCCCATCCCCCTAAGGGAAAAGCTTTGCTGTGTACAAAATGTGACGGTTAGGGAAAAGTTAAGTAGTTTTGGATGAATAATTTGAGTGATGACGTTTATACAAACGACTATTTTTAGTTCTTTATAAATTTCAGATTAATATTTATAAGAAATTCCAAACATTACTTAAGGATCATTTTGTACACCTGGGTGCCTAAAATGATCCCAGAGTTTGGGTCAAAATGATCCTAAGACCATTCTGCGTATCCTACGATGCAAGTTAAAATAAATTTATATTTTCATTATTTCTGTTTATTTTTTTACGCTTATAGTAAAAGTAGTAAAAATAAACACTTCAACTTCTTCAAGTTCAAAACCAAAAAAACTTCTTGATATGTTTTTTTAAACTGTTTCATCATAATCAACAGTTTTGTCTTTACGTGACCTTCACTATTCTTCTTTTCAGTTTTTTTTTCAGCATTTTGAATTAAATTTTGTATATCTGTGGGACCATTTTGTACCTCCAAAAAGAGTTCGTATGATTCATGCCTTACTTTCATTTAAACTAGCAATATTAAAGTATACGGCATGATTGTAGTCATGCATACATTTCAATGAATAAAATACGTCATATTTAACTTTCTTTGGAATCTGTCAAAATATTAGGGGCAAAATATTTCCAGGAATTATTATATACTCGCAAGAGGGGATCATTTGACTCAAATGCAATTTTTTCAAAACATAACTTTATTTAGATCGCAACGTGCTTGAAATGAAATTAAACATGGAAAGAAACAGGCCATACAACAGTAATTCGGGAAAATGCAATAGAGTTTCAACAATACACCATTGATTTTATGGTTACCATAGAACACACTCATTTTCATTTTGTGTGATAGTACGACGCGCAACACATACACCGCCATGACACTTTGTAAGGGCAATGAGCGGGATACGGGCGGGGAAGACATTTGTACATATATTAGATAGATGGCTTTAATAGTTTCCTGAGAACCATAGGGAATCATATTATCTCGAGGGATCATTTCACATCATCGAGGGTTGTAGGCAGTCGAAGGAGGCTTTTCGATTCTAAATCTGAAATTCTCCAGAAAACTCCTCAATCTCAAAAGAAATAATGTACGACATATCGTTGGAATTATGACCGGACATTGCTCCTTAAACAAACACCTGTTTAATCTAAGTAGGTGTTACAGACAGCCCCCTAAGCAGAGGCTGCATAGCTGCTCATCGAATGCAGGAGCGTGGCAGTACAAAGGGCAGCCAACTCGGCTCGCCGAGTACAGTGTGGGAAGCCTGCGCCAAGCTGAAGGAGCTGCTGGATTTGCTGGAAAACAGCCAGCCTACCAAGTACCAAGTAAGTAAGAAGAGGGATCATTTTGTACAACTATCCCCTACCTCATTTGATATACGCACAAGTGTCACTTCTTCTATTAGTAGGTATTGTTTGGGAAGTGGGGCTCTGTATCACAGAATACATGATAGTACTTCGTATCCAGCGCGAGAGGAATGCATCTGTGCTTACGGTATGCCTTTTAAGCCTGTTTTTTTCATCTATTATTAACTAAACAGAGTTTTATTCTACAAGAATATTTTTTAAGCCTGTGCTGTGCTTTTTCCTTACGCCTATCTAAGAAGATGCTATTTAAACTGTACAGGCGCTGAATGGCTTCGTTGAATGTAAAATAATTCCAATTCTCTCAACTGAATTGGCTATTACGAGTATGTCTAGGTATATTCAGAAAGCGATGCACAGACAGTGTGACATATATATAGCGACGTAAGAACAGGACTTTGCTGGAAGTAGCGAGAATGGCGTAAGAAAACTGAACACACAGCTACTTTCAGAAAAAAAATCTGCGTCGTGTGGTCTGGATCTCATTTGAAGGGTACACGAAAAGAAGGGGCTCCTCAACAAAACTAACAACCAGAGATGATTGCCAATTAAACTTTGAAATCCAAATGACTTAAAAGACATGGTTAACACTGATGAGTTGTATGTTTAATACATTACATCAACATACATACATTACATACACAAGTTTCGCATGCAGTGTGTGCCTTTTATTCAGGTTTGAGCTGCAATGGGCTTGTCTAGTCAAGGATGAATTTTTATTAATGTGGATTATATTTAAAACGAGCTCCTTCTATACTGTTTTGAATAATACATCATACGAAAGGCCCATTCACGACGAATCTAATAGTAAACTTATTTTGATTTATGCAAAAATGTCGATAAACCCCATCTTTTCATGTACCCTTCATATATATACGACCACAAAAAAATTGAAATTAGGGCATTACTTTTAAAAGTTTCTAAAAAAGATCTCATATAATTTACAGCATTCTTATGCCTATTAAGTGGTATCAGCAATTTATTTAGAGTTAGTCTTCTTCTCTTTACATCACTCTAATTGTATTTAATTTATTATATGAATATATCAATGCAAGATAACCTATTAGTTGTCGGTAGCTAAACCCAAGTATTGACCGTAGTATTTCATGTTTCCTACGATGTAAGAGAATTTCCTTTTAGGTACATGCATGCATTGTTTTCATACCTCTTGCATAGGTATGTGTTACTGTTAGAAATATTTTATTATTATGGTATCCCTATAATCTTTACACTTTATATTTTTATATATTGTAACCTTTTCCTTTGTTTTATCTGTCATCCGCTCTGCTAGCTGGAATTACAAGTTGCTCCTCAAGATTTATTTGATGCCGTTTTATTTGTGTAAGTCCTGATATAATCACGACCCTTATTCGTACGCTGCCTGCTGCCATTCCTGCTAGCTTTCACAGGTCATGTACCCAGTGTGAAAAGGGTATCGTGATCACAGACCTGCGACCACGCCGCCAAATTCCTAACCTCAACGACATAGCCGCAATATTCAATAGTGGTGTATCATGAATAATGAGACTGCATCAGCGTCACCTAACAATGCTCGGAATGCTTCGGTAAGCGAAAGAATTATAGCTAACAATATCCAGATTGAGAAATTGGAAGGTGTTGCAAATTTTTCGACGTGGAAGATTGCCATGCGAATGGCGTTGATCTTTGATGGTCTGTGGAACTGCATCCTTGGTCTAGACAATGACATGACTAAGGATCAGAAAGCACTAGCACGGCTTTGCTTAGCGATTAAACCGGCGCTTTATCAGCATGTATATTCAGCTAAAACGGCAAAAGAGGCCTGGGATCAGCTGAGCACAATCTTTGAGGACAGAGGGCTACACAGAAGAGTAGTTCTGCTTCGACAATTGCACAGAATGGATCATTCAAACTTCAGCAGCATGACTGAATACATTAACAGCATAATGACCATTGTTCAACAATTAACAGATATAGACAGGCATACAGAAGACGCCGAGGTGGCAGAGATCATGCTTATCGGGTTACCCCAGGAGTACGACGCATTAGTCTCTGGCCTAGAGACAGCTTGCTTAACCCAAACGCTATCCAGTGAGCTCGTCCGCACTCGTCTCCTTCAAGAGGAATTTCGTAGGTGTGCGTCCACATCTAATGATAATGTCACTGCACTGAATGTGAATGCTAAGAAAAATATAATTTGTCATTTTTGTAAGAAGCCGGGACATATTCGATCACAGTGCTATAAGCTGAAGAACAAGAAGAAGGACAACACAAAGAAGAGGACTGAAAGCGGTGATCAGCAAACACTATTGGCTTCTGGCTTTGCAGCAACTGATGAGTGGATCGTGGATTCGGGCTGTTCATCGCATATGACTAACAGCAAAGAACATTTAAATAGTTTTGTGTCACAAAATAATTTAATTGCAATAGCAAATAGTAATAAAATGGTTAGCAAAGGTGTTGGAAATGTGAATTTAAATATTAATAATAGCAAATGGGTAGTGAAAGATACAATGTATGTGCCACAATTGTCTGCAAATCTGTTGTCGGTAAGCAAAATGATTGAACGAGGAACGACAGTAATTTTTAAAGAGGATGGCTGTTTTATATATAATAAATGCAAGATTGATGGCAAGCCGATTTTATCAGCAAAGTGTGAGAAAGGTATCTATAAATTATCAGGGGTATCAGCTCAGGAGTACTCTTCAGCACTCCTTCATGAGGTGCAGGAGGCAGAGAGTGCAAGGACTGCTACAGGTGTATCTGAGGAAGTATGGCATAGAAGGTTAGGGCACCTTAGCTTAAAAGGCATGCAAACTTTAAGCAAATGTGTTAATCATGGTATTATGTTTCAGAAGAATAAAACAGAATCTCCATGTATAGCATGCATTGAGGGAAAGCAGACAGCTAAGGCATATCCCAAGGGTGAGGCGAGGAGAGCTAGCCAACTTCTGGAGATCGTGCACTCAGATGTGTGCGGGCCCATGAGAGACTGTAGCTGGAGCGGAGCGCGGTATATCCTTACTTTTACAGATGATTTCTCAAGAAAGTCATTTGGATATTTGTTGAAAAACAAACACGAGGTAATGTCTTGTTTTATTAAATTTAGAAGTCTCGTGGAGAAGCAGACGGGCTTGCATATCAAGTGCCTGAGGACAGATAATGGAGGTGAGTTTTGCAGTGCTAAATTTGAACAGTACCTTACACGAGAGGGCATCATTCATCAGACGACAGTACCTTACTGTCCAGCTCAAAATGGAGTTGCAGAGCGCCTGAATCGGGTCATAATGGAGAAGGCCAGGTGTATGATTAGGCAGGCAGGTCTATGTAGCCGATTCTGGGGAGAAGCAGCAATGACTGCCATGTATCTGAAAAATCGGAGCCCCACGGCTGCATTGGCGGGCCAGCTTCCTGAACAAATCTGGACTGGACACCAAGTAAGTGTCAGACACCTTCGTGTGTTCGGTTGTGTTCTCTGTTGCCTATTCCTTATTACCGAAGCCAACTCGATCAAAGTTAGATGCTAAATCAAAATTATGCATTTTTGTAGGGTACAGTGAAACTTCCAAGGGTTACAGGTTGATAGAGCCATCCAATCCCAGAAAAGTTATTATTTCAAGGGATGTTGAATTTTTAGAAAATAAATTCTACAAGGATTTTAATAAAATTTTATCCAATGACTCATGTCAAAAATATAATGAATTTAATTCTGAAATTGTATGCATTGACATAAAATATAATAATGAAATAAATGACAATGTAATTAGCTGTAATGATAAAAATATCTCAATGAGCAATGCCTCAGACTCTAGTCACAATGAAAATACTGTAATTGAGAATAATAATAAAGATAATTTACATTCTGATGATGTGTGTGGTGATACATTGAGTTCCAACAGTGTAGTGAACTTCAATGATTCAAGTGATAATAATGAATTTTTATCTCCCATTTCAGTTGTCTCCAAGTCTAACGAGTACTGCACTGGCAGTGACGCGAGCTTGGAAGATGGGTTACCCCCTATTTTTAAATCAGGTAGTAAGGCCGACCCCTCAAATTATAGACCGGTCTCTGTGCTTCCGGCTTTGAGCAAAATATTCGAAAAGATAATGCTTCAACAACTCTTGTCTCATTTTAATGAACATAGGATTTTACACGAAAATCAGTTCGGTTTCACGAAAAGCAGATCAACAACAGATGCAGGAGTCCAGTTAGTCAAGCATGTGCTGGAGGCTTGGGAGAGCTCACAGGATGCCATTGGCGTATTTTGTGATCTCTCCAAAGCTTTCGACTGTGTAGAGCACCGCACTCTAATTTATAAGCTACACCACCATGGAATTCGTGGAGCTGCTCTGAATCTTGTAGAATCATACTTATCTGATAGGCAGCAAAAAGTTGGCATTAATGGCGTGACATCTTCTGGATCTTTGGTCAGAATGGGGGTTCCACAGGGGTCGATCTTGGGTCCGTTCTTATTCTTAGCATATATCAATGACTTACCACATATGGTTGAGGGCCTTGCTGACATAGTTCTTTTTGGAAAAATAGAGAACTAGTTCAAGTCAACAACGCGTTAACTATTGTTTCAAATTGGTTCGCCGCAAACAACCTGCTTCTCAACGCAAAGAAAACGAAATGTTTAAAATTTTCCATGCCTAATGTAAGACATATAGAGCCAAACGTATTACTCGACGGAAATAAATTGAAAATTGACAAGGCAATAGTCTTTCTAGGTATTAGCATAGACTCTAAATTACAATGGGGTCCTCATATTGATGCACTATCTGGAAGACTGAGCTCAGCTGCATATGCGGTTCATAAAATTAGGCAATTGACAGATATAGCTACTGCTCGACTGGTCTACTTTGCTTACTTCCACAGCATAATGTCATATGGTATCCTGCTGTGGGGGTCAGCGGCGGACATAGAGACAGTTTTTATATTGCAAAAGCGGGCAGTTCGAGCCATCTACGAAATGGGTCCCCGCGAATCCTTAAGACAAATGTTCAAAGAAATTAATATATTAACTCTTCCATCTTTGTATATCCTAGAAAATATAATGTACGTTCGTAAAAATATAAAGAAGTTTAGAATAAATAGTGATATGCATAATATTAATACTAGAAATAAGGATAGGATAGCTGTATCTAAATTTAGACTCACGAAAACTAAAAATAAGTCCTTCTTAGGCAATTGTGTACGTTTCTATAATAAAATCCCGAAAGACATTACTCAGCTCACTGAAGGGAAATTCAAGTTACGTGTCAAAAATATACTAATGAAAAAAGCCTATTATAAATTGAGTCACTACTTAGAAGACAAAGATGCCTGGAAGCTTTCCACTTCTGCCTAATAGCCAACTATTGAATAAATTTGTTATTTTAATACTACTCATATGTAACCTCAATGTACAAAGACTTGAAAAAATAATGGCCCACGAGTTTCTTGCTGTTTCTTCTCGGCGGTGGTTCTTTTCCGAAGACAGCAGTAGAATCATTTAAAAATTTTGACGTTCATAAGAGTGTCTATGATGCCTAAACTGAATAAATAATTTTTGAATTTTGAATTTTGAATTTTGGGTCTGGTACTGATGGCAGCCCAGACTATGTTCCTTCGCCTGGTGAGGTGTCCACCAATGAGGAAGTTGCAACTCATCCAGTGCCTTCTGTGACCGTTCGCAGCAATCCTGTTCGCAGTACGCGAGGTATTCCACCACAGCAGTATGTTTGTGACTATGACATTTCTATGATGTCATTAGGGCATTTTGAACAATGTTCTATTTTTGAGCCACAAACATATGAGGAAGCAATGTCTTCAGACGATTATTCTAAGTGGAAGGAAGCCATGGACAAAGAGTATAGCTCGATGTTAAATAACAATGTTTGGCAGCTAGTTGATAGGCCTTCTAATACTAATATAATTAAATGTAAATGGATTTATAAGATAAAAAGTGACGCAAATGGAAAGCCAGATAGATATAAAGCTCGATTAGTCGCGCGTGGGTTTACACAGAAGGAGGGGATTGATTACAGTGAAACATTCTCCCCTGTAGTGCGTCACTCTACCTTACGAATCCTGTTTGCAATTGCTAATCATTATGATCTCACTGTGGAGCACATAGATGTCACTACCGCGTTTTTAAATGGTGACCTTAATGAATGTATATACATGGAGCAACCAGAAGGCTTTATAGAAAATAAAAATAAAGTGTGCAAATTGAATAAAAGTATATATGGGTTAAAACAAGCGAGCAGAATGTGGAATGAGAAAATTAACATGTTTCT
The DNA here is from genome assembly GCA_917880725.1 of Selenia dentaria. Lineage (NCBI taxonomy): Eukaryota > Metazoa > Arthropoda > Insecta > Lepidoptera > Geometridae > Selenia > Selenia dentaria. The sequence continues at coordinate 4,811,016 of OU862887.1, forward strand.
TAGTATGCATGGTTATAAACAAAGTAAATGCGAGCCTTGTGTGTATTTTAAGAGGAATGAAAGTGAATTTACGATTGTGGCATTGTATGTTGATGACTTTTATGTATTTTCAAATTGTAAAAATATGAAATTTTATAATTTATTGAATAAGGAATTTGATGTAACACATTTAGGTTTGCTCAAAAATTGCTTAGGCATGAATGTAACTAGAACTGAAGATACAATAATTTTAGATCAGTCAAATTATATTAAAAAATTGTTATTACGTTTTGGTATGTTACAGTGTAAATCTATATCAACCCCTATTGCTCTAAATTGTAAATTTAACTCAGAGTCAGAGACCTGCCTTGATGATGATGTATATCAATTTAGGCAGCTTGTAGGATCTTTGAATTATTTATCGGTATGCACTAGGCCCGATATTTCATTTGCCTGCAGCCAACTAAGTCAGTTTATTTCAAAATTCAATAATAATCATTGGATGGCTGCAAAGCGAGTACTACGCTATTTGGCTGGTACAATTAACTATGGATTATATTTTCACAAAAGTGATAGTTTAAATATCGTGGCTTATGCAGACGGTGATTGGGCCAACGATCCTCATGATATAAGGTCTTATACGGGGTTTCTTGTGAAGTTGGGAAATAACACTGTAACTTGGGAAGCAAGGAAACAGCGTTGTGTCGCACTGTCCAGCACTGAGGCAGAATATCTTGCCATGACGGATGTGTGCAAAGAGTTATGTTTCATTAAGAACTTTTTGTCGGAAATTGATGGAATGCAAGTTGATATGATTGTGTATAACGATAATCAAAGCGCACAAAAGTTGTTACAATCAAAAGAATATTCACATAAGAGGACCAAACATATCGATTTGCGTTATCATTTTATTAAGGATTTGGTACAGAAACATTACATTATTGTTAGATATTTGCCTACCCAAAGTATGCCTGCAGATGTACTGACTAAACCCTTAGCCTCTGCAAAGCATTATAGTTTCACTAAAGATATGAATGTTAAGGTCATATAGGTTTAAAATTATGAAAAGAAATGTTGTTTGTTTGCATCATGAATTAAAATAACCTTTTATGATGTTGATTATATTGCATATTATTATAACTTTGCATTGTTTTGAGAATTTCTTATTTTGTTTGAATTGCATTGTTTGTTGAATATGTTTTTTTTTTGTTTTTGCATTGTGCTATTATTTTAGTCTTATGCATGTTGTAAAAATAACAGTATCTTTATGAAATTATAGGAATAAGGGGAAGTGTTAGAAATATTTTATTATTATGGTATCCCTATAATTGACACTTTATATTTTTATATATTGTAACCTTTTCCTTTGTTTTATCTGTCATCCGCTCTGCTAGCTGGAATTACAAGTTGCTCCTCAAGATTTATTTGATGCCGTTTTACTTGTGTAAGTCCTGAAATAATCACGACCCTTATTCGTACGCTGCCTGCTGCCATTCCTGCTAGCTTTCACAGTTACAACGCACCCACCATCCTGAAGCACACGCATGTACAGCTGGTGAGGTGATAATCTCACTAATGTTATAAATGTGTAAGTATGTCGGTTTGGATGGATGGATACGTTACTTTTCTACTTGATTAGGTACATGAACATTAAATTTACCTATTACCCGTAATTATGAAATTTGGCAATAAGTTTAAAAAATAATCTCTCAGTTCTTTATTTTTTAAGTCTTTTAACTTAATTATTAGATGTACGTTTTGTACCTACATATTTAAGTACCTACTTATACATAGGTAACTATATTTTTGCATTAAGTTCCAATATTACACCTTTGATAGAGCAGATATACGTTGGAAGTATCATTCCTAAGCAGAAGCCTGTCTATACAGGTGGTGCATACCTACAGATATTTATAGCATACTAGCAACTGCTCGCGACTTCGTTCGCGTAGTAGCTCGGCCTTCGGCCTCGCCCTAATCCATCTTTTCTTGGTTTTTCTTTCATAAGAACCTTTTCCTGACAATAATTAACACAACAAAAATAATTAGCAAGATTGATCTATCCGTTCTCAAGTTATAGCGTGACCTGGGGCCTTTCTATCAGCTTCATAAAAACCACGCAAGTTCCGTGCAGTTCTTAAACCTGGCATAAACAGTTTTGAATTAAATCATACTATGACGCTTATTTAGGTGAACTGTTTGAATATTGTTTTCTCAAAGGTGAAAGGGTAATATTGTCCATGGTATTCTAATAATTTACTATAACCAACATTACACACGCCTAGACGTTTGTAAGCTGATAAACTAAGTGGATTTAGAGCAGCATGTTAACGAGAGTCCCTAGAAAAAAAACAGGTGAACGGGTTTTCTGCGGTTCTTGAATAGTAGGCCTGTGCAGGCCTGCTTTAACGTTGTCATGGTACGAATAAGCCGGGCAGTTTTCTAGAAGTCCTGCTTTAAGAGCTCATCAAGAGCCTGCTGTAAGACTCCAGTAGAAATAGGGGTTCATTTTTATATAGATTTGATTTCACGAGAATCAAACCAGAACTCGAACATTTAAGAGTATTAGCTTTTATTAATGTAGACTGCAGTTGGCTCAATCCCTCAATATCCTATCTCCAATATTATTCTCAAGAACTGTGTAAATTTTTATTCGTTCATTCCTCAAACGAGTGCCACTATCTATGTTCCGACAGAGCCCGGAGTCCAGCGCCGCGCCGGCAGCGGCCACGAGAAATTGAATGAAAACATTGAATATTTATTCTGTGAGACGCCAGTATTGCAGTGCACTGCTCCGGGCACGGCAACGAGCTATATCGCAGATACGACACGAGCTTGCGGACACTAAAATGTACCTACAACGATGTCGCCTCACGCACGCAATATTATCTATAGATAATATTACCGTGCCTCACGCGTCATCGCTACAGACAGCCTGATGTAACCTCTAATGCATTCGTAGGTAACAGTTACATGCTAATGTGTTTCGAAAGCTATAATTGCTAAAGCCTTGTACATACAGGTTTAACATAAAATGTTGTATGTATTTACAGGTACTTATATAAATTAACAAAGTATTAGATTGAATTTTAAAATGTTAACATAATTATTCATGATTAAATGCGTTACTTGTTTAATTTCAAGGTTTAGTCTCTTTAATCAGGTTTTTTTACAATTGATACAACTCATGTGACGGTCAGTTAGATCCAGTCGGTGATAGAGAAGCGCTAGATCTGTCGCTAGAACAGCGATTGGCTCTCAAGAATCATCATCATCAGCCTGTAGCAGTCCACTGCTGGACATAGGCCTCTCCAATTGCACGCCACTTAGGTCTATCTTGGGCTTCTCGCATCCAGTTTTAGCCTTTTTTTTTTTGCCTTTTTTAGTCTTGCGCAGATCGTCACTCCACCGTGCCTCAGGACGGTGGAGTCCTACACTACGTTAATAGAATAGCTGCCATCAAATATCGTTGGGTGAGGCACTACTATGTGATAGGTTACAATCTTGTGTATGTTTCCTACCTAGCCAGGCGACCAATAGAAAGAAAGTGCCCACTTATCACTATAGTGATTTGCTTATTTTTATTTTGGTTCATCAAAGTGACTCCCTCTCGCCTGATGGAAAGCGAAAATAACCTTACGATGTTACCTTGAGCGGACGCTTAAGCCCGACCGACCGATCGAAAATCACTGAACGACCTTCCCTTGAGCTAAAAGAGTAAATGAAGTATCTTTTTAAATTAAGTATTCTCATACGGTGTCTAATTACCTTCTTACTCAATTGACCTATAGACTTACAAACTACGAGGGATCGCGGGGTCAGACTGGGGTTAGCGAAGTTGTTAGATCATTTCGTAATAAGGCTTAAAATTTATCGACGATTGCAACATTTTTTTTTATATTACTCATTTATTTACAACTTCAAGCCACATCAATGTTTTTATCACTTCTGCGTTCACTACTCTTTGCTATCTCGGATCATCTTGTGGCTCCTTTTTAATATTTGATCTGCATATTTGTAAATCCGGTGTTTGCCTTCGAGCTCTGCAGATTTATAGTTTATTTCATTTTGAAGAGATCCGGCAGCGGCGGCCTTCAGTTACATTATGGTGCTTTGTTTGAACATAATAATTTTAATATTATTTTGGGTGCAGTGATGCCTAATGCAGATATACTTATATATGGCATTAGCCCAGTAATTTCACGTTCTAAAGCATCTTGATAACCTTAACACTAAATCTTTCAATGTCTTTCCTTAACACAATTATTATTGTGCCATCACACAACATTTTCAAGGCAAAATAATGAATAATCCCCTTGTTCACTGACTGCTTATACCTTATTAAACATAAATGTAATGAGATGTGGAAGGAGAATTTTGACGAACGGTCGTTGTCGAAAGGAATTTGGTATAAGACAATACAACTGGCCTCAGTCGTGCGCCGTGCTTTGCTGGCTCCACCATATCCAGATCAGAAATTGTTATTGCTTTGAGGCTTCGGTCCGGACACATGCCCTTAAACAGTTTCGCATTTCTCATGGGCAAGTCGAGATCACCTAATTGTACTGAGTGTAACACTGTAGAGAATGTTTATCATATCTTGGTGGAATGTGCCCGGAACGACAAAGAGAGGAGGAAATTAAAATTCGAAATAGAAATTGATTTGCAAGAGTTTGGCAATTTAATAGCTGGCTTTTCCTCAATCGAGGGAAGCGAGAAGGCTATACAAAATTGTGCAATTAGGTAGATTATAAGATCCGAGCGGGCCAATGGGTGGCATGGTCATGTTTGACCAAACCCTCTTTAGATTAATAAAGATACAAATAATAATAATCATCAATAACCAATTTATTTATAAACTGCAGTACACTTCAAAAATTAAATATTACATGATGACTAGCCATAGTTAAATGCGCCAACACCAATACTTAATTAATAGTAGTTAAATTAATAATATGTGAAAAGAAAATAAAAAAATTATAAAACCATATGAAATGAAATGATATCGTAATCGTTTTTGTCTGTATAGGCCTCTTACGGCATAAAGAAGAATATAATAGGCATAGAACGTAAGAAAACATTGACTTACCTATTAGAAGTAATGTCACGGTAATACCTATTATCTACCTATATATTACCGTGGTGATGTAAAGAAGTATAGCAGCAAACTATCAACATGAACTGCATACGTTCACATTTCTAAATATTATTAATATATACATCGATTAATCAACTTTATGTTAATAGCACCTAATATACAAGGGTAATAAAAATTAAGTAACTTTTAACTGAATGCCACAATAAAACATTCTAGAAACTCTTCGAGGCCGGCCGTCTGCTCGATACGCCAAAGTTTGAGAACGGATTTGAAATAGCTTACCTATATACGAGTAGGTATCTACTTATTACTTGATGCCGCGGTAACTTGGTATGGAAGCTTATTGTATATGTACTTTGTGAGGCCCATAACATGAGATATTTTAGAAGACTTCGTAAGAATCCGTGATAGAGAGCTTATGTCTGTTTCTAGTGCTGTAATAGTGCACATTGTGTTATGTAATGTCAGGGGGTAGATTCCACTAACAATTTTATTTGTTCCAACTACAATCGAACCTATCTTAGAACCTAGAGCTAAACGATTGCTGAAGCGTTTTCTCATTCTGCTATTAAAATCCGTCCAAATGCAGTTACGTTTGTTTTAATGCCATCGATAGATATTCTGCTAACTCTAAATAAGTTAATATGACGTTGCGTTCCAATTTGTGTACCTACTTATAGTAGACTTTTTACCTCCAGCAGTGCAAGTACGGCACTTTGTTGATCGATAAATTCGATAAATAACATCGATAAAAGGGTTTTTAACGATTAATATATAAAATATGACATGTATAATTAATAAAACCGATTCTGTCGACGTCGAATGGTCGAATTTAGCGATCGACATGTCAATTATGACATTTACGAGTATAATTAATAAAAGCGATTCTGTCGACGTTAAGTTGTCGAACTTATCGATCAACAAAGTGCCGTAGTTGCACTGCAGTTGCAACAAGATACATTTTTGAACGTTGTGGAATAGTAAAATTAACCTGTTGGTTCACAGCATATGTGCTTGATTGTATCGGATATAAACCGCAACCGAATATACAGAACTGTGGTGGAGCTAGATTGCAGAAGACTTTGCATACCACCACCAGAATGTCACCTGATTGGCACCATCTGGGTACCACGTGTAGACTTATGCTGAAAGGTACTACGAAGGTCGTTGTCTCGGCCTCAACAAATTCAAACCTATTTGTTCTTACAAAAAGGAAGTAGTACCTACGTAGTTTTTTGAAGAATATTTGAATATTTTCGTGAGGAGAATATCCGATTGGTCGGGACGTTCCGTTCCGATATCACGGCCGGGGGGTATCTAACGATGCATTATTTTGTTATCCTAACAGCGTTGTACGTGCTCGGAAGTACAGGAACTTTGTGCTTCGAACACACGTAGCTTTAATTTGGTTCCCGCGCATAATTTGCTTCGTGGATTTAAATATATATGAGGCCAGTTTGGAATTGTTTGGCATGGTTCGCTTTAATTATGTTATTTTATAACATTAATATAATGGTTAAAACTTGGTTTACATTTCAATAGTTCTTTGTGTGATATACATCTTTTATTAGGCTTTAATATCAATAAATTAGATAGTAAAGTTTGAACTACTTATTAGAAATGTACTTATTAATTATTTGATAGTTATAGCATAGCAAACTTTGGGTACTTGTTTCAAATTCGCCAGTTGTCAATCTACCTATCCAGTCGTGCGATTCTCGAGCAAACATAGTTGCATCTTTGACAACATCCGTGAAACAAATAACGAGATGACAAGAAACGCTGGAAAACAACCTTAGGTACAAGGGCGATATCTCATAAAATATTTGACATCGGTGAGCTCGTCGACGAGCGCAACGAATAATCATTAGATAATCGCACGTCAGATCGATATATAAAAATAAACCCATATTTCTCGTGGTCACGCTATAACTTGTTGTGTTAATTATTGTCAGGAGGTTCTTATGAAAGAAAATTCAAGAAAAGATGGGTAATTATGGCGAGGCCGAAGACCGAGCCTACTATGCGAACAAAGTCGCGGGTAGTCGCTAGTATACTACAAAATAATTTTTTGCTAGGTACCACTACTATATCTTTATCAAACTGTTGCCCTGGCCATAGAGGGATCTTAGCCTGAGACCGCGTGCTTCGAAGGCAGGCCAACGGAGCCAATGAGATTGTCAACTAATCGTATGTATAGCTCTGGATGGTTTATTGTATTCCTGAACACTTCATCTGACTTTTGCAAGGTACGTAACCCTCCTGCCCGTACTGGCACAGCAGCTCCCGGAAGAACTGACCCTGGAGGCTGACAGGAACGGTGGTCACCTGAAGCTGTTTCCCGAGGACCATGGCTAGAGACCTGTTTGTAGTGGTGGCGGGCCAAGTAATCGGGAGCAGTTGAGTTTGTCGAGGAGTTGGATCACTGGAAAGGAATAGGAATATGTATTAACTTTAAGTGTAGGATTCTGGCGATTGCAGACTTGATAATGCAATTTGGTTTCTTGTGCAAAGAGTACCTAGAGAGTATTCTGAAGAATTTGATATAGGGTAACCTTATGATTGCTTCGCGGCTTTATTATAACCGGACTAGCCTATCGCCCGTCATCATATATATATATATATATATATATATCGCTCATCCATATGTATAATTATATAATTGAGTTGTGGAAGTCAAATGCCGTGCTATTTACGCGATATTTTGCCTCACACCAGCAACGTGTGGAATGAACTCTTTCCTACGGTATTTCCGGAATGCTACAACAGAAGGTTTTTCAAAAAACCGACTCAACAGAGTATTTAAAGGTCGGCAACGTACTTGCGATAATATGCCATCAGTTTGAACAGATGGTGACGGTGACCGCTTTCCAATGTATGTTTTTATTAATAAGTATTACTTTAGTTGATGTTATCATCATAGGAAACCAAAAACGGCACGGATAAAAAATGTAGACAGAAACTTCACACCCTAACATATTTACATCTTGCACAAGCGACCTAGGTAGGTATATATAGATAGTCATTATTAGATTAGTCTTGATACGTTAGTCGAGTTAATAGATATCCCCCCTCCTGCCATTTCTAAACTATGTGACTCCGAAACGTACAATCTTCCAAATGCATCCCCCTACTGCTGAAAAATATCTCAACGTTATATCATAATCAACATATGATTATAACAACGTTATATAAATTAATGTAATGTACCTATATTTGAAAGATAAAAGATATGTTGAAACGAGGAAAGATCTGTTTGCTTTGTTTGTTTGAATTGAATAGGCTTAGAAACCACTGTCGTTTGAAAAATTCTTTCACCATTAGAATCCTACATTATCCCTGATGAACATAGGCTATATTCATCAGGGTTTTTTGGTTCATCACCACGCGAGTCAAACCGCGGAGCGCAGCTAGTACCTTATAAAAACATAGCTTAAAAATATTGCTTCTTTGTCCTATTATGTTTATGTTCATATTATGTTTTCTGACACATTTCTGAAATATTTGGTAAAGTTCAATGAGTTTCTTAAAGCTACCCACAGCTAGCTATACTCTTATGCTGGTAAGTATTGCAGAAAGAAGCGCAGTTGTGAATCTCGACGTGCGTGAAGTGCTTTACGAAATTAACTCTGATCTGTAGGTTCTCAAGCCTAGACTCACTCCTTTTATTTTCATTTTTATTACAGCTACGGAATTCTACCTTAAGCAGCCGTGCGATTCTCTAACTATTCGTCGTTGCGCTCGTCGCTCACTGATGTCAGATACTTTATGAGATATCACCCTTGCCATAAGGTTGCTTTTCCAACGTTTCTTGCCATCTCGTCATTTGTTTCACGGATGTTGTCAAAGATGCAACGATGTTTGCTCTTAGAGAATCGCACGGCTGACATGCTCTTGTAAAGTTATTTATGATTTGACTGCTTGTTACGTGATGAATTAGCTCTCTCGATATAAATGAATGCTGTCTTATACTTGACACAGTTTTCTACCGTAACCATAGTTATTATATGTATATGTATATACAATTAAATATGTTTTTATCAAATATACTATCACTAGTTTGTTAATTTACTAAGTTAGCTTTGGCTATTTTTGGATAAATTGCATTGGTAAGTAGCTACTATCGCGTACTTGGTAATTAAGTTAAGGTAGTTTAGCCGTTTGTGAAGTTGATGCCTGATGGCCTAGTTTAACTTTATAATATACTACGAAATACTGCGTAGATCATAAATATTCTCAAACTCTCTCAGTAAATATCTATAAACATTACTTGTATTTGAATACAAATACAAGAGTTACAGAAACATAAGTTTGTATAAGAACACCAATTAATTAAAAAGCTACTTCAGCATAGTTTGCTAAGTAGGTATATGTTTTATCTGATCGATCCCGAGCGTCACAATATTTATATTGTAACCTAAATAAGCAGACGCGAACCATCATCACCAATTTGGCGAGCGAGACTACACTTGGCTGTGGATAATCTTGTTTGCCGTTACCGACTTACCCGAACTTCATGAAGTTGGTCAACATGGTGGTCAGCCGGTCAACAAACAGCTTATCGGAGTTGGATAGCACCAAGGGCAAACCCCCCGGCTTGAAGATGTAGAATATATCGTCAGAGTGTGACGCTCCCTTCAGATCCGTCTCCCATCCGAATATAGCCTTCGCAAAGTTACGATCTCCTTCGTATGAAAATATGTAGTTATATACCGGTTTATCGGAATACCTCGTCATAAGATTCGAAAAGGCGTCAGATGTCGCATACGCCAACCAATCGGAGTAAAAGTTTACTACCCCTCGCATCGCTGCCTTGTTTATCCTTTCCCCGGCGAAGTAATACGACCTCAACTTCTCGGCTATCATCACTTTATTCGCTGAGCACCAGGAAAAAACGGACGGTAGTTTTTCAACAATTTTCTCGTCCCATTCTTGGAGAGTTTTATCGTCATGCAGCCCGTAGAACAGAATTCCCTCCACGCTGGCGAAACCAGATATTATCGGGACTTTATTAAAGTTGCCCGAAGTTATCGTCTTGTAAGGCGTATCGTGGAAAAATGCCTCCGTAAAGTTCGCGTCAATGCACGGCGAGTACTTGAAATATCTAGGATTGATCGAAGTATCTTTGGTAGCGTTCAGAAGTTCTCTGACAGTCGCGGTCGCAAACACATCAAGCGTATCTTCGTCAGTTGACAATCCTCTGATTTTCTGAGCATCTTCAGAAGCTGGTGCATCATGCTCCACGTTGTATGCCCAAGGTGCCAATGACGTTCCACTCAACAAAATCGCTTTGTGAAATAATCCTGCGCTAGATTTTGATAACATATGCATCGCTGCAGCCGACGCGCCAGCGCTTTGTCCAGAAATAGTGACATTGTCTGGATCTCCACCGAACGCCGCTATATTTTTCTGGATCCATTTTAAGGCAGCCACTTGGTCTTTCAGCCCGAGATTAGATATTCCATCGATACACAGGAAGCCGAACACACCGACTCTGTAGTTGACGATGACAGCTACGACGTTTTTGGTGACCAGGAACTCAGGGTCATAGTGCCATTTGCTGCCGTAATAATATGCTCCTCCATGAATGAATACCAAGACAGGGAGCTTCTCACCAGAGCTTGCAGACTCTGGGGCGAATACGTCGAGGTGGAGGCAGTTTTCGGAACCACCTTCCAAGAAAGAGACGACCTGGGCACAGGTTCCGTAGGGATTAACGACATTTAAGGTCCCATTCCAATTTGGAGGTGGTTTTGGAGGCTGAAATAAAAAAACAAAAGCATAGTGTGATTTAAAAACCAGTTCCGTAATTTATCTGTGATAATTGTTTACACCATTAGGGGTAAATGAAATGTAATAATACTCTAAAATACTTCATACTCACTTGGAATCTCTTGCTGACAGCATAAGGTATACCATAGTATAGGTTTTGTCCAGATACACTCCGGAGTCCTCTTAACTTTCCCTGCTTTACTTGAACTATTGGAGTGAAAATACCAAAAGCACTATCTAAGATGCATATCAGACAAATAAGAGCTTTTGCTCGGAACTTCATTTTTGACTAATTTATGTGCGCTTTGAATCATAATTCCTACACTTCAGATATTTTACCATCACTAAAAACAGTGACAATAAAAATGCTCATTGAATTTATTTCACATTCTGTTGAACATCAACTTTGTTATCCATCTTGATACAGTTAGTGCCACTCAAAACATTTCGGTCAAATTTTATAACACTGATGAAATTTATGAGTTCCAATAGACACCAACATACACAGGTAACATGTTAAATTCTTCGTCGCACTATTATGTATCTAGAAACACATGAGCAGATACGTTCTACGACAAAATCTCAAGATTACTGATGTCGAAAGGCTAGAGCTCGCCGTACCTATAGCGAGTGTTGCGCAAATTGTGCAATGTGGCAAAAACTTACTGACCACTTGTTACAGTGTCTGCTGTTCGAGCCGAGTACGAGTGTTGGAGTTTGTTGCGAGTGGCGCACTGTATATCTGTCAGAAGTCTGTTCAAGAAGGACGTGGGAAGGTAGAAGGGGACATCACTACCGTATAATTAGTGCAAATATAACCGAAGTTATAGTTACCAATCTACATACCGTTATCATTAATATCGATCATGCATTAATAAAAATATACAAACAAATTACAAACATACCTGAATTCAAGGATAGACGAGTACATTGCTCATTTTCGATTTCACAATATCATTTAAGTTACTATTTACTAGCTGCATCCTGCAGTTTAACTCGCGTGGTGATGGATGATGATTATGATGATGATGAAAAGTATCATTATGTGCTTCCTTGGGATATAATCTTTAACCTTGCCAAATTTGATCACGATCTGTTAAGCCGTTTAGGCGTGATAAGGTAACAAATAGACAGAGATACAGGGTCTAATATAATATATTTTTTTTCAAAATAAAAGTAACCTAAATTACTCATAACATCAGCCATCTGCCGGTGAAAGTACAGTTAAAATCGGTCCAGCCGTTTCAGAGTTAGCCGGAACAAACAGACAGCCAAAATTTTTAAATTTATTTTTATACTTTATTTCACATTATAATAATTTGACACTTACAATTTTATTAAACTGTACAGATATATATGTTCATCACCTACCCTTTTACTTATTAGTCGTTCCCACCCTTATGTTGACTGGAAGAAATCTCTTTCAGCGAAAAATCCGGGCTCGTATTTACCACTTAAGATAATTTTGCTTAACAAAAGTATATTATTTATTATTTTTAATAAATAATATACTTTACTTCTTAATATAATATATTTTTTTGTGTAGGTACTATTGTATTGAATAACTAAAGTTTATTTGTAAGGTTACTACGCGTGATTACGTTCATCTGGAATAAGGATATCATGATACCTCGGGAACCATAAAAAGTCGGGATAAAATTGGGCCTGTGTCATAATCCATGGTTAAAATAAAACTATCTCCACTTGGAGTTATGCGGTCTTATCAAAACCCTTGAAAGTTTTACAGTTTATTTTTTTATTAGGAAACTGTACATGCACGAAGCCTAGTTGATGTTAAGTGGTAACCTCTGCCTAGTACGGATGTATTTCCTCACAAGTGACGAACTGCATTGCGCTGGTAACCCTGAGACATTTCAATATACGAGTAGGAGGAGATTTTATGTTCGATTGTATGTATTTTACTTCCAAAAAAAGGAGGAGGTACTCAATTCGACTGTTTTTTTTAATGTTTGTTACCTCATAACTTTCGACTGGGTGAACCGATTCTCAAAATTCTTTTTGTTTGAAAGCGGGTGCTTCCCATGTGGTCACATTCAAATTTTATCAAATTCGGTCTAGTAGTTTTTGAGTTACACTCCAATAACTGAATAGAACGGAAGTCGGTATTAATTTTTTCAAATTGTACTTGTTTGTTCACTGATTTTTCTCCATTTGTGGACCGTATCTTAAAATTCTATTTATGTTTATCAGAGTATATAGGTCTCCAAACTTCACGAAGGTGGTTCCATTAAATTCGTATTGGTACTGAAAAGCGAGTTATTTGGTAAACATTTTTTTTAAATAATCCATAACTAATTATGTAAAAACTAAATGTTTCAGGTTAGGTTTTTTTCATTTATTACAATATTCTTAACTGATACTTATATTATAATATAATGAAGAGGAAGTATTTGTTTGTTTGAATTGAATAGGCTCCGAAACTTGAAACCGATTTGAAGAGTTCTTCTCCATTAGAGTCCTACTAGATTATTATATTATTATGATTCTTCGTCATCATCATCCATCACCACGCGGGAAACCGCGGAGCGAAACTAGTAATATTATAAATGGGAAAGTGAGTTGGTTTGTTTGTTACGCTCGGCTGAACGGTACGTAATAAAATTAAGGCAAGGATATATATAGATATATATAGATCAGCGGTGCCGATACTTTTTCTTAAGGAGATCTACCTAGCAAAAATGTTTTCAAATCGTTATAAAACCTTGTTTATAAAAAATACCAAGAAAAATAATTGTGTAAAACTACATCGGGTGCAAACTTGGGTGCAAATCACATCTGTATATTTTTTTTATTGCAGAGCTTATTGATTTATTAACTGATATTTAATTTCAGGTAGATACTTCACTCATTTCATATTTCTTTTTTATTATCAAATTCACTTCATGTTTCTAGACGTTGCTTTTTTCTTTAGCAAAAAGTTACAGTTGGTCGATCTCTGATAACTTTACCTCGGCGACCTCTGGTATAGGTTATATCCCGGTAAGGATATAAAATACTTTACTTTACACCATCATCCATCACCACGCGGGTGAAACCACCGGGCGCATCTAGTCACACTTGTTTTAAAAAGTGCAAGTTTGTGAGTGTGTTTGAATGTTTGTTACTTCTTCACGCTCAATATGTATCATATGTACCCACACATACAGCCATAAGTGTATGTTTTATATATTTGGCACAGGGTTGATGTTCTCGCTATGATTAGCCTGTACTAGAGGTTTATTTCTAGTATGAAGTGTGTATGGTCCGCAAATTCTGCTAATGATAAGCCCGATAAAATTTTACCTGAAGATTTTAATGAGCTGTGTCTATATAAACTGACTATAAAGTACTAAACAAATGAATACCTGAATCTGTGGTCTTTATTCCGTAGCGTTACGGTTTAAAATAATACGCATGTTACGCGAAATCTTCTTTTCTCAACGGTACTTGGGCACGATGATCGTTCCGTGTGTCCCGTCCCCTTTACGAGATAAGTTCTGAATTAAAACCGGAGGAAGTCCGTCGCTCGTCCAATTTGCATGTTTGCCCAGTTTATAACAATTAGCCGCCGCTTCCCGGGTATTTTTCTTTATTACCCGGATTAACAACTCTGCCGGTCGGCCAGCCTGCCGTCCGGGCGCCCGGCTACCCGGGTGCCCGGCTACCCGGCCACTTGATGCGAACGTACACTTGCGCTTAATTGCCTCTATAAAATGAATTGTCGTCAGTGGCGTTACTGCATTTGTTTTGATAAGGGAATGGAGAGGAATAGTTTTTGTTGTTGATTTCGCTTACCGTATTATACCATAGGTACCTACCTATGCAAATAATGTTATATAGTTATTATATACCATACAGCTATGTTATGATAGATAAATCAGATAAAGATCGGTATGCACCCCCTCGAGGGTTCCCGCCCTGCCGTGGCTTGGGTCACCACGGTGAAGTTAAGAGGAACTAATGGGCCTGCCAGTGATAGGAGATAGCTGGCGGGCCCGTGCTGGGACCGCTCCTATGGGCTTTGCCCTCCAAGTCTACATGGGAGCGGTCACTGTAAGTTGCGGTGGTGTATGGGCGCCACTGCAACTGAGGCGGGCTGCGGTGTCGTATGGGCGAGGCCGCGGCGGGAGAGGAGTGCCGGTGTTACGGTGAGCCGCTCTCCCTACCTTCCGCGGCCTTGACGGGGCCGCCACCGTTAGATGGTGGACGCGGTGGGGTCGCAGGGGAAGAGGACTGTCGGTATTGAGAGGCGCCGCTGTCCCTATCCTCTGCGGCCGAAGTAGCAGGCGGTGGGGCTACTCACCTGACCCATCGTAGGGGTACTTAGGGCGCCCAGACTCGGGGGAATCTGGCGTCCATATGCGGGTTTGGTCCCCCGAGGCAGTTGCGGCACGCCAAGTGTTCTGGCGTGCTGCAAGAGAAAAGGATCCGGCAACGGAAAACCGCGGCGGGTTCGCGGTCGTATGCGACATCTGACGCGCATTCTCGCCAAAAGCGGCACGGAACACCACAGAGGTGGCAGAGACTCGCACATAACCACCGACCTCCCCCCGGGGCCGGTGGTATCCATAAAGGATTACTCTGCGTCAATAAAAAGGTAGGTATGCACTGTGCAGTCACTGTCTCTACCAGGGATGTTGAGGATGCCGATTTTTTCTCATCCGCGGATGTGAATGCCGATGCGGATTTTTGAAGGTTCACATTCGCGGATGCGTATGCGGATACGGATATTTGAGATCTTATATAAATAGTATATGAATGAAGAATTAAAACAGTGATAAAGTAATTTATTAACATTTGTATTACCTAATGACATAAGTACGAGTACTCGTAATAATGCTCCTATTTTTTTAAAGTCACTTAAAGTTTTTCATATTAGTATGTGAAGTTAAAATTAGGAGCATTATATTTAATAAAGGGTAATATTGCCGCCTTTTCTGATTCAAGGCGGTTACGCAGAGGTTCGTAAATTAAACCCGCGCTACTAAATAATTGTTCGCTAGGACCACTGCCTGGTGAAGCGGATAAAAATCTTGTGCTATCAGTGATATCTTGACCACTCCATTTAAGAGAATTTTCATTCAAATTGATTTTTTTAGGGCGGTATGAATGTACATAATTCCTACAGCTTCAGTTATACCATTTCCCACGTATATATATTTCTTGGCTCTCGTCTTCACTTGACGAATCTAACATCATAACAAGGCTTAAGCTTGTCTTTCTGACGAAACTGGATGTCCCTGGTCCTAGTTATTCCATATTATTTTCAGTGGAATCAGACATTCTCATTCTTTTAGCCCCTTTGGAAATTTCGGAATTGGTACAAAAATCGAAAATGTCATACTCAGTATATGTTATCATCAAAATCCGGTCCACTTTCTATTATTAATAGATAATTTTAGATTATTGCGGATGCAGATGCGAATGTTCGCAACATCCCTGGTCTCTACCGGAGGTATAATCGCTACCGTAAGTACAGAGCATACATTATTCGCCTAACCATCTGTTCAAAGAAGGATGGCAGAACTAGCCTTGCTCCCGTAAAACGAAATGACAACCCGTTCATGCATCCTATTTGTATGAAAATTTAGATTATACTTTTCTGGTTTCTGTGAATAATTTGCATAATATATTAAGTTGGGAATCAAAAGTACATTTAATTGACTTAATTTTTGTAATTAGATGTGATAAGTGTACCTATTTCGAACGCACACTCTGGTTCTCATGATGTCTGCTGCGTTTGAACTCATGGGACTTTATTGTCTAAGTCGAATGATAATGAAAATGATTTTCGTTTTGTAATTCGAACTCTATATTGGGGATATGTTTTTTCAAAGTACAATATCAAAATGAAGTTCATCTACATTACCATTTTGTTAGACCTTCTTAGACAATAAGGCTGCTTCATTCTGAAATTCAATGTCAATGCTACTCAAGAACCTATTAAGCCTTATTTTTGGACAATTTCATTGTACAGTAAAATACTTTTTAGATAAATGCTTTGTGTATTATTCAATATACTTACCGATTTTATTTTAATACTAACATCTTACAATAACTGAGATGACCCAAGAATGCTACGCCTGCAATAAATATCTTGATCTGTATCTCAGCATCTACAGTACATTCAATTCATAGTAAATAGGCGCCTGGTTGCAAACAAAATTGTGTTCTATTCCCTTGGGATAAGGAGAAACGACACTGACTCACTGATGATTTTCCTTGATATCTTTTTTCTCCTAACTTCCAGGAAAATGACTCAATATACAATATATTTATTGCTCTATCGATACGTACAAGTTTTATTCACAAACGCAGCTTCTTTCTTCTGGGCTGGAAATGTATTGGAGTCTACCATCCTTCTATGGTATCCTTCTATTAGATGTTGTGTTGGTCCGGGAGAGCGATGTTGTGCGGGAAGTGTTGGTCACTGCCACCTATAATCTTGTGAAGATAGATCTCTATCATCCACCTCTGGATATCGACGTCGAAATCGACACGGCTCATCAACAGTACTAACTTATTATATACTATATTATTAACTTATATACTTACAGTATTACTCACAGTATTTAGAACTTTCCAATACCAATTTTGCCACGGATTAGAACTTTAATAAATTCAACTACGAACTGTTATTTAGTTTGCTAAGAGAAAGTTCTTGGAGTTCTGTCTTGGAGGCACCTGATGTCTGTACCGCTACTAACCACTTATACAAGATTATATATAGATGCTTTGACGAGTGCATGCCCATAAAGCGACGTCCTAATAAGAATGTTAGGCGCTATCCCGTCTGGTTTTCGAGCGATATTATCCGTGACATAAAAATTAAGAATAAAATTCACGCATCTTAGAACGCACGAAGAGTGACGAAACATATAGTAAATTTTCGAGCCTGAGAGCTGAGTTGAAGCTCCGTGCTGCTACTGCCTACACTTCATACATTGGAACTATTGAAGCAAATTTGAAGCTAAATCCGCGACAGTTTTGGCGCCACGTTTCCAGTTTGCGTGTAAAAGGCGGTTTTCAACCAACTGTCTCGTATAAGGGTGAAATGTTTACTGGGGTGAACGCAGCCGAGGCTTTTGCGAGTTTTTTTGCAAGTGTGTTTTTACCGGATACACCGTCACTAAGTACTGATCTTGCTTACGAGTCTGACCACAATAGGGACAGTAACTACATCAACATTCTCGAAATTTCACCTAGTGACGTTATGTTCGGTATAAATAAGTTAAAACCTAGTAGCGCTACGGGTCCCGATAGCATTCCTCCTGCAGTATTGAAACAGGTGAGAAAACAGTTTTGTATTCCCCTTTGTCTCATTTTCAATACTGCATTAAGAACTGGAAGATATCCACCGCAATTGAAACTATCGAGAGTCAGTCCTATACCTAAAGGCTCCAATTAGGTAAGCGTCGAAGAATACCGCCCTAGTATCGCTGAGTTTTCGACGCCGGCAAAGGTATTTGAGACCATACTCCACAAATACATTTTTGCACAAGTGGATAAATATCTTTGCAACGCGCAGCACGGCTTTAGACGTTAAAGGTCAGTCGCCACAAATCTTCTGACTATTGTCGAATAAGTATATCTCTTTTAGACTGGACCACCGTTGCCATGTTGACGTGCTTTATTTTGACTTCCGGAGGGCGTTTGATAGGGTAAATAATGATACTCTGCTGTCAAAGCTTGCTACCATCGGTTTCGAACCTACGCTTCTTAGACTTCTGGCAGACGTGACCGCCAGCAGTTTGTAAGACTCGGTTCTTTCGAGTCTAGACCCTATCATACGCGTTCCGGAGTAAGCCAGGGCTCAATATTGGGTCCTCTACTATTTCTTCTAATGGTCAACGATATCCCTTCTGTTTTGTTCTGTTTTGCGACACGCACAATGCTTGCTTTACGCGGACGACCTAAAACTTTTCACAGAGATAGGATCAGTCGCGGACTGCATAGCCCTACAACGAGACGTTGACTCACTGGTTCAATGGAGTTGCCTAAACGGAATGGAGTTCAATACGTCCAAATGTCGTGTAATGACTTTTGGCCGAATATGGCACCCAGTTATATACGATTACAACATAAACGGTGGCTATATATCTCGTTCTACAAACATGAAAGATTTGGGGGTCATATTCGACCAAAAGTTGACGTTTAACGACCACATAAACATGCTGGTGAAAGAATCTTTTCGGCGGTTGGGTTTTATACTGAGGAACTGCAAAGATTTTTAGAATCAGCATGTCGTTCGCCTCATCTACGGCGCATTAGTGCGCAGCAAGCTAGAAAGTTCGATGTGTGTATGGAACCCGCATGAGGATACATACATACTCCAGCTCGAAAAAATACAAAAAGCGTTTCTAAGGTACTTGTATAAGCGTGAACACGGATATTATCCCTACATGTATCTGACGACGTTTTTATTGGGTTGCTTAGGCTACAACTCGTTGGAAGTCAGATGGGAGAAGCAGCAACTTACCGTAATGTGCAAAATTTTGCGTGGCGAAATAGACGCACCCGATGCTTGAGGAGCTGTGTCGATTTTTTGTACCCGACAAATATTATCGGGGGAAACATCACATACTGTTTGCCGTACCGTTTTGCCGTACAGTATCCCATTCGGTTTCTCCCATCCCTCACACTCTTAGCGCGTTCAACGGTACCCTGGCTGCCAACCCTGAATGTGATTTGTTTGAAGATGGATGGTCGGATTTAATGTGTGTGTTTGAGATATTGCGAAAGGGACGGATGATTGGATTGTATACATACTGACTATTAGTTTTTATTGACTAATTTTATTGATATCATTGACGAATTATTGTAATTTTACTTTTGTAATTATGTTTCATTTTAATTAATTAATGTAATTGGGCATGCCGTTTTAATTAATAATAATAAATAAATAAATAAAATTGGTCAGGTGTTATTGCATGAGCATAGTCAAAGTCAAAGTCAAAATCATTTATTCAATTTAGGCATCAATTACGCACTTATGAACGTCATTATAATGTAATTTAAAGACTCTACCGTTGCGTTCCAAAATATATAGAGCCTACCGAGAAGAAGCGGCAAGAAACTCGGGGCCATTCTTTTTATATAGATGTTTACAATGTTTCTACTTAGGTACTACAAATATTACATTTTATGGGTGGCAGCTTGCCAGTTTAAATGTTTATCGGGACTTATCACGTGTTATTTAATATAGGTTGTATATTAAATGTGTACCTTTATATATAATAATATGTACCTTTCGCTCGACGTTTCGACCATGTTACAATGGCCGTGGTCACGAGCCCGATAAACATTTAAAACATGTTTTGGTTTTATTGTAAAAACGCACACAATTTCCTAGGAATGACTTATTAGTCTTCGCAAGTCTAAAACTAGATACAGCTATCCTATTTGCGTCTGTTAGCTCTCTTATTTTACGTACCGCATATGCAGCAGAACTGAGTCTCCCAGACAGTGCATTTATATGAGGACTCCATTGTAATTTTGCGTCAATTTTAATGTCTAGGAAGACTGTTGCCTTGTCCATTACGAGTTTAACTTCATCAAGCGTAACGTTGGACTCCAAATATGAAACATTTTGTCTTTTTTGGATTCAGAAGTAAATTATTAGTTGAGAACCATTTAGAGAGATTAACATATGTGCGTTATATTTATTATACTTCTGTAATCATTAACCAAAGGTTACTTTAAATTAAAGGCCAAATGGGTTTTTGGGTGGATTAACTAAGCAACGTTTACTCATGCATCATAACAAGACTCCGAACATACTTAATATTTATCAACTTCGATGTACATTCCTGAAACAAACCACTACGGTAACGCAAACTAGACCAAGTCAACTCTGCAGACTCTTCAAGTTACGCAGACCCTACATAATTATCTACAGCAATACATGACAACTACTAAAGTTGCGTTGACTAGGAATCCACGGCGCCTGATGCAATTCTTATAGCATATTTAACTTCGCACACGTACGTGTATAACCAGGCGCTTACCAAAGGTTATTAGTGGTTCTTCTTTAATATTTTTGCGTAATTATTGAAGAATTAAAAATGGTTAATGAATGTGAATGGGATGTATGTTATACAGTAATACAGTCGATTATTTATCAAAACAACTACCATGCTCACCAGCAGCCAGAGATGAGTAACTATGGGGTGTTTGGTTGTAATCACAAGTTTTAATTTATGTTGTATAATTGATGTATTAAAACTGGAGGCCATGGGAAGTTATAAATCAATTAAGATAATTACTTACGTACCAACATTTATAAACTGAAATATGTATACTAGAGTTAGTATTAAGTATATGTTAAGAAAACGTGAAACAATAACTCACTCTTGCTGGTCTAGAATAAGATAGATTAATGAAACTTGAGGAAATAAGTTTATAAAACAAATAAAAACTATACCTCTTACACTTACAAATATGAGTACATCCGATAGAGTCCTCTCAACTTAAAGCTTCCAACTATGTCGTTGAAAACTTTAAACCTTCTAGTGTATCAGTAAAATTAATTTGGCAAAGAGTTGTGGAGTCCAATCGTCGCCGCGGGACCGCTCTAGTGCGAATAACATACTTGTCAGACTTGTAGACTGGGATCTGCGTCTAGTCACGATTTCTACATCTACACTAATATTATAAAGAGGAAAGATTTGTTTGTTTGTTTGAACTGAATAGGCTCCGAAGCTACAGGACCGATTAGAAAATATCTTTCACCATTACAATCCTACATTTTCCTAATGAACAGAGGCTATATAATAATTTCTAAAAAGTTAGGGATCTGTTTGAAAGCTTCGATAATGTAACCCAAGGTGTGGAAAAAATACCAAAAATGGTCCTTATAATACGCTGCGGAAACTATTGACAATATTTTATTTTAGTTATTTATTTTAGATTAATATTAGTCTATGCTATTAACATTAAAGCAAAGTGCACATTACCATATCGTCTAACAATTACAGTAATGTTCTGTGGTTGTGTCACAATACTTTTTTATTTTGAAATATGCAAAAGTAACGCCGGTACAATCCAGGCCACATTATTTGTACCTTGGTATTAATCCTCATCTACTCTTAATAATAAAGAGGAAAGATATATGATTGTTTATTTGTTTGTAATGGATACACGTAAAACTTCTTAACCGATTCAAACATTTCTTTCTTCTGCCTGTGGTTTCGTACGTCTCCCATCGCAACCCCTCGCAAACGACTATTATTAATTTTTTCCTATTACTTGATTGAAACTTTCGTAAGTATTACACATCACATTTTAATGTTATTTTGACGGTTTAACGTACGCGGTAGGTATAGTCGAATATATCGACCGGTTTGGTCAAAGTAACATTAAAATTGTTTCCTAGTGTTTAAAATTGTTACTTACATATTCTTTTCATTACAACTAGTTTGGCCCGTCTCAACACAAACCTGCGATTACACATTTATGCCTTTAGAAGCGTTGGCATGCTCTAATACAATTGATGTGTGTGAGTTTTCCAAGATGGCGCTCGGAAAATGAAAACCTCAGATTCGTCATCTCCGGGTAAATTTTTACTACAGGCCATTTTTATTGAACTTGGCTGATTATTTTAATTCTGGCGCAGGTCTGAAAGGGTTAAATATAAGTATCTACTAGCTATGCCTCACGGTTTCACCCGCGTGGCGATGGATGATGACGAAAAAGTATCCTTTAAGTTATTCCAGCACCTCATCTATCTACATACTAAATTTTATTAAAATCCGTTCAGTAGTATTGTCTATAATAGTGATTGGTCCAGCCGATACTCCTGAAGTTATCCGTTTACCAGCGCACAGCATTTACCTTTTATTTACCTACTCACAGATAGATGCATAAAATGCGGCTATTTTAAGGTGCTCCGCAAGACAACTACTGTTTATTCATATCCTGTATAATTAATTGCTCAGTTTTATTATCTATTCTTGCCTAAAATAAATATAACTGCACATTTGACAATCTCCAAGTAATTAAACTGTTCAGCATCTCCTCCCAGCGTGGAGAACTTCCCGCGAAGTTGCCTCGTTCTTTCTGCTTTGTATTTATATGTGTTGTTCACTCTTGTACAGCGTTGTACAGAATGTGCTTATCTTTGTAAGTGGTCGCGGGACGACGCTTTCGGTTTTTCATATTGTGTACTTCTCTAGTTTTAGTTGTCATGAGTATTCATAAAGTTAGGTAATAACGGTGAATGTAGTCGGAAAACTTTCAGCGTGTATCCAACGGACAGTTCCGCTTTTGTCAACTCGCACGAAAAGGGCCGGAGCACTAGAGCTCTTTAGAACACGTACGTACACACAACAAATAAAGTTCGCGAACATTTTGAAAAATTGAAACGTTTTTTGTTACGGTAGATTATATTATGTATAGAGCAGTTGCTATGGTAGAATTGTCAGATCAGACCATTCCGAGTAAACCATGGGCACTAATTTGTACTGTTCGATGATAATGCACCCGCCGAGCTCAACGCGTCAATGCTGCTCTCCGAGAATACGACATCACAAGGTTAGACTGGCCTGCCGGCTCGACTTAAACCTATATTATAGAGAAAGCGTGGCATCCCACGCGATGCTCATAAACGACTGTTTGGAACCGTCAGCCACGTCCCCAGACAGTGCCAGAGCTCAGGGAAGCCGCTATTCAAGAATGGGACAGGTTACCCCAAGAAAAGCTGGATAACTTGATTCTTAGCATGCCCAGGAGGATCACCGCATGTGTCAGGGGAGGAGTTATTTTATATAGAACATAAACCTTATATTAATAAATTGTTGATTAAATTCAATTTAATAAATTATATAAGGTTATGCTAGTGATAATAAACTTATTTTGATATCTATACTAGTATATAGGTACTATTATAAAGAGGAAAGATTTGTATGTACTTAAGTAATTTTGTAACGAATTGGCTCAAAAAGTACTGGACAGATTTCAATTATTTTTTCACCATTGGAAAGCTACATTCACCCTGAGTAACATAGGCTATATAAGATTCATCATCATCATCCATCACCGCTCGGGTGAAACCGCGGAGAGCAGCTAGTGTATACATAAATAGTTCGTTTCATTCTAGAACTAGGTACCGTCTGTGACTTCACGTGGAATAAAGTTACCTATCCCTCCAGGACTACCCGTTGAATCGCTATATAATGCCTCTGTTAAACTTAGGCCTAAGATAATATCTATTGCAAATTTCATCCAATTATGTTCAGACCCTTTAACACAGAGGCTTTTATTAATAAACGTTGCGTAAACCTATATTAGGCGTAACATGCTTTGTCTTGCTTTCACGCGTGACATTTACTGCAAGCGAAAAATTGACAGATAGATGTTTCAACTACTCCGGGTGTAAGCCAAGTTTATTAATAAGGCCGTGAGTGTGTTCTAGGGTCTGATTTTCTAACGTTATCAAAGTGTTATTGAGATTTAATATTCCAGTAGTTATTGGCATTTTACATTATAAATCTCAGACTTCAGAATAACTTATTAATTTACGTATATACCGTAAGTATATATTTACTTGGGATACGTTACTATTAAAGACATGTAAACTGAAAAAAGTTTTAAATCGTTGATGAGTTATACATTTACTACAATTTATTTATTCTGTAAATGAATATCATCAGTATACATTATAACAAAGCATAAGTTTAAACTAACTCGTGGAACTTGGATGGAGGCTTGTATAATGTAAGAATAACTACTAATTAGCATATGTTCCCTCATTGTATGCAAAAAATGGCACGGATCCTGGAGTCTCTGTGTAGAAATATTAAATAATAAATAAATAAAATAAAATAATAAAATAGTAATAAAAAATAACCCTTTCCTTGTATAATATGTATTTATCTATCAGATTAAATGCCATCCATACTCTTCCTAAATGTACCTAATTAATAAATAAAAAGTAAATAAAATAAAGTCTGTTAAGTGGGTGATAGACGTACAAACTTAAAGTACGCAGTTTTAAAGATCGTGAACTTACTCGTTTCGACGTCAGTGACACACGTGAAGCTCTCTGTATTGCGATGTCGTCGGCAGAAGAAACTTTGTGTTATTTCGAAATTATATTGTATTACATTTTAAAAATTAAATACATGATTTTTCCTGACGTTATCAATTGTAGCATCTCTGTCTCCTTACGTATAATTTCCAATAAATTATTGTATGCTTGAAACTTCTGTTATTTGGAAAAGCTTCTATAAATGCGGTTAGCAGTTCATGCGAATAAGTTCGGAAATCGCTAATTTTGAGTAATTTCTCTTTAAATCAAAATTAACAAATATTACAAAATCCTCAAATACTCGGCTAATAATGGCGGCTCGTGGCTCGCAGTGCTGCCACACGTACGAGCGGAGGCGGATTACGAGCAAAATTTCAAACTTGTCGGATCGCCAACAAACTTACTCGGCGGTTTTAAAGTACGCGTACTGAGGGTGACACACCAGCGAAAAAGGTCGTCGAGCCACAAGTTCGCGAACTTACTCGCACGTCTATCACCCCTTTTACGTACAGAAACCCTACTTACATATATACTTGTTATTCTGAACAATTAAAACGAATGCTTATTAAATCAGTACATAATCTTTCGGATGGTCTCCACTCCATTACATCATTCAGTGCGGCAGACGACCTAACCAAATATCGGTGAAGGGTCCACAGTCTACACACCCTTTATTTTAGACCTTTTCTTTTACGAGATACGGTGTTCATATGTTTGTTTTATTTGATTTTCATTACAGAAATTTGAAATTGTAAATGAGGACGAAAAATTTGGAAAATATGGATTTGTCTTTTAATTAAAATTCACAGTAATTGCATCAGTATGTTAATTTGAGCAGGTTTTAAATCGAAAGCTATTGACGCTACTTTTATACCGTTATAACGAAAGCAAACTAAACTAAGCAAAACTCACGCAATTAAGGCGCATTCCACTCCTAATTTTAAAACAATTTACGGTGCTTTACATAACGTTGAAAATTGCTTATCAGATTGGACGATGTAATGCGAAGATGCAATTGAATACGTGCTAAAACTTTTTATATTTATTTCTTACAATCAAATGATCAAATGTTAAAGTAGTAGCAAAAGTAAAAACAAACAAGGCATTCTCAACAAGATTTGCATGTTCAACAATTTGCCATATAGAATTAGAGAATTGCCCGCAAACGACTTCAAAAGAAAGATTAAACAGTTTTTCGAAATTAATCCATTTTACGCAATAAATGAATTTATGAAACTACGTCTCAGCGGATCTTCGTTCTCGTATTAAAAAACGACCAGACCATATTGAATAAAGAGTTGACTCAATTATTTTAGGTAAGATTATCATTAATGAAGTACATTTTTATTTAATATATATAATATTTGTATTTTAAACATGAAACATAGCACTTAAATCATTTAATGTACTGTTATTTTTTTCATTCATCTGTTTGACATTATTAATAATCTTACTATTACTTTATAATATACTACCTAAGTTTTGACTTCTTTCTTCATATATATTATTTTGTAAATTTGACTTGCTCAGTGTAACTGACAATGTTATAAGGCCAATAAACAATTTGAATTTGAATTTGTTAATGATAAAGGAGTCCATGATTTACAAGTAAATTTCATTGGAAATCCGAATATGATACATTAATTGTAACATATTTGCACATCATTGAATAAAAATGCTTTTTCCTACGAAGCATGTAAGAAATATTACAAAATTTAGGGAATGTTGCCGATTTTTTTCTATCAAGCCAAGTTTGCTCAATCGTGTATTGGGTCCTATACTTTATAAGAATGTATATTTAATTTACACTACGTTTTTTTCTTCGAACTTCGGTTATTAGGTTGAAAAACTAAGTTTTCGCGAAGTCTAACCATGAAATTTGGTCGAAATCTACACTCATTTCGCCTTAAGGTTTCCATGGAAAATGTGTCTCAGAATAAAGAGATTTAAATTTGCCATAAAATCATTATAATAATTCGGTAAAAAAAATATATTTATAACTATCTAATTTAATCGTCAGTTACTTCGTGCTCTCGAAACTGCAATGATGTAAAACTACCTACAATTGAATAGAAATTATATTTTTTAGAATTAGCATTGTAAGTGTTACACGAATGTGTATTTTATTTTAATTAGAATAAGAACTACCATAGTCAAGAAAACGTTTGTTTAGTGTTCTGTACATGCGAATTGATAATATCTGACACCTAAAAGATACGAACTAAGTACATATATATTGATTTCAAATGCTTTCGCGGTTCTTATACATTGAAAAGAAGGATGAAGTCGCGTATAATTCGATATTATTGTATCCCGCCGCAAGGACCCATGTGATCAAGCTAATACAATCCCGCGTGCAGCACAATACTGCAAGCCCTCTGCACACTGTGAGCGACTACTGCGTGCAGCACAATACTGCAAGACCTCTGCACACTGTGAGTGACTACTGCGTGCAGCACAATACTGCAAGCCCTCTGCACACTGTGAGTGAGTACTGCGTGCAGCACAATACTGCAAGACCTCGGCACACTGTGAGTGACTACTGCGTGCAGCACAATACTGCAAGCCCTCTGCACACTGTGAGTGACTACTGCGTGCAGCACAATACTGCAAGCCCTCTGCACACTGTGAGTGACTACTGCGTGCAGCACAATACTGCAAGACCTCTGCACACTGTGAGTGACTACTGCGTGCAGCACAATACTGCAAGACCTCTGCACACTGTGAGTGACTACTGCGTGCAGCACAATACTGCAAGACCTCTGCACACTGTGAGTGACTACTGCGTGCAGCACCATACGGCAAGCCCTCTGCACACTGTGAGTGACTACTGCGTGCAGCACAATACTGCAAGCCCTCTGCACACTGTGAGTGACTACTGCGTGCAGCACAATACTGCAAGCCCTCTGCACACTGTGAGCGACTACTGCGTGCAGCACAATACTGCAAGACCTCTGCACACTGTGAGTGACTACTGCGTGCAGCACAATACTGCAAGCCCTCTGCACACTGTGAGTGACTACTGCGTGCAGCACAATACTGCAAGCCCTCTGCACACTGTGAGTGACTACTGCGTGCAGCACAATACTGCAAGCCCTCTGCACACTGTGAGTGACTACTGCGTGCAGCACAATACTGCAAGCCCTCTGCACACTGTGAGTGACTACTGCGTGCAGCACAATACTGCAAGCCCTCTGCACACTGTGAGTGACTACTGCGTGCAGCACAATACTGCAAGCCCTCTGCACACTGTGAGTGACTACTGCGTGCAGCACAATACTGCAAGCCCTCTGCACACTGTGAGTGACTACTGCGTGCAGCACAATACTGCAAGCCCTCTGCACACTGCGAGTGACTACTGCGTGCAGCACAATACTGCAAGCCCTCTGCACACTGTGAGTGACTACTGCGTGCAGCACAATACTGCAAGCCCTCTGCACACTGTGAGTGACTACTGCGTGCAGCACAATACTGCAAGCCCTCTGCACACTGTGAGTGACTACTGCGTGCAGCACAATACTGCAAGCCCCCTGCACACTGTGAGTGACTACTGCGTGCAGCACAATACTGCAAGCCCTCTGCACACTGTGAGTGACTACTGCGTGCAGCACAATACTGCAAGCCCTCTGCACACTGTGAGTGACTACTGCGTGCAGCACAATTCTGCAAGCCCTCTGCACACTGTGAGTGACTACTGCGTGCAGCACAATACTGCAAGCCCTCTGCACACTGTGAGTGACTACTGCGTGCAGCACAATACTGCAAGCCCTCTGCACACTGTGAGTGACTACTGCGTGCATCACAATACTGCAAGCCCTCTGCACACTGTGAGTGACTACTGCGTGCAGCACAATACTGCAAGCCCTCTGCACACTGTGAGTGACTACTGCGTGCATCACAAACGTTTTGATTACAATGTGATGGCGGTACATAACAATAAGTTCCATAACTTTACAACAGACAACTGTCATCCAGTCTGCCCGTCACCATGTTCACTGGAAAGTGTTCCAAACGTCGGGATAAAGTAATATCAAATTATACACGGATAAATCCGTTTAAAGTTGTTTAATTTCAATACAATATTAGTGCCATTATTCACATAACACGGTTGAAGTAAAATTAATCCTTTATATACCGTGATAATTAAAACAAAAGATTTATGAATGAAACTGACGTATAATATGTACGTCTCTGGGACTGCAAAGGGTTCTTAAATAAACTTACACAATCAACCACCTTACTCATACAACTTTTAACGTACTGCACACAACCATATCGTTGTGGGCAGTGCTAAATGACACTAGGTATTTAAATTTAAGAAGAATTTATAGGTAAGGCCGTAAATATAGTGTACTGAGATCTTAAAAGCTTTAAAATTAAAAATCATAAAACGGTTTTCTTCAATTAAGTGTTGTTTGTGTTTTAAACGTTTCATTCAGTTATATAAAACGTACATAGCTGTTAGTAGCTTGAATCATTTTTTTGTAAAGATAATTATCCTCGAAACTGTCAAGCATTATATCACAAAATCTCTGAATATTGTCAGCGATAAAATCAACAGGGGCCTTATTCGCTATGACCATCATACAAGTAACACGGCGCCTTACGATATTATCATGGAATGATGGTAAAATTGTATGAATTTCACGATCATTCTCCGAAGATATCGTAGCGCGCCGCATTACGTGTGTGAATGGTCATAGCGAATAAGACTACCTGAAGCCGAAACACATGTTGTTGCTCGTCCCTTAGCGCCCAAAATACGAGTATCTATGAGAACCTATGATTTAATTGTCATGAATTAATTATTCTACAACACAACAGACTCTTCCGATTTCTTTAAATGTATATGCTTATCACAATTATCCAAAAAATACATTCCTATCACGCTACTATGGCATTCAAGAGAGAAAAAAAATAGTTTTTTTTGATAGTATGTGAATCGTAATCTATAAACATTACTTTATCATACTGCAAAGTTTCAGCGACAGAGGAATTATTGCAAACCTTTTTAATTGAGATCGTTTTCCAAACATCACAATGAATATTCTTAAGCTATGGTGGAAATTGCTTAAAAACTAAAGCGATTCCATTTTTGAAATATGTACAGTTTTAAATCTTATTGCTAGTTAACATTTGTTTGATGCTGTACGCCAAAAGTACAGGCCTCAGGGTCACGCTTTTGCCGAGTTAGCAAGAATAACTATGTTAATGGTAGCGATTCACTTGCTCAAAAACTAAACTAAGCTATCGAACTAAATTTTAATTATGGTTGCCATTATTCTGTTAACATTAGAATCCAAATTCATGTAACACTTAGAATGACATTTCTAAAAATAGGATTGTGCTAATCAATTTTAGGTATTTTTACGTTAGTTGAGCGAGCACCACAGTACGTGACAACTAATCTGTCTAAAATATACCTACAGTTGTAAAGAAATGTCTAATTTTAGTGCTGTCATTCGGAAAGGTTAAACTAATTTGGATTTTAACCTAAACAGAATAAGATCTGCCATACTTTAGCTTAGAAAATGCTTACAGAATCGACACCAATATCTATAATTTAAAGAAAAATATATTGTTATATCAGCAATTTATCAGAAGAATAATACTCTAATAATCATATATTTGGGAAGATAATTTTCAATATTATAAAAAATGGGGGGGAAATGTGGCCAAAACGCTGGCGGCATTGCCACACTGGATGGCCATGCAAAGTTTTTGCCCAACGTAGGCGCCAGCATTTAAAGATATTTTAGCATATTAGTTTTATTGTAACAGGAACATATATTTTATATTAGTAGGTAACTACGTTTTTGTAAGAATAAATTATATATTATTATGAATTAAAACACATTTTCTTGTATTCACAATGTTTACTTAAGTTCAGACTAGAACCGCTATCACCAAACAACATACTATACATGATAATGTAACATCTACCTATAATATTAACACATTATTATACATATATGCCATGCCGTTATATCCTTGAAGGGGGCGGCAGACATGTATGAACACCTATATTTTGCCACTTTCTATAACAACCAGTTTCACTTGGTCGTCTATGAGAACTAATTAATAATTCGTTATGTCCCTATCGTTATCATATCCATTAATTGGATGGAGTATCTGAAAGTACGGAACTGTTATATTTGTGTAATCATTTATTAATTTATTTTTATTATTATACACAGCATCTCGTGACAGCAAAAATGCTAAAATTGATAGTTTACAATTGTACTTTATTGGCTGACGAGATATAGGTGCTTATAAACCTTCAGTACCTACTTGGTAAAATTATATACATTTTATGTTATAATTACACTAGTTAATGCCCACGACTTCGTTCGCGATCGGCGATTGCGATTTTCCGCAAAGGCACGTCATTTTTTATCACAGACATCTTCAAACATTAAGAGGCCAGGAGATGCACCAAAACTAGCTATGTTTATCTCTGAGTGCATTTGATCCTCGAAGGCTATAGGTAGAGAAGAAAACATACACCAGTCTAGTGCACGCATAAATGGTACCAACAAGGCACGTGTGCATAATATATTATGTAAGTAGGTACACAGACTATTTTTTCCAAATAAATTGGGTTTTTAATATACAAGTATTAATAATTATTAGCCCACTATTCCTTAGAATTCGTTTACATCTGAATAAAAATAATTATAAATCACATAAATCATAGGGCCCTTGTGTCTGCCTTGGGACATCTAAGATGAGAAAATTTCACTACTTATTTCTTTTATTTAGTAGGTAAAATCCATTTAAGGCGCGGTCCAACCCAAATTTTAAAATATTTTACGATGCTTTACGTAAGGTTGAAAATCGCTTGTTAGAATGGACGATGTAATGCGAAAATGCATTAATTTTGTTTTTTTATTTTTCGATATATACTAACACAATTGAAAACACTGCTGGTTACTATTTTAGTACTATATGTTGGCTATGTATCAGCTAAAAAATATAGTGTTATCGCTGAAAATTGTGAGAGTTTGGACGTGAAAGTTAATTTTTGTGGACCTATTCAGGATTTTTTTCTGCAGAAAGAGAGTAATGTTTATAAATTCTATTCGGTTATTACTCTTTGCCTGTTCCTTTTCTAACCAAAGTATTTGTTTCATAATATATTATCGATCTGTTTCGTTACACTAGATGCTTAAAGATTCTGCTTTTTACTATTATCAGGATACGAGCGCGCCTTAAACAAATGGAAACATAACATTTGAAGTGTGTTTTCGTGTGATATTTTAACTATTTCCTTTATGGATAGTTTATTTATTTAATGAATAAATAAAAAAATTTTTACTTCAATAAATAATATTTAAGTTATCAATTCGTAGCTGAAATATACGTATGTCTATAGTTTTGGATTCTTACTAAAGTCTTGGATCACACACTGTTATTTGGTACTTTTGTACGTCTGTTCTGTATTGGTACTATACGTCTATATTTATTTATATATATATGTATAACATCGGTGTATTATATTTGCTATTTACACCAAAATACTAAATAATAAATTATCCTAAAAAAAATTACATTAGAAATTTATAGAGAGAAAAATTCCATCCTCGGATTGGAACCCGCGTCTTCTGACTCTCCGTGTCAGACGCCATTGACAAACTAAGCCACCGAGGTTCTGGTCCGAGCATCGAATTTTAACTCTCTATTTGACTAACCGTCTTGCGGGGACGGAGCGACATCTATTGGACAGTTTAACAGTACCATCCAAATTAGTCTTCACGTGACGTCACCAAATGTACAGATGTACATTTACGGCCTTATTAATAAACTTGGCTTACACCCGGAGTAGTTAAAACATCTATCTGTCAATTTTTCGCTTTCAGTAAATGTCACGCGTGAAAGCAAGACAAAGCATGTTACGCCTAATATAGGTTTACGCAACGTTTATTAATAAAGGCCTTAGTGACTAGACTAGGTTACTAGACTCTGTGAATCCATAATTCCTTCTCCGATATCTGTTGTAGGTGTCGTTCCAGAAGTTAACGGAGCGCGGGTCCCACAGCGGCGCAGTGGTAATGTGGGTGTCGATCACTAGCGCTTTGGGGTTCGGTTCTCGGCTCGGACGCCAGCGGATCGGCAGCTGCTGACATGATTTTGGAGTCGGGTCACTGGAAAAACATATTTTGTTATTAAAAGTACGAATTTAGTTGTATTGTTCTTAAAGCACTAGCCTGCTTAGCGATACCAGACTTTGCAATATTCTCTCTAAAATTGCATCATGTCCATGATAGTTTTTTTATTGTTGTAATTTATCACAATATTGTGCGCATGGTACCGACTGCGACAAGTTATTTCAACTAGCGTTGAAGTCGGTTCCATTTTTTAGTAATAAAAATCAACTATTTATATTTAAATAGGACGACCTTGGAAGTATCACTTTAAAATAAAAAAAGAATTTTGAGAATCGGTCCACAAATAGGGGAGAAATCAGTGAAAAAAGCCACAAACAGTCGTACATAAAACCTCCTTAGAACCTCTTTTTTTTGAAGTCGGTTTAAAATACACACCCTCCGACGGAATTTGAACCCACGTCCATGTCAGCTGCGATGACCGCTAGGCCACCGAGGCATACCGTCCGTGCATCGAGTTTTGCGGACGGATAAACAAAAAGTACGAATGTATTTAATATGGCGTTTGTTAATTCGAACAGCTTTGCGAGCCGTAGCAAATATCGAAGGAAGAATAAAATAATGTTCGCATAATATATGCGTGCTGATAGTGGCACTTACGTCTAATATCTCGGCCGAACATGTCATGGTAAGTTTAATCATCTAATACCTTTAAAAGTTTAAACGAGCAATTCTTGTATATATGTATATACCTACATCTAATCTGAATCTTGGAAACGGCCCCCACGATTTTCATGAAATATAACATAGTATGCGGGTTTCAGGGCGATAAATCGATCTAGCTAGGTTTCAATTTTAGAAAACGTCTTTTTATGCTTGTTATCAGGCAATGATCAACTGCTGCAATACCGACACAGCAACACGAAAGTGAATGTTAGGTTTGAGGTTGGATCAAGACAATCAATTGTTTAATTACTAGCAAAGTCCGTCATCCAGGCACTTTATTAGAACCTTGAAACTTTAAAATCTTTGTAATATGTAACAAAACTAATAAAACTGAAAGAAAAAATATACGAGTACAATAAACATGTTATTTCAAACTGGTTTAAGCCCATCATATGTTATATGTTTATCACATAGTTTCGATAAATAGTGATAAGTAACTTGATAAGTATATTATATTTATCGAAAGGTTAAGGTTAAATTTAAACCGGATTTGGAGAAGTTTTCATCATTTTTTTTTTCTTCTAGTAAAAACATCAAGATGCCACCTGCCTCTCATATCGGTGCACTGTTGAATCATACATTATATCTTTATTATGCAATGGTGATGGGCTCAAGGTGAATGGCGTAGTCGATGGAACAGGTTATTGTGGGCCGATGCAAATATTGAATGAAGCTTCATTGAAATACATTTTCTAAGTCAACTCTCTGTCTATTGGTATTATTATATTCGATTATCTATACTTTTTGATATTAATTGCAATTTGGACACTTTCTGAATGGTCATTACTTTTGTACAAGTAGTAGCAGAACTTTAACAAGAGTCCGCCTGGGGAAGTCAGCACGGCGCACCGTGTCAGTACGGGGCACCGTGTCAGCATGGGGCACCGTGTCAGTACGGGGAACTGTGTCAGCACGGGGCACTGTGTCAGCACGGGGCACTGTGTCAGCACGGGGCACCGTGTCATCACGGGGCACTGTGTCAGCACGGGGCACTGTGTCAGCACGGGGCACTGTGTCAGCACGGGGCATATGATTATTATACGATATTAGAAACAAGAGAGTTTGTATTATTGAACAATTGACAACTTTTATATTTCGTAACTCTTTTTAATTAAATATTTATTTTATCTGATTAATTGATTTTAATAACCGATCCTGCGACAAGGCGTCATTTGTTGTCATTTTGTATTTGTTGCTTCAAAATAAAACTAATACGCCTGCAATTTACTGAGAAATATGTTCACCATTATTATATTATTAACAAGTCCAAAATTGAAGTTCCTACATATCCTACATACGACGTCAAAGTCAAAATCATTTATTTAATTTAGGCATAAAATACGCACTTATGAACGTCAGTTTTTCATTATAATGTACTTTAAAGACTCTACCGCCGCGTTCCGAAATATATAGAGCCTACCGAGAAGAAGCGGCAAGAAACTCGGGGCATTTCATTATATATAGGTAGATGTTCACAATGTTTCTACTTAGGTACTACTCGTATTAATATTACATTTTGTTGGTGGCAGAGTGTCAGCTTGCCAGAAGTGGAGTATTCCAAGCATCTTTATCTTCTATATAATGTCGGACTTTATAATTTGCTTTTTTTTATTAAAACGTTTTTTACAGTCAATTTTGATTTGCCCTCTGTGAGCTCAGTTATGTGTTTTGGGATTTTATTGTAAAAACGCACACAATTTCCTAGGAATGACTTATTAGGCTTCGCAAGTCTAAAACTAGGTACAGCTATCCTATTTGTATTTCAGTATTAAAATCGTATACATATATACGTTTCGTCCAACTTGACACAGATGAGGTGCAACAAGAGTAGTGGTGGCGAGTCGACATGTTCAATGTTATGATGTCACGGCCACGGTCCGAGTGTCCAACACACACACACGCGCGCTACCTAACCCGAACAACCGACAACCGGTTGCTGTCAAACATCATTCAAATCGACGTGACTCACGCAAGAAATCATGGAAAAATTATATTTATTTATTACTAGCGACTGCCCGCAGCATTGTTCGCGTAGTAGGCTCGGCCTTCGGCTGGGCCATAACCTCCGGACTTTTCTTAGTTTTTTAAATGCAAGTACCTTCTATACGGAGTATTAGAAAACAGTAAATTCGGCTGAATAAAATCGGTAAAGCCTTTTCGGGTTCATTTTTATATATTAGATCAGCGACTGCCCGCGACTTCGTTTGCGTAGTAGGCTCGCCATAACCTTCAACATGATGTCAACCCACGGCATCACCCGTGTGGCCTGCATGCTACAGGTCCTATCCAAGGTTCACAATAATCACGTAACTTTACACGCATTGAGCTTCTACAATCGTAACTAGCTGACCCGATAGACGCTCGTATCCCCGAAACTTTGTATTTACAGTCTCATTCACTTCATTTCCACTAATTTTACTTGTACCACCCATTTTTGAAGCCAATTTGAGGCATGATGCTGACATTTAGAGCAAAGTTTTTAGGTAATAGTGTTACCTTCAGTTTGCACTGCCTAAACATTCACATGAAAACATGTTGTAAACACTGTTATTTAAGTCAATGTATAGAGTAGCGTACGCACTGTAACACAGCATGTTGATAATTTAAACATGTTTCGAGATTCACAAACGACGCAAATACTCTACAGTTTGCTGCAGTGGGAACGCAAACCTTAACAAAACAAGTTGTGAGATTAATTATGGCAAACAAGTTTCAAAACATTACATATATATTGTTTTTGGTGCAAACTTGGTGTTACATAGCTATGCATAGTGTTGCTCATCCTATTCTTGTCGTAGAACGCGATAGCGGCGCCGGACCCCGGTCTGCCTTGTTCTACTAACATTGGACCGCACGCCTACCGACTACACCCATTTCATTATAAATATCAGCATTATATTTTATAACCGCTGTGTTTAATTTCGTCTAGTGTAATGGAATAATGATATCCTTTACCTCACACATCGCAATTATTACAATAGTGTATGTTTGCTACGAAAACTTTTGTATTAATGGCCAAGTATTGCGACTGGAAAGTCAACGGGTTTAAGTTTTAATTAACATGTACGCGTTTTGTACATATTCAAATTCAAATATCTTTATTGCATATCACATAACTAAACGGTTGAAACATAAAATGGTAGTTCCTGTGATACCCCGTAAGGGCACTGCAGCTTAAGAGAGGGGTACATTACTTATTTGAACCTCTAATCATAATCATGTTAAACAATAGCTATGAACTACAACGTAGAATCATGATTATTTTTATGACAACTTACCAAAGTATTACGGAAAACATGTTACCAAATATATTATATTAAATATATATATAAAGTAATTATCAATAAAGCATGTGCGTTTGTGAAGGTGTGTGTGTGTATGCGTATATGGTGTGTATCAGTATGTTCCTGTTCTAGAGACGACCATTTATATTATAGTATTATTATTATTATATTAAAAGAAAATTATTATATTAAATTAAATTTTATATTAAATAAAAGAAGACATTTGAAAAGGAGCATTCAAAACGTCTAAAATGAAATTATTACACATAATATGTAACATACGATTTCAAGAGTCGATGTCATTATAACAATGAAATTTCTATTGTGTCTGGCCGTGCGACCTTTGATGGATTCAGTAATAATTGAATACTTTTTGAATAACACATTTTGTTACCCACGCAAAATGTACCTACAGTTACTGGTATGCCAGTAAGTACTTAATTAAATTTAGAGAATTTCAAAATTTAATTTCATTTTTGTTATCTATCTTCAAGAATAGCTGAAACATATCGTACTCTCAAAGATTCTTGACTTGTCTTTTTTTTATCAATGTGTGTTACCAGTGATGACTTATGGCAATGAAACGTGGTCTCTTACTATGGGCCTCATAAGTAAGCTCAAAGTCGCACAACGAGCTATGGAGAGGGCTATGCTCGGGGTTTCTCAACGTGATCGAATCAGAAATGAGGAGATCCGTAGACGAACTAAAGTCACCGACATAGCTCAAAAGATAAGCCAGTTGAAGTGGCAGTGGGCAGGGCACATAGCACGCAGAACAGAAGGCCAATGGGGCCGGAAGG
Source organism: Selenia dentaria (assembly GCA_917880725.1). Classification (NCBI taxonomy): domain Eukaryota; kingdom Metazoa; phylum Arthropoda; class Insecta; order Lepidoptera; family Geometridae; genus Selenia; species Selenia dentaria. The sequence continues at coordinate 4,848,806 of OU862887.1, forward strand.
TTCTAGAGTGGAGCCCATGGATCGGCAAGCGCAGCGTAGGTCGTCTACCGACAAGGTGGACTGACAACCTGGCAAAGGTAGCGCGACGACGTTGGATGCAGGCTGCTTCCAACCGGTCCTTTTGGAAATTACTGGGGGAGGCTATGTTCAGTAGTGGACGTTCTGAGATGATCAGATGATGATGATGATCGTACTCTTCTTATTTCACTTAAAAAAATTTAAAGCAGTGAGGTAGACTAGTCGAATAAAGGTGTGCTCTTGCGTCACAATATTACAACCCGCCGTAAATCATATTGCATTTGTAATATATTTGGCATTGAAACCTTCACCTACACAAGGTCAAAATAATAATATTAAGCAGCTCTGCAAAGGGCATATTACAAAACGCGTATAATATAACTGTTGGTAATGAAAACCAAAGTATATAAGCAAGGACAGAAGTAACAATGGCGTACATTTCTATTTGAAATGTTGCCTAAAATTGTACCACGTTTTGTTTAGAGGAAACGGTGTAGCCATACTACAATACGAGATTCTAACTGTGCAATAGGTAACCTGTAGCATCTAAATACTGAACATTAAAGATAGATTTGATTGAAATTGAAAGTGACTGATTGCCGTTAAAAGTACAAATCGCCTTTAGGTCAATGGTCAATATAAACGGAAAATATTGCGCTGTAGAGACAGGAAAAATACAACGAAGGTAAAATTAAAAGTGTAGGTAGCTTTTATAATTCATGCGCTGCAAACAATTACAATAAAACTTAGTAATTTATACCATTAAATGTAATCGTATGCCTCTTGGAAACATGGAGGTGCTCAGTTAAATATAACACAAGGTGTGACCCCGTTGTATCAGTATAATTGTGATCAGACCAAGGCTAAATTTAAAACATAATACGAGTCCACGTAATATGAAACACATTTTATTTTGCCTAGATAACATAACTATCCTTCCTTATTAATCTGTCCGAATCAGCAAGACTCATTCGAGTTAAGTTTCATTCATAAATCTATTGTTATTTTTTGCGCTGATGCGGACGGGTTAAGTATATTAACTATGTTATCTAGGTTCATTTTACAAAAAGCTTGTTGTCGGATTTGATAACTAAATGGTACATACCTGTATTTTGCGAAGTTCGTCCACAGCCTGACCATATTTCTGATCATTCCCTCTTCTAAAAACCTCTGAGGCAACGGAAACGCATGAGGCTTGAATAAGTAGAACAGGTCATCAGCATGAGATGCGCCGTCGTTCAGGCCAAACCCGGAGATGAACTTTGGCATGTTTATCAATCCATTGTATCTAAAGAGATAGTAGTATATCGGTTGGTTAGTAGTCCTTGCATACATCTCTGACTCCAATATCAAAGGGAATTTAAAATGTAAGTCGGAGTACAAATCCACCATGCCCATTATCATCTCATCATCATACGAAGAAAAGTAATATCTCTTGATTCTGTCAACTGTGCAATTCTTCTCGAATTCATTCGGAAACTCCAGGTCAATATTGATCGTCTTCATCAGATTTAAAACTCTCGATTGATTCTTAAAACTGTTCCCATAATCAGCTGACACAAAATATATACCTTCGCTGTTCGTGTAGCCAATTATCATTGGCACCTTGGTATAGTTTCCAGACATGATGATATCAGCAGGATATTCTGTCACGACAGGCTCTACACCATCGATTTCCTTTTCAATACAAGGCACAAATATATCATCATCAGCTACACAATGGTTCTCTTCATTTTCCTTTAAGGTCATGATCAGTTCTTCTGCAGTTCTATTTGATAAAATACTATAAATTTCGTAAGGATCTTTGGTATCGTAGCCAAACTTTTTAACTAAACTGCTGGCTGTTCTAATAGGATCGTGCTGCAATGCCCAGGGTGCTAACGAAGACCCGCTTTGTAATATCGTTTTATGGAATAAACCTTTAGCTGCTGGTGATAACATCATAAAAGATGTAGAGACAGCTCCAGCGCTTTCTCCAAATAGCGTAACGTCATTGGGGTTACCTCCGAAGCCTTTGATGTTATCTCTGATCCATTTCAATGCTGCTATTTGGTCTTTGAGACCAGCATTGCCCGGAGCTTCCTTAGTGCCGAGACATAGGAACCCTTCAACACTCAATCTGTAGTTGATTCCTACGAAGACTACTCCATTTTCTGCGAAGTAATCGCCGCCGTAAAGGAATGGAGATCCGGTTCCACTAAAGAAGCACCCTCCATGAATGTAGACCATCACTGGCAAGAGCCTGTTATGGGTTGTGTGGACAGGTGTGTAGATGTTGAGTTTCAAACAGTTTTGTTCACCGATTGTGCCCACAAAGGATCTTTGTGGGCACCAAGTGTTTTCGTCGAGCGCGTCAAAGATACCGCTCCATGACGGTGGAGGCAATGGCGCCTGGAAATATGAGAGAAGAAAATAGTTACATCAATTTGAAATATACATACCTAACAGTAGACATAAGGCAGCAGGTCAAGTCAAATAATATCCATCAATCTATGTATTAATATTTCTGATGTTACCTTAAAGTCAAGATCTAATAATAATAAGTAGAGTTATAAAGTTTAAGGTAAATCTGTTTGTGCTAATGTTAATAGAGTTTTTTCTTGAGTCATATTTTATTGATCATATATAGAAACACATTTTTTATTATTTTATTAACCGCATCTAATAATATAACGTGTTATCCAACTAATATTATGATATTGTGATATAGTAGGTAAATGATAATGAATGTCAAAATTATCAAATTTATTCCGCATTGTACAGTGTTCACAGCCAATATAGGGTCAAATGGTCAAACTACCTACTTACATACTAGTAAACGTATACATGTACATCTTTATGCAAAATAGCTCAGTTATTTACTGGCAATATGTTATATTGTTGCCAGTTTTATGCGACAAAAACACATCATATTACTTACACCTATGACCCTACTAGTTTATACATTATTTATACTACGACTTCTGGTATTTTTATGCCGTCCATAGTTTGTGTAGCGACTAGTAAATAAACATAATATATTATTATTCGTATTAAACATAACAGGTTCAGTGCGAGGTATAATTATTTCGATATTCATCATAAATATTGGTATAAAAAGCGCTCGAGTGAATGATCATTTTTATAAAGAATATTTCACCTCTATCGACGGAGTCATTCTTTTAAGACGCGGTCCAACCCATATTTTAAAATAAATTACGATGCTTTACGTAAGGTTGAAAATCGCTTTTTAAATTGGACGATATAATGCGAAAATGCGTTAATTTTGTACGTTTTCTTTATATTTTTCGATATATACTAACAGAATCGAAAAAACTGCTGGTTATAACTTTAGTACTATACGTTGGCTGTGTATTACTACTAGTTACTAGTTATTATTCTGTGGTATTACCTAAAAAATATAGTGTTATTGCTGAAAATTCTAAGAGTTTGGACGTGAAAATTTATTTTTGTGGTCCTATTAAGGATTTTTTTCTGCTGAAAGAGAGATATATTTATGAATTCTATTTGGTTATTACTCTTTTCCTATTCCTTTTCTAACCTTAGTATTTTTTTCATAATATATTATCGATTTGTTTCGTTACACTAAGTGTTTAAAAATTCTGCTTTTTACTATTATCAGGATACGAGCGTGTCTTAAAAATAATTTGTTTTGCAGAGCATTACTTACAATTATTTAATTAGGTACGTTGATTGATAGCAAATGTTAACGCGGCAGAACCCAAGCTCAAATGCCTTATTACTTCTTCGATTTCTACAGCGTCACATAGAATATCCCCTCCTAAACAGTTTCGACCATTACTTGGTCAGCAGATATACTATAGAATACGCACTCATCATCACCATCATCATCATCTCAGCCGTAGGACGTCCACTGCTGAACATATGCCTCCTCCATAATTTTTCAAAAGGACCGGTCGGAAGCGGCCTGCATCCAACGTCGTCCTGCGACCTTTATCAGGTCGTCTGTCCACCGTGTCGGTGAACGACCTACGCTGCGCTTGCCGGTCCGTGGTCTCCATTCCAGAACCTTCGGGCCCAATCGGCCATCTGTTCTGCGTGCTATGTGCCCTGTCCACTGTTTATATAGTATGGAATGTTTATATAGTATGGAATTAGTTATAAGAATCTGTAAGAAGAAGGAAGATAAAAGAGAACACAGAACCTAAGCCCCTGATCATGTTAGGGTCATTAGCTCGAATAATAAAAAAAAATAAAAACTGGCTAATCTTCTGAACTATATCGGTGACTTTCGTTCTTCTACAGATCTCCTCATTTCTGATTCGATCACGTAGAGAAACCCCGAGCTTAGCCCTTTCCATAGCTCGTTGTGCGACTTGAGTTAGAGAATTCGCAGTAAATAAAATGAAAATAAAAAATGCAAATTCTTTTTTAAGTAAGTACACCAAAAAATAGGACCGAATTCAGTACTAAAAAATGATAATTCAAAAGTAACTACCTACTATCACAATATTGTGCGCAAAGATTTATTTCACCTGTTTTATTGAGCTTCGCTACTTACGGGATCGATTGTCATTCACCGTCAATAACGATATCAACACTCTTTCGTTGATGGAGTGTGACTCAAAAACCGCTTGATTGATTTTGATAATATTTAAACCGGACCACCTCGGAAGTTTACTCTACCAAACAAAAATAACTATCAAAGTCGAACTACTCTGTACAAAGATACGCGAGGTCATATATAAAATATATACGCGTCGACTTAAGAACCTCATATTGGAGGTCGGTTGAACAGATAGTCAATCTTACATACACTAGTCCCTTTTGAATCATACACAAAAATCAAAAATGTCACTTCAGTCAAACGTGCGATTAAACGAAGTGTTTATATTCTATTGGTGCGATTATCTAATGATTCGTCGCTGCGAGCGTCGATGAGCTCACCGATGTCAAATACGTTTTATCGCCCATGTAGATAAGGTTGTTTTTCCTACGTTCTTGTCATTTCCTCATTTGTTTCACGGATGTTGTCAAAGATGCATAGTTTGCTCATAGAGATTCACACGGCAGGTTAAGACACGCAAACCATATATTTTATCTTCTTGGGTATGACAGTCCAGCTTTTGTATAATAACATTTAGTATAAGAGATATTACGACTACGAAGTACTTTGTAACTAAGTATATATATATATATATATATACACGAACAAAAAGCGGACAAAAACGAGTGACCTCCAAGTCACTTTAATTGTTCGAATATGTTCAGATTATTTATTAATTAGTATGTATGTCTGTACGTATGTAAGTATGTATTTCTGTATTTATCTATGAAATTATAAAGATATTCGTCATACAGAGAACCATTAACGCGTTCCGTTTATAATTGATGATAAAACAGTAATTTACAGCTATTCACTAAACGTTAACGATAGCACGGTCTGGTTGATTGTTATAAGTACTTATGTGATTATATTAATTAATAAGATATAAATGACTGGTGGCGCTTCATAATTGAAGCGTAATTATATACGAGTAATATTAGCTGAATCGCCAGCGGCCTCGCTCGCGTAGCCTCGCGGGATACGGTTAATTACAGTTTTTTAACTATCCCACGGGAACTCTTAAATTAAACGGGATTAAAAGTATCCTATATGTTGATCAGGGATATAAGCTACCACCATACAAAATTTCATTTAAATTGATCAAGTTGTTTCGGAGATTAGCACGTACAAACAGAAAAGAACAGAAAAACAAAAAAAAATAATTCAATTAGTTCGAATCCACTCCTTACATCCCCCTGTCTCGGTTTTTAGCATTTTATTTTCATTGTACAGAAATTCGACCTCTACCGTTTTATCTACCGACTTCCAAAAAAGGAGGAGGTACTCAATTCGACTGTATTGTATATGTTTGTTACCTCATAACTTTCGACTATTATTTTTGTTTGAAAGCTGGTGCTTCCGTGTAGTCCTATTTAATCAAATTCGGTCCAGTAGTTTTTGAGATACACTCCAATAACTGAATAGAATGGAAGGCGGTATTACATTTTTCAAATTGTAGTTGTTATATGCGAAGTGAAGTGGTGTTTAGCCCCTTTATATTATCAATTCAAATATTTCTTCACAGTAACACAATCGCATTATGTGGCATGCAAAGTGATTATGTTTTTCCGTGATAGCTATATCTCGTTTTTCCTGCCGTAATTAATAAACGTCAGCCTTAGACTGGTTCGTACTCAGTGACGTCTGCATTCTACACACAAACAAGTGTTTTTTCTTGTTCATCAAGGACTGTTAACTATTTTTATACATCTACATAATCATTGAAATTTATAGAGAGAAGAATTAACATCCTCGGACGGGATTCGAACCCGCGTCTTCTGACTAAAAGCAGGCGTTAGTGCTTTAAAAAAAAGTAATACTATAAAAGCCTACGTAATCCTTAAATAGTTTATAACTATTATTATCTTACTAATATTATAAACGCGAAAGTTTGTGAGTATGGATGTATGGATGTGTGGATCTTTGTTACTCTTTCACGCTTAAACGACGGGGGCTATTTCCATGAAATTTGATATGGAGGTAGATGAGGCGCTGGATAAACACATAGGATACTTTTCATCATCATCATCCATCATCACGCGGGTGAAAAAGTGTAATATTCTTAGGCACAGCATAGACAAAATAACAAGATCTCCCCCTACGTCAAGATCGTAATGAAGACAGTAATGTCAAAGTTTGTGTCAGTTTCTGATAGCTACTCGATACACTAGACGTGCTCGGAGACCGTCAAGGGCGATGAAATGTAATGACAGTTGTTTCCATGGTGATTAATTTTATATTTGTATGTACGTAGGTACTGTATGTTATTATTAGTGTTTACTGATTGATTTACTGAGTAGGTACTTAAATTTAATCATATAACTATGTATATATTTTATGACATTTTGGTATAAACATAGATATGGCTTTGGAGAAGATAATAAGCTACTCGAAGTAATAATCCTGTGCAGATGTAGTCGCGGGCACCAGCTAGTCTTTAATAATATTATCCGAAGGCTTCGAAACTACGAGATCGATTTGATAAATTATTTCACCATTAGAATCCTACATTATCCCTCATGAACATAGGCTATACATTCTGATTTATCATCATCATCATCATCCATCACCACGAGGGTGAAACCACGGAGCGCAGCTATGTAAAATTAAGCCGCTTTCCGTGTCTGTATGTCTGTATATCCGCTAACACTAAAAGCCAGGCAACATAATTTTGAGTCGTTTTCGCCATCAGTTATGTCGTTTTCAAGACAGGTTTATATTTCGTACAACCTAACGATTTTCTACCGACTTCCGAAAAACGGAGGCGATTCGACTGTATTTTTTTAATGTTTTTTACCTCATAACTTTCGACTGGGTGGACCCAGTCTGGTGTTTGTTTGAAAGCTGGTGCTTCCCGTGTGGTCCTATTTAAATTTTTTTCAAAATTCGGTTTAGTAGTTTTTGAGATACACTCCAATAACTGAATAGAATGGAAGTCGGTATTAATTTTTTCAAATTGTACTTGTTTTTAAAATAGATAAAATAAACTTCACCAGTGTAAAGCCGTAGTCGCTAGTAATAGTGCAAGGTGAAATGAATTAAATGCAGTTTGATTCGAACCAGCCGTGCGATTTTCTAATAATGAATGCGTCGTTTCCTAGTATATATTTTAGTCTATGGCGTCGATGCGCTCGTCGACGAGCTCAGCGATGTCAAATACCCTTGTACACAAGGTTGTTTTTCCAACGTTTCTTGTCATCTCGTTATTTGTTTCACGGATGTTGTCAAAGATACAACGATGTTCTGACATAAGTAATTTCTGGAGATGCACATGATTACACATCGGAATGTAAATGCCAAGGTGAGTTTGTTTGTTCAATACATAGATACAATTTATTCCTTATCCATTATTTAAAAAAATATTGATGTAAACATCACAAAACAAGGCAATAATCGTTAGTTTTTAACCGACTTGGAGGAAAACAAGAGAAGGTTTCTCAAGTCGACGTGCATATTATTATCTTTGATCACGTATAACGCTTTACTGGATCTTCCGATTTTAATGATTATTTTGTGTCACACTTAGAAGTTAGTTATTTAGCTAGGATTTTTGTTTTCTATTTCCACTATTTAAAGAAATTAGTATTAGCTTGTATAGATCATCATCAACATCGTTATCGTCAGTTCCGTGGGATGTTCACTGCTGGACATACGTCCAGGGCCGGATTATCCTTAAGGAGGATTAGGTAACTGCCTAGAAACCCTGCAACGTCTAGGGGCCCACTACCCCGTGGGCCCCTAGTCGATATTCGAGGGCCACCCACCCAGAATAAACATTTAATCTGTTTGTATACTTCCTCAATATTATAACTTCTTTTCGACGCGTGTTGTCAGTTAATGAAAGACTTCAAACATAGTATGTAGAAATAACAATAGTTTTTGATGGATTAGGAAAATAATAAAGACGAGATGCTGTTTTATATAAATACAAATTATTCCTGTTTATAATAATAGTGTAGTGTAGATGTAGAAGAGATTGAAGTAACAGTATACCAAAGGCGTCGATTTAATCGACTCGAATATGCAATGGAAAAAATAGATTTTAAAAAGTAAGAAAAGGGCCCGATACTTGCATGGCCTGGGGTTAATCCGGCTCTGCATACGTAATAAATTTCCAAAGGGTTGGATGGAAGAGGCTTCACAGTCTTGCAACTATAACTGTGTGTAACATAAACAAAATTAATTATTATATACATTGTTAGGGTTGCAGTAGTAGCTATATAAGTTGTTAAGGCGCGGTCGTATCCTGATAATAGTAAAAAGCAGAATCTTTAAACGTCGAGTGTAATAGTTCGATAATAATCGATGAAAAAAATACTTAGGTTAGAAAAAGAACAGGCAAAGAGTAATAACCGAATAGAATTCATAAATATTACTCGCTCTCTGCAGAAAAAAATCCTAAATAGGTGCATAAAAATAAACTTTCACGTCCAAACTCTCAGAATTTTCAGCGATAACACTATATTATTTTTTAGGTAATACATAGCCAACATATAGTACTAAAGTAGTAACCAGCAGTTTTTTCAATTGTGTTAGTATATATCGAAAGATATAAACAAAACGTACAAAATTAACGCATTTTCGCATTACATCGTCCAATATAACAAGCGATTTTCAACCTTACGTAAAGCATCGTAAATTATTTTCAAATTGGGGTTGGACCGCGTCTTAAAGTTAGAAAGCTACAGTAGTAGCACAGATTGCTATGGTATCTATATTCTGTGGTAGTAGCCTGGTCTGAACATGATGGTAGCAATTGAAATTAGGTACTAGGCGTACATAAATGGTAAGCAGTACGCATTATCGTGCCTTACATCTGGCTGTTGTTGTCATGGGCCGACGTGAGTGTACTAAAACAAGCTATTAAGTTCATCTGGTTACTTATAGTAACGTAAAAATAACGTCTAAAAAGTTTGTAAATCAGACACATTTACCTTGAACCTGTTCCTCGAGTCAACAGTTCCATACGGGATCCCGAGGTACTCGTAGAACTTTCCATTCTCACTGACCCTGCCCCGCGTCAGACCGCTCCAGGTTTTGACGACGGGAGAATGCTGACGCACCAGGTTCGCAGCGATCAGCGACAGCAGCGCCAACCACTTCATCATCGAGGAGTTCAGATGTGCCAGCACTGGTCGTCAACATCATTCATCCACTCAGCATCAGTATACATTGAGTTAAGAAATCACTGAATTAATGGAATCACAATGTTCATCGCTTGGACGTTAGTGCTCGACTGAACCACAATTGGCTTGAAGTTCCATTTTAAAATTGTCTTTTTTGCGTATAAGACACACGCATGTCTTATCAATGTTACAAGTCCGACATACAATACCTATAAGTATATAAAATGTAGATTATGTTCTTTAAATTGAGAGATATAGATTTACCTGAGAGATAACTTATTGCTATAGAAGTGTTCTCTTTTGATTAAATTTTTTGATTATTAACCGACTTAAAAAAGAAGAAAGTTCTATGTTCGGCTGTACCTATGTATCTTTTTTTTATGTACGTTCAACGATTTCTTCCCAAACGTAGTGTTTATATTCTCTTTGTTCTCCCCCATTTGTGGACCTATTCTTAAAACTCTTTTTTATTTGAAAGAAAGAACTTACTGAAAATTGAAATGGGACCAAGTTGATGCCATTTCTTTTTCATCAAATTCTGTCTATATTCAAGCGGTTTTTGAGGTACACTCCAATATCTGAAAAGAGTTTCGACTATCTTTATGATTTATCCTTATTGGCGGTGAATGACAATCGATCTCGTAAGTAGCAAGGGTCACAAAAGGGTAATTTCTTTTTACCACAAAACGGAACCGACTTCAACACCAAAAGTGTGAAATAACTTGATGAAGTCGGTACCATGATAGTTCAAATATACATATTATTACAATATTGTGCGCGTGAAGGCGGTTCCATTTTTTGGTAATTTCTTTATATAGGTAATATTTTGATATTGCAATTAGTAAAACCCTGCAGTAGTAGTAAAAATAATAATAAAATGTAAATATAAAGTAATTATTTATATTTGCATCAAGCAAGAGATATCCAAGTCAATAGTCAAAGTCAAAATCAAAGTCAAGTCATAGTCAATTGTTAGAGTAAGATTGTCGAAGTCCTGCCATGCGATTCTTTAAGAGCAAACATCGTTGCATCTTTGACAACATCCGTGAAACAAATGACGAGATGACAAGAAACGTTGGAAAAGCAACCTTGTGTACAAGGGCGATATCTCATAAAGTATTTGACATCGGTGAGCTCGTCGACGAGCGTATCGACGAATCATTAATTAGAGAATCGCACGGCTGTCTAAGTCACGGTACAGAATCCCTAGAATATTTCTAGGGTGAATCAGGAGGAGAGGAGAACACAAAATGTTTCTGTGTAGTATATTAGTGTATAAAATTAATACACTTTGTCTACACTCGTGCACCGTCACAACAATTAAAGGTTAATAACTTTATATACAATAAAATTTACCATTATTATCATATACAAAACTCTAACACAAAGCTGTTAAGAGGATTGCATAGCTAGTACTTTCCATACTAGAAGAAAAAGAAACTCTTTTCTACCTCTTAACAGTGTCCGATTTCAGTGATTTTCTGTGATATTTCAAAGTACTATAAATTTATTTTTTAGAACTTAAAAAATCACAGTAAATAGTGTGATGATTCAATGAAAAAAAAATCACTGAAATCGGGCAATGTTAAGAGGTAGAAAAGAGTTTTTTTTCTTTTAGTATGGAAAGTACTAGCTATGCAATCCTATTAGAGAAATTTCAAATAATCAATGACATCCATTCTACGGGTTATTCCCGCCGAATCCTTGATGTTTTTTAATGTCCTCTGCTACTTATGTCTCAATTTTGCCAATGTCTGTTACGTGATAGATTCATCAAGTCCATGGAGAAATTAAAACAGTATTTAGAATATGGACCATATTTGAGGGATGAAATAAACAGAATTTTATCACTCCCGTGATTTTTTAAAACCTCTAAAGCATAACATAATAAATCTGTTACTTTAGATATTTTTAAAGTGTTACATACTCAGAATAATAACGATAGTTAAAAATGCGTTATTATTCTAAGGTTAACTACTTCAACTGCTTATTTCAATGTCAACAACCAGTCATGACGTAGGAATTAATTTTGATTGAAGGGCGCACGCATTGAATTCCGATTATGTTTGTAGGAAAAGGTACCTACATTATCGACTCTACAATTAGTAAGGTGACATAATTAAAAAGTAGATTAATGTGTTTCAATATACTTGTTTGTTTATCATGAGAGTTTTATGAGACCTTTTTATGCTGATGTTAAGCAGTGCGCTTACCCATGACAGTTTCAGTTCACCCAGAGCTTAAACCAAATAAAAAAACAATATTAAGTCTCTTTCACCCAATAATTTCATTTGGTACAGTTCCTTTCCTACTCTAACAACAGATAACTAATAGTACACCCTAAGGTAGGTACGCATAGTCTGTGATTGCTTTGCAACAGAATGTCTGATACTGCGGTGGTGCCAACCAAGACGGGTACTTGCACATGAGACTCACCTAGTAAAGACTTATTACATCTGATCGTAAGCGCCACGATAGCCGTAGCAGCGAACTCTAAGCCGGTTTCTATAACCATTTGCCTTACGAGAGATACACATTTGACATTAGTCATTTGGCTATCATGATTTCCGATTGAAGGCAACATTGATTTTGGCTATATTATCACAGTTCTTCATTCCGATTCATTATCACGATTTTGACAGGAGAGATCTGTCAGCCATTCGAAATGGGTTGAAATTACGCTCACGTTGCAAACGGTATGGCAGGCACTAGGCAGCACAGTGATTCGATATGCGCTTCTTACAAGTTATTTAACGAGACGGTACGGAAGCAATATTATTTAATAAACCATGAAAAAACGTTTAGAATTTATGTTTTGCCGGAACGAAGAAAGTAAACACACGCACATCAACGAACTGCAACGAACTGTCATTTTTCTACCGACGTCTAAAAAAGGAGGAGGTACTCAATTAGCCTGTATTTTTTTATGTTTGTTACCTCATAACTTTCGACTGGGTCGGCCGATTCTCAAATTTTTTTTTGTTTGAAAGCTCGTGCTTCCCTTGTGGTCCAATTTCATCAAATTCGGTTCAGTAGTTTTTGAGATACACTCCAATAACTGACTAGAATGGAAGTCGGTATAATTTTTTTCAAATTGTACTTGTTACAGAACTGCTCACGGTAATTGAGGTCGAAGCGTGGTCATTGAAATCGCAAAATGGAGTCCTCAGTGACGTTATCTATGACGTCACATGGGTCTACGTTCTCGCGCTTTGGTTGATTTGGAATGACGATCACAGCGCTAAAACCGATTTTGACTTCAACCGGAAAGCAGGGATAGTGTCAATTTTCAATCTCTAGTAATGTGAACCTTCGATAGAAAGGTTATTAAAACCGAGCATTAAGATGTTAGTTACAATACGTGCGGTGGGAAAGCTTGCGTAAGTGTAATGTACAGAGGCCGTAGCACAAACAATCTGGGAAAAAGTAGTCGTATCGTAAGCGTTAACGCGTCATTTCGGCGCACAAACTATGCCTTAACTGTGTCGCAGTGGCCCTAGATAAATTACAGTTTAAACGGTTTCACGTGAACGATACGTTACGTTACATTTTGACGCAGTTATTCGTGCTGGGCACACTGGTATCTTTGAGGTATGCAGTACAAACTATCATTTATCTACTACAACTTTGGCAAAGATAGCTCATAGTTTGTTCTGTATAAAGTCAACGATACACTAACGCTACACTTACGCAAATTTCCTAACGAGGCCCACAGTTAAACGTTGGTCGAACCACGAGTATCAAAACTTCTTTTATTATCGAATTTGCTCTAGAAAATAATTGTATACACAGCTGTCTTTACACATACAATTACTTGATTATTTCTCTCCATCATCTCAGCCGTTGGACGTCCACTGCTGAACATACGCCTCCTCCACAAATTTCCAAAAGGACCGTCTTGAAGCGGCCTGCATCCAACGTCGTCCTGCTACCTTTATCAGGTCACCTATCCACCGTTTCGGTGGACGACCGCTGCGCTTACCGGTCCGTGGTCTCCACTCCAGTGGGTCTAACATGAGCTTACAACATTGAAACCAACCGATACTCGCTATCGACTGCCGCTAAAAATTTATGAAAAAAAGAACAGTGCCAGCTTGCGGTCAATTGTAGAACTAAAATTGACAGCGGGTACGCCAATCACAAGCTTAATAGGTAGGTGAGATCGACTATAGATGACATTTATGTTGCCAACGCATGGTAGAGCCACAGAACCTGCATTTCTCTCCATGGCTATATGAAATTAGTTATATCTTTAAGATTACATTATAATTAGTACTCACGGGATGTACACCACGATTAGGCAGGTTTTGGAATTCCCGATATTACGGCGCAGTTACATGCACCATGTTCACGGGTAGACTGAATATGCGGGTGGATGTGAAAAAAGTTCGAAGTTTTAAGAGCAGACAAAACGGTCTACCCTCTTTCTCACTCTTTTACTACGGATACCACTGGCCCTCGAACTCGATTGTAATTTTTAAGATTGTTGTTTTTCTGGAAGTTTTACAAATAGAACTATTTACAACAGATGTCTGACCCCATTTTGTATAATTACGAGTATGCATCGTCTCAAAATTCGAATCTCTTGTGGCAACAGTGATACTTCAGCTTTATATTGATACAGGTGAGGTATCATTGCTAATACTACTTATTAGTATAAATAAATATATCATAATAGTAGCAGATTGGGAATTTACTTCTTCAGCCCACGGCTTCATTTAAAAACTTAAAAGAAAACGATATTAAAAAATATTTAGTGACACTTCCACTGAAAAAAAACAATGATTTTGGCCTATTTTGGGTGTGCAAAATCATTTATTGTTTTTTTTTTTTCAGCGGAAGTGTCACTAAATATTTTTAAATATCGTTTTTTGATAATGGATTTCCGCAAAGTAACGCCTGAACCAATAAATTATTTAAAAACCTTTTGTTTTGGTTTAAATACGTCTTCAAATAGTTAACATAATGTGATGTTAAGACGCGGTCCAACCCCAATTTTAAAATAATTTACGATGCTTTATTTACGTAAGGTTGAAAATCGCTTGTTAGATTGGACGATGTAATGCGAAAATGCTTTAATTTTGTACGTATTCTTTATATTTCTTGATATATACTAAAACAATTGAAAAAACTGCTGGTTACTAATTTAGTACTATATGTTGGCTATGTATTATTAAAAAAAATATATAGTGTTATCGCTGAAAATTCTGAGAGTTTGGACGTGCAAGTTTATTTTTATGCATCTATTCAGGATTTTTGTCTGCAAAGAGCGAGTAATATTTAGGAACTCGGTTATTACTCTTTGTCTATTCCTTTTCTAACCTAAGTATTTTTTCATAGATTATTATCGATCTGTTTCGTTACACCAAGTGTTTAAAGATTCTGCTTTTTACTATTATCAGGATACGAGCGCGCCTTAAACTGATCTACTGGGCTCCACGACTAGGACTGCAATGCACTTGTATTTTCGTGCAACTTCGTTTTTATTTACATGTATATACAAAAATCACACGAGATGCCTCGTATAAGCACATGACGTCAAAAAGATACATGTATTAACAATAGCATTTTAAGTTTCTTTACAAACCCAAATGGATTGTCTGATAATAAACACCTTTGAATTTGCAAATTTGAACAAAAAACCTTGGAGATAATGCTTTTAGTGATAAGTTATTTCTTTTAAGTTCTCTTATTTTAATGATTTGTGTAACAGTAATGAATTATCTACGTCTAGACACGTTGTAAGAAAGTCAAGGCTAAGCAGTTGAAATTGGTGTACTAAAATGAATCTAGATCGAACCTATAGTTGCAGAGATTACCTAGGTACCTACCTAACTTCGAAGCTGTTACTGTATTTTATAATGTACGTAAATCAAACGACGGTATCCACACCAAAGCAGTGGAAGTAAAATGATTATCGTAAACAGATTTGCAGCGTAATTTTACCGGCAATATATATTGCAATATTGGTAACAAAGTAAGATAATGAGGTAAAGGCTTCGCAATCGGATGATACAAAATGAACCGCGAAGAGCGTCCGCGCCGCTGCCGATTGACCAACTTCCCAACGGTGGCGAAGTGGGCCGACCAACGCACTTCCGGCAAGCGCACTGGACCAACTCAGGGTCTCCGGAACTGATATAAACTGATGGTTAATTAGCTACTTTACAATCATATCTGAATTTTTAACACAAATTTCGGCACCTAAGGATATAGACAGTGCCATCAACGTGAAGAAAAAGAAATCGCAGCGACCGTTACTTATATACCTACCGTGGATATCACGTTTGAATATAGCCTGCACAAATAATAAAGTTGTATTGTATAGTCTTTGATATTCTGCAAAATTGTCAGCACCATGCGTGAAGTGATCATGACGTCTGACACGGATTGTCAGAAGATGCGGGTTAGTTAGTTGTGTAAATTTTCTCTCAAAAATTTTTTCGTCTCGCTAAACATGCTCTAGTGCTTTAAAATAGTTATTATCTCATTGGTATATCGGTAATTATTCAGTTTGTATACGGCACTATCACGTATTTTTTAAAACTATCAATGGGCTACATGAGCAAGTCGTGCAGTAAATAGTAAGTATTATCGTCCGACTACGCAGTGCCTGCACCCTTTGCGTGGTACTGTACTCCTCACCCCAACACATCGGTGGTATTCGCCTCTCATTCACACAGTAACTCCCTTGTGCGTTGAATATTGCGCTTGGACTGGTTTCAGACTGAACATCTTATGTTGTAGTGTCCCATCGAAAAGGCGGTCTCTTGCAAATCCCATACGTCGATGAAACTTTTTCAATCTTTATACGTACCATCTGCCTCCCAGCCGCAGAAAGGGGGACAGACGGTACCTTTTGTCCCCTTAAGGGGACAGATTAGGGGTACAGATGGGCACAATCCCACTAGAGGCTGTGCTAGAGGTCTTCTAGATGAGGTTTTCAATATGTTTACATGTTATTGGTATTGGTCTAGGTACTTGTAACATTGACATGACGAGATCTCCAGATACTGATATTCAATCTCTAATTAGTATATTTTTCACATGAAATTTCTCTATGACATCATAAATTATAATTTTGTCTTCTTAGGTGCTATGTTTGCAGTTTTAGTATTTTTACTGTCTCATTTACCTCACCTTATTTTTCACAAAACATTTGTAAAATAACACACACCACGATAATATAAATCACCAATTATCAAAATCACTATTCACAATATTTTCTAATTACTTAACACAGTAACTAAAAGTATATTGATCACTGCTTAATGAGTCGTATAACGTATACTACCTAATAGCTGTAGTATAAATGTTACCTTGATAACTTAAAGTAACAGCCAACTTCACTTTCAATGTTTCAAGTAACATATAAAAACTAATGACTATCAGCAAACCTAACGCAACCGATCGTGAGTTCCAAACTGAACGATAGTCAACAGTGGACCGCCGCGGCCACACCGGCTGCCATCATTGCAACACATCCTAAGGTCTGCCCCCCGACGTGACCCTGTCAAATTCGCTAATATTTGACCACTTGCGCCAGTATCTAACGATCCTCCAAGCCAGGCATGTCAAACTCAATCTTTAACCAGGCCAAATTCTAAAACTCTAACACCATGGGTCGCAAAATAATTACCTATGTGATTTTTTTTAGTTTTAGTTTATCTGTTTTTTTTAAAACGGCATACAAGGTCAGCGTCAGTCTGGGTGTTTATTTAGTTGGCACGTGCTACAAACACAAGAGTGATATCTGTTGAAGAAAACCTTTGTACTCCGTACTCAAATATACTGGCTGTAATTTCATGAGACTTCTTTAAAATACTGAGATATCAGTCAAAATAAAACCGTTATTATACTTCTATAATCATCGTTTGTGCAACCAAATTGCAGTACAGTATCATACAAGTCTGTATAATAAATTTTATTTTACACACCTTTCTTTTGTACTTCTGCCTCTTTTTTTTTTTTATTTTACGAGTACTTAAATTGTGAATTTTGAATTCGGTTAATTGATTTGGATGGCATTGCTGCATTTAATTATAAATAGGGTGAATAAATGTACAAATATCAATCCTGACATTGTTTATCTTTAAGTTTTATTATTTAATTTTATTCAAATGCATTATATTCTTTGATAAATATTATTTGTGTGTGCCAATTATTAGTGAAACATGCTGAACCTGAGCAATTGTTTAACAACTTTATTGTACTATGTTTCGTGCAAATAAATAAAAAAAACGGATTTGTAATATATCTGTAGACATACTAAACTCAAAGATAACTTAATCTCCTTGATTCCATTTACATGCTGCATAGAAAATAATACTTAAAAGCAACACACACACACACACACACACACACACACACACACACACACACACACACACACACACAAGTTAGTCAGCATTATTTGATGAAAAAGTGGTCACGGGCCGCACGTTTGACATGCCTGCCCTAAGGTCAGCACAAACCACATTATCATATTTATGTGACCCGTCAGTAAATAGGCGCATTGGTTATTGTTGTTGATACCTTACTCATCAGTAACCGGGTTATCTATTCATTATTGAAAGGTTCATCATAAACATTTTAGACGTTAGACTATTTTCCTTTAATAAAGTTACGACATGGTGAATTTCTTCACCATGTCTGGTAAATAACAGGCATGGTGTACAAAGTCCCATTCTAACTGTTGTCTCTCAGTTTATCTATGAAAATCTAATGTATGTCAAGAAAAACATTAACAGTTTTGATAAAAGTAGTGATGCTCATTCCATCAACACGCGAAATAAGCACAAGCTATCCGTACATGTAACGCGTCTGCACAGAATAAGTCATTATTTTATGGGACAATGTATACGATTCTATAATAAAGTTCCCAATGTTATCCGAGATTTGCCTATTAAAAGTTTAAAATTTCTATTAAAACTAAACTCTGTCAAAAAACAAATGTGAAATGACAATTCGTAAGTGCCCGCGGAAGCCTATACAGAATATTTGACTTTGAGTGATTCCGTTTAAAGTTTTGCTTAGCACTACGTGCCGTTGGACCCCAGAATAGCAAACGCAGCAGCTTGCGTACACTATTTGGACCTTTTGGACGTAACTACTGCGTTCCAGGAAGTAGTAAAAATTCCGAGTTATAAACACACTCAAGAAAAATAAACTCCGAGTAAACAAAGTTTTTCTAATACTCAAACAGGTTCATCTGAAAAACTAGGCCAAAGATGGTAATGACTTTCAGAACGTAGACTAGGTAAACAAGGGGCCTAAGCGGGGTCTGAGGTGAGACGCAGCTCGGGAAGAGGGCGCAGGGAAAGGGGCCGGAGGTGAATGAATTAATAGGTGATGTGTGGCTTGCAGAGCTTATTGACCCCAACGAACTCCAAGAATAGGCATGTCTGATAAATAACATGAATAGGGCTGTCCAAAAAAAATTATAATATTTTTTAACTTTGTGGGACGAAAATTATAATGATGATTTAAATGTGGATACTTTGCCATGTTAATGCCACTAGGTACATATGCCCACCTTTCAGAATGAATACACTTCTTTGTTAAACGCTGTATATATCCCTATAGGGGTAGTATTTAAGCACAGACCAAAATATGCATAAACTATAAGTTTAATTAAAATCGGTTTCATTAAATTGCGTAAGTTCAAAACGGTTACTAATCGTTTAAAAACAAACTATAAGTGTTATATCAAAAACATTAATTAAACGTTATAAACTATGCATTGCAAATAAAATCATATTTTAGATCTATAGGATACGATCGAGTGTGATTTTGTCAAATTTTGATCAATGACTTGTGTCTTAGTAGCCCTAACGCCTCCTGGCTTCGCTCGTGTCGTACTTGCAGTTATAAAGTATCTAAGTATAACATATAAACATTATGATTTCGCTCTGACTAGATACTTACTCTGCGTATAAAAAAATCAATTGATATAGTACAGTTAGTATGTTTGATAGACAATTTGGTCATCTGTAGCATGTAAAAGGTTTATTCCGAAAGTATCAACTAATAAAGTAGCACAAAATAATGGACAAAAAAAAACACTAAACAGTTAGTAAGACATTTGTTGAAGGAAAAGTGCCCAGAATGCTGGCTGCATTTCCACGTTCAATATTCTAAGGTTTTGTGAAAAATATGAGCCAACATTCTGGTCACCTGAAGCTTCAACCAAACGTCTGGCCTAGTCTCTGAATATGTCGTATGCACCAGGACCCCACGGACCCTAAGTTTCTACCCCAAACGGTACAAATATATAAACGCCATCGAGATTGTCATATTTGTGTCATTTAAATGTTTTTCCTTTTGTAGCATAGTCATATAAACAAATTCAAATTACACTGTTTTAAACTATCACGGTTGTTCTCTAAAATTATATGATTATTAACGGGATATTTACCGTGGTAAGGTTGTGGAATGAGCTCCCGATATTTCGGCGCAGTTACATGCACCATGTTAACGGGAAGACTGAAGAATGCGGGTGGTTGGTCAAAAAGTTTAAAAGTTAGGTGCAGACATAACGATCTACCCTCTTTCTTAGTCTTTTGCTACGGTTATCACTGGAACCCGAACTCGATCCTAAGTCCCGACAAAACACACTCACTGTATCACTGCGTATAGTATTTTGAACACATTTTGAACGCGGACTTTTATTTTTAAAACAACCTAATACTGGATTCCACGCACTGGCGAGTTGAAAACCATCACCTCGATTGAAATTCTGGCATTTCGAGATCTCAATAGTTTCCTTTACTAGCCTTGGTATGTAATGGCGTTCGGTGGACAAGATTTTAGGGTTATGGAATTCAATCCAGTGGTTAGGACCCGCGTCCAGCAGATGCTCAGCTATGGCAGATTTGTGTCTTTCATTGTTTTTTACTGCCTTTATGTGGTCCTTGATGCGGCATGAAACAGTTCGCTTCGTCTGTCCTATGTACGAACTTCCGCAGCTGCAGTTAATTTTGTACACCCCGGGATGCTGAAAAGGAATCTTGTCCTTAGGGGAACGCAGACATTGCGCAATCTTCTGATGAGGAGTAAATATGGTCTTGATAGCATATTTGTCAAGAATTCGACCTATTTTGTCTGTGACTCCTTTAACATATGGCAAAAAGGTCGGCTGTCGTTTTTACATACCATTACCTATATTACATACCAAGGCTAGTAAAGGAAACTATTGAGATCTCGAAATGCCAGAATTTCAATCGAGGTGATGGTTTTCAACTCGCCAGTGCGTGGAATCCAGTATTAGGTTGTTTTAAAAATAAAAGTCCGCGTTCAAAATGTGTTCAAAATACTATACGCAGTGATACAGTGAGTGTGTTTTGTCGGGACTTAGGATCGAGTTCGGGTTCCAGTGATAACCGTAGCAAAAGACTAAGAAAGAGGGTAGATCGTTATGTCTGCACCTAACTTTTAAACTTTTTGACCAACCACCCGCATTCTTCAGTCTTCCCGTGAACATGGTGCATGTAACTGCGCCGAAATATCGGGAGCTCATTCCACAACCTTACCACGGTAAATATCCCGTTAATAATCATATAATTTTAAATTCAAATTAAATGATTTGTTGCAAATTGTAGGTACCTTTACCGACCTACAATTTGCATATTATAAGTACATATATTACAGAAGTTCCTTACAACTTACCCCTACAGAGGTGTATAACGTTCGAAATTAAATCAACGTCTATTTACATTTACCTTTAAATAATATGTCAATTATAAAATACATTACTATACATAATCCAGTAGGTACGTAAGCTTTCCTGGCCAAGTATGGGTTATATATACGAGGCCAGGATGGCTTTCTTACTGGTTGAGGCTTGTATAATGCTTTTCTTAAAAATGCTATTTTCAGACCAACTGTTGGCTTGTTTTTTTGCCTTCCACTTCATACATTTTTCATAAGTTTTCATATATCGCTCCTTGGATTTTGGAGGAAGCAAATTGTTTTTGCTATTTCGGCCTCAGCTTTTAAATCAGGAGGAGTGCCATCTATTTCCGAACCAGATTCGCTTGAACTCATTTTTGGGATTATCTATGTGACGCGGTAAATTAAAACACAATTGTCGCAATCCCTCCAGTCGTTTGTCTTTTTACTAAAAAGTTTCCGTTTACTTTTGAACGTTGTTCTATTATAACATTACATGAATGTTGAAGTAAAAAATGTATAAGTATATTATTGTTTTTGAATCTCCATTTTAATTTTAGAATGGAAAGTTTTAATCCAATATGATTGATAAACTGATATTACTAAATACAAACATAAAATCCCACACTATACTTCTACAACATTACTAAATACAAAACGCATCCGGCATACTTTTTCTGCGTCACGTTAAGTGTCACTGCTTAAGGCTCCAAAAATATATCTATCTCTCTTAAAGAGAGATATATTTATATATATATATATATATTTGGAACCTCCCTCCTATAACCATGTTATAATGGCTGAACTCTAATCTGTGTCTGGTACTATATTTTCTTTCTAAGCAGATCTAAAGAGAATGAACTACTGTCCAGTAAGTGAGTTACATACTTACTAACTGGACAGTAGGAGAGTAGGAGTTTCCAAATTTAAAATCTCGCTTCTTACTGGACAGTTGTTAATAAGTCTCCGGTAGAGTTCACTTTCTGGATACTTTTTAGAGATGTTATGGCAACATACGTAATGTATTTTTTCTTTATAAATAATACATTACGTATAAACTATACATTAAGAAGAGAGAAGAAAATGTCAGCATTACAACATTAAATTAAAATTAGGTATATGTAGAGTATATTATTAAAAAAATGGCAAATGCAAATAATAAAATGTATACATGTCACAAGAGTTATAATTTACTAAGTCATTATTGAAAATACCTGAATAATAAAAACAGCATAACCAAGACAAATAATAAAAGTAAACTTCATTCATAAAAAAGGGGAAAGTCACAATATTTTATAATTAATCAATGTTACAAAATTTTATCATTTAAAAATTCACTCGCACTATATAGGTACATAAAAAATATAAATATATACATAAAATTTACATATAAGAATGTTTTTCAGTGTAAATATAAATTTATTTATGTTGGTACTATCTATCACAAGTTTTGGCAAATGGAAAAATAATAATACTCGAGGGGCTATTATTTAACGATATTATTCAAGAGAGCACATAGCAGTTATTACGAGTACATAGGCGTTTGCTTTTCAGTACCTCAAACAAATTTTGATTCGTCCTGACAAAAACAGAAAAGCCAATGACCAAAATTAGTAAAAAAACTCAAGGTCCTTGACCTTGAGTTTTTTTTACTGCGGCCATCAACCAAACCGAGATAAATTTGAAAAAAGAATCCGTTTTTATTAACATGTAACTAGAATTTACAACTCAGGTTTTTGTATTATTATAATGTCTATCCCTGTCGCATCCCCGCCGTGGCTTTGAATCTGATACAGAAGGATAAACCCTCTCAGCGAGTCCGGCCAATCACTGGCCTAAGATTGTTTACAACTGCGCCTGAGCAGGTTACGAGGCCCTTTTTTCTATTATTTTTATTATATGGTATATGTGTATACCACATAATAATGCCGACTGCACCATAAAACATGTATTAATGTCTATATTTCATTATACCTAGATGACATGATGACTATTATTATGTTTTTACTCATATCATAACTCGAGGTTATATCTCATCTCAGACTGCATATATAAAAAAATCGTTCATACATTAATTTTCGTGTTAATTTTTCCCAACTCGCCCAAAGTTATAACGATGGCCGTGGAAAAAAATACTGCGCCACTTCCCATTGTGATTTGGTCATTGTCTTTTCGTAAATATAGATGCAAACTCATTAAATTTTGATTTACAAAATCAAAATGGGGGGAGGGAGGGGAACCCCCCCCCCCCACAATTTTTCCCTGCCGGAATCGCGTAGTTTTTTTTAAATTTAATATCAAAGATCAATTTTTCTACTCTATTTAAACACTTTTACACTTAACTTTGGGGGAGGGGGAGTGGGTAGGAGGGGGGGGTTGGGGGCAGGGAACCCCCCCTACCATTTCCCCCTGCCGGAACCGCGTAGTTTTTTTTAAAATTTAATATCAAAGATAATTTTGTCTACTCTACTAACACTTTTACACCTAAATTTAGGGGGGGGGAGAGAGAGAGAGGGGGTGGGTCAGAGTTGGATTTGTCACTAATTTCGACCTAACCGGTCTGACTTGGACTCCGGGTGGGCTCCCGCCAGAAGCTTTAGCGGTCGCCCCTGAACGTTGCTTCGCCGCATGAAGTCGAGTTGAGCGAAGGGGGGAGCTGGCGAGCGAAGCGAGCCGGCGACCTCCACAGCGAAACGAAGAACGACGTTCAGACCTCCCTTGAGCTTCTGGCTCCAGCATTATTTATAAACACTCTAGGGGTAGTAGTATAGTAATATTTCCTGATATTGCGTTCCGTTTCACGCATCCGCATGTTTTTCGTGTGAAATTACAGAAACTTTAAATATTAATTTAAAATACTTTCGCGTAACTCCGGCAGCCAAAATCGAATTGGGAGGGTCAAGACAAAGCCCCTTGACCATTCCACAGTAGCAGAATCCCCAAATTCAGGCGACTCGATTCAAGACCCGACCCTAAGACGTAACAACTGCCGCTGTATTGACTACTTTTTTCAACTTAAACAATGCGTATGAAAACTGGTTCAGCTCTTTACATAAATAATTTACGTGGTCCTTCCAATTTAGCCGTAGATCAATACGGAGACCTAGAAACTTGGTGATCTCTAGTTTACCAATCTTATTTCCTAAATAGTTAATTTCTACTATGTTACTCGTATTTTGGTTACCTTTGTTGACCTTGCTGTTTTCAAGATTGATTTTTAAGTTATCAGACTTAAGCCAGTTTACAATTGATGTAAGAGTTTCACTTATACTTGGTTCAATTAATGTTTTATCTTTTTAACCGACTTTATTGAGGTTATATGATCGTATGTACTTATAATTTTTTTGTGTGTATGTTTGCTGATTTCTCCCCTATTTGTAGACTCATTTTCAAAATTCTTTTTTTGTTTGTTAAAGTATACTTCCGAGCTTCCATTTAAATTTCATCAAATTCGGTCAAGTAGTTTTTAGGTTACACTACGTTGGTTTTCGGGATACACTCCAAAAACTGACAAGTGTTACGCATATCTTGATGATATGATTATTGACGATGAAGGAGAATCGATCCCGTAAGTTGCAAGGGTCACTAAAAATGATTAATAATGTTTTTGCCAAAAAATGGAACCTACTTCAATACCAAAACGTGTGAAATAACTTGTCGAAGTCGGGTCCATTTTTGGTAAAAAAAAATCTGCTAATATAACTGTGCTATAATCTGCAATCAGCACCATACGTTAAGCGGTGGCTCTAGGTACGTCATTCATCTATATAATAAACAGAAGGAACCATGAACAGTGCTATATAGTGCGTTTGAATAGGTCCTCCGTGAGCGTTTTTAGCGAAAATAACGCTAACAACAGCGTTCGAATTGGGAATCTGTGGATGAAAATGTCCTTCAGGCCCTTTTTTGTTCAGCGTTCGGAAAGCTAAAAAAAGAGGAATGTTTGCTACTAAAAAGAGTAATTTTTGACCCACGTCCGCAGCATGGATCGAACGCACTGTTTGTATATCAATGGTGGAAAATATACATGAGCGTTCACTTTAATGTGCAAGTGGAACAAGTGCAAATTGAAAAATTTTAATACCGACTTCCATTGTATTCAGGTGTTGGAGTGTAACTCAAAAACTACTGAATCGAATTTGATGAAATAAAATAAAAAAAGAACAAACAAACAAAAAAATATTTTGAGAATCGGTTCACCCATTCGAAAGTTATGAGGTAAAAAATATAAAAAATATATAGTCGAATACTCAACCTCCGCCTTTTTGGAAGTCGGCAGAAAATATGCGACGGTAGTATTTTAAGCTACCGCGTTGTCTTGGCTTTTTTGCATGAAGAAATTTTTCGTTTTATTGTGAAATGTAATATACACTATATACATCTAAAATAATTTTATACCACATCTACTCAGAAAGTGACGTTTTATAATTGTATTTTTGTTTTCGAGTTTCCTTTAACTCGGGAACGTTCGAATCGTTTCCTCCCCTCGGTGTACAATGTATTATTATTAGTTATGTTAGTTATATTATTATTAATATATCATATTACATTTATTTATATATTTATTTAATATATTAGTATCTCACTGTAATGATAGTCTACGTTTTAGATAATAAATAAATAAATGTTTATCTACGAAATAAGTACTAATTGATAATTAAATACATATATATAAAATTAAATCATAAATAATAATAAACTAATTTATTTACTTGTTTTTGATTTAACACATTTTTCAAATTTATTACACGTAAGTAATTACACTTCAATTATAGAAAATAAGATATTATTATACATGTTTTAACAATGTATAAAATATACAAACATGTATCTACTACAAAACAAAAACGCCGTCGAGATCACCACCGTGCGGCAGGGTTCCCAGAACACTGGCAGAGTTGCCCCGCTGTATAGCAATACTTAACTTTTGAGAAAAGTATGTGCCAGCTCTAGGATCCCCCGAGGCGAGGACCAGCCTAGTCGAAATATCTTTGCAGAATTTTTTTGTGTCGGACGACCACGGGCCCAGTGTCTCTACAGCTAGTGCCACAAACTCATAATGTGCGCTTAACTGTGAGTACTTCCTGTGTTTGTTCAGTTGGGCCTGTTCGGCCGCAGCCCCGACACTGCGAGCAGAACTGGCGACATGAGAAGGAGCCAGGGTGTCCACGCAGGTGGCATCCCAAACCAAGGCTCGGCCAAGACACCAAGGTACCAGACTAGCTCCGTCTGGTCTCTTGCCATCGTCTCTAGTCATACCGTTCGGTTCCAGTGTCGAGGGCACGGAAGCAGTGGACAGTGCCCGCCTGACTAAATCATTAATAGCCCAATGACGATATAGTCGGCCGGCACTCTTCACACACGATAACCCGTGGCGTCCAAATTGGTCCACGGCTCGTCCACATTGGCAGCGATGAGGCTCACACAACTTCGTACCTAGACGCAGACCCACCGCAATGCGAAGACAACTGGGGTCGAGGACAGTACCCAAATTGTCAGAGGGGAGTACGCGCAGCCAGTGACCCGACTCCGCTACTGACACGGCCAAGAGACGCGCACGGTCCGTGTCATCCACAGCTTGATCCAGTAAGGCTGTATACGTGAGTTTGGTGAGTGGAAGATCCCATAACTTCTGCAACCCCATATCGGTGGGCGGGTTGACACCTGGGCATGATGCACACCAGGCAGCCAAGGCTTCCGTCTGGCCAGCAACCCGAACATCGGCTATTGGGCTCTGAAGGATCATGCCGATGAGGGTCTGCGAAACGTGACTGGAAGCTAAGAAAGCCGGAAGTGCTACGCTAGAAGTGCGTCGAATGCCCAGCCCACCGAAACAAATGGGAAGGGTAGCCTGTGCCCACGAGCGGTTGTCAAACTGGAGGTTTAGAATTTTGGTAACTGTGTTTTTCAATGTAGAATCGACCAAATCAGTAATCGAGTGAAAATACCACAAAGGACAACAACGTAACAAATATGTGAATTTTGGAGTAAAAAGACAGAGACGAAGTATGTAGATTGCCATGTGTGGTTTAATTTGGAAAAGGCGATGTGAATTATTAATAAAATTTTCGATTTTTGATGTCAGTAAAGGCGGAATTGCTTCCAAGAATATTGGGGCACCAAGCAAGGTTAGTGAAGTCTTAGTTTGCTGTATAATATTTGGACATAAAGAAACAAACTTTTGATACATGGAGGAACGGGTATTATTTTGAATATGGTCAGGGAAATATATTTCGCATTTATCAAAATTTAGTGTAAGACCAATGGAGTTGAAACGTTGGATGATACATTGAAGATCTTCCAAAACCTCAGATGCACCCCCGCCAATAGAGCCATCGTCAAGATACCACATATTGAATTTTGAATTTAACTCCGAAATTATAGGATGGATCCCCAAGCTGAAGATAGCAGGGCCAAGCGGATCACCTTGCTGGCATCCTACGCATGATGCAATTTCTTTTTCACCAAACAATAATTTTGAAGGGGCTCCGTAGCATTGCCACATGTAGTTATAAATTTCAGGTATTTCTTTTTGAATTTCAGATAAAAGGACACCCCTGTCTAGACTATTAAAAGCATTTTTGACGTCAATTTTTATAAAAACTTCATAGTCCGTTGACCCCAGAAAAGTACGCGCGGCATGCACAGCAGCCTCACATCCGGCTCTCACTCCAAAACCAAGTTGACGAGGTTGAAATTTTTTCGACAGACGGTTCTGTATTTTTTGGCAGCAAAGTTTAGATGTGAGGCGTCTCAGGGTACTGCCCACGGCAATCGGACGAACCCCACCGTCTTTTTTTGCTAGTGCTACTAGGTTTGCACCATATAATATTGGGACTATCTCCGTCGGGACATGACCATCCAGCATAAAATTTGCCAGGGCGGTTAAATCCCGGAGAAGACCGCTACCTGCCTCACCGACGAGAGGATCGGTAAGGTCTTTCAAATGTTGAGGCGTTATGCCATCTAAACCACCTGCAGAACCATTTGGGAAAGATCTGATAGCCTGCAGAGTGGCTTCCTCGTCGATGTGCAGAGGTGTTTCTGAGGACGGTGGGGTTGGGAGCTGGGTGGAAAGCGACACTGCTGGGTGTTTGCTGCAAAGAGCTGAAAAAGTCTCGGCGGAATCCGTGGCGAGGGAGTCATCGGAAAAAAGCAGCTTGGCTGCTCCTCTGACGTTTCCGTCTGATAATTTATTTTCAATTAATTTTATTGAATATGAACTTTTAGGCGAGTCCGGACAAATGAGGTGGGATGGGAAGGATTGGCGGGACGTATTGAATTTTATGGCTGAGGCAAGTGAGCGATGGTTCGAGTCAGGTGTGATATGAAACGTATAATAGGAAAACGTAAGTAATTCTTCCCAAGATTTAAGGGAATTCATAGCTACCACCTTCGCCACGGATTCTGACAAGCTCCGAGCAACGCTTACGCGAGCTCCTCTAGGGATGCGTTTAATGATTTTAACTGTTTTTTTAAGGTGTGCGAGCCTATCGGCCAAAGATGTGATGCCCGGTGTGCCAGTCGCTGGAGTCGACATGTGTAGATCCGGTGTTCCATCTGCTGATACTACTAGGTCAGATCTCGGCACATGTCGACGGCTGCAATGTATTTTGAGACCTCTATGGCCTTTATAAAGTTTTCGATCACCACAAATATCGCACTCGAGCAACACATCTGGGACCGACGACGACGTTATAGTTTTAGTATTCATCTTAAAAATCTAAAATACAAAAATATACAAAAACTAACCAAACAAGTCCACTGTTACACACTAAAAACACAACACAACAATAACGCTAAATTATAAAATTTTCACTAGGTATATCAATGTTTTCCAAACAATTTTGATAAAATTTTCATGTTTGACATTGTCATGATTTCGTAGACCGCAGGCGCGGGGCCGCCTCCATGGCGCAGACGCGCCCAGGAGCGCCGCTGCCGCCTCCAGCCGAACTATTTTGCTTCCTCTCAGCTAAAATGTTTCTTCAGAGTCAACTCAACACAAAACTTTCATTATTATGACTTCTTTTGGGTTCAGTGCATATTCAGGTGTATTTATATATTTACATAAAATATATTTACATAAAATATTATATTATATAAACGCCAAAGTCTATATATATTATATATTATATATTATATATTTTAATATTATGTATAAACTAATACATAATATTAAAATATAAACATAAATAAAATATCTGCATACATAATAATCTATATACATATATATATATATATATATAATATTCAGTAGTTATTTGATAAATATTGCTTCTTCGCCATATCTTTAAAAGACGAAATGGACTTTGCTTGCCCGATATTGACAGGCAGCGCATTTTAGTGTAACTTATTACGTATTACACTAAAACTAAACTTGAGTGTGATTCAGCAAAACACAACTTCTGCATAAAGTTGTTATGCTGAATCAGTGCATTGGGATTGCTGAATCGAATGAAATCAATACAAGAAAATAATAGTAAAACAACACAAGCAAGTACAACATAAATTAAGCATGGTGGCTTATTTTATGTTGGTGATTTATTTACCTGTGGTCTTATTATCTTACTTATATCTATCTTACTAATACTATAAGTGCGAATTTTAGAATGGATGGAACTTTATTACTCAATCAAGCCAGAGTGGCTAAATGGATTTTGATAAAATTTTATATGTAGATAAATGAAGAGCTGGAATATCACATAGTATTTCCATCATCATCAACTATGACCACGCGGATAAAACCGCGAGTTGCAGCTAGTCTCAAATGTAACAAAGCACAGAAGACTTCAGTCACATAATCTTCTGACACTGCTACTGATTCCTTACTAGCTGATTTTCACAAAATTTTACCTCTGGCACATGGGCCGCTATTAGTTTCCAAGAAATATTAATAAATCTTTTCATTCATAAATCTTTTGTTTTAATTATCACGGTATAGGAAGGATTAATAGATTTATCAGTAATACGCAGTGACACAAACAAAATAAAACAATTGTATTAATTTAGAACTTGAAATTTTCATCTTTGGTGCACTTTATGAGCTAATATCTATTATTGGATGATCGAAATGTAATGTGTTATGCCATTTTAGGACCGCAGTGAACTATGCTAGTTTTTAGAATGATGGGCACTCGGGTGAATCCATTTTTTTTTATCACAGGAGCTTTAAACTTATAAACTAGTTTTTCTACATTAAATTTTCGAATAAAAATAATAAGTAACAAAAAAACTAACGATGATACACCAAAATGATTAATAGAATTTGATAAAGAAGTAATCTGAGATTACTTTGCAAAAAACAGATATAAAAAGATTATAGAATACAGGTCACAGGATTCGAAATAGTGACCAAGGTGTGACTTTTCTTAAAATTTAGAAAATGTCAAATATCTCGAAAACCGTGTCACTTGTACTGAAAATATTATTTTATTTGGATAGCCGTGACCCCCTCCGCCCACAGGTAAAGTATTATCTACTCATTACTGAACACCCTGTATAATGTAATTACTAATATGTAGGTATGTCTGTAAGCCTGTATGTAAGCTTAATATAACTTTTCCATGCCTTGCGAGCTTACCTAGATGTTTAAACTAGTTAGGTCAAGCAAAGTGCGGTCACTACTTGAATGGACATCTGTCTATCATTTTTATAAATTTTTATTTCCGTAATTAACATCCGTAGTGACCAACGTGACTACTGTATGTAGTGTACTACCAAGTGAGCTTCCCGCAAACTCGAAGTCCTGAACAGAGCGAGGCGTTTCTTCACTCCTGATCAGCGTTGCCTTGTATCTAACTCAGGTGCGCCCACGTATTGAATATTGTTGCCACCTTTGGGACGGATCTGCTAAATACCTTATGGGTGCTCACGACAGACTGCAACAGTACGCTGTCCGTATTATTGGAGACACTGAAGTCACTTAACACCTAGAACCCCTTGAAATGTGTAGAACTATAGCTTCTCTAAGCGTTTTTTACCGGTTGTTTCATGGCGAATATTCTCTCTTTGATCTTAGTCCTTACACACCATTCCGATCCCGAACTACTCGTTCCGGCCTAGCATTGCATCCATATACTGTTCAAAACTTCTTACCACGAACCAAAAAGTAAAGTTTGGTAGTTCCTACTTCTGTCCTGTAAGTAAATTGTAGAATGCTCTGCCGGCGGTGTACGTATTTCCTTGCAGCTATGACCCTGGGTCTTTCAAACTGGGCGTGAAAAAGCATCTCTTAGATCATCATATGGGTGGCGATTAGTGCAGCTTACGGCTGCTCTAATAGTCATCGCTTCTTGATTCCATCTTCAGTTTCCATCAGGCGCGTGGGAGTAACTTTGATGACCATTATAAAAAAAATCGGTGACAGCTAGGTTTCCATCAGTCTTGGTTGTCTTAGAACTTAGAACTTTGGTTGTTAGGTCATGCTCATGTCGAACTTCTTCGGCCGGTCTAAAAACTCTCCAACTATAAGCTAGGTCTGTCTAACCTTGGGTAGGAAATGGGCCTCATTAGGAATCTCGCACTGTGTCATAATGCTAACCTTACCTATAAATAACTACAACAGCTTTCTTAAAATCCAAATATGTATCACTAGAGATAATTACTAATTACTAATTATGAACTGGATCCCCAAACGAAGTTCCTTGATTGAACAGAACTATCTAGTTAATTTTAGACAACTTTGCACAATGTTATATTCTTTAGACATCATTATCAGAGTTGTCTTCTATATTTGGAGTAAGTTATATTCCAGTACAGAAGAATTTCGTCGCCCCACAATGCAGAAACTGAGCAGTTTTTGTTGATTTCATATATTTTTGGATTGTGCTTGTCTGCACGCTCCCACTTGACGGGAATCGTTGATGTGACTTCAGGAGTAGGATCTCTGAAACAGCGAACATGTGTTGAAATAACAATATTAATTACGTATTTACTACATGCAGTGAGGATGTAAGGAAGAGTTTTCCTCGAAGCCCTGAAATGGTATAATTACTTACAACTTAAACTCTTCAGTAGTACCACATAAAAAGTAATGGTACAGACTAAACAAAAATGAATTTAAAAAATTAAAATGCTTGTTCCAAGAATTAGACTATACATTTTCTAGAGAGAGGGCTTCCACATTCGAGCTGTTCATGTATACATATACATATCGTCGAAGTTGGATCCACGCCGGAAAACTTCATTATCATCATCGCAAAAGTGTGGTCTTTTCCGATAGTCACATTTTTGTGTCGATTGGTGAAGAGACTTTTGTACTTAATACCGTGAACATTCAACAAATTCATTTGGCACATATACATCAACGATTATTTTTATTACTAGGATCTAAAAATTGACTCACCCAAACTTGGCAAAATTAGTCCACAAAATCGTAAAAAAATGTATGAATTCTGCTTCAATCCACGCAAGTGGTAGCGTGACCTTGATTTTGAACAAATAAAATAATTCATCAGCATGTGTGGCTCCTGGATACTTTCCGAACCCAAAAAAGTGCTTTGCGAAGTTCATCCATCCGTCATAACAGAATTTGTACCCATACACAGGCATATTGCTATACTTAAGTAGAAGATCTATCGTTGAAATAACTGGATAAACAATTCCACTATCGCCTTCGTAACGTGAAAACTCTGCCATAGTTTCTTTACTTATTCTCTTATCTTTCATATAATACCTTTGCAAAACATCAGCAGTCTTTCTCCTTTCTTCTTCTGTTTGAAATGATAAATCTCTTGGCAGAGCATTATAAAAATCTAATTTGCCAATGGTGGTATCGTTTTCTTTACCGGCAAACATAAAACCTTCAGCATTATTGTATCCCATGATAACAGGCACTTTGTTAAAGTTTCCTGATATTAGGATATCATAAGGAGTGGCAGTTAGGAACTGTTCCTCTTCTGGCAAGACGTTCTCAGCACATGGCACGAATATATTCTCTGACAGGACAATGTCTCCTTCATTTCTAGGAACACGAGTTGTCATCAGTTCATCTGCAGTTAACATTTGAAAGATCTTAATGAGTTTGTTTGGATCATCTATGTGCAGACCCATTTGTTTTGCAAGTAAGCTGGCAGTCTTTAAAGGATCGAATTGGAAACTCCAAGGGGAAATCGCAGATCCACTTTCCAATATAGCTTTATGAAACAGACCTTTAGACATCGGTGACAATAAATGATATAAAACTGAAGCAGATCCGGCACTTTCTCCAAATATTGTGATATTATCAGGATCTCCACCAAAAGCTTTGATATTCTGTTTGATCCATCTCATGGCTTCTACTTGATCTTTCAAGCCTGCATTACCAGGTGCGTCTTTAGTGCCCAAGCATAAAAATCCGAGAATTTCGACTCTATAGTTTATGGAGACGAGGATGACTCCATGTTTTACTAAATAATCAGGTCCATAAATAAAAGGTGAGCCGGATCCGTCTCTGAAGCCGCCTCCATGGATAAAGATCATGACGGGGCGAAGATCGTCATAGGATGGCAAAGGTGTGTAGACGTTCAACGTGAGACAATCCTCAGTTCCGAGTATGGAGTTATGAAGAAATCTCTGCGCGCAACGGATGTGCTCGTTATGGGCGTTGAAAACGCCACCCCATTTGGATTCGGGTTTGGCAGCCTGTAAATAAGAATAGGTGATAATAAGTAAGTATAACAACAATGCAAAGATTGGAACATTATGCAAAAGTTATTAAAAGTATAGTGACAGTGCGCAGAGGATTGTAAGTTTTAATCGGGCAACATTGAGTTTCCACGATTTGTTATTCTTGAACTGGTTATACAAGTTTGACGTGCAGGATCATTACTGCTTTTTATAACACCAGCGATATTATTATTATTATACTAGTAGTGCCACGTGACCCTGCTTGTGCGGAAAGTGACTGTAATAAGTGTGATAATACTATTCAAGGACATAAATGAAAAAATTATCAACAAACTTATTTAAATAATGTAAAGAAGGTGAAAACAAAACTGTAATTAGTGGAAATACCAGTTTGGTTTTTGATTCCTTTTTGCAACGTAATTTTAGGCAGGTATATGGAGTTTCATAAACATATCAGTGCAGGTTGTTTTGATATTTGTACCTTAGACAGTTTAGAGTTTCTTCTTTCCTTTTTGATGTATTTTAAGTAAGTAGGCTAGGCACCATGAGTTTCTTTCATATGATTCATGACATACATGAAATTCAAGCCAAAACTAGTTGAACAACCTCTAAGTTGACTTATAACTACGTATGCCATTGCCTTTTACATGCGTATAATGCAAGTATTAGCTATAAAATAAAGGTGAGTTTACTGAGCTAACCACTTCATAGCTTTGCGTACAATCAAACGTCGGCAAGGCACTGAATGTTGTAAATTGTAGCATAATTATTGTGGAGCTGTCAAGCCCCGGCTGTAGTGTTCGGTGTTCGGTGGTCTGTGGTCGGTGGTCTTCAAGGTTGCTGACCAATTAGAGCTAGACTCACGCTGCTCATCGCACCGTTTCCTCAGCTAAGGTACAGCGTGCTCACGTTGAGTCGCACCCATTCGTTTATCAGGAAGATAAAAAAAAGATTCTTAAAGTAAATAATCGTTTGCTCTGAATTATTTTTTGAATTACAAACGTAATAACAAGTTTATTCAGTGGCCTCAGCACGAAAGTAAGCGTAACTGTAACGTAATCGTACAAATTCACTTGTAACTGGCCATTGACTTTCATCTGTCCGTTTATTTGTGAGGTTGTTTGTTTGTCTTCCTGTCGTATGCAGTTCAAACTATGAGTTATCTGTGCCACCGTTGTAAAACTTGTACAAGAGAAATTATAGTTTGTACTGTATACGTCGACGTTACGATTAAGTACAGTTACGCTATTTGTGCTAGGCCCACAGATAGATGTAATAACGTTGACGGCAAAGTACTTAGACCGCGCGGCCCCCAGTATGTAGAACGTCATTGCGATAAATAGGCGATAAAAGTGGGAAAAGACGGTGGGTGGAGGCAGAGGACGCTTGCCGGCGATCATTACGTGAGTGCCGGCAGAGCGGTCGGGGTTGGCAGTTTTTATATGTCATTGTTTTCTGTTGTACACGTAGGCTACCAACAAAAAAGATAGATTGAAGATTTATTGTTGTAGAAGCGATGTTGACATCCCTACACGCGTCTCGCGCCAAACTTGCGTGAATCAACGCTAGTAGGAAATACGTTCTACTATAGATATTTACTTACTTTGGTGACGGCATGGCATGACTTACATGTGTGGTGAGTTTTTGTGTCTTATACTTGTATGTTTGTTTATACATTGTTCCTCACATTTGAAAAGGTTGCGTATATCTGTCATAAATAAAGGTCTACGCAATTAGTATAGCTTTACTTGCTGATGGGCTAGGTCAATTACTCGCTTCTCGTCTAATAGATCTGCGGCTGGTTGCCTCCCAGACCTCGCTACCTGCAGGGCTATTATGTATCTCAGTTGCTAACAAATGTTGATTGAAATCTTAAAAATGGCGGCTCTATGTTACTTTTGTCAGCTCCAGTCATCAACATACTAACATTTTTGCTTACTGGAGTTGTCAATAGTGACATAGAGCCGCCATTTTTCAAGATTTCAATTAACATTTGTTAGCAACTGAGATACATAATAGTCTTACTGGTGGTAAACAACAGATACAATGAATGATACAGCTTCAATGGCATGAAGTATACATCAACTACTGCGCGAGAAAACGTGTTATAAATGCAGGACTGGACTAAACTAAAAAGGCACTAATTAAACAAAAGTGTTCATATGAATATGAGATGAAAGGTTTCTTTCGTGAGATTGTTACTATTTATAGTAAGTAGGTACTTATATTTACTCAGTGCAGGCAATACAATTAACAACATGGTCACACTGTACGCAGTAATTGCTGTTGACCAGGTTCGTTGTGTATATCTCGAGCTGAGATATAGTGTAACTACTGTACATATGTTTTATAATACAATGATAAAATATCTATACAATTCGAATTTTCTGCTGCATGATGTAAGTATTTTATAACTGTTATTATATTAGGACTTTTGATGACTCCACTTGGGAAGTAGTTCAAAGCACCACATCCTTCCCAGTTATTCAACTGTGAAGCAGTAGTGTGCAAACTGTGTTTCGTTGAAGGGCGATGTTTCCAGCGAAATTACAGATCAAGGGATATCATCATCATCACCTCAACCTTAGGACGTCCTCTGCTGAACATAAGCCTCCCCCACTAATTTCCAAAAGGACCGGTTGGAAGCGGCCTGCATCCAACGTCGTCCTACGACCTTTATCAGGTCGTCAGTCTACCTTGTCGGCGGACGACCTACGCTGCGCTTGCTGGTCCGTGGTCTCTACTCCAGAACCTTCCGGCCCCTACGGCCATCTGTTCTGCGTGCTATGTGCCCTGCCCACTGCCACTTTAACTGACTAATCTTCTGGGCTATGTTGGTGACTTGTGTTCTACGGATCTCCTCATTTCTGATTCGATAACGTAGAGAAACCCCGAGCATAGCCCTCTCCATGCGACTTGGAGCTTGCTTATAAGGCCCATAGGAAGATACCACGTTTTGAGCAATATAATATCTTATATACCTCAGTGTGACGAGCGCAGTGCATTGCTATACAAGGTCTAGTAGTATTAAATTCACGCTTAACTTTAGGCGAGCGACTTCCTCATCTGACTCGTCTCGACGCTGTTTGAGATAAAAAGTGAGAATAAATTCAACACATCGCGAGGTTATATTACGGGTGTAACATAACATACGAGTACACATGGATTGTATATTTATTTTTTATGCTGATATTTATGTTGACCAAATCGCAGTATTTCGCAAAACATGCACCCGCTCTGAGTCCTCGAGGCGAGGATACGACTTTTAGAGAAAAATTGGATATAATAGAGTAAGAGATACGGTATAAGAAACCTATCATCATCTGTTATTTGATGATGGTTAAGTTTATGTGTTAGATAATATGTTTAATAATAAATCGTAATAGAATTGCCTATGTCGTTATAGTATTTATGATATAAGTGAGAAGGGCTATATAGCAAACATATATAGCTATACCACACGGCGACAAATATGATATAACAAAATATAAAATTATAGGAAATTACGAGCAAGTGTTTTTTCTTCATGCGCCATGAAACTCGATAGATTTGTCAAAAAACAAGTGAATTAAACCATAGATACAAGTTATTAGGGAGACCGCTGAACATACGAAAAAGGGGGTAAATACTTTTGTTTATGACTCTTACTTGGAAAGTAGGTCTGAAGCTGCAGGGTTGAAAGTCGATTTTACACATAATTTTTGGACAATTTTGTTTATACTTCCGTATAGCAGAGATTTGTATTAACACAAGAGTTCACCTGATTCAGATAATGATTTAACGCCTGATTAAAAGAGGCTAAAGCAGTAGTGGACAACCTTTACCACCTAAATCGAAACAAATATAATTAAAATCATACGACGATTTTATGAAATGTTAAATAAAGATTAGGAGTTTTGGCGCGAACGCGGAAAAGTCATCGTTTTTGCATTGTATTATTTATCAAAACATATGCTTTTTTCAGTGTTAATGTTTAAAATTGGTGGCGTTTTACTCATTAAATGCTGTTTTACGTGCATGAGTGTGGGCAAGTGATATAATGTGGCGAAACGTGTTTTTCCGTGTTGTTTCCAAAACTCCATAGAAGCTGATGGTAAAGTTGCCACCACTTCACTAAAGCATGACTTAGACTGACTGGACCATGACTGACTGACATTTTGGACTCAGACTGACTACGACTAATATCACCAGAATATTCTATTAAAACTTTGTAATACAAATAACTTGACACTGGCAAATGCACGAGAAGTGCGGGATCATAACCCTCTAAGGAGGGAAAACGAAAAAAAAAAAGTTTATAAAACACCGTAAATTGATTAGTTGAGAAAAATAATTACGGACAGGTTTATATTTCTATTAATGTTTATGTTAATTCCAGATGTAATGTAAACATATACATAGTACCTGAATTATTTGTATTTTCACTGTCTACTGAAGTGCGATCAAACATTGTAAATTTTCTACCGACTTTCAAAAAAGGAGGAGGTACTCAATTCTGTTTTTTTTTTCTGTTTGTTACCTCGTAACTTTCGACTGGGTGAACCGATTCTCAAAATTCTTTTTTTGTTTGAAAGCTGTTGCTTTCCGTGTGGTCTCATTTCAATTTCATCAAATTCAGTCTAGTTGCTTTTGAGATACATTCCAATAACTGATTTTTACCAAAGTAATAGAATGGAAGTCGGTATTAAATTTTTCAAATTGCACTTGTATTTTAAATTATTGCCATTGCAATATAAAGATAAGAACAAAAATATGTTCAAGATGGAATCGTTAGCGCCCATAAGTAAATTACTTAAAATATTATAAACGCCTTCCTAACTTCGCTAGCATCGCATGCGGCGAGTTTGACTGATAAATATTGTCAGGCGTTAACATAACCCGAGTTCGATATCGGGGAGGAAGAGAGAGAAAGAGAGAGAGAGAGAAAGAGAGAGAGAGAGAGAGAGTAGCAGTTAATTTCTAAAACTAAATGCACAAATTCCAGCTGACATTATAATATAAATTACTGGCCCGCGAACTCGTTTGAGTGGAATAAGATAATCGCGATTTCTCGGGAACTACCCGAATAGCGAATAAAGTAGTCTATGTATTAGGTAACTATCTCCACTCCTAATTGTATATAGGTATATAACTTTAGCAGTTTCAGTCTATAAACATACACACATCGAAAAAAGTTTACGATCACTTTGAAAAAAAAACGAAATCTCATTTGTTTAGTTTTTATTGATGGAACTGTCAGTCCATTCCGAGTAAACCATGGGCACCAATTTGTACTGGTTAATAATCATCTCTCTCGAAGAATACGACATCACAAGGTTAGACTGGCCTGCCGGCTCGCCTGACACCCAATAGAACACGCGTGGGATGCTCTTAAGCGAGTTGTTTGGAACCGTCAGCGACGCAGACAGTACCAGAGCTCAGGGAAGCCGTTACTCATGAATGGGACAGGTTACCTCAAGAAATGCTGTATTACTTGACTCTCAGCATGTCCAGGAGAATTACCGCATGTGTTCGAGCCAGGGGAGGAGCTATATAATATTGAATATAAACCTTTTATTAAAAATTATATCGGCTTATGCTAGTGATCACACACTTTTTTTGATATGTATGTTTACACTCTCACTCCCACTCGCACACAAACCGTCTGCACTATTAGTGTGAGAAACACATGTGAGAACTTACTTGAAACCTTTTTACAACTCGAGCATATGGTATGGCAGTGTATCGCGCATGCGTGCCGCTGGGCGCGATGATCCCACGCAGCAATCCGGTGTGCACACGCACCGGCACTGTCGGCTGCGGCACAAGCCGTCCGGCCCACAGTGACAACAACACCAGCCATTTAATCTTCACACGTAACCACATCATATCTAGTCAGAAGTCACCACTTTATGACTAGAATAGAACCACTTTATGACTTGAATAACACCACTTTACCACTAGGACACTACCACACTGTAACATTTTTTAATTGGCTTCACGCAGTTTTACTTTCAACACGTTTTCATATGGTGCGTTTCGTGTTTGTTTGTCAATAGTGCTTATTTACTTCAAGTAAGTTATTATTGTTATATATGTATATATCCGCATTCAAATTTGCTTATACTTAGCATTTCACATTGCAGCGTCTGTCATCTTAGAAAGAAGGTTGATTGCAAGCAGGTTGAAGTCGGGACTACTTCTTCCCGTTCACTTTTGGCCCAATAATTTCCTGTAATAATTGAGTTATTTATATAATAGGTATGTATGCCCTATATACGTTGTGGGGTGGTGAGGTTACTTTTCATTTATGTTTAGGAAGTTACCAATCGTAGTATATTAACTGTTTTTTTTTATATTGTAACTAGCCTCCACAGACTCCAGGGTCCGTGTTTTTTTTTTATTTTTTGCATATTTACCATATTCTTAAATAGATTAATGGATTGAGCGAGTCTAATATCAATTTGCATATTTATTATATCTAAATATAATTGAAAAAGAGATAACAATACGTACTTAATTAGGGGACATAGGATTATTATGTTAAATTACATAAGGGCTATATTGTTTCTAAGTCTGCATCAGCATTCACAGCAGACCAGTCTCCGCAGACAGCACCCGTTCACGAGTTGACGCATGCAACCATCGCCTTTCTCAACCATATTTGAGGGAACATAGCGACCCGCCACACGACGCCACCGGCTGCCGACACCTTTTCATTAGTGTGTCTGCTCTGTATGCTCATACTTACTCTCTGTCAAATACAGCTTAACTTAAATAACTACAAATATTAACTTATTCACTTAGGTAGCCTCCCGTATGCACTGAAGCAGGGCCTCAATTACCACTTGGTTTAGATTCCTGATGGACATTTTGAGGTTGTATTCCAATATGGTTTTGGTGTTTGAACTATTACATAGTTTTAATGCATATTTACTGGATGGAAACTTTTAGTATTTTACTAGATGCTTGAGGTTATTTTGTATAGCACAACCGCAGTGCCAGCCATTCTGTACTTCGCAAAGAAATACTGCGAAAGCGTTACTGTGTTAGGGTGTGAAGGGCATTGTAGCAAGTGAAATTGGGCGTAACCATCATCTTGGGGCGATGATCGAAGTGCGATGCCGCGCAAACATACAGTTCTAAGATCTGGGTGGCACTGTCTCGGTCTGGGACAACCATAGTGCTCATACGACTTGTCATCCTACTTCCTTCCTACTATATAATATTATAAACGCGAAAGTTTGTGAGTAGGTATGGATGTATGGATGTGTGGATCTTTGTTACTCATTCACGCACAAACGACGGGGGCATTTTGATGAAATTTGGTATGGAGGTAGATGAGGCGCTGGTTTAACACATAGGATACTTTTGAAAAAGTGAAAAAGCGTAATAAGCTTGGGCACAGCATAAAAAAAATAATAAGATCTCCGCCTACGTCAAGATCGTAATGATGACATTTCTGTTAAAGTTTGTGTCAGTTTCTGATAGCTTAGTCAAAAGCCAAGTCAATTTGACAGCTCGATACACTAGACGTGTTCAGCGACCGTCAAGGGTGATGAAATGTAACACACATACCGCCAAGGGTGATGAAATGTATTGACAGTTTTTTTTCCATGGTGATTAATTTTATTTTATTATTATTGTTTACTGATTGATATACTTAGTATTCAAATGTACTCAAATAATACGAGTACTATTAAAGCAATTGCGTATGACCATGTACATATTTTTTGACATTTTCTTATAAAGATAGATATGCCATTGGAAAAATAATAATCTACTTAAAGTACTAATCCTGCGCAGACGTAGTCGCGGGCACCAGCTAGATTGTATATATAATAACAAATATTGTTGATACTGCGAGTCTGTAAAGCCCTTCTGCCAGGCACAGCCTCCCTTTCAATATGCATTGCGAATCTGAGCTATTATGGTGGATACCAGTTTATTACCATAGCTCTAAGTTATATAAGATCGTTTTCCATTGTTCTTATCCTGTCTCAAATTTAGAATGTAGAACAATACGTACCTATAGCAGTTTTGGATTTCGTCTGATGTTGTTGAGACATTAAATAAGTAGGTATATAATTTATACACCTCTGTGTATGTCATTAATAGTAGATTAGTAGCCAAGGGCTGTAAGGCATCAATTGCAGCCCGGGATATTTAGACGCACGAGAGCGAGGGCGCTTATAGTTCGAGGGTGCAATTGATGCTTACACCCGAGCTAACTACTCTGCTTTACATCTCGATTGTGAGGTAAGTAGAAAAAAACCGGAATTACAAAAATAAAATTGATGATTACTTACTGATTGACTACATATTATACTCATACGAAGACAAGGCTGAATAGCGAAGCGACCTCTTTTGTCATTGGACTGAATGCATGATGTATATTGCCAGTATGATGGTTAGATGTACGCGAACTATTTGAAATGGAGAAGTGTATTTTTTTTTAAATTACTTATCGCCCTAGGACTTTTCTAGCTACATTATTACCCTAGAGCGCTAATTGGCCACCTACAAGCCCAATTTGTGTTTTTTGATTACTTACCGCCCTAGGGCTTTTCTAGCTACATTATTACCCTAGAGCGCTAATTGGTCAACAAGCCCCATTTGGGGGTAATAAGCACCTACTTACCGAATATGAGAGATGTAAAATAGATTTACTTATTATCGAAGTGTGTCATCTTCAAGTATTATATAGTAACATTAAAGTTAATAAAAATAACAATTGACCGTGCAATTTAACACATTTCAAGTTTATTTTAAGGGACCTAGCATTGACCTCTGCTTACGTAACACCAACTATTATTTAACCTGTATTGTTATTGTGGCTTTTGTATATACCGTTACTGTTATGTATATCGGTAATACTACACTATACCACTGGTATACGACTATAAGCTTTATACGCATTTAATTAAACATTAAATCCTTTTGATATCGTTTCAGTAATCTGTGATATCGTATTCATTATTATTCATCGCTAGTCTTTATATCACTGACATCTAATAATAAAACAGCTAGAAGTTTCTACTAGTTACCAGGAACCAGTTAGCAGACGTACGAGTAACTAGGCAAAAGTTACGAAACAAATACATTTGATTTATTATCACGTTCATAACACAACAGTCAACAACAGAGAAATATTGTACTTACTTGTTATAGTTGACAAAACCAATTCTCTGAGTGACTTCGCATGAAAATGGTTCTCGTGCTAACCTATTCTCAAGATTGCTGATGCACACTTATTTCAAGTATAATAAGGTTTAAATTAGGTTAACGTATGTAAGATGTCAGTTAGCTGATGTTTAATGCTTTATGAGGTTCACAGTATGTAGTTTTTAATGTACTTTCACTGTTAAGGC
This sequence comes from Selenia dentaria, assembly GCA_917880725.1. Taxonomy (NCBI): domain Eukaryota; kingdom Metazoa; phylum Arthropoda; class Insecta; order Lepidoptera; family Geometridae; genus Selenia; species Selenia dentaria. The sequence continues at coordinate 4,892,146 of OU862887.1, forward strand.
GCGAAACACGCGTTGGCTTGGTAGCCAACAGCCGCGGAGTGCCGGCCGGTGTCTTATATTTCCACCGGACCGGTTTCTATCGTGTAAGTAAGAACGTGGTTATGTCATGAAATAAAACTGGATTATGTGAAAGTGAAGTTGATGGTATATTCAACATTTTGTCGATCCGTGATTCGTCGGAAGATTATGATGTTCTGATTTGTTGTTGAGAAATGACGCAAATAGTAATACTAGTCAATTAATCCTTCATATACGGTGTTGATTAGAACAAAAGATTTATGAATGAAACTGACCTATCTGTGCGTGTCTAGGATGCAAAAGTTTAATACGCAGGAAAATAATAATAAAATAACAATACACCCGAGGTAAATAGTATGCCGTTTTGTTGTGTCTAGCAACATGATAGTTTACGCATTTCCGATAAAAAATACGGGAATCATTGATATAACTTTCACGATTCGATTTGATGAAAATAAGTAGCAGATATAAAATAGCTTACCATTCGAAAGCAATATAGGTAAAAAACATACATTACAGAAACCTGAAACGCTATTCACCAACATTAATAATGAGAATAACATCTTAGCCACCTTATTTACCTTTAGAGCGTAAGATGATAAATCTTACGCTCTAAAGGTAATATTCCTGGGTCAGGCGCAAGTATTTCGCAGCTATCTCTTTCACGTTTATACATATGCGTGAAAGAGATAGCTCCGAAATAGACAGATCTTCATTTGTATGTACGTGTCAGAGATTGTGTGTTATCAGTCAAACATAGCGTCCGAGGTGTGGCTATACTTAAAACTACTAAGCTTTTTCGACGAAAGCAAATTGGTAACAGTGTTATGTAGGATAAAAGTTTTTAAATTCTCATGGTCACAAACATTAGAAATTACCAACGGGATAATTACCATGTATATTTTCTGTGAGTTTCCGATATTTCGGCACTGTTGCAAGCGCCATAACCACGGATGAACTGAGGAATTGCGGGTGAGTGAATGTTTACGAGCTGACGAAAAAGGTGTTGTGTTTTTATGTATTTAACTTATGGTCAGTGATGATGTCGAAGCCGGTATCACAATTAACTACTATGACATTTGGAGATATTTTTAAAACAAAACGTTTACAAATCCATACTAGGGCTGCGTTGATACGTCTTTTTGCCGATACAATATCGATACTTTAAAAAAAATGTCGGCGCTATCGATATCGATACTTTTATTGAATTCAAAAATGGAGGTTAAATAAATAAAACACAACGTAGACTATTTTTAATTGAATATGAAAATATTGATAGTTTAAAATCAGTTAATCATCATCATCGTCCTCTCAGCCATAGGATGTCCACTGTTGAATATAGGCCTCCCCGATAGTTTTCCAAAATGACCGGTAAGCGGCCTGCATCCAACGTCGTCCTGCTACCTTTATCAGGTCGTCAGTCCACCTCGTCAGTGGACGACCTACGCTGCGCTTGCCGGTCCGTGGTCTCCACTCTAGAACTTTCCGGCCCCATCGGCCATCAGTTCTGCGTGCTATGTGGTTTGCCCACTGCCACTACAACTGGTTTATCTTCTGGGCTATGTCGGTGACTTTAGTTCGCCTACGGATCTCCTCATTTCTGATTCGATCACGTATAGCATATAGCACATATAGCATAGCCCTTTCCATAGCTCGTTGTGCGACTTTGAGCTTGCTTATGAGGCCCATAGTTAGACACCAAATCAGTTAATAGTTCTTATAATTAAAACTATAATTAACAAGAATTTTGATTAAAAAAAAACAAAGTATTATTAAGTTATGAGAAAAAAGCGATTTACAATTCTAAGCGTGTTTATATTTTTGTTTAAGTGCAATATTTGAAAAGAATCGTTGATTCAACCGCAAAAATATCGCCGATGCCAATATATATGCTAAACTGAATAATCGCCGATATTTCGGTTTTGGATGCATCCCTAATTCATACTACTGCACTAGGAGTTCCTGTGTCGCAGGAGGCATGGCAACACACACAAAAACACATTACAACATCAATAAGTAAATTAAATATTTGTCCCGACAAGGGATCGAAACTTGGACCTCGCGTTGCGAAGGCGGGCACCAAACCGAGCTACGAGCCGAGACCATTTAAAAGTAACTGACAAATAAAAATTATTTCATTTCGTTTCATTTCATTTCATTTCATTTCATTTCATTTCATTTCATTTCATTTCATTTCATTAAAAAACATTATGTACTGGATGTAAATTAAATTTTAAATTCACTTCACGCCGTGTGAACTGAATTTGATGAGACGGTGATTTTAATGCTCAAACAGCTACTAGAGTTCTGAGCACGCGTGTGTACAACATGACAAACATGCTAATATGACCAAGTATTTCATACTTCTAAGTGTATATGGAACACTCGCATTCACTCTTTTTCAATAATGGTGAAAGATATCTTCCGCATTAGATCCAGGGACCCAGCCAGTAGAACTGTGATTGTGGACTTGTGCAGTAACTTAAAAAAAGAAACAATCATCACTATGTTTCGCAAATTCAACAAAGGTGCAATGAGACTCACCACGGAACATCTCCACATAAAAGGACCGCCGAGACCTATTTTTATTTCTGAAAACTTAACTCACAAGTTGAAGAGACTATTCTTCTTGGCTAGAGAATTTGCTAAGGCCAATAATTTCAACTACTGCTGGGTTTCCCATGGGAAAATCTATCTGCGAAAAAAAGAGAATGGGCCTCTGATTCGAGTGACCAATGAAGAGGACCTAAAGGGGGCGCTAGATCCAAAATGACTAGGCTGTTCCACTAAGCTCGAAACCTATTATTTACTAGGAGCGGTTCGTACTAGTTTTAATTTCTTTAATTTAACTGATTCTATACCTTGTATATGTAAACACCGATTCACACATCCTTACAACCCACTCACTCACATACACATACAGTCATATCAACAACTACTGAGGCCTTCTCTACATTTGCTTAGAGGTGTGATTTTTGCGTTTTGGCAAAGTATTTTTACTTTTGCTGTACATTCAGGAGTTCTTGTCCAATTGTTCCTCACTTTGTTTCATAATGGATGATACAACTCGTCTGCTTAGTGATATTGAACAATTTTCTGTTTCGGAATCTGCTATATGCTCCCCAGAAGATGTAAATGATCACATATGTAACAATATAGATAGTTTTAAAATTCTGCACATTAACATCAGAAGTATTAACTGTAACTTTGATAAGTTCTTAATATTAATACATAGACTTAAGCTCAGGATTGATGCTCTCATTCTGTCAGAATGCTGGCTGAGCGCATCCTCTTATGTACCTTCAATTCCTGGCTTTGACTCCCATAAATCCGGTTTTCGAAATCAAAATGATGGTGTTGTAGTCTACATTAGAAATAATATTAACTATAGTATCATTGAGCCAGATTTCAATGAAGCAAATTGTCTAATTATAAAATTCTCAAATAAATTGGCTGTTGTTGCTTTGTATCGATCTCCATCTTATAAAAAAATAGATCCTTTCTTTAACAGCTTGGACCTTGTATTGTCCTCTCTAAAATCTTTCAAAACTCTTGTCATAATTGGCGATATAAACATAAACATCACATCTTCCATAACTGACTCTGATGTGGAAGAATATCTTGATCTGGTAGCATCACACGGGCTTCTTCCCGCTCATCAACATCCAACCAGAGAAAATAATTGCCTTGATCACGTCATTGCTCGTACTCCTTTTAATGCAAAAACATTAATACTGGATACAATGATCACCGATCATGCTCCAGTTCTTTTTCACTGCAACTTACATCTAGAAAAAAATATCTCTTGTCATAGTTCACAACGTGTAGATATCGCAGCAATAGTTACAGACTTGGAAAATTCTGATTATTCTACTGTTCTTCTTTGCATCGATCCTGATACAGCTGCAGAAATCTTAGTTAACATCGTTTCTAACATTGTTAGTAAACACACTCGCATCGTTAAACTTCCCAGTAAAAAAAGGTTGCTCAAGCCATGGATTTCTCCTGGTCTTCTGAGATGTATTCGACATAGAGATAAGCTCTTTAAAATATTTAAAAAGAATCCAGATAACTCTTCAAACAAATTGATTTTTATTCGTTATCGTACATACTGTAACAATTTACTTAAAAAAGTTAAACGAGAATACCATCAACAGGAATTTCAGAAGGTTCGGAGAAATCCCAAAGAGGCTTGGCGTATGATTAACAAGCTTGCACATATGCGCAAAAAGCACACTTCCGCAAGTAATTTATTAAAATTGTCTGAAGACCCATCCACCTCAGTTAATGCAGTCAACTCATATTTTGCCAGTGTTGGAGCCAACCTGGCCTCCAATATGCTTCCTCAATGTCAGCCTAACACTTTATCATCATTAAATTTTCAATTTGCCGGCAACCCTAGCCAACCACCATTACATTCTATGGCTTTATTTAGCATCGACTATGATGAAATTGATCAGATTATTCTTAATCTTAGAGACAAATGTGCAAATGGTTGGGATGGCATCTCGACATCTGTTATTAAGGCCGCCAGAACTGTACTCGTCCCTATATTACATCATATATTCAATATCTCGTTTTCGGCTGGTATTTTTCCACAAGTGTTTAAAAAAGCTATTGTGCATCCCATTTTTAAGAGTGGTGATCGAGACAGTGTCACAAATTACAGACCTATTTCTGTGCTTACAGTTATGTCAAAGATTTTTGAGAAAATAATCAACAAACGATTAGTAAAATTTTTAAAGGATAATAATGTTCTCTCTGAAAATCAATTTGGATTTAGAAAAGGTAAGTCTACTGAAGACGCAGTTTTAGAACTCTCGGATACCGTAGTCAAAAACATTGATAAAAAGTTAAAAACTGTCGGTATTTTTCTAGATCTTTCTAAAGCGTTCGACACTGTCTCTATTCCTATTCTTCTTTCCAAGCTAGAACTCATAGGCATAAGAGGCAGAGTTCTAGACCTGTTCCGCAGCTATCTCAGCAATCGGACTCAGCTAGTTTCTATAGACGGTATTAGAAGCAGCGAGAAACAGCTCTGCTTCGGCGTTCCTCAGGGAAGTGTCTTGGGACCTACCTTGTTCTTAGTGTACGTAAATGACTTGTGCAACCTTTCCCTCCCAAATTGTAAGTTAGTATCTTACGCTGACGATACAGTCCTTCTGGTCCATGGTCACAGCTGGTCAGAGGCTCGTCGACTCTCTGAAAATGCTCTATGTCTTGTTATGATCTGGTTATGTTCGAACCTCTTAACCCCTAATGTGTCCAAAACGAAATTCATTGCTTTTGCTGTCAGCACATTTGGTCTACCACCTCCTTCGTTTGTTCTACGTGCTCATCTGTGTGGAAATGGCGTTGGTTCTATCGACTGCAACTGCATGTTATTAGAACGGTGCTATCAGATTAAATATCTAGGCGTCATGATAGACAGTGCAATGGGCTGGAATCAGCATATTACATCTATGGTATCTAGGGTCAGAAAGTTAACTTATATTTTTAAAAACATTAGACAAATGGTTGATTTTCAGTACCTTAAGACTGTATACTACGGCTTAGCCCAATCCATCATGACATACTGCATAACTGCGTGGGGTGGTTCTGTAAAATCAAATATGATATATTTGGAAAGGGCACAAAGAGCAGTATTAAAAGTCCTCTCTAATAAAACACGCCGATTTTCCACTAGTGAGCTATACTCATTATGCAAAGTCCTAACTGTAAGACAACTTTTTATTCTGCAAACTGTGTTAAGGAAACATGCTCATATGCCATATGATCCGAACCAGATAAATAAAAAACGTAGAAGGGACATAGTATGCACCACAGAAAAAAGACGGACGGAAACTGCAAAACGACACTATTACCATATCAGCTCGATGCTGTACAATAAGCTAAACAGAAAATTAAATATATATCCCCTTACATTATATAAATGCAAACTAAAATGTGTTGAATGGTTGCAATCATTGTCTTACCAGGATACAGAGGACCTCCTTGTTGTTTTAAAATAACGTCACAGCACACCTCATCTGATCACACAAACACACCACACCAGTCCACACAACCACACCTATACAAAACACCCTTACCGAACAAATACACCCCCCCCCACACACACACACACACACGCACACATACACACAACACACATTTCAACTACTCTCACCTACTCACCCAAACCTAAATAGCTCTATAATTTATAAGCAACATAAATTTATAACAATATTTCACACTTAGTTTTTCTCGTATTTACATAATATGTTATATAGTTGTACCTTGTTTGTTACTAAGGAACTATGTTATTAGCTGACTTTCGGAGGAGGGCGTTGACATCTGCGACACAGTTAATACTTCTGCAGGTGTCATCGAATCCTATATGTTTGTAACTAATCGTGTTATGGTTCCAAATAAATAAAATTATTATTAATTATTATTATTAATGGTACATAAAGTGACTCTCTCTCTCGCCTGATGGAAAGCGGAGATAGAGTCAAGAAGCGATGACCGCCATCCCTAGTATGTCATGCTAGGGATGGGAAGTTTTTGCGGCGCTATTTATAGAACTCTTTCGATGAAATTTGCTACACACATTAGTCACCTAAATTTAAGGAGGAATTTCGAATATGAGCATAATTTGTCAAGTGGTTGCCAAGATACTCGTAATAGGTTGTGAAGTTTAAAAACTACGATTTTGGTATTATTCGGCAAGAACATTAGGATCCAACAACATGTAAATTTTAGAAAAATTGGTCAAGGTTTTTAAATGATAAATTATTCAGTAAATTTTTTCTGATTCCTGTTGAAGCATATAAGTTTTTAAACTATCATGTCGCAAACATTAGAAGTATTTAAATTATCAACGGGATAATTACCATGTACGGAAGAGGGTAGACCGTTTCGTCTGCTCGTAAACATTCATCTACCCGCAATTCCTCAGTTTATCCGTGATCATGGCGCTTGCAACAGGCAAGAAATATCGGAAACTCATAGAAAATATACATGGTAACTATCCCGTTGATAATTTGAATACTTCTCTTATTGTAGCGTTTTTCTTATTAGTACTATCAAGTTAACATAGATGGCGTTGTTTCATGTTTTTAGAGCGTGATTTTTCAGTTGTCAAGTTTTAGTACTTTTTGATTTTACTCATTATTTAGTTACTATATTTTGATTATTTCGGGGTTATCATTGTGGCGTATTTTAGAACCCTCATATTTTTTTTCTATGGCTTTGATTAGCTATTGTACTAATATTCCACCTCCAACTGCAGATAGGTCAGACCGCGATAACTTGCCGCTGATAAGACTGCTCGCGAGGTCTAATGTTCGCAGACTACTAGTTCTTAAATTATTTCAAAACCCTGTTATTGTCCGCATGATTTCTATGTCTTCACTAATCAAGGAACCGTTACCTTATTCTTATCTAAATTGTGTGTCATGCTATTGGCACAGGAGGTAACCTTTTCCCCCTCTTTATTAAAAAGCCTTATGCCCGTTTACACCAACAAGGTAACGCTTGTTAGGTAACATTTTTGTGCTACTAAGTGTTACCTAAAATGTTGGTAAAAATAATAAAATATTAGAATATGACTTAATGTGAAGACTATTTAAGAAAAAAATTGATGTAGCATACAGAATTGTTGGCCTACCTACTAGATAAGAAAGGCTGATAAAATTTGATAAAATATTAAGTCGGTTATCAATGCAGATTGCAACTAAGGCCATAGTACAGGTGATATAAAGAGAAGGTTGATTCTAATAATCAACAGCTACGACCCGCAGTTCCACACACGCAAAACTTCACACTACAAGATTGTTGCTGAATAAAAGTCTATTCCGAATTTCTCCCACTCCGTTGTGTTGCCATTGCGGCGTGAAGATATAACAACAACGCTAATCATAAAATTATAAGAGATTACAGGATTTACAATAGGTCAAGTGAATCAGAACCTGCAAGGAAGTAGCCTCATCGGACCAATGGCAATGACAATAGTCAAACCGGCTGATATTTACCGGAAAATTTTCTGCTGCTCGTAATTGGCGCTGACTCGGCTAACTGACCTACTTAATATTATAAACGCAAAAGTTTGTGAGTATGGATGTATGGATGTGTGGATGTATGGATCTTTGTTACGCTTGAGTGTGAAAAAGTAACAAAGAAAAAAAACAAACGGCGAGGGCAATTTTGATAAGATTCGGTATGGACGTAGATGACCTACTGGATTGACACATAGGACACTTTCATTGTTATCATCATCAACGTCCATTATTACGCGAGTGAACTCTTGGGCACAGCATAGACAAAATAACAGGATGTTCGCTTACGACAAGATCGTAATGATGACAGTTCTGTCAAAGTTTGTATCAGTTTCCACTGAAAAAGGATTCAGAGATCAGTTTCTGATAGCTTAGTCAAAGGCACGCTATCATTTTGACAGTTCGATATACTAGACGTGCTAGATAAATGACAGTTTGTACAGTTACACGTAAACGTTACGTTACACTTACGCAGTATTCGAGCTAGGCCCATTGAGCGTACGGTAGCTTGCACTCGCCGCTGTGCACAACATACGTGTGCGACTTCCAGAAGAAAAACTTCAAGTTTGAAACTGGTCGGAGAAAATTTCCAGTGAATATCACGCCAGTACTCTTACTGGTTCCTAAACATGATATTTAGTGCATTAATACTGCGTGTTGTGATCATAGAATTACGAACCCAATGGATGTGCCATTATTTACTTTTTTATTTCTGGGATATATTATTAGGTTAGATTACAGTTAGGTTTACAGTTTGTTTAGTCTAGTTTCCACAACGCGTATTTATTATTTACTTATTTGTTAATATTTGATTAACAAATTTCATTATCCCTTATTCAACAGAATTTGACATTATATAACTTAAACCTAAGTCAATAAAAGATCAAAAATCAATAATATATTAATAAACTTTATAATAATATTTCTTACCGCTGGGGCGGCTTTGTGGCGAGCCGTCGGTGAGTGGCGACACTGTGGACCCTGATTCTCCCTGGGGCTAATTGAGACCCCTGACCCCCAGCTCGCCTTAATTGGCCGCCTGGGGGTGGCCACGCAAGAGCTAGTAGTAAAAAGCGGTGGAAGTGTTAAAGGGCATAACGCCGGTAGTATTGCTCTAGTCAAACCACAGCACACCTCTCGACACCCTTTAGCTATCCACACCAACGTTGCCCTTTTTGCAACCATTGATGATGACAAAAGTGACCCTTATGGTTCAGTTGGTGGCAAGTCACCACCTGCTTAAATATTTCAAAATGAGACTGAAATTGGCAGGTGCCGTTGTCTCTTTAATAGCCCACTATCTCCCTTGTCACTAATAAGTTCATATCAATAGCCTTGCCATTCTGCCCATTTTTATAATAGATATACCATGTCACCATACATCCAAAATGTTTCTGTTTTTTATACTACATTGTATTTGCTATACCAAACAGGTCTCTTAAGTGTTGGCTACAGCCGCACTTATGCCTTTGTAAATGACCGGATTAAATCCGTGATATAATTGAAATAAAAGAAATAATAACATCAATATAATATAAAAATTAAAAAAATAATGTTGAATGTAGATGGTAAACCATCTTCATTCAGCAGAATGTGCGATTCAAGCTATACGAAATGTGTTCCCACGGTTTCTGAAGACGTACCTAGGTATATAATTATTAATTAATGTCTTAATTTCTTCAACCAATGTGTGTTACCAGTGATGACTTATGGCACTGAAACGTGGTCTCTTACTATGGGCCTCATAGATAAGCTCAAAGTCGCACAACGATCTATGGAGAGGGCTATGCTCGGGGATTCTCTACGTGATCGAATCAGAAATGAGGAGATCCGTAGAGTCAAAGTCAAAGTCAAAGTCAAAATCATTTATTCAATTTAGGCATCAAAGACGCATTTATGAACGTCAATTTTTCATTATAATGTACTTTAAAGACTACCGCCGCGTTCCAAAATATATAGAGCCTACCGAGAAGAAGCGGCAAGAAACTCGGGGCCATTCTTTTTATATAGATGTTTTTACAATATTTTTACTTAGGTACTACAAATATTAGCTCCAGTGTGTTGCCTTACAAAAGAGAACATAATAATGGTATCAGTAGGGCAAGACACGCTACACTTTGACATCTTAGTACACGAGTAGATAGATCCTGGAGTGATCAGTCCCAAGCTGTTTTATCCTCCAAGTAATCCGAAATTTTGTAATAACCTTTTTGACAGAGTTTAGTTTTAATAGTAATTTTAAACTTATTAATAGGCAAATCTCGGATAACATTGGGAACTTTATTATAGAATCGTATACATTGTCCCATAAAAGAATGACTTATTCTGTGGAGACGCGTTACATGTACGGATAGCTTGTGCTTATTTCGCGTGTTGATGGAATGAGCATCACTCCTTTTATCAAAACTGCTAATGTTTTTCTTTACATACATTAGATTTTCATAGATAAACTGAGAGACAACAGTTAGAATGTTTATGTCTTTAAACTTCTGTCTAAGGGAAACTCTGGGAGCTAAACTGTAGATCGCTCGTATAGCCCTTTTTTGCAGTATAAAAATGGAATTAATATCTGCAGAACATCCCCAAAGCAGTATGCCATAAGTCATAACGCTATGGAAATAACTAAAATAAACTATTCTAGCTGTGTCTACATCAGTTAATAGTCTAATTTTTTTAAAAGAACGAATGTCACCGACATATCCCAGAAGATTAGCCAGTTGAAGTGGCAGTGGGCAGGGCACATAGCACGCAGAACAGGTGGCCGATGGGGCCGAAAGGTTCTGGAGTGGAGACCACGGACCGGCAAGCGCAGCGTCACACAGACGACCTGGTGAAGGTCGCAGGACGACGTTGGATGCAGGCCGCTTCCAACCCGTCCTATTGGAAAATCATGGGGGAGGCGTATGTTCAGCAGTGGACGTCCTACGGCTGAGATGATGATGATGATGATGATCTTAATTTAACATTAATCTCGCCGGGTTTCGAACATGCCCGATGCTCATCTTCAGGGCACAGCGGCGTCTGCAGTGCAGGGCAGTGCCCGCCGGGCAAAGCCAGCGTGACGTATTAGATCCCTAACGTGAGTGTTTTGTCGGTTAACAGTAATAGTTTAACATAATAAAAATAATAAATAATATATAGTCAAAAAATGTAAGCATGTCATCCCAGGATTCTCCATATTTACATAGGTCATGACATATGCTTATTAAAATTTATTAATGTATGACTTTATACATTGTTATATTGTTACTAGCTGCGCCCTGCGGTTTCACCCGCGTGGTGATGGATAGTGATGGTGATGATGATGATAAGTATCCTATGTAGGTACTAAGTGTCATCGAAATAGGTAAATCCGTTTACGCGTGATGACCAAGGGAAATAGGGATTCATTTATATATATATTGATAAATTATTATATTAAATAGGTGAAATATGTTGAAGAAATTAACTATATTAACGGAAAAAATCCTACTATATGGAGGACATTTTATGAATAATTATGTTAGAAAGTTATATAAAAATTACCTTACACCAGTCTCCACCCGTCTCCAGCAGGCTTAGACAAAAGATGTTTCTGTTAACGTTAACGCCAAACGACAACTTCAAAATGTATGGCGTTGACATTACCTGTGGAAAAGTCACGTGACGTCGCGCTAAGTTCGTAGACGGGACCCGGGAACGTTCTGTCTATAACGTGTGCGGAAAAACGCCTGCTTGAATTTTGTCTAGGCCTGCTGGCAGTGTTACAATTTCTTGAAAGACTAGTTGACCCGCCAGTGGCTTCACTCACTTGGGATACGCGGAGGTATGGATACGAGGCAATACAATATATACATTTCAACAATTTGTTTTAAAATTCCATTCCAATTTTTTATTAGTAGATACTTACAACATGAAAAACAACAACTGCCAAAGTCACAAGTTTGTAGCCTCTGCGCTTTAGGCTCTAGTTGAAGAAACAGATTAGAGAGAGAAATGTTTACAAAAATGGCTTAAAAATATATAACATCGAACTTTGCTCCTAATATCAAATATGTTTATATCTCATGACCACGAGATCAAAGTCGAAGATATAACTATATAAATACAGATAAAAATAACACCTATACAACATAGCTATGTACCTATATGATAAGGAAATATATATTATACAAGTCACAGTGACTATGCCTTGAGATTATTTCCTATTGAGTCATATCAAATTTGGTTTGTGAAGGACTCGGACGTCTTTGATAACATTGCTAGTGATATCGCCTTGATATCTAATAATATTTATTTAACTGGAACCTGTACACGGTAATATAGTAGCAGATGTACTAGTCGTTTATAATGTGAGAATCGCACAAGTTCAGCCATGTCAATCATATCGTGAACACAGTGGAGTTCGTTCGAGGCAACGGCTTATAATGTTTTGACTACAGATATACAAATATATTTTTATAATGTAATACTGACAGTGACAGTGTCGCAAAGTTGTGCCGAAAAATGTGCTTATAACAAGTGTACAATTAGTGATCAGTGACCTACCGACTCACCGAGTATTTCGATATAGTGTTGTTCTAATTATTCTCATATGTAAATCCTAACAACCCGTTGACATTATGCTTGCCGAAATGTCATACAAATGTAAACTTAAAATATCTGAAATAATAATATTAACCTTGTAAAAACGTGGTTCTAAAAACTTTGCGGTTCGTAAATAGATTTATTTTGTTAAATCAATTTAGTCTTTGTAGATATTTAATAGCTTGGTGTTAAAAAACACCAAGTTCAAGTGGTAACTAGTTCCTGTTTTAAGTGGTTTTTGGGCTTAAGTGACTCCCTATTATCAGTGAGGTGGGATTCAGATATGAGTTAAGTTAATCTTATATAGTTTCGTGATTCCTGGGTATAAGTTTAAGCGGTTCGGGGTTGCACAAGTTTCAAGTAGCTGCATAGGTTCAATGGTTGCTATAACGCAACCCGTGCGGTCACTGCAGCTGAAGTGGCTGGTGCTGTGGTCGCTATGGGCAGCTCGGCTGGTGCCGCAGTTGTCACCTCCAGTGCTGGTCAGCAATGGCTGGCTTAGAGGAATGCTGTCCCATGACGGCTCGTATGTCCAGTACTCGGGGATACCTTACGCCGTCGTGAGGGAGCGATTTCAGGTAAATTAATTTTTCTTCGTTTTGTTTTTAAGACTCGTTAACTTTTTAGCAATATTATCATTAGAATAGACTGAATGTGAGTTTGTAAGGAATCTAAGAATAAATCCACCCCAGTTTTAGTTATTGTGTTCATATTGAACTTTGCAAATATACGTGTAAGTAATAAAATTATATAAATATATGCTATTGAGCTGATCTGATCATGGAGCTGGAATATGAATAACTTATTCCTTGAATGGACTACTAAACCCATTCATTTGACCATTTTCCTTATCGAGTCCTCTTCATTTTACCGAACGACTCTGAAGTATATCACTTGGCTGGAATGTAAGGAAATAAAAACATAGAGTCTGATGTTGTTTCTTTTTAATTTTATAGATACTTATACTTTGTTAATTATGTGTTGTGTTATTTATGATTTTTCTAAAACTACAGTTCATAATCTAATTGATACGTTCACGTATTAATTCAAAAGTAAACGTGCAAGAATACTATTGGCATACAATATACCTAATCTTAACAAGCTCAATACAGCATTTGAGATATTCGGACATTATCTACTGGATGGTAGTCTTGTATCACAAACCGGTCACATCAGAAAAGGTATGGCCTACAGGATGTACGTAAATATACAAATGATGTATGTATGTAGTTTTCATACTTATTTAAAATGCTCCTACTAAATTTCTTATACCATTTTAGAGTCAAAACAATGCATGTAAAAAATGAACACAATATAACCTATTTTTCACTATGACTGCAATGATTCATCAGACTCACTGTTTAAAGCCGAGTATACCAGCTACCAGAATTGTGTGTATAAGCAAATAACAAACTAACGGTTGGATTCCAGGCTCCCGGCCCAGAACCATTATGGAATGGAGAGTACCACGCCGTGGAAGAGCATATACGATGTCGCCAATCAGTAGCAGATACATTTGCTATAGGGCAGAGAGACTGCTTGATACTCAACGTGTACACACCCGTCAATACTCCCGCTGATGCTAGGTTACCCGTCATGATTTTCATCCATGGAGGTGGTTTTTTCACAGGATCAGGCTCTCCCTTATTTTACGGTCCTAAATACCTAGTATCCAAAGGAGTTATTCTAGTCACAATGAATTATAGATTAAACATTCAAGGCTTTCTGTGTCTTCAAATTAAAGAGGCTCCTGGAAACGCAGCGATGAAAGACCAAAATGCAGCTTTGAAATGGATCCAGAAAAATATTCATGCTTTTGGAGGAGATCCTGATAATGTGACGATATTTGGAGAGAGTGCTGGTGCTGCATCAGTTTCTTTCCACGTCCTCTCACCGATGTCAAAAGGGCTGTTCCGCAAAGCCATCACGCAAAGTGGCTCATCTTTAGCTCCTTGGGCATATCAGTTCAGACCTGTCTTTCTAGCGAGTCTCCTAGCCAAAAAAATGTCATATGAAACCAATGATCCGTATAAATTATATGAATACTTTCAAACCAAATCTGATGACGAGCTTATCTTAACGAGAGTTCCTCGAAAGTTGGGAGCTCCTATAGCTACTGAGATTCTCTACACACCTTGTTCAGAAATTGCGATAGAGGGTGTGGAGCCGTTTTTGACTGAACTTCCTTACGACATTCTGTCCAAAGGCACGTTTAACAAAGTTCCCATGATCATCGGCTCCAACACTGAAGAAGGTCTACTGCTGATTGGAATGGATAGCGACGAAATGGTACATAAAGTAGAATTCAATAGATCCCTACCTAAAAATTTACACATATCTTCTGAAGAAATGAGAAAGGAAGTTGGCAATAGGTTACAGAAGCTGTACATGGGTGATGAAAAAAATAATACAGTGAAACTGTCAAAACTATACGGAGAGCCAATTTTGACGTATCCATCTTTGGAGGAGACGGAACTTATTCTAAAATCCAGCCATACACCTGTGTACAGCTATATATTCAACTATTCTGGCTGGAGAAACACAGCTAAGATGCATTTAAGGAAACCATTCAATATAGCTGAAAATGCAACTCATGCGGATGAACTGTTCTACTTATTCTCGCAGAATTTCCATCCAAGTTTGTATGAGGATGAAATGATCGATCGAATGACAACGCTATGGACGAACTTTGCCAAATATGGGTAAGTTTCAATGTAACATCTAACTAACAAGCACCTGTTCACTTTTAGCACACAGAGTTTAAAAATATTATTATTAAAATTTGTTATCAGGCTGCGCTCCCTTTTTAATTAATGCCTTGGTTGTAAGGTCCAGGAATTGTTTCGTTATATAGGCACATTATCCCTGCCTTCCGATTGAAGTCAAAAACGATTTAAGCGTACCAAATCAACAAAAGCGCGACAACATAGATCTATGTGTGACGTCACAAAGGACGACATTTTGTGATTTCAACTACCATATATATACGAGTATAACAACTACCCTATAGGTACTGCCGTGCGATTCTCTAATGATTTGTCGTTGCACTCGTCGACGAGCTCACGATGCTGAAATCACCGTGAGCAGCCGTGCGATTCTCTAAGGGCAAACATCGTTGCATCTTTGACAACATCCGTGAAATAAATGACGAGATGACAAGAAACGTTGGAAAAATAACCGAGCTTTCTTCAGCAGTCTTTGCAAGAAACTGATTCTGAAATCCAGCAAAATCTATGTGTAGCAAAATAATCATAGATACTAGGATGTTAAATGCCAGAATTGGAATTAACCCTCTTTTCTTATCATTTGCAGGGATCCAACTCCTCAAGTATCAGATCTTCTACCAGTGAAGTGGGAGCCTGTAGATCTCAAATCTCCAAAGTCTTTGTTAATTGACCGGGAATTCTCCGTGTCCCCCATGTGGTATTCAGAATCCTTGCTGTATCTAAAACAATTGTATTCAAAATATAGACGACATAGATGATGAAAATCATACTGTAGTCATAATTTTTTAATTAGCCAATGACGGTCGTTTTAAAACATCATTGTCTTAGTATATTTTATTATGTTTAGAACTGCTTTGCATTCAATGTGGTTAAGAAAACCTCGGTATTTTTATGTAACATTTGATTAATAATAGATTGTATGTCTACTGCAATTACATACGCGAAAGAGGTACCTGCGATATCTCAATCTTGGTACTGTAACAACCCCCCCCCAATATTTTTTTTTTTCTAATTCGTTTAGGCCAACGATCGTCTAGTCTAGGAGGACCCTAACACTGTGTACCGCTGCTGTAAACTTGCTCTTTTCGGAAAGAATTGAAACAGAGAAAACTATTCAGAACTATAGATGCCTAGAGAAACCAAAAGCAACGCCTAGGTATTCTGATATTACGATGGATAACCTACTACTACTACATTACTGAACTGCTAGCTGATAACGAAAAATTGCGATGAACATACTAGATTGCAAATACTTAGTTCTTACAGACTGACTGACTGAGCTGATCCTAGATTTCTAGCTTATGTACTTGATTTGACTTCTAATCGTGGAAGATATTAATCATCAATATAAGTTTCTGAATTTAAGGTCTATGTTATTTGGCCATAGAACATAGAAACAGTAGGATATTTGCAAGTTTTACTATATTATAATTATTAGCTTGCAAAACTATCTGTTAAATATGATAAATCAGTTTTGATTAGTGAAATAATATATAAACAACTCCATTAAATAATATCAGATATACGCATGATTTTCGTTATTATTAATAACAGTTATAAACCTGTTAATTATATAACTAGCTTTCTTTATAGATTTATGTTTGTTGCTATGAGCATTTAGCTGTTGATAAGATTGATATAATCTCTTGCAGACTAAGTGTCTCTATAATATGTACTATTTGTTTCGTTTATGAAAACTGCTAGGAAATAAATGTGATATTAAAGTTAAAAATACACTTTATATGCGCTTTAGAAATCTCTTGTGATCAGTAACTACTACGCTGATTATCCAATTCCTTTAGATAAATATTATCAGCCACTATTCCCTGAATAGTTCAATTGTTCAAGTTTAATCATGTACTTGTTTACTGAAGCAATATATGGGAAATAATATCAGTGACTTAGAGAAATCTCTAGACCCTTGTTTGTGGTTTACAAGAATTCTCAAGGTGCTGCATTGCTTGACCAAGTTTGATAAGATTTACCACATACATAAATCTCCTTTTTATACGAGATTGCTATACTTAGATTACTAGTGTTTTACATGACATGCCATCTATTGAACCATTGTAGGAAAAGCAATTATTTTAAATACTTAAGTATTAGCAGAATCGTTGTTGTATTGGTTAGCTCAATACTAGCAGCCATATATTTATTATGATGATTATTATAATAGTTAGCTTTACTTTGCCGAGTAAATTATTGATATATAGTATAGATATAGTGATAGATATCTCTACAATTTAAAGATATAATATATTTTATCAATTTTCATATTGTAAGTAATTAGTTTGATTTTTTTTAGATTTGCCGTAGAATTCTAGATTTATTATGATTTAGGAAGTACGATTCTTGGCATGTTCAAGGCTTACAACTCGAATGCTGGATTAAGAGCTGCTCTTTACTGTGACACAAATGTTCTCCATCATGCCAAGAACCTCTTCTATTTACCCCGAAATTAGTAAGGCCTTACTAAGTCCGTTTGGTAGTTTTCCAAATGTAGAGTTTGCGTCTATAAGCGATTATAATCTTATTTATCTCTTCTTAATAGTATTATTTATCATTACGAATTATCATTTGATTCTAAATATTACATTTGATACTTTCAGCAAATAATTCAATTGCTATAATTTATTACCGCATTCTCATGCTAGAATCAGAGTAGACAGTCTAACCCAAACTCAAATACACGGACGCGTAACAAAAATGTGTTCCTCACATTAATAAAATATTGACTAGAATAACTGCCGAATGGTAGGCATTAAAACGTCGATGTATCACTAGCCTTAGTCGCAGCGAAAATTGGTCGATGTCATTTCAGGAAACATTCCGAGCAATAATCTTCGATATATTTCGATCATTTCACAGATACGTTCCTGACTCAATATATAGAACTCGCGCGTAGTATTCCATATTCGATCACGATCAAGCCGATGCAGGAAGCACCATTATATTTGAATAGCAAAATTCATACCTTCTTTTTGGCATCTACAGCACTAACTCATTTTCATCATCACGTCGGGGTCACCAATGAGGACACCGGAGGGAACACCGATGCGTACCTAGATACTGGCAGCGAACTCCAGCTGTGATCCTTGCCACTGTTACTAGCACTGGAGAAAGTGTTTCTCTCTCGTAATTTAAATGATACACGTGTGTTGTCCACCTAAATATAATCAATCTACATAAAAAAACCCTGTCCGAATCGCTGTCATAAAAACATCATCTAATTTTAAATTTGAAAGTGTCAAACAAAAAAGTAAAAGTTAAAGAAACTCTTTATGTACAGCTTGGAGTATGTATTACCTACAAGGAGATCGTAGCGAGTCGTCACCACACCTTTGTATGGCTAAAATATCAATGGTACTTATTTCATGGTAATTGTATTAATTTTGCTTAAATCTTTTATGTATTTAAAGAATTATAACATTTCATTTTCCTTGAAATCACTTATCAATACTGTTTGAGCAATCGATTTAAATGTTTGCTACATCGAATATCTTGGTAGCTTAAATATTATATGCTGCTTATCATTTTCAGTATGTATAATCTTGCTATAAGAAATACCCGACCTAACATATAAATCTTCTACTTTTGATTGCCTAAATTTCATCAATATTTGTTCATACCAAGATACTTTTTAAATGTCTCTATATTTGTGAATCGTGACGGAATCCTCATCCAGAGCCTGTTCCGTTACAGCCAACCCCCAAAATTTACGCAGGTTCTCATAATTTACCGAAGGAAATTTTCCCATCCTCCATATATTCAACTTCACAAATATAGTCCCACCAAAACTGAACGTGTGCTTATTCTAATTTGTTAAAATTCGTTTTCAAACAAGGATATGAGTGCGTGAACTCACTAGTGGAGTGTTTTTAAAAGACCGAGTTAAAAATAAATTTACTGTAAGGGTTGATATATCCGATCTTAATGTCTCCTCCATGAGTAAAAATGACTTCTCACAAGGACAATCTGAAATAACGAAAGGGAACTAGTATTGTGCCAAATTGTGCACCTAGTCAATTCGAATAATTCAGCATACGTGCTACCACCCAAACCAATTTTTCGTTTGGGATCGAGTATGTGGAGTAGAACCTACGCCACCCTTTATTACTCCAGATCTCGTTAATAGCTAACAAGCAATAATTCTCCATGGCTGATACATCCCTCTTCAAATCAAACCAAACAAGCAACCGCCTAATAACTCGGTGAATGTAAGTGTAATGGCTAAACATTGGCTACCTGTAAAGTACGAACTCTTTATGGAATAATTCAGTTGTAAATACTGATGTGGTGTCTTCTGACCTAAACCTATCTCCAATTTGTACTCCATAAATCATTCGTTGAATAGTGTGTGTCTGTCTGAAAACAAAACTTAACAAATCGACTCCAGTCGGTATTGTCGATTCATAGAGGCCCTCAATAAATTTCAATACTAACTCTGTCACACGCATCTCTCCCTGGCGCCATTAGTTCTTCCATCTCTTCCCATCACTTTATCATAACTTAAATCTCTCTTCTCTTACATTGCCCTGCATACTGCCTAAATAAACCTTCAACCCTTTTGTCTGGTGTCTACGAATACTCACGATTAATAGTTTTTATCAATTGAAATTTCAGACTTTTATTTCTATAAAATGCCCCTTTACATTATCATATTTTTTTTAAAAACCCTATGTCAAAAATAAAATAGGAAAAGCTGTAACAAACCCCGCCCTGATGAGGTCTACGCCCGCTCTTTATTAAATTATTGTAACATCTTTGTTTAATTATAATAAAGTTTTATGAAATATTGTAATAAAGTTTTATTAAATATTGCTGTACCTTGGTATTTTTATTTTATTTTTTTGATTTTCCTAACGCTTTCCATGTATCTACTTCATTTGAAGAGAATCCTTAAAATTGTGATTCCTAATATTATCATTATTTTTTTTTACTTTGTATTTGTTATTCTGTCTAAACTTAATTCATTCAATTTCACAGTTGCAAAATGCACGACTTTTTATTACACAATCATTTTGCAATAATAATGTTAAATATTGTTTAATTATAAATCAATACCTGAAACCGATTTTTATTAAACTCTAAACTATCTGATTACTATTATATCTTATATTATTATATATCAACAATAACAATCCCGCTTTTACAAATCCTTTCTATAACTTATTTTACCAACGCATTCACCTAAAACAACATTGTGTCTTTCTATCAATAATCTTCATTGGCGCACAGAACATCTTCAAAATCAGCTCAGTAGATCAGTCTGAATAAAATAACAACTCGACATACCTAACTCTAACCAAATCATTCGCTTTTACATGTACTGTCTACCGCAATCCTCCAAACATGTTTTTATGTCATTTCCATTGTGGTCTACATAACTATGTACCTTCTTACATAGTTTTTTTTTAGTTATATATGTACCAAAATATTTACTCAAAGGTAACTGCTCAAAAACGTGACTCTCGAAATAGCTGCACAGTATTTTCCTTCTGCTATAACTTTTGATTTTCGGTTTTGAAACTAGGTTATTAATAATGTATCCCTATGATAGGTACCTTCCTAAATTTCTGACATTATTCCTTTCCATGAACAATTGCATCACCCCTTTCCTGTTCGATACAAATTAAACCCGACTAATTATGAAGGTAATCTATCAATTATAGATACTTCGTTCAAACAAGATATACCTACAATAACCCTATAACTTCTTCCTCTACATGCTACTCATAACTATAAAACGAAACTCATTACGACTGTTTATTTAGTTAACAGGGAAACGCCCAATAAACATAAACAATATTCTATTTACCTTTCCTTTTGCTTTTATTAACGCCACCCATCGCTTGTTGTCAATGTTATACGCAAACGTCAAACACACGAATGTCTCTCTCTTTTTTATTCCATTTCCTGATCTCTACTACCGATAACTATTTGGTCTTTTCTTTAATGTAATCCATAAATTACAATTTATTACGCTAATCAATAATAACACTCTAATACTAACAGCTCCATAGTCACTACAATATAATAAACAGTCCAACACACCCCTGTGCTCAGCTTTCCCCATTTTCCCCTTTCTTCGGACTATAGTTATCTATCAACCAAACTAACGACACGCCGTGAATTAGAATACTCAAACAATAGATGAGGACTAATAATAGGTTTAGGTAATAAAAGGTTTTAATAGGTTTAGGTCTCAGAAGAACTAGTAAACTAGTGGTATCCCGTAACTTGAACTTGCGATGTAGGTATACTGAGTAATAATGTAATTTTCTACCCAATATTTTTTCCCTGAAAATTATCGATTAGAAAGATATTGATGTAATACCTATCTATTAAATTTTCGCAAGCCTTTACTAGGATTAATTTATTTATTAATTAGATTATTACAAGGATATAAAAGGGTAATTTGTTTATATTTCTATAACCCCAAATCCCAACAAATGAAAAAAACAAGATATTTCGAATATTTCTATGCTCGACGTTTGCTGAAATATGACTAGATTGATAACGGTCTATAACTAAAAGTTATAGTGATAGTTAAGTACCTAATAAATTGAGGACTCTAAACGGAATTTATATTTAATTTAATTTCAAATGTACGAGTACAAGCAAAAGAACATAGTTGTGTTTATTTCCATTTATCTTTGTAATTTCCAACCCCCATCTTCTACAACCTTCGTAATCCATTTGCATCAAACCTTGGTTACTTGCAAGTAATCAATTAGTGAATCGCAGATTAAATTTTATTTTTCAATTCTTTTGTGATATTCCGAAGATCTCTTCTATTTCTATTTCTCTATCCACATATTTGCTATTACAAGATCATGTGTACGCTGTGCTGTCACTGCGTGGTTACTCAAATTATTCAAATCTCCATGTCATTTCCCTAGCTACATCTTTCATGAATTTCAAAGCAAAAATCAACAAGACTGTTTTTCCGGTCCTCGAATAACCCTGCATTAATGTATGCGTCACGGCTATTAATGTACAGAAATCCTTAAACTTTGTCATGTGTGATAATGTGTTTGATTTTGAATAAAATTTATATTCATTACGTCATTATCATAACTACACTATATCTGCCAATGTCTTTGTAACGCATTACTGAAAGATATCTCTCAAAGTATCCCATTACGATTGTTATACGAAATTTTAAGTCTTAACAAAGACGCTCCGTGCTATTTTACAACCACTTTTCGGTCGCATTACAACAACTAAACTTTTAAGTAAAATTTTTTATTACGACCTCTACCCGAATTTCCCTACTATATAGCGACCCTGAATTCCTTTGATTGTCTTTTAATACTTCCTTTTTTTGTTCCCTAAATAAAATATAAACCTCAAATATCTACAAAGGATCACAAAATCTCAAAGAGCTATGGACATTTGTTGACCACAGGTAAGTTCTTATTCCATCTTATACCTAATCATACCGTTTATTATATAATAATAATAATATAATATATAACTTTAGCATTTAAATTATAGCTAGGTATATTAAACCTTGAACATGATTTCTATTTGTTACGAACTCTTTGGATATACACGTATGTGCTTATGACAGATAGTTAAATATGTCGCTGTCAAAATAAAGGAAACACAGTTCACGTCAAAAATATGATTTTCCTAAATTCTATGCACGTTCGCTCTTACTTGGTCAGCGGGCTGTTTTCCGCACCCATGCCGTCTCGATGCGGCACTTTGTGCGTGATGTCGGGTGGTGCGCGTTAGTCCAGCCACCCGATGTCGATGATCGTTCGCTCTTATTATATCTTTCCCCGTAACTCTATTTATCGTAGCATTAATTTACCTTTATCTTTGCAGTGTCCATGACGGGTTCACGGCTAAAACTTGCGAACAAATGTAGGCAGCGCATGCACGATACATTCGCCCAACAACTCCGATTGATATTCAACAACTATTTATACCTACATATTGTTATATACATAGGTGTACATATTCCTACGAAACTACACTCCAGCTATCTGGCAAGGTATGTATGTATAGTGTTATTTAGACTTGTTCATCTCTGCTTTGCTCCAACCAAACATCCTTTTTCCCTGTTCATATCTACATACTTCCTACAGATTATACCTACATAGAAATTACCAGTGTATTATGTACATACTTATCGTATTTTGTTACAACTGAACTTTTCATATTACATTATCTAGCTATGTCGTCAAACTCTTTGCAGGCAAACAATTAAGCCAAGCAACATGACTCAATATTGATTTCCTAGTTGCATACCCATCATATACGATAAACACCTCCCTTTTATATAGATTCCAATAAACATCTATAAAATACCTAGGCATTAATCTCCGGAACTCTTCTTTACGTGATACTATAGTAAAACGTAGTGTTTATATTCTCTTTACACTTTGACAGCAAGCTCTCAGTACCACAATCAGAAAGTTTCTTTGCTTTTACAAAGAACTCTTTTGTGTTTACCTTTCTGTAAAATTCTGTAGCCTAGGTAACCTAAATGTTGATTGTCATGACATTTTGATTGATTTTATTATTGCTAACATATTTCTTTTTCTACCTTTGTTTATTTATTCAATAGCAATTTTAAGATAGGTACCTAATTGCTCTGAAGAAAGCTACAATTATTGATTTTCTCATATTTCTACGCGCCCTGATATACAACCTTCAGTTAGTTTTAGATTATTGATGAAATAACTGATTCTATATTTTACTCGTTATATGTTTATGTATATTTTATAGTTTTCCATGAATTCTAGATCCCTGCCTGCCGACTGCGGTGTTGTTATAGACAACAGTGAAACCTGAGAAGCTCTACAGCTTACGTAACCCACTCATGGTAGGTATCTATGTTTCGACATTTACTTGGTATCCTAAAAATATTTCCTAGGTAGGTACTAATATTACAAACACGACATTTGTACGTAAGAATGAATGTTTGCTTCACCATCCCTCTTAAACAGCTGCGCCAATTTTGATGAAAATTGTTACGAAAGTAGATGTAGCTTTGAATTTACATATTATAAGATACTCTTCCTCATCATTATCATCATTATCCTAACAAGGTACCTAGGTACTAGTATTATAAACGCAAATGCTGGTATGTCTGAATGAATGTTTATTACATCAGTCCTGGCTGGACTAATTTTGATGAGATTTGGTATAAAAATAGATGATACTAGATTTACGCATAGATAACTTTTTATCATCACCACCATCATCAGCTATCTCCATGCGGGTACATCCGCGACCGCAACTAGTAATATATAAAATGAACGTTTGTATATTTGTCTGTTGTTCTGTAATAACCTCTCACTTGATTAAATGAGTTCCACAATTCCTACGATTTTCATGGCATGGAACCGGTTTTTTTTATATTGCCCTAAACTCTAATATAGTTCTACTAGTATATAGTATATAGTCTACTAGTATTCAACGACCGAAATTGACGATGTATACCGAGTTCAGATTTAAAATTTAAGGTTGTGTATATACTTTGCGCGTACTACTTACATGTCAATTATGTTACATAAGAACATAAATACATACATAACTATTAACATCCAAACAATTATTATTGTGCCCTAAATAAAAAGTTTCCTTATTCACTTTGATTTACATAATGTTTGTTTTTTTTCCATTATTTTTAATTTAGATAGATAACCCGGCTTTGCTCACCATTCCCCAATTTTCCCTATTATATTTGCAGATCTCGTCAAGACGCACTACTCGACCAGCCGCTTCGCCCCAAAGCTTCTGAAATCCGGCGCTCCTCTTCAGCCTGCCTACATTGTCAAACTTTACCAGCTTCATTCCGAAGACTCATCACTACCTAGCTATAATATTGGTTTTTTATACTTAAATTCGGCGCTTACTATGTTTGTCTATTAAATCTGCATAACGTTGATTTATTTAACCTTTACGAATAACTATACAACCATCTGACTTGTCTATAAGAATTTTCACAACGCTAAGCATCTGAATGGGAAATTCAACCCCCCAATGTTACGACTAAACATATTTCAACAAAACTTCTAACAAGACTTATCATCGCTCAATTAAAGTTGCGCAACTTTGCATTTTATTGTAATCCTATTTATTTCCTTCGCAAACGCAATAGAAGTAATTACGTATGTAGATTTTTACTATCATTTAATTACCATAAATTTCATCGAACAAAAAGGTAAGCCATTGATTAATATTCACACATTTTTATGTTCTTAATACTTCCGAACATAACAAACACCGATTATATACAGACATGTCCACGATCTGCGCTGTATTTTGCTGGTTACAAATGTAATCCTTGTGATGCAAATGCAGCGACGGCACTTTCAACATGTTAGAAACTATCTTCCTTTCCTAACACTATACAAGAACTCTTTCAGTACTCTATAACGCAATTCTTGGCTCCCAAGTGAGTTTCATAAGTCGTTCGATACTAAAAGTGTTCTTAAAACCTTCGGGTCACTTTGAGTAGATTTCGATACTGACTATTTACCGTGTGCTTCCAGGAGAGTATCCTAGTAGTAAACACAACACGCAACCTGCCTTTCGAATGATAAGTGTACTTCTGGATTCTAGAGATCGACTATGGGGTACATGTAAATGACAAAGGTAGTTGCAGACTTTACATACATGAAACTTGCATACAACTTATCTTTCCCTGAATATCATTTAAGCGCTTCGTAGTACCTAATCAGTATTTTAGTAATATTCCTAAAAAAGCATATCCGGCTTATTTATTTCTTAGTTTATTGTAGAAATCTACTACTGTAGCCTAGAACCACAACATCATCACCTCATTATAGTATCCGTTGACTACCTATTTAGCCCTTTAAAAATCACCTATTGCAATAGCATCTCTGTTTCAATAAAATCCTATCCATTTCACGCCAACAAATTGTGCGGTTGACCGCAACTAATTCCTAGTAAAACTACCGTAGTAACGTTATTCCAATCCTGGTAACGGCACTACCAAATCGTAACAACCCCCCCCCCTATTTTTTTATTCTAATTCGTTTTGGCCAATGATCGTCTAGTCTAGGAGGACCCTAACACTGTGTACCGCTGCTGTAACCTTGCTCTTTTCGGAAAGAATTGAAACAGAGAAAACTATTCAGAACTATAAATGCCTAGAGAAACCAAAAGCAACGCCTAGGTATTCTGATATTACGATGGATAACCTACTACTACATTACTGAACTGCTAGCTGATAACGAAAAATTGCGATGAACATACTAGATTGCAAATACTTAGTTCTTACAGACTGACTGACTGAGCTGATCCTAGATTTCTAGCTTATGTACTTGATTTGACTTCTAATCGTGGAAGATATTAATCATCAATATAAGTTTCTGAATTTAAGGTCTATGTTATTTGGCCATAGAACATAGAAACAGTAGGATATTTGCAAGTTTTACTATATTATAATTATTAGCTTGCAAAACTATCTGTTAAATATGATAAATCAGTTTTGATTAGTGAAATAATATATAAACAACTCCATTAAATAATATCAGATATACGCATGATTTTCGTTATTATTAATAACAGTTATAAACCTGTTAATTATATAACTAGCTTTCTTTATAGATTTATGTTTGTTGCTATGAGCATTTAGCTGTTGATAAGATTGATATAATCTCTTGCAGACTAAGTGTCTCTATAATATGTACTATTTGTTTCGTTTATGAAAACTGCTAGGAAATAAATGTGATATTAAAGTTAAAAATACACTTTATATGCGCTTTAGAAATCTCTTGTGATCAGTAACTACTACGCTGATTATCCAATTCCTTTAGATAAATATTATCAGCCACTATTCCCTGAATAGTTCAATTGTTCAAGTTTAATCATGTACTTGTTTACTGAAGCAATATATGGGAAATAATATCAGTGACTTAGAGAAATCTCTAGACCCTTGTTTGTGGTTTACAAGAATTCTCAAGGTGCTGCATTGCTTGACCAAGTTTGATAAGATTTACCACATACATAAATCTCCTTTTTATACGAGATTGCTATACTTAGATTACTAGTGTTTTACATGACATGCCATCTATTGAACCATTGTAGGAAAAGCAATTATTTTAAATACTTAAGTATTAGCAGAATCGTTGTTGTATTGGTTAGCTCAATACTAGCAGCCATATATTTATTATGATGATGATTATAATAGTTAGCTTTACTTTGCCGAGTAAATTATTGATATATAGTATAGATATAGTGATAGATATCTCTACAATTTAAAGATATAATATATTTTATCAA
This sequence comes from Selenia dentaria, assembly GCA_917880725.1. Classification (NCBI taxonomy): domain Eukaryota; kingdom Metazoa; phylum Arthropoda; class Insecta; order Lepidoptera; family Geometridae; genus Selenia; species Selenia dentaria. The sequence goes on from OU862887.1 coordinate 4,919,762, forward strand.
TTTTCATATTGTAAGTAATTAGTTTGATTTTTTTTAGATTTGCCGTAGAATTCTAGATTTATTATGATTTAGGAAGTACGATTCTTGGCATGTTCAAGGCTTACAACTCGAATGCTGGATTAAGAGCTGCTCTTTACTGTGACACAAATGTTCTCCATCATGCCAAGAACCTCTTCTATTTACCCCGAAATTAGTAAGGCCTTACTAAGTCCGTTTGTTAGTTTTCCAAATGTAGAGTTTGCGTCTATAAGCGATTATAATCTTATTTATCTCTTCTTAATAGTATTATTTATCATTACGAATTATCATTTGATTCTAAATATTACATTTGATACTTTCAGCAAATAATTCAATTGCTATAATTTATTACCGCATTCTCATGCTAGAATCAGAGTAGACAGTCTAACCCAAACTCAAATACACGGACGCGTAACAAAAATGTGTTCCTCACATTAATAAAATATTGACTAGAATAACTGCCGAATGGTAGGCATTAAAACGTCGATGTATCACTAGCCTTAGTCGCAGCGAAAATTGGTCGATGTCATTTCAGGAAACATTCCGAGCAATAATCTTCGATATATTTCGATCATTTCACAGATACGTTCCTGACTCAATATATAGAACTCGCGCGTAGTATTCCATATTCGATCACGATCAAGCCGATGCAGGAAGCACCATTATATTTGAATAGCAAAATTCATACCTTCTTTTTGGCATCTACAGCACTAACTCATTTTCATCATCACGTCGGGGTCACCAATGAGGACACCGGAGGGAACACCGATGCGTACCTAGATACTGGCAGCGAACTCCAGCTGTGATCCTTGCCACTGTTACTAGCACTGGAGAAAGTGTTTCTCTCTCGTAATTTAAATGATACACGTGTGTTGTCCACCTAAATATAATCAATCTACATAAAAAAACCCTGTCCGAATCGCTGTCATAAAAACATCATCTAATTTTAAATTTGAAAGTGTCAAACAAAAAAGTAAAAGTTAAAGAAACTCTTTATGTACAGCTTGGAGTATGTATTACCTACAAGGAGATCGTAGCGAGTCGTCACCACACCTTTGTATGGCTAAAATATCAATGGTACTTATTTCATGGTAATTGTATTAATTTTGCTTAAATCTTTTATGTATTTAAAGAATTATAACATTTCATTTTCCTTGAAATCACTTATCAATACTGTTTGAGCAATCGATTTAAATGTTTGCTACATCGAATATCTTGGTAGCTTAAATATTATATGCTGCTTATCATTTTCAGTATGTATAATCTTGCTATAAGAAATACCCGACCTAACATATAAATCTTCTACTTTTGATTGCCTAAATTTCATCAATATTTGTTCATACCAAGATACTTTTTAAATGTCTCTATATTTGTGAATCGTGACGGAATCCTCATCCAGAGCCTGTTCCGTTACAGTACATACTGCATATGTTTTCATTTGAAAAGCTTCAAAAAACGGGACGGTGACGGGAGCAACGAGTCAGGCGCCAAAAGTTGCAAAATATCTACCACAGTAGTGCTACCTACCAAGACGCCACCTGCCCAAAAGGCCTAACACTTAGTAAAGAAAACTTCGATGGTGGAATGTCCAAACCAAACCATCCAATAAATAGGTAAATTTTGCTAAGCACCTGGACAGGTGTAGTGATCCAAGATGGCACCGAACTGCACTCAATAAGCCGAGACATGCATTGGATTCTCATTCGCCTAGTAACTTTACTTGCTATTTCTACATATCTCTTATATTTTAAGAACTAGTTGCTCTCCGTGGTTTCACCCGCGTGGTGATGGATGATGATGATGATGATTATGAATCTTATTAGCCTATGTTACTCAAGGTGATTGTAGCTTTCCAATGGTGAAAGAATTTTTGAAATCGGTCCACTACTTTTTGAGCCAATTAATTACAAACATACATACAAATCTTTCCTCTTTATAATATTATATATAATAAATAAGTATAGATTAGAGCTACAGCACACTTACTTAGATACCACTCAGGTAAACTGTGATCAAATAATCGTGACTCAGTTATTGTTCTAGAATGTAATCTCTACTTAAAACCAGTATTAAAACTTGATTCAGGACTGAGCATGCTTCTGGAATACGGACCTTAGAATCAGAATAACTTATTCTGCAAAACTTACTTAGCTTACTTTACCAAGCAAGATGTTATTGCAGTCAGGAGGGCTTGCATCTGGTAAGTAGACTTGCATCCCAATGGCGGATGGATTGTTATCCTTCTATGTATGGTGTACACACACTATTTATTCTGTACTGTAAGTTTACATTAGTAGGATTCATCAAGAGCCTATCTTGGTCGATACTGTCGCATCGCCAGATATTTCCCAGCTACGCCCTCTATGTACTTAGTACATAGTAAGTGAAACGGCTACAGTCCGGCAACGACCAGAGTTCTACAGGGTGACGTGTATTTAAAAACTATAAGTAAAAAAGCAATGACCTCGTCTCAGTAAAGTAGTCTAAGATAAGTATTTGCTAAAAGTAGTTTTATCAAAGTTCTAACTACCGCGCGGAATATGATCCCGAGGAATACTGGTCTAGAGTTAGGTACTTCCTCTGTATACTCGTATGTACCGAATGCGACTAAGGCGATATTAAAATGACATCAGCGTCTTCTAAAGACTGACATATGATACTGCAATCCCCAAGCCGCCTGCCAGACGTATCGATTAAACGAAAATACCACTAGCGGTCACCCATCCGAGTCACGACGGTTCGTCACCATCAGGACTATCAGGTAACTACTTGTATCATATGAGAACGAAAAGACAGGCTCCACTGCGAACGCTTCGACCATGAAGAATAAATGGCCGACCATGAAATTTAAAAAAACATGAAAACTAATAATAATTTATTATACAACTTAGTCACCTACCATGAAGATATAACGTGCTTATACGAGTATTTATATACAATTAACATATTATATACAATTAAAGATAACCTGCTCAAAACAATAAAAAATATCAATAACGAAACCTGGTTTCCCCACCAGTATATACAATATATATATACAATTTTATCAGGCTGTTTGCCTTGAGCCGACAGTTTTATTAACATTATTACATACATTACATTACATTATATTTGTGTTAATATTGTAACGACCTGATTAACATAACTTTGGCCGATTGTTTAAAACTACTTGTATATTCGTCTATAGTTTGACGAAAACTTGCAATAATATTTACGCTCTACGACGCTGAAAGCAAATACTTTATTACTTCTCTTGGTCATAAAATCCGTCATTGTAGCTTGCGAATATCATTCGATAGTTTTTAGTGATAATCACCTTGCAAAGTGCACAACGATTAGCTGAAAAGTCAACATTCGTACAATTCATTATATTCAGTGACTTATCAATTTATACTGTTAATGAGATACGCAATAACATTTCTGGTACACTAAAATGACGGATTTTTTGAGCAAGAGAAGTGAAAAAGTATTCGCTTTTGTCCCGCCTTTTTATTGCCTAATTATCAACAAGGATAAGCAACTCTTACTGCGACTCGGATGGATATCCGTTAATGGCAGATTCAACTGACCACGACATTTGGCAGGCAGTTTAGCGATTGCATTGATCATATGCTAGGTCTTCATAAGATGCTTTTTCGCCTTTTACTATACCCACGGTAGAGATGGAGGGTACGTAATTCTAGCCCAGCATCCCTCGGGGTAATTTTCCGCGTGGTAGATCGTAGTTAGAACTTTCTTACAACAACTTTGGCTGCTTCTTTACTTAGACGAGGTCATTCCTTTTTACTTATGATTTTTACATACACGTCTGCCTACGTTCGACTCGCTTCAGTTTTAGATGCATTAACTAAACACGATTTTCCTTATCTTCAAGCAACAAAGATGTCTACCCATCTTTAATCAAACTGAGTTGGATAAACAGCCGACCCTTGGATAACCCAAGCATGTGGTTTCTATAACCTCTACTAGTAATGACTTCTCGACTAAAGTAGCCGCCATAGAGCCCATCGCTACTACAGAACAGTGAAGTAATATTAGAAGGGCCTACTGGACGAAGTTTGATTTTAGCTTTCTGTAAGTGTACGAGACTGTTACTATTGGACGTGGCAGGCATCGACGATGTTTGAATTTAGCTTTAGATTTTCGTAAGTATACGAGACTTATTAAATCCGTCTGTCTCTCATACATATAAGCGCACTATTCCTGATTCTAAAAAACATAATATTTTGTAGACAAGCAGGCAGGCAGGCATGTAAGCCTTTGGAGCCGTAAGATCTTAGAAAAGAAGTTTTCACATAATGTCTGTTTAATGGCGGATATCGTAACTAATAATAAATAATAGTTTTTTTTTTAACTTTACTCCACAGACTCCAAGGTCCGTGCCTTTTTTCAACTTTTTAGATTTTCAAAATTTACGATTAATTTATTACATTCAACAAATATATATGCATGGGGAACATATTAAACTAACTAACTATTTACTATATTATATACTATTTTTTTTAACTAATACATATAACTAAATTTTATTATTACTATTAAGATTATTCTGAGTTGGTGTAAGCATTCACAGCAGACCAGTGTCCGCAAACAGCACCGGTTCACGAGTTGACGCATGTGCCAGCCATCGCCTTCCTCAACCATTTCTGAGGGAAGATGGCGACCCGCCACACACACCACCGCTTGCCAACACATTTCCGTGAGCATGTCTGCTCTGAATGCCCACACCATCTCTTTGTCAGTTACAGTTTTTATGAGAACTTAACGCCAGTTACAGGTTATTGTGAGCCCACATTGCGCTGAAGCAGGGCCTTAAGGGCAAATAAGAGGTTACAAATGAAATGTATTTTTATTTATGTACACTTTGTAGGGTGGCTATATAATGGCTATAATAACTATTTGACTAGTTGTTAGTTTTGTTGTAGTCTAAGGATATATCAGACTAGACGGCGACACTCAATGACAGCTGTCGAAGCATACCGTGTGCTTCTTAACAAATTTTCAATCTTGGTAGTTAGTTAGCTAGCCAAGCAAACTCTTGGAACCTTTTTATTACCATGCAGTAGTATTTTATACCACTTATTTAATGTTTCTTGTCTAGCAGTTAATCCAAAAGTAGGTGTGCTTTAACTAACCATTCAGCTCCCAGCTCCATCATAACGTCTAAACAGATGATGATAAAATTTGGCATGACTCTATAAAAAGTTGTCCTAAATCTCTAAAGAGTGTCTCCAAGTGACATAATAGATAACCCTATTTCAGAAAATCTGACGTGAAATAATCAGTAAATCAAATCAATGCTCACGGAACAAATCATAAAGAATTAGCTGTGCTCAGTGGTGATTAAATACTCGTGAGGTGATGATGATGATGATGAAATGTATTCTATGTATTAATCCAGTTCTCCAAGTCCAATAAATCGACATCTATCACTAATGTAAGTACCTAATTAAGATTTTATAATTTAAAAATAATAACTGAATGCATTGTTAAGACAATTTGATTGGAATGACCTTGAGTTTTTTGACCATTGTCTTGGAAGTGGCTCTTTTTATTTTAGAATGCTGCAGTCTTTTCAAGTGTATTGATTAAGATTTGTCGTAAGTACTTTATGTCTAATTTGAATAAGTGATAATGGTTTAATTTTATATGATTTGACTAATCCAACTTATCGATTAATTCTTCAATAATATATAAATAGTTCTTGCAAGGGTATGACGCAATACAGATAATAAAATAACCTTAGTCACACTGGTTGTCAAACAAATGACCGTTCCATCTCTTTATTTTTATTATTCAGTGGTTGAAACTATCACCTACCTCTGACCCTCCCACCGAGCCCTTCGCTAAGGGATTTCGAGTGCATTCCTCTAATTAGGACCTTCAAGGGCTTTTCGGGGCAAGGAGAGCAGGCAGAGGGAAGGAAGTGAAATTAACCACAAGGAAACTCAAAATGCTGAAAAAGATGTGATACGGATTTGTTTGCTTTAGTTTCATGTTGTGGTGGGATTCATTAAGATTAAAATGGATTGGGAGCAGCTTTACGCTGATAAAATAAGGACAATGTGTCTGTAGATAACTTGTCTAGATTAGTGTTGCGAATTACTTGATTAGAGGCCTTTGGAGATAGGGATAGGTACCCGTAACGATAATGTGGTCTTTCATGACAATTAAACGCGTTGGCGTGCCGTTACATTGTACGATATATCGTTATCCGTAATAGATTTATCACTTCTTCGGGCTAAAATAACTGGACGGGTTTTGATGCAATATAGAATGAATATAATTTATACTCAATAATGGGAAGTTCTTTATAGATTGCTACAACCGTACTCCATGGCGAGTAAATCGTGGACATTCGCTGTACTTGTATTGTGAGGCGGAACTTCAGAATTTTGAATGAACCCTGCGAACATGAGTTGGCATGTATATGTCATCTTTTTTTTTATTTTTTTTTTTTTATTTATTTATTTACAAAATCCACAGCCCTTAACTAACAAAGTTTATATATGTATCTTACACCTATGGCCAATAATGGATTTACATTTTACTAACTAAATTTATAATACTTGTAAGAGATGACAGTCATAGTATTAAACTATATGCAGCACTTAGTTTTTGAAATAGGTAGCATGTGTGTATATATGTGTGAGTGTGCGTGTTGTATGTGTGTGTGAGTATATGTGTAAGTGTGTGGGAGGGTGCGTGTTATATGTACGAATGATTTCACTTTGTTACTGAGCAACGGTTTTGGTTGGATTTAGAATCTCAAGAACTCTGGTCTACTGTTACAAAATAGCTCAATTGTATTATTAATTTTTTTATTATAAACCTTCTGCAATCTACTGACGATAGCATTTTGTGCATAGTAAGTGCTACTGTGAGGGACTGCAAATAAGCTTGTGTGTCGTGTCCGCTTCTTAGGACAGCAAAAACACATAATTTTTTGATGGAGTTCAGAACAATCAATATATCCATTGCATATGCCATCCAAGAAAGACATATCAGCGAGAACTCTTCTATTATCAAGTGTGGTTATTCTGTGATAGATGCAAGACTCTTCATAATCTTCAAGACTTATATAACATCTGTAATTTAAATGTTTTATAAATTTATGTTGGATTCTTTCGATGGTTTGTTTATAAATCATGTAGTGTGGGTTCCAAATTGTCGAACAATACTCGAGTACACTTCTGACATATGAATTATATAGCAATTTTAAACAACTTAAGTCAGAGAAGGGACGACTAACACGTAGAATGAAACCAAGACTTTTGTAAGCCTTATTAGAAATGTGCTGTACATGATCTGAGAAGGAAAGCTTAGCATCCATCATTACACCAAGATCCATAATAAGTTCTGTCCTTTTTAATTTAACGTTATTGATTTGGTAATCAAAGTTGATACGCTTTATTTTTCTAGTAAAAGAAATGTATTGACACTTGTTTATGTTTATACCTAAACGATTATAAGCGTAGTATTCTCCCATTCTGAGGAGATCAGACTGCAGGTTTAAACAATCTTGTTGGCTCTTGATTTGCATGAATATTTTTGTGTCGTCAGCATACATAAGATATTTTGCATGCTGGAAACATCTACCAATATCGTATAAATAGGACGTGTACAGGAGCGGAGCTAAAATCGAACCTTGAGGAACCCCTGAGCATATTTCAATGAAGTCTGAACAATATCCGCCAATGACAACAGCTTGCGACCGGTTGCGTAGGTATGACTCCATCCACCTGAGTAGATTGCCACGGATGCCTAGCTCATAAAGTTTTTGCAAAAGTATCACGTGGTCTACACGGTCGAATGCTTTCTCGAAGTCCGTGTAGACCACATCCACTTGTGAACCGCCGTCCATGCCTCTAATCACGCTGTCAACAAAAACACCGAGATTAGTTGCAGTTGAACGACCCTTCAAAAAGCCATGCTGTTCAGCCGGGAGAAGTGGTGCAATTATTGGATATATATGAGTATGTACGACCCTTTCAAGCAACTTACTTAATACATTTAGAATAGATATTGGTCTATAATTTTCAACATAAGCTTTTTGTCCTTTTTTATGTACAGGAACAATGTTTGCCTGCTTCCATATTTTTGGTCCTCGATCTATAGTCGATACTCGATTTCGCCTACCTGTTAATCTTGTGATTGGCGCATTCGCTACTCATTTGAACATGAGTTGGCATGTATAAATCATCTATAGTCGATACTCGATTTCGCCTACCTGTTAATCTTGTGATTGGCGCATTCGCTATTCATTTGAACATCAGTTGGCATGTATATGTAATCTATAGTCGATACTCGATTTCGCCTACCTGTTAATCTTGTGATTGGCGCATTCGCTATTCATTTGAACATGAGTTGGCATGTATATGTCATCTATAGTCGATACTCGATTTCGCCTACCTGTTAATCTTGTGATTGGCGCATTCGCTATTCATTTGAACATGAGTTGGCATGTATATGTCATCTATAGTCGATACTCGATTTCGCCTACCTGTTAATCTTGTGATTGGCGCATTCGCTATTCATTTGAACATCAGTTGGCATGTATATGTCATCTATAGTCGATACTCGATTTCGCCTACCTGTTAATCTTGTGATTGGCGCATTCGCTATTCATTTGAACATGAGTTGGCATGTATATGTCATCTATAGTCGATACTCGATTTCGCCTACCTGTTAATCTTGTGATTGGCGCATTCGCTATTCATTTGAACATGAGTTGGCATGTATATTTCATCTATAGTCGATACTCGATTTCGCCTACCTGTTAATCTTGTGATTGGCGCATTCGCTATTCATTTGAACATCAGTTGGCATGTATATGTCATCTATAGTCGATACTCGATTTCGCCTACCTGTTAATCTTGTGATTGGCGCATTCGCTATTCATTTGAACATGAGTTGGCATGTATATGTCATCTATAGTCGATACTCGATTTCGCCTACCTGTTAAGCTTGTGATTGGCGCACTCGCTATTCATTTTAGTTTTACAATTGACCTTAAGGCGGCACTGTTCCTTTTTTCATAATTTTTTCGTGGCAGTCGATACCGAGTACCAATTAGTGTCAACGTTGTAAACTCATAGTAGAGCTACTGATCATGACGCGTGCAACAGTGCGGGACGGGCACCTACCCGTAAATATTACGAACATTTCTAATATATTGTGTAATCATCCGCTCACGGCGATTAAACATCCGACATCAACATCCCCGAAGCTGCCAAACGCACGCGAAAAACCTCAAGCGAAAGGCCGTGGAAAAGGGCAGCGCCTGAGCGGCCAAGATCAATAGATCTTATAGCATCAAAGGAGAACTAATATCGTAAAGCGGCCCTTACATCGGCAATCTCGAGCGTTTCCGTTCCAAACTAAATTTCCGGTTTTCCGGTATTCCGGTATTTCGGATAGTAAGCCGCTTAGCGCCCGACCACCCACCTCTTATTAGACCGAGTCAATGGATACCACCGAATGGAGAATAACTGAATGCTTGTATTACTGTGCCGAGGTACACACGAGGTTATATTGCATAACTTAGAAGCGATGTAGAGTGTACTTAATCAAAATAAAAATTTATCGCCGAAATGTATGTACCTACCCTCATAACTTCCGAACGACTTTACCGAATAATTTTTTTTTGTTTGGCCACTACGATACATGGGATGGTTTAAAAAAAAATCTTCAACATAATCCATCACCATGCAGGTGAAACCGACTGGTGCAGCTACTCAAATATAAGTGTGGTGGTGTGGTTTCGTGGCATAAATTTGGTCGCTTGTCCTTTCTTTGACTTTTCTGTTTGCTTGTTTTAAAGTAAAGGTGAATACCACGTGCTCGACAGTGTCCAATTATATCACGCAATCTCGATATAAGATTACATCCCCAGGGAGGTAAAGATATATGAAACTCCCAAGAGATTAAAGTGATTTGGATTCGGAATGTTATTTTTAGGAAAACTCTTAGTACGGAGTAGATACGGGCATTGTGAAGAGATTTTATTCGAAAACCGCACTGGTCGCCTCAGACAGCACAAATAAGAAAAAAAACCCGATTTTAACGAATTATAAACAAAAGACGGTGTTTGGTGTTATTTTAGCAATTTCCATAAAATGCTCTTTACAAAAATATTACTCTGTCCCTCCATAACTGGACAAATGTGTCCAATATTATTATTAACTTTTAATTTATTTACTTATATATAAATGGGTTTTTTATGAAGCCCTGAATTTTCAACGTCTTGCAAATCGGTATGAAAAGTAGAGTCCTCGAGGATAAAGCCTGCACGGGCGGCTTGAACCCATCGCTTGACTCAGGTGGCTCAGGACTCTACATAACTCCTTCGCTCCAGCGCTCGGAAATTAAATTTAAATCCCTAACTACTATATATAAAAATTTACTCTAGAGTCCCCGATACGCTCAGGGTCCAATAAACCGCCCGTGACGTAAGACACTGCTTTATACCCTCGGTGCATAATCTACTATTATTCCAAAAAGGAAGGTACTCAATTCAACTGTTTTTTTATGTTTGTTACCTCATGTCTTTCGACTGGGTGAACCGATTCTCAAAATTATTTTTTTGTTCGAAAGCTGGTGCTTCCCGTGTGGTCACATTAAATTCGTTCCAGTAGTTTTTGAGTTACACTCCAATAACTGAATAGAATGGAAGTCTGTTTAAAAAAATTTAAATTGTACTTATATTATTTGAGAGTAGTCAATTAATTTGAAAGTGTAACAAAATAATACGACATGGGTTAGAATAAAAAAAGTCCGCACTGGAATAAATGATGTCGATCGCAGTCGCCACTTCCAGTATCTCGCAGCGCAGTACCATGTGTACCCATCACAGCGGGTACAGAATGAATCTGGACCTTTCGTCTCTAAGCTGTAATGTAAACAGGCAGTCGTCCAACAAAAGTGTTTGTCAAGTCGCTCATTTCAACACTTAATGAAAACCTTTTAAAAAGTTAATGGCTATTTCCTTTTGAGTCTTTGACTACGCGTATTATGTACACGAGGAATGTAATCCGTGGGATTTATTAGTTGGGCTATTGACATGACTAGTTCATTTAAATTGCTTTATAAAACAAGCTGCTGTTCCGCACTTTTTATTTCTGCGTGGTAGATAAATAAACAGACTAAAATATTATATACACGTATAGTATTTAGGTACGGTCTGTTTTATAAGTGCAAGAGCCTTATAAGTGTTTAATTCCCATATCTATCTATACTAATAATATAAAGGGGAAAGAATTGTATGTATGTTTGTAACGAATTGGCTTAAAAAATATTGGACCGATTTCAAAAGTTCTTTCACCATTGGAAAGCTACATTCACCCTGAGTAACATAGGCTATATAAGATTCATCATCATCCATCACCACGCGGGTGTAACCGCGTAGCGCAGCTAGTAATACAAATATAAAATTTACGCAACACCTGCTTGACAATGCTACATTGTATGCCATGCCACCCTAACCATAGGAATGTCAAAGCCAAGTGAATCCCTTGGGCAATAAGTTGTAAGTGTCTTACATTCAGCGGGTCAGTAATGTGATATGAACTTGAAAACTAAATCTTAATTTAGATAATTACATTAAACAGTACTTGTTCGTTTCACATATGGAGTAATGTATCAAACACTGTCAATAGAGTATAAATTCACTACGTACATAAAAACTTTTACAATGACATCCGTCAAAAACCTTGTATTTCCACCACTGTACAATATGTACAGCATTATCTAACACATTTATTTAAAAAAAATAGTTTTTAAATAAATCTATGATAATATTGCTACAACGAACGTTCGCAGCGGAGCTCGACTTGGCGCTTAAGAGGATTGCATAGCTAGTACTTTCCATGATAAAAGAGAAAACTCTTTTCTACCTCTTAAAATTGTCCGATTTCAATGTTTTTTTTTTCATGGAATCATGACATTGTTTACTATGCCCGTACATTTAGATTTTTTCAGTTTTTTAAGTTCTAAAAGAGGAAATTTATAGTACTTTGAAATACTGAAAAAATCAATAGAATTAGAGAATTAGAGAATCGCACGGCTGGAGTTAGATTGGTGACCGCTAGTGTCATTATTCAACTGAATGCTTCTGAGCGCATGTTAAGCCGTCGGCCCCGATTGTTTCTCTTAGTCGTTATGCTATGTGGAAGGCTTTCGGGCGGCCTGAAAACTTCGGCATGAGTTGGCCACGAGCCTAGCCACCAAGCTGCACTGGGCCCACATGCTGGATTATGGGCCAAATCCTCTCTCTGAGAGAAATTCTCGAGTCCCAGCAGCGGGAACATAACGGGCTAGTTATGTATGTTGCTAGAATTAAATTTACCTTCACGCAGTAAGTGTAGAATGTAGAGCATTCATCTCGCGGCTCTAATTAACTTTTTGATTGATTCAGTGTAACACCCGAGACGTTAAAGATTTATATATAACCATTGCAAATTATATATAAAAATTTCAATGTTTGAGATCGCTTAAGCAGGCGTTAGTGCTTTGAAAAGTAATACTATAAAAATTACAAGGGCTGCGATGTCAATTAGAAAGTTAATGTATTTCTAAATAATGCTACTTTCGGTTGGATGGTACTGTTAACTGTCCAATAGATGTCGCTCCATCCCCGCATGACGGTTAGTCAAATAGAGGGTTAAAATTCGATGCTCGGACCAGATTCTCGGTCGCCTAGTTGGTTAATGGCGTCTGACATGGAGAGTCAGAAGACGCGGGTTCGAATCCCGTCCGAGGATGTGAATTTTTCTCTCTATAAATTTCAATGATTGCAAAATCTACCTTCTTTTACCAATAAACTAACATTGAAATCGAAGCTATGTACTTACACGTATTCAATTTAAAGAAATTATGAAAATGTTTTCATTCGTCTTTCATAAGCATGTCTTTTATACAAAAACAAGGTCATGAGAATATCCTTAAATTTCACTGCTACTGCACTTATGATTACGGGAGCACTAAATATTAATAGCAAATAATGCTTACGCGATCAACTGCATCCAAAGGCCGAATATCAGGTACCAAACAAGACGAAAAGTCACTCGTAAGGTCACCAAACTTAAGTGGTTTCATTGAAAGTTTTTATGTATATGTTATTGATATGTACAAAATGTAAACTTATCCTATCCTACTAATATTATAAATGCGAAAGTTTGTGAGTATGGATGTGTGGATGTTTGTTACGCTCAAACGGCTGGGACAATTTTGGTGAAATTTGGTATGGAGGTAGATGAGGCGCTGGAATAACACATCGGATACTTCTCATCATCATCATCCATCACCACGTGGGTGAAAAAGCGTAATATTCTTAGGCACAGCATAGACAAAATAACAGGATCTCGGCCTACGTTAAAATCATAATGATGACTGTTCTGTCAAAGTTTGTGTCAGTTTCTGATAGCTTAGTCAAAAGCACGCTATCATTTAGACAGCTCGATACACTAGACGTGCTTGGCAATTGTCAAGGGTGATGAAATTTAATGACAGTTTTTTCCATGGTGATTAATTTTATATTTGTATGTACGTAGATACTGTATTTTTTATGTTTTTATTTATTATAAGTGTTTACTGATTGATTTACTAAGTAATTGAACTTACTCATATATTTTTGTAAATATTTTATGACATTTAGGTATAAAGATAGTTAAAACCTTGGAGAATATGCTATAGATAGATAATAAGCTACTCGAAGTACTAATTCTGCGCAGACGTAGTCGCGGGCACCGGGACATAATGATATGAATATGTAAATAAGCATCTAAATGGACAAGCTAAATTTCGGATGTCAATATTTACTTACCTACGTTTTATTTGAATCTTACCAGTAGCAAAGTACTTAGACCGCGCGGCTCTTACTTTGCCAGAAGTATAATTTATCTAAACTAATATTATAATGAGTAAAAATTGGTTTACTTGTTTGAATTGAATAGTCTCCGAAACTAATGTACCTACCGATTTGAAAACTCTTCCACCATTAGAATCCTACATTATCCCCGATGAACATAGGCTATATATTTTGGTTCATCGTCATCATTATCTGTCACCACGCGGGTGAAATCGTGGAGCGCAGCTAGTGTTAAAATAGAATTCCTGGTAGCAGCTGGTTCCTGGTAGCTGAACGATGGGCCTGTTACTCAATATAATAATAAATACTGTTGCAAATGGTCTATCGTCATCGAAAAGAAAATACAGAAATTACTCGCTTCACATGGCATTATTCTGAGCCAGGTCATGGCAATGGAGTACCCGATGGCGTAGACGGAACTCTGAAAAGAACAACAGAGCTATAGCCAAAGGTTGTAGATTTGAGCGCTATAACTTATTCTTCAAACCAGATGTCCATCTATTTTATTGTTTGAAATAACTAGATATTTCATTAATCTGTTCGCATCAGGTTTACGCTATAACAAAAGATTTATGAATGAACTAGGGGCTGCTGAATCGGACGGGTTAATGGATGATTTTAGAAAACAAACAAACAGGCTGCAATAGACAAATGTAGAATATTATACTATTGCCGTTTTCACCAAAATTGTAAGTAGCACGTAAGCCAAGTTAGGTGACATATTTGTACTACTAATGCCCGTTTTCACCAACATTTTAAGTGGCACCTAAGCCAAGTTAGGTGACATATTTGTACTACTAATGCCCGTTTTCACCAACATTTTAAGTAGCATCTAAGCCAAGTTAGGTGACATATTTGTACTACTAATGCCCGTTTTCACCAACATTTTAAGTAGCACTAAGCCAAGTTAGGTGACATATTTGTACTACTAATGCCCGTTTTCACCAACATTTTAAGTAGCACCTAAGCCAAGTTAGGTGACATATTTGTACTACTAATGCCCGTTTTCACCAACATTTTAAGTAGCATCTAAGCCAAGTTAGGTGACATATTTGTACTACTAATGCCCGTTTTCACCAACATTTTAAGTAGCATCTAAGCCAAGTTAGTCGACATATTTGTACTACTAATGCCCGTTTTCACCAACATTTTAAGTAGCACCTAAGCCAAGTTAGGTGACATATTTGTACTACTAATGCCCGTTTTCACCAACATTTTAAGTAGCACCTAAGCCAAGTTAGGTGACATATTTGTACTACTAATGCCCGTTTTCACCAACATTTTAAGTAGCACCTAAGCCAAGTTAGGTGACATATTTGTACTACTAATGCCCGTTTTCACCAACATTTTAAGTAGCATCTAAGCCAAGTTAGGTGACATATTTGTACTACTAATGCCCGTTTTCACCAAAATTAAAGGTAACACCTAAGTGAAGTTAGGTGACATTTATGCACTACTAAGTGTTACCTAACTGACTTAGATACCTAAAATGTTGATGAAACGGGCATAAGAGTTAAACTACTATTGTTTACATTATAAAAAAATATTTCAATAATTCTAAAACATTAAAGCTTTTATTTTCAGAACCACATTTTATTCTAGGGTGGAAATAAAAGAATTAAACTACGAGTAAATCCAATACAAACGGATGAAATTAAAACACAACCAAATCAATATTTTTAATCACCAAGCTGAAAGGTAAATGGGTTTTCACTATTAAGCTTTATGCTTTAAAGGCTGTAACATACAGATGCGTTATTACCCCTGGTACCACCATCACAAAACCGCACTATCTATATCTATACAGATAAATAAAATTGAAGTGCCTGTTTATAATACCAAATTAAAAGCTTTTTATTAAATGCATATGAAAGTATATACGGTACGTAATTATAAAAAAAACTCTCTTTTATTGTCTGTTTGTTCCGATATGGCTGGACCGATTTTAACGGGACATTGGCAAATAGCTTTTGTTATATGGAGTAACTTTTATCTTATACAGAACTCTCTCTGTCTGTTTGTTACCGTATCACGCCTAAACGGCTGAACAGATCGTGATCAAATTTGACAAGGTTATAGATTAGATCCCTGGGAAGCACATATGATACTTTTGATCATCAATCACCACGCGGGGGGAACCGCAGCTAGTTACTGATAAAATAATACCCGTCTTTAAATTTATAACTTATCATGAAATGCTGTGCGTTGTCTTGAGTGAAATTAACTGGGCGAAAAAGACTCGTCCACCAATATCTAAGGGTGAGTACAGTACAGTGCCGCGAAATCTACAGTTACTAAGCTTTGGATGGTACTGCAACTGTCATGAACAAGCGTAGTGCTTAACATCAGACGCACGACTTGCTCGTCTTGTCACTTCACTGCATAAAAAACACGAACGCGTTTTTAATATTTTACACTGGAGCCATGAACATCGCTGAATTACAGATAACAGATTTCAGGTACGTCTGTGGACTTAGTTGCTTACTACGTCTAGCACTTATCTAGGGCAACTGTCACACAGATAACTCATAGTTTGCGAGACGAATAATTTTTCGCAAATTATTTGTGCTATGGTCTCTGGTAGAGGCTTTAAACGCAATGCGCGGTGCGGCGAGCGACGGCGAATCGGCGAAACGCGCGGAAAAATCCGTAAAATACCGTAAATCCGAGCGAATGCCCGTAATCCGCGCCACAGCACTATTTACCATAATCCGGTGTTATCGGACCAACGCACACGGACATATTTTGCGGCCAGAAGGACTAGGGATGGCGCGATGTCATCCGAAACTGCAGATGCTTCTAAGCTTGTGCTTGCATTCGTGTTAATAAGTAACTTAATTCCCCTTCCTTATGAAATACGAGTACAAATAAAATATATGCGGATTTTTTTTCTGATTTCCCTTTTATTTTGTTAAGTGTCTGTTTGTAATTTTAAAATAACATCTTTTTACATAATGCCATTGGAAGTATATACGGTACTCCTAACAGAAAACAAATTGTCAAATTTATGTCTCTGTCTTTTTGTTCCGGCTCAACACATAAATGCATGAGGATTTTGACATCTGTGAAACCGATTTTGACGGGACTTTCACTGGCAGCTATATGCCAATCGTAAAAAGATGTTATAAGGCGTAACTTACCCTAATTTTCTACCGACTTCCAAAAAGGAGGAGGTACTCAATTCGACTGTATTTTTTTTTAAATCTTTTTTTATGTTACCTCATAATTTTCGATAGGGTGAGCCGGTTCTCAAAATTCTTTTTAATTTAAAAAAAAAAGAAGTTTTCAATCAAAAGAAACTTTTTTCTTGTGTGGTCCATTTAAATTTCATCAAATTCGGTCCAGTAGTTTTTGAGTTGGTCCTGATGGTATTCCGGCCATAGTTTTGAGGACATGTGCACCTGAGTTGGCTCCTGTACTGACACGTCTCTTTCGGCTTTCTCTTAAGACTGGCAAAGTACCGAGTTCTTGGAAGCTTGCTAACGTGCAGCCCGTGCCCAAAAAAGGTAGTCGTGCTGACCCTGCTAACTACAGACCCATTTCTCCCATTCCGTCCATTCTCTGTAAGAGCATGGAACGTGTCTTGAACAGCAGGCTCCTGGCGTATCTAGAATCTAATGACCTCCTCAGTGATCGACAATATGGCTTCCGCCGGAATCGTTCCACTGGGGATCTTCTAGTATACGCCACACACATCTGGAGTGAAGCCATAGAGAAATACGGGGAAGCACTTGCGGTTTCCCTAGATATATCTAAGGCCTTCGACAGGGTCTGGCACGATTGCCTTATTAGCAAGCTTTCCTCTTTCGGCTTGCCCATTGGTTTCATTGCGTGGATATCGGACTTTCTGAGGAATCGATCTATACGAGTGGTCATCGATGGCCGCTCGTCGGATCCAAGGGCGATTAATGCCGGTGTTCCTCAAGGGTCGGTGCTCTCTGCAACACTCTTCTTGCTCCATATCAACGATCTGCTAAAACCCGGTATCTTTGGGTATGCAGACGACAGCACTGTTGTGGAGAGCTATATATCCAACGCGCGTGCCAGTGCGGCCGAAATTCAGTCACTAAGAGAGACCATGGTTGAGCGCTTGAACCTCTCCCTTAAGGCAGTCTCCGACTGGGGCGATGCCAACCTGGTGAAGTTCAATGCAGCAAAGACCCAGGCGTGTCTGTTCTCTGCCAAGAGGAGGCCATTTGATCTGGCTCCGACTTTCCGTGGTACAACTTTGCCGATCACTGACCACCTGGAGCTTCTTGGCGTTACTCTGAACCCAACTCTCAACTTCGGTTCCTATATTGAATCGAAGGCTCAATTGGCTGCCAAAAAGCTGGGTGTTCTCGCAAAGGTGCGACAGTACTTTAAGCCGGAACAGTTGCTTACCTTGTATCAAGCACAAGTTCGGTCGTGCATGGAGTACTGTTCGCACCTTTGGGATGGATCGGCTAAATGTCAGCAGCAGGCGCTGGAATCGATTGAGAAGAGAGCCAGGAAGCTCATAGGCAGTGAATCCCTTTGCAAATCTAAGCTGCAAAGTTTAGAACATCGTCGCAAAGTTGCTTGCCTTTCGGTTTTTTATCGGTTGCACTTCGGAGAGTGTGCATCGGAATTACACGATCTTATTCCCCCATCCCCATTTTATCACCGGACGAGCAGAGACACCTCAAGGCGTCACCGCTACATGGTTGAAGTTCCAGGGACTCGCACTAAGCGGTTTTCTGGCTCTTACATTGTGCGAACTGCCAAACTGTGGAACTTACTGCCGATGTCTCTGTTTCCTGATAAATATAATCTACGTGTCTTTAAGTCGAGAGTGAATCGGTATCTTCTAGGTAAGCGCGCTCCATCGTAGATCACAACTACGCTTAACATCAGGCGAGTTGTGGTCAAGCGCTAACCTATTGTACATAAAAAAAAAAAAAGAGTTACACTCCAATAACTGAACAGAATGGAAGTCGGTATTAATTTTTTCAAATTGTACTTGTATTTTATCATTTTTATCCAATTTACTTTAATGCCTTCGTGTTCGTAGACTAAGCAAGCGAAGTCGCAGGCGGGTTAGCTAGTTACTAATAATTAAGTCCGAACTAATCCGAATTCGGCTGAACTCATCCGTATTTGAGAGTACGTCCCTACTAATCGCCACCGCCGCATCGGTGAGTTGTGCTTGCGGCCAAAGTACGGCAAGTAATGCCCTTTAAAATATGATTATGTCCACTGCTGGGACCATGACGTTAGCACTTCATTGTCTAACATATACCTATACATAATGACGGCACAGTAAGTGATAAACTTAACGTTCTGAAAGTTTTAGCTTTTGTACATAATTAACTAGTTGGCTTAATGGTATCTGCAGGGCTGTTATGTAGGTATTTCAGTTTCAATTAAAAGTTAAAGTCAAAGTCAAAGTCAAAGTACATTTATTGCAGAATTACATGTGCAAAAAGATGTGTTATAGTTACATTATAAATCCAATGCAATCTACCTTTTAAGGGCGTGCAATATTTATCTAAACAAATCATAAAATGAGATAATTACACAATAAAATAAAATCAAATCAAAATGTCAAATTATAGATAAAATTAGAATTACAATTAAATTACGAAGTACATAATAAAATAGGTCATTGTGAATAGATTAAATTAAACATAGAAATTGCAATTTTGAAGAGAAAGTAAAATTATTTTTAATGTTTCGAAGAGAATTCTATTCATTTGCTAAGGAATACTACATACAACAGATTTATTGTTTATATTGTGACAAAATAGTTTTCAGCTTTCTATAAAGGAGCGAGGTTGGCTCTTAATTAAATAATTATTTTATTATATTCTCAACTCCAGTCAGATTAACTAACATTTCTGCTTACAGGAGTTGTCAAAACTGACAAAAAGCCGCCATATTAACCGACTTCAAAAAAAGGAGGTTTATGTACGATTGTATTTTTTTGTGTATGTTCTCCGATTTCACCCTCATTTGTGGACTGAATCTCAAAATTAATTTTTGGTTGGTAGAGTAAACTTCCGAAGAAGAGAGAAAGTGGTCCCAATTAAATTTCATCAAATTCGGTCAAACTCCAATAACTGAAAGTGTTACGCCTATCTTGATGATATCGTCATTGTCGATGAATGGCAATCGATCCCGTAAGTAGCAAAACTCACTAAGATGGTGAAAAAATATGTTATGCTCACAATATTGTGGTGTTGTCGGTTTTTTTTTTATTTTTTTCTATTTGGTGTTGAAGTCGATTCCATTTTTTGGTAAAAATAATTTCAATCAACATTTGATTGTAGCATTGTACGTAATTGCCCTGTCTTGTCAATAATAATATAATAATAATATTTTTATTACCAAAGAATACACCAAGAAAATACAAAAGATTACCAAAATTTTACCCTTAATAAAATAAACTAGATTTAAACCAATATCTTAAATAATATAAGAACTACTTATAAAGGGTAACAGATAGCTTGAGAGTCCTGCACTAGGCGAACCTGTATCGCAGGACCCGCGACCACTACGCTTAAATATCATGTTTATGGTGCGGAGAGTATGGTGTGTAGATAATTACAAATACGGCGAACAGAGTACAAGTAGTAGAACAATACAAAAGGCAAAAAACTGCCGCGTGTACATATGAACATTTTCCAACATATTTATGATTCTACGCTTGTACTAACGCCTGTAAAGCGTATAAGGAAATTGCTTGCCATTATTTCCACTGGTTAATTTGAACTTTTATGTTATTTAAAGGCTCATTTATCATATTCACTTGATTAGATAAGTGACATGAATTATTTAATTTCAACCTTAAATCATTTTCGTTCCAACATATATTAGAAACAATTGATGCTTAAACTTGTTAAGATAATGACCATATTCGGACTATAAACTCGTTTCACCAAAAACATTTGCATGCTGTTATTCGTTTATTTCTATACATATCGTCAAACAATGCGTAATGATTTAAAAAAGAGTTGTATCCGTGTGATTCTCTAAGAGAAAACATCAATGCAGCTTTGACAACATCCGTGAAACAAATGACGAGATGACAAGAAACGTTGTAAAAACAACCTTATGTATAAGGGCGATATCTCATAAAGTGTTTGACATCGGTGAGCTCGTCGAAGAGCGCATCGACTATTCATTACAGAATCGCACGGTTGTTTTGTAAGAATTTGCTGGAAATACAGGCTTTTTGTTGTTTTAGGACCAGAAACAGGCGTGACTGATGATATATATTTATTTCGATAGCGTACATATTACTTTGAATGTAGAATAACGGTAAAACTCCTTATGGAGATGCCACAATGTGGGGCAGGTCATCACCAATACATTCATCATCATTCATCTCCAATACACGACTCATCTAAACAGGAACACAGAACAGACATCTTTGATCGTTGTCATTTGCAGTTGTATCGCAAGCCCCTTAGGCCAGGTTGGGCCACAAGCTCTTGCTTCTTGTCCCTGCACAACCTCGGCAACTACCCACCGGTATCCTGGGAACAACTCCGTGCAGGCGTAAAGTGTTAGATATATCTATCTATATTATGTAAAAAATTACCCCTATTTCTCCAGGTCACACTATAACTTAAGAACGGATGGAACATTTTATTTTGTTGTGTTAATTATAGCCAGGAGAAGGTTCTTATGTAAGAAATACCAAGAAAATACGAGAGCTTATGGCGACGCTGATGGCTGAGCCTACTACGCGAACGAAGTTGAGGGCAGTCGCTGGTTACTAATTACTTTCAAATGCGACTGGCGAAAAACACAAAATTACGTTTAGAATTTTTTTGTCTACTATCGTGTACTGTTATGAACACCTAACGATTCATAATCTACATACCTTTACACGACAAAAATAAAATTAAACAAAATCAGTAATAATTATTGTTATATTTTTATCCCGCCATCTCTTTGCAATCTTAAGAGAGGTTCCGGAAATCCTGATGCCCAAAACACACTGGCAAATTAGCGAAAACCGGGAGAAAAAAATCAAGGCACGTAACAGTCGGCATATAGACCATAACATCTAAACAAACAAGCCGTCCAGATTCACCCCGAACCGGAAGTACCGCGTGTTTACTCCGGACCGCTGGGACCAAGGTCCTGCATGGGCATTAAAACCTAATTTACCCTTATTTGCATATAATAATGGGATATCTTCCTTGGCCTCGGCGGCCCTTGGCCTAAGGCGAGGGAAAAACAAATAACCCAATAATGGGTGAAACTGGATGTGTGTGAACTATGCTTCGTATACCTACATATATATGTCAGTTGTATTGGGGTTTGCATCCATTTGCAGCAGGGTGTTGCAGGCTATGTTGCAGATCATTTTTTGTTCATTAGATGTTATATACTTACGATTTATGAGACGATTATGCAAGACTGGCGCCTCATAGTAAGCACCAGTTTGCCCATGACAGTTGCGGTACCATCCTGAGATCGGACATATAGTTTAAATTGACACTGCACTGGGCTCCTCACCCCGTGACATTGGCGTTTGGATCCAAATTTACAGAGTCTCTTTCTGACGACTTCTACCTTTCTTTGTTATAAACATTAACGTGGTTTCACTCATTTTTAATTAGAAATACAGGATTACTCACGTAATTTTGAATATAGATACCTACTAACAGTTCCGCCGTAGTAGAACATTCTCTGCTCTCCGACACGAACCACTACATCCGCTTCGACAGAGCTCGGATCTTAGCGAGAGCAAAGTTCTACGTGCCGCGCAAGATCCGAGAGTCCATTGAGTTTAGTAAGCGGTCAAACTTTAATCGAGACGGAGGATGGTTCTTACCACATGCTTGGAAGCCTTGCCTTAATGGAGCAAATGATGTGTCTGGTGCAGATCTAGTGATCTCTTTTTGCTGGGACGTCCCCTCACATATCAGCAGGCTCTTCACCAGCGACCACGATCAAGAGGGTTCACACCGAGACGCGCCAACGCAACATACTGAATCCCGCCCCCCGCACCAACCTTTAACATCACGAGCGCTACGAGCTGCCACCCGCAGTGCTAAGTGAGACGTCAACGACACGGGCGTCCCCAACACTCCTTGAAAAAGACCACCGAACGTGGTCGAAACTATAGTCGGTCCTATCCGATAAATAATAAGTGAGTAGTCCCGTATTTCTATTTAAAATAGACTTCTACATTTTGAGTGGCCACTTCTCATTCCACATACGTAATAGTATACTTCATTACAAGTGGGGAAAGGCTGTCACTGCAAAGAGTTCCGACAAATGTCTACCCGAGCCGAGGCGCAGCCGAAGGCGAGGGTTGACAGTCGGAACAAGTTGCAATAACGGTTTAATGTGTACTGAACGACTATTATTAATACAGTTGCGAAAAAAATAAGCAATTTAATAAAATAAACTCTCAAAGAAAATTTCTGGAAAATGACGCCAACCGTAGAATATAAGCAGAGATTTATTTTCTTCACCCATTCTGGTAGGCAAAGGGAACTATGCCCATACAGCCAAGTCTTCAGTAGATGATATGAAATGAAAATGAAATTTAATGAGATGAAATGAAACCTAACCTAACTCATTCAATCAAATCATTAAATCTGATATTGAAACAAATTAGTAGCTTCTTTTTAGAAATATACGTATTTGCATGAATCATAAAAACTTCTATGATTTTTTTTTAGTAAAAACTTCATGGTTGGTTATTCTTTTTAATGGACATTATTTTGACAGTTGGGAAAGAGAACGCACGAGTTCGGGAAAGGTAAAAAAAAACACGAGTATGTAATAACCCACATCCCGAACGCTATACGTCCCTGCAATACGCCACTTTTTGAGCAACTGTATTAAAAAACATACATACAGTTCTGAAAGAATAATCGCCTATTTTAAAAAAAAATCTCAGTCTAGGTAATGTTATCCTATCCTCATTGTTATCCTGTCATACCTACGCGTGATGGTCACTGTCAGTTAGTTTAATCACTTACATTTATAGCGTTTGTTAGAACATACATTATGTCTTCAGATAAGGACAAGGAAGGCAAAGTCAGTATGATTATTTCCTTAAACACATTTCATAAAGGTTCCTCCAATTTTGTATAAAGTTCAAATAGCACGATATTGCAAAGTGAAAATGGTATCTAACAGCAGCTGAAACCCACAGCTATTATCCGTATGACATAACGCTGTGGAAGTATGCTAAAGTGGAAAAATCTGTGTGATTAACTTCCGAATATGGATAGTTTTAAATTTTTGTATAGCTTCCGAGATTCGTCGAAGAAATCAACATCAAGCATGTTACGGTATTCGGACCAGAATAAATAAATAATAATAAATACTATAAGTTAAATGTTTTGGGTACATATTTTTCATTTTTTCTGAAAGATCATAACTACGAGTATAATATGTGAAATATATTTTATTTAAAAAAAAACGATAATAAAAAATATTTAGTGACACTTCCGCTGAAAAACTCAAAAACTCCGCTTTTTTCAGCGGAAGTGTCACTAAATATTTTTTAATATCGTTTTTTTGATAATGGATTTCCGCAAAGTAACGCCTGAATCAATAAATTAAATAAATTATATATTTTATTTGTTCACTTATGGAAGCAATCTTTCTACACAAAACTGCTTGTATTTTTCACTATATGCGGTAACCAATGGAAACATAAAATAATTCAATTAGTTTGAAACATTCTTGTAACTTTTTTGAGGACAGATAATCTAGCGCAGGAGGCTGTAATACATAGAGAGGAGATAAACTACAACCGACGGCGGTTCCGGCAACAATAGCCAGGGCCGTCCGGCCCGGCTACAAATCTGGCCAAATGGGAACCCTGATGACATGGCCTAAGGGATAAGCTTATCAAATTCATATATTTAATACTAATAGATGGATAAGTATTTTGTGGCACATTTTAAACTTAACATGCCGTATACTTTCTCAACCATCCAGTCCCGGATCTAGGAGGGGCAAATCGGGGCACGTGCTCCGGGCGGTAGTTTCAGGGAGCGCCAATACCTAACAAAAATAATGATGTAATATGATTGATAATGATTATAATTGAATATATATATATATATATATATATATATATATATATAGATATGTAAAAAAGACAAGCCCCCTGAGTTTCTTGCCGGATCTTCTCAGCCGTGGTAGCGTTCCGATCCGCGCTGATAATATGACAATTTGTAAGTGCCTCCGTAGGCCTGTACATAGTAAATGATTTAATTTTGATTTTGATTAAAAAAGTTGCTCTACAAAGCGCATAGAACAGGGAAGCCTGGTTGTGTCACCGTCGACTTGCAAGAGAACATTAGGTGGTAAGATGGTAAAGAGTACAAGTACAATTTGAAAAAAATAATACTGACTTCCATTCTATTCAGTTAATTGGAGTGTATGTCAAAAACTACTGGACCGAACTTGATGAAATTTAAATTGGACCACACGGGAAGCACCAGCTTTCAAACAAAAAAGAGAATTTTGAGAATCTGTTCACCCAGTCGAAAGTTATGAGGTAACAAACATAAAAAAAACACAGTCGAATTGAGTAACTCCTATTTTTGGAAGCCGGTAGAAAAACTGTGAGCTCTCAGGAGTACATTTATTACAGCACATCAGCTACAGATATTTTGCTTCCAAGCAGTCAAAGACAATATGTGAATTAGCTGGACACTAGTTAGAGTCTAAAGTGATGATATGTCTACAGGAGAGGGCATCCGCAGACATTTAAAATTAAGGCATTGGGTTGCACTGCAGCTGCAATAAAAAAGCGTGATGCTTACCACCAGATGCATTATTCGCCCGTCTATTACTGAAACAATCTGGCCTCTCCAGACGTAAAGCAGAGGTATTATTGTTTTCTGCTATCTGCCGAAGATTTTATTAGCGTAGAATTGGGGTTATTGTGATTCCTCTACAACTAACCGTTGAAGATATAAATGAAGAGATTCATCCAAATCAATTGCGCCGTTTCAGCGTAAAGAATTACCAAAAATAGGGTAGTTTACCGGACTATTGCCGAAGAGTTGCACTAGTTCGGTCAACTGGAAGAATAGTCGAACTACTGGTACTAGATCTTTTATTGACATTCTCACTTTAACTTTGAAATTTATATTATTAATTTAATGTGGAATATATTCTACAACTCGTGTATCTCATGACTTAGACGCCACTAATTTAAGGGGTAGGCGGTACGTGCAAAAATGCCGCACCCGTATTACTCACAGTATCTACCTGCTGCTAATGCGCTCCTCCTATAAATACGAAATGATAACTGGCAGCCCCACAGACGATACTGGCAAGTGGCAGCCCTACACTGATAGCCACCTGCCATCGAATGAGTTACCGTGGCGTATCTGCGTTTGCTAATCTTTGTACCTTTCGGTGTATATCATTTATGGCAAATCGCAGCGCTTTTGTTTTTGGTGTAATTATATTTTAGAATGTATTGTTTCTTGTCAATATGCATTTTTCTTGATATCTAACATGTATTACTCTATTTTTCTTCCATTATATTACAAAGAAGTTCTTAGACTGCATAGAATCAAAAACATTATTCTATAGAAAAATATAAATAATTCACCAAAACTAAACAAATATAGACTACTGTAACATCCATTACAATAAAACAATAAAACCAGATTATACACACGTATTCCTTAACTTGAAACTCAAAATAATATACTAATTACATTCAACTGAATTCACAAGATGCTACTCGTATCATTAGTTAAGTGAAAAATGCAATAAACACCACATCATTCACATTGGAAAGTTATATTCAAACGTAGACAAATTTCACAAAAGTATGTTTACAGAAAGTAGACCACACAGAAATATAATTAGCTTATAGGTAGTTATCTGCCTTAATACACATTTCATTCTCTCAAGTTTTTTGCTATCTGGCTGACTCTGACAAAATCACAGGCGTGCGCGAGTTGAAAATCCTAGCGATGTCTTCTAGGTGTCTGGTAGGATCACCGCCGCCATTTCCTTGGCGGGAGAATGCCATGCTCTTCATTGCCTGTCGGAGGCTACGCCAGACCAGGTGATGGCCCCCATCTTGGACTCGCTGAAGTACTTTAGTTCACATGGATACCGCCATGTTTGACTCGCAGAAGCGGTTTCACACTACCAATATTTTAACGGCCGCTCCATTAAATTAAACGAATCTAAACAATGACATGAAACATCAGGGGTAGTGAGATTGGTAAAAGAAAAATATATGAGTATATCCACAGAATGGTTGTAGATTACGTTTCAGTGCTCGCCTGTATTCTCTGTAGGGTTAGGCACCCCTAAATTATATCTGTCGCCAAGTACCTACAGATGCGAACCAGCTGTCCTTGAGAGCAGTCACCATCTTAGCTATCTTAGCTCTACAGTGGTAATATCTTTGACTACCAATGTAAAGACAGTGGAACAGTCACCAGCCTATGAGTTAAATAAATACTTTATTGGGAGTCAAAAGTCTAAGCTCAACGTTGTATGGAAATAAGTTCAGGGGCTTTACTATGAGCTCTTAAAGCAGGACTTCTCGACAACTGCCCGGTTTATTCGTACCATGATAACTTTAAAGCAGGCCTGCCCGGCCCTACTATTCAAGAACCGCAGAAAAACCGTTCACCTGTTTTTTTTAATGAACTCTCGTCGCTCTAAATCCACTCAGTTTATTAGCTTACAAACGTCTAGGCGTCTGCAATGTTGGTTATAGTAAATTGTTAGAATGACAGAGACAATATTATCCGTTCAACTTTGAGAAATCAATATTCAAACAGTTTAACTAAAGGAGCGTCATGGTATGATTTCATTCAAAACTGTTTAAGCCAGGTTTAAGAACTGCACGGAACTTGCATGGTTTTTACGAAGCTGATAGTAAGGCCCGTGGTGAAGTAACCGCCATACCATGGAAGCTAGAGTTTATTGTATACGTAAGGTAGAATATCATATTCAACATATTAATGATCTATAGACACTATCAGTCCTAAGTGGAAACTGGATATGACGTCATCAGACCGGTTAATTGGACTTGTAATTGTAAACTAAACCGGTTATGACGTTGCCTAATTGCTAATGTATCGGATGTTATGTTTCCGCTTTTGATGTCAATAACATTGTTTACATTGCAGCATCCATGTTGATATTATACATGTGCAAGTACCTTTCTATATCTATCTATCGGTTTGTTACCTTTATACGACTACATGAGCTTAAAATCTAAAATAAAGTAAGTAAATATTAATATAAAAATAAAAAAAGTTTAAAATCATCCGTTCTAAAACCTAACTTTTCCACATTCCATCTCAATCCCCACACTCCTACCTTATATGTATAGATGCCTTGGGAGGCGTGTATACATGTATTAACACAATAGCTGCGCCCCGCGGCTGATGGTGATCCCACGTGGTGATGGATGATGACGATGCGAAAGTATCTCCATACCTAATTTCATTAAAATCCATTCAGTATTTATTAAACATTAAAACTGACTTTACTCACGTAATTAGCCGACGTTATCGACCAATGCGGGGTCGCCGCGATCTTACAGCGTAAATTCCCTGAGGATGGGCATCGGACATGCCCGAAACCTAGGTAGATAACGTCGGCTTATTACCTGAGTAAAGTCGGTTTTAATATTTATTAAATATGTGTCATACTCACGAGAATTTTCAAACTAAAATATCTATTCAGTACCTAGTTTTTGAGTGAAAGAGCAACAAACGTCCATATCCACATACAAACTTTTGCATTTATAATTATAGTACGAGTAGGATCACAAGTAGCCAACAATTGAGTTTATAAAATAATTATAAACAACGTGCCTGTACCTATGTACAGTTTGGTAAAATAAAAGCTCACCGTATAAACGAGTTTGTTTACATAATTATGACTATTCGAGGCGCCCTAGTTCAAATTAATTTATTTCAAAGGACTTTCACTATAACCTATGTGTACTAAGCATATCTCCTGCCTAGATATTTTGATGGTTGAAAAAACTTTAAAGTGCTTATGAATCTTAACCCGGCGAGCGCACAGTTGGGTCAATATGAACCGTGGTCCGTGACTTTTGCATCGCGTGTATATAACATAATTTTAGTGCGACATTGCTAAAACTATCAGTAGCTGTCGCTAACAGTCCCCCTGTCTTTTCCTCACTGCTATTCAGTCGTTTTGCGCCTGCACCGGTGGATAGACGCGATCCAACGACTTATTATTTAACCCAATAGTAATCATATTTTACTGAAATCTTTAAAATGATTAAGGAAATAATAGGCATTTTTCATACGAGTCATCTTGACCCAATTTGACTATCAGTGTAACAATTTCCCACCATACTGACGCCGGGTTAAGTGTAAGCCCGGGTTTTTTAAGAATAGGGTTACGGTAACCTCTGCCTGTCGTCAGAGCCAAACTAAAAGGGGACCCTAAGAGCTCGGGTATAGTTGGGGGTGGGACCCTAACTATCTCATCACCGAGCTCGAGGAATACAACAGTGTTAAAGCATTAGGTTCAGCTGGGTTCTATAGTAAAATTACTAAGGTCAGCTCTGGATAGCATTGCGACTGTCATGGGCAGACCTACCATAGCTGAGGCACTCTCCACACGACTTGTCCAGCTCCTTACTTGATAAATCCTGTAACAATTATTGCACATCCTCCAATATATAATATATTTAATCGAAAGTTGGCCACTAAACCAGTATTGTTTTAAAATCTAGGAGGTGTAAATACCTTTATCAAACGTTTTCACGCAAGGTCTTTAACATAATACTTTAACAAATCAACTCATAATGAGATCTAGGGCATTCGAACTGGTGTTTGTTGTTTTTTTACATTTGATAAACAAGCATTTGACCACAGTCTCACCTGATTGAAAGTGATGACGCGGTCGACGGTGGTACATGCTTGCTTAAAAGGTACCTATTATTTGACGACCTGTATTTGAAGATTCCCAGATTGTATATGTCGGGAAATATAGACGCTGGTAGGTTGTTAAATTTGTTGATGCCAGTGATTAGCAGTTTAGTTAATTAGGGACGTACTACGCAGAGTCAGCGTAAAGCGTGAGCGACGAGGGCCATCGGTCTCGCACTCCTATGGGGCCTCGCTGCTAAGAGCGTCGACTTGAATCTCCCTTAAGAACCTTAAAGGTAGGACGACTTCATTTTTTTTGGGTTTAACACTGAAAAAATATCTTAAAACAATCATTGCTTTACGATTCATAAAATTTATAATCCTTACTCATACAAAATTCTTTTTTATTTCAGCAACATTTGCGGTAATGATCACCACCGCCGATCAGTGCCAGTAGTTTCCCGTTCTATTGTTTTATATATTTTTCTGAATTTCATCCCCATTTAGTCCGCACGTACCCGATATTATTATTATGTATTTCAGTCAGATTTTGAATTGACAAAAGCGTGGTTCATTATACATACTACTACTAAACAATAGGTACTGTAAAGACTTACACGGTCCTTCGAGTAACTGAGAGGAGTAACGTCCAGCTTTACGAATTATACGAAAAAATATCTACAAGCTATGCTCCCAAATAGACCACATGTCATTAAATATGTGAAACATATTAAATATATGTATCAGTGTTTTCCAAATGCATCTTTTTGCGTTACTATAGGGCCTCGTGAAATGCATGTTGCCCACATGTAATTTAGGTCTTGCTCCGCCACTGTCCCTACGTCAGAAGTCGGTATAGCAATATACATATAATAATTTGTAATTAGTACATACATGTTACGTGTTACGTATAGATAGGAGGGACAGAGTCAGTGCCGGATCACAAAGGTTAAATATTGCTACCCGGTTGAAGATTAAAACTTTAGTGTTTTATATTTGGTGTTTCTAAGAGTACCAAGCCCAACGCCACAGCCAACGCAGACAATCAGTCTTCCGATTATTTTAAAATTACTAGAAGCAATTAGTCGCAGGGTTTTGGAGACTAATTTCAATGTTAGAAGCTTTTGAGTGCTATCGCAGACAAACAAGTACCTACGCAGACCACAGAGTATAACTCATGCTAAAATAATGATAGGTATATATTAAAATATATAATTATAATGGACGAAATTGCCGGAATATGTGTTATGTACGACATGCTATTAATATCCAGCTCTTTCATGTTTATATCAAAGTCAAAGTCAAAATCATTCATTCAATTTAGGCACCAAAGACGCACTTATGAACGTCAATTTTTCATTATAATGTACTTTAAAGACTCTACCGCCGCGTTCCAAAATATATAGAGCCTACCGAGAAGAAGCGACAAGAAACTCGGGGCCATTCTTTTTTATAGATGTTTACAATGTTTCTACTTAGGTACTACTAATATTACATTTTATGGGTGGCAAAGTGACAGCTTGCCAGAAGTGGAGTAAGTATATATACAGTTGCAGTTGATTTAAAACAAAACCGTTTTATACTTTCACTATTATCCATTAAGTATTCGAAATCACAATTCAGTTTCATATTATCAGATGAGAATAGAGATATTGAAGACTAGAAGGGGTAGGTACAGCTTCAGTCCTAAACTAAGCTATAGATATGGCCTAAGTCTTAAGTTATTACGTAATGGGATTCTGTGTATAGTCAAAGGGAGGTACCTATTGTGTTTGCCTAATGGAAGATCAGTTAGTGTATTGTGTGTAACGTGAAGATTACCTTAGCTACGGCTCCTCTATATATGCAGTAAGATGTCGACGCCTGATGTAAATATGTTAGCCAGCGGGATAAAGTCGTTAAATGGAATTTATTATAAGGCGCTTCGTACGTAATAAAATGGCACAGGAAATATTACAAGAGCGTTTAATATTCGACTACATATTATAAAAATACAATGGCTGAATTTACAGCGTTACAAATCTATATTTATTTCTTCAAATATCAGGATGTGGCATTTCTTTATGACTAGAAAACGTTTATTAAGGAGAGGTATTTAACAAATTTGGTTTAGGTAAAGTTCTGTGCTGCTAGCCTATACGAAAATGAAGGAATTAAAGATTGACATTCTTTACAAATCAAAATATAGTTAATAAATCAATTGGTTGTTTGTAGCGTTTGGTGAAAATAATATAAATACCCTTTTGCTACGGAGGCTTGGACGGAGGACCCACATCCTCGCCCAGCTTCGTAACGAAGCCACAGGTTTCGAGTTGGCTCGTCTCA
Organism: Selenia dentaria; assembly: GCA_917880725.1. Taxonomy (NCBI): domain Eukaryota; kingdom Metazoa; phylum Arthropoda; class Insecta; order Lepidoptera; family Geometridae; genus Selenia; species Selenia dentaria. The sequence continues at coordinate 4,951,814 of OU862887.1, forward strand.
TCGCTGCCTCTAAGCCGGAGTCCGGTGTCTGGCGGCATGCCCTACCATCTCCTCATTTGGGCACGCTGCTGGACGACGACTCCCCTAGGGTGGCTAAGACCACGGCATCATGCCATCAAAGAGGTGATCAAGAAAGCGCTTGTTTTGGCAGAAATCCCTTGTGTGCTCGAGCCCCCCGGGCTGTTACGTTTAGATGGCAAAAGGCCAGATGGACTCACGCTGATTTCGTGGCGGAGAGGTCGCAGTCTCATATGGGATGCTGCATGCGTCAGCACATTTGCTTCTTGCCACCTCCAAGCCACCCAATGAAAGGCTGGCGCGGCTGTTGCGGTATTTTTATGACGTTGATGTTAATTTTTATTTAGTGACAATTTTAAATAAATTATATTATTACAAAAAACAAACATTCTGCACTGAAAAATACTACAGTCGAAATAAATCATCCGATTAAAAGTATTAATTATATCATTATATCTGCAATAATATTAGGTATTAATGCGACGGTGTATTTATCTTTTGTTGATTCTTCTCCAGCAGGTTTAAACTACAAAACCGATTTCGATAAAAACTTGGCACCAGTGTAGTTTGTAGGCCGGAAAAGGACAAAGGATATTTTTTATTCTAGAGAAATATTTCCGTGTCACAACGCGAGCAGAGATAATATGGGTGGCAGCTGGTAAATTATAAAATAAGATATGTATATACCTACTTATAATTTATTGTACCCACTCACACATATGTGTGAGTTTATAATTATAATGGTAAAATTAGATTAGTTTTATTTACATCGCTACCAATAAATAAGCTATAGTTATATAGTTGTTACTTTTACATTGCCGTGATAATATCCACATTGTTTTCATTTCACGAGAGCATAGCATACCTATATAATAACTCCCTATTATAATTAGATGATTGAAGATGCAGAAGTTGGTTTGTTTCCTAAATAAATGTAAAAATTGGCCATTCAAAATCTTAATATATAATTTTCTCAATTTAGGAATAGCTTAATGCTGTTGTATAGTCACATAATATTTAATTATACTGGTGTAACGGTAGTGCACTGAGACAAGCTTCACAGTGATGATTGCTGACATATAAATGAATAATACAAGTATATACATATTAATGTAAATGTATATTAACCATACCTGTGTCTCAATATAAGTATGTATATTACGATACAAATGAGCAGAGCTCTCGAGTTTCATACGTCGTTTTTCAACACTTTTGCGAGGAAAAGCAAACTTAGGTATATTGCTTTTACCACCCAGCGCAGCGACAAATACGATAAAAAATATGGGAAGAGCTGCGCAAGTTTTTTTCATACACCAAATGCAGAATGTGTGAACATACAGCCTACTTCAAAATTATAATTGTGAGTGATGAAATGCAAGCTTATAAGAAATTATGTTGAATTGTGTATAATTTGATAATAATAAATATTTGACTTAATTATTTACACATATAATAATTATATTATATGTATATTATATATATATATATATATATATATATATATATATATTATAATTTACACATATTCCTAAAATGTAAATGGATTTTCAGCTGCTAAAAACCTAAGGATTAAAAAACTACTAAAAATATATTAATACTAAATAATAATTTATAATCGATAAATTGAAAATATACTCTGTTTACTAATAATAATAAATAAATAAACAACTATCACACAACGCCATCTAGTCCCAAGCTAAGCAGAGCTTGTGTTATGGGTACTAGACAACTGATAAACATACTTATATATTTCTAAATACATACATATTATAGATAAATTACACCCAGACACAGAACCAATGATCGTGCTCACTACACAAACATTTGTCCTGGGTGGGAATCGAACCGACGATCTCCGGCATAGCAGTCAGGGTCACTAACCACTAGAACAACAGGCCTGTCAAACTTGCTCGCTTATAACTTGCAGTAAGATACTAATTTAACTTTGTAGTGTAGTTATTTTGTGCACTAGTTTATAATTTTACTATACGTCTGTGTTATAGCTCGGCTTATGACCCTAAAAGCGGTATAGTAAATAAAGCTTACTTCACGAGCAAGTGTGCAAAGTTATATACCTCTCTAAAAGGAAATCCGATCGTGTAACGTGGATTCTAGTAAAATGTTTGGAGTTAATTCCTTTTCATACCACGAGTTTTCTGAGTCAGTTCCACTGGTTTTCGAGCACCTGCTCGAAAATGTCCAATTACATATTATCACGCAATCTCGACGTAAAGCAAGGCATTCCATCTCCGGGGCTGTAATATTATATGAAACTCCCATGGGTGTAAATTGGTTTGGATTTGGAACGTTAGTTGCATCAAATAGGCCACCACAGACAGCATTAAGAAAAATAAGAAAAATGGCGCGATTGTAATGAATTTTGAACAGAACACGGTGTTTGTTGATGTGCTATTGTAACAACTTCCATAAAATGTTATAATTTTAAACATGGTGCATACGCTCATTTCACTCAGGACTCTACATAACTCCCACCTTCGCTCGGGAATTAAATTTTAATCCCCTCACTGCGCTTAGGGATTAACTCGTCCTTATTAACTGAAGTCCCCGTCACACTCAGGGTTCAAATGTCGCCCATGAAGTAAGACACTGCTTTACTCCCTCAGAGTATAATCAACTATTAGTTGATTTCGGAAGACTGCATTGTTATAATTTTCAAATATAAATAATATCACTGACATATCTCAAAAAATATTATGAGTAAAATGAGTAGGACAAGAGAGAACAGAAACTAGGGTTAGCTTAGATCAGAATTAGTAGTAAAAAGGCCAGTCAGGTCGCCGACCTCTTCTGAATACGGTTAACATCTGGTTCCAGGAACCCTATACTCCTAATTTGGTCTTGATTGTATTTCTTTGAAAGGTTTCACATTCCGAGACTGGAAGGCATTCGGTTTTTGTAATAATTAGCTGATCGGAGAGATTTTGTTCCGATCGAGGACAATTGTAACGGGATTTTTGTTTAAATATTCAGGGACAAAAATGTGAATGTAGAAATGGTATTTGAAGAATTAAATCCTTTCTAGGTTTCTAAGAATTTTGAAAGCTCCCATGTCGACACTACACTGCGATTCGGATTAGAGCTTTTGTGATCATAAACTTCATTTATACACTGTTGTGCATATTTTTTAGTTCCGATCGAAGTGGCATTGCGGGTACCACTTGTTTTGTGTTGCATTCAATTATTGTTTATATACGTCAACACGACGGTAGGCTAGTTTAGTTGCAATAAACCGGCATAGAGTAAACACGTACACAGCTGTTTTCTTTATCTACAAACCAAACAGAAACTTATCCCCAGTCAATTTGCAGTTATGTGTTCCTAACGTAGTTGTGCCACTGTTGTGCCAGTTTTTTTATTTTCAACCGACTTCCAAAAAGGTGGAGGTTTTCAAGTAGGCGCGTATATTTTTATTATGTATGAGCACGCATAACTGAGTGGTGTGATTTTGTTATTTCTTTTTCTGTTTGCTAGAGTTTACTTCCGAGGTCGGTCGGTCAAGCGTTTTTTGAGTTACACTCAAATAACTGATAAGTGTTTCGCCTGTCTTGGTATCGTAATTGATGGTGAATGACAATCCACCCCGTAAGGAGCAAAGGTCACTAAAACCGGTGAAAAAAAATATTTTACCAACAAATGGAACCGACTTCAGCCCAAAAAGTAAGGAAATAAGTTGTCGAAGTCGGTACCATGCGCACATTATTATGATAATAGGTACTATTGAACTATCTTGGTATCGACTTCAAGTTTTTCACACTTTTTAGTTTTGAAGTCGGTTCTATTTTTTGGTAAAATGAAATTACAAGAATCAGAATCAGAAATATTTGATAGCTTGTGCTTCAGTTCATAATACGTATTATTCTAAGTAATATACAAAAAATCTTTGTATAATATAAAATAATACAATTCATACAATCAATCCATTAATAAATAAATGAATAAAATTAATAAATAAATCATTTGTGAATCAATCATATTAAATAATTTCATCAATTTATCATTAAATGTTATTGATTAGTTTTAAAGTTTTAAAAATTCATCTAAGACGCAGCAAAGACGCTTTAGTAGCCACGTCGTACACATATCGTACAATAGATATCACAAACCTTAGAATGGTTGAATGTAGTGCACGTAGTGGCCCTCAAGGTTGTCCTTGATCCAGATCTCAAGGACACCCTTGAGGGCCTTTCAAATTCAATCATGAGTGGTGGTAGCTAGCCAGGAATAAGTAGAAAGTATCTTATCACCACACTGTCAAGATCTTGACATATCTTTCCAGAAAGAAACTCAGTTGTGAATCTTGACTTAAGTGGATATCTGACAGTATATACTTACTTACTTATGCTGGCGCTGACCCAAAAAAGTGTTTTGGCCTCCAATACAATAAGCCACTTCATTCGATCCTGTGCGAGCTCAGCTGACAGTATATGGCTATACAAAACTTACTCAGATCTGTCCTGTAGATCCACTACAGATAGTTCTTCTGGAATAACGCCTGAGGTTTATAGGCGTCGATTCTGTAAACATTCTCTTAACTATTACTGCCATAATTTAGAGATTACCGGCCTTACATATAATTATAAACGCTGCTTAAATTTAAATAACGTAATTTAGTACGACGCAGAACATTTTTCCTTTCGCAGTACTAAATTACGTTATTTAAATTTAAGCAGCGTTTATAATTATAAGTAAGGCCGTTAATCTCTAAATTATGGCAGTTAAGGCTTATTGTGTTTAGGCTGAGTGCCAAATTAGTATAACGCTTCTATAATACGCTAAAATTAGATATTTCTCTTCAATAGCGGGTATATTTTAAACAGATTAGTCGTAACGTAACTTGGTGCTCGGCAAGGTTAAAGTAACGTAAATATATTCAAAATTATCATATAACCTATTGGGAATGTTATTCTAAGGCTACGTTCCGGTTAGCGCTGAAATCACTCACGGCGTTCACACACCCAATCATCCGGAGCGAGCTCGATACGTCCTCGATGACGTCACCACGCTCACAACGCTCGCGGATCGTAAGTGGGTTTTTTCGGTCGTTGCGAGTTGTCACTGTCAAACATCAAATGTATAGGATTCTATCGATTTTTGACAGAATGGCTCGCTATTCGCGACCGCGTAACCGTTCCGTTTGGGTTGACATTGCAAGCATTGATTCATAGCGGAACGCTAAACAGGGGCGCGATAGTTGTGAGCGTTGACGGCGCTTACCAGAACGTACCCTAAGTGTAACATGAATTTGAATTTTCGTGTTAATTGAATAAGGACTGCCATAATTAAATTATAGTTCACAAGTTAAGTTTAGTTTTTTGAATTACTACCATAATCCAACCAACAGAAGCCACTGTTGAAAGGGTTAAAATAAATACAGTAAAACTACGTAGCGAAGCGGAACTAAACTTGTTAAAATATTTTTCTAACAGAGTGTGTACATTAATTACGTGAATAGAGACTTCGACATGAAATGGAGTTGGCAATGGAGCTACGAATGTACAAATTGATGTGGCAAATGTTGTTTCTATTTTAAACATCGACAGAAACAAAGGGGAGTATGTGTATCTGTGTATGTCTGTGGCTCATCTAGTCCACAAATGGATGAAGATTGTTTTATTTGAAATGCGAATTGATCGAGTGTGATTTGGAATATGGTTTAAGAAAATCTATTTAGCTGTATGAAAATCACCAGCTTTTTTATATATTTATTTTATAGTTGATGAAGGGACGTGAGCAACGTCTACAGGGCTCATTGGTTCATTGTTTGTTATCCTGTTGTTACAATGATATTGCAAGAACTTGATAAACTTGGCCTGATGCAGTATCACCTGAAATTTGCATAATACCAATTTGCAAATTTGAAATGGTTTCACCAAATATGTTGTGTATATGTTTATAGATATCACATGCTACAAGACCCAAGAATAAACGTTTCTCCTTATCACACAAATACTATCCCAGTTAGGGATCAAGCCTGGGACCCCGCGCTTTGAAAGCATGGTACCTATCAACGGAGTTAAATAGAAGGTATTTGTAAATTAATATTTTTTTATTAATTTATTACATTTTAGGAAGACCATCGACTGCATAGCTTATGTTAGATAAGTAAACATTATATAATAAAGAGTCATTTAAAGGTAGATGGTAAGACAAGGTAAGATGACAAACAAAATCAAAACATATTTAAAAACTTTTGCACGTGCTAGGTTTCTTATTCTAAATCTTTGAGTTACTTATTGTCGATAATTAAGTTATTGAGCCGTCATTAACATGATGTTAAGTTATTTAGAAAGATCGGTAGGGCTTTATGTATCTCAGTTGCTAACAAATGTTGATTGAAACCGAAAAACATGGCGGGTATGGCTACGTTCCGGCAAGCGCCGAAATCACTCGCGGCGTTCGCACACCCATTCCATTAGAAGCCCGCGATCATCGCTGCATCGTGGGCGAGCTTTATACGTCATCGATGACGTCACCGAAAACGCTCACAACGCTCGCAGATCGTAGGTGAGTTTTCGTGGTCGTTTGCAAGCTGTCACTGTCAAACATCAAATGTATAGGATTCTATCGATTTTCGGCTACAGAGATACATAATAGCCGTGCGATTCTCTAATGATTCGTCTCTTCTCTGATGTGTTCGTCGACGAGCTCACCGATGTCAAATACTTTATGTAGCGCCATTGTACATAAGGTTGTTTTTCCAACGTTTCTAGACATCTCGTCATTTGTTTCGCGGATGTTGTCATAGATGCAACGTTGTTTGCTCTTGGAGAATCGCACGGCTGTTGGTTTCGTCTGCGTGTTACCGGCTGCGCTTCGTAGAAGGAACGCGATTTGAAACCGTGGCGTAACGTGATTGAGACTAATAAAGGTTTCTGATAAACTAGCGATTCATCAAGTTTTTTTATAGTTACGTACTAAACTTAATAAGCTTTTATTATACGAGTAATATAATTAAACAATTCGTAGAAAATATCTAACTGATATTTAAAACCGCATCCAAACCCGTTGCGCAGTTTTGGATCAGTTAGCGGATATATATATATATATATATATATATATATAGAAAGACGAAAAGCGGGTTTATTCTATAAAATACCTTTTAAGTAGTATAAATGTAATGTGTAGGTATGTCCGAATTATATGTCAACCTTACGATTGTTTACTCAAATATCTAATATATTAGTCTAAATTTACTGTCAGAGAGATCTATAAACAATTTACCAATATCCTATGAGCTACCTATATCATATATACACACACAGTAATGTATACATATTAATTTACAATTAGCATCATTAGTATTAAATACTATGTAATTAATATATTAAAATTCAGGTTAAGATTGAAAATGTAACCTTTTGTCCCCGAAATATAACCTATACACTGAATAATAACACATACAGATGTTGTCCATAAGATATAGCATTAGCAATAAGACCGTCAATTATATTACCATAATAGTTAATACCTACTGAGTACTACATAGTATAGTTGTAAGCAATAAAGAGTTATTGTATTGTAAATTACATATTGCAATATTATGTGAAATGCAGCGTAGCTGCGACCTACTTGCGCACAAGCGGCACAAAGTGCAACACGGGGCGCTGACTCAGCACACGTGTCGAAGCCGACACCGGACGAGCGGAGCGGCGTTTGCGTCACTCTTGGTACACACATCGACCTACTTGCGCACAAGCGGCACAAAGTGCAACACGAGGCGCCGACTAAGCACACGTGTCGAAGCCGACACCGGACGAGCGGAGCGGCGTTTGCGTCACTCTTGGTACACACATCGACCTACTTGCGCACAAGCGGCACAAAGTGCAACACGAGGCGCCGACTAAGCACACGTGTCGAAGCCGACACCGGACGAGCGGAGCGGCGTTTGCGTCACTCTTGGTACACACATCGACCTACTTGCGCACAAGCGGCACAAAGTGCAACACGAGGCGCCGACTCAGCACACGTGTCGAAGCCGACACCGGACGAGCGGAGCGGCGTTTGCGTCACTCTTGGTACACACATCGACCTACTTGCGCACAAGCGGCACAAAGTACAACACGAGGCGCCGACTCAGCACACGTGTCGAAGCCGACACCGGACGAGCGGAGCGGCGTTTGCGTAACTCTTGGTACACACCTCGACCGGAGTACATAGCATGGTTTAGCAATAGTTAATTAATTAAATTGTAATAATTATATTTTAAAATTATTTAGTTGCCAACAGTTTTGGTTTTTTTAAGTCCTTCGGCTGCAGCTAACGTAATTTTTAAATTAATTGTATTGTATTGTGTTGTGTTGTGTTGTGTTGTGTTGTGTTGTGTTGTATTGTATTGTATTGTATTGTATTGTATTGTATTGTGTTGTGTTGTATTGTATTGTATTGTATTGTATTGTTCCCATAGCTATTAGTTACCTACACGAGAATATGATTGCTACTTACGTATGGTTTAAACAATGTAATTTTTTGCTAGGTCTATACCGATCTAACGTGTTTATTTTTGATAAGGGGACAGACAGACATAAATGTAAACCACACGAAAATAATGTTTGTGCGACCTGCAGGCCTAGACAAAAGATGTTTCTGTTAACGTAGATTAATAATATTTGTAATATAGTAATATTTGTAGAGAAATAAAATATGTTAATTAAAAGTTAAAAAAAAAAAAAATAAAAAAAAAAAAATGTATGGCGTTGACATTACCTGTGGAAAAGTCACGTGACGTCACGCTAAGTTCGTAGACACATTTTTGTCTGTAGCGTTACTAAAACGTTAGCGTTATTAAAACACGCCTGTTTTAATATTGTCTAGGCCTGCTGATCCACTGATGACATCACATAAGTTTATATAAACAACTTGGCAGCCTTATTCCCGCAGAGTTTTTAATCAACTTACGTTAACTACAAAGCAAGCTTAAAACTAATCCCCGCGTACGCGACATTAATTGTAAGTGGTATATTTTGCATATTGATAAGAAAGTACACCTCGATAATAATTTTCTTTCAACATCATCATTATCATCATCCCACATTCGTCCACTGCTGGACACAAGCCTCTCTAAAGTACGCCACAGAGCTCGGTCTTCAGCTCTCTGCATCCAGTTACTGCCAGCCGCCTTCCACAGGTCGTCTCTCCTCTTGCCGCAGGGCGTCCTACACTCAGTTTGCCTAAACGTGGTCTCCACTCAAGAACTTGTCTACTCCAGCGGTTCTTCGTGAAATGTGGCCAGCCCATTGCCACTTCAGCTAGCTTATTCTTTGAGCTATGTCGACTACTTTGATTCTCTGTCGGATAACTTCATTAAGAATCTTATCCTTCAGAGAAACCCCGAGCATAGCTCTCTCCATAGCTCGCTGAGCGACCTTAAGTTTGTGGACTAGTCCCACAGTGAGTGTCCAAGTTTCAGCTACATAGGTCATGACGGGTAGGACACACTGATTAAAAACTTTCGTCTTTAGGCACTGTGGTATGGACGACGTGAAGACTTGACGAATGTTTAATTAACATTTTATTAGGCTCGAGTCCCAGCAGTGGGGACATAATGGGCTGATTAGGTATAGTATGATATGGCTCTGCAACTGTAATAAGTTTTGATTGAAACATGTCTTAAATGTCTTCTGATAGCGTTTACAAATTTAATGGCCTGGTTTTAATAATCACGATAAAAGGGACGCACGAAAAATGCAGATTGGATACCTACAAATGAGTTGATCGTTTTGAATAGCAAATAATACGATTTAATATTATTTTTGTAATTTAAAAACCTTAAAACCTACTTGACTTGATTTATAAGTCAAGTTCCATTCAAGTTGCTCGGTTTTCAAAAGGAACAGAAATGATTCTATTGCAGCTCGTGGCGCTGACACTCAACTACGTCAGCAAAATCTGTCGCCCCAACTAGCCTGAGGGAATGCTGGAAATACTGCATTATGCTGATCTCTCCGTTAAAGATAATAGTCTGCCCAAGTTACCGTCTAGGTTTTCTATTATATGATTTTTGAATTTTGAAACACTACCGTTTGTTCAGCGCAACCAAATTTAGAAATTTTATAGTGCGAAATTAAATGTCCTCGGACAATCCGTGTGAGACACCATGACCACTAGGCCACCGAGACACTTATCCGACCATCGAATTTATCGCTTTAGTCGATTTTAACCGTTAATGTTAATTAAACGCTATCTATGTTAAATGTATCAAACAACTACATTATAACGTATTGAATTTAAAAGCATTAGAATTTCATGTTATTTTGTGTGTTGTTTTAGTTTTATCTCTTTTTTTCAAGTATGTTGTGTTCGGTATTTAGAGAAATAACCCTACAAGAGTCGTTATATTATAACAATAAAATTTCTATTGTGTCTGGCCCTATGATGACCAACGACCTTTGATGGAATAAGGATTCATTCATTTATTTACTGATGCGAGACATAATTAATAATCTGTCATTTTTCTTGGGAGATCATAGAACACTAGCTATAGAACTAATAACCTACTTATGTATATATATATATACTTTCATGGGTGTTATAATATAAATCTTAAGATTCGCAACACTGGGTATCTTATGGAACGAAAAAAATACCAATTAATTTGAGAGTGGTATGAAAAAAGGTACCATAAAAATTAAATTTGGAAAATAGGTAACTTATACGTTTCACACAAATAAAAAGAAACGAATGCAAATGTACAAAATATACTAAAATTTAATAAATTAGTCAAGCTTATATGTTCATGTTGTTATTTAAAGCTATGTTTTATCTAGATTTCACTATTGACATCGCTTCATCAAACATTTTATGCATATTTGTGTCGTCGAAATTTTTGTTATTTTTAAAGGATTTATTGCATTAATTTGTAAAATGTTATTGTAATTACATGTACAATTTGAAAAATTTAATACCGACTTCCTTTCTATTCAGTTATTGGAGTGTATCTCAAAAACTACTGGACTGAAATTGATGAAATTTGAATGAGACCACACGGGAAGCACCAGCTTTCAAAGAAAAAAAAGGATTTTGAGAATTGGTTCACATAATCGAAAGTAATGATAAAAAATACAGTCGAATTGAGTTTCTCCTCCAAAAAATTCAAAATTCAAAATTCAAAAATTATTTATTCAGTTTAGGCATCATAGACACTCTTATGAACGTCAAAAATTTTTGGAAGTCGATAGAAAACGATTTATTACATTCCAATATTTCATTCTACCTCATCCAAATATTCCTACTCGTCCCGAAAGTGCAATCAACTAACAAGTGCAGTAATTTGATTGGCTCCCCGGACGCTGCGTTCGTCCACAAGAACAAGAATTGTTTAAACAAATCATTCAATTTGTTCGTTCATTCGTTCAACTCACTCGGAAGTTACCATACGGTCGCGTACGCGGGGATTAGTTTTAAGCTTGCAATGTAGTTAGCGTAAGTTGATTAAAAAGTCTGTGGGAATTAGGCTGCCAAGTTGATAGATAAACTTAAGTGACGTCATCAGTGGATCAGGTCGCACAACTATTATTTTTGCGTGGTTTGGCTGCTGACATAGATACCATCTTAATTCTGCTAAAACGTGCTATTCGAGCGAGAGACGAAATGGGTCTCAGGAATCTTTAAGAGATGTATTAAAAGAAATATAAAAACATACTAACTAAGCCTACTGTACTTCCCTGTACATGATCGAAAATATAATGTTACCTAGATTATATTCAAAAAATTATACATTAATTGTCATTTACGAATTACACAAGAAGTATAATAGGTTAATAATACGTAGTTATAAACAAGCGTTGATGAATAATTCTTTCTTAGGATATTGTGGGCGTTGTTAAATTAAAATCCCAAAGGACATAACAGAGCAAACGCAAAGAACGTTTCATTTGGCTGTTAACATCATTTAGAAGACGCTTAAAGTACTCTACGTGTACCAAGTTGACATCTACCACCCGTGTGTATATTGTAAATAAATAATGCAGAAGAATTGCCCCGAGTTTCTTCTGGTTCTCTTTACGAATACCACTGAGCCCGATCTTCAGCTCTTCTTGTCGCCGCTGCCAGGCCAGCTAACCGACATTTATCGTCACCACATCTTGTCTTGTTATCACAGGGTGCCTAAACTGGGGTGCTACGTCAGATTACCTCCTCGTGTGCCCGAGTGCTGCTGGTCCCCTTGGAAACGGTTTATTTCGGGGGAACAGCAGTATTTCGGGACGGTGCATCCTGGGCAGCGGTCAACAATTTCTTTTCGCGGGATCTTGTTGGCCGTTGGCGAAAGATCTGACTCGGTGAGCTCCTCCGCGTGTCCCTATGAAATTAGCATAGGGCGCAGCGGACGGGGCGGGCGGGCCCAGTCATGGGCTCCGTGAGGAAGAGGGGCGTGTGATTGCCCAGTGGACCTTCGGGCCGTGGTACGGCAGGCCTGCAAGGCCAGCGGTGCGACAGGGTTGGTCAACTCGGCCTCCCTGTCGGACAACATTGACGAAGGACTTGGTCAGCGTCTTGGCCTTATGCTAAGTAGCGGTGTCTCAGGTCCAAGGTAATGTCGCCTCCGGTGCCCTGGATACCCTGGGTAGCGGCGGTGCGAACAGTTACCGGGAAGGCTGATGTGGTATGGGCTGGAGCCGTCATTATGACATAAGGCCGGATCCAGCACAAACTGCACGAAAAGCCAGTATGGACAACGAGGTGGAAAACGTAGTAGGGGCATCAACAAGATATTTTTATCTTGTGGATGCCCTCACTGGGTATAAGAACCCCAATACCAAGGACACGGTCGCCGAGGGTATGTATGGCCGGGGGGCAACCGGTCGCGAGAGCGAACCCTGTGGGGGACCACACCCCCTTTACAAAAAAGGAATAAAACCATGAATAAGGCAGCTCCAAAAAGAACTACCCCAGGAGGGTACCGGAATAATAATAATAATAATAATAATAATAATAATAATAATAATGAAATCCGTGATTTATTTTGAATAATAATAATAATAATAATTTATTTTATTTTGCATAAATATATTACATTTTATATAATGAATCCATAGGCTCCCGAACTAGTTAAAAACTGTGTTTCGGGTGCCAGTGGCTTCTCCCATCTAGATTTATTTTAATATTTTATGCTTACAAATACATATAACAAACATATTTTTGTATATATAAACACGCATATATATATATATACATATACATATATAAACATAAAGCCCATATATATATATATATAGCATAGTCTATATAACTAAAAATATAAAACACATGGAACAGCATACATAATGGTTAATAAATGCTAAGCAAAAATGTTTTGAAATTAGATAAAACACGCTCATTTTATAATATTTATTTGAGGGTGTGTTGGGATGTTATTGTAGTGTGTGTGTGAATGTATGTTTAAGTGTATATCATCTCCGTCAAAGCACCCAACTCAAGTGGAGTAAAAGTGGGTTGGAGGATATTTGTGTATGTTGTGTGAAGGTGTGGAAGTGTAGGTATGAAAGTGATTTAAGTATGTAAAGCAATGTTTGTGGCGTTTAGCACACCGTACACTGTGTGTAACGTTGTGTGCACCGGGCATTGCGTGTGATATTGCGCAGAACGCAGTTGAATAAATGGGGTATGTGTTCAAAATATCATTCTCTAAAACTATTAAGCATCCTTTCGATGCCTTCATAATCATATTGACAAAGCCAAGTAAGTAGCACCTTTTTAATTTCGTTATTACTTAACTTTTTAGCCTTATGTACTTTATTAAATTTGTTGTATAGGAGAGGCACAATGACGTTAAAATGCTTGTGTGCAAATTTGCTCTTAACACGTGGAACAGGACACATATCTATTCGCTTTCTAGAGTCAGGCAGAGTTGGAACAACTTTTCTGTGATAACGCCTTAAGCCTTCGTAAATGAATAGCTTCCTGACACTTAGGACATTAGCCTCTTCATACACAGCAGTGGTTGAGTGTCTATATGGTAGATATAGAAGAACTTTTAGAACAGCACGCTGGGCACGCTCCACAGTTATTAGATGAGTCTTTGCTGCATTACCCCACGTGCAAATGCAATATCTGATTAGGCACTCGCACAATGCCTTATATATCCCTATTGCAAGCTGCCTATCTACAACTTCTCTCAGATTTTTAAAGGCATAGATAAATTTTCTTGTCCTAGATGCCAAAGCCATTATGTGGGGGGTCCAGTTCAATTTATCGTCAATCATTATCCCCAGGTATTTAATAGTATCAACCCTTGATAAAACTGCGCAGTTACATTTGTTAGTTGTTTGTTTATTTCGGTTACATGGAAAGGTGTGTATTTTTAAGCTAATATTAGTTCCAAGGGATCCTACTTGAGTCTTATTGAAACACATATACTTAGTTTTGCTGGTATTGAGGGAAAGAAGACTATTTTCAAGCCATTGCGTTACATTTGAAAGGCAGAGCTCTGCTAGTGTGATAACTTTTTCCCATGTCTTATCATGAAGGAGAAGCACGGTGTCGTCTGCAAACATAAGGAGATCTAGTCCAGGCAAAGTAGTATCACATAGATCGTTAATATAAATTAGAAAAAGCGTTGGGCCTAGTGTACTAGGTATACTACTAGGAATGAAACCGGAGAATCCCTCAGCTCCCGCTTCTGCAGTGCCTACGGGCATGGCTGAAGCGGCATTCTGCCCCTCGTATTCTGGGGGGGGCAAGAACTGCTGGACGGATGGCGATGTGGAAAGAGATAGGATGAGGAGTGACTCACGCGATGGAGGTAGGAGTTTAGAGAGGGCGTCCGATTCGGACATGAGCGTGAGGACGGAGGGATCGGCAAGATCACCCGTGATCGGTTGTCGATCAGGTAACCCGGCGAAAAGACGGAAGAGAGGGTCTCCGCCTAAACTCTCTTCCAGTGAGAGTGAATGCTCGCGGTCTGGGGCATTCCAGTCACCCACCCCTGTGGATGGCTTGGGTGCCCCAATGAGGCGAAGGGAATTTCTCAGGGAAAATAAGCAAGAGGCTGAGCTCATGCTTGAAGAGCGGGCTCAAGAAACATCAGTGAGCAGGGCAGCACTAAGGCTGCAAGTTGCGGGGGAGGACGATGCCGAAACGGCAGAAGCCCTCAACCGCATCATCACGAACGACGTCGCGTTGGTACTCGAAGTAGCGGCGAAGTCGAAGAACCTGAAAGGCACACTTCAGCGTGCCCTGAAGGAGTCGGCTTCGTCGATAATGGCGGTGACGGAAGTCCTCCTTAAGAGGACCTCCATTGACATGAACGCCAAACTCCTAGCGGACAATGTTCGCCTGCAAGGAGAGGTAGCGTCCATGAGGAAGGAGATGGCGGAGCTTAGCAAGGAAGTGGCAAGAGTCACCTGTGGCCATGCCTCTTTATCCCAGCGACGACTGTCACCTGAAAAATTGCTGGTGTCAAAACCTGTACTCCCGCAAGGTGATGAACAGCTGGAGGAGTTGAAGCGTTCGCTGATGCTGCAAGTTGGCGGCATGCTGAACGCTCGATTTGCGGCACTAAAAGGACGTCTGCCCCCAGAGGAGCGACTACGCCCTCCGCTTGCGGCTGATAGGAAGAATGCTGCGGCTGCAGCGACTACTCCCAAAGGCAACGCGGAGGCAAAAGCGAGACAGCCACAGCCGGCTAAATCTACAGCCGCCCCGAAGCCTAAACGGGTTAAATCGGGCCCCAAGGGAAAGGCTGCAAAAGCCGTTCCCCCGAAGGCGACTCCCCGCCCTCTTCCACCTGCACCGGAGTCTATGGACGTACCGTGGACAACAGTGACAAAGCGGGGGGCGAAGACAAAGACAACGGCGTCAACGGTGGTGACATCCCAGTCGCAAACCAGAGCGGCAACCACGAAGCCCAGGAGCCAGCCGGCTCCGGTGAAGCTGCGCTCTCCTCGATCGGCGGCTATAGTTCTAAAACTTCAGCCAGGTGCCGAACAGAAGGGTGTAACATACGCCAAGGTGCTTGCAGAAGCCCGCCAAAAAGTAGAACTCGCAAGCTGCGGTATCAGTAGCGTACGATTCCGCAAGGCGGCCACCGGTGCCTGCATTCTGGAGATTTCAGGTGCAGATAGTGGGGAAAAGGCGGATGCATTGGCCCAAAAACTGAAGGACACGCTAGGCGAGGAGCTCGTGACCGTGTCCAGGCCAAATAAATGTGCAGAGCTAAGAGTCTCAGGCCTCGACGATTCTGTCTCCGCCGAGGAAGTAGTAGCTGCTATCGTACAGCGCGGAGGGTGTTCAGGAGAGTCGGTGACCCATGGAGAGTTGCGGAGAGACTCCCAGGGTACCTGTTCCCTATTCGTGCGCTGTCCGGTGGCCGCTGCCAAGCGACTGGGAAATGGTGGACGGCTTTTGGTCGGGTGGACTTCAGCGCAGGTCAAGCTGCTGGAACCACGACCGAGGCGGTGCTTCCGGTGCTTGCAAACTGGACACGTTCGAGTCCAGTGCACCGCAGAGGTAGACCGTAGCGATGAGTGCTATCGCTGCGGTCTATCCGGACACAAGGCGGTCATGTGTTGTGCGTCTGCGGCTCATTGCTCTCTATGCAAAGCTGCGAACAGACCTGCGCAACACAGGTTGGGTAGCAAATCCTGCCATCCACCCAAACCAAAACGGGGACCGAAAGCAGCTGCCTCAGCTGCCAAGGCCCCAGAAGCATCCAGCTGCCCCCTCCAGCCCGAGGGAGGTGAGGAGGCGATGATCATTTTCTAATTTGATTATGGCTCATCGTTTTCTCCAGGTGAATCTCAATCACTGTGCCGGAGCGCAAGATCTCATCTTGCAAACCATTGCACAGTGTTTGATTGATGTGGCAGTGGTCGCCGAGCCATACTACGTCCCTCCCCACAATAACTGGGTAGGTGACGTGGACGGCTTGGTGACTATCATCACTTCGCCGGCTGCTGGACCCCTTCCAGTGATTGCGAGGGGCCGGGGGTACGCCGCGGTCAAGTGGAAGGGAACGGTCCTCATCGGGGTGTACTTCTCACCCAACAGGAGTCTCGCTGAGTTCGAGCAGTTCTTAGACGCGGTAGGAGCCCTTATAGGGCAGACTTTACCGTGTCCGGTGCTAGTCGCTGGGGACCTCAATGCCAAATCTCTGGCTTGGGGTTCACCTGCGACTGACGTGCGAGGAGAGACTCTTGAGGAGTGGGTCTCGATGGCGGGTCTCTCCGTTCTTAACCGAGGGACCACGAACACGTGCGTGCGACATAACGGGGGCTCTATTGTAGAGGTCACGTTTGTATCCCCTGCTGTCGCACGTCGTGTCCAGGGTTGGAGGGTTCTGGAGGACGTGGAGACATTGTCCGACCATCTCTATGTTCGTTTCGATGTTTCCGCGTCTTCGCACAGCTCTGAAACTCATAGTCGTCCAAGAAGGAACACCTCGAATCCCTCTAGATGGGTTTTAAGGAGTTTGAACAAAGAGGCGCTGGTAGAGGCATCTATTGTCCATGCCTGGCAGTCCCTCCCGGACGAAACGGTTGAGGTAGAGGTTGAGGCAGAGCGATTCCGAGACGCCTTGTCGCAAATTTGCGACGCTGGCATGTCCCGAGCGAAACCTCGACCTCCAAGGCGACAGGTATACTGGTGGTCTGACGAGATCGCTGATCTCCGTGTTGATTGCATTAGGGCCAGACGCCAGTATACCAGACATCGGCGACTGCCGACTCAACGCCGGAACGTGGAAACTGAGAGGCAGCTGTACGAGGCCTACCGCGGTAAGGTAATCGCCCTGCAGCTGGCTATCAGCCACTCCAAGTCCCAGGCTAGGGCTGAGCTCCTCGAGACTCTCAGTCACGACCCGTGGGGGCGCCCGTATAAGACGGTCAGGGGGAAGATGCGTGCTTGGGCACCCCCACTTACTGAGACACTCGAACCTCCATTGCTGGAAGAGGTGGTATCAGCTCTGTTTCCGAATAGGGCGGAGTACCAGCCCCCAGCGATGGCCTCTCTGCCAGAGGGAGGTGGTGAGCAGAGGGAACAGGATGTCGAGATACCCCTTATATCGCAGGGAGAGCTAGGCGCGGCCATACTGAGGCTAAAGGCCAATAAAGCCCCTAGCCCAGATGGCATTCCCGGACGCGCTTTAGTTATCGCTCTCGGAACCCTTGAGGACCGGTTCCGGCGCTTACTCGACGCCTGTTTAAAGACGGGACGATTTCCGCCTCAGTGGAAGACGGGCAGGCTCGTCCTTCTGAGGAAGGACGGGCGCCCCGCGGAGTCCGCCTCCGCATATCGCCCGATCGTGATGCTCGACGAAGCTGGCAAGCTCTTTGAGCGGGTCATCGCCCGTCGGCTCACGAAGCACCTCGGAGAGGTTGGACCTAACTTGTCTGACCAACAGTTTGGTTTCCGGGGGGGTCGCTCGACTATCGACGCAGTCGAACGTGTCAGGACCCTCTCGAATGAGGCGACAGCCCACGGCGGGGTGATGCTAGCGGTGTCACTTGACGTCGCTAACGCATTTAACTCTATGCCGTGGACGTGTGTCGGGGAGGCGCTGAAGTATCATGATGTGCCCCCTTACCTCTGCCGGATCGTTGGGTCCTACCTCTCCGAGAGGTACATTTCGTACTTAAGGCGCGGAGGTCAGGAGCAACGGCGGGAAATGTCGTGCGGCGTCCCACAAGGATCGGTCCTCGGGCCGCTCTTGTGGAACATTGGGTACGACTGGGTGTTGCGGGGCAATCTCAATCCGGGCGCCCACGTAATCTGCTATGCAGATGACACGTTGGTGACTGCCCGGGGCGAGACTGTTGAGGTGGCTGCCCGTCTTGCCACGGAAACGGTGGCATTGGTTGTCGGCAGGATAGAGATATTGGGACTCCAGGTCGCGCTCCATAAGTCGGAGGCTGTGTGTTTTCAAGGCCCTCGCAGGGCACCACCTAGGGGTTCCTACATCTCTATCGGTGAGACCCGGATTCAGGTCGAGTCCTCGATTAAATATCTCGGGCTCTTCCTTGACAGCAGGTGGAATTTCCGCGAGCACTTCACTCGCATGTCCCCTCGGTTGATAGGGGCGGCCGCTGCCTTAAAGCGGCTGATGCCTAATATCGGAGGACCGAGATCGAGCAGCCGCCGCCTGTATTTGGAGGTGGTGCGGTCCATGGCCCTTTACGGGGCCCCCATCTGGGTGGATGCCCTGACGGAGGCAAACGTCGCCCTGCTGAGGAGATCTCAGAGAGTGATGGCCGTCGAGGTTATACGTGGGTACCGCACCACTTCCTGCGAGGCAGCGTGCGTATTGGCGGGGTCTCCCCCCTGGGATTTGGAGGCCGAGGTCTACGCGTGTATGTACGAGTGGCGCTCGCAGCACCGAATCCGAGGCGAGACACCCCCGCCAAGAGAAGTGCAAGCGTGGAAAAACCGCGCTCGACAGTCCCTTATTGGGAGGTGGAGGGAGCGGCTGGCCGAACCTAGGGCTGGCCACTGGACTGTTGAGGCTATCCGACCCATCCTTCAGGACTGGTTGGATAGGGAGCACGGGTCGCTGACCTTCCGGTTTGTGCAGGTCCTTACGGGCCACGGGTGCTTTGGGAAGTACCTGTGTCGCATCGCTGGAAGAGAACCGACAACGGAGTGTCACCATTGTAGCTGTGACGAAGATACGGCGCAGCATACGCTCGAGGAGTGCCCAGCTTGGGAGAGTGAGCGCCGTGATCTTGTCGCAGTAGTGGGGGACGATATCTCGCTTCCGTCATTGGTCAAGGCCATGGTGGAAAGCGAAAGGTCGTGGAACGCGGGCCTAGACTTCTGTGAACGGGTCGTGTCGCAGAAGGAGGCTGCGGAAAGGGAGAGAGAGATCACCTCTACTCTGTCGATCCGCACCCGGAGACCCGGGCGTAGGAGGAGGGCGTATCAAGCTCTCCTCCATCCCCCATAACAGAGGTCGTGGTGACGGATACGGGGGTGTCCGTTGCCGCCAATCCATGACCTCGAGGTGGCGCGCGCGGTGTTTCCGCGCGCCCCTTACATGTGAGGATGGATGGATGGGATGGAGTGACTCCTACTCCATCCGGGATGGGGTCCTCATGGGAGGGCCAACGCTGCCGGGACTTCGGGCGATTGCAATAGCGTGCCTGTTGTCCCGATATAAAGGCGCCAGGAGAAACACCGTGTGGTGGTTTAGTCGGTATGGTCTGCTTGCTGCTATGGGTGCAGTTGGCGCGTAAAGGACGAGTCCGACATACCCCGTCAAACCCCCCCGGGTCGGACGGGGATGTGTAAACGCATTCCCCACACGTTAATAAAAAAAAAAAGAAAAAAAAAAAAAAAGTGTGCCTAAACTACTTTTGCCGGTTCATTGTCTCCATTCAAGAAATGATTTGCCCCAACGTTTGTCGGTTCCGTAGATATGACCAGCCTACTGCTTCATCTTGCTAATACGCTGCACTACATCGGTAACTTTTGTTTTCTGATAATTACATCATTGCAGATACCATCCCTTAAAGAAAAACTGACTATAGCAACACCTCCTTCCAGCGCTAATTGACTTTTAATTGGTGAATTAGTGTCATTAGGAAACCGTACAAGCACGAAGCCCACCTGGTGTTTAGTGGTAACCTTTGCCTGAAATAAATGCACTGCGTCCATCGCCCATGACCTAGACATGACATTGAGACATTAAGTTGTTAAGTCTCATATGCCTGTAATTTTGCCAGCAACCATAACCTTCAAAACAGAACACAGTATTGCGCAAATTACTGCTTCACGGTAGAAAAAGGCGTGGTAGTAGTATTATCGGACGCGAACTCTTTCACAAAGAGTTCTATTGCTCTAAGTCTTACCGTTAGTGTCCACACCCCAGCTGTTTTCTTTTCTTCCAATCTCTTTTGAAGTTACCTACCAAATTCAAGCCTTCCTATGCCCGAGGACATTATTCCCGAACTACTTCAACACCCACTCCATCCTAATACGTCTAGCGTTGCCAAGTACAACATACGTCATTAATTAATTCCCTGAAGGCTTTTGAAACATTTATAAAAATGATTGTCATAAACCTACATCTATACAGAAAAATTAAATTGAAGTGTCTGTTTGTAATTCCAAATTAACAGCTTTTCACTCAATGCATATTATGAAAGTACGACTATAAACGGTCCTTTCACAAAAACAATTTTTAAAATTTTTGTCTGTCTGTTTGTTCCGGCAAATCTATGATACGGCTGTGACGGTTTTAACGGGACTTCCACTGCCATATAGCTGATGTTATAAGGAGTTACTTAGACATCATTTATTTCATCATCCTCATCCATCACCATGAGGGTGAAACCGCAGGGCGCAACTAGTAACACAAATAAAACAAAACACTACATTAGCGGTTTCATTGTTTAACAGCCGTATTTAAAAAAAGTAATAATTATTAGTTGCTAAGTAATTTCTCAATGAAGTAATAACTTCACGATATAATACTTCAACATAAAATCTTATTCTATATTCGAGCAATGAACTTTCCTTACTAAAGTATATGCAACCCTATCAAAATTGGGTGTATCTTTTTACACTTGTATTAAGTTGTTGTCATGGGATTTTAATTTTTACAGCGTAATAGTTTATAGTTTAGACACTCTGGTTCAGACTTTGTCTGAAATAATCTGAAATTATAACTTTTCACAAGATATTATTAATATTAATGAATACACAAGTCTTGTGTGCGAAGTAAATTTTGTAGAAGGAAAAATTGACGTGTTCTCATTGCTTGAGCAAAGGAAATGGTGACTATTACTCGGCTAAGAATTCTAGCCTTTGATAGTTCTACCTTCAGGCAAATACTAGTCTATAGAATTAAAATCGTTGCTTACGTAATTACTTTTGTTTGTTTATAAATACGGCTGTAAGTGTCTACTGTTGTCACGTCTTCTACGTCTACTTTATTCTTACTTCAGACCAGCGACGAAATAGATCAGGATTTATTATTAAAAATGACATTTTGTTTTACTATCCGAAGAGCTTAACATATATGTAACTAGAAATAACTGCATATGAATAAACCTTGTGCCAAGGAAGCCCGGTCAGCGTCGTACATTATCTATGATACATTATTATTGACGAATTTTACCCCAACAATTCATTTCTATTTCAATAGTTAAATCATCCCTTAACCTTGTGGTTAAATTGACCAAAGAATATTCTTTCCAATGATTTATGTACCGAAATGACGGCGTTGGTAATTTCTACAATGACCCCATACAATACCCCCCACGGAGTAAGATTTAGTGAGTAAGGCATGGGGTCACGCCGCACCATGGACGAATGGGGTCACACAGCTATTATTCTTAGAAAAATAATCGTATTCATATTATTTATTTGCCGTTTCCTTCGGTATATTGAGAATGAAATACAGATTTGTTGGCGACGTTTCAATGCCTCTCGGGTTGTTTATTCTATTCTAACGCTGGTCATGTCGTACGAACAATAAAACATTTTGAGATGATAAGCTTGTACTGCAGCTGTTCGGATATCACAATATTAATTTTGATAATTGAGATGTATACAATGAAAGGCAGACTATCGCAGAATGAGCTAATTATACCAGCAGATATAGTACAAACTATTTGTGAATACCTAAGTATTCGTATCGCAAACGTCAACGCGTCACGCTTCAGCGTACAAGCTATGAGTTATCTGTGACCCAGTTGTCCTAGATAAATGACAGTTTGTGCTGTTGCACGAGAATGAGACGTTACGTTACACTTACGCAGTTATTCGTGCTAGGGCCGCTGGAATGTGGAACTTAAGTACCTAGTGACAAACGAGGGTGGCAGTAATACTAGATTATGCACCAAGGGAGTAAAGCAGTATCTTACGTCACGGGCGGCATATTGAACCCTAAGTGTGACGGGGACTCTATGTAGTTAATCCCTGACTGCAGTGAGGGAATAAAAATTTAATTCCCGAGCGAAGCGAGGGAGTTTTGTAGAGTCCTGACTGAGTGCCTGAGTGAAGCGAGGGGTTCAAGCGGCCCAAGACGAAGACAGGCTTTATTCTCGAGGTGCAAAGGTACTCTACTTTTCATACCTACTGCAAGACAATTCAAACTCAGAGCTATATAAAAAGCAGTTTATTTAGTTAAAATAAATTAAAATAATAGTTAATATTCAAATTGGACACATTTGTCCCGTTATGGAGGGATAAAGTAATATTTTTGGAAGGAACAAATTATGGAAAACTCTGTTTTAGACTTTCGCGGTTGTTAACTTAGCTATAATTAGTACTCACGTCACTCACGGATGTAGACCACGATTTAGTTGCTTTTAAGCTCCCGATATTTCGGCACAGTTACATGCACCACGTTCAAAATTATAACATTTTATGGAAGTTGTTAAAATCGCCAAAAACACAAAACAGCTCCAAATTCATTACAGATTGCGGCACCTAACTTGAGCTATGACCTTGAATGCGCAGGGGCCGTATCCATAGCAACGCTTGCTCCCAAACACTCACACTCTCTACACAATCCCAGTACAATTGCGCCTATTATCTTTTATTTATTGTATGCTGTCTCCGCACTAAGAGTTTTCCTACAACTAACGTTCCAAATCCAAATTTCGTTACGCCCATGGGAGGCTCATACAACATTACAGCCCTAGGGATGTAAAAGTCCTAGGTCCTAGCCCTAGGGTGGTATGAAAATATATAAACACTTCCTACATATACATAACATTCCAATAATATGATATGCAATTTGAAAATTCGCACCCGATTTCCATTATATTATTGAAGATAACTTCTCAAAATTTTAAGGCCTGATGTTCATAATAAATTATTAATAAACTAAGGGGCAGATCTTGATGCAATTTAAATGGGACCACATGAGAAGCACCAGCTAACAAATGAAAAAACAATCATTTAAATCATCAAAAAGTTTTATTAGAAAAAATCTGAAGTGGGGTAGAACGGGAATACTAGTAACACTTTGCGAGTATCGAATGATTGCCCTGAATCAAGTTATGTCTTTTAAATCATGAATATATTCGTATATACCTACGTTCAACACCTACAAGACTTTATGTTATAAAAACTAACGTGGTTTTCAATCATTATTAATTAAAAATACGGGATTACTCACGTAATATTTATCGGATAGGTCCGACTATAGTTTCGACCACATTCGGTGGCCTTTTTCAAGGAGTGTTCGCCCGCGTCGATGACTCGCAGTGCTAAGCGAGATGTCATCGACGCGGGCGTCCCGTACAAGACTTTATGTTTAATGTTTAGTAGATGGAAAACAAAATGTATCTTTGGATCTACTTTTTACTAAATGCTTGCAACACAAATGGCATTTCAAGTTTATAGCCCACTACTACGACCAACTAACGACTGCGTTGATGATTGTAATTATGTCTATACTTATGAAAAGGAAAGATTTGTGTGTTTGAATTGAATAGGCTCCGAAACTTTCTTATATCATTAGAATTATACATTATCTCTAACGGACATAGGCTGTTTTGATTCATCATGCATCACCGCGGGTGAAACCACGGAGCGCAGCTGATATAAGTAAGACAAGTATTTCCTCCAGTTTCATCGCAAACTTGGTAAGTGGCATCAGCACGTGCCACATGTCGGGGCGCAATGAGCCGAGAGCCATCCGACTCTAATTGTGCGTAAACTTCTCTTGCCTCGCATGCTCTTTGCACCGCTTTGTCTGATAAGAGACGAGCACTTTATACGAACCACAGATTAGTATAAAGTGCTTCGGATGATGAGGTATTAGACGTTTACTCCGTACAAATGTATCCTCCGGTAGTCCATAGGACAAAAACCCATTGATTTAATAGTCCAATCATTGAGGGGTTTGAGTTTGCAATAATTCCTCTGTCGCTAAAACTTTGCAGTATGATAAAGTAATGTTTATAGATTACGATTCGCATATTTTTTACACAACATTATTTCTGTATATATATATATATATATATATATATATATATATATATATACAGATATGCAACGAAAGTAGATGTGTATATATAAATATATATCTATATATATACTATACATCATATAAACTAACATATACCAAAGGAATTTCGGACGGAGGAATATTCCACCGGGAACTACTTACTACTAACTAAACCTTCAAAGTATTTTTTTTTCATAATATTTTAATCGTAATCTATGAACATTACTTTATAACACTGCAAAGTTTCAGCGACAGAGGAAACAAATAATTTCCTAGTGCATCGGACTATAAGTACATTTGTGCTTTTTCGTGTGGATTTTTTACCGTTAAGTATTAACGCACAGTAGGCATATATGGTAAAACTTATAGAACTGCAATAATCGGGAAATTTTTAAGAATTTTCAGTATTTTCCTGACAGGTGCATACATTTTGTGCTAACCTCAGATTACAGCTGTAACGTGTAGGTGCTAACGTACTTTGTTTTACAGGGTCGTCGAGTACCTAGTGCTGCGTGAGGGCGCCACTAACGTCGCACCAATTTTGAAGCTGAGGGCAGAACTCAGTAAGTTACAATTGATAAGGTACTGGATTTATGATCGCTAACGTGGACTTTTTATGAAGAGATTTCACAGATACTTCAATTATGTTTTTTCGGCGCTTTCGCGACGTATAGATTGTATGTATAGTCCAAAGCACCCGAAACGCACAAGACCGCAATGAATGGAGGCGCATCGCAAGGGCTGCATTATTTAAAGAAAAGATATCGTCTTCAACCACGACCACTCTGTCAAGAGTGAACGACTAAGAGAGAGAGATCGTATGACCGGCGCCCGTGAGGACGCGCGTTGAAATTGTCGAAGTATTTTGTAAAATCGCAGATAAGACGGAAATTTTAATTATATATCTTTTATGCGATAGGTTGGCAAACGAGCTAGGGGAGCCGCTTGCTCGTTTGCGACGGTATCACAAACCATCAGGTTTGTGATACCGGACATCCGTAATACCAGAGGTCTCGAGGATCCGAGGATGCGTTGCCGACCTTTGAGGAAGGAATATAGGAAGGAAGAGAAAAAGGGGTGAAGGTTGGAGGGGGAGGGGGAACGAGAGGGAGAACGGGGAAGGAGGAATGGGGCCTCCGGAACCTCCCACAAACCGACGAAACGCAATAGCAAGCTACGTTACGTC
The DNA here is from genome assembly GCA_917880725.1 of Selenia dentaria. Classification (NCBI taxonomy): domain Eukaryota; kingdom Metazoa; phylum Arthropoda; class Insecta; order Lepidoptera; family Geometridae; genus Selenia; species Selenia dentaria. The sequence goes on from OU862887.1 coordinate 4,977,931, forward strand.
GGTGTTATGTGGGAGTGTGGTACTTTCCCGGTTGTGCCGACCCATTCGGCTGTAAATATACCATACCATTCATTACCATGTATGGTAAACCTAAATTTAGCAAGTTAAAAAGATTTCCAAAGGTTTCGAAGTTTATGAAGATTAGACAGATATATAGATAAACTCTTTATTTTAACACCACGGTATAAAACAAAAAACACAATAAATAGATTCGGTTTTCTCAGCAGAACAAAAAGTGAACGGTAAAAATTTTTTTTTCAATTATTTGTCTTATCACAAAGTTTGCGTACACTTAAAAATATCTTATAAACCATAAGTGGTTTGTCGAGGGTATCTCGTCCTTTTCAAAAAATCTACAAGGTACTCGTAGGTACCTACTATGAGTCTACTGCCAAATTGTAAAGTGTTTAAAAATCTACATAAACTTAATCAAAGTACATTTAAAACATGAATTTAATAATCTAACGGCATTGTCCTCCCATCTCATCGAGCAATCTATGCAAAGAAACTAGGTACTATTATCTAATCTGTGGTGTACTATGTCTACAAATTGCACAACAAATGTACGTCAGTACTGCGCTTGGAAATTAAGTGTCACACTGGGCAGTCTTATCGCTCAGAGCGATCTCTTTCAGACCAGATGATTACCAGTACAGATTACCTCGTAAGAGGTCCATAGATGGTGATGATAATTTTATTTAATTATATTATAAATTTAACTGCCTCAACCTTTATAAATAATATAATAAATAACCCCAGGAAACACCAGTTCAATAAATAATGCCAATGCCGCGTACAATGGCGATCGGAGGACGAAGCGCTGAAATGTACCACTTTCAATGCACCGGCCTTTGTGTCATTGTGCCTTTACACTTAAATATATCAGCACAACCTTCCGTTTTCCGTTACCAGCTGACCCATCGCTCTTAACTGAAGGAGTTAAGGCAGAAATTATAACGAAACTGGCGTTGGTAGGTGTTCAGGTAAGTTGGTGACGTATTAAAATTACAATGAAACACGGTGAGCGATGGCAGACGAGAATGGACTATTATGCAGATTTTTTGAATTACGGACGAACCAAATTGGAGTTGTCGGCTTTTCTCCGGAGACTGATGGCTTGACTGGTAGTGAATAATAATAAAAATATAATTATATAAACGTTCCCACACTCACACTCCCATACGTGCTGCGGGATGTATACACACAACCCCTGTATTCCAAGTGGAGTCAACATCAATTGTGGCGATATTTTTACTGTTATGCGCCCCTTACAAGATATTTAACAAAACGGTATGGAAACTGTATACCATAAAAATATGTTTAAAACAGGCCACAAAAACTTTTGTTTTGCCGGGACGAATTAAAATAAACACACGCAAACAGATGCTAGGCGCATCGCGCACACATCAACAAACTGTAGTTTTTAACAGAACTGCTCACGATGATTCCGACGTTACGCTCGTCGACGAGCTCACCGATGTCAAATACTTTTATGTGATGACGCCCTTGTACATAAGGTTATTTTTCCAACGTTTCTTGTCATTTTTAATTAGAAATACGAGATTACTCACGTAATATTTATCGGATAGGTCCGACTATAGTTTCGATCACATTCTTGGTCTTTTTTAAGGAGTGTTCGGGGCGCCCGCGTCGATGACGTCTCGCTTAGCACTGCTTCTTGTCATCTCGTCATTTGTTTCACGGATGTTGTCAAAATGCAACGATTTTTGGTCTTAGAGAATCGCACGGCAGTTTCTAGCGTGGTCTTTAAAATCGCAAAATGTCCTTGGTGACATGATCCATGACGTCACATGGGTCTATGTTGTCGCGCTTTCGTTGATTTGGAACGACGACCACAGATCCAAAACCGTTTTTGACTTCACCGGAAGGCAGGGATTGACACATCAAAAGTTTTTGTAGCAGGTAGAACTCTTTGGAAATGAGTTCGTTAAATACTGCCATACACCATATTTCTACCGTGAAGTAGTAATGTTTGCTATACTGTGTTCTGGTTTCATGGGTGTCAGTGATATTACAGACACATGTGCCTTAACAACTTAATATCTTAGGGTTACGGTCTCAATGCAGTTCGCCACCTGTGAGGAAATGCATCTGCTCTAGGCAGAGGTTACCACTTAACAGTAGGTGGGCCTCGTGCTTAAACATTCTTTACATAACATAAAAAAAAGTTTAATTTCTGGTGCTCTCTATGTTGTTCTCTTTTTACTGTAAATGTTATTGTGGTATGGTGTTTGAAATATTTTTGAACAAAGTTTTTACTCTCTTGCATAGTTTAGTAATGAAAAGGAAATTCACTTATAATATTTTGGCGAGCCTTTATGATGACATTTATATAAAACTACCACGGAAGTAACAAAAAAACAATTGTCAAAATCGGTTCATAAATAACTAAGTCCGCGAACACACATAAAAAAATATATACACGGCCGAATTGAGAATGCTCCTCTTTTTTTTGAAGTAGGTTAAAATTAGTGAAAGTTAGTTTTTATAACAAAATCATATCCACAGTTAAAATTCAATGCTCGGACGGTAAACCTCGATGGCCTAGTGGTCGTGGCGGCTGTCACGGATTGTTGGAAGACGTGGGATCAAATCCCGTCTGAGGATGTGAATTTTCCTCTCTAAAATTGCTATATCTGTTTTTTGAATTACGATTCTTTGCGAATTAGTAGGCTAGCTTAACCATAAGGGCTTCATATTAAGTATTTCTTAATTTTACATTGACTATTTTAACATTAAATTTTGACATTAAAGGCACATAAAACAATTTTTTAAATAATTGTCCTGTATAAGTCATATTCACTACAGCAGCGAATGCATTACTAATAGGTACTTTTATGACTGGGAGAACACATAAGGACACATGGTTTTTGTGATCTTTCCCGCCAATCCAGCGCTTCTTGTTTCAGTCAAATTCAGCCAACAGCTATCACTTTGTACTGCATAGCGCGTTCTCCGGAATCCGGAGTAACAAGCTAATCTGTCTGCAAAACGGCGCTTATTAAAAACATCCCAATGATGTATCGCTAGTAATTTCCGCGTTGCGCGCCTTAGCGGCCCGGTATACGGTATAATTGGAGACAGTTGCTAAACTTGCATAAAACAATTAACATAAACACTTCTTTCTTTCGTATATATGTTCCATAACGAATCTTACAGTATACTATGCGCCGCAACAGCTGAAGCGAAATTGTGAGTGAGTTGGGCTGATATTCGGAATGCATATAATAATAATAAATCATTTATTAAAACAAACAGTTACAAGTTATATAAACATGATATCAATGATGAGTATAATACAGTTTAAAAAGGAATACATTTTACTCTTATGATAGCATGAGTGGATAACAAACTAGGTTTCCCCGTGCTAAGAAGACCAGTCCTCACGCTCCCGATAGAGATAGGTGCAGGTTACAAGTAATAAAAAAGATATAACGAGGCAAGTAAAAAAATATTAAAATAACAGACATAGGTATTAAATAAGCTACTCGTAGGATTCACACGAAAGCGTCAACCCAAGAGGTAAGACTAATTGTTGTTTAGGTAAATAAGTAGGTATGTGTATGATTAAGGTACATAATATTTGCAATCGCGTAACTCACTGCCCATTACAGATGTAACATTGTAACTGAGTATTATATATATATATATATATATATTATATATGTATTTAACTAACGTATGATGATCACGCAAGTGCATGTTTGTGTATATGATGTATGTGTGTGTGTTTGTGTGTGTTTGTATTATTTGATGTATATAAAATAGCCAAATTTCGGAAATGTTTACCTAATTATGCGGAACAATTCTTCAGTTTCTTCGTAATTATGAGTTTTTAGCCATTTTGCCACGACCGATTTACATGCAAAGTAGTTTAATGGATGAATTGTGACATATTTGCTGATTTTATTGTAAAGAAAGGGGCCAAGGTAGTATTCAATCCTTCTAGCAAATGTTTTTGTGATTGGTTTAATATTACATACTATATCTTTTCGTCGTTTATTAATTAGGTTTTGTGGTAATGATGGTAACTTAGTTGCTGTTTCATAATAACTATTTGGATAAATAGATTCCGGACTGATAATACCTGGCAATCCCTATAAAGCATACTGGATACAGAGAAGGTTTAAACATAGAAATCTTTAAAATAGCTCTCTGGGCTCTTTCTGGCAGTAGGTTTGATTTGTATTTATCTCCCCAACTTGAAATACAATACGTTAGGAGAGACTGGCAGAGGGCAAAGTAAACAATTTTAATAATATCTCGGTCAGCCACATGCCTAAGGATTTTAAAAATCTGATTTAATTTACGAGTGCGACCTACCAGACTATGTATGAGCTGCTTGAAGGAGAGATCTTCCATCAATATACCAAAGTATTTGATGGCAGTACGCACTATGTCAGGACAACAGCATTTAGTGCGATTACAGTTGAGTCGATGAACGACAATGTTGAATGGATGTGTAAGTGGTGGTAAAAAACAATTTAAGATCGAAAACGTCATATATTTAGTTTTAGTTACATTCAAGCTTAAAAAAATTTCAGCAAGCTACGTATTAACTACATCAAAACCGTGCTGTGCCATTTTAAAGACTAAAAGCCAAGTTTTCTCACGAGAGACCAAAACTGTGTCATCGGCAAAAGTAAGAATTTTTGAGTTTTTCAAATGAAGATTACAAAGGTTATTTATGTAACATAGAAATCATGTAGGACCTATGATGCTACTTGGTGGCACGCCATAATCTACAGACATAGTACCACTGGCATAACTTCCGATTTTAACACTCTGCAGCCTATCCGTAAGATAGCTTGTTATAAGCTGTAGTGGGAGTCCTCGTATTCCAAGGCATTCTAACTTGTTCAATAAGCTTGGAATACGAGTAGGTATGGTATCAAAGGCTTTAGCAAGGTCAATGTATATTGCAAGGCATATGTCCCCATTGTCCATTCCCTCCACTATATAATTAGTCAAGAGTCGATACTGCATCATCAGTAGAAATATCTTTACGAAACCCAAACTGATTATGACTTAAAAAATTATATTTTTCTAGATACGCTACCAATTGTTTATTTATCAAACGTTCTAAAACGTTAGATAGAATAGGCAACACTGAGATAGGTCGATAGTTTGTAAATTAATTTTTATCACCACTCTTGGAAATAGGATAAACTAATGCTCTTTTTGAGAATTTTTTTCACGCCCCGCTTGAAAGACCCATGGCAGCAGCAAGGACATACGTACGCCGGAAGAGCATTCCACAATTTACTTACACGACAGAGGTTGGAGCTGCCAAGCTTTTTGGTGCGTGGTAAGACGTTTTGAATAGTGTATGAATGGCATGCTAGCCCGAAACGAGTAGCGCGGGGTCGGAATAGGAGGAAGGAATAAGATTAAAGAGCTCTTCAGAACATTCACCATGAAACAAACTGTAGAAAACGCTTAGAGAAGCTATAGTTCTTCGCATTTGCAGGGTTCTAGGAGACTTCAGAAAGTTGGTTCGACTATTGTATTGTAACAAACAGCAAGATTAGTTACTGAATATATTTACACTGCGTCTTTTAAGGAAAGCGCGCGGGGATGTATTGTACCCCGTGATTTATAGGTTTCTTAATAAATATGTCGAGTGGTTCCCCGAGGATCCCCTGCTCCCCACCCCCCGCTCCTCACTGTATTATTAATTGTTCGCGCCCCGATATTAATTAGTATGGATTGATTGCGTCAATACATTCATGGGGTTTTATAGATTCTGATCGGTCGGGCGTTTAACAAACTTTGTTTGAATACGAATTATATTAATAATTTAATGTAGACATACTTAATTTATTATGTGTATTTGTTAATCGCTCTGGGAGGACGTGCTTACGCACACAATAAAGTATTTATGAATGAAACCTGTGAGCTTACCACGAGCGTGCACAAAAATAAAGGTGGCTGCGATTTTTAATACAAAGAAGTGAGGAGACGTTCGATTCGTGCACCTGATAAGCCTGGTAAGCCTTGCATATACCATATATACAGTTGCAGTACCGTGTATATGGTATATGCAAGGCTTACCAGGCTTATCAGGTGCAAAGAAGTGAGGAGACGTTCGATTCGTGCACCTGATAAGCCTGCTAAGCCTTGCATATACCATATATACAGGTGCAGTACCGTGTGCATGGTTGCTTTGGTAAGTACCTGTGCCGCATAGCTGGAAGGGAGCCAACAACGCAGTGCCACCATTGCAGTTACGACGAGGATACCGCTCAACACACGTTGAAGGAGTGTAGTGCGTGGGCGGTGGAACGTAGTATCCTCGTCGCTGAGGTGGGAAACGACCTCTCCCTCCCAGCATTGATCAAGGCAATGCTGGACAGCGACAGGTCATGGGAGTCGGCTCTAGCCTTTTGCGAACAAGTGGTGTCGCAGAAGGAGGCAGCGGAGCGTGAGCGAGAAATAACATCTACTCTGCCGATCCGCCGCCGGAGAGCAGGTGCTCGAGGCAGGCGCTTTCGAGCCCTTTTTCGACCACCATAAAAGGGGTCTAGGGTGGCGGACTGAGGGGAGTCCGCTGCTCATATAGCTACAGCCCCGAGATGGCGCGCGCGGTGTTCCCGCGCGCCACTCATAGAGAAGGAGATGGAGAATCTCCGACACTCGGATGGGGTCTTCATGACTAACGCCGCCGGGACCACGGACGACTCCAAAACGTACCCGGCTGACCCGGCATCAAGGCGCCCGTAGGAACACCGTGTGGGGTTTAGTCGGTATGGTCTGCTTGCTGCTATGGGTGCAGTTAGCGCGTAGATGACGAGTCCGACATACCCCGTTGAACCTCCCCAGGTTGGCGGGGATGCGTTAGAGCATTCCCCACACGGAAAAAAAAGGTGCAGTACCGTGTGTTGTAAACCTACTAATTTCAATAGTTCCTTGGAATTGTGGCATATTCCATTCGACCTTTAATAGTTTTGTGGTAAAATTCTGAGAGTGGACTAACTGGCAACCTGGCTGCGAGAGCTTGCTGCAACCGTAAACTAAAAACTTACCATGAAAGCAATTGATTATTAATCGATTAACTAATATTTACATTTTCCGGTTAGAACACATTTCCATTGCGTAGGAGTCTTAGTCGTGTAAGGTATAGGTTGTTCGTTGGTCTTCTTGTACAGGCTGTACAGGTCACATTTATCAACCAAACTTGACGAAACTTCGTATGTATATTTTACTATTTAATTGAATTTTTTGATAGGAGTTGTAATCTTCCTAAAAAAGTTCCTAAAAGGAGTTTAATGAAGCGCTATTATAGCTACATCAGCTATATCAGCCGATTTAGAAAAAATTACACACATTTGGTAACCTGCATGTAAAGAGGAATTTCGAATATGATCATGGATTGGTCAAGTGGATCGCGAAGTTGTGAAGTGCTGCGGAAAATTGCCGCTAATATGACTATATGTTCGCGAGGGGAGTCGTTTCGAAGAACGTCAGTGTGAAGCACGCTGTTGCGAAAATATTTTCAGGTGGGTCATTGGTTCGAAAGTACGTTGTATCGAAAACCAACAGATCGATAGCCACTAGCTTGAAGCACAAAGCTGATAGTTTGAAATTAAACAACTTTTATCTGATTGAATGCTTATATAATGTAAACGTATTATCACGCATGTATTCCCGAAGGGGTGGGTAGAGGTCTTCAAACACCTACTTCTCGCTAGATATGTTTCGTCTTATCTAGTAGAAAGTAAAAATTGAATTTCCCGATACGATTCCAACCACCTGCTTTTTCCATCTAGGTCAGAATATATGGAGGAAGATTCAAAGCAGTGGTCTAAGTGAACGATATGTGGCGTAGATAGTAATTATGCTTTAAAATTACGATGCTTTGTAGCATTTGCCTATCTGTCTCCATAAGAGGTAGCGAACGTCTTCAGAGTTGAAAGATTCCCTTTTTCCCGAAGAAGCTTGTTGGTGACCTCCACCATTATTGGCCCTTTTTGGTTTATATGTTCGAAAGTTATATTTTAATTTGGTAGCAATAGAATTGAATGTCATGTGTAATTTCAATATATAGTCAGTCAAAAGAAAATAAATGAACAGTTACGAACAACCCAGTTATCTTATTTTCGATCCATAATATTGGTATCAGAAGTGGGATATTTAAATTAACGACAATTCAGCTCTTCATGATGGGGGAGCATTCCGCTCTTGATTCTCTTTTCACGTTTTATCGATTTTGAGATACGAGTAATCGATGCCAACCTCGAAGGTTCAGCCTGTGCTTTTCCATGAATGGTCTGGAGTTCTGTAAGGTAGCGACACGGTGCGGGAATAACGAACTAACGAATTCTTTCGCGCAAGCGTTATTATCATAATTTCTCCGCATTAACTCACGCATATCGGGATCTTCCTCACGATAATCCCACCATGGCAGCCATTTTAACTTCAGCATCGTAGCTTGGATGTACTCACCGAGACTAGAGAAAGACAATGGAGTCTGGATTACCACAACGTCTAGAGTAAGACCCGCTCCATTCATTTCGCAGGGCAAAAAAAACGATTGCAAATTCCGTAATTTGAATACGCCACCTTTATCGGTCATATTTCTCTTCTTTCTGAACTGTATACAGTTCACCAGTACACCACCCTTGACTTCATATGATGAACTGCTTTTCACTTTCACAACGGAGACGAACAACGCCTTCCATATTAGTATCATCTTTGCGAGAGACGCGGAGAAACCGCGGGCTATCTTTGAACACATGAGATTACGTATGCTCATAATGTCTTCACGCACGTCCTCCACTTTCCTCGGACGCTCCAAGCTGAGTACCATTACTTGATCTTTTGGAATATAACGTCCATGCAATGCGTGTGTCTGTCGGAACTCTGATCTGCAGAAGGCCAGTGACGTTTTGATAGTAGACATCTCATGTCCACATTCAGCCATAGCTGTTTGATAACCCAGCACCATTTGGTCGTATTCGGCGGCACTCTTAATATTTCCAGACAAGATCCTCAAGACATCGTCGCCCAAAAATCTGTCATACCGTGCTTTTCCTGTCGATGATATACCTAACTTTTTGTCGCAATACCTGTTAGACAACATTCTCGATTGAACTGAAGTTTAATGTGGTGATTTCACCGGATAGATGGGAAGTCATCGTCGCATAATCACTACCATCGCAGACAGATGCTATAATGTCACCTTTATCACTTACCACGATTCAGAGAATCGTCTACTTGGGATGGTGCCAACAGCTGGATGTAAATTGAGTCCATCAGGTGATGGATGCAACAGCTCGGCCGGCAAATCGTCGCTCGACATCCCAAAAACAAGTCTCTTCTTCTTTGTCTTCTGTTCTTCGTCTTTTCTGTTGGTTGAGGGAGTGACGTCATTGTTTTACATTTTGTCGAACTGTATTATGATGTCGCAATCTACGTGACTGGTTGAAATAGTAATTTTTATTGGCAATATCTTGAAGCCGTGATTCTTTACGTAACATATAAAATAAAAAACAGAAAAAAGTTGATGGTGATGTATATATATACATATATATTATATTATCCACAACTTTTCTGATCTTGTTGCAGTTTGTGATCAAAATAACAATATTTTCTCCTCTTCGGTATCAGATGCCAACATTTCGGTTTGCTAATTTCGGTATTAGCACACATGGTGATTTATTAAATTCAATATTTTTAAAACCCGATTCTTTACGTCGAGTTCTATATAACCTATACTTTTATATATCTTTTATTAAAAATTGTTAGTAACAATTTTTTTAAGCTATTGCATAGCTTCTATCGCGGGCCTTGAGCGTGGAGACCGAATCCAGAAATAAATAACGAAAATAACCTAACACCCCCCACTCCATATCCATCTATCGATGAATAGCAGAACTTTTAATGACTTTTTGAAATATCACGCTTGTCTCTTTAGTTCAGCAACTCGCCTCTAGATGGCATTGGTTAAATAATTATAATTGCATAAGTTGATAAAAACAGCTATGCAATAGCTTTACCGCGGCAGGCTCCGAGTGCCACACGTCTTTTTAATGCTTTAAAACATGTTTTTCTAATATTTCTTCACCAGGTACATGTTGTCGACAAGAATCTATCATCAGAGCTAGTTTATTATCTCCAAGATATGATGCACAAATGTGAGAACTTTGTCTTATAATCTTCTCTCTATTTTCATCCATATTCACTGTCACTGAACATTCATTCTTATTGACACATCCCCATACGCTTCCGTTTCCATTATGTTTCGAAATTATATCGATGGCCATCATAAATTAGAGCCGGTTTTCCCATTTGATTTGTTATACATTTTAGACTATTGTCCATTGTGTCGCTGTAATAGAAAAATAGCTTTTCACGAAATTAAATAATTACAAGGTATACTTCAACATGACAAATTTGCCTTGTGTTTTAAGTGGCCAGTTTGTTTATAGTTTTGTATCCTACCTATTTTCAAAAAGTAGGTATTTTGCTACTTTGTCATTATGCGATGTAGGCAAAGTGTGAAGTAGAGAATATGAGATGTGGATTATTTACTACCTATATAGGTTTTTTGCGTTGTATAGGTATTAACAACTGGACTCTGGCTATCGATCTGTTGGTGTTCAATACAACGTACTTTCGAACCAATGACCCACCTGAACATATTTTCGCAACAGCGTGCGTCGCACTGACGTTCTTCGAAACAACGTAGGACTCCCGTTCGCGAGGTGTACTGTTCGCAGAACTACTAGTCCATATTTACTACCCGTCCTAACATAAAGTGGCTCCTAGCGAAAGATAAAGGCGTTATTCCGCGTTTCAATAATTTTACGTATTCAATAGATTAATAAAAGTTGATTGTTACGATTTCTCGGATGGTCCACGGATTGTGTTCTAACTCCTCCCGGTGACGAGGCCTTGAAGGAGGAAATGTCAAGCCGGCATCGAAAATTTGGTGATTGTTTTGGCTGGAAAAGCTGTTCTTAGAGCCCCCCATATTGCATGGTGGACCCTGATCATCCCGTCCAGCGCATCTACCCGGCGAACGGCAGAATGTACACTTTACTTACCACTAAAATACGCCCGAAAGGTGAGTGACCCTCGTGCTTTTGTGAAACTTTCTTTACCATATTTTGACTTTATGATTGTGCCCTGGGGCCTGGTGCAGCTTCCAGCTTAACCTATCTATCTATCGCTATCTTCCAATAGGCAATTTATTAGGTTTTATTCAGAATTGATGGTAAAAAAATGTTAAAAATGTCCTCATCGTATTTGGTTGAAATATCTCAAATGTTTGATAATTGAAGCCGCCTGCTTGCTGCCGATGCTTTAAATAGCACGGCGGAGTTCTGGTCTTCGTTTCTAGCCCAAAATATACCTGATTATATTATATAGGTATGTTCATGACTATTGCCCGCCACTACAATTGTGATATTTAACAAAAGTTCAAATCAATTCCAACAAATTTCAGAGTTTGTCAATGTGACTTAATAATAGTTATCGCTAAACAAACCTAATTGTGACTTGTTTAATTGGGCCATCTGTAATTCAAACGGAAGGTGATTTCGGATCAATTGTGCACTTGGCACGAATACTGTTCCTCCACAGTTAATATATTGGCTTCAATAACTTCCACAACTACTTAAAACTAACTAAACTAAACTAACTTCAAAAACAAAGATTTTCCATGAAAGTTTCATTCCCATGTCAACCCGTTAAGTCCTCCCTATCATTAAACATTTATTATGAAACACATTTTTTAAATTTAAATGAAATGTATAAATAGGTACCTATAAGTTCAAAAACAAAGGACTTTCATAGAAACGTTTTCACCCATTTTTTCCCTTAGGGGTTTTCGAAAAACACTTTCTTAGTACATCTCTACCCACCAAGACAAAAGCACCCTCCAAATTTCAAGTCTCTACGACCAGCGGTTTAGGCTGTGCGTTGTCTGTCAGTCAGTCAGTCAGTCACCAAGCAGGTCATAGATTCTTATATAATATATTGATGAAATCTTAGAGACAATCTATTTTTGAAATATTTTAGGTAGTGTGGCAGTAAAATACGAGTATACACATAACACGTAGCGATCAATTTTGATACTAGTTTAGGTTTATATTGATGTAATCAAATTATTATTCGCATTCGAACATAGTATCAAGTCCTGAAGTGTCTGTGAAGGGCCGTGTCGAGAACAAGATCTCTTGTCTGAGAGCTTGTGGCATTTCATTAAGTGGTACTTAACGGGACAAATTAACAATTATGCAAATGATTTAAGATAGACGACCTTCACTAGCAACATTCCATCATCCGTCGACCTCTACGTTCTGCGCTATTGCTAACTGATAGACGTACCCTTTGTACAAGTTTTGATTTCACATTTAACTTAGGATCTCCATGTCTTAATCTTTTCCTAGCTTACGCCGAGGAGTTTTAAAGTTGTGATTTTTACCATAACGTTAGTAGGTTAGGTACACAATGGCGGGAAATACATATTTTAAACAATAGCTATCGTTGATTTTGTTTACTTTTTCTACATTTGAGTTTCTTCGAGCTTGACGTATACTAGTGCTGGATTATTAACTGTTAAGTTTTTGTAATGGTGTAGACAAAGTTAGCGAAATAATAAAACGTTTGGCATTTTCTCGTCAATAGCCTTAGAAAGTTTTAGTGATGCATCCAACGCATTACTGGAACGAACTAGATAGAGGATAGTGACTTAGCCCGTTGATTCGCGATTCGCCATATTTGGCCAATAATACAATAGATTTCGCAGATATCAACCTACTTTTCCAGGAACTGCAACCTTTGTGGTAAATTGACATTATTTTATAGGTATAATAAATGTACTCAAACCATACCTACAACGCGGTCACATTAACTAGACGCTTGACCATGTGACGTCATTTTGACGCTCAAGTACGGAGTGCAAAAAAAAACCGGCCAAGTGGCCTTTATTAAGATCGTGTAAAAATTTATTAAAAATAAAGTTGTAAATAAAGTAAATGTATAAGTTTTTTTTTATTTATTTTGAAAGCTAATAAACAACTACACATGTGAAAATTTAAGGTGTCTACCTGTTACCGTTATTAATATTGAGCATAAAAAAAACACACATTTTGTTGTATGGCTACCCAATCAATATTTATTTATTTGGCATTTTTCGACAGGAATGTAGTCGATTAGTCTGCTAGTATTTGTAGTAATGCTAGTATCGTTACTCATACTGCTTTAACTAGCTCTTGGACTAGTGTCGGGAGAAGTACGCGGCGATGATACACATGCCATTTTAGCCTCTTTTTTATCCGAGTAAGAGTACTTTTTGATATTCCAGTTGCGGCACAGGTACGTTTTTCAACCTGATCCACCGGTATGGAAAAACTTTTCTTCTCATTCTCAAAGAACTGTAGCACACACGAGATTTCTCCCTTCACTGTGTATAACTTTCCCCATGTTATTCTGGTTTGAACACAGTTCAACAGTTAATATTCAACAATCAACAGTAACAAAAAACTTAACAAAACAATAATCAAAACAAAAACTATATAACAAAAACAAGCCAAATTTAGCAAGAAAATTTGCCAAATTATCGACGCGTGTATCGGTAACTAAGATGCTGACCGTACTGACTGACACTTGCCGGGCGAGAAAAGGGAATGCGGGGGGAAGCGCGCGGGGACCTGCATTTCAGCGATGTGACCGCGTTGTATGTAGGTATATTTACATAGGTCTGAAGTGGCGGAAGGACTGTGAAAGGGCGAATACTGTGTGTATAGTATATACATAATTTGTATAACTTATGCATTTTTAAGCACTAGATGCCTGCTTGGTATAATTAAGTAATTTTAGAGAGTAAAATAACAGACATCTTCTAACGAGGTTTGAACACGAGTTTTCTGTCAATAGATACTATTTGACAATCAAGTGAAATGTGATCAAACGTATATTTATTATAAAATGTACTTGTCAAACGTAGTGTTTATATTCTCTTTGTATACTTTACTACATTTATTTAAAGTAACAGCACACATCATGTTGTATAAATTGTGGTGATACTTTGAATTCTGCATAGAAACAATAAAAATTCCTCGTCACCAAGATTTATCTGCTCTGTAAAAGTCACTTTTACTATCTCATTAGTAAACACTAAATATACCACACGAGCGCCACGAAAACATATTATTTGCCGTGCACAGTGGTACATTGTCAGCTGCCGTATCATTACCGACGGTTAATTTTTACGGCAAATTTTACAGACGCCATATTTGGGAAATAACTCAAAACGAATGACACACTACACTCACCGCTGCAGTATGTAAACTCTGCAACTTATGCAGGTCCATGTCGTTGTAATAATGTCGTGTCCGCAAGTTAAATAGAGTATCAAGTTTATGTGAATTCGAACAAGTTATTTTTTGGTGTTATTATTCGACATTTTCAGATCAAAAGTATTACAAATTAATACCTACATTTGTCTAACGGACGTTAATAAAGCCGAACCTTAATCTGAAATAGATACCGATATACAACTATGTTTAGACATTAGAGATTCTGTACCTTTTTTGAGTACCTATCACTGGCATTTTGAATAAGGTATCCAGTGTGAGACTTTATGTACTTCAATATGTTGAAATTTTGATTGTATTATACATTCAATACGACTCTTTAAGAGCGAACATAGTTGTATCTTTGACAACATCCGTGAAACATCAACGAGATGACAAGAAACGTTGGAAAAACAACCTCGTGTACAAGGGTGATCATTCTTAAGTATTTGACATAGGTGAGCTTGTCGACGATCGCAGTGACAAATCATTCCTTAGATAATCCATCATCATCATCATCATCATCAGCCTGTAGCAGTCCACTGCTGGACATAGGCCTCTCCAATTGCACGCCACTTAGGTCTATCTTGGGCTTCTCGCATCCAGTTTTTGCCAGCCGTCTTGCGCAGATCGTCACTCCACCGTGCCTCAGGACGTCCTACACTACGTTTGCCGAGACGCAGTCTCCACTCTAGAACTCGTTTACCCCAACGGTTGTCGGTTCTACGGCTAATATGGCCAGCCCACTGCCACTTCAGCTTGCTGATCCGGTGGGCTATGTCGATGACCTTGGTTCTCTGACGGATCACTTCATTTCTGATGCGGTCCCTCAGAGAAACACCGAGCATAGCCCTTTCCATAGCCCGCTGAGCGACCTTGAGCTTGTGGAACATTCGAGCCGTCAGTGTCCACGTTTCGGCTCCGTATGTCATGACGGGTAGGATGCACTGATTGAAGACTTTCGTCTTCAGGCACTGTGGAATCGGCGAAGTAAGGACTCGACGTAGCTTCCCAAACGCTGCCCAGCCCAGCCGAATTCTTCTATTCACCTCGTTCTCAAAGTTGTTTTTTCCCAACTGCAATGTCTGCCCGAGGTACACATATTTTTGAACAACTTCGAGAACGGCGCCGTCTCAGATTATAGAACAAAAGGCAGATGGAGCGTACCGAACACGCGAGCGTCGCCACCAAAGCGAATACAAATTCAAAAGCAAATACAAACCCGCGCTAGTGCTATACGCGACTTGCCCGAAGCAACACGTTACGACTGGTTCGTAATTTTAATGTACAAAATACCGTCTTGTGTTATTAAACACTGTAAAAGTTGTTCCCAAAAAGAAGATGGAATATCCTTTCACAGATAACTATTAATTATTTGGCTTATATAATTTTTAATCAACATAATAACTTTACATGTGACTCGGAACACAAAACTTCAACAGGCATTCGCTTGTGTTGCCAGTATTTATTTAAATTAGTTACCCGTTTTATTGGTAAAACTACATTTAGAAGGTCTAGGGGTTAGTGATGTAACAAAAGTTTGTTTTTTAATATCGCAAATGCGAATATTTTTTTATAAGTCTCGCTCGCACGGTTTTTTTCCCAAAAAACCTCAAGTCTTCTTAGAAAATACTTTTTATGTCAAGTTTTTAATAAAGTTGAAAATGCGAATACTTGTCTCGTTCGCACCATTTTTAGGGTTTAGCACCTCAAAAGGTAAAAACCTTGTAGACCTTGCTTTTAGCCTTAATTGACAAGTCTGGGTCAACCGGAAGTACCCTATAGGTTTTGGGTCGAAAACCCATAATATAGTAGTTCCCGTTGACCTAGAATCACTAAATTTGGCAAAAAGCTAGGTCTTATAGAACAAATAAAGGAAAAAATATATATGGCCACCCTCCTCTAATCTCCAAAGTCTGTGAAGAGCAAAATCTGAAATAATTTGTTACCTACAAATTTGTTCGGAACCCGAGATGGGCGAGTCCGATGGAATGTTCAGTATGTTAATCTAGATTAAAAATTACATGTGTGCCAAATTTTATCCAAATCAGTATAGTCGTTTTTGCGTGAAAGAGAAATAAACATCCATACAACGTACTTCCATTCTCACAAACTGTCGGATATATGTGTAATAATTAGAAAAGTAGGATACTATTAAAATATTAAACAAAAACAATGAATTGTGATATTTATACAGAACCTTCTTTATTTATTGTAATTTATTTAGTTATTAATAACCATTATTTTATCCATATACTACTTTAGTACTGTATGTTACAACAGAACGTTTAACTTTCCAATATTATAACAATTTGTTACAAAAATGAGGGAGTTAATTTTTCATTATCTGGTAACTGTACACGCACACAGATGCACGTGTACGTACAGTGCAGTGGCTCGTTGTCACGCACACATAACTATAAAGGTGGCGACACTCGCGAGTTCGGCGCACTCCATCTGCCTTTTGTTCTATAATCTGAGGGCGCCGTGTATCGCAATCCTGGTAGAACCGGGAACATGTTCGTGTTCATGTTCTACCGGAACATGTTCCGGTAGAACATGTTCGTTGAACATGACCTTGGTTTTGTCCAAGTTCATCCGTAGGCCGATGCGTATAGAAGAGTCAGCCAGGTCATTCAGCATCTGTTGCAGGTCCTGCAGCGTCTCTGCCACGATGACGATATCGTCAGCAAATCGCAAGTGAGAGATGTATTCGCCGTTGATATTAATGCCACGTCCTTTCCAGTTCAGCGTCTTGAACATATCCTCCATTGCATTTGAAAACAATTTCGGGGAAATAACGTCCCCTTGTCTCACTCCTCGATGCAACGGTATGGGACTTGTTTGCTGATTCTGTACTTGGACGGACATGGTGGCGGTTTCGTAAAGACATCTCATCACTTGGATGTATCGCCAATCTATCTGGCAACGCTGCAGGGACTCCAGAACAGACCAGATTTCAACCGAGTCAAAGGCCTTCTCATAGTCCACGAATGCTAGACACAGGGGCTGATTATACTCTTCGGTCTTCTGTATAATCTGCCGCACTGTGTGAATGTGGTCTATGGTGCCGTATCTGCTCCGAAACCCAGCCTGTTCCGGTGGTTGGAATTCGTCGAGTCTACGCGCAAGACGGTTCGTGATCACTCTTGAAAACAGCTTATAGACGTGGCTTAGAAGGGATATGGGTCGATAGTTCTTCAGCAGGGTCTTATCTCCCTTTTTGAAGAACAGGACGACCATACTCCTACTCCACGCCTCTGGAGTTCTCCCTTCGAACAGGACAGCGTTAAAAAGCTTCTGGAGCTCCCTCAGTACGGGTTTACCTCCTGCTTTTAGTAGCTCTGTTGTAACGCCATCCTCTCCAGGGGCTTTTCCATTTTTAAGCTGTCCAAGAGCAATCTCGATTTCGCCAATACTGACTTCTGGCAAGTCTTCGGTGAAATGGCGTGTTAACGTGGCTCTAGGATCATTTTCGGGATCAGATCGAGATGCATGCGAAGCGTATAATCGGCCATAAAAGTCCTCCACTTCCAAAAGGACTGCCGGCTTCGAAGCAACGACTTCTCCACTAGCTGTGGTCAACTTCGACAGGTGGCTTCTTCCAAGAGATTGTACGAACACCTTTGACCCCCGATTCTGCTCGACCGCTCTTTCGATCTAAAGAGTATTGAAGCACCGGAGGTCGTGTCGTACGTTCTTGTCGATCTCTCGGTTTAGAGTCCGCTTTTCTGACGAAGTGATGGGTGGGTTTTCACGTCGTTCCTTCATTAGCCCCAAAGTCTTTTCTGAAAGCTTGGACTTCTTGCCCTTACGCTGCATGTAACAAAATCTCGTACCTTCTTCCCTGAGGACCCGAGTCACATTTTCGAGGTTCTGGTTTACGTCTGTGGTGGTTTCCACGGCAGCGAATTGGTTCTCCAGGTTTAACTGGAATGTTTCAGATCCTGCAATGATTTGGAGCAGTGTTGGTCGGAGCCTGGACTTCATCAGACGGACACGTTGCGCCTTGAAGTTGATATTCAGAGAGTTTTGGACAAGTCGGTGATCGCTACTGGTATTGAACCTGTTGATCACGGAGACATCTCTAAATATGTGCCTTTTATTCGTCATGATGAAGTCAATCTCATTTTTAGTCCTAGTGTCGGGGCTTAGCCACGTCCACTTCCTTTGGGGCTGTTTCTTAAAGAAGGAGTTCATCAAGAAGAGCCCCTCCCGTTCGAGGAAGTTGACGAGCATTTGCCCCCTATGATTTCTGCGTCCAAAGCCATGGCATCCTACTACCGATTCGCTGAAATTCTGTACTCCCACTTTAACGTTAAAGCCCCCCATGACAACGGTGTACTCGGTCTTTGTAGTGAAGTTTAGGGCCCCTTGATATGTCATCGAACATATCCTCCACTTCATCGTCCGAGCGTGTCGAGGTCGGTGCGTACATTTGCACCACCTTGAGGCTATACCTCTCGGTGAGCTTTACAATAAGGTACGCTACCCTGTTCGACACACTGGACACTTGTGTCAGAAAGGGACTTGTTTACCAGAAACCCAACGCTACCTTGGGATTATTGGTCTCCCTCTCGGAAGTACATAAGGTGGCCCGATTCTAGGGTTAAAGTGTCCTCCCCCTCTCTTCGGACTACACTCAACCCCAGTATGTGCCACCTAATTTTCCCAAGTTCCACCTCGAGTTGCGCCAGATGCGAGTCAAGCCTTAGCGTGCGTCCGTTATACGTCGCCAGGGTCAGTTGTTTGTGGTGGCCTCCCGTAGCCCGGAGATTCTTAGCACCCCTCGCCCCGCCGTTACCATGGTCGCCACCATGACCAGGAATAGCAGGGCCGCCGGGAACTAGGGGCCGTGGCTTTTTGTTGTCCTGTATTGGAGGAGTTTGCCTATAATCACCACGCTGGGCAGGCGGGTTGGTGATCGCAGGGCGTAGCTTCTCGCACTGGTGACGCTGCTGCCCGTCACCGGCCTGTTGCATTTAGCGACGCCTGTTGGGATGAGTATACCGCCATCGGTCGGTTGTCAGAGCCTCGTTCGTCGATCAGCAGGATGCACCGCGTGCAGGTGAGGTTGACTTGGGTCAAAAGATGTTGGCTCGCCCCTTACATCCCAAGATAATCGCACGGGTGTATTTAAAAATAAGTATATACTGTAATATAAGCGTAATACGAAAGCGGATTAGAGGGTCGCTAAAACGCTTAAGATATAACGTCGAAATTTAAGAGTATATATGAAATTATAATAATCTATAAATATCTTCGGATTACAAAGCAGTTCACCGTGTTAAAAATAAGTAGGTAATTATGTATATAAATAAAAATGAACTCATGTCTAAGTTAACTTATTTTATTTGTTGAACAATCGTCCCCACACGATGGTTAAAATCAAATAGTAATTCGATGAGCGGACAGTTATCGGTAGCCTAGTGGTCATGGCGTCTGATACCGATAGTCGGAAAACACGGGTTCGAATCCCGTCTAAGGATATGTATTTTTTTCTCTTAATTTGCATAGTTTACTTGGACACATTTCCAACGTCAGTATATTATTGCTGTGTATTATTATAATATAATACGTCAATATTAATATTACGTCAATTTAAGCACATCCAAAATCTTCTCAAAGGTATATGTAAGTTATATTATTATATTATGTTATTATGATATATTATTATATTATTAATTAATATTATGTAAGCATGCACACCAGAGTTAGGGAATTTACACAACATTGCGTACTAAGTCAACGAGCCGCTAGTTCTAAAGCGGCATCATAGTCTAAATAAAATAAGACGGCGTTAACTACTCAACTGCACTGCGACTTTTGTTTATTGATGTGGTGTTGATATAGTGCGCTAATGCCCATACTGTTATATTCTGTACGGTGGGAGACGACCGGTGTAAAAGTTAGTTTTATTACACAAAACTTGGGTTTATTGCCCAAGAAGCGTTCTTGCGTTTCGAGTTAACTTCTGGCGTTAAAATTTAAATAGTTCTCTTTATTCTGATTTTACTAAGTACTTAAACTTATCTGGCATGAGAGCTTCATGAATAAATAATGTAAGAAAACACTGCAATACATATGTACTTAGCATATGTACGTAGCAATATGCACAGACTCAATAATAAGCTACTCAATATTAAAAGGGTAGCCGTCTAAAGTGCATACATTTGAAGTTTGGATCTTAAAGTCTATCATATCGTAGTAGGTAAGTCTAGCGTAATAATCTTGTATAGGATGAATATTTTTCGTAAATATCTCTATTTTCAAACAAATTGTACCTAGACTCGAGTGTGTCAGAGACATCAAATACTTGGGCATCTATATTGTTGAACTCGTTTCGTGGACAAAACAGATACAAACACTCAGCAATCGTCTACGGAAGTTGCTACACATTTTAAAAAGACAAGAACAGTTGCTGACACAAAAATTATAGAAATGGTGTACTCTGCCTTGTGTAAATCGCTCATAAACTACTGCTTAACCTCGTGGGGCGCTGCCTGTGGTACGCACCTATTAAAAGCGGAAAGAGCTCAGAGAGCTATCCTCAAAGTAGCCAATAAAAAGCCGTTCCAATACCCTACCGATGATTTATACAAGGAAACTAAACAACTTAGGGTGAGACAGCTTTTCATCTTAGCTCGCGCACTTCGGTTCCACAAAACATCAATTAAAAACGATTATATTATTAATAACAAATCTGTACGTATACAAAAATGGGATAATGTCACTTCAAAAACAATAAGAGGACACAGATGTTATAACTGCCTTGGACCATTTATATATAAACAGCTAAATAAAAAATTGGATATTGTAAAGGACTCGAGAAGATTATGTGAAACCAAAATAAAAGAGTATCAGCTATCGTGAGACCACACTTCCACCGAACAACTACTCCGAATTCAAATATAAATCCAACACAGGACAATACAAACACAATATCTGACTAAACTCAACACTCGTACTAACTCCTTCTAGATGATGCAATCGACAGAGATATTTGCTATAAATATCAAATTATTTGCACATTTAGGAAGAACTAGCTCTCACAAACACAGGGTACGAGTATCCTACCGTGAGAGCTAGGGTTCTAAACAGTCTAACTTTATAAGCTTTTATATTTGTATTCCATAATGCTTAAGTAAGTAATTATTGAGTATATTGTAATATTATTAATTATTAATAGAAATTAATTATCATTAATTGTTAATATAAATTAATTACTAATATTATTAATCATCAATCAATCATCAAATCTAATTTCAAAACATTTTTGCTTAGCATTTATTAATCATTATGTACGCTGTTCCATGTGTTTTATATTTTTAGTTATATAGACTATGCTTTGTGTTTATATATATATGCTTTATGTTTATATATATATATATATATATGCGTGTTTATATATACAAAAATATGTTTGTTATATGTATTTGTAAGCATAAAATATTAAAATAAATCTAGATGGGAGAAGCCACTGGCACCCTAAACACAGTTTTTAACTAGTTCGGGAGCCTATGGATTCATTATATAAAATGTAATATATTTATGCAAAATAAAATAAATTATTATTATATTATTATTATAATATATATATTGTTAATTATTTAGTGAGTAATTATTGAAATTTGAAATTTATTCTATATTGTGTTTTGTGTTAATTGTAAGTTAACAAAGTTGTTTTTTGGTATCAATAAAATGCTTAATATGTGTTATGTGTACTAAGTTATTTTAGATTTGGCCAATGTTTAGACATGTTTGTAGCATCTGTAGCGTATAAATTAAAATTACAAGTTATATTTTGTTTTGTAACCTAATGTCCGACTTATAATCGTATGTGGGAATATTATTGTACAAGGACCAAAAAAGTAATACTGTTTTCATCATAATCAGCCCATTATGTTCCCACTGCTGGGACTCGAGCCTTCCTCTCAGAGAGAGGATTGGGCCATAATCCACTACGCGGGCTTATTGCGGCTTGGTGGATAGGCTAGTGGATAGGCTAGTGGTCAACCCATGTTTAAGATTTTAGGCCGCCCGTAGGCCATCGACATAGCCTAACGACTGTTGTCCTAAGACAAACAACCGGGACCGACGGCTTAAGGTGCCCTCCGAAGCACGGAAGCGCTCAGTTGAACTAAGCCATTAGCGGTCACCCATCCTAGTCCTGAGCTCCTGAGCTGAAGTGTTGCTTATCTTGTTGATCGGATAAAACCGCCAAGTCAAACTCCGCTGCGAGCGCTTAATACTGTTTTAGATGCCCGCGATACATTCAAAATAAGCCACTCTATAAGTTTCAATTTAAATCGCATATACTAATGAATTTACCCGCGCCTCGATCGAACATAGAAGAGGCTTGGAAACATCGGCATTCAAATAATTTTAAATAGTACAAAGTTATTTATTGATTATTAGTAGTAAGCTTGTCCAATTTGAAACTATTATTATTAACTGACAAAACATGAGTGTTTCGTCAGTTAGAGATCGAATACGTCGACTCAGGTTTCGAGCATGTCCGATGCTCATCTTCAGGGCGAGTGCGCAACGCCGTCTGCCAGCTCCCGGCGGGCGCGGGAGTGAGTGTTTTGCCGGTTCATAATAATAGTTTAATATCTTATCAAATTTATCAACCATTCATATACCGTCATAAAACAAAAGATTTAAGAATGAAACGAACGTACATTTACGTCAATAGTACTCAAAGGATTAAGATAAATATACAATACTATTGCATAATATTATAATATAAAAACAAATACAATATTTAGGTTTTTTTTTAAAAACAAACCTGGTTTTTACTAATTTTTAATTAGAAATACGGAATAACTTACGTAATCACCTATTATCTCGGAAACCACTTGAACAATTATGCTCATATTTTGTTATAAAACTAACGTGGTTTCCGCATATTTTTACTTCGAAATACTCACGTAATATTTATCGGATAAGTCCGACTATAGTTTGGACCACATTCGGTGGTGTTTTTCAAGGAGTGTTCGGGACGCCCGCGTCGATGACGTCTCGCTTAGCATGTTAATTTTACTACTGTAAATGTGAATGTTTGTATGGATGTATATTTATTACTCAGTCATGTCAGAAGGGCTGAATGGCAGGGCTATTATGTATCTCTCTATGAAATCTTGAGAAATGGCGGCTCTATGTCAGTTTTGGCAACTCCAGTAAGCAAAAATGTTAGTAATTTGATCACTGAAGCTGACAAATGTGACATAGAGCGGCCATTTTATCAGATTTCAATCCAACAAATGTGGATTGAAATCTGATAAAATGGCCGATCAAATTACTAACATTTTTGCTTACTGGAGTTGCCAAAACTGACATAGAGCCGCCATTTTTCAAGATTTCAATCAACATTTGTTAGCAACTGAGATACATAATAGCCCAGCTGATTTGGATGAAGTTTTGTATAAAGATGGATGAGGCGCTGAAACAATACATAATTTTCATCATTATCCTCCATCGCCACGCGGGTGTAACCGCGAGTCGCAGCGCGTTTTTAATAATATAACGTAAAACTTAATATTTAGTAGTTATTTGATAAATATTGCTTAAGAGAGTGTTGTACCTCGGCATATTACTTCATCACCCAATCAAATCGGGCGCGTCTTCCTGCCGACGTAAATAAGTGAATAATCACGCCCATAACTTGTGCGAGACAATACGAGATGAGATGCCACATATGGCGTAAGGTTGGGATCACACCAGGCGCTTGACTTATTATAAGGAGTAAAATATAATAATAATAATAATCAACCCGCAGGGGCGGCCTTGTGGCGAGCCGTCGGTGAGTGGCGACACCGTGGACCCTGATTCTCCCTGGGGCTAAATGAGACCCTTGACCGCCGGCTTGCCTTAATTGGCCGTCTGGGGGTGGAGACACAAGAGCAAGTAACAAAAAGCTCCAAGGGTGGAAGTGTTAAAGGGCATAACGCCGGTAGTAGCGCTCTAGTGAAACCGCTGCACACCTCTCGACACCCTTTAGCCATCCACACCAACGTTGCCCCATCTGACACCATTCATGATGACCTTTATGGGTTTCGTTTAGTGGGTGGCAAGTCACCACCTGCCCAAAAAATTTAAAATGATACTGAAATTGGCAGGTGCCGTAGTCTCTTCCATAGCCCACTATCTTCTTAGCACTAATAAAATCAGATCAATTGCCTTGCCATTTAACCCATTTTTATAATAAATATACCATTCACCATCCATCCAAAAGTTTCGGTTT